>JAIOJX010000027.1:63991961-65206128 GCA_022376925.1 Tragulus kanchil
TTCTCCTGCCCTCCATCTTTCCCAGCATCAGGGTCTTTTCCAATCAGCTGACTCTTTGCATCAAGTGGTCAAAGTATTGAACCTTCAGCTTCAGCATGAGTCCTTCCAGTGAATATTCAGGGTTGATTTCCTCTAGAATTGACTGGGTTGATTCTAAAGCATCAATTCCTCGGAATGTATTATTTCATTGAACAAAGAAATGTTTAAATCCATAAACACCTTGGAACACATTCAGTGTCCTCAGGTTCTGCATATTTTTAAAAGATCTGTCAATTTCTGTTCTACTTGGCACATGATTTATAACTTCAATCATTAAAAGCACAAACATATTCAGTCTATGATACAAACTAAAGGCGACCATTACAATCATCTGTGCTACTATATAGCAAGGCATCCAACAGATCAGTATGCTGCTAAGCATGGACTAGGAAATTGATAAGCTCCCAAGGGGAAAAAGATCTTGAAAGATTACAGTTGCATTAGTCATGTTGTATGGTGCTCCAGGGTCATTACAAAATCATGCACAACGTACTTTGTCATGGAGATTGGCAACAGGAGCTGAGATGCTCCAATTTTTTAAATGTAGCTATTATTGAGTCAAAAAATATATACAAAGAAAAAAGAAAGAGAAAAGAGAAACTAACCCTTGATACAGGCCATTCATTGAATTATACCGTCATAAAACAAATATCCTACCCACCAAATTTGTGTTATAATGAAAAATTGCTTAATAACGAAATAGCAACTCTAAATCACCATCATTATAAAAATGACTAATACTTCACGAGTTCATGCATATTTGGTGCCAGGCAAGATGCCAAGGCACTCTTACTTAATTCTTATTTCTGTGAAAGAAATACTATATTACCCCTTCGCAGATGGCCAAACCGAAGCACAGAACTGTTAAGGGACGGTCTAGATCTAGTAAGTTCTAAAGGTGGGATTCAGATACAGGCAGGCTGTTTCTAGACCTTACCTCTTAACCACTATACTAGACTGCTTCATGTTGCTACAGCCATTTCTGAAGGCCCAAGGGATAAATGAAAATACTCTCAGGGATCTCCCACTCACATGTGATTTATATGAGAATCATTGGAAGATACTATTTTAATTCTAATCCACACTTTCTTAATCCCCAAAGAATCAGTGAGCTTCCCTAATAGATGAATGTGTTTGCTACTGAGGTTTATTTTATTTCTCACATCACATGGTCTTTCCAATCAGCTGACTCTTTGCATCAAGTGGTCAAAGTATTGAACCTTCAGCTTCAGCATGAGTCCTTCCAGTGAATATTCAGGGTTGATTTCCTCTAGAATTGACTGGGTTGATTCTAAAGCATCAATTCCTCGGAATGTATTATTTCATTGAACAAAGAAATGTTTAAATCCATAAACACCTTGGAACACATTCAGTGTCCTCAGGTTCTGCATATTTTTAAAAGATCTGTCAATTTCTGTTCTACTTGGCACATGATTTATAACTTCAATCATTAAAAGCACAAACATATTCAGTCTATGATACAAACTAAAGGCGACCATTACAATCATCTGTGCTACTATATAGCAAGGCATCCAACAGATCAGTATGCTGCTAAGCATGGACTAGGAAATTGATAAGCTCCCAAGGGGAAAAAGATCTTGAAAGATTACAGTTGCATTAGTCATGTTGTATGGTGCTCCAGGGTCATTACAAAATCATGCACAACGTACTTTGTCATGGAGATTGGCAACAGGAGCTGAGATGCTCCAATTTTTTAAATGTAGCTATTATTGAGTCAAAAAATATATACAAAGAAAAAAGAAAGAGAAAAGAGAAACTAACCCTTGATACAGGCCATTCATTGAATTATACCGTCATAAAACAAATATCCTACCCACCAAATTTGTGTTATAATGAAAAATTGCTTAATAACGAAATAGCAACTCTAAATCACCATCATTATAAAAATGACTAATACTTCACGAGTTCATGCATATTTGGTGCCAGGCAAGATGCCAAGGCACTCTTACTTAATTCTTATTTCTGTGAAAGAAATACTATATTACCCCTTCGCAGATGGCCAAACCGAAGCACAGAACTGTTAAGGGACGGTCTAGATCTAGTAAGTTCTAAAGGTGGGATTCAGATACAGGCAGGCTGTTTCTAGACCTTACCTCTTAACCACTATACTAGACTGCTTCATGTTGCTACAGCCATTTCTGAAGGCCCAAGGGATAAATGAAAATACTCTCAGGGATCTCCCACTCACATGTGATTTATATGAGAATCATTGGAAGATACTATTTTAATTCTAATCCACACTTTCTTAATCCCCAAAGAATCAGTGAGCTTCCCTAATAGATGAATGTGTTATGAGTTGCTAACCTGAGGTTTATTTTATTTCCTGCCTGAGATACGCTAAGTATCATAATTGGGGGACAAAAAGGGTTCTCTTTTTTGTTGCTCTTTCTATAAAAGTGAAGCAAAAATTGGAGAATCATTGCTCTAATGATTAACTTGCACAGAATGTCTTCCCTTAAAGTTCAATAAATATAATTTCATACATTCACCTGCATGAAGCATTAAAAAAAAGAGGTGGCTGTTGTTGTTTTTAAGTGGGGGAAGGTATAGAGCAGAGAGAGGAAGATCAAGCAAGGGGTGGGTAGTACCTACAAACACATTTTGCAAAAAAGCAGAAGCTTCACTGTCTGGCTACCACGTCTTAGACAACAATATGTTACAATAATCACCCTGTGGAGAAAAGTGGCTTCTAATTGTGAACAGAACTAAAAGAGATTAATTTAGGAAGTAATGCACATAACTTTCATTTTCTTAGCTGCAACAATCTTTTGTTCCTCCAGCTTTTCTGATTCATCTGTTAAACATTCCCTGTCCAGTATCTCCTACAGAACTGACATCTTCTTCCCACTCGTGTTCACACTTGGTTTGTGCCTCTCCTACTGCACTCACCATCCTAGGGCTTTGTTTTGTTTTAATTCATGCTCAGTTTACAGCTGCCTTCCCCTACTAGACCTATACATTCTTTTTTTTTTCTCCTTCCTTTTAATTAACTTTTCTTTTTATTGTAACCATGGGTGTCCAGGACATCTTGTTTTTCATTTATCTGGCAGTCCTTGACTCTCTTCAAAAACAATTTCCTTTTTTCTTTTAATTTTACTTCTTGCTTTTGCAGAGTTTTGTTGTTTACAGATATGTACAATCCCAGATTAGTCATGTGTATATCCCTGGTCCTCTCCCCCCCATTCCCCTCCTAGGCTCCCCCAACCCACCCCTCTAGGCCATTGTACAGCACCCCTGCAGGATTCCCTATTCTCCCAGCACAATGACAATAGCTATCTTTTTCACATATGATAGTATAGGTTTCCATGTTGCTCCCTCTACGCCTCCCTCCCTCTGTTCATTCCCCACAATGTCCATATGTCTGTTCTCTATGTCTGTTTTTCCATCACTTCACTGCATGTGTTATCATTACCATCTTACTAGATTCCATATATATGTGTTAGTATACTGTACTTGTCTCTTTTTGACTTACTTCACTTGTATAATAGGTTCTAGATCCATCCACCTCATTAGGACGGATTCTTCTGCATTTTTTATTTTTTTTTACAGCTGAGAAGTACTCCATTGTATATATGTACCAGAGCTTTTTATTCCATTCATTCTAGACCTATATATTCTAAGGCAAGGATTCAGACATGTTTGCTGGCCTTGTTTCTCTTCCTCAAGGTTTACACATCAATTATGATTACTATACTGTAATATATTACTTATTTAATATACTCTAAGCTTCCTGAGGCCAGGGACTAACTGGCTGCTGGATCTGTAATCCTGGCACAAATGAGTAAATAAATAGATACCTTTAGAATCAAGTATAGCACAGGATACAAAATGGGCCTATGGCCATACCACCCTAAATGTGTCCAATCTCATCTGGTCTCGGAAACTAAGCAGAGTTGGGCCTGGTTAGTACTTGGATGGGAGGATACAAAACAGTACTGAACTATCTTAAAAAAACAAAAACAAAAAACTAACAGCTACAAGAACAAAATCTAGGCTATTACACTGCTGCCCATTTCTTTCTGAGCAAATCCTCTCCCAGAATGAAATTATTTCACTTTCAGGAAATCTAGGAAATCATGGAAACTTCACTACATTTTGAAGCCAAGATCACCTCACCTGACTCTCTCCTGACAAACAGGAAAATGAGGGGCAATGGGAACAGCAGCTATGCTGCTCAGCTGCACGAGAAAATTCAGGGCAGTTTGTAAACATATTTGAAAAGAACTCAGTGCTGAAAACCAAAGGAAGAGAATGGATGGCATTATCTGTACAAAACAGGACTCATTACCTACTTGTTGATTAACAAGACTCCTAAGGTCTCTCCTCCCATGCACACCAGACCTCTGGTATATTTCAAACTGGGTGGAGTCTTGTCAATAATCATAGGTTTGTGGGGCTTTTTTAAGTCATTTCCCTGGTGGCTCAGATGGTAAAGAATCTGCCTGCAATGCAGGAAATCCAGGTTCAATCTCTGGGGGAAGATCCCCTGGAGTAGAAAATGGCACCACTCCAGTACTCTTGCCTGGAGAATTCCATGGACAGAGGAGCCTGGTGGGCTACAGTCCATGGATTCCAGAGAGTCAGACACAACTGAAGGACTAACACTTTCTTCTACTGCTAGGTTTCTTGAATGAATAAACAAATAAATGAAAAACACAGACATGCAAATGCCTGTATGGACTAGGAACTGTGTAGTCAACGGGACAGCACACATTTAATGAAAAACTACCAAGTGCTAAGCTACTGGAACCAGGAACACATGCATTTATTCCATTCATTCTAGACCTATATTTTGGCAATTCAGGTTGTGCCTTGTTTCTCTTCCTCAAGGTTTACACATCAATTATGATTACTATACTGTAATATATTACTTATTTAATATACTCTAAGCTTCCTGAGGCCAGGGACTAACTGGCTGCTGGATCTGTAATCCTGGCACAAATGAGTAAATAAATAGATACCTTTAGAATCAAGTATAGCACAGGATACAAAATGGGCCTATGGCCATACCACCCTAAATGTGTCCAATCTCATCTGGTCTCGGAAACTAAGCAGAGTTGGGCCTGGTTAGTACTTGGATGGGAGGATACAAAACAGTACTGAACTATCTTAAAAAAACAAAAACAAAAAACTAACAGCTACAAGAACAAAATCTAGGCTATTACACTGCTGCCCATTTCTTTCTGAGCAAATCCTCTCCCAGAATGAAATTATTTCACTTTCAGGAAATCTAGGAAATCATGGAAACTTCACTACATTTTGAAGCCAAGATCACCTCACCTGACTCTCTCCTGACAAACAGGAAAATGAGGGGCAATGGGAACAGCAGCTATGCTGCTCAGCTGCACGAGAAAATTCAGGGCAGTTTGTAAACATATTTGAAAAGAACTCAGTGCTGAAAACCAAAGGAAGAGAATGGATGGCATTATCTGTACAAAACAGGACTCATTACCTACTTGTTGATTAACAAGACTCCTAAGGTCTCTCCTCCCATGCACACCAGACCTCTGGTATATTTCAAACTGGGTGGAGTCTTGTCAATAATCATAGGTTTGTGGGGCTTTTTTAAGTCATTTCCCTGGTGGCTCAGATGGTAAAGAATCTGCCTGCAATGCAGGAAATCCAGGTTCAATCTCTGGGGGAAGATCCCCTGGAGTAGAAAATGGCACCACTCCAGTACTCTTGCCTGGAGAATTCCATGGACAGAGGAGCCTGGTGGGCTACAGTCCATGGATTCCAGAGAGTCAGACACAACTGAAGGACTAACACTTTCTTCTACTGCTAGGTTTCTTGAATGAATAAACAAATAAATGAAAAACACAGACATGCAAATGCCTGTATGGACTAGGAACTGTGTAGTCAACGGGACAGCACACATTTAATGAAAAACTACCAAGTGCTAAGCTACTGGAACCAGGAACACATCAGGCAATGGTGCTACATAGGACAGCAGTGTGGGCTCTGCATGGGCATAATCAGATTGGGCATAATCTAGAATGTGCTCCCTCTTACTTAAAGCCAGACAGAAAGGACAAAAGACTCAAAGGCACCTTTTGCGTATTTTGCGTACCAAGGTCTTCCCCACAGAGTCGGACACGACTGAGCATCTAACACTTGCACTTTGAGTACCAAAGGCCTGCTCTTCCTTCAAATCAGTCAAATTTTTAAAATCTAAGATAGCTTGTTTATTTTCTGTCCACACAATTTAATGAATACTAAATAATATGTGCCAAAATAACTAAACTCTGTGGGACGAGCAATGGAACTTCACTGGAACACACTCTGGCTTAGACTCTAATGCAGTTATTTCTCAGAGGGAGAATTAGAAAAAAGCAGTGGTTGTTTCATAAAATGAACTAGGACAAGTTAACTATTTGGAACAAAATTAATTTAGTATTTACTTCACATCATGCAGTAAAATTGACTATAGAAGTAATCTATAAAACACCTTAAGAAAATACTAGTGAATATTTCTCTATTCTATTGATGGGGAACTGAACAAAGTAGAAGAAAAACACTGGAAGCACACTCAAAGACTGTGAAATGACAGTGTTAAAATGTTTTAATGTCTATACATCAAAATGAATAAAAAAAACCCAAAACAAAATGGCAAATGAAAACTAAGGCAAAACATGCAACATAACAGAAAAAAATTAATATTCTCAGTATATGAAGAATATTTACAAATCAATATGGCAAAGATAACTATCCACGAGGAAAGCTGGGCTAATCACATGAATGACTTAAAAAACAGAGACTATAAAACGAATAACAGTAAGTATTTGAAAAATGTTTAACTTATGATTCTTAATAAAAGGGTAACTTAAAACAATAAAATTCAAGTGGTGAAGAGAGTTTGGGAGTAAGACACAAGAACTATAACCTTGGACAATTCATTTTACTTCCTTGAGCCTCAATTTTCTTTGTAAATTAGAGAGATTAAAATACCTATACCACAGGAGTAACATAAAAATTAAACAGTTGGGGACTTCCCCAGGAGTCCAATGGTTAAGACTCCACCAATGTACTCCCCAGCGCAGGGAGTACAGGTTTGATCCCTGGTTGGGGAATTAAGATCCAATATGCTGAGCAGTGCAGCCAGAACAAGTTAAGCAATATAAAACAATATGATGCACATAAGGTACTTAGCAGTGTTTGGTACACAGTAAATGTTGAATAAACAAGAGCTATTATGACAGAAAAAATGAATGAGGACAATATTCAGAGTCGATAAGGGTATAATGAGGCAGACATTTTTCACACAGTTTGTCGACAATGTTTGATTCAACCTAAAATAGGCTGAACACAGTATGTATCAAAAATCTTAAGGGTGGGGCTTCCCTGGTGGTCCAGTGGGTAAGGACACCGCCTTGCAGTGCAAGGGGCGCCGGTTCGATCCCTGGCCTGGGAAGATCCCACGTGCTGCGGAGCGGCTGGACTGATGTGTCCAATTACTGAGCCAGAGCTCTGGAGCGCATGCGCCCAGAGCCGGTGCTCTGTGACAACAGAGGCCACCACGATGGGAGGCCCACACGGGCCAAAGAACAAAGATGGATGAAAATGGACAAATGAAAGACCAATAGAAGTGGCCTGCCTGCTCCCCTCCCTCCCCACCCAAAATAAATAAATAAATAAATAAATCTTTTAAAAAAAAAAATCTTAAGGGTGGTCATATTTTAGGGGTGCTTCTGGAAATAAAACAATGCTTACAAACAATGCAAAAACTCAAATTGGAAAAAAATTGCTAAATGTGACTATATCCATCGATCCATCCACTGATCCAGAGTCCAGTATTTTTGACCCTGGTGATAAAAAAATATGTCGACAGACCCAGTCCCTGGCTTCCAGGTTCGCTGGGGAGATAAGCAATCAAACGGTCAAGTACAATAAAGAAAAAGGAGCCACGAGGGTTAAGTATAGGGTGCTTGGTGCACAGAGAAGGAGCACCTACCATAGTCTGGGAGTGGAGTCAAGGAAGCTTCCCAGAAGAAATGACATTTAAGCTGAGACCTGAAGGATGAGTAGGAATTAGTCAGGTACAGAGGTGAAGGGAAGGTGTTCCAGGTAAAGGAAACAGCATGTGCAAAAGCCTAGAGATCCCAGAAAGCATGGCAGGTCAGCATGACTGAGCAGTGTGCAAAGGCAGGGGCTTGGGAAGAGAAGAGGCTGAAGAAGTAAGCAAGGTAGCCTGTGGGGAAACAAACCAGTGAAGGTTTTTGTGGCTTTGGCTGAGCCAGGAGAAAAGTAAATTGGTAATGAGAAGTATACTAGAAAGATCTAAAACAAACAAGTGATTTGAGTCACATGGGCTTATTACCTGGGGCATACTGATCGGCAACAGGTGGGAGATCTGCTACAGACTTTGGAACACCGAGTCTGTGCAAACTCCTTAACTTCTTGCCGAGTTAGTTGCCCCTCAGCTGCAACACACCCTTTCCATCCTCAGAGTCATGAGAATAATCATCGAACAGGGCTGTGACTGAAACCAGCCCGTGCTAATATCATTCCCTGTAAACACCTGGAGGCTTCAGCACTGAATAAAAGCAGACTAGTGAATGTGTTCAGGGCCTTGACCCAAGAGGTCTTGAGCACCCACCCCACCCCATTCCCATCCTTTCTCTGTGTGTGTGTGTGTGTGTGTGTATTTATTAAAGTCTCATCACACCTGCTATTTGTTATGCACCCCGCTGACAAGTTGCAGCAGGTGCCTTATTAAAAGTCTTGCTAGCAAAACTCTGGAGTGTAGACTTTATTTGAAGGGCAATACAAACAATGCAAAACTCAAATTGGAAAAATTGCTAAATGTGACTATATCCATCGATCCATCCACTGATCCAGAGTCCAGTATTTTTGACCCTGGTGATAAAAAAATATGTCGACAGACCCAGTCCCTGGCTTCCAGGTTCGCTGGGGAGATAAGCAATCAAACGGTCAAGTACAATAAAGAAAAAGGAGCCACGAGGGTTAAGTATAGGGTGCTTGGTGCACAGAGAAGGAGCACCTACCATAGTCTGGGAGTGGAGTCAAGGAAGCTTCCCAGAAGAAATGACATTTAAGCTGAGACCTGAAGGATGAGTAGGAATTAGTCAGGTACAGAGGTGAAGGGAAGGTGTTCCAGGTAAAGGAAACAGCATGTGCAAAAGCCTAGAGATCCCAGAAAGCATGGCAGGTCAGCATGACTGAGCAGTGTGCAAAGGCAGGGGCTTGGGAAGAGAAGAGGCTGAAGAAGTAAGCAAGGTAGCCTGTGGGGAAACAAACCAGTGAAGGTTTTTGTGGCTTTGGCTGAGCCAGGAGAAAAGTAAATTGGTAATGAGAAGTATACTAGAAAGATCTAAAACAAACAAGTGATTTGAGTCACATGGGCTTATTACCTGGGGCATACTGATCGGCAACAGGTGGGAGATCTGCTACAGACTTTGGAACACCGAGTCTGTGCAAACTCCTTAACTTCTTGCCGAGTTAGTTGCCCCTCAGCTGCAACACACCCTTTCCATCCTCAGAGTCATGAGAATAATCATCGAACAGGGCTGTGACTGAAACCAGCCCGTGCTAATATCATTCCCTGTAAACACCTGGAGGCTTCAGCACTGAATAAAAGCAGACTAGTGAATGTGTTCAGGGCCTTGACCCAAGAGGTCTTGAGCACCCACCCCACCCCATTCCCATCCTTTCTCTGTGTGTGTGTGCGCGTGTGTGTGTATTTCTTAAAGTCTCATCACACCTGCTATTTGTTATGCACCCCGCTGACAAGTTGCAGCAGGTGCCTTATTAAAAGTCTTGCTAGCAAAACTCTGGAGTGTAGACTTTATTTGAAGGGCAATACAAACAGCAAAAAAGCCAACAGTTTTAATAAATAAAGAGTTAATATTCACAATGTACCAGGAGAATACACAAATTAAAAAGAACGCATAGTTCATAAAATGGAAATACAGGGCTGTAGTAGGTTGAATAACTCTTGAGTTTACTAAAAATCACTGAATTGTACACTTATTAAAAACAGGTTTACTTTAAGGCTTGGAGACTATACTTCAATAAAGCTATCTTTCTAAAAAGTTAACAGAAATGCCTAATAAACATTTGAAAAATACCCAACTTGTCTAATAATAAAATGCATTATCAAGTCAACCAGGTACTACTGTTTATCCTCAAAAATTATTAAAGATTAACAATCAAATGAGAATATCCAGTGTTAATAAAGCTAGGCGAAATGAGCATTCTTACACTCATGTTGGCTGAAATGAACATTAACTGGAACAATCTTCCTAGGAAGTATAAATATGTAACAGGAATCATAAGCTTGTTTATACTCTGTGATCCTGTAATTGTATTTCTTGAAATTTTAATAAATCTTCCAAAATGCAGTCAAATATTTATGTACGATGATGGTCACTGTAATGTAATTTATGACAGGAAAAAAACCTACATATTCACCAACAACAGAATGGTTAGAATGAATTATAACTACTCAATTCAGCCATTTAAGTGATTTTGCAATACATCTATGATATATGTATAAAACCTTTTTAAGAAGCATATGAAATTATATATACAGCAGCACTCCAGCTATGTACAAATGCATACATGCTGTATGGCACATATCTTTTATTCTCTTTTCCATGCTTTTCCACATCTTCCAAATTTCCTACAATTGCCATGTATTATTTCTATAGGCTAAGAGAATTTCTAAAATTGTCTTTGAAAAATTTAAAAACCTCACTTTTCAGTATATATTTGACATACATCAATTTTAACTTTGTATGGATTTATTTTCTCTGCCTAGGAAGACAGGTGTAGTTATATCTGACATATATAATTCAATAATATCTACTTATCCCACACCCCCATTTATGTATGTGTATATATATATTATATATGAATTTCCCAATTAAACTGTGCATCTTAAAAAAATAAAATAAAATGTGCATCTTAAACATCAAGACTGTGGTGAAACTTGGATGGGTCTCTACCTAAAAACACATTCTGTTCAATCCCGACTGCTTAAACCAAGACAAAACAAGACTAAGTTTTCTTATGATGATTCAGGGGTCAGCATTATAACTATATAATAGTTGCTCTAAAGGAGTACTTGGTCTTAGAGGAATACTTGTCCTTACTTTAAGTAGTCCCTAACTGCTAAATTTTTTCTTTGGGTCAGCTATTTATAAGTTTTCTTGCTATAAAAATATTAACCATCATTTCCCAGAACTATAAGCAGACTGCCTTTAGTAGCACCTGACCTCTTCCATTCGTATTTTGCTGCTGGTAATCTTCTAAGAGAATGGAAACTAAATATTTACATTTGTAAGATTTCTGTGTAAACTAAGAGATAATAGGCTTCAAATAAAGGTATCACGAAAAAATGATTTATACAGACTTGGATGATTCTGTTCTAGACATTCAAAACAGATCATATATAAATGAACTCAAAACACAATGTGAGTTTTTAATTGCATCTCAAGTCTTGATTCCTTTACTGGCAGTCAAGTTCTCAGGATCAGAAACCAATATGCTGTTTGTCTTATCACACCATGGAAAGAGATGTGGACTTGGAGCCATGGAACTTGGTCCTAGCGCTACATCTTATCCCAAGCAGTTTTGTCATCTTTAGCAAGCCTTTTAACCTTGAGATCTGTCCTGTGTAACTTATGAGACTATTCTAGAATTAAATCGGACCATGAACACAAAACACTCTGAAAAGCACAAACCACTATACAAAAGTAAAAGCTTCTTATGGTGTTTCAATGTATTTATATAACCATGGATAAATATAGGTACCTGTTCAGAAAATTTATGCCAGAAAGATAAAGGTAAGAGATCATTCTTAAATTGCTTCAATTAATTAAAAACATCCATTGTCAGGGAAGAACAACATACTGCAAGAGTTGGCATCTCTGATTCCTTCTTCCCTATATCCAGTCAGCCCAGGTTCCGTGTATCTTCTCTATAATCCCTCGCGTTTGCCCCAGTTCAGCCCTTTACTATCTCACACCTGGACCACACTAACAGCCTCTAGCTCAAGCCTTCCCTCCCTCTCTGAACTCCCTCTGGTCCACAGCTGCTAGATCAATTTTCTTAAAACTCTACTGTGATCATTTTGCTCAAAGACCTCTGAAGACTCTTCATTGCCATCTCTGTCAAGTTCAAATTCCTAAACTCAGCAGTTCCTTTGCAGCCCTAGCTGCCTCCTCAGCTTTACCTATTACTTCTCTTCCAAACAAATCCTTCCTCAAACTGGTCTAATGGAGTCCCTTCTGATATGCCTGGTATGTTTCTGTCTCTGAGTCTTAGCCGATTCAGCTTCTCTCTACCTGCAACACACTCTACTCCCCAGCTTCTATCTCAGCCTGTAAACATTCGACCTTCCATTCACGGCCTAGTTCAGGAGTCACCTATATATTCTTCTCTTTGATTACCAGGAAGGAAAAAGATGAAAGATTCTAAAGTTAGACACATCTAGGTTTGAACTACATCTTTAACAGCTGAGAGTCACTAGGCACATTCCTTAACAGCTCTTTGCCTCAGTTTCATCAGTAAGATGGGAATAATAGTGATTTCCCTTGTACACACTCATGAAGAGTAAAATAATCCATGTAAGGCAGTTACATGTTACATATTGGTATTACTATTGCTGCTAGTGAATTTATCTTAATTTGAATTCATATAATACTTATGGCAAGGGAATGGTAACCCACTTCAGTATTCTTGCCTGAAGAATCCCATGGACAGGGGAGCCTGGTGGGGAACAGTCCATGGGGTCGCAGACAGTCAGACACAACTGAGTCAGTAACACTTTCATTTACAAACTCACTGTTGACATACATTCAGGATCACTCCCCTCACTCTCCTTTTCTACTCTCTCACCTCATGCTTATTCCTCCTCCAGACCCCATGCCTTCCCTCTCCCCACCCACCTCCTCCCGCCAAGATTACGTGACCCAGAAGAACAGGGTCAATATCTTATACATCTTACTACTATAACAGTCATTCACACCCAGTAGATGATCAATAGATTTGTTTAATCCCTAGAGAAAAAACACTCAAGAGCTAACACTATTACAAAGTCTTACCTCCCATAGTGAAAAACCATAACAGAATGCTTAAAATGATTAAAAACATCTAAATGACTGCCCTCACAAAGTTAAATCTCTCCTTTCATGGTTCTGTAGATTGTTTCTACTCTCTCTTAAAACAAACAACTCAACTTTTCCACGCAGCAAGAGACACAACAGTGAATATATTCAAGTCAAACAGCAGTGGAATACTGGATCACAAGGACCGTGACCCAACTCAACTGAAAAAGCTCTGGATGAAGTAGAACAGGAAGACAATTTAAAGGGAACAGTAACTGCTCAGAGTTATGCTAACAATGCTGACTACTTCACACACACACACACACACACACACACACACACACACACACACACACCCACCCACCCACCCATCACCCAGTCCCAGGATTCCTTTTCTCCCAGGGCCACACATAAATGGAAATAACCAGACTACTACAGCAAGTAGATGCAGAAATATTAGTCATTTAGCTCAATGACTGAGCTTACCACATGATCAATTTAATTAGTTATATCAAAACTGCCTATTAACATACCTCAAGGTTCTGAAATAACCAAGTGCTGGCTAATGAAGTTATATTAAATAGATATGGTATTACTGTATATTAATCATTCACCTCAAGAAAATAAAGTATGATAACATGATATATATTATTATTAGAGCAACAACTGCTTTCAGCAATGTCCAGGGAAAATCACGTCAATATAATTCTGGTTCCTGGTTTACTTGCTCGACTCAACTAACCTTCAGTTGCTTTTGCAGCCAAAATCAGGCCTAGTAACCACTATCCTCAAAGGTTTACTAGAAGAGTG
This sequence comes from Tragulus kanchil, assembly GCA_022376925.1. Taxonomy (NCBI): domain Eukaryota; kingdom Metazoa; phylum Chordata; class Mammalia; order Artiodactyla; family Tragulidae; genus Tragulus; species Tragulus kanchil. Next base: position 64,005,902 of record JAIOJX010000027.1, read on the forward strand.
AATTAAGATGGTCTGATAGTATGCTACTGACTTTCTAAAAATTAGCATAAAATACCATATATAATAATAAAGTATATTAAATTTTCAACCCTATGACCCTTAAACATTTTGCCAGCTTTCAAGTGTAGTTACTCTCAAATCAATAATTTTAAGAGGTAGAAAGACCTCTTACATCACCTCCTAGGCAAAAGGCCCTCCAGCCTTTGCTTGAACCTTTCAGCAATGAGCGCTATTTTGCAAGGCGAGTCCACCCCACTGTTACAAAGTTCTTCCTTAGAATAATTGGGAATCTGCCTCCTGAACTTTTATCCAAGGATCCCAGCAGTTCTGCTCTAAGGAAAAAAAACTAATTCATCTAAATGACTGCCCTCACAAAGTTAAATCTCTCCTTTCATGGTTCTGTAGATTGTTTCTACTCTCTCTTAAAACAAACAACTCAACTTTTCCACGCAGCAAGAGACACAACAGTGAATATATTCAAGTCAAACAGCAGTGGAATACTGGATCACAAGGACCGTGACCCAACTCAACTGAAAAAGCTCTGGATGAAGTAGAACAGGAAGACAATTTAAAGGGAACAGTAACTGCTCAGAGTTATGCTAACAATGCTGACTACTTCACACACACACACACACACACACACACACACACACACACACACACACCCACCCACCCACCCATCACCCAGTCCCAGGATTCCTTTTCTCCCAGGGCCACACATAAATGGAAATAACCAGACTACTACAGCAAGTAGATGCAGAAATATTAGTCATTTAGCTCAATGACTGAGCTTACCACATGATCAATTTAATTAGTTATATCAAAACTGCCTATTAACATACCTCAAGGTTCTGAAATAACCAAGTGCTGGCTAATGAAGTTATATTAAATAGATATGGTATTACTGTATATTAATCATTCACCTCAAGAAAATAAAGTATGATAACATGATATACATTATTATTAGAGCAACAACTGCTTTCAGCAATGTCCAGGGAAAATCACGTCAATATAATTCTGGTTCCTGGTTTACTTGCTCGACTCAACTAACCTTCAGTTGCTTTTGCAGCCAAAATCAGGCCTAGTAACCACTATCCTCAAAGGTTTACTAGAAGAGTGAATTAAGATGGTCTGATAGTATGCTACTGACTTTCTAAAAATTAGCATAAAATACCATATATAATAATAAAGTATATTAAATTTTCAACCCTATGACCCTTAAACATTTTGCCAGCTTTCAAGTGTAGTTACTCTCAAATCAATAATTTTAAGAGGTAGAAAGACCTCTTACATCACCTCCTAGGCAAAAGGCCCTCCAGCCTTTGCTTGAACCTTTCAGCAATGAGCGCTATTTTGCAAGGCGAGTCCACCCCACTGTTACAAAGTTCTTCCTTAGAATAATTGGGAATCTGCCTCCCTGAACTTTTATCCAAGGATCCCAGCAGTTCTGCTCTCTGGAAACAACCCAAGGTAGGTAACCTCTTAAGTATAATTGCTTCTAAAATTAGACTACAGTTGACAATTTGGTCACACAAAGTGCAAAAGTTAGCTCAGGGGAGAAAAAAAAAGAAGGAAACCACCACATACTACACAACAAAATTTTGAAATTCAGGAAACCATGTTGAAATCACAAACTCTCATGTTTCTAAGATGTCAAAGCTCACACCTCAGTTAACATATAATTTAAGAGTACCCAAATTCTTACAGTGTAAGGTGGTTCCGTGTATATCGAATACCTGTTTGCAATCTGTTAACTACTAAATCTACCCACCCAGTTTTAAAAATTACAGTTCAGAAGGAAGTTCCAAATGGTTTTTCCAATTTCTTGTATATTCATTCCATCTACTGCCCTCTAAAACATCTGGGTCTTTTTTTTTTTTTTTTAAGATCCCATTTCCCCCTCCACTGGTGCAATATTTCATTTAAAAAAAAAAATAAATCTTTTCAGAAAAAAAAATGCCTAAAAGAATGGAACCTAAAGAAGTGGGGGTGGGGCGAAGGCAAAGAAGGGCTCAGCAGGAAAAGGCTGGTTACTGGGTATTTTCCTTCTGGAAGCACGCTTCGCTGGCGCTGGCATCTGAAGTAACGAGCCATACAAACACGACCCGAGAACAAGCGGGATCATGAGCAATGAGTGTGAGCCCGTAAACGTCTGCAAGATGTAAATGAATTGGCACTGGTCATCAAGCAGAGCTGGACGCTTCGGGACCTTGTCGAGGAAAGATGAGAGGTTCCAAGGGGCCGAGACCATGGTCACCCTTTTGGGGGAGGGAAGGGGGGAGACATCAAAGGGGTAACTACCATCTAATGAAGCCCAACGGTCAGGGCACCTTAAAGACAGCAAGTGACCAGGGCGAAGGCAGACACCCGGAGAGCCCAAGGAAGGGGCGGGCGGTGGGCGAAGGAGCGGGTTCCTTTTGTAAAGGGCATCGCAGGAGTTCAGGGATCCACCCCACTGTTACAAAGTTCTTCCTTAGAATAATTGGGAATCTGCCTCCCTGAACTTTTATCCAAGGATCCCAGCAGTTCTGCTCTCTGGAAACAACCCAAGGTAGGTAACCTCTTAAGTATAATTGCTTCTAAAATTAGACTACAGTTGACAATTTGGTCACACAAAGTGCAAAAGTTAGCTCAGGGGAGAAAAAAAAAGAAGGAAACCACCACATACTACACAACAAAATTTTGAAATTCAGGAAACCATGTTGAAATCACAAACTCTCATGTTTCTAAGATGTCAAAGCTCACACCTCAGTTAACATATAATTTAAGAGTACCCAAATTCTTACAGTGTAAGGTGGTTCCGTGTATATCGAATACCTGTTTGCAATCTGTTAACTACTAAATCTACCCACCCAGTTTTAAAAATTACAGTTCAGAAGGAAGTTCCAAATGGTTTTTCCAATTTCTTGTATATTCATTCCATCTACTGCCCTCTAAAACATCTGGGTCTTTTTTTTTTTTTTTTAAGATCCCATTTCCCCCTCCACTGGTGCAATATTTCATTAAAAAAAATAAATAAATCTTTTCAGAAAAAAAAATGCCTAAAAGAATGGAACCTAAAGAAGTGGGGGTGGGGCGAAGGCAAAGAAGGGCTCAGCAGGAAAAGGCTGGTTACTGGGTATTTTCCTTCTGGAAGCACGCTTCGCTGGCGCTGGCATCTGAAGTAACGAGCCATACAAACACGACCCGAGAACAAGCGGGATCATGAGCAATGAGTGTGAGCCCGTAAACGTCTGCAAGATGTAAATGAATTGGCACTGGTCATCAAGCAGAGCTGGACGCTTCGGGACCTTGTCGAGGAAAGATGAGAGGTTCCAAGGGGCCGAGACCATGGTCACCCTTTTGGGGGAGGGAAGGGGGGAGACATCAAAGGGGTAACTACCATCTAATGAAGCCCAACGGTCAGGGCACCTTAAAGACAGCAAGTGACCAGGGCGAAGGCAGACACCCGGAGAGCCCAAGGAAGGGGCGGGCGGTGGGCGAAGACGCAGCGGGTTCCTGAAATGGGTGAGGGTAAAGGGGTGTGGGTAAAGGGGCATCGCAGGAGTTCAGGGATCCTCTCCCTGCAGCAGCTGAGCAAGAGAGGGTAAAAGGAAGGGGGAGGGTGAAAAGCAAGAATGACTCATTCCCGAAAGGAAGTGCTCAAGCCAGAGGAAGGCATGCCACAGGGGGCTTTCGGGGCGAGGACGGTGGTTTGGTGCTCCGAGTGATGGGGGCACACATCCGCGCCGGTAGTTCCTGCAGCCCGTCCTTAAGATGGGGGGCGGAGGGGGGGTTCGCGGCAGCCGGGTGCCAAGGCCTGGGAAGCGGCGCGGCGCGTGCGCAGTGGCGCTCGGCGGGACCCGCTGAGGCAGAGCGGAGCCGCAGTGACAGAAGCGAGCGGAGCGGCTGCCGGGAGGGACTCACCGAGGCGCAGGGGCTGGAGGTAGTGCTGGGGGTGGGCGACCGCTGGACCGTGACCAAAGCCATCTAGGCGCTGCTGGGCTGTTCCGGGCAGGGCATTCTTGTCCTGAGTGTGGGGGGCGGGCGGGTGACGGAGCCGGGATGGGGGTGAGGGGCGTGGGGTGGGGAGGAGGGGAGCAGGGAGGAGGAAGAGGCCGCGCGAACGGCCGCAGGCTCCGCACCCACCACCGGACTCTCGCAGACTGACGCGCCGAACCGGCGGCGGCGGGCGGGCGGGCGTTTCGGCAGCTGCGGGGCACAATGAGCGCTCCCAGTGCGCAGGCGCCACCTGTCAGCAACCGCCTCTCCCCTCCGCGCGCGCCGCCGCCCGGCCGTAACCCTTGAGTTGCCGGAAGCCGGCCGAGTGCGTGCGCCGCCGGCCGCCGCCCCCTCCCGGGCTTCCCCCTGGGTTCCGCGAAAGCGCTCGGGTCGACCGCGCTGGGGGGCTGGAGGCGTGGGTCGGGGGCCGCGTCTCCGGGCTGGAGAGGGCGTCGCCGGAGCCCCCACTCCTGAAGGGACGCCCGCTTTTTCCCGAGGTCGGGCGCACAGCTGAACCCACCTTAGGGAGAAAGGAACGGAGGTGAAAATCCCGAGGCGAACACGTTTCCGGGTGGGAAAGGGCGCCGCGGGATTTCGAACGCTTCCTCTGAGCGTGGGTGGGACGTGCTGGGCTAGAGACCTTCCCGTTGACCCGGCCCTCGGGGACTTTTCCGAGCTCTCATCCACCCTTCCGTCTCTGAGTCCCTGTGTTATGATGAGACTTTTTTTGAAAGAAGGATTTGTAGTTTTATACCCCAAGAGGCTTCCTGGTACCCTCGTGCTTCCTCTATTCCCCTGGCCCCAGTCTAAGGACTCATTCATTATTCCTGAGGTGCAGGGAGGCCGAGCAAGCTGGGCCGACGGAGTTACAAGGGTCCAACCTATTTACTTCCCGCTTGCTTCCTGCTGGGAGGAAATTCTCTTAATTACACAGGATTTGCTCGTTGGGGGTTTCCCTCCCCTTCGCCTCTAGATTACATTGTGTCATAGACACATGCAACGTGCCGATTGAACATTCCAAAGAGATCCTTTTGTAAAAGATAAATCATCCGCTGAACCGAAGCCAAGAATGTAATGAAAAATCAAGATGTAAGGGAGGGGGAACGGGGGGTAGAAGTCACACCATGTAAATACCATTGATTGATTACACAGCGAAAGAGAATTGACAAGGCTATTTCTCAGTTTGAGTGGATGTGCTGTTAAATAACCACCATACCTATCAAAGCTGTAAAACGCACACTCAGGAGTTTACAGTTATAAACCCACCGCCTCGTTTGTCCCTCAAACTCTCTTGGATCTTATGGCTTCTTGTAAACGGACGGAGCCGTCGTGAGCTCTTTCTGGCCGCTGTATGGTTAAGTGCCACTGGAGCCCTCTGTGCTGAGCCTTTGTTCTCTCCCTGGGGCCCTGTGGTTGAAATAATTAGCAGGGAGGTTCCATCAAGAATCAGACACTGAGGGTCCCTGTACTGTACAGTCCTATGCCGAATGTACTGTAGAGAAGCCAGCTGGTAGGCTTTTGCCCCCTAGTGGTGGTCAAGAGTGCCTGCGAGCCAAAATTAAACAAAGATGTACGGTTCACAGATTCAACAGTCTGACTGTGTTTCTCCCAGAGCTACTTAGTAAACAGAAAAAGAGCAGACAAAGTTCAGAAGTAAGAACTGGGAACCAAAGTTTAAGAGATTAAACAGGAAGTTTCACGCGTGGGCAAGAATTGTACGTAGCCGAAAGCTGAATGAATGCAAATAAGTGAAACGTGGTTTATTCAGCCAAGTATCATTCCAGAAAAAAGTGTTCTTCAAATCAGTAGGTCTTAGGAATGTACTTCTGACTCAGGGACCGCAACACTAGTTATCTACTTCTATGTAGCAACATAATTTTAAATTCTTTTGGAAAAGGATAATCTTAGAGTGCAAGATAATCTTACAGTGGGAAAGAGACCTTAGCGATCAGAGTTCCTGGCTTCTGTAAAACCTTGAGCAAATGGCTTCAGCTTTTTGAGGTTTAGTTTCTTCATTTCTGCAACAGAGCTCTACCTCAGGATTCTTGTTCTCAAATGAGAAAAAAAAGTAAAGTGCAATATAAACTGTAAACCTCTCATGTCATTCAAATAGCTTTATGATTCTCTTGTTTGTTCTAAGTTCGGTCAGTTTAAAGTAGGACTTCTCCAGTGGTTAAGAATCTGCCTTGCAATGCAGGGGGATGCGGGTTTGATCCGCGATCAGGGGACTTCCATCACATTTGCCGTGAAGCAACTACTGAGCCTGTGTAGCACAAAGAAAGGTCCCGCATGATGCAATGAAGACCCTGCATGCTGCAAGTAAGACCTGATGCAGCCAAATAAATAAACCTTAAAAAAAAAAATACCAACAGGGCTTCCCTGGTGGCTCAGTGGTTAAGGGTTCACCTGCCAGTGCAGGAGACATGGGTTCGGTCCCTGATCCAGGAGGATTCCACATGTTGCGGAGCAACTAAGCCCATGAGCCACAACTATTGAACCTGTACTCTGAAGCCTCGGAGCCACAACTATTGAGCCCATGTGCCACAACTACTGAAGCCCATGTGCCCTGGAGCCTGAGTTCCACAACAAGAGAAGTCACCACAACAAGAAGCCTGCTCACCTCAACTAGAGTAGCCCCCGTCCCTGACCTAGAGAAGAGCTTGAAGCAGCAGTGAAAACCTAGAACAGCCAAAAACAAATAAATAAATAAATTTTAGGAAAAAAAATAAAATAAAATTTAAAGCAGTGATTCTCAACTTTTTTTCATATCATGACATCCATAAAAATTATGATTGTATTTGTTCAGCACACTGGGCTAAATTAGAGGGGATTTGGAAGCAATAATATGGGGCTTGGTGAAAAAAGTTATTTTCTTTATAAAGCTATAATATGAAAGATAGCCAACATATTCACAATGATATTAAATATTGACTCTAAATAAAGTTTCTCAAAAATCTAATGAAAGTCTCAAGCTTGCTTCTATAAACATTCTCTAGGTCAGGTTTTATGATTGAAATGATCGCATCTAATTCCTGAACAAGACAATTTGACAGTGATTACTTACTAGTCATTATTGATGAGAATTTAATTCATACAAGTAGGTGATAAATTTAATTTTTACAACAGTTCAAAATTTACAAGTACAAATTATATATGACTCTAATCGCTTTTAATCTTTTCCCACCGGAAAATGTACTGTGGTAATAAGATAACATGACTGGGTTTAGAATCTACTCAAATTCTTCACATTAAGTCTAATTTACAAAATAGTGATGAAACTTCAGTTCGCAGAGTATGACTGTGTTATGTATGAGAGCAATAATTCTGCAGCTAACTTGGATGTAATTGAAAAAAGGCACATCAGCCATAAACAAAGGGAAGAATTCAACTGGTATAAAGAGAGAGATGGAGAACTGAGTCCATAAAGAGAATCTGGCAGGCCTCCCTGCCTCTCCTGGCTGCACCTTAGGCTCTGAGTCCTGCCCCTTGAGTGCCCGGAACATGCATTCCTCCAGTATCTCAGGCTCAGTGCTTGCGATGAGCAACAATCATCACTGTCATTCAGCTGACCTCTGAAAGTGATGTCCTGAAGACAGAACTCTCCTTGGCAGAAATCTGCTTTATTCAAGGATACTTGCTTTAACCAAGCAAGTCCTCCAGGTGCTTTGCCTCCTATGGGACCATGGGACACATGAGGATGGATCATCAGACTCTGATTCTTTGAGTTACTCTTTGAGAATATTTAGGTCAAACTGCTTCTGACCAGGGGTGAGTTATGGAGAGGCAACCACCACCCTTGTCCTTTCAGGCCACTCCTAGGGCTGAATAGATAACCATCTTGCAGTACATCTGTAACTCATAGATCACACACCAAAATGAAGTATGTCATTTAAGAGACTGTCTAGCTAAGTTTGTTAAAATGTGAGGGGAGAATCAGCCTTAATAATCCAACCTCTTAATTTGAAATGACTAGTTACAAAGTATTAAAACAAGTAGAAATAGGGACTTCCTTGGTGGTCCTGTGGATTAAGAATCCACCTTGCAAAACAGAGAACTTGGGTTCAGTTCTTGGTCAGGGAACTAATAAACTCAGGCCACAGAGCAACAAAGATCCTGCGTGCTACAACTAGTGAGTCTGTGGGCCACCCATGAAAGGTCCCGGGTGTTGCAATTAAGACCGGAGACAGCCAAATAAATAAATATTCAAAACAAAAACAAGTAGAAATATATCCATATAGCCTATACAATAGCTAAGAGTGAATGGAGGGGCTTCCCTGGTGGTCCAGTGGGTAAGGACACCTCCTTGCAGTGCAAGGGGCACCGGTTAGATCCCTGGCCTGGGAGGATCCCACGTGCCGCGGAGCGGCTGGACCGATGTGTCCAATTACCGAGCCGGAGCTCTGGAACGCGTGTGCCCAGAGCCGGTGCTCTGCCACAACAGAGGCCACTGCGATGGGAGGCCCACACGGGCCAAAGGACAAAGATGGATGAAAAATGGATAAATGAAAGACTAATAGAAGTGACCCGCCCGCCCCCCTCCCTCCCTAACCCGCCCCCACCCCCGCCAAAATAAATATAAATAAATAAATAAATAAGAGTGAATGGAATATGATTGAGTCATATATTGTGTCTACCTGGTTGTAATTTTTCTTAAATTTTAATAATCTTATACTAACCTTATTTGCTAGTGTCCAGGTAGAAGATAAAAGCCACACCAGTTAATTGAATAGATAATTTAACAAGAATTGTTAACGAGGGATGAAGTTAAGTTAGTGCCTGGGAAACTAAAAAGAGAAATCAAAAGTGTGACAGAGGTAGGGACTCTTACTACCTTCAGGGCTGAAAAGCAACCTAAACAAAGGAATTAAAGGAAAAAAATTACAAACTTGGAGGAGTGACCCCCACAGAGCTGAAACTCAGATCTCTGCGAAAAAGGCACTGCCTGGCTGGTATTGGGGTCTCTGAGCTTACAGGGGAGTGAGCTCTAGGGGACCCAGGAATTCGGGGTCCCAGACCTGTAGAGTAGAACACTGGCAGGCTAGTATCAGTGAAAATTAACAAAACTGTTGAAAACCGGCAAGCTGGATTCAGCTATTGCTACAGAAAGAACCTGCTGCTACCAGGATAAAGAAGCATTGCTAGAGTGAAGCGTACTGGAACCAACACACTACAGGAAACAGTCATGAGGTAGACAGGAAGCAACAAGCCTCTTGTCCTTCCTCAGCCATGGGGTCTCCCTCTGATGCCTCCAATTAGCAGAGCTTAACAGAGCCAGTTGGCAAGACAAAGAAATGTGATTTTCACACTCCAGCTTCAGCACAAAAGAAACGTCCAAAGGGTGAGCTTGGAGCTGGGAAAATAATTTAATAACAGGCACTTGACTGATGTGGAAATTGATACCAGAAGTGGAATCTACTTTCCATCCTCTGATTTTGCATATATCTCATGAAGACAGTTAAAGACCGTGCTCCTTTTGCTCTCCAGATCCAATCACCATAATGTTGCCTGCGTGTTGGACCAACTCGATGCTGATTGGAAGGTCAAGAAGCTCAATATCTCTGTGGACTATGCTGTGGCAGAGAGTGGGAAAATTGATGTAGCCCTGGGGCAAGACTGTGAAATTATATTGTTGGCCCTGCCAAGTCAAAGCAAATTGCTTCTGTTGTTTCTTGCCAATTTGTATGGCGAAAAAAGCATTTGCTGGACCACTGGCAGCATACCAAGTGGCAGGAGCTGTGCTGATTTTCTGCAGTAAAGTTACTAGATATGCAAGAGCAGTTACCATTGGAGGCATCACCCGGTTAAATTTATTATCACCCACAGTCATCCTCCGGGATCCATCTACCTTCTTCACAGGCCAAACAGGTAAGTTAAACTGGTGTGAGATAAGGGCCTCTCAGTAACTTAGAGGCCTCACCCCCAGTGCAGTCAACCCCTGGTCAGGGAACTAAGAATCTGTGTGCTGCAACTGAAGAATCGTAAGGAAGATAACACAGCTAAGACCCGGTGCTAAACAAGGTTTTAAAAATTGGTGAGATAGATTTCATCATTCCTGCTTCTTTTAACTCTTTATTGATGTCATTAATCTCTACAGTCCCCTTTTTGCCACCCCAACAAAGCAATAATTTTTGTTTACTCTCTGGCATGTGTGAATGTGAGAAAAGAGGGTTCCCAAGGGTTTCAACTTGGTTCTTCATACTGTAATGCTCCTTATTCCAGGATGGAAAAGCCAATATGGACATTCTGCCAGTTATCAGGTATCTATTCTAATTATACATTCAAGAGTTGATGAAATCACCAGAGTGGTTCTGTGGACCCCCTCAGCCTGCTGCAATTCAAACTTGAGTTAAGACTCCATGCCCAATACAGGCCCCACTTAAACTGGAATGCGTTTGGGTCCCCAGAAATTATCACCAATTAATGCCAATGTTTAGAAATCCCTGTAAAATCTGAATATTGATTTTTTTTTTTTTTTCCTTATCATATAGTCATTGTAGGAGTGGCCACAGATTTCTGTGGAGAGGACTTGGAGGAAGATTTTCAGTAAACATTATGGCAGTACTGCAGCTTTCTCCCTTAAGGTGATCCAGCCTTCCCTTTCAGTTAAGGGGGTCCAAGTCTTCCCAGGTAGCACTAGTGTTGAAGAACCCACCTATTAATGCAGGAAATGTAAGAGATGCTGGTTCAATCTCTGAGTTGGGAGGATCCCCAGGAGAATGAAATGGCAACCCATTCCAATATTCTTGCCTGGAGAATTCCATGGACAGAGAAGCCTAGTGAACTGCAGTTCACAGTGTCTGCAAAAGAGACAGATATGACTTGAGTATGCATATACATCCTTAAAGCTGATGTGAGTCATGAGTCTCTTGTAAGCAGCATATAGGTGAGTCTTGATTTTTTTATTCATTCAGCGACTCTAGGCATTTTGATGGAGAACTTAATCCATTTTATTGAAAAATGAGGACTTATCTTATTAATTAACATCTAATTAAATGTCATCTTGGAACTTCCCTGGTGACCCAGTGGCTAAGATTCTGCATTCCTAAAGCAGGTGGCCCCGGTTCAATCCCTAAGCAGGAAACTAGCTCCAACATGCCACAACTAAGAGTTCCATGCCACCAGCAAAGATCAAAGATCCCAGCTGCCACAACTAAGACCCAGGGCACCTTAGATAAATAAATATGTATTTTTAAAGGTGAAAATGTTACCTTCATTCTCTCTTCCCTCAGTGTTTCATATTTCCAGTCTTTACTGTCAGAGTCAACTTTTTTTTTTTTTTAAATTTTGACCTCTTTTATTGGTCTTTCATTTATTTATTTTCATCCATCTTTGGTTTTTGGCCTGTGTGGGCCTCCCATTGCAGTGGCCTCTCTCATTGCATAGCACCGGCTCTGGGCTCACGCACTCCAGAGTGCTGGCTCGCAATTGGACACACCGGTCCAGCCACTCCACAGCATGTGGGATCTTCCCGGGCCAGGGATTGAACCTGTGCCCCTTGCACTGCAAGGCGGACCAGAGTCAACTTTTTAAAACCATCAGTTTCATCACATCTTGTCCTATGCTTAAAAATACAAAATAAAATCCAAATTGCTGATTTACTGTGAATAACCCTTTACAGATTTTTAGCTTCATCTTCTGCCGCTTTCTATTATGCAATATGCTCTGCTATGAATGCTTCAAACACTTTTTCATCTTTCATATTCTAATATGTAATGTTCCTTCTGCCTCAGATATTCTTTTCCCCCTCCTCTACACACACAAAAAGTCTTATTAGTCACTTAAAATCCTGCTTGGACATCTATTTTTCTGTGAAATCTTCCTTGACCTTCTTGGGTAAATTAATTGCCTCTGTTCCTTAATATATTGTATGTATCTCTACTTTCGCACTTACAGGTGGTATGGCAACTGTTTATCCCCCTTTCTTTCACTAAACTAGAAACTCTTCAAAAGCAGGTTTTATCCATTGTTATTTTTAAGAGAAAAAAATATGCATGTAATCATTTGGCTGTACCGTGTCTTAGTTGTGGCATGTGGGATCTTTAGTTGTGGCGTATTCAATCTAGTTCCCTAACCAGGGGTTGATCCAGGCCCCTGGCATTGGGAGCACCAGAGTCTTAGCCACTGGACCACCAGAGAAGTCCCATATCCATCTTTTTAACCTTGATGTCTGCCTACATATAGAAGGCACCCAGTAAAAGTTTATTGAGTTAAGTTTATGTAGGTGCATCCAAACAAAATTTTTAAAAGTAATAGGAGAAAGTTTTTTAGCAGGAGATGGAACCATAAACAAAAAAAGCAGACTGTGAGAATGTACAATTGGGACCTTTCAAATAAATCTATTTTATATTATTTATTATTTATGCATGGCTTCAAAAAGCTTGAAGGCAGCTGTTTTTAAGTGTTGGACACTGTTGTCTCCAAAGGCAGCACATTGGGTTTACTCGAGCAGAACATATGTTGCTAAAAAGAACAGTGAATACCAGAGCACAGACACACACATTAGGTGTTCATGCTAAGTCGCTTCAATCATGTCCAACTCTGTGACCCTGTGGACTGTAGCCCACTGGGCTCCTTTGTCCATGGGAATTCTCCAGCAAGAATACTGAAGTGGGTTGCCATGCTCTCCTCCAAGCGGATCTTCCCAACCCAGGGATCAAACCCTTGTCTCTTATGTCTCCTGCATTGGCAGGCAGGTTTTGTACCACTAGTGCCACCTGGGAAGCCCTTAGCACATTATATATAATACATTTCAAATTAAAAAGTCCCTCGACTGTAACTGGCCTACAGGCAGAAGCCATATGTATGAAATTTACTTTTTACGTTAGCACCTAGCTTAAATATAGGCAAACTCGTCGATGATTTCTGGCACAACAGTGATTTTGCTCATCTGTGACTGTGTAGTCATTTACAGTGAAGTAGGGGAGGTAGTAATTATTCATTTGTATTGCTTAGTATGAATAAATAAACCAGATAAGGCACCCTCTGTATTTTAATATTTAACTGTCTTTTCATTTGTAACGTTCTAAACTAGAAACTCTTCAAAAGCAGGTTTTATCCATTGTTATTTTTAAGAGAAAAAAATATGCATGTAATCATTTGGCTGTACCGTGTCTTAGTTGTGGCATGTGGGATCTTTAGTTGTGGCGTATTCAATCTAGTTCCCTAACCAGGGGTTGATCCAGGCCCCTGGCATTGGGAGCACCAGAGTCTTAGCCACTGGACCACCAGAGAAGTCCCATATCCATCTTTTTAACCTTGATGTCTGCCTACATATAGAAGGCACCCAGTAAAAGTTTATTGAGTTAAGTTTATGTAGGTGCATCCAAACAAAATTTTTAAAAGTAATAGGAGAAAGTTTTTTAGCAGGAGATGGAACCATAAACAAAAAAAGCAGACTGTGAGAATGTACAATTGGGACCTTTCAAATAAATCTATTTTATATTATTTATTATTTATGCATGGCTTCAAAAAGCTTGAAGGCAGCTGTTTTTAAGTGTTGGACACTGTTGTCTCCAAAGGCAGCACATTGGGTTTACTCGAGCAGAACATATGTTGCTAAAAAGAACAGTGAATACCAGAGCACAGACACACACATTAGGTGTTCATGCTAAGTCGCTTCAATCATGTCCAACTCTGTGACCCTGTGGACTGTAGCCCACTGGGCTCCTTTGTCCATGGGAATTCTCCAGCAAGAATACTGAAGTGGGTTGCCATGCTCTCCTCCAAGCGGATCTTCCCAACCCAGGGATCAAACCCTTGTCTCTTATGTCTCCTGCATTGGCAGGCAGGTTTTGTACCACTAGTGCCACCTGGGAAGCCCTTAGCACATTATATATAATACATTTCAAATTAAAAAGTCCCTCGACTGTAACTGGCCTACAGGCAGAAGCCATATGTATGAAATTTACTTTTTACGTTAGCACCTAGCTTAAATATAGGCAAACTCGTCGATGATTTCTGGCACAACAGTGATTTTGCTCATCTGTGACTGTGTAGTCATTTACAGTGAAGTAGGGGAGGTAGTAATTATTCATTTGTATTGCTTAGTATGAATAAATAAACCAGATAAGGCACCCCTCTGAAAATACTTTTTAGCAAGGTTATTATTCTAATGTCTGTCTTTTTCACATGAATTAAGTAGCCATCAGAGTTTCACTTCATTTCACTTTGTAATTTCAAAAATTAATGAGGCCGATGATAACGTTTTAAACATTCAATTACATTACTGTTGCTGGTTGGTTTTCTTTTTTCAACACTAGTGGTGATGATTACTATGGTATTTTCCTGTCTCCCTGAACCCTAGCCTACCACTAATCTAGTTTTGGTCAGTAATAACAGAAATAACTGTAGTACAGTTTGAAAAGTTTGGCAGTTGAGAACTTCTTACTATTCAGTAGAATGGTGGGTGAAGTGGGGGTGGGGCAGATTTTGATCTTCCCAAATACTTTTGATTATTTCTTAATGTTTTTTTTCTCTCTTTTAGTTATTTATATTAATCTGCGAATACTTTTCCTTGCTGTTTTTTATATTTTTCTTGGTTCAGATGAGCGAGTCAACAACCAAAGAGGATCCTGAACCTGCTCAGGTACCTGGTCTGCATAAGTTTTTATATATATATATATATATATATATATATATATTGTATTTATACTTATTTGGCTGCATTGGGTCTCAGTTGTAGCATGTGGTCTCTAGTTCCCTGACCAGGGATTGAACCCAGACTCCCTGCATTGGGAGCACAGAGTCTTAGCCACTGAACCACCAGGGAATTCCCCTGCATAGGTTTTAAAAACCATTTAACCATGAGAGGATTTAAGAGTCAGTGTTAATGGGAAAATTGAGACGCAGTATCATATATTATCACTGAAGGATTTCTCTTTTTAGTTGAAGTGTTCTGCATTAAGTTTTAACAAAAATAGGGTCAACTTATAGTCGAGTTACAGTGGTCTGCTTCCAGTTGTTTGGCATTCTTTATGCAAACAAGTCTGTTACTGTTTGAATTTGTTAATATAGCTACTCTGTGATTTTTTTGATATTATGTTTACTTGTGAATTTTTTTACATAAAAAGCTTGCTATACTAGAGTATAAAACATTACTTTTATTTCCAGCTCCTGTTGGATACTATTTACTAAAACTATTTCCATTTCAGGAAAATGGAAAAGAAGAAAAAGAAAGAAGAAGCAAAGCAGAAGAGCCTATTAAGGTAGAGTTTTCACGAGTAATCCAACGTTAATGCTGGAGAGTAAACTAGAGAAATTAGTTTTCCTAGAAAGAAAAACAATGATGTGGGTATAAAAAAGCTAAAATGGCAAATGGGAAAGAACAAACCTATACTGAGCATGAAGCTGACTCATTGAAGTCTGTTTCAGGAAACTTCCACAGAGAAGTAAATTATT
The DNA here is from genome assembly GCA_022376925.1 of Tragulus kanchil. NCBI lineage: Eukaryota > Metazoa > Chordata > Mammalia > Artiodactyla > Tragulidae > Tragulus > Tragulus kanchil. The sequence continues at coordinate 64,021,280 of JAIOJX010000027.1, forward strand.
TGTGAAGAGTATTATGACTTTATAGACAAAAGTTGCTTTCTAAATCAGCACTGCTACCCTGCCTACAATAATCACCAGTTTCTAAGGGAGCTTCACTATCATTCTGAAAACATAATTTCCTTGTTCATCATTTAAGTAGCTTTGTGTTTAAATAAATAGAAGGCTTCAATGAGGAAGAATATTTTAGAGAAAATAGGAGGCAAGTGAAAATAGTTAATAGATTCACCATTGACAATATGAGTCTTAAAATATCTTCCACTACCCTCATAAAAGTGTATCAGGGAGTCACTGGTAGTCCAGTGGTTAAGAATCCGCCTTGCAATGCAGGGGACTGGAGTTCAATCCCTGGTAGAGAATCTAAGATCCCATATGTCTTGGAGCCACCAAGCCTGCACACCGTAACTACAGAGCCCACGTGCTGCAACTACTGAGCCTGTGTGCCACAACTGGAGATTCCATGTGCCTCAATGAAAGATCCCACATGGCACAATGAGGCCTGCATAAATAAATAATATAAATAAAAATTTTTAAAAGTATATCAGCATGAGTACAAAGAGTCATTTTGCCATCATGTACTCATAAAGCTAAGCTTTACTTTCCTTAAATAAGATGAAAATGTTTATCTTTCCACCACAAACTTGGAAAGTGATTCTAATAGTAAAAGAAAACAACAGCATTGTCAAAAGTTCAAAGGTTCGATTTCACCATGTTGTGGTCTCAAATTATGTTTCTAGAAAGTACTGTATAATTCCAGGATTAGCGTGCATCTGGAATAATATTCTTCGCATATTGCTTTGTTAGCAATAGGAAGATGTGATGGCCTGGTGAGCCAATGCGCTTTCTCTTGTCTAGGTAGTAAAAAGACTGATTACTACTTTCCTTCTAATATACATAATTAAATCCTAGGAAAATTAAGGAGGAATATTTGGTCATTTTGTCTGCATCATTTCACAGAGAGAGTTTATGCAACTTTGATGAAAAGCAATTTATTTTTTTAATTGGTGTTTCTGTTCTCCTTTCAGAGTTCACAGAGTACACCAGACAGTTCGACCTTAAACACCCGCAGCTATGTGGCGGGAGCAACAGCAAACAAAGACTCCCAAGGTAGAGAACTAGCCTTTCTCCTACAAATAGAATGTAAAACTATTACCAAGTTTTCATTGTAGGTGGATTCTTCAAGACTTTACCTTTTAAAAATATAATACCAGGAATGAAGGTTTCCCTGGTGGTCCAGTGGGTAAACAGTCCGCCTTGCAGTGCAAGAGGCACTGGTTCAATCCCTGGCCTGGGAGGATCCCATGTGTCGCGGAGCAGCTGGACCAGGGTGTCTAATTACAAGCCAGTGCTCTGAAGCACATGCACCCAGAGCCGATGCTCTGTAGTGAGAGGGGCCACTGCAATGGGAAGCCCGCACAGGCCAAAGAATAGAGATGGATGAAAATAAATAAATAAATAAACCAATAAAAGAGGCCAAAATTTTAAAATATGTATAACACCAGGAATGAATATATATATATATGTACATATATATGTGGATATATAAAATGTTTTTAAACTATGCTGTGCAACATGTAAATTCTTAGTTCCCTCACCAGGGATCCAACCCAAGCCCCCCTCAGCGGAAGCACTGGGTCTTAACCACTGAACCACCAGGGAAGTTCACCCAGGAATGATTTAAATGCAATTTGGAAAATAGTTTACAATATATTTTCAGATCTACTGTATAGCACATAGTGCTCTGCTCAGTGTCATGGGGTATCCTGACTGGCAGGGGAGTCTGGAGAAGAATGGATACATGGATATGAATGACTGAGTTCCATGGCTGTCCACCCGAAAACTATCACGACACTGTTAGTTGGCTGTACCCCAATGCAAAATAAAAGTTTAAAGAAAAAATATTCCCTTCACTCTCTATTGACACTTTTGAAGTAACTTTATTAATCTTGTACTTAAAGAATTTACCTAAGAAAGCTGACTGACACATAGCAGGCAACCCATTAATACAAAAAGAAAATGAAGAATTCCAGTGATTTGGCCTGCCTGTTTGTTTTCTGTTTATTTTGGGTTGGGTTTTTTTTTTTTTTTTTTTTTGGCCTCTTTTGTTGGTTTATGTATTTATTTATTTTCATCCATCTCTATTCTTTGACACGTGTGAGCCTTCCATTGCAGTGGCCTCTCTTGTTGCAGAGCACGACTCTGGGTGCATGTGCTCCAGAGCGCTGGCTCTTAATTGAATACACCAGCCCAACCTTTCCTCAACGTGAGATCTTCCCAGGCCAGGGATTGAACAGGTGCCCCTTGAACTGCAAGGTGGACTCTACCCACTGGACCACCAGAGAAACGTGCCCACCACTTTATTCCTTTTATCTCTGTACTTGACAACACATTTGTTCTGTTTGACTCCTGGCCCAATCCTTTACTAATTCGACATGATTATGTTATGCAGGTTGAAAACTGATATGATCAAAAGGCAACAAATGATCAAGATATTCATCCCTTTACTATTGTTCTTCTAATTTTAGATACTTAATAAAATTCTATACAACATAAAATATACACAATATTTAACGTTTAACAATTTAAATTTATATTTCAGCTGATTGAAATTCTTTCCAACTTAATTTGTAATTATTGAGTATTTAGTATGTGCTAGGCTGAACTGAAATAATAATTATTAAAGCATTTCTAAACTATAAATATACTGCTAGTTTAACTTATAGATGCTTACTTTTATACCAGGGATCCAACCCAAGCCCCCTCAGCGGAAGCACTGGGTCTTAACCACTGAACCACCAGGGAAGTTCACCCAGGAATGATTTAAATGCAATTTGGAAAATAGTTTACAATATATTTTCAGATCTACTGTATAGCACATAGTGCTCTGCTCAGTGTCATGGGGTATCCTGACTGGCAGGGGAGTCTGGAGAAGAATGGATACATGGATATGAATGACTGAGTTCCATGGCTGTCCACCCGAAAACTATCACGACACTGTTAGTTGGCTGTACCCCAATGCAAAATAAAAGTTTAAAGAAAAAATATTCCCTTCACTCTCTATTGACACTTTTGAAGTAACTTTATTAATCTTGTACTTAAAGAATTTACCTAAGAAAGCTGACTGACACATAGCAGGCAACCCATTAATACAAAAAGAAAATGAAGAATTCCAGTGATTTGGCCTGCCTGTTTGTTTTTCTGTTTATTTTGGGTTGGGTTTTTTTTTTTTTTTTTTTGGCCTCTTTTGTTGGTTTATGTATTTATTTATTTTCATCCATCTCTATTCTTTGACACGTGTGAGCCTTCCATTGCAGTGGCCTCTCTTGTTGCAGAGCACGACTCTGGGTGCATGTGCTCCAGAGCGCTGGCTCTTAATTGAATACACCAGCCCAACCTTTCCTCAACGTGAGATCTTCCCAGGCCAGGGATTGAACAGGTGCCCCTTGAACTGCAAGGTGGACTCTACCCACTGGACCACCAGAGAAACGTGCCCACCACTTTATTCCTTTTATCTCTGTACTTGACAACACATTTGTTCTGTTTGACTCCTGGCCCAATCCTTTACTAATTCGACATGATTATGTTATGCAGGTTGAAAACTGATATGATCAAAAGGCAACAAATGATCAAGATATTCATCCCTTTACTATTGTTCTTCTAATTTTAGATACTTAATAAAATTCTATACAACATAAAATATACACAATATTTAACGTTTAACAATTTAAATTTATATTTCAGCTGATTGAAATTCTTTCCAACTTAATTTGTAATTATTGAGTATTTAGTATGTGCTAGGCTGAACTGAAATAATAATTATTAAAGCATTTCTAAACTATAAATTACTCTATACGTGCTAGTTTAACTTATAGATGCTTACTTTTATCCAAAGTATTTTTCTGTTTTAAACCAGTTAAAAGAATTACTTACTATTTCTTCTTATTAGTGTATATTATAATATACACACATGAAGAATCAAACATTCCAGCATTTATTTGGCCTTTATTATAAACTTAGCACTATTTTTACAGTCCACTACCTTTTAAAAAGTTTCTTGGCAGGGCTTCCCTGGTGGTCCAGTGGGTAAGGACACCGCCTTGCATTGCAAGGGGCGCCGGTTTGGTCCCTGGCCTGGGAAGATCCCACGAGCCGCGGAGCGGCTGGACCAATGTGTCCAATTACCGCGCCGGAGCTCTGGAACGCATGCGCCCAGAGCCAGTGCTCTGCAACAATAGAGGCCACTGCGACGGGAGGCCCACACGGGCCAAAGAACAAAGATAGATGAAAACTAGATAAATGAAAGAGCAATAGAAGTGGCCCGCCCTGCCCCCCGCCTCTCCCCGCCGCCACCCCCCCCAAAAGTTTCTTAGCAAGTCCCTCCCTACCTGCCCTCTACCACCAGTTTCCTGAGGAGGAATTTTCTTCCTCCTCACTCCATCCCTCCACCACCATTATCCCATAAATACCCTTTGCCTTTACCATAGTTGCTTGAACCAGGTTTATAAATAAACTCTTTCATTTTAAACATGTTAAACAGAATTGTGATCTAGGTAAGGTCTCTTTCATTTAAACATGTTCCCAGGCCAGGGATTGGGGACCAAACCAGAAGAAACGTGCCCACCACTTTATTCCTTTTATCTCTGTACTTGACAACACATTTGTTCTGTTTGACTCCTGGCCCAATCCTTTACTAATTCGACATGATTATGTTATGCAGGTTGAAAACTGATATGATCAAAAGGCAACAAATGATCAAGATATTCATCCCTTTACTATTGTTCTTCTAATTTTAGATACTTAATAAAATTCTATACAACATAAAATATACACAATATTTAACGTTTAACAATTTAAATTTATATTTCAGCTGATTGAAATTCTTTCCAACTTAATTTGTAATTATTGAGTATTTAGTATGTGCTAGGCTGAACTGAAATAATAATTATTAAAGCATTTCTAAACTATAAATTACTCTATACGTGCTAGTTTAACTTATAGATGCTTACTTTTATCCAAAGTATTTTTCTGTTTTAAACCAGTTAAAAGAATTACTTACTATTTCTTCTTATTAGTGTATATTATAATATACACACATGAAGAATCAAACATTCCAGCATTTATTTGGCCTTTATTATAAACTTAGCACTATTTTTACAGTCCACTACCTTTTAAAAAGTTTCTTGGCAGGGCTTCCCTGGTGGTCCAGTGGGTAAGGACACCGCCTTGCATTGCAAGGGGCGCCGGTTTGGTCCCTGGCCTGGGAAGATCCCACGAGCCGCGGAGCGGCTGGACCAATGTGTCCAATTACCGCGCCGGAGCTCTGGAACGCATGCGCCCAGAGCCAGTGCTCTGCAACAATAGAGGCCACTGCGACGGGAGGCCCACACGGCCAAAGAACAAAGATAGATGAAAACTAGATAAATGAAAGAGCAATAGAAGTGGCCCGCCCTGCCCCCGCCTCTCCCCGCCGCCACCCCCCCCAAAAGTTTCTTAGCAAGTCCCTCCCTACCTGCCCTCTACCACCAGTTTCCTGAGGAGGAATTTTCTTCCTCCTCACTCCATCCCTCCACCACCATTATCCCATAAATACCCTTTGCCTTTACCATAGTTGCTTGAACCAGGTTTATAAATAAACTCTTTCATTTTAAACATGTTAAACAGAATTGTGATCTAGGTAAGGTCCTATAAATTTAATAAGGTATTCACTTTCATCGGTTTATGGCCAAATTTTGCACCTGCAAATCTTCACACATGTATTCCATTCTGTAATTTATTGCCTCTCTAGTTTATGGCCTTTTCTGTCCTTGTACTTTCAATTTTTTATTGCTTTTCAATGTATGATAGAGGGAAATGTATTGCTTAAGTCTGTTTATCCTGGTACATGATATGCATTGAAAATACTGCAGTTGCTTGTTACCATATCAAATGCAACGTTCTTATTCATTTAGTGATCAGTTACTATTAATCTTAATATTCTACATCTCCCTTTGTAAATGTGTGTGTGTGTGTGTGTAAGAAGTGGGAAGAGGAACTGTTATTCTAATTTCAACACATCAAAAGAACTGTCTTTATCCTTGTTATATATTTGTCAAAATTAAAATGATGTTATCTTACCAGGCAGCTCCCAGAATAGACTTGAGTACATATCTCGGCATAGAAAATATTGTGGCTAAATGTACCATGTTAGTTTCTTATTTCAGTTCTTGGTCATTGTATTTTTCAGGCTATGAGCTTAACTTGCATTTTGTGGGAGATCTTTTTCTTCTTTTATTAATTTGCTCAGCTTTATTCTTATTAGACAACCCCAAGTTTAAAAAAGTTTTACAGGAAAATACTCTTTCCTATAGCTACTGAATTTTAATTCCAATAGTTTTAATAGTGCTTCTTTTCCTCCTCTCACACTAGTGATTCTATATTATGTACAAGTGTTAAGAAATCCTGGTAAGACCAAGCCAGCTGAATATCAGACCGGACCTGTGTTTAAAGAGAACATGGTACATCTGTTGAGTAGCCCTGCTGGGTCAATTTTTACCAGTTTAATCAGCAGCCAGTCCCTCTAATGTTGTATGCCTCCTGTGAAGAAAGAGTCTGCTAGAGCTTATTATGATATGAATTATAATTTATTCCTACTTGTGGCCTTAAATAGAGTTGTACTGAAGCCATGCCCAGCAGTGGGCCAGGTACTAAGTGCAGGAAATGATGAAAAGTGACTTTTAAGTTTGGACCTTTCAAAATATGAATAAAGGATTCTTTTGTGTTCCTACTTAATTAGTTGAAAGCATTTGTGCCCATAGTGCCTGAATAGGACTTTCTATGTTAAAATGTGGATTAATACAGGGATGATGGTGTGCACGTTGGGAAAGAATTTGAAAACTCTTAATTCCATAAGAGTTTAGGGAGACAGTCCTGAAAAAGAACTCCGTGCTTAGCATAGTGCCTAGCACTATGACATCAATAGTTATTTATTGAGTGAATACATAAATAAACTAGTCTATCTGTAAAACGTTTAGGAATATCCAAGCATAGACTTAAAAACCCAGTATTTGTTTGAAACTGTATTCAGTTAAACTCCTTAATTAATTTTCCATGGGGGCAGTGCTATAATTTGTGAATTCAGAGATCACCCAATCAAAAGACAGCTACAGACAGGCTTGTTCAGAATCCTCATTGTATATATTTGTCAAAATTATGAGCTTACAGGCAGCTCCCAGAATAGACTTGAGTACATATCTCGGCATAGAAAATATTGTGGCTAAATGTACCATGTTAGTTTCTTATTTCAGTTCTTGGTCATTGTATTTTTCAGGCTATGAGCTTAACTTGCATTTTGTGGGAGATCTTTTTCTTCTTTTATTAATTTGCTCAGCTTTATTCTTATTAGACAACCCCAAGTTTAAAAAAGTTTTACAGGAAAATACTCTTTCCTATAGCTACTGAATTTTAATTCCAATAGTTTTAATAGTGCTTCTTTTCCTCCTCTCACACTAGTGATTCTATATTATGTACAAGTGTTAAGAAATCCTGGTAAGACCAAGCCAGCTGAATATCAGACCGGACCTGTGTTTAAAGAGAACATGGTACATCTGTTGAGTAGCCCTGCTGGGTCAATTTTTACCAGTTTAATCAGCAGCCAGTCCCTCTAATGTTGTATGCCTCCTGTGAAGAAAGAGTCTGCTAGAGCTTATTATGATATGAATTATAATTTATTCCTACTTGTGGCCTTAAATAGAGTTGTACTGAAGCCATGCCCAGCAGTGGGCCAGGTACTAAGTGCAGGAAATGATGAAAAGTGACTTTTAAGTTTGGACCTTTCAAAATATGAATAAAGGATTCTTTTGTGTTCCTACTTAATTAGTTGAAAGCATTTGTGCCCATAGTGCCTGAATAGGACTTTCTATGTTAAAATGTGGATTAATACAGGGATGATGGTGTGCACGTTGGGAAAGAATTTGAAAACTCTTAATTCCATAAGAGTTTAGGGAGACAGTCCTGAAAAAGAACTCCGTGCTTAGCATAGTGCCTAGCACTATGACATCAATAGTTATTTATTGAGTGAATACATAAATAAACTAGTCTATCTGTAAAACGTTTAGGAATATCCAAGCATAGACTTAAAAACCCAGTATTTGTTTGAAACTGTATTCAGTTAAACTCCTTAATTAATTTTCCATGGGGGCAGTGCTATAATTTGTGAATTCAGAGATCACCCAATCAAAAGACAGCTACAGACAGGCTTGTTCAGAATCCTCATTCAATGACCCTGCTGTTGCTGTGTCTCCTTTTATTTTCTTGGTTCTATGGCTCTAAGAGAGAAGTGTTTGACCAGAGTTGTAACCAAACACATATCTACTTCCATTCTGCATGTTGGTGGGAACAGAGCACTAGGGTTATTGCTTAGCCACTTGGAAGAGCCAAGCACCCTGGAGGAGCACTAAAAGTCTGCAGCAAAGATGAGAGAATACCCTAGTTCATGTGTGAGTTTACTCATGATCCGTGTAGATGGCTGGATATTAAGTTGCGATAGATCTCTAGCACTGCTTTTAAAGGAGGAGGAAGAATATATCTGTCTTGGCTTATGCTGGAGAGGCTAAAAGCAAAGAGAGACTGCATTTTTCATCTAAGCTATGTAAGATAGATTTCTATTGCTGGAGAAGCGGCTGCATCGCCGAGCGGAGGAGGCAGGAACCCGAAAGCTAGTAGGAGCTGGGTGGGTACCATGGCCGGGATCATCACGATCGAGGCAGTGAAGCGCAAGATCCAGGTTCTGCAGCAGCAGGCCGATGATGCAGAGGAGAGGGCCGAGCGGCTTCAGCGGGAAGTGGAGGGAGAAAGACGGGCCCGGGAACAGGCTGAGGCTGAAGTGGCCTCCTTAAACCGTAGGATCCAGCTGGTTGAAGAGGAGCTGGACCGAGCTCAAGAGCGCCTGGCCACTGCCCTGCAAAAGCTGGAGGAAGCTGAGAAGGCTGCTGATGAGAGTGAGAGAGGTATGAAGGTGATTGAAAACCGAGCCTTAAAAGATGAAGAAAAGATGGAACTCCAGGAAATCCAACTCAAAGAAGCTAAGCACACTGCAGAAGAGGCAGACAGGAAGTATGAAGAGGTGGCTCGTAAGTTGGTGATCATTGAGGGAGACCTGGAACGCACAGAGGAGCGAGCTGAGCTGGCAGAGTCCCGTTGCCGAGAGATGGATGAGCAAATCAGACTGATGGACCAGAACCTGAAGTGTCTGAGTGCTGCTGAAGAAAAGTACTCTCAAAAAGAAGACAAGTATGAGGAAGAGATAAAGATTCTTACTGATAAACTCAAGGAGGCAGAGACTCGTGCTGAGTTTGCTGAGAGATCAGTAGCCAAACTGGAAAAGACAATTGATGATTTGGAAGATAAACTGAAATGCACCAAAGAGGAGCACCTCTGTACACAAAGGATGCTGGACCAGACTCTGCTTGACCTGAATGAGATGTAGAACACCCCAGTCCCGCCCTGCCGCTGCTCCTCCCTCTGACCCCAACTCCGCTGAGGCCAGCCTGCCCGAAGCTGACCTTTAAACTGAGGGCTGATCTTTAACTGGAAGGCTGCTTTCTCCTTTTCGCCACCTCTCCCACCCCCACCCCTGTGTCCTTTTTGCCAAACTGTCTCCGCCTCGCCCTAGAGATTCCAGTTGGGCTAGAGGCTGAGCACCTTTGGGAACAATGTTTAAGGGAATGTGAGCACAATGCAAAGTGTCTTTAAAAGCATGTTGTGATGTACACATTTTGTAATTACCTTTTTTGTTGTCAATGTAACATCCTTTTGTAAAAACATACCAGATAATTCCATAGTTCTCAAGCAGCAGTCTAATCCCTTTCTCGTTTTTGGAAGGTAACATTTCGGCTTAATGCATATTGCCTTTTCCATAGAGGAGGGGAAAAGGTATGGGCCTGCCTTACTGAGAGCCTAAGAGCCCAGACTCCATTTGGGGAAACCTCATTGCTCTGTAAGAAGTACCTGCCAAACCAGAAAGATGATTCCAGGAGGAGTTAGCCAAAAAAAAAAAGTTCTGTTCAGGTTTTCAGCTTTATATCTTTGGACAGCTTTTTTTTTTTTTCATGAAAAGTGACCAAACAAAATTAAGATAGTGAAACCTCTGAGACCAAATTCTTGTCCCAGCTCTACCCTGTTCCCAACCACTCACAGAATGGATCATGGGCCCCTTATGCTGAGGTGACCACTTATTTACTCTCCTGCTCCCTTGAAAGAAAGGAAAGAAAATGATGTTTTGCCACTGATTTAGCCATATCAAACTCATCTCATCACCCTTTTCTGGGTGTGAAGCTGCTGTCTCTAAAGTGCCATCTCATTGTGCTTTGTATTGGTTAGTGCTGGAGAAATCTTGAATAGCTTATGTACAAAACTTTTAAAATTTTATATTAACTTTGCTTTAAACTTAAAGAACTTTGCTTCTTTGGGGTTGGGGCACACTGGTCACCTCTCTGGCCAAGAGAGTTCTCTACAGTCTGTCCGCTGGCAGTGTGCTTGATCTTTTAAAGTTTCTTTCTCTACCCGGTCCCCCCTTTTTCATGAGGTTTCAGTAAGGTCTGTTAGGTGTGCATCCTGCAGCTTAATTGGCTTACAATGTTCTCTCCTTTGGTGTGGTCTCTTTGGGGACCAAATGGGAGAAAAAAACAATGTGTAACTGTTTTGATACTGAAAATTGATAAATGTCTTTTTGAAATAAAGAACCAGTCCCTCCAAAAAAAAAAAAAAAAGATTTCTATTGCTCAAAATGAAATGCTAATGATACATCCTTCTTGAAATTCTTCTTGTAGTTTCTGGGATTCTAACATATCCTCTTTTCCTCCCAACTCCCTAGTTCCCCTCAGACTCCTGTGTAAGTGCCCTTTTTCGGTCTGTTCTTCTAAAAGGTTGCATAAAATTCCTTTATTGGTCCTCTTCTCGCTCTACATACTCTCTCAAGTGAGCTCATTCAGCAATAATAATAGTAATAATAATAATAATGACTATAAATGCTTTAGGATATGTATGTTATACATATAATTTCCTATATATGGATATATATAATTTTCTCATTATGACTATCTTAACAAAGTATATTTCCACTTTATGGAAGTAGAGCCTAAGTTGATTAACTTGTTCTGTAAGTAACATGATGACTATGTTATAGCTGGAATTTGAACCCTGGTATCTCTTACTCCAATGCCTGTAATATTTTTTTTAACACTGTGTTCATTCATTTATCAAATCCTTGAGTGCTTACTATGTTTCTGACCCTGTTCTGATGACTGCTCACCACTATGGAATCAGTAGTAATCAACATGAACAATATCTCTGCATTAATAAGTCAATTTCTAAAGGTGGTCTAAAAGATGATTATTTTTCCTAAAAAAATCTATGGTTTTAGCCAGTGCAATAAGACCAGTAAGGATTATAAAAATTATAAAAGTTATAAAGAAAAAAGTAGAAATGTCTTTTATTAAGCAGATGACATGATTGTGAACAAAGCAATCAAGGTATATTTAGCAAGGTTTCTGGATATAAAGACAATATACAAAAAAAAAAATTATATTTCTATTATATAGCAATTAGACAGTGAAAAATTTAAGATCCAATTTTAATGGCATAAAACCCCCTAAGTATCTCAAATCTAACCCAAAAGAACAAAACCTTTACCCTGAAACCATAAAGCATTGTTAAAGAAATTAAAGACTACCTAAATAAATGAAAATAAATACCTTACTTATGAATTAGAAGACTTAATATTTTTAAGATAGTAGTGCTTCCTCAGCTGACCTCTAGATTCACTGTAATTCTAATAAAAATTTATGCATGGTCCTGTATGTGTGTCTATGTGTCTATAAAATGACAATTAAAAAAAATATTATTTATTTACTTATTTCTGGCTATTCTGGGTTTTCACTGCTGCCACAGGCTCTTCTCTAGTTGCCAGGATGGGGGCTACTCTCTAGTTGAGGTGAGCTGGCTTCTTGTGGTGGTGACTTTTTCTTGTAGAACTCAGGCTCTAGGGCACATGGGCGTCAGTAGTTACAGCACATAGGCTCAATAATTATGGCTCCAAGGCTCTAGAGCACAGGCTCCATAGTTGTGGCTCACAGGCTTAGTTGCTTCACAGCATGTGGGATCTTCCCAGATCAGGAATCAGACCCGTGTCTTCTGCATTGACAGGCAAATTCTTTACCACTGAGCTACTAGGGAAGCCCTGTATTACCTATTATTAATATCTTCTGTTAGTAACATGATGACTATGTTATAGCTGGAATTTGAACCCTGGTATCTCTTACTCCAATGCCTGTAATATTTTTAACACTGTGTTCATTCATTTATCAAATCCTTGAGTGCTTACTATGTTTCTGACCCTGTTCTGATGACTGCTCACCACTATGGAATCAGTAGTAATCAACATGAACAATATCTCTGCATTAATAAGTCAATTTCTAAAGGTGGTCTAAAAGATGATTATTTTTCCTAAAAAAATCTATGGTTTTAGCCAGTGCAATAAGACCAGTAAGGATTATAAAAATTATAAAAGTTATAAAGAAAAAAGTAGAAATGTCTTTTATTAAGCAGATGACATGATTGTGAACAAAGCAATCAAGGTATATTTAGCAAGGTTTCTGGATATAAAGACAATATACAAAAAAAAAAATTATATTTCTATTATATAGCAATTAGACAGTGAAAAATTTAAGATCCAATTTTAATGGCATAAAACCCCCTAAGTATCTCAAATCTAACCCAAAAAGAACAAAACCTTTACCCTGAAACCATAAAGCATTGTTAAAGAAATTAAAGACTACCTAAATAAATGAAAATAAATACCTTACTTATGAATTAGAAGACTTAATATTTTTAAGATAGTAGTGCTTCCTCAGCTGACCTCTAGATTCACTGTAATTCTAATAAAAATTTATGCATGGTCCTGTATGTGTGTCTATGTGTCTATAAAATGACAATTAAAAAAAATATTATTTATTTACTTATTTCTGGCTATTCTGGGTTTTCACTGCTGCCACAGGCTCTTCTCTAGTTGCCAGGATGGGGGCTACTCTCTAGTTGAGGTGAGCTGGCTTCTTGTGGTGGTGACTTTTTCTTGTAGAACTCAGGCTCTAGGGCACATGGGCGTCAGTAGTTACAGCACAAAGGCTCAATAATTATGGCTCCAAGGCTCTAGAGCACAGGCTCCATAGTTGTGGCTCACAGGCTTAGTTGCTTCACAGCATGTGGGATCTTCCCAGATCAGGAATCAGACCCGTGTCTTCTGCATTGACAGGCAAATTCTTTACCACTGAGCTACTAGGGAAGCCCTGTATTACCTATTATTAATATCTTCTGTTAGTGGGCCACATTTGTTACTGTCAAGCAGTCAGTATTGATACATTGTAATTAACTAAAACCCATATGCTATTGAGATTTCCTTGGTTTTACCTAGTGTTTTCTTACTGCTCCAAGATCCCACGTATGATACCAAATTTAGCTATCGTGTCTGTTTAGACTCTTCCTTGCTCTAACATTTTCTCAGATTGCCTTTTTTTTCATGACCTTAACAGTGTTAGAGAGTACTATCAGGTATTTTTGTAGAATGATCCTAATTAGGATTTGTCTGATTTTTTAAAAAATAATAGTATGATTGAAATTATGGGTTTTGAAGAAAGACTACAGAGGAAAAGTGCTATTGCATTAAATCCTATCAAGCGTATCATATACACCATCAACACAGCTCATTTGTCACAATTAATGAGCCAGTGTTGACTTTTCACTGTTGATATTAACCTTGATCATCTGACTGAGATAGTAGATGTGATGTTTCTCCACTGTAAAGTTTTTCTTTTTCCTCTGTTTCTTTAGTCCCCTTATTTCTTTTTCTTATTTTTTGATTTTGGCCTCTTGTATCGATTTTCTATTTATTTTCATTCATCTTTGTTCTTTGGCCTGTGTGGATCTCCCATTGCAGTGGCCCCTTCACTGCAGAGCACCAGCTCTGGGCACATGTTCTCCAGAGCGCTGGCTCTTAACTGGACACTCCAGTCCAGGCCGGGGAAGATCCAATGTGCCGTGGAGCGGCTGGACCGGGGTGTCCAATTACATGCCAGCGCTCTGGAGCGCACGCGTCCAGAGCCAGTGCTCTGCAGTGAAAGGGGCCACTGCAATGGGAGGCCCACTCAGGCCAAAGGATAGAGATGGATGAAAATAAATAAATTTTAAAAATGGTAAAAGAGACCAAAATTTAAAAAAAAAAAATTATATAAAAAAGGAAATCACTTGGGCTTCCCCTGGTGGTCCAGTGGGTAAGGACACCGCCTTGCAGTGCAAGGGGCGCTGGTTCGAGCCCTGGCCTGGGAAGATCCCACGTGCCGCGGAGCGGCTGGACTGATTTGTCCAATTACCGAGCCAGAGCTCTGGAGCACATGCGCCCAGAGCCAGTGCTCTGCAACAACAGACGCCACCGCGATGGGAGGCCCACAGGAGCCAAAGAACAAAGACGGATGAACATAGAGAAACCAAAGACCAATAGAAGTGGCCCGCCTGCTCCCCTCCCTCCCCAACCTGACCCCCGCCCAAATAAATAAATAAATAAATAAATCTTTAAAAAAAAAAAAAAAGGAAATCACTTGATATCAGAAAATTTGATCTATACCCTGGCTCAAAGGAATTAATTATGGTTACTCAAACCTATTCCCAATAACCACTTTTCCCTTTAGAAGCTGTTGGTTTATGGTGGGCATGTAACCTAATTAGGACCAATGAAATATAAAGGAAATTCTTGGAGTGAAGAGTCTGGGGATCTTCTTGGTAAGAAAACAAAACCTATAGAGGAGAAAGCCCCTAGTTCTCAATCCTTTTCTCCTCTAAAGAAGTGATGCTTCAGGGACCTCCCAGGCAGTCCAGTGGTTAAGATTTTGCCTTCCAATGTAGGGAGTGCCGACTCAGTCCCTATTTTGGGGATCTAAGACCCCACATCCCTCGTGGCCAAAAAACCAAAACAGAAAACAGAAACAATACTGTAATAAATTCAATAAAGACAAAAAAAAAAAAAAAAGTAATGCCTGTAACTGCAATAGATACAAGTACAAAATATAAAGAAAAATAGAAACAGAATAAGTACTTAATGAAAACACTGGGCTGTTGAATGACTCTTGATTAAGAAAACCATAAATGTCCTGATGATTAAAATCACTGCTGTCTGATTTTCTGCTACTTTTAGCTGTGTTCAAATATACCATGTAAATGAATGTAAATTTTTTTTTTCTAATAGTATTCTCAAGTAAAATAGATTAAAATCTGCTTCTAATATCTGTTGCATTTCACCTTTTGTTCCCTCAGAATTTAACCTGGAGGCAAAACCAAAAATCTCAACTAGTTCACTCAAGGAGTCTAAATCTGGAGTCTCAAAGAATATTGTGTTTACAAAACCTGCAGAAGTGATTTTTGATTTAGATCAAACTGCACAAAATTCAAACCTGGAAGAGCCATGGAAGAAAAATCTTTTAGAAAGACTGCAGGCAAGAGCCCAGGCAATGCATCAGAAAATGATAGATAAGGAAAATCAGAAGAAGCAACTAGAAAAAAAGGCTGAACAAAAACTCCCCAGGGATAATTTGGCCAGAGAGTGGTTTATTACTGAAGACATGACACTGAGCACCCGTGCATATTTGCGCGACAAAGTTCTACCCACGTTAGTTCCTGGAATGGAAAAAATGTTAATGCAAGTGGAAAAGAAGCCTTTTGAAGGAGTTGGTAGTCCCACCAAGTTTAATCCAATTAACTATTTGGGAGAATACTTAATGAGAAACAACCCTAATTATATCAAAGACTCAGGGCTGTCTGGTTATCAGAGGGTGATGAGAGAGATCTCAGAAGACCTGAAAATACATGTTCCGAACACTACTTACAACAGGTACAATTTGTTGGTGTTTTCAGTTGATGATCTAGTTCTTTATGTTGAAAAACAAGTAGAATAATAACATAATAATACAGACAGCAATCTAAGTTATTTTATAGTTCTTCAGAAAGTACTTGTTGAGCAACTACCATGTTATTCACTATTTATGAGACACTATATTAAGTAAGTTCCCTGTATCCATGAATTTAGTTATCTCTCTGGGATCCAAGTGTATATTCATTTGTTTCTTATCTGTTTTCTTGCACTGGAAAGTAAGTTCTATGTGAGAAAGGACTTTTGAGAATTTAACTTTTCAGATAGGTAATATATTCAGCTGGTTCAAAAGGACTTCCCAGGCAGCACGGTGGGAAAGAATCTGCCTACCACTGCTGGAGACTGCAGTTCCATTCCTGGGTCGGGAAGATCCCCTAGAGAAGAAAATGGCAACCTACTCCAGTATTCTTGTCTGGAGAATTCTGTGGACAGAGAAACCTGGCAGGTTACAGTTTGTGGGGTTGCAAAGAGTCAGACATGACTGAGCAACTGAGCACACATAAAGTTTTAAACAGTGAAAACTTTCTTTCCCATTCTTTTTTGTTTGTTTGTTTTGTATTTGCTGTACTGGGTCTTGGTTGCATCATGTGAGATCTTTCATTGCGGTGCACAGACTCTCTCCAGTTACCACCAGCTCAGTAGCTCTAGTAGCTCTAGTAGCTCTAGTAGCATGTGGGATCTTAGTTCCCCAGACCAGGGATCAAACTCTCATACACTGCATTGGAAGGCAGAGTCTTACCCTCACGACCACCAGGGCAGTCCCTCTCTCCCATTCTTATCCTCCATCCACCCAGTGCTCCACCTCAGCTGTAAATAACTACTGCTCTGAGTTTCCAGTGCATTCTTCCAGAGCTTCTTAGTGCACTCAAGTGTGTGTGTATAGTCGCTTCAGTCGTGTCCAACTTTGCGACCCCATGGATTGTAGCCTGCCAGGCTCCGCTCTCCATGGGATTCTCAAGGCAAGGATACTGGAGTGAGTTGTCTCCTCCAAGGGCTCTTTCCCACCCAGGCACGGAATCTGAGTCTCCTGCATTGGCAGGAGAGTTCTTTTCCACTTGCATCCACCTAGGAAGCCCTAGTGCACGTGTAAGCAAATGCAAATATGGCTTAATCCTCTTCCTTTTATCTAAAGCACATGAATGAGTTACAGATATTTTCCTCTGTTTTCCATCTGCCATTTATCTTATGTCATGCAGAGGATTTTTTTATTTCTATGTGGTCGAGTTTATTTACTTTTATTTTATGACTTCTGGGCTTTGAGTCATTGTTACATTTCATTTCAAGAAGATAAAAGAATTATCTTGTGTGTTTTCTTTTTTTTTTTTTTAATTTTGGCCTCCCTTATTGGTTCTCTGTTTATTTATATTCATCCATATTCCATATTTGTTCTTTGGCCTGTGTGGGCCTCCCACTGCAGTGGCCTCTCTTGCTGCAGAGCACCTGCTCTGGGCACATGCGCTCCAGAGCGCTGGCACGTAATTGGACACACCAGTCCAGCCGCTCCACAGCACGTGAGATCTTCCCAGGCCAGGGATCTAATTGGTGACCCTTGCACTGCAAGGCGGACTCTTTGCCCACTGGATCACCAGGGAAGCCCCATCTTGTGTGTTTTCTTCTGGAATTATCATTGTTTTGATTTTCATTTTAAATATTGATCCATTTAAAATTTATTGTAGGGTAAGATTTAAGATACATACCAACTTTTTCCTTTTCTATAGGGCTATATCGTGAATCCAATAACATAATATAGAATAATCTATATTTGTTCTTTACTAATCACTGTTATTATAACCCTTTTATTGTATGTTTAGTTTTCAATATGAATTTTAGGATTGATTCATCTACCTGAAAAGAGGGGAAAGAGAGAACACCAAAGCAAACATTATAGGAACTTCTATTGATGTCAGATTAAATTTATTCATTATCTTAGGGTAAATCAACATCTTTAATGATGACAAGCCTATCTATATGAGAATGTGTATCTTTCCAATTACTCGTCTTATTTTGTATCAATCTTAGTGTTGCTTTCAATTTTTAAGACTATCATGGAAGAGTTAAAGTATTTAAAGATACTTTCTTTGCCTAGATTATCAGAAATAGGGTTTCATCTTCTTTGGGCAAAACCCCAGGATCCATATGTAAACATGTGACAGTGTCAGGCATTTGTAGAATATTCAGAAATCCTAGAGATGCTTAACAACAGCACAGTGTCTATTGACTTAAAGCTTGAATACCCAGAAACGTTAGCAAAAACACCCCCGCTTTTAAATCCTCTGAACTATATCATTGTTTGCGTAGTTCTCAATCTGGAGAAGTCCATTCATTTTAGGAACCAGAGTTTTCCTTATTTATGCTCAAGAAAAAGGCCAAATAAAATTTTTGTTTGGTTTGTCAAGACTTTATCTTCTAGTGATAATATTAAAGCGTCCATTTGACTCAACCTGATTCAAAACATTTTCATCTACCTACTTCTCTGAACGAAAAGGAATTCATCTTTGTTCAGGTTCTAAGTACAACAGAGAACACACTCCTTACTGATTTGGAATGACTTATATAGTGGTAACCACTTATCTGAAAAAGGAAATATCACTGCTATCTGTAAGTTTTACAAATGCAGTATACTTTTATAGCTTTTCCTCAAGGTTCCTGAGAGACAAGTTTAGAATTGGAGTAGACCATAATTCTTACACGAAAATTTGCAAAACTGCTAAGGAGGTTAGGTTTGTGTCACTTTGCTTTTCTTCGTATCTTCTTTTCTTTTCGCATCTTTTAGTGTCTTTTCCTTCTGATTCTTAATCCCTCCAGTACTTGAGAAGGCATATCCTGTGTCATTATTGTCTTATTGTGAATTGATAGTGAAAAATATTTGTTCAAAAAATAAGATTACAAACTTTCCATAGCCTGATTATGGTTACACATATTTGTACATATGTTGAAATTTGTACAACTATGCACCAAAAAAACATTAACATTACTGTATGACATTTTTAGAAATAAGAAAAAATATTAAAAAAGAATTCCATAGTCATTATTAATATTAGAATTGCATACTCTTGCAGAGAAGCAGAGACTGTAATACTGTAGATTTCCTCATTTTCTCCACCCGTCCTGATGCACAGTCCTGACCCTAATTCCTAACATTAAAAAGACAGTAGAGTTCCTGAGTCAAGTTCACTGCAGCTAGTGCTGGATATCTGGCATAGTGCCTGACAAGATGTGGTAATTATGGAGTATTAATACCTAAGACTATGCTGGCATCAAGAAATCTCTAGGATTTGCCAGCGAATTCTACTGATTCATTGTAAACTATTCAGCAACTGATATCCTTAGAAAATTCATGCTGGCATCAAAAAAATCTAACTAGGATATTAAACCAGAAACGTTACCAAAAACGCCCCCGCTTTTAAATCCTCTGAACTATATCATTGTTTGCGTAGTTCTCAATCTGGAGAAGTCCATTCATTTTAGGAACCAGAGTTTTCCTTATTTATGCTCAAGAAAAAGGCCAAATAAAATTTTTGTTTGGTTTGTCAAGACTTTATCTTCTAGTGATAATATTAAAGCGTCCATTTGACTCAACCTGATTCAAAACATTTTCATCTACCTACTTCTCTGAACGAAAAGGAATTCATCTTTGTTCAGGTTCTAAGTACAACAGAGAACACACTCCTTACTGATTTGGAATGACTTATATAGTGGTAACCACTTATCTGAAAAAGGAAATATCACTGCTATCTGTAAGTTTTACAAATGCAGTATACTTTTATAGCTTTTCCTCAAGGTTCCTGAGAGACAAGTTTAGAATTGGAGTAGACCATAATTCTTACACGAAAATTTGCAAAACTGCTAAGGAGGTTAGGTTTGTGTCACTTTGCTTTTCTTCGTATCTTCTTTTCTTTTCGCATCTTTTAGTGTCTTTTCCTTCTGATTCTTAATCCCTCCAGTACTTGAGAAGGCATATCCTGTGTCATTATTGTCTTATTGTGAATTGATAGTGAAAAATATTTGTTCAAAAAATAAGATTACAAACTTTCCATAGCCTGATTATGGTTACACATATTTGTACATATGTTGAAATTTGTACAACTATGCACCAAAAAAACATTAACATTACTGTATGACATTTTTAGAAATAAGAAAAAATATTAAAAAAGAATTCCATAGTCATTATTAATATTAGAATTGCATACTCTTGCAGAGAAGCAGAGACTGTAATACTGTAGATTTCCTCATTTTCTCCACCCGTCCTGATGCACAGTCCTGACCCTAATTCCTAACATTAAAAAGACAGTAGAGTTCCTGAGTCAAGTTCACTGCAGCTAGTGCTGGATATCTGGCATAGTGCCTGACAAGATGTGGTAATTATGGAGTATTAATACCTAAGACTATGCTGGCATCAAGAAATCTCTAGGATTTGCCAGCGAATTCTACTGATTCATTGTAAACTATTCAGCAACTGATATCCTTAGAAAAACCTGTCATTGTACCTTGTGTCAGGAACATCATTTCAAAATAAGGTATATGCTGAATAAACAGAATAAAATGAGTTAAGTATAATAATTAAGGAGACATTTATCATATATGTATTTTTATGGGAATACTCATCACAGAAATAATAACGACATGCTTTAAGAATGGCAAGAAGTCCAGTTTAGCTTTGTGAAACTAAGACTATCAGTGCTTAAAATAAACCAAAACTGAGTTTATTAACTTGCCAGATAAAGCAATCTATATCAGTGAAGAATTCACTGACTGGTTTGCAGAGAGGGAAGATTCTAGAGTTTTTATGTGTTAGTAAGGGAGCTTTCTAGTGGTTATGCTTGTAACAGCTGAAGACAGTCACACTGTATGTAGGACAGAATGAGTCCTTAGGTTTGTACACGATTGATTAAAACAAGTACTATTGTTTAGCAGCTAAGAAAGAGGCTTCAGTTAGGTCTAGTACTGGTCTTGTGTACTGGGGTCGCTCAAAGTTCATGGTCAATTATCCGCTTAAGCTGGTTGGAACCAGTTTTTATGAAATACAACATTCAGGGAGAAAGACAGAGGTAGATACATAAAGCAGCAGGGGGAGAAAGTAGGGGAAGAGAAGGAGAGCCAGCTGAGAAGATACTAAGGGTTCTGAGATAAGTGGTGGAGGTTTGGCTGGTTAGTAGTCACATCAGAGGAATTTAGCACATTGTTTAAAATGCTAATTTATCTTCCAGCAGTTCAGAAACAAGCCCTTCTGCACCATTAAACAACTTTCCTGGGGGTATTCCCTGGCTGTCTAGTTCCTGGGTTGGAGAGTTTAAGTCCAGGATCCCACATGCCTCCAGGCCAAAAAAAAAAAAAAACCAAAAACAGAAGCTGTATTATAACAAATTCAATAAAGCCTTTTTAAAAAAAACCTTGCCTGTTTTTCTTTTCCAGCTTCAGATTTTATTTTTGAAGGCTTCTTAGAGAATTTTGAAGTCCAGGACATAAAGTAATGATATAGATTTATGTTATTTCTCTTGAAATGTTGTAATTATTTAGTCACTAAGTCATGTCCAACTCATATGATCCCATGGATGGTAGCCCTACCAGGCTCCTCTGTCCATAGGATTTCCCAGGCAGGAATACTGGAGTGAGTTGCTATTTCCCTCCCCAGGGATTTTCCTGACTCAGGGATTGAACCCCCATCTCCTGCATTGGTAAGCAGATTCTTTACCACTAAGCCATGGTTTTCCCAGTAGTCATGTTGGATGTGGAAAGCTGAACCATAAAGAAGGCTGAACGCTGAAGAATTTATGCCTTTGAACTGTGGTGCTAGAGAAGACTCTTGAGAGTTCCTTGGACTGCAAAGAGATTAAACCAGTGAATTCTAAAGGAAATCAACCCTGAATATTCATTTGGAAGGAACAATGCTAAAGCTGAAACTCCAATCCTTTGGCCACCTGATGTGAAGAGACAACTCATTGGAAAAGACCTTGATGTTGGGAAAAATAAAAAGCAGAAGGAGAAAGGGATGACAGAGGACGAGATGGTTGAGTGGCACCACTGAGTCAACGGACATAAGTTTGAGCAAGCTCCAGGAGATGGTGAAGGACAGGAAACCCTGGCGTGCTATAGCCCATGGGGTCGTGAAGACTGAGTCACCTGGGAAACCCCTCTTGTATTATTACAGTCCTCCAATTTATCAGTTCTTACTGAGAAGTCTTTTGCCCTTCAAAATCTGTCAGACTGCCATCGTCTCTCTCCTTTGATAGATGAAGACCTGACTCAAACATTATTTGACAATTGTATTTGAAACCAGAAGGTATTTTTATTATTCTGAACCATTTTGGTGTTTCAGTCAAAACAAGTTTGGGGGTTTTAGAGTCCTGGTAGGGATGATAAACACAGGAATGACAAAATCACAGTTCTTCCCTCATTTTCAACCTGGGCGATGTAACTCTGTCTGAGTACAGGGTAACTATTATGCTCTGGAGCTGTCAAAGGTATTTGATTCTGGCCAGATAAAAGAAATTGGCAATAAATATTCCTGGACAGAAATCAAAAGTTTGATCTAGGCCTCAGAATTACCTGCTATGCTTGTTATAAATGCAGTTTCCAGGCTTCCACCCTAGACTTGGAATCAAAGTCTTTTCAAGATGATTTCTCCGTCAAGTGAAAAAAGAGGCCCACCACCCTATGGCCTTATGTGTTCAATCTCGCTTTTATACATGGCAGCTTAAAAAAATAATTAATTTTTTTAATTGAAGGATAATTGCTTTACAGAATTTTTTTTTTTCTGTCAAATATCAACATAAATCAGCCACGGGTATACATATGTCACCTCTTCTTGAACCTCCCTCGCCTGTCCCTTCCCATTGAACCCCTCCAGGTTGTTACAGAGCCCCTGTCTGGGTTCCCTGAATCATACAGCAAATTCCCATTGGCTATCAATTTTACATATGGTGATAAATTTCCATGTTACTCTCTCCATACATCTCACCCTCTATTCCCCTTAGTACTTCTTAAGTATTGTACTTAGTTGAGTAAAATAAGGCTGATCTCTATAAAAAGTCAAATAATAGTAGCAGGCAGCTTATGATAAAATGCCAAATTGAGTACATGCTAAGGGAAGGAGGAATCACCGCAGGCTTGAATGAAGATTTCCTGGAAAAAAAGAGAGGTCCAAACTTTAAATGAGGCTCTGAACTCTGTATTCTGCCATTTGAACAATCTGAATCAAATCTTGTAATCTTAACACAACTGTCTTCTATTTCTACATCCTTCAGAATATCCAAGATGAAGGAGAATATTAAACAGAAACGAGAACAAAAACAACGCATAGAGGACATCAAAGCCAAAGTGGTTAACACGCGGAAACAGGCCCTGGAGGAGCAGTTCAACGAGTGGATTCTAGACCCCAAAGGAATGATTCCCATGGTAGTGGTAAGGAAGAGGGTTCCTGTGAAGGGTAGGTGGAATGGATGGTGAGAATGGTTGTCAGATACTGAGAGCAGAGTGCTGGAAGCTTCCCTCTAAATTTTCAGTCTTGCCAAGGTGAGTCTAGCCCATGAAAGTCAGTTTCTTCAATTTTCTCTTGAATAATAAAAAGAAAACTCTAGGTAGATTTTCAAACTAGTGATTCTTCACATATTCTTCATTATAGATAGACATAGTTTTCATTTATTTATTTCTTTATTTATTTTGTATGTGGGTGATGACTTCTGTGGACTAAAGGACCATGTCCTTTAGGCAGGGTGGGTGGATGGGGGTATGGGGGGTGCAGAAGGCACCATGCAGCTTGTGGGAGTTTAGTTCCCTGATCAGGGATCAAACCTTGGCCCTCAGCCATGAGCATGTGGCATCCTAACCACTGAGCCTCCAGGGGCTTCCCTAAAAGCCCCTGTCATTAGCTCCAAAAAATAACTCTGTTCGAAGAGTTAAATATGTTCTCTTAGGCACAAGTAGGGGCTTCCCAGGTGTGTCTCTTATGTCTTCTGCATCGCAGGCAGATTCCTTACCACTAGTGCCACCTGGGAAGCCATCCTTCAGTGGGTAAATAATAAATGTGAAGCATCCAGGGAGTGCAATATTGTTGTATGCTAGAAAGAAATGTACTATCAAACCATAAAAAGACATGGAAGAGCCCTAAAGGCTAAGTGAAAGAAGCCAGTCTGAAAAGGCTATATACTGTGTGAGTTTAACACTATGACATTTCCGAAGAAGGTAAAGTTACGGAGGCAGGAGGGTGAGGTGCAGCTAGAGGTGAGTAGAGAGAGCACAGGGGAGTCTTAAGGTGGTGAAACAATCCTGTATGCTACCATAATGATGGATACATATCATTATATAATTTTAAAAATCCATAAAATACGTAACACTAGCACCAACTATGGACTTTGGGTTGTGAGGTTCCAGTCTAATTTCATGTAGTTTCATTGATTGTCACAAATGTACCATTGTTATGGCAGATGTTGATAGTGGAAGCAAGCCATGTATGTGGGGGTGGGGGCAGGGAGTACATGGAAACTGTGCTTTCTGGTTCATTTTACCATGAACCTAAATTTGATCTGAAAAATAGTATTTTTTTTTTAAAAAAATAGACCAAGAGGAGCTCTGAAAGTTTGTTCTGAGTAATTGAAGAATGAGGGATTATATCCCAATTCTTTGGATTTCCAAGCTTGTTGTCAAATGTGCCTTAGTTCCATCATGCCCAATGTCCAAGTGTTGTTAGAAATTTCCCTGGATCTGGCAAATGGGATCCTCTCAGCATCCTAGTTCTCACACAAAAAGGTTGAAAACCACTGAGGGAACACATGCAAAAGTATTTTAAATACTTTGAAATAGGCTGTAAACTAAATTTTAATTCTTACTGTTTCTGTGCTTGGGTCAGAAGAATTGCCCAGGACTTAAATTGAAAGACGATAGGTGGCTTTTCGTCTAAAATACTAAACATACGGCATTGAAAACTACTATATGGTCTCTTTGATTTGCAGATTCAAAATGTTCTTCATGAATTTTTTCAAAATCCAGACTTGCAGCTTGGTAAGTCTATCCTGTTACTGCAGCATTTGTATTTCTCTTGCTCTCCTGTTTTTTTGAGCTTGGTGCGGGGAGGGTGCTGAATTAAGATGAAGACTCAATGTTGAGGTAGACACTATTCAAATCTCTTTCAGGTGTACTCAGGCTCTTCAGGTGTACTTTGCACTCCAGATGGAGAATGTAGAAAAGCAGAGATACAATCAGTGAATTTTCATTCTTTTAATCGAGTACCTCATTTTATTACAGCTCTTTTATAATAACCCCATTTTTTTAAGTTTTTTTTTTTTTCGTTCACTTCCATTGGTCTTTCATTTATTTATTCTCATCCATCTTTGTTCTTTGGCCCATGTGGGCCTCACATCACAGTGGCCTCTGTCGCTGCAGAGCACTGGCTCTGGGTGAACATGCTCCAGAGCTCTGGCTTGGTAGTTGGACACATCAGTCTAGCTGCTCCATGGCACGTGGGATCTTCCCAGGCCAGGGATCAAACCAGCACCCCTTGCACTGCAAGGCGGTGTCCTTACCCACTGGACCACCAGAGAAGCCCTATAATAACCATTTATTATCCTGTCAAATTCCTGGAAAAAGTTACTTACATATACAAAATTTTAAAAGAAAGATATAATGTTATAGCTGTGATATGAAGGAGAAATAAATAAGAAAAGACATAAGAAAATTAAATGTGCTGCATTTCAATATATAAATGCTTGGTTACAACTTCACTTAATGACATAGGTCATAGTCAGACATTTGTACCTGATGGCTCAGACGGTAAAAAAAAACCCCACCTGTACTGTAGGAGACTTGGATTTGATCCCTGGGTCCGGAAGATCCCCTGGAGAAGGGAATGGCTACCCACCCCTTCTCAAAGGGATTATCATTGCCTAGAGAATCCCATGAACAGAGGAGGCTAGCGGGCTACAGTCCATAGGGTCATAAAGAGTTGGACATAACTGAGAGACTCACATTTTCACTTTTTCATTTTCACAATGAATGTTTACATATAAGAAAAGTAAAATTATATCCAATCAATTACACTCTTTGTATTTAACATTTTTAAATAAGAACAAAATTAATCAATTTGTGTATATATATATACATATAGTGCATATGTATATATATATACATATAGCGCATCCCCATGCATAGAAAAGCTACAAAAGCAGACTAACACACTAACAGTGAGAGAAAACGATACATTTTCCAGTTTTCCTGCTTATATTTTTGTATTGTTTGAATCTTTAATCAAAAGAACATATTCATATATTTATTTTATTTAACAAACATTAAAGACAACATAAAGTCTTTAAAAGCATATGTGTTTTAGGACCTTCTAGCCTAAATACCTGTTTATTTCTAATTTATCTTGACAGGGTCATTAAAAAGGTAGGCATATTCTATGGGGCTTCCCTGGTGGTGCAGTGGGTAGAGTCTGTATTGCATGCAGTTCAAGGGGCACCGGTTCGATTGCCCGGGATCAATACCACATGCCGCGGAGCAGCTGGACTGGTGTGTCCAGTTAGGAGCCAGTGCTCTGGAGCACATGTGCACAGAGCAGGTGCTCTGCAGGGAGAGAGGCCACTGCAATGGGAGGCCCACACGGGCCGAAGGATAAAGATGGATAAAAAAATAAATAAAATAAAATAAAATAAACCAAAAATTTTAGAAGAGGTAGGCATATTCTTTGTGTTTGAGTTGCTTGGTTCAATAGAAGCCAGAAAAAATGATAATCTTGTAGTAATCAGAATGCATATTATTCATTCTGTTGTAAATATTGATGGACTTTAAGAATGTTATATTCTTTTGGAGTACTATAGTATGAATATAAAATATGAATATGTTTTATAACAAGCTATCAAATAACCTTTGTTCCGTAATTAGAAACATACTGCCGACAACTGGATATCACTGGCTCAATGGAACCAAGATTGAACAAAACAGAATTTATACAAGTAAGAAGTTACATTATTCATTATTTTAGTCAAATTATTTTACTGTTCACAATCTTCTCTTGGTGGATGTCACACATACATTAACTTAGAATTAAATAAATGAAAGTATAATAGTTTATTTTACCAACTCTCAGATGTACACTTGAAAATATTTTCAGTTCAGTAACTTAGACGTGTCTGACTCTTTGCAACCCCGTGAAGTGTAGCCCGTCAGGCTTCTCTGTCTACCCATATATGGAGGGTGGTTTAGGCTATTAATATTAAAACAAAAATTTATTTATATAAACATACACATATATACCCTGCATAAGGGAATGGCAACTCCCTCTAGTATTCTTGCCTGGAGAGTTTTCTGACATTTCGCAACTTCTCCTCCTGAAATGCAAATAATACGTCGTCAGGTACTTTACTTAGTGAAGAACTGTTACATCAACAGAAACCAAGGAAGTAGTTCTTATGTAAAATATTATTGGAAATATTTATTTATCTGATCAGTACATCACTGAGAAAAGCACCCAAAAATGTTTAGAAGACTTACATTTTTTAATTTTTTTGAGGTAACTTTAGCGTATAAGGTTCATGTATAACATGAATGGAATATTCGCTTTTAAAGAGGTATACTTTAAGGTTGTGCGGTACACACGGAAGAAGCTGGAACAAAATGAAACGATAAATAAAGGGTATTATTACACACAGGCGCCACCCAGTGGCGATATTATGCCATGCAGTTGCCCTTTTAATAAGCCCTGTAATTAGCATTCAGGTTGGAGCATGTTTGGAGAAAACAGACTCAGTGAGTAATAATTTCTGATAATATATAGAAAAGGGCAAATGGAGAAAATTAATGGCCACAGATACTTCTATATTCACATCATTCCTTTTTAGCATATGTGTTTTTTGGCAGATAAATGAATAGATGATCTTTCTGTGGACCATAACCTCTCTTTTCATCTGCTTTTTTCTAGTTAATGAAGACCAAAAAATAACTATTTCAGAATATTTACTTCTAGTCTACTACATATTAAGTATATACTGACTATTTACTCTCTGTGCTAGAACACATGTGAAAATTAGAGTTGTATTTCTTATCCTTAAGGACTAAATAATGCATTGTATGCAAGTGTATGTGTGTGTGCACATGTGCATCCACACACTGGATGAAGCCAGAGTAGGATACAGGGAATGGAAGAATCAAATTATAATCAAATTAAGGACATGTGTGCGTGCTCAGTCATGTCTAACTCTTTGTGACCCCGTGAAGTGTAGCCCGTCAGGCTTCTCTGTCTAACCATATATGGAGGGTGGTTTAGGCTATTAATATTAAAACAAAAATTTATTTATATAAACATACACATATATACCCTGCATAAGGGAATGGCAACTCCCTCTAGTATTCTTGCCTGGAGAGTTTTCTGACATTTCGCAACTTCTCCTCCTGAAATGCAAATAATACGTCGTCAGGTACTTTACTTAGTGAAGAACTGTTACATCAACAGAAACCAAGGAAGTAGTTCTTATGTAAAATATTATTGGAAATATTTATTTATCTGATCAGTACATCACTGAGAAAAGCACCCAAAAATGTTTAGAAGACTTACATTTTTTAATTTTTTTTTTTGAGGTAACTTTAGCGTATAAGGTTCATGTATAACATGAATGGAATATTCGCTTTTAAAGAGGTATACTTTAAGGTTGTTCTGTACACACTGAAGAAGCTGGAACAAAATGAAACGATAAATAAAGGGTATTATTACACACAGGCGCCACCCAGTGGCGATATTATGCCATGCAGTTGCCCTTTTAATAAGCCCTGTAATTAGCATTCAGGTTGGAGCATGTTTGGAGAAAACAGACTCAGTGAGTAATAATTTCTGATAATATATAGAAAAGGGCAAATGGAGAAAATTAATGGCCACAGATACTTCTATATTCACATCATTCCTTTTTAGCATATGTGTTTTTTGGCAGATAAATGAATAGATGATCTTTCTGTGGACCATAACCTCTCTTTTCATCTGCTTTTTTCTAGTTAATGAAGACCAAAAAATAACTATTTCAGAATATTTACTTCTAGTCTACTACATATTAAGTATATACTGACTATTTACTCTCTGTGCTAGAACACATGTGAAAATTAGAGTTGTATTTCTTATCCTTAAGGACTAAATAATGCATTGTATGCAAGTGTATGTGTGTGTGCACATGTGCATCCACACACTGGATGAAGCCAGAGTAGGATACAGGGAATGGAAGAATCAAATTATAATCAAATTAAGGACATGTGTGCGTGCTCAGTCATGTCTAACTCTTTGTGACCCATGGACTGTAGCCCACTAGTCTCCTCCATGGGATTTCCCAAGCAAGAATACTGGAGTGGGTTGCCACTTCCTCTTCCAAGGGATCTTTCTGACCCAGGGATTGAACCCAAGTCTCCTGCATTGCAGGCGGATTCTTTACCTGCTGAGCCATTGGGGAAATCCCCAGATTAAGAACACATGTCACAAAAAGACAATGAGAAGGCAATGAACATGTGCAAAACATTATAGAATTATACTATCATGTTTTTATTATGGTGCTGAGGGATACCCAGTAGAAGAAAAATGAGACTTCACTGGTCTTCACTGGTCCACTGTGAAACTCATGTAGGAAACTCATCCAGTGCCTGTGAGTTTTAACTTTCTTCTACTTGTCTCCACCTTGTATCTCCATACTTTAGAGAAGATGCTAAGAGCAATGCTTTAAACGTTTATGTATTGACGGGAACCATTTCTTTTAACTTTTTATTGTATATTGGAATATAGTTAATAACAATGTTGTGCTCATTTCAGGTGTACAGCGAAGTGGCTCAGTTACACATATGCATGGGTCTATTCTGTTTTCAAATTCTTTTCCCATTTAGGTTGTTACATAAGCTTAAGTAGAGTCCCCTGTGGCATATAGTAGGCCCTTGTTGAGTTATCCATTTTAAATATAGCTGTGTATACATGAACAGGAGCGATCTTCAATGTAAAATGTGCTAGGTTCTTTGAGACTGTTTTATTTTGATTATAAATCAAATATTTAGACTCATAAGAAATTTATTTGGGGAGAGGGTCAAACTCGTTTTAAATTCTCAGAACACTCTGGTTCCCATAAGACCACTCTTTCTAGGAGGCAAAACTTACATCTGCATCATTTTTACACTGAGCTGTTCAAGTAGGTATTGTGTTTCCTATACAAGTTTGAAAAGGAACAGAAGTCTTTTGTTTTTAATTTCTTGGACTATGAAGTTGCTTTGCAGCGTTGAGATAGTTTCTGCTGTACAGGGAAGTAGCTCAGCCATATGCACACACGTGCACCCTCCTTCTGGATGTCCCTTCCATCTAGGTCACCACAGAGCATCCAACAGAGTTGCTCACGCTCTACAGCACGCTCTCTCTGGTCGTGTATTCCATGCACAGCAGTGCACACAGGTCAATCCCAATCTCCCAGTTAACCTCCCTCCCCTCCTTGGCATCCTCCATTTGTTCTCTTCATCTATGTCTCTATTTATGCTTTGCAGGTAGGTTCTTCTGTACCATTTGTCTAGATTTCACATGCTCTAGGAACACACTGCTTCTTCAGTGACAGACAGCGAGTAGCATCTGTGTATTTCAGCATTCTCTAGTTCTTGTTTGCAGACATTCCTGATAACATTATTTACTACCATGGCTTACAAACACAGTTTGGAAGTTAATACTTAACATAGTTCCCAAACGCAGTTTCCTTCCTGTTGCTCTCAGATCACCCAATTCATGAAGTCTCCTGTGTGTCTATCATTAAATAAGTGTGAATCCCAAGGCTGTAGAATCGCACGGTAGCTACCAACCTGTTGAATGGGACATATATTGCATTCTCAACACTGTGATTTTCCTATCAGAAGTGAAAAACCTAGAATTCATTACGTTGGGATCCAGCATATACAGACAACGTGACTAAACAAAGTTTAAATATTTACTAGTTCACGAGTAATTAAACTGAAGGATATTAGTAGTTAATCGTATTCTTATATTTAAGCAATTATGTCAGTATGGATATTAATTGATTCATTCCTTGGGCGGATGTAAAGGCACAAAGGCTACCATATGTTTTTCCTTTTTCGTTTTGATAAGAGACACTGGCAGACTGCTGTAATTGTTCTTTTGGGAATTTGATATGTAGTTTAATTGGCATCTGGTAGTCTTTCATGTCATATAACCCATGCTTATAGAACATGATCATGCAGAAACTCCATAGGCTATAAATCTAGAATGTTCAAGCGTGTCTTGGAGAAACAGTTAAACTAATTCATGATTTAATAACATTCCCACAGCCAGAAAACTCTAATGGCTTTGAGGTCAGTTCCCAAAAGTGTAATACAAAAGATGAATCTTTTTTCTTTCTATTTTTTTGGCCGCATGCAGCACGTAGGATCTTAGTTCCTGACCAGGGAGCAAATTTGTGTCCCAACGGACCAAAAGTGAAGTCCCAACAAGATGAATCTCTTCATGAATTAGTCATTTTTATTCCAGCTTTGGAGGACTGAGCCACAATAATGCCAGACAATGTCAGTTATTCGGTAATTCTACTAGAAAGGTATCTACTATTCAAGCAAAAGTCACTAAGGACTGAACAGGAGGATCTTAGAATACTGGTATGATTACCACCAGTTGGCCCAGACGATCTAGTTCAAATTTCAGTGAGTCTGAGCAAAAGACTCACCCAGAAAGCTTCTAAAAACATGGATTCTAGGTCTCATCTCAGAGTTTCTGATTGAGTAAGTTTGGAGTAGGGCTCCCAAGTGTGCGTTTCTAACAAGTTCTCAAGGGACCAAAGTTTGAGCACTACTGATCCTATTGGGTTTTTCCTTCTAAAATGTGTATATCAGCTGAGAAGACTTTTATCTTAGAAAGAGAATCTTAACCAATTTCTTACCTGGTTAAAAGGAGACTCAGGGGCTTCCCTGGTGGTTCAGTGGGTAAGGACACCGCCTTGCAGTGCAAGAGGTGCCAGTTCGATCCCTGGCCTGGGAAGATCCCACATGCCACGGAGCGGCTGGACCAATGTGTCCAATTACCGAGCCAGAGCTCTGGCGCATCTAGAAAGTATTATATTTACTAGCAATTAATGGATATTAGTAGTTAATCGTATTCTTATATTTAAGCAATTATGTCAGTATGGATATTAATTGATTCATTCCTTGGCGGATGTAAAGGCACAAAGGCTACCATATGTTTTTCCTTTTTCGTTTTGATAAGAGACACTGGCAGACTGCTGTAATTGTTCTTTTGGGAATTTGATATGTAGTTTAATTGGCATCTGGTAGTCTTTCATGTCATATAACCCATGCTTATAGAACATGATCATGCAGAAACTCCATAGGCTATAAATCTAGAATGTTCAAGCGTGTCTTGGAGAAACAGTTAAACTAATTCATGATTTAATAACATTCCCACAGCCAGAAAACTCTAATGGCTTTGAGGTCAGTTCCCAAAAGTGTAATACAAAAGATGAATCTTTTTTCTTTCTATTTTTTTGGCCGCATGCAGCACGTAGGATCTTAGTTCCTGACCAGGGAGCAAATTTGTGTCCCAACGGACCAAAAGTGAAGTCCCAACAAGATGAATCTCTTCATGAATTAGTCATTTTTATTCCAGCTTTGGAGGACTGAGCCACAATAATGCCAGACAATGTCAGTTATTCGGTAATTCTACTAGAAAGGTATCTACTATTCAAGCAAAAGTCACTAAGGACTGAACAGGAGGATCTTAGAATACTGGTATGATTACCACCAGTTGGCCCAGACGATCTAGTTCAAATTTCAGTGAGTCTGAGCAAAAGACTCACCCAGAAAGCTTCTAAAAACATGGATTCTAGGTCTCATCTCAGAGTTTCTGATTGAGTAAGTTTGGAGTAGGGCTCCCAAGTGTGCGTTTCTAACAAGTTCTCAAGGGACCAAAGTTTGAGCACTACTGATCCTATTGGGTTTTTCCTTCTAAAATGTGTATATCAGCTGAGAAGACTTTTATCTTAGAAAGAGAATCTTAACCAATTTCTTACCTGGTTAAAAGGAGACTCAGGGGCTTCCCTGGTGGTTCAGTGGGTAAGGACACCGCCTTGCAGTGCAAGAGGTGCCAGTTCGATCCCTGGCCTGGGAAGATCCCACATGCCACGGAGCGGCTGGACCAATGTGTCCAATTACCGAGCAGGAGCTCTGGAGCGCATGTACCCAGAGCCGGCACTCTGCGACAACATAGGCCACCGCGATGGGAGGCCCACAGGAGCCAAGGAACAAAGATGGATGAAAATAGACAAATGAAAGACCAATAGAAGTAGCCCGCCTGCTCCCCTCCCTCCCTACCCCACCCCTCCAAAATAAATAAATTTTTAAAAAAATCAAAAAAAAAAAAAAAAGGAGACTCAAGTGATGGCTACACAGAGCTTATTGCATGAACCACCTGTGCTCGCTATATAAAGGGGCCTCTCCATGACCCAGTGAGACAGCACTATGGTAGCTATTAAGGAAATGAAAAGTGCAGTGACGCATTTAAGGTTGTTGTTTTTCAGTTGCTCAGTCCTGTCCAACTGTTTTGCAACCCCATGGGCTGTAGCCAACCAGGCTCCTCTGTCCATGGAATTTTCCAGGCAAAGATACTGGAGTGTTGCCATTCCTTCTCCAGGGGACCTTCTCTCATCCAAAGTCACTCAGCCAGTATACTCAGTTTGGATTTGAACCCAAACAAAATGTGAGGTCTTAACCAATATATACTATTCTGCTTCCCAAGGCAACGAATAACTCTGCTTGTTAACCCATCAAGAATAATGACAGGGCTTCCCTGGTGGTCCAGTGGGTAAGGAGTCCACCTTGCAGTGCAGGGGGCACGGCTTCGATTCCTGGTTGGGGAGGATCCCATGTGCCATAGATCAGCTGGACCGGTGTATCCAATTACGAGCCAGCACTCCTGGAGCGCATGTGCCCAGAGCCGGTGCTCTGCAACGAGAGAGGCCACTGCAGTGGGAGGCCCAACAGGCCAAAGAATAAAGATGGATGAAAACAAACAAATAAAAAAACAATAAGAGGCCAAAATTTAAAAAAAAAAAGAATAATGACAATTAGGTGGTTTAAGCAGTTAAGTAAATAAAATACTTAGAAAAACTCCTTTGCTTTGCTTTAAATTTCCATCTCTTGATCTCTAAGCCAGCTGGATAACGATTTATGATTTATTAGTATGGATTCAAGTCATGTCTTTTACATGATACATCCTCAGTTTGCCTAGATGATATTAAAGAGGAAGTGAAATATAGAAATCTAGCTGTGGAAGCAAGGCCATTTGGTACACATTTGGCTGCCTCTCTGCTTGAGGCAGAGGAAGAAGTAGGTTAACACTTAAAGAGGATTTCACTGAGAAAATATCCCTGAGATACTTATAGTCAGGTATAGATCAAGATTGTAATGTTCCTGACCTATCACAATAGCAGAAATCTGGAAAGCAATACACATTGCTGATGAGGCTGAGGAGAAACAACCACTCATAATTAGCACTGGGAGTGGAAAGGATGAAAGTGCAAAAGGGTACAAGCCCAGTGTCAAAATCTATGATAAATATAGATGCTTTGCCTTCTTTTTTATTAATAAATAAATATTTATTTATTTACTTAGCTGTGCTGGGTCTTGGTTGTGGCACATGGGATCTTTAGTTGCAGCATGCAAACTCTTAGTTGCTGTATGTAGGATCCAGATCCTTGACCAGGAATGGAACCCATGCTCCATGCATTGGGAAGTTGGGAGTCTTAACTACTGAACCACCAGGGAAGATTCTAGATGCATTTGCCTTGTTATGGGGAAACAGACCAGGGAAGGTTTTTGCAGCTTTGGCCAAGCCAGGAGAAAAACATCCTGGAAATGAAAGAACTAAGACAAAAACAAGTTGATTTGATTCACATGGGCTCATTAGCTGGGGTCATACTGATCAGCAACAGGTGGGAGATTTGCTGTGGACTTTGGAACGCCGGGTCAGCGCAGGTTAGAACGCTGCGTGCGCACGCACAACAGACTCCTTAACTTCTTGCCGGTCTAGTTGCCCCACAGCCACAGCATGCCCTTTCCATTCTTAGGGTCAGGAGAGTAATTATTGATCAGGGTTGTGAGAGGGTCCCAGCCCATGTTAATATCATTCCCTGTAAATACCTGGATGCTTAAGTTCTCGATAAAAGTAGACTGGTGAATATGTTCAGGGCCTTGACCCAAGAGGTCTTAAGCCCCCGTTCCCTTTCTCTCTGTCTTATGTGTATGTGTATTTCTTAACGTCTTATCACATCCACTGTTCTCTATGCACCTGGCTGATGTGGTGCAGCACCTTGTAAAGCAAGTAATTCCACCTCTGTGATTTTATTCCCCAGGTCTCAAAAGGAATAATCCAAGAGCATAGATATTTTCAGATTCTGCACTTTCTGAAGAAAAAACAAATCGTAGACAAACAATTTGTTGTTACTGTTCAGTCACTACGTTTTGTCTCACTCTTTGCAACCCCATGAACAAGCCTGCCAGGCTCTTCTGTGCATGGGATTATCTTGTAATGTTCCTGACCTATCACAATAGCAGAAATCTGGAAAGCAATACACATTGCTGATGAGGCTGAGGAGAAACAACCACTCATAATTAGCACTGGGAGTGGAAAGGATGAAAGTGCAAAAGGGTACAAGCCCAGTGTCAAAATCTATGATAAATATAGATGCTTTGCCTTCTTTTTTATTAATAAATAAATATTTATTTATTTACTTAGCTGTGCTGGGTCTTGGTTGTGGCACATGGGATCTTTAGTTGCAGCATGCAAACTCTTAGTTGCTGTATGTAGGATCCAGATCCTTGACCAGGAATGGAACCCATGCTCCATGCATTGGGAAGTTGGGAGTCTTAACTACTGAACCACCAGGGAAGATTCTAGATGCATTTGCCTTGTTATGGGGAAACAGACCAGGGAAGGTTTTTGCAGCTTTGGCCAAGCCAGGAGAAAAACATCCTGGAAATGAAAGAACTAAGACAAAAACAAGTTGATTTGATTCACATGGGCTCATTAGCTGGGGTCATACTGATCAGCAACAGGTGGGAGATTTGCTGTGGACTTTGGAACGCCGGGTCAGCGCAGGTTAGAACGCTGCGTGCGCACGCACAACAGACTCCTTAACTTCTTGCCGGTCTAGTTGCCCCACAGCCACAGCATGCCCTTTCCATTCTTAGGGTCAGGAGAGTAATTATTGATCAGGGTTGTGAGAGGGTCCCAGCCCATGTTAATATCATTCCCTGTAAATACCTGGATGCTTAAGTTCTCGATAAAAGTAGACTGGTGAATATGTTCAGGGCCTTGACCCAAGAGGTCTTAAGCCCCCGTTCCCTTTCTCTCTGTCTTATGTGTATGTGTATTTCTTAACGTCTTATCACATCCACTGTTCTCTATGCACCTGGCTGATGTGGTGCAGCACCTTGTAAAGCAAGTAATTCCACCTCTGTGATTTTATTCCCCAGGTCTCAAAAGGAATAATCCAAGAGCATAGATATTTTCAGATTCTGCACTTTCTGAA
Organism: Tragulus kanchil; assembly: GCA_022376925.1. Classification (NCBI taxonomy): domain Eukaryota; kingdom Metazoa; phylum Chordata; class Mammalia; order Artiodactyla; family Tragulidae; genus Tragulus; species Tragulus kanchil. The sequence goes on from JAIOJX010000027.1 coordinate 64,057,748, forward strand.
GAAAAAACAAATCGTAGACAAACAATTTGTTGTTACTGTTCAGTCACTACGTTTTGTCTCACTCTTTGCAACCCCATGAACAAGCCTGCCAGGCTCTTCTGTGCATGGGATTATCTAGGCAAGAATACTGAAGTGGGTTGTCTTGCTCTCCTCCGGGATATCTTCCCAACCCAGGAATTGTACCCATGTCTCCTGTATTGCCTGCATTGGCAGGCAGATTCTTTACCACTGAGCCTCCTAGGAAGCTCTCCCCATCCCTTACACTCTAATAATTAAATATAGCCAGTCTTGGAAAATACATACTCTTATATTCCCTACATCAAAAGAAAAACTGCATTCAATTTTTAGAACTATTCATTTACTGGCCACATTTTATGACTGCTGCTATTGCATACTGTGAGGTTAAAAACTGCTCCCATATAACCATGATTTGATCTAGAGGGTGACAGTTCCAAAAGCACCTAGGTCTACTGGTCCACTGGTCTGTAGTGTTGGGGACTATATTGATCCCCACTGTCCCTCTGCAGCCTTGCCTGTAGAATAGCACCAACGTGAGAATGCTAAGTGACAACAGATGATATGGGAAAAATTGTAACCAATAATTTCATGCCCATCAATGGAATCCTTGGGAAAGCTCCAAGTAGAGACCACAGTTTTTAATCAATTATCTGCCCTCTTTTTCTCCACAGCTCATCTCTTCTCACATTGCAGACTTTAAAAGTGAAATGTTTGAGAAGCTTCTGAAGCACCTTTGCCACTGTGCAGATGAATTCAGGGAGGTCATAAAAACCGACATGCAGAGACAGATGTTTGTTGAACTCTTCCTGCATTGTGACCATGGGAAGGTATGATAAGACCCTTAAAGCAGTTCTTCTCAAACTATCTGTTGTGAAGGACCCATTTTTAGGTTATTATTGTTTATTTGGTTTTTTTTAATTTTGGCCTCTTTTTAATTTTTTTTAATTTATCAATTTTCATCCATCTTTAATCTTTGGCCTGTGTGGGCCTCCCACTTCAGTAGCCTCTCTCACTGCAGAGCATCAGCTCTGGGCACATGTGCTCCAGAGCACTGGCTCATAATTGGACACACCTGGACACACTAGCCCAGCCACTCCACGGCACGTGAGATCTTCCCGGGCCAGGGATCTAACTGGTGCCCCTTGCACTGCAAAGCACACTCTTTAACCACTGGACCACCAGGGAAGCCCCTAGGTTGTTATTGTCCATGGTGATGTTTTTAATAGGCACACTGATATGAAAATGGATTACTAAAAGGGAAAAAGGATATACCATATACAATGTATTCTGATCAAAGAGCTATTAACACTCACAGGAAAGTAGATAACTGATTGTTTAATTTTTTTTTTTCCAATTCCTATAATTGCTCTTGATCTTCCCTTTGACTTTTCTTTTAAAAGATTTTTTTGATGTTAACCATTTTTTTAAAGTCTTTTTTTTTTTTTAAAGATTTATTTATTTATTTATTTTGGGGTTGGGGAGGGAGGGGAGCAGGCGGGCCACTTCTATTGGTCTTTCATTTCTCTGTTTTCATCCGTCTTTGTTCTTTGGCTCCTGTGGGCCTCCCATCGCGGTGGTGTCTGTTGTTGCAGAGCGCTGGCTCTGGGCGCATGCGGCCAGAGCTCCGGCTCGGTAATTGGACACATCGGTCCAGCCGCTCGGCGGCACGTGGGATCTTCCCAGGCCAGGGATCGAACCGGCACCCTTTGCACTGCAAGGCGGTGTCCTTACCCACTGGACCACCAGGGGAAGCCCCATTTTTTTAAAGTCTTTATTGAATTTATTATAATATTGCTTCAGTGTTATGCTTTGCTGTTTGGCTCCAAGGCATGTGAGATCTTAGCTTCCCAACCAGGGATCGGACCCACACACCGTGCATTAGAAGGCAAAGACCTAACCATTGGACCCTCAGGGACGTCCCTTCCCTTCAACTTTAACAAATAGCTGCTGGACTAAAGAAAAATAATACAATCCACATCATGTTACTGTCAGATTCAAATCTGATTTATTATCAGTTACTTTCTCAAGTTACAATTTCTAGGTGTTAGTCTCAATTTCTTCCTTTCTCCTCCTACACAGACTGTTACCAGCCTACAAACTACACCTTGAGTGGGACTACACATGGTTTATAACTTGTCTCTCAGTTTCTTTCTCATTCTTAAGAAAGGGTTGCTTAGGATTGTTTTTACTTGCTGTCTATGCTGGTGTCTTCCAAGAGAAAAGAGCTGATTTTCTCTTTAGGGATAGAAAGCCTACCACATTTTATTCTGCTTCTTAAAATAAGAAAAGCTAAAAAAATAAATAAATAAAAATAAGAAAGGTTTATATGAAAAAGTATTTCTAGGAATAGGATTTGGTATCCTAGTGTGCCAGGATGTCAAATGGATTTGCAAAAATAGATACAGATTTTCTCAAAATATATTTGTTTATGGGCTTCCCTGGTAGTCCAGTGGGTAAGGACATCACCTTGCAGTACAAGGGGCACCAGTTCAGTCCTTGACCTGGGAAGATCCCACGTGCCACGGAGCAGCTGGACCGATGTGTTCAACTACCAAGCCAGAGCTCTGGAGCGCATGCACCAAGAGCCAGTTCTCTGCAGCAAGAGAGGCCACTGCAGTGGGAGGCCCACACAGGCCAAAGAACAAAGATGGATGAAAATAGATGAATGAAAGACCAATAGAAGTGGCCAAAACAAAACAATATATATATATATATATGTTTATGAACCTTATGTTTATTTGTTTGTATCCTCATATTCCTGAAAAGATTTAAGGAAGCTTATCAGAATAGCTAAAATGTAACAAAAGAACATAAATTAAAAGTAAGATGCAAAAAGAAAAAGCAGATAGTAAATGAAACTCGATCATGTTGATGTTTGGCAGAAACAAAATTCTGGAATGCAATTATGCTTCAATTTAACAAATAAGTTAATGAATAAAGAAATGAATGAAGCTGGGAACAAAGCCCTAAAGGCATACCATAATGACCTAAATATTTGCTCTGGATTGTCTGCAGATCTGAATCTATGCTTCCTAGGAGTGAATGTGAAATACAATGATATACACCTTGACAGTGCTTTTAAGATAAATATGAACTGGAGCTAAGAAGAAGTACAGAAATGTGGGGATAAAAAGTAGTCAGGAGTTTTAATATTCCATCTACATAAAAATTTCAGATCTTGTATAACAATTAATTGCAAACTTTCTGCTTAGGTAGGGTTTTTGGATCGGCAGAGGACATTGGCCATGCTGGAAACATGTTTATACTTGTCTTCCAAGAGAAAAGAGGGCTGATCTTTCTCTATTCTTAAGAAAGGGTTGCTTAGGATTGTTTACTTGCTGTCTATGCTGGTGTCTTCCAAGAGAAAAGAGCTGATTTTCTCTTTAGGGATAGAAAGCCTACCACATTTTATTCTGCTTCTTAAAATAAGAAAAGCTAAAAAAATAAATAAATAAAAATAAGAAAGGTTTATATGAAAAAGTATTTCTAGGAATAGGATTTGGTATCCTAGTGTGCCAGGATGTCAAATGGATTTGCAAAAATAGATACAGATTTTCTCAAAATATATTTGTTTATGGGCTTCCCTGGTAGTCCAGTGGGTAAGGACATCACCTTGCAGTACAAGGGGCACCAGTTCAGTCCTTGACCTGGGAAGATCCCACGTGCCACGGAGCAGCTGGACCGATGTGTTCAACTACCAAGCCAGAGCTCTGGAGCGCATGCACCAAGAGCCAGTTCTCTGCAGCAAGAGAGGCCACTGCAGTGGGAGGCCCACACAGGCCAAAGAACAAAGATGGATGAAAATAGATGAATGAAAGACCAATAGAAGTGGCCAAAACAAAACAATATATATATATATATATGTTTATGAACCTTATGTTTATTTGTTTGTATCCTCATATTCCTGAAAAGATTTAAGGAAGCTTATCAGAATAGCTAAAATGTAACAAAAGAACATAAATTAAAAGTAAGATGCAAAAAGAAAAAGCAGATAGTAAATGAAACTCGATCATGTTGATGTTTGGCAGAAACAAAATTCTGGAATGCAATTATGCTTCAATTTAAAAAAAATAAGTTAATGAATAAAGAAATGAATGAAGCTGGGAACAAAGCCCTAAAGGCATACCATAATGACCTAAATATTTGCTCTGGATTGTCTGCAGATCTGAATCTATGCTTCCTAGGAGTGAATGTGAAATACAATGATATACACCTTGACAGTGCTTTTAAGATAAATATGAACTGGAGCTAAGAAGAAGTACAGAAATGTGGGGATAAAAAGTAGTCAGGAGTTTTAATATTCCATCTACATAAAAATTTCAGATCTTGTATAACAATTAATTGCAAACTTTCTGCTTAGGTAGGGTTTTTGGATCGGCAGAGGACATTGGCCATGCTGGAAACATTCTATGACCAAAGTTCAAAAGTGCTCAGGGGTATACTCAGGAACCCAAGACAATGTAAGTGCCACCTAGAAGGTGAATGGTCAAGCTGGAATGGAGCAGTCCGCTGATAGGACGATACAAGTTCATTCTGTCTCCATGCAATCACTCTATATAGCATATCCCTTACATCCTGATAGCTACATCTAGTTGCTCATTCCATACAAAATTCAGTCTTTATGGAGCTAGATGTGTTTTTCACTATAGTGCAATACTAAACATGGTTAAGTCAGAATTGAGCTAGAATTCAATTTTAAATTCATTCAAATGATGGGATGCTTTAGTGACAATCTGAATATTTTTGAAATTAAGTTGGTAATGGTAATTCCAGTTTTAATATCCAACTTAAAATTCTAAGATTTCTAAGAAAAATGCTTTCTTCTATCAAGCATTTTTATTGAAATATAGTTGATGTACAGTATTATGTTAGTTTCAAATGTGCAACATCATGGTTTGACATTTTCATATGTTAGGAAATAATCACCATGATGAATCTAGTAACAATTGGTATTCGTACAAAGTTATTATGATTAAGCATATTCCTTATGCTGTATATTATTTATTTAATAACATGACTTATTTATTATAAAATTGGGGGGTTTGTACATCTTAATTCCCTCCACTTGTTTCACCCATACCTCAAACTCCTCCCTTCTGGCAATCACCCATTTTACAAGAAAACATAAATTAAAAGAAAAGATGCAATTAAATGCTTCAATTTAAAAAATTTAATGCTTACAATTTAAAAATAAGTTAATGAATAAAGAAATGAATGAAGCTGGGAACAAAGCCCTAAAGGCATACCATAATGACCTAAATATTTGCTCTGGATTGTCTGCAGATCTGAATCTATGCTTCCTAGGAGTGAATGTGAAATACAATGATATACACCTTGACAGTGCTTTTAAGATAAATATGAACTGGAGCTAAGAAGAAGTACAGAAATGTGGGGATAAAAAGTAGTCAGGAGTTTTAATATTCCATCTACATAAAAATTTCAGATCTTGTATAACAATTAATTGCAAACTTTCTGCTTAGGTAGGGTTTTTGGATCGGCAGAGGACATTGGCCATGCTGGAAACATTCTATGACCAAAGTTCAAAAGTGCTCAGGGGTATACTCAGGAACCCAAGACAATGTAAGTGCCACCTAGAAGGTGAATGGTCAAGCTGGAATGGAGCAGTCCGCTGATAGGACGATACAAGTTCATTCTGTCTCCATGCAATCACTCTATATAGCATATCCCTTACATCCTGATAGCTACATCTAGTTGCTCATTCCATACAAAATTCAGTCTTTATGGAGCTAGATGTGTTTTTCACTATAGTGCAATACTAAACATGGTTAAGTCAGAATTGAGCTAGAATTCAATTTTAAATTCATTCAAATGATGGGATGCTTTAGTGACAATCTGAATATTTTTGAAATTAAGTTGGTAATGGTAATTCCAGTTTTAATATCCAACTTAAAATTCTAAGATTTCTAAGAAAAATGCTTTCTTCTATCAAGCATTTTTATTGAAATATAGTTGATGTACAGTATTATGTTAGTTTCAAATGTGCAACATCATGGTTTGACATTTTCATATGTTAGGAAATAATCACCATGATGAATCTAGTAACAATTGGTATTCGTACAAAGTTATTATGATTAAGCATATTCCTTATGCTGTATATTATTTATTTAATAACATGACTTATTTATTATAAAATTGGGGGGTTTGTACATCTTAATTCCCTCCACTTGTTTCACCCATACCTCAAACTCCTCCCTTCTGGCAATCACCCATTTGTTCTTTGTATCTGTGAGTCTCTTTTCATTTGTTTTGTTTTTCAAATTTTGTTTGATTTGTTTGTCTTAAAGATGTAAATGAGATCACGTGGTATTTGTCTTTCTATTTACCTTAGCATAACACCCTCTTATGTTGTCACCAATGGCAGGGTTTGAGGTGAAAAGCATTTGTCCCTTTCTTCAGCCCTATGCTGTGCAGGACCAAGAGTAGAGGATAAATTCTATTTGCCTTAAAAGTCAAAGCTACTCTCCAAGTAGCAAAAGAAGAATCATGCTCATTTCCATATCTTTCAGGAGGGGATTATTTCTAATTTCCAGTAGTAAGCATCTTTTATGTTCCTTTAGGTACCTTTCTGGTTTTTATTGGGTTGCTGGGAAAGCTAACTGATATTTACTTAAAGCAATAGTTCTGTGGGCACAATTACTGTGCCCACTGCTTTTTGACATTAATTGACTAGCTCTGATTCTATACTATAAGATCAATTGTTTAGGTCATTGTTTTGTTTTTTGTGTTAGGGCCATTTGTTGAATTTGGAGAGATAGACTTGCTTGAGTTCTGGAGAGACACGGATAATCAGAAACACATTTATGAAGACTTTGACAATGTGCTCTTAAGCATGAATGCATCACCTTCTGAAAAACGTATTAGCAAAACCCAAAGTAAATTGTTATCAGGCCCAGAAGATGATGAACACGATAGAGAATCAACACTACCACAGAGTCCCACAGAACAGCAGAAAGGGGCAATGGCAGATCAAGAACCAAATGGAATTTCAACCTACCAACAAGAGCAGCATGAAGAGTTAACTGGAGAACGAGAACTGAATGAAGGATCAGTAGCAAAAGCAGGAACCCACACAGGGTCAACTCCAGAGCAAAGATCAAGTAGAGAGTTAACAGAACAAAGAGCACCTAATGAGCCAATAACAGAAGAGGGAGCACCACACAGAACCCACACCAAATCAACTGCAGAACAAGAACAACGTGAAGGGTCAACACCAGGACAAGGTGAGTCACCTGAGGAACAGAGATCTCTCAGAGAGTCGCCATCAGATCAAGGACCACAAAGTGAGTCAACTGCAGAGCAAGAAGCAGGTGAAAAGTCAGAAGTAGAACAAGAACCACACGGAGAGTCAACTGCAGAAGCACAGTCACCCAGAGAGACAACTCCAGAACAACAGGACACAGGCTCAACTTCACAATCGAGAAAGGGTAGCATCATAGGGGAAAGTAAAACACCTAAGGAATCGATTTCCTCCGAACAGGCTGAAAGCCCTCCACAGGAAGAAAGGACTCAGGGACAAATAGATGACAAGCAATTCTATTTGCCTTAAAAGTCAAAGCTACTCTCCAAGTAGCAAAAGAAGAATCATGCTCATTTCCATATCTTTCAGGAGGGGATTATTTCTAATTTCCAGTAGTAAGCATCTTTTATGTTCCTTTAGGTACCTTTCTGGTTTTTATTGGGTTGCTGGGAAAGCTAACTGATATTTACTTAAAGCAATAGTTCTGTGGGCACAATTACTGTGCCCACTGCTTTTTGACATTAATTGACTAGCTCTGATTCTATACTATAAGATCAATTGTTTAGGTCATTGTTTTGTTTTTTGTGTTAGGGCCATTTGTTGAATTTGGAGAGATAGACTTGCTTGAGTTCTGGGGAGACACGGATAATCAGAAACACATTTATGAAGACTTTGACAATGTGCTCTTAAGCATGAATGCATCACCTTCTGAAAAACGTATTAGCAAAACCCAAAGTAAATTGTTATCAGGCCCAGAAGATGATGAACACGATAGAGAATCAACACTACCACAGAGTCCCACAGAACAGCAGAAAGGGGCAATGGCAGATCAAGAACCAAATGGAATTTCAACCTACCAACAAGAGCAGCATGAAGAGTTAACTGGAGAACGAGAACTGAATGAAGGATCAGTAGCAAAAGCAGGAACCCACACAGGGTCAACTCCAGAGCAAAGATCAAGTAGAGAGTTAACAGAACAAAGAGCACCTAATGAGCCAATAACAGAAGAGGGAGCACCACACAGAACCCACACCAAATCAACTGCAGAACAAGAACAACGTGAAGGGTCAACACCAGGACAAGGTGAGTCACCTGAGGAACAGAGATCTCTCAGAGAGTCGCCATCAGATCAAGGACCACAAAGTGAGTCAACTGCAGAGCAAGAAGCAGGTGAAAAGTCAGAAGTAGAACAAGAACCACACGGAGAGTCAACTGCAGAAGCACAGTCACCCAGAGAGACAACTCCAGAACAACAGGACACAGGCTCAACTTCACAATCGAGAAAGGGTAGCATCATAGGGGAAAGTAAAACACCTAAGGAATCGATTTCCTCCGAACAGGCTGAAAGCCCTCCACAGGAAGAAAGGACTCAGGGACAAATAGATGACAAGCAATTCTTAATAAGTTCTGAACTGCAAGAGAAAATTACAGCATCAAGCCCCAAAGATCATCTTTCAGGTAGTAATATCATTCTCCTCCATCAGCTCCTTGTTTTGTAGAGTGGTTTTTGGTTCAGTCAGTCTAGTCACTCAGTTATGCTCAACTCCTTTTGACCCCATAGACTGCAGCGTGCTGGTGGCTCAGGTAAAGAATCTCCCTGCAATGCAGGAAACCTAGGTTCCATCCCTGGCATGAGAAGATCCCCTGGAGAAGGGAAAAGCTACCCACAGTATTCTTGCATAGAGAATTCCATGGCTCATCCATGGGCTGCAAAGAGTGGTTTTTAAAGTCTTCAGAAAATCTTCATTTAGGTTAGGATCATTCTGTGATGTTCAAGGTCGTGCAAAAAGCTTCAGACATATTTTGCTATTCAAGAGGAGACTAGACTAGACTTTGAGCAATCAATTACAGGCAAACCAGAAAGTCTCTGTCAATTTACCTAGAGATCCTTCTATACTAGAAGCCCATTTGTAAGGAAGAAATCTAGTAATAGTCCAGGTAAAAATGTTTGCTGGACCTCTGGAAAGGCATAGAAGGTGTCTGATATTAGAAATAACTTTTAAAAGTTTTCATTTATTTCAAATTTTAAAAGTATCTCACTTTTTTCCAGTTGTATGTAAGATGCTCTAGAAGAGTTTCTGGAGGTCATATTTAAGACAGAAAGCACTTGCATTTCAAATATTAATTCTGCAGATGACTTTTCCTATGAATTGCCTGTGCCAATTTATGCCCTTTTAGTTGAAGAATTCTAATCTTTCAGAGAGCCAGACTCAATATCACTTAAGGACTCAGTTAGGGATATTTCTTTTTTAAAAATTCTACAGCCCCAAAGAAAATTCTTATTTAAAACTCATAAGAGATGAGTAACCTGGTGTTCTAGATTCTACACTATCATTAACTCATTTAAAATCTTTTACTTTTTCAGTATTATATTTATCCACAAAATAGGGCTACTAATTTCTGGTTATCCTTACATAGTATGGATATAGCTTTAAAAATTAGTGAGGTCACTATTCAATCAGATTTTTTATTAATGAGGACTTAATTTTGACTATCGGTAACAGTGATCCAAAATAACGGTCTAAACAAACAAAACAAAACAAAGTAAACCAGATAGAAGTTTACTTGTTTCTCCTATAGAAGTCAAAATTTATATGACAGCTCAGCTGCATGAAATCAGCAATAGCTCTGCTCTTTCTGCCTTGTGTCTCCTCCAACCGCACAGTCCAAGATAGCTCTCCACCGTGTCTGCATCCTGACCAGCAGGCGAGAAGAAAGGAAAAAGGGTAGACATTACATCATTTCCTTTCCTTTGTATCTTGGTCATTGGTCAGAATTCAGGCATATACAACACCCAGCTGTTTGGGAGACTGAGAGATACAGCCCTCATTTTGTGTGGCCAAATTTGGGTACAATATATAGACTGTTACAACTTGAGCTGCTTTCAACAACTAAAGCTATTAAGTGATATCATTGTGGTTAAATTGTTAAATGATACCATTATGATGCAACATACATAGGAAAGGACCTGAAATTTGTGTTCTGTATGCAAGACATTTTCTCTCATTTATTAACTTTAGAATACATGATGTTCCACTCATAGGCATTTTCTTTTGTACCTTTCAGAATCTGCAAAAAAGGAAGTTCAGAAAGACAAATCCTGCGAACCCAAATCCCCCAAAATAGAAGGAAAGACGTGGTCAGGTGATTTGTCATTTAGTTCTCCTTTCATTCATAATCTAGGACAAAAACATAGGGAAAGTGAAGTGAAGTTGATCGTATTATGGCATGTGTATCTTATAGGTGAACTTCTGACTTGTACCTGGAATGAGAAATATGCCAAACATGAAGATGAGGAACAGGCAAACTTAATCTATGCTAACTCCAGGTTCACAGGTACATGTTAACAAAGCCAGGAAGCCTACATCCTACTAGTTCAGGAGACCAGCAATTCTCCCCAGGTGGTTGCCCCCAAAGTCCTGGGGCAATTCTCATTGGCCTATAGTGGATTCCATTGCTGTCATATGTGAATCATTGGCCCAACCTACATCACATGGCTGTCCTGAAGCAAGGGTGGGCAAGGCTCAGTACTACCTGATAAATGGAAACTGACAATGGGGGACAGATGTTCTCCCCAAATAAAATTTTAAAAAATAAATAATTTTTAAAAATTAATAAAATAAAGGAGGGGGATTTCCCTGGCAGTCCAGTGGTTAAGACTCCACACTGCCAATGCAAGGGGCATGGGTTTGATCCTTGGCTGGGGCAGTAAGATCCCACATGCAAAAATCAGAGAGAGGGAGAGAGAGAAAATGACACAACAAAAACCCAAACTTTGTAAAGGATACATAAAATGAAAAGAGGGTACTGTCCTCATGAAGACTGCAGGGAGTCCTGATAGGAAAACAAATAGTAGATGTCCATTACAGTGAGTACTCATAGATTTTTTTTCCTGAGCTTTGATAAAGTTGTTTATGTCACTATTTGACGTATGTTTTTTGCTTGATAGACCTGCATTCAATTATCAAGAATATTCAATCTTACAAGGAAATAAAGGGTAGGAGTGCTTTCAATGGAGCTTCTTACAACCTACTCCAGTTTGTACAGCTCCTGCAGACATTTGTTGGTGAAGACACCCCTTTGAGTGTCAGTGAAGACCTCACCTCCTTTTTTAAGAAGGGATTTGTGGAGACAAGAGAAGAAAAAATGAGTAGCTTAGAAAAGGTGAGTAATGTTTTTTCCCAATAAAATAAGGGAGGTTCCTATTATAAAGACAGATCTATGCCTCTGACTGATTCATACTGATGTATGGCAGAAACCACTGCAATATTGTGAATGAATTATCTTCTAATTAAAAATTAAAATAAAAAAATCTATCCATCTCAGTTCCTCCTAGTCTAGCTCTTCTTAAGTACTAATTTTGGTTGTGAATGCTTATGTTCCTTAAGAATTTGCTTCACATGACCATTAAATACATTTTTTTGTCAAAGGTTCTAAGAGCACACTCCAGAGAATTCACTCCTCTAATAAGAACATGATTGCTGATGACAGGGGACAGTTTCTTATATAGCTGCATTTTTTTTTTCCTGGGGTGTGGGGTGGGGAGGGAGGGGGACGGGCAGGCCACTTCTATTGGTCTTTCATTTCTCTATTTTCATCCATCTTTGTTCCTTGGCTCCTGTGGGCCTCCCATCGCAGTGGCCTCTGTCGTTGCAGAGCGCTGGCTCTGGGCATATGCGCGCCAGAGCTCCAGCTTGGTAATTGGACACATCAGTCCAGCCATTCCGTGGCACGTGGGATCTTCCCAGGCCAGGGATCGAACCGGCGCCCCTTGCACTGCAAGGCGGTGTCCTTACCCACTGGACCACCAGGGGAAGCCCTGCATTTATTTTTTTAACAGCTGTGTTTTTTATCCTCTGAGGCTCGAAGAACAGATATGTGTATTTGCCAAGATATTTGTGTGTGTGTGTATATGTGTGTGTGTGTGTGTGTACTGTCCACTGTGTGAGTGCATTTATAAATACATATACATAAAGGTACAGTTGTGGCTCAAATATATATTTTTCGGTGCACCAAGGTAGTAGGCTTCCCGTTTCTTAAGAAATTACTGCTTACTTAGGTGATAAATGTAAACACACTAGCTGATATAAACAATTTAGGTACTCACATGAAATACACAGGTTAGGGTCACCAGGCATATTCAGTAACCTAATCAGTCTTTTGAGTCTTCTCAACCTAGAGTTGATATTCCTTTTGCCCCCTCAATTGAAGTTCCCATCATTTGACAAAATGGTATATGTTCACTTTCTTTTATCAATGAAATCTGTCTTGATTAAATAAGTTGCTATTTGACATAATCTAGTGAAAAATCTAAATGGTAGATAAAATTAATGTCAGGTTCGACCAATGTTAAATATAAGAATTTTTTAACGCAGTTTTTTTTGGTTGTGTGAGCACTGCTATGCATCATCCTTCACTACAAAACATATTCCATCAAGAAGCCAAACAGGGGGCTTCCCCTGGTGGTCCAGTGGATAAGGACACCGCCTTGCAGTGCAAGGGGCGCCGGCTTGATCCCTGGCCTGGGAAGATCCCACGTGCCGCGGAGCGGCTGGACTGATGTGTCCAATCACCGAGCCGGAGCTCTGGGCGCCCAGAGCCGGTGCTCTGCAACAACAAACGCCACCGCAGTGGGAGGCCCACAGGAGCCAAAGAACAAAGATGGATGAAAACAGAGAAACGAAAGACCAATGGAAGTGGCCCGCCCGCTCCCCTCCCTCCCCAGTCCGATCCCAGCCCTAAATAAATAAATAAATAAATCTTTAAAAAAAAAAAAAAAAAAGAAGCCAAACAGGGTTTACCTGGTGGTTCAGTGGGTAAAGAGTCCACCTTGTAGTGCAAGGGACACTGGTTCTATCTCTGGCCCGGGAAGATCCCACCTGCTGAGGAGTGGCTAGACCAGTGTGTCCAATTATGAGCCAGTGCTCTGGAGTGCATGCACCCAGAGCCAGTGCTCTGCAGTGAGAGAGGCCGCTGCAGTGGGAGGCCTACACATGCCAAAGAATAAAGATGGATGAAAATAAATAAATAAATGAAGTACAAACTTAAAGAGAGATTTCTGGGAGAAAAAAAAGAAGAAGAAGAAGAAGCCAAGAGCTCTCATTGCAGGGGGCCCAGGTTCAATCTCTGGTTAGGGAAACTAGATCCTGCACAGCCAAATAAATAAACAAAATTAAAACAGATAAATAAACTAAGTTTTTTAAAAAGACAAGCAGGGACTTTCCTGGCAGTCTAGTGGTTAAGGTTCTGTGTTGCCAATGCAGGGGACATGGATTTGATCCCTTGGTTGGGGAACTAAGATCCCTTATGGCAGAAAAAAAGAATCCAGGCAGAGCATCCCATGTGTTTATCACATTGCTGAACAACTAGTAAGTGAATGAAGAAGAATGAAATAAAGATTATCAAGGAGCGAGTCTCCTTCCTAAACGAATGTATGTTACTTCAATGAGGAGAATACCTGCTTTCTGTCTTAAAGATGAAACAAAAAAATGATATTGAGAGAATTAAAATGAAGTGTTTTATTTTGCCATTCATATCATGCTTAGTTCCAAAGTAAAGCTGTTTCTATAAAAAGTGCTGCACTTTGGGGCAATAAGCATAAGATGCCAGCCGGCACATGTGTGTATGTTAGTTGTTCAGTCATGTTCACCTCTTTGTGACTCCATGGACTGTAGCCTGTCAGACTCCTCTATCCATAGGATTCTCCAGGCAGGAATATTGGGGTGGGTTGCCAGGCCCTCTTCAAGGGGATCTTCCTGACCCAGGGATTGAACCCAGGTGTCTTACATTGCAGGTGGATTCTTCACCCTTGTGAACCACCAGAGAAGCTGACCAACTAGCATAATGAATGGTATTATCTTCTGTGCTTTGTTATCCTTTGTGTACCCTAGGCTAGACAAAATGCTTCCCAAATTGTCAGAAAATTCTCCTAAAAGCCCTCTTTCAGAAGTGGGACAGTGATGGCTCGGGCTTCCTGGATCTGAAGGAAGTGGACGAACTCTTGTACACATACAAGGAAGGAATGGAAAAGGAATCTATGAAGAAAGGTAAAAATGAAAGAATCTTCTTACGTTGTGGTAACAACTTGGCTTCAAGTTTCCCAGTCTTATGATATACATACAGTTAAAATGTTGGTTATTCTAAAGCCATGAGATACCACTTCACAATTCACACATACTAATGTGGCTATCATTTTTTGTTTCAGTTTTATTGAAATACCATTGACATAAATCTTGTGTAAGTTTAAGGTGTACGATGTTTTGACTTGATGCCCTTATATTGTGAAACAGTTACCATAGTAGCTTAGTTAATACCTCCATCACCTCACATAATTACCATTTCTTTTTGTGGTGAGAACATTTAAGAACTATTCTGGGGCTTCCCTGGTGGTCCAGTGGGTAAGGACACCGCCTTGCAGTGCAAGGGCACCGGTTCAATCCCTGGCCTGGGAAGATCCCACGTGCCGCGGAGCGGCTGGACAGATGTGTCCAATTACCGGGCCGGAGCTCTGAGCACATGCGCCCAGAGCCAGTACTCTGCGACAACAGACACCACCGTGATGGGAGGCCCACACGGGCCAAAGAACAAAGATGGATGAAAATAGACAAATGAAAGCCAATAGAAGTGTTTTATTTTGCCATTCATATATGTTAGTTCCAAAGTAAAGCTGTTTCTATAAAAGTGCTGCACTTTGGGGCAATAACATAAGATTCCAGCCGGCACATGTGTGTATGTTAGTTGTTCAGTCATGTTCACCTCTTTGTGACTCCATGGACTGTAGCCTGTCAGACTCCTCTATCCATAGGATTCTCCAGGCAGGAATATTGGGGTGGGTTGCCAGGCCCTCTTCAAGGGGATCTTCCTGACCCAGGGATTGAACCCAGGTGTCTTACATTGCAGGTGGATTCTTCACCCTTGTGAACCACCAGAGAAGCTGACCAACTAGCATAATGAATGGTATTATCTTCTGTGCTTTGTTATCCTTTGTGTACCCTAGGCTAGACAAAATGCTTCCCAAATTCGTCAGGAACTTCTCCTAAAAGCCCTCTTTCAGAAGTGGGACAGTGATGGCTCGGGCTTCCTGGATCTGAAGGAAGTGGACGAACTCTTGTACACATACAAGGAAGGAATGGAAAAGGAATCTATGAAGAAAGGTAAAAATGAAAGAATCTTCTTACGTTGTGGTAACAACTTGGCTTCAAGTTTCCCAGTCTTATGATATACATACAGTTAAAATGTTGGTTATTCTAAAGCCATGAGATACCACTTCACAATTCACACATACTAATGTGGCTATCATTTTTTGTTTCAGTTTTATTGAAATACCATTGACATAAATCTTGTGTAAGTTTAAGGTGTACGATGTTTTGACTTGATGCCCTTATATTGTGAAACAGTTACCATAGTAGCTTAGTTAATACCTCCATCACCTCACATAATTACCATTTCTTTTTGTGGTGAGAACATTTAAGAACTATTCTGGGGCTTCCCTGGTGGTCCAGTGGGTAAGGACACTGCCTTGCTGTGCAAGGGGCGCTGGTTCGATCCCTGGCCTGGGAAGATCCCACGTGCCACGGAGCGGCTGGACAGATGTGTCCAATTACTGAGCCGGAGCTCTGGAGCACATGCGCCCAGAGCCAGTACTCTGCGACAACAGACACCACCGTGATGGGAGGCCCACACGGGCCAAAGAAGAAAGATGGATGAAAATAGACAAATGAAAGCCAATAGAAGTGGCCCACCTGCTCCCCTCCCTCCCCACCCCACCCCCACCAAAATAAATAAATAAATCTTAAAAAAAAAAAAAAAGAACTATTCTGTTAGACATTTTCAACTGTATAATACAGTATTGTTGACTGTGATCATCATGCTGTACATTAGAATCCTAGAACTTTTCTTATCATGAAAGTTGGTACACTTATGAATGATGTTTGAGTATCTTTTCATGTGCCTCTGGTCATTTGCATGTCTTCCTTGGAAAAGTGTCTCTTCAGTTCCTCTTGCTATTTTTCAATCAGATTTTTTTCTTGCCATTGAGTTGCATGAGTTCCTTATATATTTTGGATACTGACTCCTTATCAGATATATGGTTTGCAAATATTTTCTTCCATGTTGTTGGTTGTATTTTCATTTTGTTGTTATTTTTACGGTGCAGAAGGTTTTTAGTTTGGTGTATACCCATTAATTCATTTTTGCCTTTGTTGCTTATGTAGTTTGACTGTGATTTTTAAAATGGAAAATAACGGTGTTGGCAAGGATAAGGAGAAATTGGAACCTTTGTGCATTGCTGGTGAGAATGTAGAAAAATTTCAGAGCAATCAGGAGTGAAATTGTTATAGAGTGAAATTGTTAAAGTCTAAGACTTTAACTCTACATAGTTAGATTCCTTCTGTGTACCTGACTACCCATGCCCATAAGGGAATCCACTCACTTCACAGTCTTGCCTATTTTTCCTTCTTGTTTTATCTTTCTGCCTCTGCAAGGTCTGATTCACCTCTCAAGTCTGAATGGTTTGCAAGTTTCCCCTGAATTTACTTCATTTTTTTTTAAAGATTTATTTATTTATTTATTTATTCTGGGTGGGGGTCGGGTTGGGGAGGGAGGGGAGTGGGCGGGCCACTTCTATTGGTCTTTCATTTCTCCATTTTCATCCATCTTTGTTACTTGGCTCCTGTGGGCCTCCCATTGCGGTGGCGTCTGTCACTGCACAGCACCGGCTCTGAGCGCATGCGCTCCAGAGCTCCGGCTCAGTAATTGGACACATTGATCCAGCCGCTCCACAGCTCGTGGGATCTTCCCAGGCCAGGGATCGAACCGGCGTCCCTTGCACTGCAAGGCGGTGTCCTTACCCACTGGACCACCAGGGGAAGCCCTGAGTTTACTTCTTATTCTCCTTAATGGCTTTGCCTTCTATATTGTTCTCTTCTGATCAATTCTTCTCAGTCAAAAGCTACTAAAATTCTAATAGAATGTTCTCTCCTTCAACTGCTTAGA
The DNA here is from genome assembly GCA_022376925.1 of Tragulus kanchil. Taxonomy (NCBI): domain Eukaryota; kingdom Metazoa; phylum Chordata; class Mammalia; order Artiodactyla; family Tragulidae; genus Tragulus; species Tragulus kanchil. Next base: position 64,075,017 of record JAIOJX010000027.1, read on the forward strand.
TCCTAGATTTTGCTCTTAACTGGATTTAAGAATTTATCTGATGACTTTGGCGTAACAGATTTCAAGTTCCTAAAATGCAAGGTGCATGGGTAAAAAAAAAATGATCAGAGTTAGTTGCGTTCTTCAGTCCTTTCAAAAATCATTGTATTGGTTAATCTTCAAAGTTACCTAAGTTGATCAATGCTCATATGTTCTTCATTAACTGTGTCTTCTGAAAGCCATACATTATACTACACTACTTCTCTTAGACTGTGTCCAAAGACAATTTACTTAATGAAGCTTCAACAGGCATAATGAGGTGGTTTCCACTTAAAGATGAGAAAACTTCATAACACAGAACTGTGGTCCATAGAGGAAAAGATATTACACGATGGCCAGGAGAGCTGGGTTGAAATGCTGCATCTTTCACTAAATGTTCCCATGACCATGGGTAAGTTACTGAACTTCTGTAGAGCCAAGTGTCCTCAAGGGTAAAATGAAGGTGTTAGACATGATGGATTCTAGAATTTAAGCCAGGTTTCACTTGACTGGGTGGTAAAATGAAAACAAAACAATATACATTACCATATGTGAAACAGGTAGCCAGTGGGAATTTGCTGTATGATTCAGAGAGCTCAAACCCAGTACTCTGTGACAACCTGGAGGCGTGGGATGGGGTGGAAGGTGGGAGGGAGGCTCAGGAGGGAAGGGACATATGTGTACCTATGGTTGATTCATGTTGCTGTATGGCAGAAAATAACACAATATTGTAAAGCAACCCCATTAGCTCTTTTTTGGGCCTCCCATGGTGCGTCTGTCACTGCACAGCACCGCTCTGAGCGCATGTGCTCCAGAGCTCCGGCTCAGTAATTGGACACATTGATCCAGCCGCTCCACAGCTCGTGGGATCTTCCCAGGCCAGGGATCGAACCGGCGTCCCTTGCACTGCAAGGCGGTGTCCTTACCCACTGGACCACCAGGGGAAGCCCTGAGTTTACTTCTTATTCTCCTTAATGGCTTTGCCTTCTATATTGTTCTCTTCTGATCAATTCTTCTCAGTCAAAAGCTACTAAAATTCTAATAGAATGTTCTCTCCTTCAACTGCTTAGATCCTAGATTTTGCTCTTAACTGGATTTAAGAATTTATCTGATGACTTTGGCGTAACAGATTTCAAGTTCCTAAAATGCAAGGTGCATGGGTAAAAAAATGATCAGAGTTAGTTGCGTTCTTCAGTCCTTTCAAAAATCATTGTATTGGTTAATCTTCAAAGTTACCTAAGTTGATCAATGCTCATATGTTCTTCATTAACTGTGTCTTCTGAAAGCCATACATTATACTACACTACTTCTCTTAGACTGTGTCCAAAGACAATTTACTTAATGAAGCTTCAACAGGCATAATGAGGTGGTTTCCACTTAAAGATGAGAAAACTTCATAACACAGAACTGTGGTCCATAGAGGAAAAGATATTACACGATGGCCAGGAGAGCTGGGTTGAAATGCTGCATCTTTCACTAAATGTTCCCATGACCATGGGTAAGTTACTGAACTTCTGTAGAGCCAAGTGTCCTCAAGGGTAAAATGAAGGTGTTAGACATGATGGATTCTAGAATTTAAGCCAGGTTTCACTTGACTGGGTGGTAAAATGAAAACAAAACAATATACATTACCATATGTGAAACAGGTAGCCAGTGGGAATTTGCTGTATGATTCAGAGAGCTCAAACCCAGTACTCTGTGACAACCTGGAGGCGTGGGATGGGGTGGAAGGTGGGAGGGAGGCTCAGGAGGGAAGGGACATATGTGTACCTATGGTTGATTCATGTTGCTGTATGGCAGAAAATAACACAATATTGTAAAGCAACTATCCTCCAATTAAAAATAAATAAATTGATACAAAATAACAGATGACCTAGGAATCATCTTAAACTGACTGTACGAGATCATTGTAAGATGATCCATCAGACTTAGAGATGCCTTTGACATATCTGGTTTTCCATGAGAAGCCATTGTCAGAGGCTTCGATTTGCTGTAAGAGAGGAGAATAAAATCTCCCCCACAGATGAACGAACTTTTGATTTGTTCTTGGTTTTATGTTTCTATCCTTTAGCTAAACTGCACATTCAATTTCCAAAGCCACACCCTGGTCACGAAGTGAAGTTGTCTTCCAAACAGTTTCAGAAATACATAGAACTGGTTGTCTCTGAACTCAGGGGCAATGAAAATCAAGTTCTGGAAAGCGTTGTGGAGTTTCTGATGAATGGTTTAGAAAGGAGCTATGTTGAGAATCTGAGAAGTCGTGCCAGACAGAAGTGGCTACACCAAATCCAGCGTGCTGGAGAGACAAGTGGCGTGTCCCTGGAGCCAGTGTACACGGAGGTTTTCAAGGCCCTCACCCAGGTGTGTTTTCTAAAATGACATAGGAGGAAAGAAATTTCCTCATGGATGGTTATGCTCAGTGATTGCAAAGGAGGTACACACCGAATTCTCTTGAGAAATCTCTGCTCTAGGCATTTTATTCATTCCAGTGATTTACAATGTCCTTAAACCTAGTAAAGATGCAACTGGAATGGTTGCAGGTTGGCAAGGTAGAAGCAGAGAAGACAGGTATGAGAACAGGACTCTATCTTGGAATTCCTAGTTTCATTTGTGCCAAGAGTCAAATAAGCCTAGAACAGACAATAAAACTGACCTGGGGAAAAAGCCCCAAAACAATAAGGAGAGGTACAATCAATTTAAGCTACGTTTCCCTTGCATGCTGTTGTGAGAGTCGGTTTTAAAAGGAACTATTTAGGGGGTGGTGGGAGGGAAGCTTCAGAGGAGGGGATACATGTATGCTTATGACTGATTTACATTGTTGTACAGCAGGTACCAACCCAACATTGTAAAATAATTATCCTCTGATTAAAAATAAATTGATAATAAAATAAAAGGAACTATTTAAATCATAAAGTAAAATCCAACATGACACAGTATTTCATAGCACTGCCTAGAAACAAGCTGAGACTAATACAGAATCCTGTTGCTTAAAAGACATGACCTGGATGAACCACTGTCCACAGCTCTGCTGCCCACCTTGGGCACTCCCAACTTACTGCTTTCCCAGGCAGAAACAGCATGGCTGTCATCTATAAACATCACAGCTTCCAATAGTTCTGGAAATCTACATCATTCATCTCCGCTAAATAAGAATGGGAATCATCTCTTGAATGGCTGAATTTTCCAATATATATCAATAATTGGAAGTGATGGTATCAGAAACAGTACACCACTCAAGGAAAAGAGACATTGGAACTTCCAGTGTCTCTGCATTTCCCCTGAAGGGGGCTCAGCCAAAAAGCAAAAGAGTTATTGCTCCAACTTGCTTCAGAAATCTGCCATACCCTAAGAGATGTCTTACTACTACATCTTTGTTAGTCTATTGATTTTCTATGTAGAAAAGGAAGAATCAAGAAGGGAATAGAGGGGCTTCCCTGGTGGTCCAGTGGGCAAGGACACTGCATTGCTGTGCAAGGGGCACCAGTTCAATCCCTGGCCTGGGAAGATCCCACGTGCCGCGGCTGGACCAATGTGTCCAATTACCGAGCGGGAGCTCTGGGGCGCATGTGCCCAGAGCCTGCCCTCTGCGACGACAGAGGCCACCGCGATGGGAGGCCCACAGGAGCCAAAGAACAAAGACGGATGAAAATAGAGAAATGAAAGACCAATAGAAGTGGTCCGCCCGTCCCCCTCCCTCCCCACCCCACCCCCCAAAAGATAAATAAAATAAATGTTAAAAAAAAATAATAATAATAAAACAGCAGCCCTCGGGAAAGGTCCTGTGGCAGGTACGGCAGAAATAAATTAAAAAAAAAAAAAAAAGAATGGAATAGAAAAGCCCAAAGAGCAAACCCAAATATATAAGAGGAGGAGACAAGTATCAGAGAAAGTGCTTCTCATGTCCCCAACTTATACATGTGTTTGGTATATGTGTTAATACAAAATATTGAGTATTTTAGGTACAGAGAATTTTCAGTCATTTTAATTGGATATAGTAGTTGCAGAACTTCTCTGGTAGTCCATCCACTGGTTAATACTCCCTGTTTCCACTCCAAGGGGCATGGGTTCGATCTCCAGTCATGAAACTAGTATCCTACATGCCAGTGCAGCCAAACAAAGAAAAACAAATAGTAGTCTCATAAAGCCTGCAATCTGGAACCCCAAGTAATCCTTTCCTGAAATGATGTAAATCAAGAGATATGACTCATCTTCTTGCCTCAGCTCTCTAAGATAAGCACTTTTTAACTGAAGTCCATACAACATGAGTATGGTTCCAAGGGATCCAAGTTTTAAACCTCTACTTTTAAGTAGACTTGACAGATTTTTTTTTTTTTTTAGTAGATTAACCTGGTTGGTATAAAGCAAATCTAGTCTGCTCACTAAAACTCAGGTTTGGGCTTCCCCTGGTGGTCCAGTGGGTAAGGACACCAACTTGCAGTGCAAGGGGTGCCAGTTCGATCCCTGGCCTGGGAAGATCCCACGTGCCGTGGAGCGGCTGGACCGATGTGTCCAATCACCAAGCCGGAGCTCTGGAGCGCATGCGCCCAGAGCCGGAGCTCTGCAGTGACAGATGCCACCATGATGGGAGGCCCACAGGAGCCAAAGAACAAAGACGGATGAAAATGGAGAAATGAAGGACCAATAGAAGTGGCCCACCCGCTCCCCTCCCTCCCCAACCCGACTCCCCCCCAGAATAAATAAATAAATAAATAAATAAATAAATAAATCTTAAAAAAAAAAACAAAAAAAACCTCAGGTTTCAGGAATAACTGTGGCATCAGCCTTTCCCCCACTGCCTATGAATGGTAATATCTGCATCATTTACTCAGGAAAATGAAATTATCAGGCTCAGATGCACAGGTTAGCTAATGAAGAGAGACATGGCTAAGAGAATAGTTCTTTGGAGATCAGCAAACAAATGGTCAGAAACATTTTACCATAGGATGCAGAAGCCCATGGAAATAAGAAGATCAGTGCTCACATCCAACTTATACATGCGTTGGTATATGTGTTAATACAAAATATTGAGTATTTTAGGTACAGAGAATTTTCAGTCATTTTAATTGGATATAGTAGTTGCAGAACTTCTCTGGTAGTCCATCCACTGGTTAATACTCCCTGTTTCCACTCCAAGGGGCATGGGTTCGATCTCCAGTCATGAAACTAGTATCCTACATGCCAGTGCAGCCAAACAAAGAAAAACAAATAGTAGTCTCATAAAGCCTGCAATCTGGAACCCCAAGTAATCCTTTCCTGAAATGATGTAAATCAAGAGATATGACTCATCTTCTTGCCTCAGCTCTCTAAGATAAGCACTTTTTAACTGAAGTCCATACAACATGAGTATGGTTCCAAGGGATCCAAGTTTTAAACCTCTACTTTTAAGTAGACTTGACAGATTTTTTTTTTTTTTTAGTAGATTAACCTGGTTGGTATAAAGCAAATCTAGTCTGCTCACTAAAACTCAGGTTTGGGCTTCCCCTGGTGGTCCAGTGGGTAAGGACACCAACTTGCAGTGCAAGGGGTGCCAGTTCGATCCCTGGCCTGGGAAGATCCCACGTGCCGTGGAGCGGCTGGACCGATGTGTCCAATCACCAAGCCGGAGCTCTGGAGCGCATGCGCCCAGAGCCGGAGCTCTGCAGTGACAGATGCCACCATGATGGGAGGCCCACAGGAGCCAAAGAACAAAGACGGATGAAAATGGAGAAATGAAGGACCAATAGAAGTGGCCCACCCGCTCCCCTCCCTCCCCAACCCGACTCCCTCCCAGAATAAATAAATAAATAAATAAATAAATAAATAAATCTTAAAAAAAAAAACAAAAAAAACCTCAGGTTTCAGGAATAACTGTGGCATCAGCCTTTCCCCCACTGCCTATGAATGGTAATATCTGCATCATTTACTCAGGAAAATGAAATTATCAGGCTCAGATGCACAGGTTAGCTAATGAAGAGAGACATGGCTAAGAGAATAGTTCTTTGGAGATCAGCAAACAAATGGTCAGAAACATTTTACCATAGGATGCAGAAGCCCATGGAAATAAGAAGATCAGTGCTCACATCTCCCTCTTAGAAGAAAACCTACTACTGCCTGATAGAGGGAACGTCCTATTGAAGAATGTAGCCTGCACTTTAGACGATGCTCCGTTTGTTCTGAATAGAGTTCTCTACAGGGACATGGAGGGGATCAGGTAAGAATTTCTTGAAGAGGTTGGTTTTGCCCTTCTTAAAAAAATTTTTTTTTCTTTAGTGAAGTGAAGTAGCATTGAAATCCTAGTTAGCTGCCCAAGAGAGAAATGCCTCAGGTCACCAGAGTTTCTCAAGCAGGTTTCCAGTCTTGGATGTTCTCACCTAATTGTTTCTAGAGTTCACTCTTGGGCATTGACCCTACCTCACATTATCCGTTCAATTATTTATACCTGCTCTATAAGTTATCTCTCTTTCATCCTGTTTATAAGGGCTTTCCTGGTAGCTCAGTGGTAAAGAATCCGCCTGCCAATGCAGGAGAATGGGGTTCGATTCCTGAGCTGGGAAGATCCTCTGGAGAAGGAAATGACAACCCACTTTGGTATTGTTGCCTGGACAGGGGAGCCTACCAGGCAACAGTCCATGGGGTCGCAAAAGAGTCAGACGTGACTTAGCAAGTAAACAACATCTTGTCTATATTTGTTTTCTCCATTATACTCCAAGGTTTTTTTTTTTTTTTTTTTGAACTGTCAGAGTGTAAGCACTCTATGTCAACTTTAATGACATTATATCTCTTTGCAGCAATCTTTCCCCCAATAATACATAGTCCCAAAGATGAATGTAGCTGGATCCACATTACAGCCGTTCAGTTCAGTTCAGTTCAATCACTCAGTCATGTTTGACTCTTTGTTACCCCATGGACTGTGGCACGCCAAGCGTCCTTGTCCTGCATCATCTCCCTGAACTTGCTCAAACTTATGTCCATCAAGTTGGTGATGCCATCCAACCATCTCGTCCTTTCAAAAGCCAATGAACCCTCAGTTCTGCTCACTAGTCATTATGGTTAGCTAATGAAGAGAGACATGGCTAAGAGAATAGTTCTTTGGAGATCAGCAAACAAATGGTCAGAAACATTTTACCATAGGATGCAGAAGCCCATGGAAATAAGAAGATCAGTGCTCACATCTCCCTCTTAGAAGAAAACCTACTACTGCCTGATAGAGGGAACGTCCTATTGAAGAATGTAGCCTGCACTTTAGACGATGCTCCGTTTGTTCTGAATAGAGTTCTCTACAGGGACATGGAGGGGATCAGGTAAGAATTTCTTGAAGAGGTTGGTTTTGCCCTTCTTAAAAAAATTTTTTTTTCTTTAGTGAAGTGAAGTAGCATTGAAATCCTAGTTAGCTGCCCAAGAGAGAAATGCCTCAGGTCACCAGAGTTTCTCAAGCAGGTTTCCAGTCTTGGATGTTCTCACCTAATTGTTTCTAGAGTTCACTCTTGGGCATTGACCCTACCTCACATTATCCGTTCAATTATTTATACCTGCTCTATAAGTTATCTCTTTCATCCTGTTTATAAGGGCTTTCCTGGTAGCTCAGTGGTAAAGAATCCGCCTGCCAATGCAGGAGAATGGGGTTCGATTCCTGAGCTGGGAAGATCCTCTGGAGAAGGAAATGACAACCCACTTTGGTATTGTTGCCTGGACAGGGGAGCCTACCAGGCAACAGTCCATGGGGTCGCAAAAGAGTCAGACGTGACTTAGCAAGTAAACAACATCTTGTCTATATTTGTTTTCTCCATTAATCCCCAAGTTTTTTTTTTTTTTTTTTTTGAACTGTCAGAGTGTAAGCACTCTATGTCAACTTTAATGACATTATATCTCTTTGCAGCAATCTTTCCCCCAATAATACATAGTCCCAAAGATGAATGTAGCTGGATCCACATTACAGCCGTTCAGTTCAGTTCAGTTCAATCACTCAGTCATGTTTGACTCTTTGTTACCCCATGGACTGTGGCACGCCAAGCGTCCTTGTCCTGCATCATCTCCCTGAACTTGCTCAAACTTATGTCCATCAAGTTGGTGATGCCATCCAACCATCTCGTCCTCTGACATATACTACTAGTCATTATGACTGAAATGATCGAGTGCCCTGCATGGTTTAAGCTAAAGCCACCTTCTGTGCCTTTCTCTCATTCTCCCATTCCTATTCCTCAGCTTTACAGTAGTGGATGAAGGGAAGCCCATACACGTCCCTCAGGTTCAGCACCATGGGAACATCTATTTCTGGAACCATTCCCGCAAGAAGAGCGATCACAATGGGTCATTCCTGGCTCTGCCCCTGCAGGATGCCTATATGAGGATCTTTGGGGTCTTAGCTGTTGACACCCTAAGAGATCCCCAGAAAACAAGCATTTTTCTACCCCATGAGATAAGATTCTATCAGGTAAGGCATACACAAGTTCTTCAAAATCAATGGTAAGAGAACCTCTCCTTCCACATTTTTTGAAAAAGTGAAACCTGAAACCAGATGAGAGTAAGTCATGTATATAGATAGTGACGTCATACTTGTGTCAGTGTGTGGAACCCAGATCTCCTGCATTGTGGCGAATTCTTTACCAGCTGAACCACAAAGGAAGCCCAGATGATTATAAGAAAACATAGTAAGTTAGGTGGATCTTCCAGTAGATATCTGTTTACTCGTTTGGTTTCATTATGACCTTTATATATAGTAAAATCTGAAACATTGTCTTTTGAGAACCAATGAATAATTTGTAGGAAGTAGATGATCATTGGGCTTCCCTGGTGGCTCAGTGGTAAAGAATCTGCCTACCAGTGCAGGAGTTGTGGGTTGAATTAATGGGTCGGGCAGGTTCCCTGGAGAAAGAAATGGCAATCCATTCCAGTATTATTGCCTGGAAAATCTCATGGACACAGGAGTCTGGTAGGCTACAATCCATGAGGTTGCAAAGAGTCAGACATGTCTTAGTGGCTAAACAGCAATAACAACAACAGTAGGGGCTTCCCTGGTAGTCCAGTGGGTAAGGACACCGCCTTGCAGTGCAAGGGGCGCCGGTTCGAACCCTGGCATGGGAAGATCCCACGTGCCGTGGAGTGGCTGGACCGATGTGTTCAATTACCGAGCCAGAGCTCTGGAGCACATGCGTCCAGAGCCAGTGCTCTGTGACAACAGAGGCCACTGCGATGGGAGGCCCACACGGGCCAAAGAACAAAGATGGATGAAAATAGATAAATGAAAGACCAATAGAAGTGGCCCACCACTCCCCTCCCTCCCCCCACCAAAAAAATAAATAAATAAAGGAAGGAAAAATGAAAGAAGAAAAAAAATATATTTAAAAAAATAAAATAAAATAAATAACCACAACAATAGCAATAGATAATCATTAATTAAAAAGATAATCCAGGGGACTCTCTCAGGTGGTTAAGTGGTTGATAACAGTTTTCCAATGCAGGGGACACAGGTTCAATCCCTGGTCAGGGAACTAAGATCCCACATCCAGGGGGCAACTAAGCCCTCACACCACCACAAAGACTGGATGCAGCCAAATAAATCAAAACAAAATTAAAAAAAGATAATCCAATGGTTGTATGACTAATTCTTCTGCTATTTTAAAAAGAAAAGGCAATTTAAATTTCTGTCTCTACAGGGTGTTGCCAACGTCTTTAGTAGTGCCTATCACTACGTCCACAGCCGGGAGCACATGCTGCATATCATAATCACTGGCATCGGCTGGCTCTACAACATCACCCCCAACATCTCTGCCATCTCTACGTACTTCATCGAGCCCAGCCCAGAGAAGGTAACTTCGGCTTGGGTTTATCCAATGAGAGGCACCAGTCAGAAATTGGCAGGCAGAAAGAGAGTAAAACTGGGGTATTTAGACTTTTGGGGTCTCTCTCTCCAGGCTGCTATGGGTTAGCTATGTTCTCAGCAAAATGGCACAGTATGAATAGAACCCTGGGGGATCATTGTGGCAAGAACAGCTCCCAGGTCTCCGTTCAAGAGATAAGTAGTGATCTTTGTGGGTTATGAAAACTGCTAATACGGTCTCTTTTAACGTTTTTGAACAACAGTCTTACTCAGAATGTCTGATTGAAGAGGGCTCCATGCCTTCAGTACATGAAATCTTACATTAAGGGAAAGAAAGAGATCACAATCCATTCCTTTTCTTTCTCCTTCTTCATAACATGTCAAATTTACTGCTAAAATATTTGCCTGTTAGAGAAATACGCCACTCGTCTGTGGTTTAAACATATCCAGTAGATGGTCTCTAATTCAAGAAGAAAGAAATTTGGTGCTTAGAGAATGGGGAGGCCAAAAGTAAAAGTAGGCAACTGAAAAAAAAAAAAAAAAAGACCACTGTACCTTTAGTCAAGTGATCCTCTCCATTGAGCTGTCTTCTCTAGGTTATGGTAATTGAGTCCTCCCCTTGCCTCTTTGGGCTTCCCAGCTGGCTTCAGTGGTAAAGAATCTGCCTGTCAAGAGGAATCGTACATTCGATCCCTGGATAGGGAAGATCCCTTGGAGAAGGAAATGGCAACCCACTCCAGTATTCTTCCCCGGGGGATCTCATGGACAGAGGAGCCTTGTGGGCTACTGTCCATGGGGCTGCCAAGAGTCCAACATGACTGAGTGACTGACATCACCACCACCTTCAAGCTAAGAGTGATACAGCAGCTGTCTATTGTTGCTAAGGGGAAATAAATAATCTCTTTATGAGACTCTCCTCCAATTACCCAGTACTGGTGTGCCATCTCTTTCCTCCTGACACATTGACTGATACAAATTATAAATTCTGAGACACCCCAGCCCACCTCATGCCCATGTTCCTGTAAGGGACCAAGTTATGGAGAAAAAGGAATTCTCACTCTGTTGACTGTAACTATAAATGAGGGACCATAGGAGTTTTAAATTCTCTAAGGTATGGAACTCAGGCAATCTCTTACTGTGAATAATAATAAATATCATTATTAGTATTATTTATTTAGTTTATCACCCTAAAGCACCTATGTCTATTTCTTTGAAGTACTAGATTTGTTAAATATGTAACTGTGACAGGCAGAATAATGTTTTTCCCACCAAGATGTCCATATTCTGACTCCTAGAAACTGTAAATATGTTATCTTGGTGCTAAAAGGAATTTTGCAGATGCAATTACTATTAAGGATCTTGAGACAGGGGGAGTGTCCTGGATTAGCCAGGTGGGTCCTGTGTAATCATTACTATTGCTGTTAAATTGTTAAGTCATATCCATCCTTTTCTTTCTCCTTCTTCATAACATGTCAAATTTACTGCTAAAATATTTGCCTGTTAGAGAAATACGCCACTCGTCTGTGGTTTAAACATATCCAGTAGATGGTCTCTAATTCAAGAAGAAAGAAATTTGGTGCTTAGAGAATGGGGAGGCCAAAAGTAAAAGTAGGCAACTGAAAAAAAAAAAAAGACCACTGTACCTTTAGTCAAGTGATCCTCTCCATTGAGCTGTCTTCTCTAGGTTATGGTAATTGAGTCCTCCCCTTGCCTCTTTGGGCTTCCCAGCTGGCTTCAGTGGTAAAGAATCTGCCTGTCAAGAGGAATCGTACATTCGATCCCTGGATAGGGAAGATCCCTTGGAGAAGGAAATGGCAACCCACTCCAGTATTCTTCCCCGGGGGATCTCATGGACAGAGGAGCCTTGTGGGCTACTGTCCATGGGGCTGCCAAGAGTCCAACATGACTGAGTGACTGACATCACCACCACCTTCAAGCTAAGAGTGATACAGCAGCTGTCTATTGTTGCTAAGGGGAAATAAATAATCTCTTTATGAGACTCTCCTCCAATTACCCAGTACTGGTGTGCCATCTCTTTCCTCCTGACACATTGACTGATACAAATTATAAATTCTGAGACACCCCAGCCCACCTCATGCCCATGTTCCTGTAAGGGACCAAGTTATGGAGAAAAAGGAATTCTCACTCTGTTGACTGTAACTATAAATGAGGGACCATAGGAGTTTTAAATTCTCTAAGGTATGGAACTCAGGCAATCTCTTACTGTGAATAATAATAAATATCATTATTAGTATTATTTATTTAGTTTATCACCCTAAAGCACCTATGTCTATTTCTTTGAAGTACTAGATTTGTTAAATATGTAACTGTGACAGGCAGAATAATGTTTTTCCCACCAAGATGTCCATATTCTGACTCCTAGAAACTGTAAATATGTTATCTTGGTGCTAAAAGGAATTTTGCAGATGCAATTACTATTAAGGATCTTGAGACAGGGGGAGTGTCCTGGATTAGCCAGGTGGGTCCTGTGTAATCATTACTATTGCTGTTAAATTGTTAAGTCATATCTGATCCTTTCAGGATGCCGAGGACTGTAACTATAAACTTTTGTGACCCTGAGGACTGTAACTGCAAACAACAAGGCTATACATTTTTTTTTCATAAAGTTAAAAATGTAAATTCTTACCAAAGTTATTTTTAAGTTTAACACAATTTCAAGAAACATTCCAGCATGATTTTTTAAATTGGCCAGATGATTTAATCTTCATATGTAGGAAGCATAAATGCATGAGAATAGCTAAGAAAATGAGACAGCATGGCAACCCACTCTAGTATTTTTGCCTAGAGAATCCCATGGCCAGAGGTCCCTGATGGGCCACAGTTCATTGGGTCACAGAGTCAGACATGACTGAGCAACTAACATAGCTAAAAATAAAAGAAAGATGGGAGGGAATTTACAACTATGATCTAGGGAAGGATGACTGAGTCTCAAAGGCTGAAATGATCAAAGGGAGGTTGATATATTGACGATCTAAAAATGTAAAACTGTCTTGTGCCACAGTTATAAACACAATTAATTGCCATGTATCTGACAGAGGATTAACAGTGTTATATAGACACCCATGAGATTTTGAAAATCCAAAAGAAAAATAAGCAAAAGGCAATCTTATTTTTAAAAACCTTATGCAAATGGTCAATAAATATGGGGGGAAATGTTCAGTGTTTTCATAATGAAATACAAATCTAAGTTTACGATAATTCCTTACCTACTAAATTGAAAAACATTTTTTAAACTGTAATTTGAAATGTCTGTTAGACATATAAGTGGAGCTATTGACTAGGCAATTGGATATCTGAGCTTAGTGTTTGAGGGAAATCCAAGCTGGTAAATAAATTATATTTTAAACCATTCAATTGGTTATACAACAGTGAATATATTTAATATCACTGAATTGCACAGCTATGAATGGCAAAAATGATAATATTATGCTGCGTGTATTTTACCAAAACAACCCCAAACAAAACATAAGCCATGAGACTGGTTGGGATGACCAATAGAATGAATGCGTATAGGGGAAAATTTTTTTCTGACATTTTTCTGAGCCCTCCAAGTGTGGCTCAAAATAATATATATTTTTTAAATTACTAAGCACAATTTTTTGTATTCATTTTTAAGGGATATTTATTTATGTATGGCTGTGCTGGGTGATCATTGCTGCAAAGACTACTCTCTAGTTGTGATGCGCCGGCCTCTCATTGCAGTGGCTTCTCTTGTGGCTCCCAGGCTCTAGAGCACAGGCTCAATAGTTGCAGCACATGGGCTGTGTTGCTCCGCAGCATGTGGGATCTTCCCAGACCAGGGACTGAACCCGTGTCCCCTGCATTGGCAGGCGGATTCTCTACCACTGACCCACCAGGGAAGCCCTCAAAATAATGTTGACCTTGACCTATAATTTGAAAACTATTTTATATTGCCTAAACTTTTCTAATTTTTTTTTCTATTTGTTTGTCCCCAAAAGTCTCAATGAGTGTATGAAGTTTAGTTGCTCCTCTTTGTAATGAAATCTCTACCTCTTTTCAAGGATTCAGACTATGTTTTACGAAATATGATGGTCACAGGACAGCAGGGTCTAACAGAAATCCGCAAGAATCCCCCTGTCATCTTTAGGAAGACATGCATCTTCAGGTATGAGACACCATGGCCTTTTTTGTTTGACTTCCACCTTCTGCTGCTTATTAATGTAATAGCTTTCATTCTGATTGGGTTTAAAGGGAAAATTACTATAGAGTTTTGTCTGCCTGGGTCCTTTCCCCCATCAAGTCCTTTTTAAAACAGATTTCAATTTAGAGTTTTGTTTTTTTTATAATTTTCATAAACATGGAATTAATAAAAGAAACGGCAGTATGATTATGAAAATAAACACACATCACTGATCAGAGCTCATCCTCTTAACATCAGCTAGCCTACAGACATGTATTACTATTTTTTTTTTTGTGTGTGTGGAAATGGCTGATTTATTTACTTTTGGCTGCACTGGGTCTTCATTGCTGCACATGGGCTTTCTCTAGTTGCAACAAGCAGGGGCTGCTGTCTAATTGCAGTGTTCAGGCTCCTCACTGTGGTAGCTTCTCTTGTTGCAGAGCACAGACTCTAGAACACTTGGGCTCAGTAGTTGTGGTGCATGGGCTTAGTTACTCTGCAGCATGTAGAAACTTCCCCGGCTGGGGATCGAACCCATATTCCCTGCATTGGCAGGCAGATTCTTAACCACTGGACCATCAGGGAAGTCCCACTATTATTTTTTTTATTATTCTTTAAAGAAGACAGACAGGCAAAGATGGGGAGGAGGTAGAGAATGTTGCTTTTAATAAGCACTCAGTTCTAGATTACCTTGAATGCCTCTCACGTGTGGAATGCAAAGCGTGCTATTAAACTACAGACAGATGCAAAAACAAATCTTAACTAGAGTACACCTTTTGCAAAAGGGACCACTGCTTCTTAAGAGGGTCAGCATAGCGCTTCGCTGGTGGTCCAGTGGGTGGAGGTCCGTCTTGCAGTGCTGGGGGCACCAGTTCGATCCCTCACCAGGAAGATCCTGCATGCTGTGGAGCGGCTGGACCGGTGTGTCCAATTACGAGCCAGCACTCTGGAGCACATGCACCCAGAGCCGGTGCTCTGCAATGGGAGAGGTCACTGCAATGGGAGACCCACACATGCCAAAGAATAAAGATGGATGAAAATAAATAAATAAAAACAATAAAAGAGGCCAAACATTAAAAAAAGAAAAAGAGGATCAACATAGTTGAATAGGTATAACCTGTCTCAGACTAGTAGGCAATCTAACATTTAAGTACCTATGTTAATTCAATTTCAGTTTGGCCTCATACAAGAATGTTCATTTAGTTTTAAGTTCCTTTCCATATAGTTATTGCTTGTGCTAGTTAAGAGTTTTACAGGAGTGCTTGTACCACCCAGACTTACAACCTCAGATTCCTGTGTATAACTTAGTGCAGGTGACTTCTGAGAAACTCTGTTGACCAAGAAAGCTTAGCATGATGCCTCACTATTACTGTTATCATAAAGGCATGGCTCAGCAGCAGGAAGGGGTATGAATGGCAAAACCAGAACGTCTTTTCTATCATTATATGATTGGTATTATGAATTATAAATGTGCTTTCTGGGCCTCACCCACAGCGTGAAAGATCTTAGTTCCCCAACCAGAGATTGAATTCATGTGTCTTACAGTGGAAGCAGTGAGTCCTAGCCACTGAACCACTAGGGAATTCCCTAAATGTGCTTTTTTGAGGCTATGCTAAACACCAGTGTTTTTACAAATGGCTCAAAGGAATGACATCTCAATATCATGTAGATGAGGAAAGGGTGAAAGAGATAAAAGAGACATGTTTATACTTCACTAGGGCAAGAAGAAGCCACAACATTTCTATGAAAATCTCAGCTCCCTCACTTAAGCAGGTGTTATCAATGCCCATCATCATCAAGTACCTTCTTCCAGGAGCTTCAGTCCTGGACGACTCACCCTGTAACTGTCTCTAGAGGAGCACCCTTGAGCAAGGGGAGCCCCTCCCCAGGAGCGGCCTAGGAGGTCCGGCCGCAAACCCAGAGCAGCTTAGAGGTTTGTTGTGTCCTTTGGTTTATTTGTCCAGCTTAGAGGTTTGTCCAGTTCTGTTGTGACCCCATGGATTGCAGCCTACCAGTTTCCTCTTGTCCATGGGGTTTACCAGACAAGAATACTGGAGTGTGTAGCCATATCCTTCTCCAGGGGATCTGCCCAACCCAGGGATCAAACCCACATCTCCTGCGTTGGCAGACGGATTCTTTATCATTGAACTATTTTATGGTCCTGTGGGAACTTGGTTTGACTCATTTCTACATCCATCAGTCTGTATTTTTAGCCACTAAAATGGGAGACAACAGGCTATTCTTAGCATTCTGTAGTGACTCACAGATAGTGATAACTCAAACTGTTAAATCAGAAAATGCATCTGGAGGTGCAAGAGGGAGGGAACTTATGGATCCCTATTGCTAATTCATGTTGATATTTGACTGAAAACCACAAAATTCTGTAAAGCAATTATCCTTCAAATAAATTTTTAAAAAGGTAGAGGTGAGTATGGGGTGCTGAGATGGGAAGAAGAAATAGGGGCTGATCATAAAGGTACTCTGTCCCCTGCTTAAGAGCTCAGATTTTAAACGTGGGTGAAGGGAGCCCTAAAGGTTTTAAGAATAAAGGAATTTGTATAACCAGGTTTTTAGAAATCTCCAGGGCAGCAGGAACATGAATTGAAGGGAAAAAGCACAAAACATCATGGTATAATAGTCCAAATTGGAAACAATGGCAACGGAGAGGTCCAGACTTCAGGATCCACTGTGTAGGGAGGCAGAGGAGAGAAAAAAAAGAAAAAAGATGTGTCTGTTTCTGCCTAGAGCTATAATGAATGACAAAAGACCTCACCCCTGCCTCAAGGTGGGGTGGAGTCTGAGCGAAATTTGCCTTTCAAAACTCCTCTTGGGATTAGGCTGAGGCTAGACCTCACCTGAAATCACATTTTTAAAAATTTGTATTTCTTTAGCTACACCTGGTCTTAGTCACAACATGGAAACTATTAGTTATGGCATATGGGATCTAGTTCTTTGGGGATCAAACCATGTCCCCTGCACTGGGAGTACAGAGCCTTAGCCACTGGACCACCAAGGGAGTCCCTGAAATCACATTCTCACTTAGCTTCTTCCTCTTCCAGATCCTGTTTGCCTCAGACCGTCACAGGTTTCTCCCTCAATGAATTTGTACAGAGCATCCCTTTCTCAGGCTCTGTTTCTAGAAAACCTGATCTAACACGCTCATCCTTCCTTCAGGCATTCAACCAATACTTACTGGACAATATGTAAACAAAAAATGAATACCCCCAGTTAAGGATAAATATAAAGTAAAGGCACTAAGGCAGAATGGGTCTTCCCTGGTGGTCCAGTGGCTAAGACTCTGCACTCCTATGCAGGGCACCCGGGTTTGACCCTGGTCAGGGAACTGGGTCCCATATGCTGCAACTAAGACAGTCAAATAAATAAATAAAAATTTTTTATCTGGGAACATACATGTTGGTGAACAACAAAACTCTGTAAAATCTTTAAAATAAAGGAAAAAAAATTTTTTAAAATAAGGCAAAGTAGATGAAGGGTGACAGGTGCAGATATTTTAGATCACAGAGTCAGGGAAGTCTTCTCTATAAGGAATTGAGGAGCCCAGGAGAAAGCCTGAACTCTTTGAAACAGCAGCCCCTGCTTAAGAGCTCAGATTTTAAACGTGGGTGAAGGGAGCCCTAAAGGTTTTAAGAATAAAGGAATTTGTATAACCAGGTTTTTAGAAATCTCCAGGGCAGCAGGAACATGAATTGAAGGGAAAAAGCACAAAACATCATGGTATAATAGTCCAAATTGGAAACAATGGCAACGGAGAGGTCCAGACTTCAGGATCCACTGTGTAGGGAGGCAGAGGAGAGAAAAAAAAGAAAAAAGATGTGTCTGTTTCTGCCTAGAGCTATAATGAATGACAAAAGACCTCACCCCTGCCTCAAGGTGGGGTGGAGTCTGAGCGAAATTTGCCTTTCAAAACTCCTCTTGGGATTAGGCTGAGGCTAGACCTCACCTGAAATCACATTTTTAAAAATTTGTATTTCTTTAGCTACACCTGGTCTTAGTCACAACATGGAAACTATTAGTTATGGCATATGGGATCTAGTTCTTTGGGGATCAAACCATGTCCCCTGCACTGGGAGTACAGAGCCTTAGCCACTGGACCACCAAGGGAGTCCCTGAAATCACATTCTCACTTAGCTTCTTCCTCTTCCAGATCCTGTTTGCCTCAGACCGTCACAGGTTTCTCCCTCAATGAATTTGTACAGAGCATCCCTTTCTCAGGCTCTGTTTCTAGAAAACCTGATCTAACACGCTCATCCTTCCTTCAGGCATTCAACCAATACTTACTGGACAATATGTAAACAAAAAATGAATACCCCCAGTTAAGGATAAATATAAAGTAAAGGCACTAAGGCAGAATGGGTCTTCCCTGGTGGTCCAGTGGCTAAGACTCTGCACTCCTATGCAGGGCACCCGGGTTTGACCCTGGTCAGGGAACTGGGTCCCATATGCTGCAACTAAGACAGTCAAATAAATAAATAAAAATTTTTTATCTGGGAACATACATGTTGGTGAACAACAAAACTCTGTAAAATCTTTAAAATAAAGGAAAAAAAATTTTTTAAAATAAGGCAAAGTAGATGAAGGGTGACAGGTGCAGATATTTTAGATCACAGAGTCAGGGAAGTCTTCTCTATAAGGAATTGAGGGAGCCCAGGGAGAAAGCCCCCTGAACTCAAGGGGTGGAAAGGTCCAGGCAGATGAAACAGCAGCAAGGGCTGGTGTGACTGGAGAGTAGTAGGCACAAGAGCAGGTGATTCAGTATGTTTGGGTGGAATGCTATGAATGGGCTGATGTTTTATATGCTTATTTGGTTTTGGTTTCAGAGATTTCCTCTTTAAGTGTACAGACAGTTCAGAAGTCATTTTGGCCTCTGTCTGTGGAGAAAACCACTTCCTAGTTCCACTCCGTGAGAGAACAGGAGAAGCTTTGGGAGTTCTCGATGTTAACATTGGCAAGAGTAAGATGTTGTTGTATCGAGAATTCAGAGCTCTACAGAAGATGTTGAAGGTGATCCAGCTTGCCTGCAATGAAATACTGGGAGAATTATCTGGAGAAATGAAGAGAAACTATGTCTTAGGTATTGTGAAGGCGGTGACTGTCTGAATTCATGGATTTGATAAATTTAGAGGAAATCACAGACAATGCTATGAAGGATGCATTTTCTAAAATGAATTGTTGCAAAATACAGATCTTTCCACGTGGAAGGATTTCCTTCATGCAGTCTTGGACTGCTGAGTTTGGGCTATACATTAGAGCAAAGGGTTAAGGAATCACATTTTCTTGCCTAGAGAACTGAAAGGTTTTAGAACTGGAAGGACTCATAAAGGCAATACAGAAGTAGCATTTCTTAAATACCACATCATGTGTCAAGCACTTTAAATACGTTATTTCAATTAGTCCTTCCCATAATTCTATGAGGTAAATGGTGATTATTTCATTTTACAGATAATCGATTACATAGTTAACAAGTGGTGAAGGCTAGATTTGCAAACCAGTTTGAGTGTTCTTTCCACGACACTGTGCATGCATGCTCAGTGTCCAACTCTTCTGTGACCCCATGGACTGTAGCTTTCCAGGCTCCTCTGTCCATGGAATTATCCTGGCAAGAATACTGGAGTGGGCTACCATTTCCTCCTCCAGGGGATCTTCCCCACCGAGGGATCAAATCTGCATCTCCTGCGGCTCCTGAACTGGCAGGCAGATTCTTTAGTACGGGAAACCCTGACTCATAGCTTTAACTCATAGGAACATCTCATTTCACTGAGAAAGGCACTAACGTCCATCAAAATAAAGGTTCAAGAGCAAGCTAGTGCAGAGCTAAGAGACGCCAGTCCTTTCGATTCCACATCCACCAGGCTACCCTTTGCACAAAACCAGTGTGGGCAGAAACAAGGGAAGAAGGAAGTGTGGAAATCTTTGGCTACTGAGAATGGAATAAATAGAATTAGTAGAGTAACACTGTTGAATAAGTTGAAATGTTTCTAGCCATTGCACAGTGATGTATAAAAAGGAAAAAGAAAGGAAAATTCATGTCTTTTGAGGATCCACTATGTATAAGACTTAGGACTAAGCACTTTTCCATATATCATCTCCTGTCATTCCCAATGGGAACGCTTAACAGGGGAGTATACTGGGATGAACTCCATTCTCACAGAAAATGAAAAGGGGATTCAGAGAGACAACAGAACTAACAAGGGGGAAAAGTAGGTTGCAAACTGAGTCCAACTCCAAAAAAAAAGTTTTCCCCTTTCCTCAAAGCCTCTGGCTGTGAACTCTACTATATATAATTCCATTTTTGTCTTCTAACTTCATGACTAGAGAAACTAAGATTGTTTAACACTAGAGAATATGGTCATTTTTTTTCCCCTAAAACAAAAAGCAAGTTTTTTTATATTATGCTGAGAAACCTGTGAGAAAGGGGTTTGTGTATTCTGAACAGCCACGTGGGCTCTTTCTGTTATTTCAGAGATTGAAAATCTGGGAGAAGTCCAGAGGGCAGGCATTCTCTTCTTCAGAGTCATGCTGCAGCAGCTACAGGAGTGCCTCGGGCTGCTGACCTCCATGGACTTTGTGTCGCTGTTGCTGTATGATTTCGACAGTCTGGCAGAGGGCAGAGCCCCACCAGGCAGCCAGGCCCGGGAGCTGGAAGCCAACGTGAAACTAGTACATGACATCGTGAAGGGGATCATTGTGTTCTTTCATCCAGAGTTGAAATCAAGTGACTTAGAAAGTTGGGATCGTTGTAAACTGGTAAGTAAAACTTCTTTATTGAGGAATAACCTACATGCGTTTAGATACACAGATCTTAACTGCACAAATCCTTGGTACACAAAGGCAAGAATTTTTACACACTCAGTGTTTGTAGCAGGCACCTAGATTAAGAAATGGAACATGAGTGGCACTTCCAAAGCCTTCCTTTTAGCTTCTCCCATCATCAGCCTCACACACACACTCTCTCTCTCTCTCTCTCTCTCTCTCTCTCTGACCCCAGCGGTAACCAGAATCCTAACATCATAGACTAATTATTCCTGTTTCAAAGTGTCTATAAGTGGAATTATGTAAACTGATGTATTGGGAACTCTATTCCACTTAATGATTCCATGATTTTTGTTCTTTGTTTGCAGTACGTTAACCAAGAGTTAGTCGAGAATATTTGTGACTTTGATCCAACTGTTGCGGAACTGAAAATTAATTTAAAGCTCATTAATGAATATTTCAGAGGTACATTTCCACTTAATTACGGTCTAATTATGATCTATACTAACAGCAACAAAACATTGTTGCAATCCAGATACTTTTATTAGAATAAAGTGGCTCATGGTGTGGTGCATGCATGCTCTGTCATGTCCGACTCTTTGGGACCCCATGGACTGGAGTCCTCCAGGCTCCTCTGTCCTGGAATTTCCCAGGCAAGAATACTGGAGTGGGTTTGCCATTTCCTACTCCAGGGGATCTTTCCAACCACCTGAGAAGACTCAGGAATCGAACCTGAGTCTCCTGCACTGGCAGGCAGATTCTTTTTCGCTGTGCCACCTGGGAAGCCCCAAAGTGGCTCATACATTCAATTTTTAGGGAAAGTAGTTCTGATTATAGTCTTTTAAAAGGAGGGGCATTGTCTATAATCTACTGCAATCCCCATAGCAACTTTCTCATGAGCCACGTACATGAGAATTCAGAAGCATATCTATCTCCCACTTATTGACTCCATGTTCAAAATTTGTTAAAAAGTGAATAGGTACTGCAGTAAGGCTAGAAGCCAAGTTCATTAAGCAAAAAGGCAGGCTGTGATCTTTAGTTTCCATGAAGAACTGAAGAAAACAATAGATCATGAGTCTTTACAGATAGGTAATGTATATTTTTTGGAGAAGGAACATCAACAGGAATTAAGAGCAGTGAGGCTGTGGACTTCTCTGGTGGTTCAGAGGTTAAGACTCTGCTCTCCCTGGCTTCGGATTTAAAAAAAAATAAGAGAGAGAGAGAAAAGAGTAAGAGAGAGACTGCTCTCCCAATGCAGTGGGCATGGGTTCGATCCCTGGTTGGGGAGCTAAGATCCCCGCATGACGTACATATATAAGCATGCATTCTTCCATGTGTGTATGTTACCCCACCAGAGACCTGAGGCCACTTGTATAAACAGAACAGTAAAGAATGAACTTTTGTTTCTTTCAAAAACAAAAACTCACTTAAAAATTAATCATTGGGTGCGAAGACGGCTCTGTAGAAATCATTCGCTCAGCCTTGTCCCCTTCTTCCCTATTCTCTTTGGAGACTCTGGACGAAAGGTTTCTTGACTTTTGGGAAACATATAGTAGGCAGAGAGGTTCGGAACCAGACTTCTAGGACAAGAGATAGGAGAAGCCCACCCAGAAGACGACAGCCACTCCTCAGGGTGCCTGTGTCAGTAGAGGCAGGAAGCAGTGAGCCAGTGTGGCTGGATGAGAGAGAGATGTTCAATGTTCTGGATTAGAAAGGAGAGATCCTCCCAGAAGTTTGGGAGTGCTAGACACGAGATTCACCTAACAAGAAATATGAATTAATATGGACCAAGAGAGGTGTGAGTGAAGATTAGAATTCCTATCTGGCATGGCTTCTAAGTGGCCTCATGGCTGGAGGCTGATTCATAGGCGCCTCTGCATTTTCTGTTTTTTTGGCTTTGTTGGGTTGTGCTTGGGGACTGCTCTCTAGTTTTGGTGCATGGGCTTCTTGCTGCAGTGGCTTCTCTAGTGGTAGAGCTCAGGCTCTAGAGCATGGACTCAGTAGTTGTGGTTGAGGGGCTTAGTAGCTCCCCAGCATGTAGGATCTTCTCAGGCCAGGGATTGTGCCCATGTCTCCTGTCTTCACAGAGTCTTACACTAGTCATTAAGCAAAGGCAGGCTGTGATCTTTAGTTTCCATGAAGAACTGAAGAAAACAATAGATCATGAGTCTTTACAGATAGGTAATGTATATTTTTTGGAGAAGGAACATCAACAGGAATTAAGAGCAGTGAGGCTGTGGACTTCTCTGGTGGTTCAGAGGTTAAGACTCTGCTCTCCCTGGCTTCGGATTTAAAAAAAAATAAGAGAGAGAGAGAGAAAAGAGTAAGAGAGAGACTGCTCTCCCAATGCAGTGGGCATGGGTTCGATCCCTGGTTGGGGAGCTAAGATCCCCGCATGACGTACATATATAAGCATGCATTCTTCCATGTGTGTATGTTACCCCACCAGAGACCTGAGGCCACTTGTATAAACAGAACAGTAAAGAATGAACTTTTGTTTCTTTCAAAAACAAAAACTCACTTAAAAATTAATCATTGGGTGCGAAGACGGCTCTGTAGAAATCATTCGCTCAGCCTTGTCCCCTTCTTCCCTATTCTCTTTGGAGACTCTGGACGAAAGGTTTCTTGACTTTTGGGAAACATATAGTAGGCAGAGAGGTTCGGAACCAGACTTCTAGGACAAGAGATAGGAGAAGCCCACCCAGAAGACGACAGCCACTCCTCAGGGTGCCTGTGTCAGTAGAGGCAGGAAGCAGTGAGCCAGTGTGGCTGGATGAGAGAGAGATGTTCAATGTTCTGGATTAGAAAGGAGAGATCCTCCCAGAAGTTTGGGAGTGCTAGACACGAGATTCACCTAACAAGAAATATGAATTAATATGGACCAAGAGAGGTGTGAGTGAAGATTAGAATTCCTATCTGGCATGGCTTCTAAGTGGCCTCATGGCTGGAGGCTGATTCATAGGCGCCTCTGCATTTTCTGTTTTTTTGGCTTTGTTGGGTTGTGCTTGGGGACTGCTCTCTAGTTTTGGTGCATGGGCTTCTTGCTGCAGTGGCTTCTCTAGTGGTAGAGCTCAGGCTCTAGAGCATGGACTCAGTAGTTGTGGTTGAGGGGCTTAGTAGCTCCCCAGCATGTAGGATCTTCTCAGGCCAGGGATTGTGCCCATGTCTCCTGTCTTCACAGGCAGAGTCTTTACCACTGAGTCACCAGGGAAGTTCTGAACAGGGAACTTCTTGCCTGACAAAAACTGGAAGCAGCACTCTGCAGTATCTTTGAGACCACAATGTTAATTTAATGACATATTAAGTCCCTGATCATCATGGCAAATATGAATTCTCCTCTTACATAAAAACTTACTGAAATTGACACACACATACCCTTTTAAGTGTGGAATGTTGAGTAACCTTCAGCTGACTACATGTGATGTTAAGAGGTGACATTAGGTATATGAAACAACAGAAATAAAAGAAACTAAATTAAAGAACTAAAACGAAGAAAACTAATGGTAAAGAGAGGAGCATTCATGAAATACTGCTTGGGCTTCCCTGGTGAATCAGTGGCAGAGAGTCTGCCTGCCAATGCAGGAGACACAGGTACTTTTCTTAACCTGGGACAATACCACATGCCGCAGGGCAGCTAAGCCAGTTCACCACAACTATTGAGCCTGTGCTCTAGAGCCTGTGCTCTGCAGCAAGAGAAGCCACCACTGTGAGAAACCTAGGCGCCGAAAGCGATTAACCTACTCCAGTTCATTGAAACTAGAGAAAAGCCTGTGCAGCAACAAAGACTCAGCACAGCCAAAGCACATATAAATAAAATTTAAAACAAAGAGAAATACTGTTGTCTGATCTTGGGTTAGTTGAAAATAGCAGTTACACTTTAACTTTAAGTTGAAGCTTAAGAACTTCATTCTTTTTTGCTTTGAACATCTTTCTAATTATCTGTCATTCCCAAAAGATTGAGCTCAATCCAGTTTTAAAGCAGAGAGTCATAAAATAGAATTTTAATTAGAAATATCTCACAATGCCGATGTTTTCAGCAGAATGAATTTGCTATATAATTAAAAGTTTGATTAAGCTAGAACCTAAAACAATAGAATTCAGCCTCTGCATTTTCTGTTTTTTTGGCTTTGTTGGGTTGTGCTTGGGGACTGCTCTCTAGTTTTGGTGCATGGGCTTCTTGCTGCAGTGGCTTCTCTAGTGGTAGAGCTCAGGCTCTAGAGCATGGACTCAGTAGTTGTGGTTGAGGGGCTTAGTAGCTCCCCAGCATGTAGGATCTTCTCAGGCCAGGGATTGTGCCCATGTCTCCTGTCTTCACAGGCAGAGTCTTTACCACTGAGTCACCAGGGAAGTTCTGAACAGGGAACTTCTTGCCTGACAAAAACTGGAAGCAGCACTCTGCAGTATCTTTGAGACCACAATGTTAATTTAATGACATATTAAGTCCCTGATCATCATGGCAAATATGAATTCTCCTCTTACATAAAAACTTACTGAAATTGACACACACATACCCTTTTAAGTGTGGAATGTTGAGTAACCTTCAGCTGACTACATGTGATGTTAAGAGGTGACATTAGGTATATGAAACAACAGAAATAAAAGAAACTAAATTAAAGAACTAAAACGAAGAAAACTAATGGTAAAGAGAGGAGCATTCATGAAATACTGCTTGGGCTTCCCTGGTGAATCAGTGGCAGAGAGTCTGCCTGCCAATGCAGGAGACACAGGTACTTTTCTTAACCTGGGACAATACCACATGCCGCAGGGCAGCTAAGCCAGTTCACCACAACTATTGAGCCTGTGCTCTAGAGCCTGTGCTCTGCAGCAAGAGAAGCCACCACTGTGAGAAACCTAGGCGCCGAAAGCGATTAACCTACTCCAGTTCATTGAAACTAGAGAAAAGCCTGTGCAGCAACAAAGACTCAGCACAGCCAAAGCACATATAAATAAAATTTAAAACAAAGAGAAATACTGTTGTCTGATCTTGGGTTAGTTGAAAATAGCAGTTACACTTTAACTTTAAGTTGAAGCTTAAGAACTTCATTCTTTTTTGCTTTGAACATCTTTCTAATTATCTGTCATTCCCAAAAGATTGAGCTCAATCCAGTTTTAAAGCAGAGAGTCATAAAATAGAATTTTAATTAGAAATATCTCACAATGCCCCGATGTTTTCAGCAGAATGAATTTGCTATATAATTAAAAGTTTGATTAAGCTAGAACCTACAAAAAATGTTTCTGAATTAAGATTCATAAACAGATTCAAAGGTTGACCCAGCAATTTTTTTAACTCTGAAATATTCGAAAAATTTGTTATAATCTTTTACCAAGGAAGTATTACTGAATCTGTGCACGCTGGCGCTCTGCTGAACTGCAGAGAGCGGACATGTATCCACCACAAGAGGGCAGTAACACTCAACCGTTGTTAATGGGAACCCAGTAGACCAATGGAGGCTCCAAAAGAGGAATCTTTAGAGCCAGTAAAGCATTAATCTCTCATTGGAACGGGGCAGGGAAACAGGAACCTCCGCCCAGACAGGTTCGGAGCTTCTGTCCCCAGTAACAATAAGGCAGGAAATAAGCAACAGGGGCTTGTGAAACGGAACGACCTCGCTCCCCATCCTCACGTCCTTAAATCACCATGGAGATGGCCTACTCGCTTAATCATGGTTTCTTTCAGATAGGGGTCTGTTCATTTGGATGTCAGATAAGAACACTGGCAGGCATCAATACAACAGAGCTCTTAATGGGCATTTGGGAAAGACAGAATAAAAGATGTTGGGCGCAGCAGAGCTGTTGTATTTCAGAA
The DNA here is from genome assembly GCA_022376925.1 of Tragulus kanchil. Taxonomy (NCBI): domain Eukaryota; kingdom Metazoa; phylum Chordata; class Mammalia; order Artiodactyla; family Tragulidae; genus Tragulus; species Tragulus kanchil. The sequence goes on from JAIOJX010000027.1 coordinate 64,101,570, forward strand.
AATTAGTTAGGACGGGTTTTAGGAGTGTTCTAGTGTGAACTTTAAAATAACACTGGAACATTGTGATAAAGTAATCTTGGCAGCCTATGGCATTAACTTTTAAAGCTTCTAGGAAGCCAATTAATACAAAAAGGGATCAATCATAACAAATTCATCTCAGTATTTTAAGTCTATATGTGAATTGGTCTAGTGTTACTCCTGATATGATATGCACCAGATTTTCTATGTGCTCTCATGTCTGACATCTGCTTTTATTTTTATTCATAACTGTCACTAATGTTACTGAGCTATAATCTGGAAACACTTAGTATTTGAAAAGCCCAACTTAATTATTCCACAATTTAATGTTGTTTCCATCAACCTTTATTAAACACTTAGAACTGAGAGAAAAGACAGTGCCTCTGTGTGCTAAAATAGAAAACTTTAGAAAATTGTACTCACATGTGTTAAAGTGAACTTCAAATGAAGACTGAGATTTGAGTACGCTTTCCATATTTTACGTTATTTTCCTGTCCCACATTGTACCTTTTGTGGTAGTGATACCTTGAGAACCATAGAAAGTCTAAGCCTACTTCAGGCACACTTGTTCCTTCACGTTGATAGAAGATAGGGAGATAACGTATTATCTGTTTTGTCATCCTAATGTATATGTGAGTGACATAATTGTCGTTGTTGATGAGTTATTGGATAGAAGATAATATTTAAAACCTCCTTAGCTCAGTTCACTTGCTCAGTCATGTCCAATTCTTTGTGACCCCATGGACTGCAGCATGCCAGGCTTCCCTGTCCTTTACTATCTCACGTAGTATGCTCAGACTCATGCCCACTGAGTTGGTGATGCCATCCAACCATTTCATCTTCTATGGTCCCCTTTTCCTTCTGCTCTCTATTTTCTTAGCATCAGGGTCTTTCCCAATGAGTCATGTCTTCACATCAGGTGGCCAAAATAAAACTTCTTATTCAAGTATAAATATCACTTAATGGTTTGAATCAATTTGAATCAGCGAACATTTATTGGGCTAGGAACTGTGTTAGCCACTAAACCTGGAGGAGCACATGGCAATCCACTCCAGTATTCTTGCCTGGAGAATCGCCATGGATAGAGGAGCCCAGCAGGCTGCAGACCATGGGGTCACAAAGAGTCGGACATGACTGAGCAACTAAGCACATAGCTACTAGAAGTGAGAAAAATGAGTAAAACATAGACCTGAGGGTAGAAGGCACCTGAAAGAAGGAAGATAATATATATATTGTTTTTTAGCAACTACTCTGTGACAGATTTTTGTACATCTTTTTGTTATTAAAGAGAATTTATGGGTCTAGCTACTTGCTGCTCAAAAGCCAATAATCAGGCTAGGTTTGTAGAAAGAAAAGTTTGCTTTATTTCAGATGCTGGCAACTGGGAAGGGGAGAGGGGAAGGGTGGCAGACATCTCTCCAAAGACTGACTACCCCCTGCTCTGACAAGCAGGGGGTGAGAGCTTTTATGGACAGATTGAGAGTGGGGGACTACATGTAGAAACAGCACAGTCATCTCTAAGTCATCTTCAGATTGGTCATCAGTGGCCTGACCAGCATCACCTTGATGTTTTAGATACAGTTACAATCTTCAGTTCCAGGGTCCATTTGTTCCCATTTCTTTGCAGTCACTTCTTGAAACTGTGGCAGCTCATGTCCTGGGCACAGTCTGGTCATCATGTAGTTAATGTCTCCACATGGTGTTTTAGTATCTATAAGGCGACTCACAGGATATGTCTCAGAATATTATCTATAATCCTTGAGAAAGAACTAAAGGTTCTTAGGATGCTTAATGACTATATTATTATTGTTTAGTTGTCTTTGACTGGTTTACTTTGATTCAGCGTTTCTCACTTCTCTGATTAAACTTACTCTTTGACTAAAGTTTTCCACAGGCAAAAGGTAGGCAGAGGACACGGTGGGGGCCGGGGTGGGGGAGGTCACTAACCATAGGGTCCTGCTCCTTTTCTCATTCACCTCCATATCAATTCTGAAAATACAGGCTCAGAGCAATTAAATGACTTTTCAAGGTCACAAAACTAGCTGGAGTAGAGCCAAGATTAGAACCCAGATTCATTCAACTTTATATTCTCTTCCCACTGGACCATTCTATCTGAATGTTAGTCATTGACTGACTCCTGAGAAAAAGTAACTTTAATTAATTTATTTATTTATTGTTGTGCTGGGTCTTCCTTGCTGTGAGTGGGCTTTCTGCATTTATGGTAAACGTGGACTACTCTTTGTTGAGGTGTACGACTTCTCACCGCAGTATCTTCTCTTGTTGCCAAGCACAGGCTCTAGGTGCATGGGCTTTAGTAGTTGCAGTTCCTGGGCTTTAGTTGCTCCATGGCTGTGGAACCTTCCTGGACCAGGGATGGAGCCTATGTCCCCTGCATTGGCAGATGGACTCCTATCCACTGTACTGACAGGAAGTCCCCAAAGTAACTTCTTAATAGGCTACAGTTTAACAAATGAAATATTTTGGTATGCAGTGATTATATCTTAAAAATAAGTTTTATTAGGAAATATTTCAAACACAGAGGTTAGAGACTAATACCTGTGTAGTCATTACAGAGCCATATTCTATATCCAACCTTAACATCATGTTTTTGAGCCAGACCACTTTAAAGAAAGCAAAACATTAGAAACAGCACAGTCATCTCTAAGTCATCTTCAGATTGGTCATCAGTGGCCTGACCAGCATCACCTTGATGTTTTAGATACAGTTACAATCTTCAGTTCCAGGGTCCATTTGTTCCCATTTCTTTGCAGTCACTTCTTGAAACTGTGGCAGCTCATGTCCTGGGCACAGTCTGGTCATCATGTAGTTAATGTCTCCACATGGTGTTTTAGTATCTATAAGGCGACTCACAGGATATGTCTCAGAATATTATCTATAATCCTTGAGAAAGAACTAAAGGTTCTTAGGATGCTTAATGACTATATTATTATTGTTTAGTTGTCTTTGACTGGTTTACTTTGATTCAGCGTTTCTCACTTCTCTGATTAAACTTACTCTTTGACTAAAGTTTTCCACAGGCAAAAGGTAGGCAGAGGACACGGTGGGGGCCGGGGTGGGGGAGGTCACTAACCATAGGGTCCTGCTCCTTTTCTCATTCACCTCCATATCAATTCTGAAAATACAGGCTCAGAGCAATTAAATGACTTTTCAAGGTCACAAAACTAGCTGGAGTAGAGCCAAGATTAGAACCCAGATTCATTCAACTTTATATTCTCTTCCCACTGGACCATTCTATCTGAATGTTAGTCATTGACTGACTCCTGAGAAAAAGTAACTTTAATTAATTTATTTATTTATTGTTGTGCTGGGTCTTCCTTGCTGTGAGTGGGCTTTCTGCATTTATGGTAAACGTGGACTACTCTTTGTTGAGGTGTACGACTTCTCACCGCAGTATCTTCTCTTGTTGCCAAGCACAGGCTCTAGGTGCATGGGCTTTAGTAGTTGCAGTTCCTGGGCTTTAGTTGCTCCATGGCTGTGGAACCTTCCTGGACCAGGGATGGAGCCTATGTCCCCTGCATTGGCAGATGGACTCCTATCCACTGTACTGACAGGAAGTCCCCAAAGTAACTTCTTAATAGGCTACAGTTTAACAAATGAAATATTTTGGTATGCAGTGATTATATCTTAAAAATAAGTTTTTATTAGGAAATATTTCAAACACAGAGGTTAGAGACTAATACCTGTGTAGTCATTACAGAGCCATATTCTATATCCAACCTTAACATCATGTTTTTGAGCCAGACCACTTTAAAGAAAGAAAACATTATAGGAACAGTTGAGAGTTTCTATGGCCCTCCCCTATCTCATTCTCTTCTTCTCCTCCCTACAGCTGATACTATTAGGAATTTGGTGCATGATTTCTAACTTTTAATACATGTCCATAAATCCATAAACAATATAATATTATTTTGCAGGCTTTGAAATTGGTTTTAACTGCATCCAGAACATATTATTACACGGTGCACTTTTTGTTCTCAACGATGGCTTTAAAAACATATTTAGTTATTTATTTACTTGGCTGCACTGCGTCTTAGTTGTGGCATGTGGGATCTTGTTCCCTGACCAGGGATGGAATCCAGGCTCCTTGCATTGGGAGCTAGGGGTCTTAGCCACTGGACCACCAGGGGAGTTCCCTCCGCAATATGTTTTTGAGATATCCATAAATGATAGATGTAGCTCTAGTTCTTTCATTGTTAAATGCTGTATAGTATTCCACTATAGTGGCTTCCCTGGTGGCTCAGATGGTAAAGAATCCACCTGCAGTGCAGGAGACCTAGGTTTGAGCCCTGAGTTGAGATCCATTATATAAATATACCAAAATCCGTTTTCGTGTAATGACATATTTTAACAAGATTCTGCTAATTTTTTTTCTGCTATGGTTTTGACTCAAAATATATCTGATGAACTTTTGTCATAATGTTTCTCCTATCTTAGTATTAAAATATATTTTAGTGATAAAAGTACAAAACTATTCACTCTTTTTTCTTTCTTTGTACAGATCATTCTCAAATCGAAGTATGGAAATTTGGTAATCCTACCATCGAATACTTATACCACTGGGCACACATCTCTTTAGTTCTCATAAAGCTAAACAAAAAAATTAACTAGCCCTATTTTGCCCCCATTGCCATCCAAGACTGACTCCTTTGTGTATGCAAAAATGCCAGGGAAAAGCTTGCCAGGGAAATGCTAATGGAATCGCTCCTGTATTTAGGGTATTTCTGTCATCTTCAGTTTTATTAACTATAAACATAAAATATTTTCAGTTGGAAAGGAGTGCCACAGACATATTCTCCTAGACGTTTACCACCACACTTTCTACCGAAGGAGAAATTTGATCTAAGAAAATATCCAGTTAAAGTAGCTGTAACCAAACGTATGTTACAGAACATATTTTAAAGTTTCTTTTTAGTTTTAGCATTATATCTGCTGTGGGCCTATTATGGTTGGTTGAGTAGACTTATTCTTTTAAGGTACAAAGTAATGACAAGACTATTTAGTGGGGGGAAATGGCAGTTTTTACATCAAAAGAGTTCCTTGTAATAAAGATTTTAAGAAATAGAGTGGGAATTGTTCTTCTAATTTTTCAAAGGCTTATATAAGCACCACATCCTCTCTGCTCCCATCTCCACTTCGAAGCCCCTACTTACCCTACCAACTTAAAAGTTATTTCAGTAAATAGGAATTCTGGGGAAATGTGTGTCCATGACTCCTGGAAAGAAAGACTTTTTTTTTCTTTGGTAACAAAATCCTCTCAAGTTCAAGAACCGCAGAATTTATATTTATTTAAAGCTTGTTATTACAGCAAAGCGTTACTGCCCTGTTGTGAGATTTCATCTTTGCAATAAGATATCTGATGCCAGAGTCCATTTTTAATAAAATTTTGGGAAATTAAACTTCATTTTCTTTATTTGGTTGACAAAATGTGATGTGTTCCAAACATCTTATAATTTGAGATTGGCAGTCCCTTTTTAACCTTCTGTGATAAGATGGCAGTGTTATTATTACCAGTCCTCATCTCTTGGCTGGTCCATGCCCAGGTTTAACCTATAAGCCTGCTTCATATTTGGAAGTGGGCTTTTCAGGGCATGTGCTGCAACGTTTCTAGGAACAATGTTCTTGAAGATATTAAACTGATAGCCACATATCCTGATGGCTTCAGAACAAGCTTACAAGGGTCCAAAAATTTTGGGGGTCAGATTGTGACTTTTCAATCCCCATTGCCATCCAAGACTGACTCCTTTGTGTATGCAAAAATGCCAGGGAAAAGCTTGCCAGGGAAATGCTAATGGAATCGCTCCTGTATTTAGGGTATTTCTGTCATCTTCAGTTTTATTAACTATAAACATAAAATATTTTCAGTTGGAAAGGAGTGCCACAGACATATTCTCCTAGACGTTTACCACCACACTTTCTACCGAAGGAGAAATTTGATCTAAGAAAATATCCAGTTAAAGTAGCTGTAACCAAACGTATGTTACAGAACATATTTTAAAGTTTCTTTTTAGTTTTAGCATTATATCTGCTGTGGGCCTATTATGGTTGGTTGAGTAGACTTATTCTTTTAAGGTACAAAGTAATGAGAAGACTATTTAGTGGGAAATGGCAGTGCTTACATCAAAAGAGTTCCTTGTAATAAAGATTTTAAGAAATAGAGTGGGAATTGTTCTTCTAATTTTTCAAAGGCTTATATAAGCACCACATCCTCTCTGCTCCCATCTCCACTTCGAAGCCCCTACTTACCCTACCAACTTAAAAGTTATTTCAGTAAATAGGAATTCTGGGGAAATGTGTGTCCATGACTCCTGGAAAGAAAGACTTTTTTTTTCTTTGGTAACAAAATCCTCTCAAGTTCAAGAACCGCAGAATTTATATTTATTTAAAGCTTGTTATTACAGCAAAGCGTTACTGCCCTGTTGTGAGATTTCATCTTTGCAATAAGATATCTGATGCCAGAGTCCATTTTTAATAAAATTTTGGGAAATTAAACTTCATTTTCTTTATTTGGTTGACAAAATGTGATGTGTTCCAAACATCTTATAATTTGAGATTGGCAGTCCCTTTTTAACCTTCTGTGATAAGATGGCAGTGTTATTATTACCAGTCCTCATCTCTTGGCTGGTCCATGCCCAGGTTTAACCTATAAGCCTGCTTCATATTTGGAAGTGGGCTTTTCAGGGCATGTGCTGCAACGTTTCTAGGAACAATGTTCTTGAAGATATTAAACTGATAGCCACATATCCTGATGGCTTCAGAACAAGCTTACAAGGGGTCCACTGTGAATACAAATGGTGTTTTAGGCAGCAAAGAGGGGAAAGCTTTGCAGATTGTGACTTGTTTATCCATTATGATGGGAATTAAGTTGTTAATAACTGAAATGAAACTTAATGATAACAAATAGCACACACTTGATTTAACTTGAAGTATTTTCACATCCTAGCTCAGTTGATCATCCCCATAACCTGTAGGGTTGGCAGCTAATCATTATCGATATGATTATCCCCACTTCATAAACAAGGAAATAGGCTCAACGAGTGAGTTAGCTAGGCTCCAACAATGAGTAAGGGTCACCACATGCCCTAATTTCTGTTTTACTGGTTTTGGCAGCGTTCTAGACATCTCACCAACACTTTTCAAACTTTACTAGGCCAACGATTAGATTATCATTCTTTGGGAGATGACTTATTTATTTTTAAAATATTTATTTAATCTGTGTATTTGTTTGGATGTGGGATCTTCAGTTGCAACATGTGGGCTCTTAGTTGCAGCATATGCGATCTAGTTCCCCGACCTAGGATTGAACCTGGGCCCTCTGCCTTGCAAGTGGGAGACTTAGCCATTGGACCACTAGGCAAGTCCCGGGAAACTACTTTAAAAGTAGGCAACCAACAGGCAGATTGGTTGAGTTTATTTAACTATCATTCAAGTAAAATTCTATCCCTTTACATCAGAAATTTATTTTCTTAGTGAAGAGGATGTTATTTACACATGACAAAAATTGGGATGTTGGTTTATAGTTAAATCCGTTCATGTGACTCAGAAGATTTATTGATTTACTTGTATTTACATACACTTCAGGAGCTTAGACTTGATTAATTGGATTTTTTTTTTTTGGCTATTCTGGGTTTTCACTGCTGCTGCAGGCTTTTCTCTATTTCTCTACTCTCTAGTTGAGGTGAGTAGGCTTGTGGTTGCAGTGACTTCTCTTGTTGTGAACTTGGGCTCTAGGGCACACGGGCTTCAAGGAGTTGCAGCACATAGGCTCAATAGTTGCCAACTCAGAGGCTCTAGAGCACAGGCTCAATAGTTGTGGCTCACGAGCTTAGTTGCTCCGCAGCATGTGGGATCTTCCCAGATCAGGAATCGAACCCGTGTCTCCTGCATTGGCCAGCGAATTCTTCTCTTCACCCCTGAGCTACCAGGGAAGCCCTGATTAATTGGATATTTTATCAGCCTTCTCTACAGCTTATAAGTAACAATGACACTTCATAGCACAGACTGTCCAGCCCACTTTCATTTTTATTAATAATTACTGCTTTCCATGGTCCAGGACAAAAACAAAGGTTTCAAGACAGTGATACTAGAATCTAAGAAAAGTTCCTATTGGCTCTTTTAACAGCCTTTTTCTTTTCTTTTTTTTTAAATTTTGGCCTCTTTTATTGGTTTTTTATTTATTTATTTTTATCAATCTTTATTCTTTGGCCTGTGTGGCCCTCCCATTTACAGTGGCCTCTCTCGTTGCAGAGCACTGGCTCTTAATTGGACACACTGGTCCAGCCGCTTCATGGCACGTGAGATCTTCCCAGGCCAGGGATCGAACTGGTGCCCCTTGTACTGCAAGGAGGACTCTACCCACTGGACCACCAGGGAAGCCCTTAACAGCTTTACTGAACTGTTACACATATACTGTACAATTCACATATTTAATTTGTACAACTAAATGATTTTTAGTATAGTCACATAATTGTACCATTCACAACAATTTCAGAAGATTTTCATTACCCTTATAAGAAACTCCAGACCTTGAGAAACACTCCCCATTTTTCCTCAATCCATCCCTAGGCAACTACAAATCTTGCTTTTTCTATGGGTTTGCCTATTCTGGATATTTTATACGAAAGGAATCATATGTGGTCTCTTAAGACTGACTTCATATTCCTTCCTAATCTGAATGTGATCAAGCAACCAGCAACCCTTAACTTCACAGAAATCTCAATTTACTGACTCAGAAAACCCCTTGCAGGTAATTTAGGGAATTTTCATTCCTATTCTGTTAATAAGGTTTTATGCAATGCCACTCCCACCAAGGGGAATTAAAATGCCTGCAGGAGAAGGAAATAGACAATGTTTAATTAATCTTGTCTGTTGAGAGGTCTTTATAATAAGATCACATGGGGAAGAGCAGGAACAGAGTTAGGATGATGTAGGTGCGTCGTCTTACATGTTGCTGTGTATGTGCTAAGTCACTTCAGTCTGACCAGGCTCCTCTGTCCAGAATACTGGAGTGGGTTGCCATGCCCTCCTCCAGATCTTCCTGACCTGGGGATTGAACCCACGTCTCTTATGTCTCCTGTAATGGGAAGGCAGGTTCTTTACCACTAGTGCCACCTGGGAAGCCCTAACCCCACCCTACATCATCCTTAATACTGTGTTCCTGCTCTCCCCCCACGTGATCTTATTATAAAGACCTCTCAACAGACAAGATTGATTAATAAGATTGCCTATTTCCTTCTCCTGCAGGCATTTTAATTTCCCTTGGTGAGTGCTCCATCTCCCGGTCATTAACCCTATTTTACTTCTGCTCAGTCTACTGCCTGAGCTTAAACTGTCCTGCCCAGATCACAATTGGTGAAGCACTTGAGCTGGCCATGTTTTGTTCTGAGCGACCCTGACTCTCTAGCTATATGAATTGGGGTTGACCACTTGTCAAATGGAGACTAATTTGTGAAATGGTCTAATATTAAAAAGTACCCAGTGCTCGCTTGGGCAGCACATATACTAAAATTGGAATGATATAGAGAAGATTAGCATAGCCCCTGTGCAAGGATGACGTGCATAAAGATCTTTTCACACTAAAAAAAAAAAGTACCCAAACCATTGATAAACCAAACTGGGGAATAGCAACAGAGCAGTGTCTAGAAGGATATTAAGTGTTTAGAGAGGCCTAAAATGTCATGATGGGCCTTAAACAAATTGAAGCATGCTGCCACCCAGACACTACAAGTTAGCAAAACCTACAGGATGAGAAAAGAGTGAGTATAGTTGACTCTTGAACAACAGAGGACAGAGGAGTTAGGGGTGAACCACCCAATGTGCAGCTGAAAATCCAGATACAACTTTAGTCAGCCTTCTGCATCTGGGAATTCAACTAACCATGGATTAAGAGTAATCTAGTACATATTTATTAAAAAAAAAAATCACATGTGAGTGGAGCCATGCAGTTCAAACCCGTGTAGTTCAAGGGTCAACTGTACTCAATTAGGGGGAAAAGTAGGCAAAAAAGGAAGCAGAGACTGAAAGAATAGGGATAAGTAATGCTAATGTCAAACAGTTAAATGAAGACCCTTCAGTGTGGGTGCTGAGGTTCCCATAGCTGTTTCATGTGCAATTCTAATCGACTGTTCTGTGCTTAGAATCTTGTCTAAGACAGAATTCTCTGTTGTGTAACACTCAGAAGAATGGGAGTAATGATGCCATCTTTTACTGGTTACTCTGCTCCTGTTCTTACAGCATCCTCCATTAAAGTTCCCAAACACGGGTTCAGAATACTAGAAGGCTCCTTCACGTCTCTGGTCCCAGTGTAGCAGCTACCACCGTTGCTGCAAACCCTGCCAAGTAGCTGAAGAACTCTAACTCTCTGCAATACTGCATCTGAGACATAAGCCCTGTAGCTTTGGGAAAATCTCAAAACTGCTTCATGACAGCAGCCCTGTAGCTTTGGGAAAATCTCAAAACTGTTTCATGACAACAGCCTGCAGACAATAGGAGAAAAGAGAATTCAATATTCCAATTTAGAAGCTTAAATTACATAGAATTTTTTTTAATCTTTAGGAAACTTTTGTTTTTTTAAACATTTATTTATTGGGGGGGGATGGGGTGTGGAGGCAGAGGGGCTGGCGGGCCACTTCTATTGGTTTTTCATTTGTCTATTTTCATCCATCTTTGTTCTTTGGCTCCTGCGGGTCTCCCATCGCGGTGGCCTCTGTTGTCGCAGAGCACCGGCTCTAGGCTCATGCGCTCCAGAGCTCTGGCTTGGTCATTGGACACATCAGTCCAGCCGCTCCGCAGCACGTGGGATCTTCCCAGGCCAGGGATCGAACCGGCGCCCCTTGCACTGCAAGGCGGTGTCCTTACCCACTGGACCACCAGGGAAGCCCTACATAGAATACTGACCCTATAACTTTATGTAACTAATATCCCATCCAGTCTCTATAAGAAGTAAGAGGCAGATAGCCCAGGCAGGGGGCTTCTGAGTCTTTTTAAATTTTAAGCAAAGTTAACACATGCTTATAGTTTAGAATCCTTCTGTTATACAAGGTGTGTTAAAACCAGGGCATTTCCCAACTCTACGTTACCCCTATTTTCCTTACTTCTGAGTTAACTATTTTCAAGTCTTTCAGTTCAAGTGTTAATAAAAAGCTAAATCTAGCCAGCTGCCTATCATGATAAAGTTTTATTGGAAAAGTCATGTCCAAATTATAACTCCCTTCACAACCCTGGGCAGAAATGAGTACCTGCCACAGAGACCTGTCAAACAGGTCTTAAGATTTACTATTTAACACTTTGTATAAAAAGTTGGCCAACCTCTGTTTTGGCTGTAGTTTTGACATGTACCTCCATGTTGCAAAGTAACATGCTGTGTGGCATGCTTTTTTCTTTTCCTGAATTAGACAATATTTATTAACCTCCCAGAGATTCAGCTCCTTCCTCAGCGTGTGCATCCATACACATACATTTCCTACTCCTTCCTTCTTCCCAACTTGTAATTTAGATTAAAATAGCTTGGTATACAGTGTTTGCATTACCATGATTATGTATGCTCGTTGGATTTAGCCATATAGTAAGTTACAATTACTCTCCTTTCCTGCAATCCTTTTGTTTTCCCTGGAGTTAATGTCAAAACAAAACCTTTAAGGAATTCCCTGGTTGCCCAATGGTTAGGACTCTGTACTTTCATTGCCAAGGGCCTGAGTTCCCCTCACCACAGGAACTAAAAATCCCACTAGCCTCACAATGCAGCCAAAAAAGAGCGAACTTTTGGAGTGGCAGAGTTACTATAAGAATATCTAAGCAGAGTTCAGGGCAAAGAATCTTCCTGTGATAAAGGAGGTCATTTCCTAATGAAAAGAGTCAATTAAGAAGACATAAAAATCTTAAATATTTACATACTTATTAACAGAGTTTCAAAATACATGGAATACATGTATTCCATGCAGTCCTGATACAGGACTGCAGGACCACAGAGAACAGAGGTAGATTACTGGTTGCCTAGGGCTCAGGTTGGGGGTGGGGATGGGTACCACAACTCTGAACATACTAAAAATCACTGAACTGTACACTTTAAAAGGGTGACTTGCTTGATATATGAATTATATTTCAATAAAGGTTTTATACTAAAAAGAAATTTGGTTCTAAACAAGGATATGGAGACACTGGAAATGGTAAATACATGCATAAATCTTTTTTTATGTCGACACACTTATTATATAAAGGATATGAAAAAGCATACATGTAAACAACCAGAGAGATATTCAGGTGTGGTCAGGAAGGGTATTTGTGTCCTCACGAGTTGGGGTGCACCATCCTCTTGGCAGGTGGATGTTTTCACCAACCCAGAAGCTCTCAGCATTCTATAATGGATTTTTTAAACGGAGACTTCACTATGTATGCATTATTGATGATTAATCTGGTTTAAAACCCCTCTCCCCTTCCCGGAGGATGGGGGTGGGATAGAAAATTCCAAGCTTCTAATTATGGTGTTGTCTCTCTAGTGATAAGCCCCAACTCTGATGCTGTTCAGTTACCTCATTGAAACAAAAACCCTATCACCCTGGGATTCAGGGACAAAAACTAAATATCAAGACAGAAGTTGCTGTTACTGCTTTTTTTTAATCACTCAGGGAATCACAAGGGTTTTAGGAGCTCAATAACCAGGAATCAGGGGGAGAAACCAGTATGTTTCTGTTTTTTCTTTATTTTTGGATGTGTTGGTCTTAGTTGCTGCATGTGGGCTTTCTCTAGTTGGCGGCAAGTGGGGGCTACTCTCTGCAGTGCATGGGCTTCTCGCTGCAGTGGCTTCTCTTGTTGTGCAGCACAGGCTCTAGGGCCCTGGGGCTTCAGTAGTTGCTGTGCAAGGGCTCAGTAATTGTGGTGTTTGGGTTTAGCTACCCTGTGGCATGTGGGATCCTCCCAGACCAAGGAAGGATTTTACCTGTGTACCCAACACTGGCAGGTAGATTCTTAACCACCACTGGTTCACCAGGTAAATCCGTATTTTTTTTTTCCCTTTTATTACACTGTATCCTGTCTGGCCTTACCCTAATGAATTTGGGGGGAGGGGGAGACATTCAGCACATTCCTATATGCAAAGTTATAATTCCTATAATAGTATGTCTCAGCATTAATTCAGTTAGAAGAGTGAATCTTAAAAGACTGAGTGATCTGTGGACTCGGGCAGGTCCCTAAAACCTTTTTGAGATTTTCCAGGTCAAAACTATATTTCTAAAAAAGCCCCAAAAACTGTATTTCTAAAAGCAAAACAAAACAAAAAACTCTGTATTTCTAACAATTCTAGGACATTATTTGCGTTTTTGACTCTTATCCTCACAACAGTGTGCAAAAGAACTTTCCAGAGGCTTCTTGATGTGTGATGTGATTGTTCTGACAGCTAACAGAACGTGTATGGATTCTTTAACTTTTTTCTTCCAGTTTTATTGAAATGCAATTAACATACAAGAGTGTATAAGTTTACAGTGTATAGCATAATTATTTGACTTACATACATCACAAGAAGATTACAATAAACTTAGTGAACATCTACCATCTCATGATACAAAATAAAAACTATTTTTCCTCATGATGAGAACTCTTAGAATTTACTCTTAACAACTTTCATATAGAACATACAGCAATGTCAATTATGTTAATCATGTTGTACATTACATTCTAATATTTATCTAGAACTTTGTACCCTTTGACTATCTTCATCTAATTCCTCCTCCCACTACCTCACCCCTTCCCGCTTAAAAAAAAAAAAAAAGATTATACTAACTAGAAATCTGGATCAATACAAAGATACGAAGGCATGAGAAATGGTACACATGGATAAACACATTTTTCTTACCTAAAAATATTTTTAAAAGACAATTTTTTAAAGCAAAAATGATAATTTATTGTGCATTTCTAACATATGTAGAACTAAAATGTGTGACAAAACACTGCACAAAGTCCCAGAGAGGTAAAACGCAAATACATTTTTTAGTTTTTGAGTGACATATACTGTTAGTTTAAGGCAGATAGTAAAGTTAAAGGTGCTAAACCTTAAAGCAAAACCTTACCAAAAAAAAAAACCCGATAAAGTACGGCCAACAAGCCAAAAAGAAGTTGTTCAATCATAAAAATCTTAAGATGAGTCATAAAAACATTACTGATTAATCCAAATTCTGAGGGAAGGCGGAGAGGGGAGTGCAAAGAACAGATAGGAAAAAGAGAAAATAAATTGCAACTACATTAATAACTACTTTAATGAAAATCTCCTAAATATCCAATTTAAAAGAAAGAAATTGCCATACTGGATAAAAAGCAACAACTAATCCGGCATATTCGTTAAAATTTCAGAATTTTGGGCTCCATCCCGGCGTTTCTGATTCCGTAGGTAGGGAAACGGCCTGGTTTCCCACTTCTAACAAATGGCCGGGGGATGCCAATTCTGCTGGTCCCGGAGCCTCACTCTTGGAACCACTGGCCTAAAATTTTGTTTTCCTTTCTCACCACTGATTTGGAGGCAGTTCGTCAGTTTTCAAACTATTTCGAAGCACAAAGACGCCATTCCCAGCAATGCGGAAATAACCCGCCAGGCAAACCTAGTGGCTAGACGAGTTCTAGGTCTCCCAAAGCCCCGCGAGAGTTCGCGTGATGACGTAGGCGTCGGCGGCACGTCGGCGTCGGCCACGTTCAGCGGAGACGGGAGCAAGATGGCGGTTCCGGGCAGGCAGTGAGTGATCCGGGAGTTAGGGTCAGGCTGGGGAGTGAGACACCTCGGCGGCTGTGTCTTTGGCCAAGGAGTAGAAGTGCGCTGGAAGTAAAGGGACTGTGTCGTCAGGCATAGAGGCGGGGAAGGCGAGAAATCCCGAGGAACATATATTCCCATTCTTCCCCCTCTCCCCTCCCATTTTGCAGGCTTGGAAGCCCGAAGTTTGAGGGAGAAACTTGTGAGGAAATAAAGGAAGTTAGGCTGAGGGGCAGAGAGCGAGACTTTTCTATTTTCCAAAAGCTCGGTCTGAGGCCCCTCAGTCTTGCTTCCTACCCCGCGCTTGAGTTTCTCCCCGGTTGGATGCTTTCAGGGGCAATGAGAAGCGAGACCATTCCTGGCTTTCTTAGAGGGCCTTGTTCTTGGCAGCTCAAGTTGTGATTCCTGCCCTCCCTTCTCGGTTTAGGATTGTTGTGCTGAGAAGCCACAGAAAAGGGTAGGCATACAGGGATTTGGGGTATTCATTGCCGCAAAGGAGAATTGTTGTGTGTTCTTGGAAGTTTTATCTTTGGTGTGTAATCCTCACTCGTTAGGGAAGGCAGTGCAAACAATAAAAAAAAATGCAACTACATTAATAACTACTTTAATGAAAATCTCCTAAATATCCAATTTAAAAGAAAGAAATTGCCATACTGGATAAAAAGCAACAACTAATCCGGCATATTCGTTAAAATTTCAGAATTTTGGGCTCCATCCCGGCGTTTCTGATTCCGTAGGTAGGGAAACGGCCTGGTTTCCCACTTCTAACAAATGGCCGGGGGATGCCAATTCTGCTGGTCCCGGAGCCTCACTCTTGGAACCACTGGCCTAAAATTTTGTTTTCCTTTCTCACCACTGATTTGGAGGCAGTTCGTCAGTTTTCAAACTATTTCGAAGCACAAAGACGCCATTCCCAGCAATGCGGAAATAACCCGCCAGGCAAACCTAGTGGCTAGACGAGTTCTAGGTCTCCCAAAGCCCCGCGAGAGTTCGCGTGATGACGTAGGCGTCGGCGGCACGTCGGCGTCGGCCACGTTCAGCGGAGACGGGAGCAAGATGGCGGTTCCGGGCAGGCAGTGAGTGATCCGGGAGTTAGGGTCAGGCTGGGGAGTGAGACACCTCGGCGGCTGTGTCTTTGGCCAAGGAGTAGAAGTGCGCTGGAAGTAAAGGGACTGTGTCGTCAGGCATAGAGGCGGGGAAGGCGAGAAATCCCGAGGAACATATATTCCCATTCTTCCCCCTCTCCCCTCCCATTTTGCAGGCTTGGAAGCCCGAAGTTTGAGGGAGAAACTTGTGAGGAAATAAAGGAAGTTAGGCTGAGGGGCAGAGAGCGAGACTTTTCTATTTTCCAAAAGCTCGGTCTGAGGCCCCTCAGTCTTGCTTCCTACCCCGCGCTTGAGTTTCTCCCCGGTTGGATGCTTTCAGGGGCAATGAGAAGCGAGACCATTCCTGGCTTTCTTAGAGGGCCTTGTTCTTGGCAGCTCAAGTTGTGATTCCTGCCCTCCCTTCTCGGTTTAGGATTGTTGTGCTGAGAAGCCACAGAAAAGGGTAGGCATACAGGGATTTGGGGTATTCATTGCCGCAAAGGAGAATTGTTGTGTGTTCTTGGAAGTTTTATCTTTGGTGTGTAATCCTCACTCGTGATGCGGCTTCCCTTGGTATCTGCATCTTAAAAGGCCAAAATGTGAGAAACCAATTAAGTTGGGTCTGATCAGATGCTTCTTTCAGGTGCTCCAAAACAAAGCACGTGAGCTTAATAAAGTATAATGGGAATCTGCCCCATAGTTACTTGGGTTTCTCAGTTAATCTTTAAAAAATATTTTCATGGCTGACATTAATCTTTATGTAATAACTTCTATAACATACCCAGTAAGAGAGGAAAAAAAGTGTTTTCTTGATTCTTGTTAGACCACAAGGATAATTGTTTTTATTTTTAGTGGACATCAACCGAGCTTTCCACTAACATTTTTTTAAAAAATAAAAACCTATCGTTTCGCTATCTAAATCATTTCTGAACTCTTCACTCACTTCTCTTCTTTGATTAAAATGGTATTTTGACTTTGACCCACGAATAATCACTTAGAATAATAGTTTAAAAAAATCTTAGTGTATGTTTTCAACTTGTAGATGGTTGAAAATCAGAACCAGTGTTGTGTGTTCATAAGCTATATGACGTGTTTTAACTTGGTAGCTTCCTTTGGAAGAGGTAGTGGATGTGTTATTTTTTTTATATTTAAATATAATGGTGTAATTTCTATTTCAAAAAATAATATGCAGGTATGGGCTTCTTTTGCCAAAGAAAGCACAGCAGTTGCACCCTGTTTTGCAAAAACCTTCAGTGTTTGGAAATGATTCTGATGATGATGATGAGGTAAGGGAAACTTTTTCTGCTGTATTGTTGGAAATACTTTTGCTTTTAAATTGAACTTGTGAATTTGTTGTCTTTGCTTACTTTAGGTGTTTGTCAGTTCAGTGTATCTGTAGCATAATTTACAGCGGTATCAAAAATATTTAAAGAAGAAAGCTCCACTTTTTTTTTTAAGTGATAGGTGGATAATCTAAGAGATTTTTTCAAAAGCTATGAACATCAGTTATTTTAAAGCAGTTATACAAAGTAGTTTCACAAAACTAATACTGATATAACAAAATTGTTGGTGTAAAGATCCCTGGAAATAAGCTATTAAGATGTCATCAATTTGCTAGAAATTTTTATTAACAAAGTAGTTTCATATGAGACTTTTATTTTTTTTAAGATTTATTTATTTATTTATTTTGCGGGGGTGGGGTGGGGAGGGAGGGGAGCAGGCGGGCCACTTCCATTGGTCTTTCATTTGTCCATTTTCATCCATCCTTGTTCTTTGGCCCCTGTGGGCCTCCCATCGCAGTGGCCTCTGTTGTCACAGAGCACCGGCTCTGGGCGCATGCGCTCCAGAGCTCCGGCTGGTCATTGGACACACCGGTCCAGCCGCTCCGCGGCACGTGGGATCTTCCCAGGCCAGGGATCGAACCAGCTCCCCTTGCACTGCAAGGCGGTGTCCTTACCCACTGGACCACCAGGGAAGCCCCATATGAGACATTTTTCGTGATTATTTGGTATCTGCTGAATGTCATTACTCAGTGTAATTATGGTAGTGTATAAAGTTAACATTGATAACCCTACAATAATAGCATCTGATATGAACATTTTATGTTTTAGCAGCCAAATCAGTGTTTTCTGTGAAGCCCACAGTTCATATTAGTTGATTAGTCCTTCCAAATGTGTGCCTATTTAAAACTTCAATCACTTTTTATTTTTCTAAAAGAGCTTTGTATTAGTTAATCTGGCCCTTCCTTTGCTCTGGGAGAAAATCACTTCTCAGTTTTTATTAGAGAATAGAATAGTTAGGTAATTGAACATGTTTGATCCTCTACTTTTTATCTTCCGTTAAAGAAATGTACTCTGGGGGCTTGCCTGGTGGTCCAGTGGGTAACACCGCCTTGCAGTGCGGTGGTCTCGCCTGGGAGGATTCCACGTGCCGCAGAGCGGCTGGACTGATGTGTCCAATTACCGAGCTGGAGCTCTGGAGCGCATGCACCCAGAGCCTGTGCTCTGCGACAACAGAGGCCACTGTGATGGGAGGCCCACACAGGCCAAAGAACAAAGATGGATGAAAATAGATAAATGAAAGACCAATAGAAGCGGCCTGGTTGCCTCCCTCCCTCCCCAACCCACCCCCCCACAAAAAAAGAAATAATACTCTAGATGGGTTACCTTTTAAAAAAAGTTGATAATTTACATATGAAATTCATGGATTTTAAGTGTACAGATTGATGACTTTTGACTAATATACATGCCTCAAAGTGAAAGTGTTAGTTGCTCAGTGGTTTTTACAACCCCATGGACTGTAGCCCGTCAGGCTTCTGTCCATGGGATTCTCCAGGCAAGAATACTGGAGTGGGTGCCATTGCCTTCTCCAGGGGGTCTTCCCCACCAGGGATCAAACCCAGATTTCCTTTATTGCATGCGAATTCTTTATCGTCTGAGCTACCAATCAAGATGTAAAACATTTCCCTCTTTCCTGAAAGTTCTTTTATACCTCTTTGCAGTTAATTTATTTTCCCACATTCTGGCTCAAACAGCTGTTTCCTTGTGGTTTTGATTTGCATTTTACTGATGACCTACTTGACCATTTATTTATCATCTTTAGAGAAATGTCTGTTTGTATCATTTGCCTAGTTTTTTTGGAGGGAGGAGTTGCCTATTTTTTAACTGAGTTCTCATTTTTTAAAAATGTTTTATTTATTTATTTTTGGCTATTCTGGGTTTTCACTGCTGCCACAGGCTCTTCTCTAGTTGCAGGGAGTGGTGGCTCTAGTGGAAGTGAACAGGCTTCTTGTTGAGATGACTTTTCATGTTGCGGAACTCGGGCTCTAGGGTACATGCTTCCGTAGTTGCGGCACATGGGCTCAATAGTTGCAGCCCTGAGGCTCTAGAGCAGTAGAGCAGCTCAGTAGTTGTGGCTCATGGGCTTAGTTGCTTCACAGCATGTGGGGTCTTCCCGGATCAGGGATCGAATCTGTGTCTCCTGCATTGGCAGGCGAACTCTACCACTGAGCCACCAGGGAAGCCCTATTTGTCATTTTGTTATGAGTTGTAAGATTCCTTTGTATCTTCTAGGTACAAGTCATTTATTACATGTAATTTGTAAATATTTTCTCTCATTCTGTGGATTTCCTTTTTTACTTTCTTGACAGTGTCCTTTGAAATATAAGAGTTCAGTTTTGAGGAAGTTCAATGTATATTTTTTTTCCTTCAGTTGCTACTGCTTTCATGTCATACCTAAGAAACCATTGCTTAATCCAAGATCAAGGTTTACACAAATGCTTTCGTGTAAAAATTTTGTAGTTTTAGTTCTTCAAATTACATGTATGATTCCTTTTGAGGTAAAATTTGTATCTGATACGAGATAGAGGGTTCCATTTCATTCTTTGCATGTGGAAGGATATCCTGTTGTCTCAGCACCGTTTATTGAAGGCTCTTCCCTATTGAATTGATGGTACCCTTGTGGTTTAAGGTACAAGTAATTTTTAGAATCAGTATGGACACAACAGAAAAATGTGACATGCTTATCTTGGAATTTCACGTAAATCATCCTGACATACCCATGTGATACAAAGCAACATAAGCTCCACTTTGAGATGGATGGGTTTATACCCGTAATCTAGAAAGTTTATCCCTTCGATTGCTGTTTCATTTCCATTGTGAAATGAGGCTGGTGGTAGCTGGACAATGGATAAAGTATAGTCAGTAAAGAAAGGCCTAGGACCATTTTTCTCTTCCTTGCCTCCTGCGCCTCCCGCCCCGCCCCCCCACTTTCCTTTTACATAGAGGGACTTTAATACAGAAAATTGGTTACGTGGGTGATTGAAGACTTAAGAAGCTAAAAGAGTTGTTGAAGCAACCCAGAAATTGTTGTTTAGTCACTAAGTCGTGGGGGACTCTTTTACAGCCCCATGGACTTTTGCCCGCCTGCCTCTGTCCACACCAGACTCCTGGGAGTGGGTTGCCATTTCCTTCTCTGGGGGATTTTCCTGACCCAGGGGTCAAATCTGTGTTTCCTGCACTGGCAGGCAAATTCTTCACCACTGAGCCACCTGGGAAGCCCAACCCAGAGACAAGTGGTAGAAAAAAAGGGGGGTGGGGAGGGGGTGGCAGGAAGTGATAAATAGAGGGATACAGGTAGGAATTGGGTCCTGGAATCCAGGGTCTAGGATTACTTGGTGGGAACTGAACTTTTCTAAAAGGAGTTGAAGCCACAGGCGTATTTTGTCTTAGAGAGAAAGGCACAGAGAAATCCTTGTCTTCTCCCTTTCTTGTATACTATCTTGGTATCTTGTTGATGGAGCCCTGTCAGAAGCCTACTGATGAGGGAGCTGCAGTTTGCTTCTTAATGAGCAGAGAATATAAAACTGTTATTTGGCATAATTTCTTTGCCTATAAAAAAAAAATCAGTCTTGGGGAATTCTTTTGTGGTCCACTGGTTAGGACTCTGCTCTTTCACTACTGAGGGTCGAGGTCAGCCCCTGGTCAGAGAACTGAGATCCCACAAGCTGTGCCATGTAGCCCTCCCCAAAAAGCGTGGTGAATTCCAGCTTGTCCTCACATATTATTTAAAGCTTTGAATATAAACCTTTTAAAAAATTTATTGATTGGGAATTTTGTGTTAAATTTCCGCTGTCCTGCAGTGTGATTCATTTTACACGTGTGTATATATATGTATATGTGCACACATTCTTTTTCATATTTGTTTCCATTTTATGGTTTATCACAATACAGGACACTGAATCTAGTTCTCTGTGCTATACAGTAGAACCTTGGTGTTTATTTATTGTCTATATAATAGCTTGCATCTGCTAATACCAAACTTCCAGTCCAATTCTCCCCCATCTCCCTTCCGCCTTGGCAGCCACAGGTCTGTTCTCTATGTCTGAGTCTAAAACTCTCTTCTTTAAAAATTAATTAGTTTAAGAAGCAATAAAATTCCGTTCCTGGTGGTCAGTTGTCGCGGTTGGTGGGCAATAACTGAGCCAAGATGCTTCGGAATCTGCTGGGTCTTCGTCAGATTACTCAGAGGACCATAAGTACTACTTCACGCAGGCAGTTTGAAAATAAAGTTCCAGAGAAACAAAAGTTGTATCAGGAGGACAATGGAATTCCGGTGCATCTGAAGGGCGGGTAGCTGATGCCCTCCTGTACAGGGCCACCATGGTTCTTACCGTTGGTGGAACGGCATATGCCATATACCAGCTGGCTGTGGCTTCATTTCCCAAGAAGCAGTGGGTCCTGGAATCCAGGGTCTAGGATTACTTGGTGGGAACTGAACTTTTCTAAAGGAGTTGAAGCCACAGGCGTATTTTGTCTTAGAGAGAAAGGCACAGAGAAATCCTTGTCTTCTCCCTTTCTTGTATACTATCTTGGTATCTTGTTGATGGAGCCCTGTCAGAAGCCTACTGATGAGGGAGCTGCAGTTTGCTTCTTAATGAGCAGAGAATATAAAACTGTTATTTGGCATAATTTCTTTGCCTATAAAAAAAAAATCAGTCTTGGGGAATTCTTTTGTGGTCCACTGGTTAGGACTCTGCTCTTTCACTACTGAGGGTCGAGGTCAGCCCCTGGTCAGAGAACTGAGATCCCACAAGCTGTGCCATGTAGCCCTCCCCAAAAAGCGTGGTGAATTCCAGCTTGTCCTCACATATTATTTAAAGCTTTGAATATAAACCTTTTAAAAAATTTATTGATTGGGAATTTTGTGTTAAATTTCCGCTGTCCTGCAGTGTGATTCATTTTACACGTGTGTATATATATGTATATGTGCACACATTCTTTTTCATATTTGTTTCCATTTTATGGTTTATCACAATACAGGACACTGAATCTAGTTCTCTGTGCTATACAGTAGAACCTTGGTGTTTATTTATTGTCTATATAATAGCTTGCATCTGCTAATACCAAACTTCCAGTCCAATTCTCCCCCATCTCCCTTCCGCCTTGGCAGCCACAGGTCTGTTCTCTATGTCTGAGTCTAAAACTCTCTTCTTTAAAAATTAATTAGTTTAAGAAGCAATAAAATTCCGTTCCTGGTGGTCAGTTGTCGCGGTTGGTGGGCAATAACTGAGCCAAGATGCTTCGGAATCTGCTGGGTCTTCGTCAGATTACTCAGAGGACCATAAGTACTACTTCACGCAGGCAGTTTGAAAATAAAGTTCCAGAGAAACAAAAGTTGTATCAGGAGGACAATGGAATTCCGGTGCATCTGAAGGGCGGGGTAGCTGATGCCCTCCTGTACAGGGCCACCATGGTTCTTACCGTTGGTGGAACGGCATATGCCATATACCAGCTGGCTGTGGCTTCATTTCCCAAGAAGCAGGATTGACTTCAGTCTCTCCTCCCAGCCATCAGCTGGTTCAACTCTATTCAGCTCTCTGTGGACCAGTAGTGTGATACATACCTGAGTTCTTTGGGGATCAATATTTATTGGCTTGTACTAACTGCCACCAATAAAGCAGTCTTCACCATGAAAAAAAAAAAAGAAGAAGCAGTAAAATTATTGGTATTTTGGAAAATACAGAGAAAAGTATTTGATGATTCCCCACCTGAAGAAGGCATTTGATATACCTGGTGAGGAGCTTCTGAAGCAAATCCACCTATTCTTATTTCAAGCAGTTCCACAGAAGGAAAAAGAACCCAAATTTAAAATTAGACTTTTCTTCCAATGGTCCAGCAGAGGGGGCCCTAGCAAATGAATTCTGTTTTAATATGTGCTGGTATCCAGAATTAGTTTAAAAATAGGCGAAAGTGGTAGTCCCTCTCTTTAAATTATTATTTAAGTAGTCCCTCTTTTTGAAATTAGCAGAACTAAATAGAAACAATTATTGTTTTGTTCAGAGGTAGAGGAGATGAATTTTCATCTCATATAAACCGTGTGTATGCTCAAGTCACTCAAGTCATATCTGACTCTTTGTGACCCCATGGATTGTAGTCCACCAGGGTCCTCTGTCCCTGGTATTTCCCAGGCAAGAATACTGGAGTGGGTTAGCATTTTCTTCTCAAGGGGATCTTCCCAACCCAGGGATTGAACCTGAACGTAAGTCTCTTGCATCACCTGGTGGGTTCTTTACCACTGAGCCACCTGGGAATCCCCAATAAGTAAGGTTTATAGTATTTCCACATCCTGTTGTCTGATCACGTTTGAGCAGTTTTGCTGATGGTAATGTGTTTTCCTTTTTTTCCAGTCCCTCCTCTTTATTCCAGCCCCATTGCTACCACCTTCATTACTTCTCTCATGAATTATTTTAATAGCTTTGTAACTAATTGCCCTTCACCTCTCTCAGATTTATTTCAAATAACCTGTTGATAGATTCATCTTCCTCAAACACAGTTCTAATCACTGTTACTTTCTTTCTTTTGAACCTAATTGTATTTAAAGTCTAAACTTCTCATCTTGACACTGACAGCCCTATGTTTTGGCTTCAAAATGCTCTTTAACATTTTCTCCTAACTGTACTTCTTCATACAGAGTACACTGTCGCGTTTGTATTCTTTCACAACTCTACTTTTCTTTACACTGGAAGTGTCTCCATCCTATATGTTCATATATTTTTTTAACACTTTTAATTATTTATTTTTTAATTAATGTATTTATTTGGTTGCACTGGGTCTTAGTTGTGACATGTGGGATCTAGTTCCCTGACCAGGGATCGAACCTGGGCCCCCTGCATTGGGAACACAGAGTGCTAACCACTGGACCACCAGGGAAATCCCTTTATGTTCATATTATAGCCATCTTTTAAATCCCAGTGCAGGCTTCCCTGGTGGTCTGGTGGGTAAGGACACCGCCTTGCAGTGCAAGGGGCGCTGGTTCAATCCCTGGCCTGGGAAGATCCCACGTGCTGCAGAGCGACTGGACCGATGTGTCCAACTACTGAGCCGGTGCTCTGCAGCGAGAGAGGCCACTGTAGTGGGAGGTCCACATAGGCCAAAGAACAAAGATGGATGGAAATAAATAAATGAAAGACCAATAAAAGTGCCCCCCCCTCCCCGAAAAAGTTTTTTAAAAAAAAAACCCACTGCAAAAGCTGCTTCTTTCAACATTGTCCTCACTGGAAACACTCTTCCTTTTTTCTGACACTCTTTACCATTCTTACAGCACTTAACTTTTATACCTTGTTAGTTAATTACATACAGGTTTTACATTGTGGTATGGTATGAGCTCCAGGAGCTAAGATTTGAATGTCTGTCTGTGCTGCCTTCAAAGAATGAGTAAAATTGTTTGCTCAGATGTTTTAGCTGTCTATATTGTAGACACTTTGGGTTTTGCAAGCTAAGTACTCAACTTTGCTTTCATAGTGTAAAAGTAGCCATTAGATAACATGTAAATGAATGAGCAGGACTAATGTGGTCTAATAAAACTTTATTTACAAAAGGGGAGGTGGCTGAAATTTGGCTATAACTTGCTGTCCCCTGATGTATACAGTTATCTAAAGTACTTGCGATCATCAGTATTTCACAAGTGTTTTAAAGTGGTTAGTGACTAAAATAAGATGTTGCATGACAAGTTAAATGTGAAACTTCCTTTTAGATATTTCTATGGTAAATGCTTGCTCATTTTTCAGGGGATAATGAATTTGCCTTTTAATCTTGGCAATTGAAATACTCATTTCTAGATAGTAGTAATCTTGTGAGATCTTGTTTTGCAATATAACTCATAGGCGGTCAAGAGGTATGATTCATACAACCTGAGAGTTGTTGCTGTTGGATAAAGATACAGAACTTCTGGATCTCTTTAAAGTATTAAGTTAAAACAGATACGTTTATTTAGTTTTTTAAATATCAAATATGTCAAATAAATGATGGATGATAATAATTGCACTTTGAGTACTCAGAAGCTGTGGTATAGTCCTTTTATAGATTAAGCTTTCCTTTTCATAAAATATAAAGCAGTTGTAAAAAACTTTAAGAACACCAAAACCCCAGCAGAAAACTAAAACTCATAGACAAATATAGAATAGAAATATCTAATAAACGTTAAACGTATTTAACTTTATTATATCTTAGAAATGTAATAAAGGCAGCAATAAGCTGCCTTTTTAAAAACTAATATAGCTAATACTTTTAAAAGTGATATGGCAAAGTTTTGATGAACTGTGAAAGTTTCAGTTCAAAATTTTATTGGTGTAAATCAGTACCCCTTTCAGAAAGGAGTTTTTCAATTTGTATCAGTCTTTTTAAGAGTCAAGTCTGTTTAACCCACTGTATCAATCAGAAGGTAGAAGCTGTGCCAGTATTTTTCCTTCTCAAATTCTCTCCTGAGGAAATGGTCAGAGATTTGTATTAAAGATTTTTAGATATACAGAAGTCTTTATTTCAGGGTTATTTATGATAGTGAAAACTTAGAACCAGTCCAGCTTTCACCAGTGAAAGCATGGCTCAGTAAAGTGAGATACAGTGTATGTACAGAACTGAGATAAATCAAATGAGAGGGAAAAATAGTAAAGAAAGCATTTCAGAATAATAATTGTTGAACCCATGAGTGATTTCTTAAAATTTTTTTCTGTATTTTTGAGGAACCTCCATATTGTTTTCCATAGTGGCTATACCGGTTTATATTCCTGCTAACAAGTGTGAGAGGGATTTCCTTTTCTTCACACCCTCTACAGCATTTGTTACTTACAGACTTTTTAAAAAGTTATTTATTTGGCTCCACTGGGTATTAGTTTGCTGCGTGTGGCATCTAGTTCCCTGAACAGGGATCGAACCTGGGCCCACTGCAGGGGGAACACAGAGTCTTAACCACTAGACCACTAGGGAAGTCCCTTGTAGACTTTTTAATGATGGCCCTTCTGATTGGTGTGAGGTGGTACTTCATTGTAGTTGTGATTTGCATTTGTCTAATAATTAGCAATGTTGAGCATCTTTTTGTGTCTTCTTTGGAGAAGTATCTATTTAGATCTTTTGCCCATTTTTCAGTAAGGTTGGCTGGTTATTGAATTGTGTGAGCTGTTTGTATATTTTTAGAAATTAAGGTTTTGTCAGTTTCATCATTTGCACATATTGTCTCCCGTTCTTTAGGTTGTCCTTGTTTGTTTGTTTACGGATTCCTTTGCTGTACAGAAGCTTGCAGGCTTAATTAGGTTCCATTTGTTTATTTTTGATTTTATTGCTATTGCCTTGGGAGACTGACTTATGAAAACATTGATATGATTTATGTCAGAGAAGATGTTGCTTATGCTCTCTTCTAGTTTTATGGTGTCATGTCTTATGTTTAAGTCTTTAAGCCATTTAGAGTATTTTTGTGCATGGTGTGAGGATGTGTTCTAACTTCATTGATTTACATGCAACTTTAACAGCATCGATTGCTGAAAAGACTGTCTTATTTCCATTTTATGTCCTTGCCTCCCTTGTCAAAGATTAATTGACCATAAATACATGGTTTATTTCTGAGCTCTCTGTTCTGTTCCATTGTAATACTTCTCAAATTCTCTCCTGAGGAAATGGTCAGAGATTTGTATTAAAGATTTTTAGATATACAATTTTTGGATTTGAGGCGAAAATTCAAAAAGTAAAGTGAGATACAGTGTATGTACAGAACTGAGATAAATCAAATGAGAGGGAAAAATAGTAAAGAAAGCATTTCAGAATAATAATTGTTGAACCCATGAGTGATTTCTTAAAATTTTTTTCTGTATTTTTGAGGAACCTCCATATTGTTTTCCATAGTGGCTATACCGGTTTATATTCCTGCTAACAAGTGTGAGAGGGATTTCCTTTTCTTCACACCCTCTACAGCATTTGTTACTTACAGACTTTTTAAAAAGTTATTTATTTGGCTCCACTGGGTATTAGTTTGCTGCGTGTGGCATCTAGTTCCCTGAACAGGGATCGAACCTGGGCCCACTGCAGGGGGAACACAGAGTCTTAACCACTAGACCACTAGGGAAGTCCCTTGTAGACTTTTTAATGATGGCCCTTCTGATTGGTGTGAGGTGGTACTTCATTGTAGTTGTGATTTGCATTTGTCTAATAATTAGCAATGTTGAGCATCTTTTTGTGTCTTCTTTGGAGAAGTATCTATTTAGATCTTTTGCCCATTTTTCAGTAAGGTTGGCTGGTTATTGAATTGTGTGAGCTGTTTGTATATTTTTAGAAATTAAGGTTTTGTCAGTTTCATCATTTGCACATATTGTCTCCCGTTCTTTAGGTTGTCCTTGTTTGTTTGTTTACGGATTCCTTTGCTGTACAGAAGCTTGCAGGCTTAATTAGGTTCCATTTGTTTATTTTTGATTTTATTGCTATTGCCTTGGGAGACTGACTTATGAAAACATTGATATGATTTATGTCAGAGAAGATGTTGCTTATGCTCTCTTCTAGTTTTATGGTGTCATGTCTTATGTTTAAGTCTTTAAGCCATTTAGAGTATTTTTGTGCATGGTGTGAGGATGTGTTCTAACTTCATTGATTTACATGCAACTTTAACAGCATCGATTGCTGAAAAGACTGTCTTATTTCCATTTTATGTCCTTGCCTCCCTTGTCAAAGATTAATTGACCATAAATACATGGTTTATTTCTGAGCTCTCTGTTCTGTTCCATTGATCTATATGTCCGTTTTTGTGCCAGTTCCACACTTTGGATTACTGTAACTTTGTAGCATTATCTCAAGTCTGAAAGAGTTATGCCTATTTCTTAGTCTTTCTCCACTTTAATTCCAGTATTTTAAAAATTCTTTTTTTTTTTTAAATACTTTTTTGAGTAACTAGTCTTTATAGGTCTGTTTTCCTTGATGAAAAATGAATTAATTTTAGTTGGAAACCTGTTTTGCTTGCTGATGGTAAAATTAAAAAAAATTAAAAGTTAAAAATTTAATCTCTCTGAACATTACAACTGCATTTTTTCACTGGTTATCATTCTTGTAATTTCCTATTTCTCTTTAGGTAGTCTGATATAGTTCAGATAAAATGAATTTTATATAAACATGACAAAACATTTGTGAAAATGGCAGGGAGTTTGGATTATTTTAAGATTTATTTATTTATTTATTTTGGACGGGGGTCGGATTGGGGAGGGAGGGGAGCAGGCGGGCCACTTCTGTTGGTCTTTCATTTCTCTATTTTCATCCGTCTTTGTTCTTTGGATCCTGTGGGCCTCCCACCGCGTTGCTGAGCGCGGCTCTGGGCACATGTGCTCCAGAGCTCCGGCTCGGTAATTGGACACATTGGTCCAGCCGCTCCGCGGCACGCGGGATCTTCCCAGGCCAGGGCTCCAACCGGCGCCCCTTGCACTGCAAGACAGTGTCTTTACCCACTGGACCACCAGGAGAAGCCCCAGTTTGGATTATTTTAATGATGGCTAAGAATTTTTTTACTTTTAGTGTATACTACTAAACTGAGTTCTGAGAGATTCGTGATACTGTATATGTTAATATATAGTAAGAGTATAAGCAGTGATTTTATGTAATTGTGTAGTTTTGCTAAAAGTTCATTCTTTAACCTGTTATCCATGAGTGAAATAGGAACAAAAGGAATGCAGGAAGAGAGCATAGGTCAATATTAAATGATAGAATTTTATTAGGAGTGGGAGCCACAGGAAGATAACTCTATTCTCTATTTTATCTCCCAGTAGGGTAAGTGCATTACAGAAGTGACTGAGATAACCCAGGTTAAGAAGATGACTCGTTTTTTTTTCCCTTTGTAAGAAGCCATTCTGTTATTCTCCCCATTGATCTATATGTCCGTTTTTGTGCCAGTTCCACACTTTGGATTACTGTAACTTTGTAGCATTATCTCAAGTCTGAAAGAGTTATGCCTATTTCTTAGTCTTTCTCCACTTTAATTCCAGTATTTTAAAAATTCTTTTTTTTTTTTAAATACTTTTTTGAGTAACTAGTCTTTATAGGTCTGTTTTCCTTGATGAAAAATGAATTAATTTTAGTTGGAAACCTGTTTTGCTTGCTGATGGTAAAATTAAAAAAAATTAAAAGTTAAAAATTTAATCTCTCTGAACATTACAACTGCATTTTTTCACTGGTTATCATTCTTGTAATTTCCTATTTCTCTTTAGGTAGTCTGATATAGTTCAGATAAAATGAATTTTATATAAACATGACAAAACATTTGTGAAAATGGCAGGGAGTTTGGATTATTTTAAGATTTATTTATTTATTTATTTTGGACGGGGGTCGGATTGGGGAGGGAGGGGAGCAGGCGGGCCACTTCTGTTGGTCTTTCATTTCTCTATTTTCATCCGTCTTTGTTCTTTGGATCCTGTGGGCCTCCCACCGCGTTGCTGAGCGCGGCTCTGGGCACATGTGCTCCAGAGCTCCGGCTCGGTAATTGGACACATTGGTCCAGCCGCTCCGCGGCACGCGGGATCTTCCCAGGCCAGGGCTCCAACCGGCGCCCCTTGCACTGCAAGACAGTGTCTTTACCCACTGGACCACCAGGAGAAGCCCCAGTTTGGATTATTTTAATGATGGCTAAGAATTTTTTTACTTTTAGTGTATACTACTAAACTGAGTTCTGAGAGATTCGTGATACTGTATATGTTAATATATAGTAAGAGTATAAGCAGTGATTTTATGTAATTGTGTAGTTTTGCTAAAAGTTCATTCTTTAACCTGTTATCCATGAGTGAAATAGGAACAAAAGGAATGCAGGAAGAGAGCATAGGTCAATATTAAATGATAGAATTTTATTAGGAGTGGGAGCCACAGGAAGATAACTCTATTCTCTATTTTATCTCCCAGTAGGGTAAGTGCATTACAGAAGTGACTGAGATAACCCAGGTTAAGAAGATGACATGGGGCTTCCCCTGGTGGTCCAGTGGGTAAAGACACCGCCTTGCAGTGCAAGGGGTGCCGGTTCGATCCCTGGCCTGGGAAGATCCCACGTGCCGCGAAGCGGCTGGACCGATGTGTCCAATTACCGAGCCAGAGCTCTGGCGCGCGTGCGCCCAGAGCCGGTGCTCTGCAACGACAGTGGCCACCGCGATGAGAGGCCCACAGGAGCCAAAGAACAAAGACGGATGAAAATAGAGAAATGAAAGACCAATAGATGTGGCCCGCCCATCCCCCTCCCTCCCCGCCCCACCCTCCAAAAGATAAACAAATAAAATTAAAAAAAAAAAAAAGAAGATGACATGAAGTGGGAATTTTTGTTCTTTTCTAGGAAAGAAATGATAGCATTAATCATGAATCCACATAGATGTAAAATTGTTTTGGCACTGTCTGGTTAAATCTATGAGTTTTTAGTTAAATTTACTTATGTTGACACATGGCTCAAATTTTTTGTTAAATATTTTTTGGTCTGCAATATAGTTCAGAAGTGCTGGTATATTTTACAACTTCTGAGGTCTGGTTTGGTTTGTTTATTTTATTTTATTTTATTTATTTTTTTTTTAGATTTATTTATTTCTTTACTTTGGGCGGGGGTCGGGTTGGGGAGGCAGGGGAGTGGGCGGGCCACTTCTAATGGTCTTTCATTTCTCTATTTTCATTCGTCTTCGTTCTTTGGCTCCTGTGGGCCTCCCATCGCGGTGGCGTCTGTCGTCGCAGAGCACCGGCTCTGGGCTCATGCGCTCCAGAGCTCCGGCTTGGTAATTGGACACATCAGTCCAGCCGCTCCGCGGCACGTGGGATCTTCCCAGGCCAGGGCTCGAACCGGCGCCCCTTGCACTGCAAGGCGGTGTCCTTACCCACTGGACCACCAGGGGAAGCCCGGTTTGTTTATTTTAAATTAACTTTTTTTATCAGTATTCTCTGGTGAGACATTCTCATACTTTAATTCTTTAGACATAGTTTCCTTTAGTTCATTGAAGGCATTTGTTCTGTGTGTGAATCATACTCCCATTTATTTGTATGTCTCATAATTTTGTGTTGGTAATTGAACACGAGAAGTGGTTTAATTTTAAAGGGGCCACAGGAAGATAACTCTATTCTCTATTTTATCTCCCAGTAGGGTAAGTGCATTACAGAAGTGACTGAGATAACCCAGGTTAAGAAGATGACATGGGGCTTCCCCTGGTGGTCCAGTGGGTAAAGACACCGCCTTGCAGTGCAAGGGGCGCCGGTTCGATCCCTGGCCTGGGAAGATCCCACGTGCCGCGGAGCGGCTGGACCGATGTGTCCAATTACCGAGCCAGAGCTCTGGCGCGCGTGTGCCCAGAGCCGGTGCTCTGCAACGACAGTGGCCACTGCGATGAGAGGCCCACAGGAGCCAAAGAACAAAGACGGATGAAAATAGAGAAATGAAAGACCAATAGAAGTGGCCCGTCCATCCCCCTCCTTCCCCGCCCCACCCTCCAAAAGATAAACAAATAAAATAAAAAAAAAAGAAGATGACATGAAGTGGGAATTTTTGTTCTTTTCTAGGAAAGAAATGATAGCATTAATCATGAATCCACATAGATGTAAAATTGTTTTGGCACTGTCTGGTTAAATCTATGAGTTTTTAGTTAAATTTACTTATGTTGACACATGGCTCAAATTTTTTGTTAAATATTTTTTGGTCTGCAATATAGTTCAGAAGTGCTGGTATATTTTACAACTTCTGAGGTCTGGTTTGGTTTGTTTATTTTATTTTATTTTATTTATTTTTTTTTTAGATTTATTTATTTCTTTACTTTGGGCGGGGGTCGGGTTGGGGAGGCAGGGGAGTGGGCGGGCCACTTCTAATGGTCTTTCATTTCTCTATTTTCATTCGTCTTCGTTCTTTGGCTCCTGTGGGCCTCCCATCGCGGTGGCGTCTGTCGTCGCAGAGCACCGGCTCTGGGCTCATGCGCTCCAGAGCTCCGGCTTGGTAATTGGACACATCAGTCCAGCCGCTCCGCGGCACGTGGGATCTTCCCAGGCCAGGGCTCGAACCGGCGTCCCTTGCAGTGCAAGGCGGTGTCCTTACCCACTGGACCACCAGGGGAAGCCCGGTTTGTTTATTTTAAATTAACTTTTTTTATCAGTATTCTCTGGTGAGACATTCTCATACTTTAATTCTTTAGACATAGTTTCCTTTAGTTCATTGAAGGCATTTGTTCTGTGTGTGAATCATACTCCCATTTATTTGTATGTCTCATAATTTTGTGTTGGTAATTGAACACTTAGAATAATAAAAAATGGCAACTCTGGAATCAGAGCCCCTGTTAACAAGGTTTGTTGTTGTTGTTGTTGCTGTTTTTGTTAAACTAATTCTTTGAATCTGTATTTGTTGTGTGTGACCACTGAAATCTACTTGGTTACCTTAGTGGTCAACTAATGACTTGACAGACTTCTTAAACACCTATAACTAGTAAACCTCCAGCCTGCCAAGGGGCTTTGTGTGTATGTTGGGGGTATGTCTTCAATAAAAGCAGACATTTTACAGTTCTGCCTTGCTCTTTACTTCTTGCTTGTACAGAGAGCCTCATGTCAGTCCTCAGGATCAGTCTGGAGAGTTTAGGACCTCAGGTCTTCCTTATTATGCACAAAGATCTATGTATGCATGTGGTCTTCATGATCTCCAGGAACATTTTGGATATTTCAAAACCCCCAGTGGACATTCTGTTCCTCTGCTTTTTTTCTTTTAAGCTTTTTAGTTAGCCTAATGTTTTTCCCAACTGTTATAACTGTTACCCACTGCCTCAAGCTACCTAGATATTCAACAGTGGTCTATGATTGTTTTCGACAGATACCCCCAGGGAAAGGCTTGTTTTTACATCAGCAACTCTGTCAAGCGAAATAAAAATAATGTTGTGAGGGGTGTCTTCCAGGGAACCATCAGACCATTGCAGTAATTCTCTTGGATAGGGTTTTGAGAGAACCTCATTTGCCCTCTAGTGACTGCCAGACTGCAGATATTTCTACTGTGATTGTGGTCTCTTGTTTTTAGGCTACCATGGTACTAGGGAGGGGATGATAGAAATAGGGCAACTTAAAACACCATAGAGTTCTTACCAAGATTCAGCTGTTTTGGGATAAATGCTCCCGGATTGCTGTAAGCTGTTCATTAATTTCCAGAGTTCTAAAAAAGCTGATTCTAACTTTTTTTTTTGCCAGTGTTTTTATGCTGTTTTGGAGAAGAGAATGTTTGTTAGGTCTATAGTTTGCCTATGGACATCCTCAGTTGTCTTTTAAGCCTCTTTAATACAGTTTTTGCATCCTTTAGACAAAGTAATCTTACTGGTTTTAAAATCACTATTGACTTCCATTGCTCTTAACAGACCAAAATCTTTTTGACCTACAAAGTCACACATTATCTTGCATTCTCTTCTCTTCAGTTGTTGTCCACTCTATTGTCCTTTCTTATTTAAAATTGCCTTAGGCCATTTAAATGAATTTTTGTGTCACCTTTAGTTTCATGATAAAAAAAATAATAGGGATTTTTATTGCAATTGCATTGAATATATACATTAGAAGAGAATTGATACTTAGTATTTCAGGAATACTAAAGAATTGTCACTCTTTTCATAAATGAAAATGGCATATTTCTTTATTAGGTGTTTTATATATTATTTAGTACAGTTTTATCATTTTTTCCATAAAGGTCATATCCCAGGTGGTGCTAGTAGTAAATAATCTGCCTGCCAGTGCAGGAGACTTCAGAGACATAGGTTCCATCCCTGGGTCGGGAAGATCCCCTGGAGGACGGTTTGGTTAACTCATTCCAGTATTCTTGCCTGGAGAATCCCAGACAGAGGAGCCTGGAGGAAGGACTACAGTCCATGGAATCACAGAGTGCTGGACATGACTGAGTGACTAAGCATGAACATATCCATCTTTTGTTAGATGTATTTGTAGGTACCTTATGACCCTTGTTGTTATTGAATAAGGAAATCTTTTCTAATTTATTATTATGAATATGTATAAAAACTTCTGTTTTATGTTAATTTTGATTTAGTTCTAGTATCTTTATAGTTTGAATAGTTTACCTGATGATTCTTTTGTATATCCTTTGTAGACAGTCATTGTCTGTAAATAAGGATAATTTTGTCTCTTTAGTTCTTTTACCTCATACTTCTTATTTCTTCATGTGATTATGTTTTATTATATTGCCTGAAAACTACAATGTACAGATAAATAGAAGCAGTGGTAGAAACTTTGTTACATTCCTGACTTTAATGGAAATTGCTTGTAAAATTTCTCAGTTGTGATGTTTGCTTTAAGTTTTGGGTAATTCTAGTTCTCTAAGAATTTTTATCCTAAAAGAATATTACATTTTAATATTATTTGGCATCAGTGTGAATTTGCATTAATGTTTTGAAGTTAAATTATTTTGTATTCCTGTATTTTGGAATTCCTTAGTTTAATTCTACTAGTCTTTTCACCAGTGCTTTCCATTTCTGAGGTCTTTTGCTTAATTTAAAATTGCCTTAGGCCATTTAAATGAATTTTTGTGTCACCTTTAGTTTCAT
The DNA here is from genome assembly GCA_022376925.1 of Tragulus kanchil. Classification (NCBI taxonomy): domain Eukaryota; kingdom Metazoa; phylum Chordata; class Mammalia; order Artiodactyla; family Tragulidae; genus Tragulus; species Tragulus kanchil. Next base: position 64,136,251 of record JAIOJX010000027.1, read on the forward strand.
GATAAAAAAAATAATAGGGATTTTTATTGCAATTGCATTGAATATATACATTAGAAGAGAATTGATACTTAGTATTTCAGGAATACTAAAGAATTGTCACTCTTTTCATAAATGAAAATGGCATATTTCTTTATTAGGTGTTTTATATATTATTTAGTACAGTTTTATCATTTTTTCCATAAAGGTCATATCCCAGGTGGTGCTAGTAGTAAATAATCTGCCTGCCAGTGCAGGAGACTTCAGAGACATAGGTTCCATCCCTGGGTCGGGAAGATCCCCTGGAGGACGGTTTGGTTAACTCATTCCAGTATTCTTGCCTGGAGAATCCCAGACAGAGGAGCCTGGAGGAAGGACTACAGTCCATGGAATCACAGAGTGCTGGACATGACTGAGTGACTAAGCATGAACATATCCATCTTTTGTTAGATGTATTTGTAGGTACCTTATGACCCTTGTTGTTATTGAATAAGGAAATCTTTTCTAATTTATTATTATGAATATGTATAAAAACTTCTGTTTTATGTTAATTTTGATTTAGTTCTAGTATCTTTATAGTTTGAATAGTTTACCTGATGATTCTTTTGTATATCCTTTGTAGACAGTCATTGTCTGTAAATAAGGATAATTTTGTCTCTTTAGTTCTTTTACCTCATACTTCTTATTTCTTCATGTGATTATGTTTTATTATATTGCCTGAAAACTACAATGTACAGATAAATAGAAGCAGTGGTAGAAACTTTGTTACATTCCTGACTTTAATGGAAATTGCTTGTAAAATTTCTCAGTTGTGATGTTTGCTTTAAGTTTTGGGTAATTCTAGTTCTCTAAGAATTTTTATCCTAAAAGAATATTACATTTTAATATTATTTGGCATCAGTGTGAATTTGCATTAATGTTTTGAAGTTAAATTATTTTGTATTCCTGTATTTTGGAATTCCTTAGTTTAATTCTACTAGTCTTTTCACCAGTGCTTTCCATTTCTGAGGTCTTTTGCTTAATTTCATTGTCGAATCGTTTTTCAACATATTCTCATAGGGTCATTATTTCCTAAGTTCTTAATTGTTAAGGAAAGTTTGATTGTTGTTTTTATCACCTAAGTAATCTGAATGGGTGTAGTATTTCTAGAATAATAGCTAATTAAAAAGTTTTTTAGACTCTAGTCATTTTCACTGGGACTGAATGTTTTTATTAGAAAGTACAGTACTGCAGTTATTTTATCCCACTTTTGATGGATTACTTTTTTATTGGCTTGGACAGCTGGTGAATATTTTCTTTATAGCCTGTAAGTTCTATGTGTTTTGGTACAGATCATTTTGAATTATTTTTCCCTGGAATACATTGTTACTTTTCACCTAAAATATTTAGTTATTCCTTTATTTCATAGACTTTTTTGTTTTCACCATGTCAGTACTTTTTCCAATTCATTTGCTTTTTATCTGTTTGAAGGGTCATCTCTTTTCCATAGCATCATGCATTCATTAGTTCATTCAACTATTTAGTGATTCCTGCTCAGTGCCACAACAAAGCCACTGGCCTTCTGGAGTTTACATTCCAAAGAGAAGAGGACAGGTGATAAATGGTTAACAGATTAGTAAATTGCTTGTAAATTTTAGAAGATGATAGGACCAAGAGAAAGTAGAGTTGTGTAAGATGAGTGTTAAACATCAATCTTTGTCTTTTTTTCTGCATCAAGTACTTCAGTTACATCTTTTCTGTCTTTTGCTGTTTCTAATTGAATTGTTAGTTCTAGTTAATGGTGTGTTTTAGTCCTCAGTATTTTTTCTTAGTTCTGCAGTCTCCTTTTCCTGTTATGTGATTATTAACTTCTTTAATTCATGGTCTTATTTTGAAAGAGTTTGACTGGGAGGAGAAAGAAGGAAACGGAGATGATAGAAGGAATAATGGTATAGGGTTGGTGGACATTTCCTTTTTGTTGTCTTAGGATGGAGATGATTTGTGCACGTTTAAAAGGGAAGAAGCTAAAGTAAAAGGAGATTTTATACCAACAGTCTAAGGTGTCAAGCAGTTAAGTAAATTGTTAGGTAAATAGAGCTAGATTTTGACCCCAGAAGATCTGCCTGATCCAAAGTTGTACTGCTGAGAGGCCATTTGTTTGTAACGGAGTTTTAAAAGTTTGAGAGAAGCAATGGAAAAGGGATTAGTTGGCAGAGCTCAAAGACTTCAGAAGTCAATTTGCTTACTAATTGAAATAGTAACACAAGTAATTTATGTTGAGTTGCAGTTTTTATCATGTGAAATTATACAGTCTTTCTTTCTAGTGGTTGAGGAATATTTTGGGGAGATGGGTTTGTTAATTTTCAGCAAAATTGATGTTCATTTGTCCAATTTTATTTTGAACAGTTTTATTCCAAGGGTTCTTAATGCTTCAAGAGGGACATTAAGGAACTTATAAAGTGGGTTTTTATTTATCACAGTTATTGAGTGTATTACTGACACCAATTTTTGATGTGGGCCAGGGATTGTAAATATTCTATATCTCATTACCCCTATCCATATAGGTGAGCTGCCTCTGAACATGTGCACAGATGAAAAGTTCCAATTATGAGGCTTGGATTTACTCTTTTTACACATAAACACAAAATATGTTTTGCACATTCTATTTTTATTAAATAAAAGTATTTTTAATAAAATGAGATCTTAATAGTGTTCTTTAATGTATTTATTTGTGACAAAATATAAGCTAAATTTTCCCCTACTTTTCAAAAAAAATAATTTAATTGACTTATTTTTTTTTGGCTGTGTTGGATCTTCATTGCTTTGTGCAGGGTTTCTCTAGTTGCAAGGTAGCAGGGTTTTACTACAGGAGCAGGGCGTACTTTGTTGCTGTGTGCAAAAGGTAGCAGGCGTTTTACTACAGGTGCGTATTTTTCTTTTTTTCATGGTCTTTTGTTTTAAATGAGTTCTGTTATTTTTCCTCAGTATTTTTTCTTAGTTCTGCAGTCTCCTTTTCCTGTTATGTGATTATTAACTTCTTTAATTCATGGTCTTATTTTGAAAGAGTTTGACTGGGAGGAGAAAGAAGGAAACGGAGATGATAGAAGGAATAATGGTATAGGGTTGGTGGACATTTCCTTTTTGTTGTCTTAGGATGGAGATGATTTGTGCACGTTTAAAAGGGAAGAAGCTAAAGTAAAAGGAGATTTTATACCAACAGTCTAAGGTGTCAAGCAGTTAAGTAAATTGTTAGGTAAATAGAGCTAGATTTTGACCCCAGAAGATCTGCCTGATCCAAAGTTGTACTGCTGAGAGGCCATTTGTTTGTAACGGAGTTTTAAAAGTTTGAGAGAAGCAATGGAAAAGGGATTAGTTGGCAGAGCTCAAAGACTTCAGAAGTCAATTTGCTTACTAATTGAAATAGTAACACAAGTAATTTATGTTGAGTTGCAGTTTTTATCATGTGAAATTATACAGTCTTTCTTTCTAGTGGTTGAGGAATATTTTGGGGAGATGGGTTTGTTAATTTTCAGCAAAATTGATGTTCATTTGTCCAATTTTATTTTGAACAGTTTTATTCCAAGGGTTCTTAATGCTTCAAGAGGGACATTAAGGAACTTATAAAGTGGGTTTTTATTTATCACAGTTATTGAGTGTATTACTGACACCAATTTTTGATGTGGGCCAGGGATTGTAAATATTCTATATCTCATTACCCCTATCCATATAGGTGAGCTGCCTCTGAACATGTGCACAGATGAAAAGTTCCAATTATGAGGCTTGGATTTACTCTTTTTACACATAAACACAAAATATGTTTTGCACATTCTATTTTTATTAAATAAAAGTATTTTTAATAAAATGAGATCTTAATAGTGTTCTTTAATGTATTTATTTGTGACAAAATATAAGCTAAATTTTCCCCTACTTTTCAAAAAAAATAATTTAATTGACTTATTTTTTTTTGGCTGTGTTGGATCTTCATTGCTTTGTGCAGGGTTTCTCTAGTTGCAAGGTAGCAGGGTTTTACTACAGGAGCAGGGCGTACCCTTTGTTGCTGTGTGCAAACTTCTCTTTGTACTGGCTGGCTTCTTTTGTTGCATAGCACAGGCTCTAGACTCATGACCTTCATTAGTTGCAGCACATGGACACCATGGTTGCAGCTCACAGGTTCTAGAATGTGGGCCTCAGTAGTTGCTGCTCATGGGTTTAGTGGCTCTGAGGCATGTGGGATCTTCCCTGGCCAGAGATCAAATCCATGTTGTCCTCTATTGGCCAGTGGATTGCTATCTGTTGTGCCACCAGGGAAGTCCTTCCCCTACTTTTTTAATTTAAAAAAATTTTTTATTTTACTTTTTACTTTTACAGGGTTTTGTTTACAGATATGTATAATCCCAGATTAGTCATACGTATATCCCCTCAATCCCACCCCTACTTTTGACTGTCTTGTAGATTGAGTCTGTTCTGTCTAGAACTTTACAAAGAGTTCACCATTTAAGAAAATCATGTCATTATCCCTAGCATCACTTACGGTATTTGAGTCATCAGTTCAAGCTAGCATTTGTATCTGTAGCCTTAATGGTGTCTACATTGATTCTACCTGGTAGAAGCATTTGACAACTTACTGTTTTCTAGTGTGGCTATGTAGTTACATTTTGTTCTTTCATCAGTTGCTTTCCCTGTATTCTTACAGTTCTGTAAGGATGTACATATGTGTGTATCCACAACTGGGTCAGAAAGAAGTATGTGTGTAACTTTCAGAAATTATAGTTTATATCATCCATTTTCAGTATGGTTAAGGGGCATTTGCTACCCTTGGTGGCTCAGATAATAAAGAATCCACCTGCAATTCAGAAGACCCACGTTTGATCCCTGGGTCAGAAAGATCCCCTGATGAAGAACATGGCTACCCACTCCAGTATTCTTGCCTGGAGAATTCCACAAACAGAGGAGCCTGGCAGGCTGCAGTCCATGGAGTAGCAAAAAATCGGACATGACTGAGCAACTAACACACACAAGGGGCATTTGCAAGTGCTTCCTATAAAAGGAAGGTATTGAGTACCATAGGATAAGAATTACTATTATTGCCTTCTTCTCTGATACATAACTTGTTTGTTATGTATTAAATTCCCATAAATGAAGTGTCAATGAAAATTTTCATATACTACATTATAGCTTCCTGGGCGACAACTATTTTTTCAAGAAGTCATCAATTTCTGAGAGGTTAACGTGTGAAAAACTTTGTTTTAAAATCAGTGAAATAGGTTGTCATTATCTTCACAATGGTAAAACAAGCAGACTTTGTCTAATATAGACTGTAACTTAGATAATTGACTTCATAGCTCATATGCTTGTTTGAGATTTTTTAAATTTATTGTTGAATTATTACACTTTCTAAATATTTATTGTTGATATATGGCAATAGTTATTTTTGTTCCAGGTTCATGGTAAATGCCTTTTTTTCAGATTAAGGGAGTTGTGCTTTGTTGTAGATTTATCATCCCCATGTCATGTTTACCATTATTGGGTAGCCCTCTCTAACTAGGTCCATCTCTACAGAGACCTACCATCAGATGCCCCTCCCTGCGAGAGAGTGTACTTCCTGACCCTTGCTACTAGGCTTATTCATGAGACTTGTTTTGATCAGTGTGGAATGTGAATGGAAGTGATAGGCTCTGTCTGGGCAGAAGCTTTTGAGAGTCATCTCCTGATTCAGCCATTCCTTGTTTCCCCTCTGCCGATTGAACAGCCTGTTGCAGATAGGGACTGCACTTTCAGTTCTGGAATGAAGACAGTATGGACCCACAGCCATCAACAGTGGACAGTGTAGTATGAGCAAGAAATAAACCTTTGTGTTGTAAGCCGTGAGATTTTTATGTTGTTTGTTGACACAGAAGAAATTAGTCAAAGTTGGTCAGTAGTTGTGAGTTGTTCGTGGGCTACAGATCATGGGGTCACAAAGAGTCAGACTTAACTGAGTAACTAACACTTCATTCTTGTGGCAGTGAGGTATAATGCCTCATTGTGCTTTTGATTTACATTTCCTAATATTGGGCATCTTTTCATGTGCTTATTGTTTGTTCATAGATCTGTTTTGGAGAAGTGTCTGTTCAAGTCTTGCTTTAGCATACACACACAAGGGGCATTTGCAAGTGCTTCCTATAAAAGGAAGGTATTGAGTACCATAGGATAAGAATTACTATTATTGCCTTCTTCTCTGATACATAACTTGTTTGTTATGTATTAAATTCCCATAAATGAAGTGTCAATGAAAATTTTCATATACTACATTATAGCTTCCTGGGCGACAACTATTTTTTCAAGAAGTCATCAATTTCTGAGAGGTTAACGTGTGAAAAACTTTGTTTTAAAATCAGTGAAATAGGTTGTCATTATCTTCACAATGGTAAAACAAGCAGACTTTGTCTAATATAGACTGTAACTTAGATAATTGACTTCATAGCTCATATGCTTGTTTGAGATTTTTTAAATTTATTGTTGAATTATTACACTTTCTAAATATTTATTGTTGATATATGGCAATAGTTATTTTTGTTCCAGGTTCATGGTAAATGCCTTTTTTTCAGATTAAGGGAGTTGTGCTTTGTTGTAGATTTATCATCCCCATGTCATGTTTACCATTATTGGGTAGCCCTCTCTAACTAGGTCCATCTCTACAGAGACCTACCATCAGATGCCCCTCCCTGCGAGAGAGTGTACTTCCTGACCCTTGCTACTAGGCTTATTCATGAGACTTGTTTTGATCAGTGTGGAATGTGAATGGAAGTGATAGGCTCTGTCTGGGCAGAAGCTTTTGAGAGTCATCTCCTGATTCAGCCATTCCTTGTTTCCCCTCTGCCGATTGAACAGCCTGTTGCAGATAGGGACTGCACTTTCAGTTCTGGAATGAAGACAGTATGGACCCACAGCCATCAACAGTGGACAGTGTAGTATGAGCAAGAAATAAACCTTTGTGTTGTAAGCCGTGAGATTTTTATGTTGTTTGTTGACACAGAAGAAATTAGTCAAAGTTGGTCAGTAGTTGTGAGTTGTTCGTGGGCTACAGATCATGGGGTCACAAAGAGTCAGACTTAACTGAGTAACTAACACTTCATTCTTGTGGCAGTGAGGTATAATGCCTCATTGTGCTTTTGATTTACATTTCCCTAATAATATTGGGCATCTTTTCATGTGCTTATTGTTTGTTCATAGATCTGTTTTGGAGAAGTGTCTGTTCAAGTCCTTTGGCCTATTATTAAATTGCATTGTTCAGGTTTTTTTTTTAAGTGATAGGAAGTATTCTGGTTATCCGTCCCTTATCGGATACATGACTTGTGAATATTTTCTTGTTCATTGGGTTGCTTTCTCACTCTGTGATAGTATCCTTTGATGCACAGAGGTTTGAACATCAATGAAGCCCAGCTATCCCATTTTTTTTTCCTTGTCTGTGCTTTTGGTGTCCTATGCAGTAAATCATTGTCAAATTTGGTGTTGTGAAGCTTTTCCCCCTTTTATCCCAAGAGTCTAACTCTTTGTTTTAGGTCTTTGATCAATTTTGAGTTAATTTTTGTATATAAGGTAAGTATTTGCTGTTAAGTCATACTGGCCTATAGTTTTCTTGTTCTTATCTGGTGTAAGTAACAGAAAGTATGTTCCTTTAAAACATTTTAGAATACACAGTGATATTTTGTATTTGATCCTTGACTATTTCAGTTTCTTCCTTCTGAAACAGATCAGAATTTGTTTCTACAGTTTCAGCTAGTTTTGGTTATTACTATTTTCCTAAATTAATCATTCATTTTTATAGGAACTCAAATTATATTTGTAGAGGATTTTAATAATAATTAAAATACTTTTCTAAAAATCTCTTCAGAATTTGTAATTATGTCTCCTTTTTTTTCCCCCAATCTTATTTATTTGCTATTTATTTCTCAGACCTGGGAAAAGTTTGCCTATTATTACTTTTTTTTTTTTTTTTTAATTTTGGCCTCTTTTATTGGCCCTTCACTTACTTATTTTCATTTATCTTAATTCTTTGGCCTTTGTGGGCCTCCCATCACAGTGGCCTCAAGTGCTGGCTCCTAATTGTACACACCAGTCCAGCCACTCTGCGACATGTGGTATCTTCCTGTGCCAGGAATTGAACCGTTGCCCCTTGCACTGCAAGGCGGACTCACTACCCACTGGACCACCCGGGAAGCCCCTGTCTATTAGATTATTATTATTTTTTTAAATATTTTTTTATTTTTTGGGGAGAGGGGAGCGGGTCGGGGAGGGAGGGGGCGAGTGGGCCACTTCTATTGGGCTTTCATTCAGTTTCATCCATCTTTGTTCTTTGGCCCGTGTGGGCGTCCCATCTCAGTGGCCTCTGTTGTCACTGAGCACCGGCTCTGGGCACATGCACTCCAGAGCTCCGGCTCGGTAATTGGACACATCGGTCCAGCTGCTCCGCGGCACGTGGGATCTTCCCAGGCCAGGGATCGAACCGGCACCCCTTGCACTGCAAGGCGGTGTCCTTACCCACTGGACCACCAGGGAAGCCCTAGATTACTTTTTAAAAGAATTAACTTTTTGATTATTGGTCATTTATTTTTTTAGTTTTCTATTTTATTGCTTTGTTCTCTGTTACTTCCGTACAGTCTTTGTTCTTAGTCTGTTCTTTCTTACATTCTTTAGTTGAACATCTCTTTTTGTCTCCTAAGACATTCATTAATGGCTACAAATTTTTCCATAGTTGTGCTTTGCATGCCATAGGCTTTGTTATTTGCTGATCTCATTGTATTCTTTTTAACAAGTAGTTCATAGTTTTTGTTTTGATTCTCTTTTTTTGAATGCAAGAATCATTTAGAATTGTAATTGCAAGTATCTGGTTTTTTCCTACCTGTCTGCTGTTATTAATCCTAATGCATTTTGCCTGTGAACATGGTCCTTGTGACTTCTGCTTTTTGTAATAACTTGGCATTTCCTTTTTGGCTTAGTATAGATTTTGTGATTGATCCAAGTATATTTCAAATGAAAATATTTTTGTTTTCTTTAAAATACTACCTATACACTTAAAGGCATATGTATGAATATATATTCATGTTTGTGTATGTATTCATGCATTCATTTATTTAATAGACACGAGCAAGTTGGTGGTCTGTCATGACAACCTTTGCCATTTTTTTAAGTGTGACTGCCTTTAGGTGGGGCTCGTACTGGTTAACTATGGTTTCTATCAGTCCCTATTGATTACTATAGGCTGCGTCTCTCAGACTCCAGAGTGAGTACACATTCCCTGTTCACACTTAACCGTATTTATTGTTCTAGTCTGTACCCTTTCTCACCTGTTATCTACTTGGTTTTTCTCTGAGGATGGTATGGCAGTTTGCTACTGTGGTTACAGTTTGTTGATTTCTCTTTTTAAGCAAATTTTCTTTTTATATGTTTGGAACTTTGTTAACTATGTAAGATTCATTAATATCTTCTTGGGTTCCATCTTTGCCTTGACTTCAGATTTGTTTAAATTAATATTGCTCTGTCCTCTCTTTTTTTAGCTTATTCATCTTGTGTGTTTCATCATCTCTTTGTGTGTGCTCAGTCATGTCTGACTCTGCAACCCCATGGACTGTAGCTCACCAGGCTCCTCTGTCCATGGGTTTTTCAGGCAAGAATACTGGAGTGGGTTGCCATTTCCTTCTCCAGGGGATTTTCTTGACCCAGGAATGAAACCTGGGTCTCCTACATTGCATGCTGTCTCTTTACCAACTGAACCACCAGGGAAGCCCATCGTCTCTTTATTTTCAGCTTTTCTTTTTTTTGGGGGGGGGTGATGGGCCACTTCTACTCGTCTTTCATTTATCTATTTTCATCCATCTTTGTTCTTTGGCCCGTGTGGGCGTCCCATCTCAGTGGCCTCTGTTGTCGCAGAGCACGGGCTCTGGGCGCATGCACTCTAGAGCTCCCGCTCAGTAATTGGACACACCAGTCCAGCTGCTCCGCAGCACATGAGATCTTCCCAGGCCAGGGATTGAACCGGCGCCCCTTGCACTGCAAGACGGTGTTCTTACCCACTGGACCACCAGGGAAGCCCTCTTTTCAGCTTTTCTGAATTCATCCATTGATTCATTTGTTGCTTTTTTTGTTTCTCCTTGATAGAGCTTTGTTTTGTTCTTGTCATTTAAATAGATGATTATGACTTAACAGGACTTAATCCTGTTATTTTATTTCCTGTTTACTATGCTTTCTTATTAATCTAACTTCTTACTTTTTTCTTTTATTTGCTGGATTAAGGGTTTTTTTTTGCTGTGGTGTTGATGGTTGTTCCATTTTATCCCCCTCTCCGGGAGTTTCACATTCTGTTAGTGTTCACCCTTAAAATTTCATCCCAGTAATTAAACTTACATTATTCTAGTAGTGATTAGAATAATGTTACCTTAGTCATTCACTCGTAGACAAGAACCTTAACAGTTTTTTCCTCCTGTTTCCCTGAGGATGGTATGGCAGTTTGCTACTGTGGTTACAGTTTGTTGATTTCTCTTTTTAAGCAAATTTTCTTTTTATATGTTTGGAACTTTGTTAACTATGTAAGATTCATTAATATCTTCTTGGGTTCCATCTTTGCCTTGACTTCAGATTTGTTTAAATTAATATTGCTCTGTCCTCTCTTTTTTTAGCTTATTCATCTTGTGTGTTTCATCATCTCTTTGTGTGTGCTCAGTCATGTCTGACTCTGCAACCCCATGGACTGTAGCTCACCAGGCTCCTCTGTCCATGGGTTTTTCAGGCAAGAATACTGGAGTGGGTTGCCATTTCCTTCTCCAGGGGATTTTCTTGACCCAGGAATGAAACCTGGGTCTCCTACATTGCATGCTGTCTCTTTACCAACTGAACCACCAGGAAGCCCATCGTCTCTTTATTTTCAGCTTTTCTTTTTTTTGGGGGGGGGTGATGGGCCACTTCTACTCGTCTTTCATTTATCTATTTTCATCCATCTTTGTTCTTTGGCCCGTGTGGGCGTCCCATCTCAGTGGCCTCTGTTGTCGCAGAGCACGGGCTCTGGGCGCATGCACTCTAGAGCTCCCGCTCAGTAATTGGACACACCAGTCCAGCTGCTCCGCAGCACATGAGATCTTCCCAGGCCAGGGATTGAACCGGCGCCCCTTGCACTGCAAGACGGTGTTCTTACCCACTGGACCACCAGGGAAGCCCTCTTTTCAGCTTTTCTGAATTCATCCATTGATTCATTTGTTGCTTTTTTTGTTTCTCCTTGATAGAGCTTTGTTTTGTTCTTGTCATTTAAATAGATGATTATGACTTAACAGGACTTAATCCTGTTATTTTATTTCCTGTTTACTATGCTTTCTTATTAATCTAACTTCTTACTTTTTTCTTTTATTTGCTGGATTAAGGGTTTTTTTTTGCTGTGGTGTTGATGGTTGTTCCATTTTATCCCCCTCTCCGGGAGTTTCACATTCTGTTAGTGTTCACCCTTAAAATTTCATCCCAGTAATTAAACTTACATTATTCTAGTAGTGATTAGAATAATGTTACCTTAGTCATTCACTCGTAGACAAGAACCTTAACAGTTTTTTCCTCCTGTTTCCCTTTTATTGCTCTCCTAGGTTGATCACATCTAAGATTCTAGTTGTGTTTTTTAAAAAATCATTCATGCATTGTTGATTTCCACATCCTGCTTCTTTCTTTGTACTTTCATTGGTATTTTCTCAAGTAATTCTTTTAGAAAAGAGTATCTGTGGGTGATAGTCCTTGCAGGTCTCCAGATATCTTTATTTTGCCTTTACTCTTGAAAGATAGTTTGGCTACATACAGAATTTCAAGTTCAAAGTTATTTCCCTTCCAAACTTTAAAATAATACTTTGTTCCTTTTATCTCCATTATTTCCAGATGGAGGCTTCTGGTATCATTGTGATTTTTTGTAAGTGATCTTCACGCTCTTCTTCCTTCCCAGGAGTTGTTAGGATTTTCTTTTTATGCTTGGTGTTCTAAACTTTCACCAGGATAACTCAAGCTCCTGTGTTCACTAGTCTCAGTTAAAGGCAGAAATTAAACCTTTTAATTTACCTTTTTCCAAAAACAGGCAGAATGTAACATGGGTCACCTTCATTGCTACTTCTAATGCAAAAATGCCAATTAGTGTATCTTATGCTCTTTGTATCCTTTACATCAGAACATGTAGTAGCCTGGGAATTGTTCCCATCTTTTCTAGCATTCAACCTGTGGGCAGTTGTTTGTCCTCCTCAGAGTTTCCAGTCCATTGACAATACCCCTTCTTGTTTTCTAGCATAATTACGGATTTCTTTTCTGTCATTCTATGGGGTTTGGAGAATGACAAACCAGAAGCTTTGTGCTGCTTTCCTAGCTCTGAGATCTTGAGCAAATTGTTTAATCTTTTAGTTTTAGTTCCACATTTTTTTTTAATCTGTAATATCTAAATATTTAAGGACCAGAAGTACCTTAAGTGCCTAGTTCAGTGCACACACAGAATAGAAGCATAATAAATAGTGGCTGTGCACGCGTGCAGGCTGTCATTTCGGCTGTGTCGGACTCTGTTACCCTGTGAACCGTAGCCCACCAGGCTCCTCTGTCCATGGGATTCTCCAGGCAAGAGTACTGGAGTGCTCCAGGCTATCTTCCTGACTCAGGGCTCAAACCTGTCTCTTATGGCTCCTGCATTGGCAGGCAGGTTCTTTACTACTAGCACCATATGGGAAGCCCAATGGTAGCTGTATTGATGCAAAAAATAATAGTAATAATAATACTGTCTTTGTGTGCAGTAGATGTCATTAATCATTAGTCATCTGAAAGTTTCTTGTGCTGTCTCCATCCCACTTTGTGGTAGACTCTCAAATTTGGTAGCCTGGCTTTTTTGAGACTTTAATGGAATCTTGATCTTCATTTTGGGTTGTGGCCATTAGCTCAGAACCATTATATTAGAAAAATTTTTTATAAAAAAGGCAGTAATAACCATAATTATATTTTTGCTGATTTGATTTCTATACAGTCTCATTGCACCCTTTTTAGTCATCATTTTTAACTGACAATTTCTGATTAGAAAATGGTAAAAGCTTTACTTCTAAATTGCTATTACATAAATAACAGAATTAGCTATCTGTTTTTTTTTAAAACCATGTGCATCTTTCTTATTCACTGACAGGCTTTGATATTGCCTATTCTAGCTTCACCATAAAAACCATTAAAAAAAAGTTTTTTCTTTATTTTCATGTTGTGTTTCAGTGTGTATAGTCAGACAAAAAGCAATAATTCCCCATCTCATTCTTGGATTTATCAAAAACTGAAAATAAAATAGATCAGATCACTTTCTGAAACAAAATTACTTTATTAGTTTAGTAATAATTTGAGGCTACTTTAAAGATAAGAAGCAGCATTTGGGAGGAGATTCATTTCCTGCCTTTGGGTTTTATCTGTAAGAACTACATCTTCAATGTCAAGAGATTGTGTATTTATAACTGAACTCTAATAAAGTCTGTACTGGGGATACTGCACACCTGACTTGGTCATTATGATTATATATTAGGTGCCAAACTGTTACTTGTCTTTTGAAAAAAATACATTGCCAAGTGTATTTCATTAAAATTTGGCCTGTGTGGGGAGGCCAAATTACAAGATCTTCAGCTATTGATTCCTAATGTGCTGGTTATTACTAGCAGGGTTAATGATGTTCCTTTGGGAAATAAGTGGAATAAATTGTAGTTTTCCCTTTATTGGTTAATTGAGCAGTAATGGAAGAGGTTATTGTAATATTTTTATTAGTACTAAATCTTATAAAATGTTTTTCTACCACTCTTTTTTTTTTGCCACTTCTATTGGTCTTTGATTTATTTATTTTCATCCACCTTTGTTCTGTGGCCTGTGTGGGCCTCCCATCGCAGTGGCCCCTCTCGCCGCAGAGCACCAGCTCCGGGCACTTGCGCTCCAGAGCTCCGGCTAGGTAGTTGGGACATATCGGTCCAGCCGCTCCATGGCACGTGGGATCTTCCCAGGCCAGGGATCGAGCAGACGCCCCTTGCACTGCAAGGCGGTGTCCTTATCCTCTGGATCACCAGGGAAGCCCTCTACCACTCCTTTTGACTGATGCAACATAGGATATTGAAAACCATGTTCTGAGTCCCCCGTTAATCTTTATACTTTATATGAATATTAAAGAACTGTATTCTTTTCCTTATAAAGAGTCCTAAATTACACTCTTCTTTATGCTCATTTTATGCTTCTCCCACTTTTTGCCATGTTTATCTCTGTGTGCTTGTGCATGTGTGTGTTTGTCTTCTGGACCTGTGACATCTCTGACAAGGAAAGAACTATTAGACTTGTAGTGATTCTTTTTTGAAACATACAGAGAATTGTTGCCGGTACTTCTCATTTCAAGGCAAACTCACATTATCAACCTGCAGAGACTTACTCATCAATTTTTCTGTTCATCTCCTCTCCCATTTTCTTTTAAATACACTGATATTTGGTATATAAGCTTGAATATGTTTGTATCCTCTTGTATTGTGTGTAAGGGGGGTTGTCGCTGCTATTAGCCATGCTGTGTGGCTTGTGGGAGGCTCAGTTCCTCCCAAACAAGGATTGAAATTGGATTATGGCAGTGAAAGCCCAGAATCCTACCCACTAGGCCCCAGGGAACTCGCTGGACAGAGTGTAAAACAAGGCCAGGGTCAACTATGTCTAGATATTTCTGAGAGATTAGATAAGATAAATACCTATTGATAAGGTTTATCACAAGGGTTTTAGAGAGTTTAATTTCAATGGAGTGGTAGGGACAGAAGCCAGGTTATGCTGGGGTTGAAGAATGAATGTGGATAGAGACAAGAGTAGATCATTTTGACTCTAATGGGATGCCAGGATTCTTAAGGTGGCTGTAGGGAGAGTGGGTTCAGGGGGAGAGGTATCTTTGTTTTCTTACAGGAGAAATTTGAGCCTGGGTCCTGACCCACTTATGGTAGATTTTTAGGTTTTGTGAGGGTTATGTTATAACGAGTTCCTTTTTGACGTTTTTCTTGAAAGATGCCAACATCATAGATGTCATTTTAAAAGGGAAAAGATAAAGCCACTGAGAGGGGAAAGATGTTTGCAACCATAAAGACAAAAGATTATTGTCCAGACTATACCAAGAACTCCAACAAATCATTAAGGAAAAAAGAACCCAAATAGAAACATGTATAAAAGACCTGCATAGGTTTTTCAGTGCGAAGCAAACTTTAGCTGACTAATAGATACATGAAAAGATGTTCAGCCGCTTTAATGATAAAGGAAATGCAAACTAAAATCATTTTATGTTCATAAAATTGCTTGAAGAATGAGATATTCCATAATATAAGATGTTCCCAAGGATAGAGTAGTGGGAATTTATACACTGTCAGTGGGAGTATGAATGGTTTAAACTACTTCAGAGAATAATTTGAATATTTATTAAAGTTGAAGATATTCTGCAGTGTAGCAGTTAAGCTCCTAAATGTTTACACAAGTATTTCAGGACACATACACAATAAGGTTCACAGCTTTTTTGTTTGCAGAAAAGGGAAACCTAGATGTTCATCAGCAGAGGAGTGGACACTAGTTCATATTCAGTAGAATAAAGCAACATCATTTAGAGACGCATATACTGTAGAGGAGGTAAGCTGTTCTCTAACCTACTAGAGACCCCAGCTGGGACTGATTAGGAGGAACGCATACAAAGTTCTTTTACATAGGTATGGGAGCAATCACAAGAAGAAAATGAAAGCACAAAGAAGTTAATAGGCTTGAGCACTTACATAGTAGGTTAACAAACAGTGGCACTTGCAGAGAAGTAAAATTTGGGGGAGACTAAAGGAAGATAGAGTTATTCTAACAAGGTCTGTTTGTATAACTTTCTCCTGGTCTTGACTCTCAATCTCTGATGATAAGAATGTTTTTGGGCTTCCCGTGGTGGTCCAGTGGATAAGGACACCGCCTTCTTAAGGTGGCTGTAGGGAGAGTGGGTTCAGGGGGAGAGGAATCTTTGTTTTCTTACAGGAGAAATTTGAGCCTGGGTCCTGACCCACTTATGGTAGATTTTTAGGTTTTGTGAGGGTTATGTTATAACGAGTTCCTTTTTGACGTTTTCTTGAAAGATGCCAACATCATAGATGTCATTTTAAAAGGGAAAAGATAAAGCCACTGAGAGGGGAAAGATGTTTGCAACCATAAAGACAAAAG
The DNA here is from genome assembly GCA_022376925.1 of Tragulus kanchil. Taxonomy (NCBI): domain Eukaryota; kingdom Metazoa; phylum Chordata; class Mammalia; order Artiodactyla; family Tragulidae; genus Tragulus; species Tragulus kanchil. Next base: position 64,152,406 of record JAIOJX010000027.1, read on the forward strand.
ATTATTGTCCAGACTATACCAAGAACTCCAACAAATCATTAAGGAAAAAAGAACCCAAATAGAAACATGTATAAAAGACCTGCATAGGTTTTTCAGTGCGAAGCAAACTTTAGCTGACTAATAGATACATGAAAAGATGTTCAGCCGCTTTAATGATAAAGGAAATGCAAACTAAAATCATTTTATGTTCATAAAATTGCTTGAAGAATGAGATATTCCATAATATAAGATGTTCCCAAGGATAGAGTAGTGGGAATTTATACACTGTCAGTGGGAGTATGAATGGTTTAAACTACTTCAGAGAATAATTTGAATATTTATTAAAGTTGAAGATATTCTGCAGTGTAGCAGTTAAGCTCCTAAATGTTTACACAAGTATTTCAGGACACATACACAATAAGGTTCACAGCTTTTTTGTTTGCAGAAAAGGGAAACCTAGATGTTCATCAGCAGAGGAGTGGACACTAGTTCATATTCAGTAGAATAAAGCAACATCATTTAGAGACGCATATACTGTAGAGGAGGTAAGCTGTTCTCTAACCTACTAGAGACCCCAGCTGGGACTGATTAGGAGGAACGCATACAAAGTTCTTTTACATAGGTATGGGAGCAATCACAAGAAGAAAATGAAAGCACAAAGAAGTTAATAGGCTTGAGCACTTACATAGTAGGTTAACAAACAGTGGCACTTGCAGAGAAGTAAAATTTGGGGGAGACTAAAGGAAGATAGAGTTATTCTAACAAGGTCTGTTTGTATAACTTTCTCCTGGTCTTGACTCTCAATCTCTGATGATAAGAATGTTTTTGGGCTTCCCGTGGTGGTCCAGTGGATAAGGACACCGCCTTGCAGTGCAAGGGGCGCCGGTTCGATCCCTGGCCTGGGAAGATCCCACGTGCCGCGGAGCGGCTGGACAGATGTGTCCAATCGCCGAGCCGGAGCTCTGGAACGCATGTGCCCAGAGCCGGCGCTCTGCAACTACAGATGCCACCGCAATGGGAGGCCCACAGGAGCCAAAGAACAAAGACGGAGGAAAACAGAGAAACGAAAGACCAATAGAAGTGGCCCGCCCGCTCCCCTCCCTCCCCACCCCGACCCCCGCCCAAAAATAAAAAAAAAAAAAAGAATGTTTCTAATTCTTAGTACAGGGAAGGCACCTTTCACGTGGGAATTTTATTTCCTCCTTTAGGGAAAAAAAGGATGGTCAAAGAGTCCTCGCACCTGCTGTTTCTCAGGTGTCTTTAACTCAGAATAATCAGTATGCCAAAGCAGTATATTTTGGGATTGCACATCTTGAGCACATTCGATGTCTACGTAGCAAAACTAAAAAATATTAAGGAGACTGTAAACAAAATTCAGAGTAGAAAGGGTAGAAGATGAGATTAGGAAAGGATGTATAGGGATTTTAGGTATGTTGGTAGTGTTCTGTTTCTTAGGCTAGATAGTAATGAATTCACAGGTGTTATTTTTTGTACATAACAATTTTTTGTAATAGTATTGAAAGGTGGCAGTAATCTTAGGTAGTGTATTTACAGGATCTTGACAAAGACTGGGAAGTTTAAAAAGAGAGGAACCTGGCTATAGTTGGTATAGAAAGAAGGTAGATTTGACTAGTGAAAAAAAATTGGTAGGTAGTGTTACAATTAGAAACTGAGAATTCTCCGGAAGTGCTTGGCAGGCTTAACATAGACAGCAAGTGGTTGGATCGATTCAGTTTGTTTCTTGAGTGCAGAAGATAAGCAGTATTGCAAAGGAGTTAGGATTGTTGGCAAGAATAGTTGAAGATTTCCTACTATCAAGATTCCAATAGAAAATGGCACATCCATAAAATCAAAGAAAAGGTATGGTGGAAATAAATGATCAAGAGAGACCTACTGTTATTTCATTGGGTCTAACATATTGTTGGTTGCACTGTTATTTTATATACCACTAAGATAAAAAGAACAGTATTAAATATGAGTCTTTCTTGTAGAATTCAAATTACATATTTAGTACATGATATAATATTGGAAGTGCTCTTTTAGTCTTAATTAGATACAGGTTTTTTATTTAGGTTATTCTTTTACATACATAAAAAGCAAAATATAAGTAAAATTAATTGGTTAAAGAATTCCTAAAACTTTTTTCAATCTAGAGACTCTTTTGGACTCACTTAGTCACTCAGATTATGTATTTTCACACTGTATCATTCTGACATCAAACCTATGGTTTTTGGAGGGGGGGGGGGTTGGGGAGGAAGTGGGGCGGGCAGGCCACTTCTATTGGTCTTTCATTTATCAATTTTTCATCCATCTTTGTTCTTTGGCCCGTGTGGACCTCCCATCACAATGGCCTCTGTTGTTGCAGAGCACCGGCTCTGGGCGCATGCGCTCCAGAGCTCTGGCTGGGTAATTGGGACAGCCGCTCCGCGGCACGTGGGATCTTCCCAGGCCAGGGATCGAACTGGCGCCCCTTACACTGCAATGCGGTGTCCTTACCCACTGGACCACCAGGGAAGCCACCAAACCTATGGTTTTAAGGAGGGTATTTGGAGATGGTGAAGTCGGCTGTTAAGTAATAACTCCAAGAGGGAGTCAGAAGTCAATTATCTCCTCAGAATTGCACAGTTTTAAGAAATACTACATCAGTACTCAGTGATGCTTATTCTACAAGTTCTGGTGCTGACACTTTTAATATTCACATATGCAGGAATTAGTTCACTAGGAAATTGAAGACTGTAAATTAGAAACTGAGAATTCTCCGGAAGTGCTTGGCAGGCTTAACATAGACAGCAAGTGGTTGGATCGATTCAGTTTGTTTCTTGAGTGAAAGACTAATGCTGGCAGGCTTAACATAGCAAAGGGGGAGTTAGGATTGTTGGGGGGCAAGAATAGTTGAAGATTTCCTACTATCAAGATTCCAATAGAAAATGGCACATCCATAAAATCAAAGAAAAGGTATGGTGGAAATAAATGATCAAGAGAGACCTACTGTTATTTCATTGGGTCTAACATATTGTTGGTTGCACTGTTATTTTATATACCACTAAGATAAAAAGAACAGTATTAAATATGAGTCTTTCTTGTAGAATTCAAATTACATATTTAGTACATGATATAATATTGGAAGTGCTCTTTTAGTCTTAATTAGATACAGGTTTTTTATTTAGGTTATTCTTTTACATACATAAAAAGCAAAATATAAGTAAAATTAATTGGTTAAAGAATTCCTAAAACTTTTTTCAATCTAGAGACTCTTTTGGACTCACTTAGTCACTCAGATTATGTATTTTCACACTGTATCATTCTGACATCAAACCTATGGTTTTTGGAGGGGGTTGGGGAGGAAGTGGGGCGGGCAGGCCACTTCTATTGGTCTTTCATTTATCAATTTTTCATCCATCTTTGTTCTTTGGCCCGTGTGGACCTCCCATCACAATGGCCTCTGTTGTTGCAGAGCACCGGCTCTGGGCGCATGCGCTCCAGAGCTCTGGCTGGGTAATTGGGACAGCCGCTCCGCGGCACGTGGGATCTTCCCAGGCCAGGGATCGAACTGGCGCCCCTTACACTGCAATGCGGTGTCCTTACCCACTGGACCACCAGGGAAGCCACCAAACCTATGGTTTTAAGGAGGGTATTTGGAGATGGTGAAGTCGGCTGTTAAGTAATAACTCCAAGAGGGAGTCAGAAGTCAATTATCTCCTCAGAATTGCACAGTTTTAAGAAATACTACATCAGTACTCAGTGATGCTTATTCTACAAGTTCTGGTGCTGACACTTTTAATATTCACATATGCAGGAATTAGTATCAACAAAGGTATTAAGACTACCTCTGGTTCAACAGTAATTAGATGACACCACTGATTGTAAACTGTATCCAATGTCAACTGTGATAAAATGTGAAGATGTCTTATGTTCAGAAAAATTTGGGAGAAGCGTAGTGGTGGTTATCAGGTGGATTGCCTCGGTTTATAGTTTCAGACCTGGATGACGAGAGTGACCGTAAGAGAGGGTGACTCTCTACTTCTTGTGAGGAAGTAGAGAGGAAATAGTCATTAAATTGCAGTCAGACAGATATTCTGTCACTAGAAGGGAGACTTCTAAAAACCTTTAAAACATAACTGGAGATGAGGAAAACAAGATCAGTGTTTCTTGCATAGATTACCTAGAGTGATGATGGCATACCAGGGAAATGGCATGATGTAAAGTAGAGAGGAAGACTGAACTTAAGGTGTCAGAGATAGTAATAAAGAGTTCATAAACTAAGAAGAGGGGGCAAGTGTAACATAGTCATATAGCATTTTCTTTATAGGAACAGGGATTTTTACCTATAGTACATGAAATTAGAACCAGAAGGATACACAGGGTATATGAGCCACAAACAGCTTCAAAAGACATCTGTCTTTATTTATTTTTTTTAGTGATGTATGTGTGTGTACGTGTGTGTTTTGTTTAACTAGACTGTGGGCAGTGAGCGAAGGGAGACTGCTCTTTGTTGCACTGCACACATTTCTCATTGCAATTGCTTCTCTTGTGGCGGAGCACGGACTCAGGGTACATGGCCTTTGTTGCTCCACACCATGTGGGATCTTCCTGGACTAGGGATCAAACCCATGTCCCCTGCATTGGCAGGCAGATTCCTAGCGACTAGACCATCAGGGAAGTCCTGACATCTGTCTGTAGAGAAAAGCCAGTTTTTAGTCAAGGAAGTAAAAGAAAAACTCATCAGAGAGGATGAAGATATAGGGGTCCTGGAGGACTCGGGAAAGTTTTGAGTCAAGGTAAAAAACGCAAGCAGTGGAGCCAGAGTATGAGAGGAGGTGATTATCGGGTGGCTTCTTGTGTAGTGAGCAAGGACTGACACAGGCTCAGCCTTAAAGCTTCCCCATACCATTAAATGTTGTTGAAAGAAGAGGTTTAGTTTTCTACAGACCTTTGTGTTGAAGCGTATACACTTACTTAACCTGTCTTCTTTTGATGAAGGTGCAAAGAAAGGTGCCTCATTCCTTATTGTCAACTCCCATCATCCAGTGTTGACTGTTGCACAGCAGAGGACTCCCTCAGAAAGAGAAGAGTTCTTTCTAATCTCATGCTTTGGGGCAGTGTATTTTCCTTTATAGTTGCTAGTTAAATCACTTGTCAGTTCTAGAAAACCCGTTGCTAGTTATTCCATAGCTCCCATGGCTTGTGAAGGATTCAAATGTATGCTTCTTCTATTTTCCTGTATTTTGGTAGACTGAATATGAAACCTTAAGGAATATTAACACACAAAAGAAAACATTTTATTTTTCTTTATTGGAGGCAGATCAAGATGAAGAAAACATTTAAAATAGTCAACAGAATATGTTTTTCTGTTTCAGTAGATGCAAATTGAATCCTACTGTACAATTTCATGTAAATTCCAGTTTTATATTTATTATGTACACTGATAAATATAAAGTGGGACGTAGTATACGTACTTTTTTGGTGACTACTTTGGCTTAATTGTATTACTCCAAAGGAAAAACCCCATAGCTACTATTTTCACATAACGTAATTTTGATTTGTTTAAATATAAAAATTTCTTTAGCCCAGTGCTCTTAAATATTAGCATAGTATTAATAATAATAGTAGTAATGGTAGCTGACCTTAATTGAGCACATCCTGCCCAGATACTTACCAAGTACTTTTTACACACTATCTTATTTCATCCTCAAAACAATCTTGTGAGATAGGTACCATTATATAGATGAGTAACATACCTGAAATAACACAGCTACTAAGAGAGAACAGTTTGAAAGATTCCTGAGCCTACATTGGTGAACATTATTCTGTACTTCCTCCTTGTCCTGACATCTGTCTGTAGAGAAAAGCCAGTTTTAGTCAAGGGAGTACAAGAAAAACTCATCAGAGAGGATGAAGATATAGGGGTCCTGGAGGACTCGGGAAAGTTTTGAGTCAAGGTAAAAAACGCAAGCAGTGGAGCCAGAGTATGAGAGGAGGTGATTATCGGGTGGCTTCTTGTGTAGTGAGCAAGGACTGACACAGGCTCAGCCTTAAAGCTTCCCCATACCATTAAATGTTGTTGAAAGAAGAGGTTTAGTTTTCTACAGACCTTTGTGTTGAAGCGTATACACTTACTTAACCTGTCTTCTTTTGATGAAGGTGCAAAGAAAGGTGCCTCATTCCTTATTGTCAACTCCCATCATCCAGTGTTGACTGTTGCACAGCAGAGGACTCCCTCAGAAAGAGAAGAGTTCTTTCTAATCTCATGCTTTGGGGCAGTGTATTTTCCTTTATAGTTGCTAGTTAAATCACTTGTCAGTTCTAGAAAACCCGTTGCTAGTTATTCCATAGCTCCCATGGCTTGTGAAGGATTCAAATGTATGCTTCTTCTATTTTCCTGTATTTTGGTAGACTGAATATGAAACCTTAAGGAATATTAACACACAAAAGAAAACATTTTATTTTTCTTTATTGGAGGCAGATCAAGATGAAGAAAACATTTAAAATAGTCAACAGAATATGTTTTTCTGTTTCAGTAGATGCAAATTGAATCCTACTGTACAATTTCATGTAAATTCCAGTTTTATATTTATTATGTACACTGATAAATATAAAGTGGGACGTAGTATACGTACTTTTTTGGTGACTACTTTGGCTTAATTGTATTACTCCAAAGGAAAAACCCCATAGCTACTATTTTCACATAACGTAATTTTGATTTGTTTAAATATAAAAATTTCTTTAGCCCAGTGCTCTTAAATATTAGCATAGTATTAATAATAATAGTAGTAATGGTAGCTGACCTTAATTGAGCACATCCTGCCCAGATACTTACCAAGTACTTTTTACACACTATCTTATTTCATCCTCAAAACAATCTTGTGAGATAGGTACCATTATATAGATGAGTAACATACCTGAAATAACACAGCTACTAAGAGAGAACAGTTTGAAAGATTCCTGAGCCTACATTGGTGAACATTAATTCTGTACTTCCTCCTTCCTCTTTTAGGAACTCTAAAGTTAGAGGCTGACATGTTGGCAGTTATTGCATATCTTAGATTTGTTTTATTCATAGGGCACATGTAGGAAATCTATTTCTTTTCTTGCTAAGTTCAGTAAGATGAAAGCTTCCCTGACTTATGCAGGAGAGCCCGCTTTTTTCATTTTTATCTTCTGCATATCCTTCTTTTTCATGGAAACCAGACTAAATTAAAAGTTCAGTCTAGACATTTGTATTAGTATTTTAAGAATATCTCTTAAAACTTAGAAAAACTTGACCTTTAAAAATATAAAATCTTATTGAGCCTGCATTTAATTTTGCCGGATATTTTATCTCCAATATGAACCTAACATACCAGTGGCTAATAAATGCATGAAAAGATGCATTGTTGAAGATTAACAATCTATAAAAATAGATTATAGATAGATTTTAAAATGTCACTTAATACATGCACTGATGTTTATATAGAATCACTATTACTGAAACAAAAGTTTTACTGCTACTATTTTTATTTTTAGGTTTTTTGTGTTTAAACAAGTTATTGGTATTTTAGCCGTCACGATTAATAGTCATTGTTAAAAGTTCCTTTGCCTAGAAAACTGAGAGATGAACTTCAAAAGAAGATAGTCCTCCCAGAGTTTTCCAGCTTAGCTTCAGTTACTTCTTTATTCACTGATGATCTTGGCATTCTGGGAATATAAGTTGGTGGATAGGATATGTAAAATTCTTTCCCCATATATTATCGTGCTTATCAATCCTGTTAGTAATAACAGCTGATTTTTTCCAGAGATCAGGCTTCATGCTTCTAAAATAGCTATAAACATTAAAACAGTCTCTTGATGTCTCAAAATACATGTATCTTAGATTGGAGAGACCTTTCACTTCTGCTTATTCTGCATTAAATATCTAAAAAGTAATAGCCTTCTGTTTTGTTTTTTTCAAGTTCAGGTTGAAACAGTTTGAAAGTAATAGCGGGTGAACTGATTGACTGGAGGAGAGGTAGGAAAAAGTAATAAAAAGTAATTGTAAAAGTCCAGCATTTGACGATTTATTCTAGTTAATCCTGAGGACATTATTGACTTGATGGTCAAGAAAAATTAATTTTGTATACCCTAATTAGAAAGACATAAAAATGCATTGGAGGGAATCTCCAGTGGTCCGGTGGTTAGGACTTGGTCCTGTCACACAGCCAGCATGCAAGCTCAATCCCTGGTCTGGGAACTAAGATCTCCCAAGCTATGAGAAAAAAAATATGCATTGGAAAGAATTTCATGACATAGGCTTATTAGAATATTTAAGTTTTCATGTTTAAAATTTACATTCTGGAGGGTGGGGACCAGGGATATGCATATGACTGATCTGGGAACATACATGTCTGTGAACAACAAAACTCTGTAAAACCTTGAAAATAAAGAATTTTTAAAAACAATAAAACAAAACAAAAAAATAATAAAATAAAATAAAATTTATATTCTAACGAGTAAAAAATGTATCATGTCACATAACAGGGATATTTGAGTTAGATGAATAATACATGTAGTACACAAGTACTATTTAGCATAATAGCACCTGACTCTGGAGAGTCATAGCCCCCCTCCCTTTAATCCCTGTATTGTATTGCTTATCATATTTATATTATAATTATCTCTTTAGTTGTCTTCCCTTTCTGATCATTTATCTCTCAAGCACAGAAACTGTTCCTGTTTTTCTGCTATCTTCAGGAGCTTGAACAGTGTCTGTTATAGGCTTTTTGGTACATGTTTATTGAGTGACTCGAAGGGCAGGTAGTTCTGGCTGTCTCTAAGCTGTCAGCATAAAGTTTGATAAACTATATTCAGTGGTGAATATTAAAATAATGTGCTTTTTGTTGTTGGGAATTATACCATTTTACTATTGGAAGGCACGAATCCTCCACTTAGCACACACACATTCACACGTACACACAAAACAGATTGAAATCCATAGAAGTTGAATGACAGTGTTGAGGTGGGGACTGAAAATCCATGTCACCTTATCTTGTCCTATACCAGTTTGTTTTCTCTTATATCCTGATGACTTATAGTGAAAATTCATTTGTTTCTTGAAGTTTAGGGAAAAGACCTTGAAAATGTTAATTTAATTCATGATACTATTTTTCTGTTTTTAACCATAATTAAGAAACTACTTGCCAACCAGAATACTGGAAAATAACTTTTAAATTGGTTTAATCAGTGATATTATTATTCTGTTTTATAGACCTCCGTGAGTGAAAGCCTTCAGAGGGAAGCTGCTAAGAAGCAAGCAATGAAACAGGTAAGGTAGAAGGGTGGGTTGAATGTATTTGGTGACGTGATTATTTCAGCTCACACTTTAAAGTATCAGTTTTGGGGTCTCTGTAACTGAGACTAAACAGTAGGTGTATATTAAATAATTTTATCTTGACACTTGTATTCTGAAAATGTATAAGGTGTTTCTTGATTTGTGTAGATTTCAGGTTTCTTGTATAAATTTTGAAGGAGAAGAACACACTGAAGAATTAGCTCCTTATTGCTGTGTGCTAGATAAAGCCCATTTCTGCTTCCAGATAGTATGATAATGGGTTGCATGGCTTAATAATTCCTGCTAGTGAGTTTAATTGCTTTAAAAAGGTATACGGCCAATATGATTTTGTTAATTATTTTAAAGTCTAGCAAGGAAGGGGAAAATCAGGTAATTTTTGGTAGACTTGCCAGCACCTTATATTTTTATATACTGTGTAGTATTTCCAGGTACTTTTATACATACGCTATCTTTTTTAAAATTCTCACAGACCTGCCCATGGTATTGATAAAGAGATTTGAAACTTCGAAAGAATGTTACCCCTCATGATTATGTAACTAATTACAATCGAGTGGGTCATATAAAATGAACTAGTGATATATACATTTTATAAGTTTGTTTCTATTTCATTAATTTCTTTCTCAACAAATTAGTGTTTTCTTCGTTCTACTTTATTTGGTTTTTTTGTTTTTCTTTCTGAAATAAGAGCATAGCTCTCTGTTTTCAGCTCTTCTCTTTTCTTATATATGTGTATAAAGCTAGACATTTTCCTCTAAGCACTGCTACAACTGCTTATCTCACAAGTTTTTAAAAAGTAATATTTTTTATTTAGAATATATTCTAATTTCCATTATGATTTCTTTGATCTGTGGGTTATATAGAATTTAATTTTTAAACATACAGAAGTTTTTTTTTTTTTTTCTGATTTTTAACTTGATTTTTTTCTGTTCTGAGATGATCCATTGTGTTGTTTCATATCCTTATAGTCTGTTGAGAATAACTCTGTGGCTCAGTAGTTTTTAAAAAATATTCCTGTGATGCTTGAAAAAAATATTGTAAATGTAAAATTACTCTCTTCATGTTATTTGACCAGTTTTATGAATCTGTCTATATTCATACTGATATTTTGTCTCCTCAAAATCACTGGAAGGCATGCGTTAAAATCCCCTACTATAATTTTGATTTGTCTGTTTTTCCTTAGATTTCTGCTCAGTTTTTACTGTATATATTTTGAGGTTCAGGTTTATTAATAATACCCTGTATCTATACAAGTGCTCCTTTGTTGCTGTCACAGTACAGAAAAAAATCAAATTTTCAATTTAAAACAGCCTTCTGTCCTGCTTCCCTTGCTTCTGTAGCTATGATGATGGTGATTTTGGGTTGCACATAATTCCTGCTAGTGAGTTTAATTGCTTTAAAAGGTATCGGCCAATATGATTTTGTTAATTATTTTAAAGTCTAGCAAGGAAGGGGAAAATCAGGTAATTTTTGGTAGACTTGCCAGCACCTTATATTTTTATATACTGTGTAGTATTTCCAGGTACTTTTATACATACGCTATCTTTTTTAAAATTCTCACAGACCTGCCCATGGTATTGATAAAGAGATTTGAAACTTCGAAAGAATGTTACCCCTCATGATTATGTAACTAATTACAATCGAGTGGGTCATATAAAATGAACTAGTGATATATACATTTTATAAGTTTGTTTCTATTTCATTAATTTCTTTCTCAACAAATTAGTGTTTTCTTCGTTCTACTTTATTTGGTTTTTTTGTTTTTCTTTCTGAAATAAGAGCATAGCTCTCTGTTTTCAGCTCTTCTCTTTTCTTATATATGTGTATAAAGCTAGACATTTTCCTCTAAGCACTGCTACAACTGCTTATCTCACAAGTTTTTAAAAAGTAATATTTTTTATTTAGAATATATTCTAATTTCCATTATGATTTCTTTGATCTGTGGGTTATATAGAATTTAATTTTTAAACATACAGAAGTTTTTTGTTTTTGTTCTGATTTTTAACTTGATTTTTTTCTGTTCTGAGATGATCCATTGTGTTGTTTCATATCCTTATAGTCTGTTGAGAATAACTCTGTGGCTCAGTAGTTTTTAAAAAATATTCCTGTGATGCTTGAAAAAAATATTGTAAATGTAAAATTACTCTCTTCATGTTATTTGACCAGTTTTATGAATCTGTCTATATTCATACTGATATTTTGTCTCCTCAAAATCACTGGAAGGCATGCGTTAAAATCCCCTACTATAATTTTGATTTGTCTGTTTTTCCTTAGATTTCTGCTCAGTTTTTACTGTATATATTTTGAGGTTCAGGTTTATTAATAATACCCTGTATCTATACAAGTGCTCCTTTGTTGCTGTCACAGTACAGAAAAAAATCAAATTTTCAATTTAAAACAGCCTTCTGTCCTGTTTCCCTTGCTTTTGTTGCTATGATGATGGTGATTTTGTGGATTCCCCATTTTCCTCCTTTGAGTTCTCCTGGTTGGTTTTGGAGAGGGAGCAGCAGTGCCAATTCATCATGTTGGCCAAAGGATTGTTTTTTGAGGTTAAAGTAAATGTTGAAATGTTTTTTTAAATTTTTTTAATAATTATTTTTTAATACCTTAAACAGTATTCCAGGTAAGAAGTTTTTAATTTAGCATGTACATCATTCCAGTCTAATTGTTAGCATGTAAAAACCTGAGAATAGCAGGTCAGTTCTTTGATTAATATATACTATACCCTATCACTTGAGAAGGATCCCTTTTGTGTTCCACATTGTAGAAGGCAATATACCAATTAAAGGCTAAAATGCGTATTCTGTGTACCTCAGGAACTTAAAAATTGGACCAGGAAATTAAGGTGTATGAAATAATTAGAAATTAATAACATCTAGAGTATTCTTGAAAGTTGTCAGTCATGTCTGACTCTTTGCGACCCCATGGATTGTAGTTTGCTAGGTGCTTTTTTTAAAATTTTGACCTCTTTTATTGGTTTTTTATGTATTTATTTTCATTCGTCTTTATTCTTTTGGCCTACGTGGGCCTCCCATTGCAGTGGCCTCTCTCGTAGCAGAGAACTGGCTCTGGGCACATGCGCTCCAGAGTGCTCTGCCAGACTCTTGAAAAAACAGAAGAGGAGGGCCTTGCATGGGGGCAGTATCATAGCCAGTGTGGTTCATCTAAGGCGTAATTATTGCTAATTGAAAACTTTTCTTAATACCTCATCATGACAGCTTGAGATGTAGTTGACACTGGCAATTTTTGACAATCTCTACAGAGTCTGAACTTAAAAAAATAAAAAAGAAAGAAAAGAAAGGGAAAAATAAAAATAAAAAAAGAGGAAACTGTTCCAAATCATTTTATGTGACCAGCATTATTCTGATACCAAAATCAGTCAAGGGCGCTTCGCTGGTGGTCCAGCGGGTAAAGACAATACCTTGCAGTGCAAGGGGCGCCAGTTTGATCCCTGACCTGGGAAGATCCCACGTGCCACAAAGCGACTGGACCAATGTGTCCAACTACAAAAAAAAAAAAAAAAGCCTGAAACAAAATCAGTCAAGGAGCCCACAAGAAAAGTAAGGTACAGACCAGCATCCTTGATAAACATCAGTGCAAAACTCCTCAATAAAATCTTAGCAGACCAAATTCAACAATCTGTTAAAAGGAGTATTCATTGTAATCAAGTGGGATTAATTCCAAGGGTCTCAGTCAGGATAGTTTAACAGCCACAAATGAATTAATAGATGAATTCAGTAAAGTTGCAGGATGCAAAATTAATATACAGAGATCTGTTGTATTTAAATATTCTATCAGTGAACTGTCAGAAATAAAAATTAAGATAATCTCATTTAACAATTGCATCAAAAAGAATAAAATCCAGAGGCAAAAGAGGAACTTCCCTGGTGGTTCAGTGGTTAAGACTCTGTGCTTCCACTGCAGGGCATTTGGGTTCAGTCCCTTTTTGGGGAGCTAAGACATACTGTTTGGCGTGGCCCCCAAGAAAAAAGATAATAAGAATAAATTTAGCCACAGAGGTGAGAGCCCTGTACACTGCAAACCACAAAACATTGATGAAATAAACTGAAGAAGACACAAATAAAAGGAAAGATTGCATGCTGATCAATTGGAAGACTTAATTTTGATTAAATACCCATTATTATTCAAATAAATGTATAGATTTAGTGTATTCTCTATCAGAATCCCACTGGCATTTTTCACAGAAATGGTACAATGCATAGATTGTTTTTGACTAGTCAGAGCAGTCTTGAGAAAGAACAAAAGATCCCAGTTAGCCAAAGCAGTCTCGAGAAAAAACAACAAAGCTAGGAATCATTCTCCCTAATATCAAATGATATTGTAAAGCTCTAGTAATCGAAACAATATGGTATTGGCATAAAAACAGGCACACAGGTCATGTGAGACAGAATAGACAGCCCAGAGATAAACACATATGTATACAGCCAATCAATTTATGATAAAGGAGGCAAGTAATGTACATTGGGGAAAGGGCAGTCTCTTCAGCACATAGTGTTGAGAACAGGGGACAGCCATGAAACAATGGAACTGGATTACTACACTACACCATACACAAAAAGTAACTCAACATGGATTAAAGACTGAAGTCGTGAAACTTCCAGAAGAAAAATTTTCTTGACATCCACTTTTTGGAAAGCTAAACAAAATCAGTCAAGGAGCCCACAAGAAAAGTAAGGTACAGACCAGCATCCTTGATAAACATCAGTGAAAAAAAGACCAAATTCAACAATCTGTTAAAAGGAGTATTCATTGTAATCAAGTGGGATTAATTCCAAGGGTCTCAGTCAGGATAGTTTAACAGCCACAAATGAATTAATAGATGAATTCAGTAAAGTTGCAGGATGCAAAATTAATATACAGAGATCTGTTGTATTTAAATATTCTATCAGTGAACTGTCAGAAATAAAAATTAAGATAATCTCATTTAACAATTGCATCAAAAAGAATAAAATCCAGAGGCAAAAGAGGAACTTCCCTGGTGGTTCAGTGGTTAAGACTCTGTGCTTCCACTGCAGGGCATTTGGGTTCAGTCCCTTTTTGGGGAGCTAAGACATACTGTTTGGCGTGGCCCCCAAGAAAAAAGATAATAAGAATAAATTTAGCCACAGAGGTGAGAGCCCTGTACACTGCAAACCACAAAACATTGATGAAATAAACTGAAGAAGACACAAATAAAAGGAAAGATTGCATGCTGATCAATTGGAAGACTTAATTTTGATTAAATACCCATTATTATTCAAATAAATGTATAGATTTAGTGTATTCTCTATCAGAATCCCACTGGCATTTTTCACAGAAATGGTACAATGCATAGATTGTTTTTGACTAGTCAGAGCAGTCTTGAGAAAGAACAAAAGATCCCAGTTAGCCAAAGCAGTCTCGAGAAAAAACAACAAAGCTAGGAATCATTCTCCCTAATATCAAATGATATTGTAAAGCTCTAGTAATCGAAACAATATGGTATTGGCATAAAAACAGGCACACAGGTCATGTGAGACAGAATAGACAGCCCAGAGATAAACACATATGTATACAGCCAATCAATTTATGATAAAGGAGGCAAGTAATGTACATTGGGGAAAGGGCAGTCTCTTCAGCACATAGTGTTGAGAACAGGGGACAGCCATGAAACAATGGAACTGGATTACTACACTACACCATACACAAAAAGTAACTCAACATGGATTAAAGACTGAAGTCGTGAAACTTCCAGAAGAAAACATAGGTGGTAATTTTCTTGACATCATTCTTGGTGATACTTTTTTTGGTCTATCTCCAAAGTCAGTGACAACAAAGCCAAAAATAAACAAATGGGACCATGTTAAACCTAAAAGTTCTGCACAGTGAAGGAAACCATCAACAAAATGGCATCCTTTTGAACATGAGAAGATATTTGCAAGTCATCTATCTGACAAGGGTTGTCAACCAAAATATATAAGGAGCTCATACAGCTCAAAACCAAGAACCCAGTTAAAAATGGGCAGATACATGTATAACTGATTCACTTGACTGTACAGCAGAGATTAACACAATACTGAGGGTATTATGCTAAATGAAATAAGTCAGAGAAAGACAAATACCGTATGATTTCACTTATATATGGAATCTACAAAACGTTCAAACAAAACTCATAGTGAATAGATTGATGGTTGCCAGGGCAGATTTTGTGAGGCTTGGTGAAACAGATGACAGGGATCAAGAGGTACAAAGTTCAAGTTATTTAAAAAAAAAAAAAAATCATGGTTATGTAATAATGTGTAGCATAATGACCATAGTTAATATTGTATGCAAATTGGGAAATTGCTAAGAAAGTAAATCTTTAAAGTTTTTCTCACAAGGGGAAGATTTCTTTTCTAATAACTTTGTATACTGACAGATGGTAGCTAGACTTACTGTAGTGATCATTTCACAAATGTCAAATCATAATCTATGTCAGTTATATGTAAATAAAAATAAAGAGTTCCTAAGTCATACCCTAGTCCTTTTGACTTTTTGATGTGGATAACTATTTATTTATAAGCAAATGGATAATAATAATTAATGTTTATTGAATATTTTTTGTCAGGCTCGTTGTAAGATTAAAGTGTAATTGATACAATTTTTATATGTGATCCTATCTCAGAAAAACTACTTAAGATTTTTTGTGGTATTTGGTTGGCTTATAATTTTGAAACATGTTCAATATTTTCTTTAAAGACCAAACTGGAAATTCAGAAGGCTCTTGCAGAAGATTCTACTGTATATGAATATGACAGTATTTATGATGAAATGCAGAAAAAGAAGGAAGAAAGTAACCCCAAATTGCTTTTGGGAAAAGACCGAAAGGTTTGTAGTTGAAAATACAAACATTTTTTGACTTTGACCTGCATTTTGTATTTTATTTCACCATGAGAATGATCTGACAAATAATTTTAGGTATACAAAATGTAAAAAGTGCCTAGTTCCAGATGGCATGGATTTGAAAGTTTTTCTTAAGGAAGTCTTTGTACTGCTTCTCCTGTTCATATTTCTTTGTGTTTTATAACTTCTTTGTGTTTCATAGCTTCCTAGCTTGGAACTGAATCACCTGTGTGTATCATGATTGTATTTTTAGTTTGACAAAAATGTTGAAGCGTGAGATTGAATGAAATAAGTTCAAATTTTCTATTACTCTTATTCTTTGACAAAGCACAGACTGGTTTTTAAGGATATATACATTTTACAGTATCTTCACATTTTACAGTATCTACAAATAAAGTAGTGGTGTAAAATTATATTAAAACTGCTATTTCAATTGGAAAGCTTTCCTGTTCACCTATCTATTGAAGAAGTAAAACAACACCATTTTGTAAAATGGGTGAGGAAAACGGTGAGGAAAACAGTGAAAATATTGCCTATTTAGTTTGAGACTTTTTTTTAAAAAAGTGGCATTTTGAATAACTCTGTCAATACTTTATTGAAAGGAATTTTTTTTTTTTTTGGCCTCTTTTATTGGTTATTTATTTGTTTTCATCCATCTTCACTCTGGCCTGTGTGGGCCTCCCATCACAGTGGCCTCTCTCGTTGCAGAGCACTGACTCTCGGTGCATGCTCTCCAGAGCACTGACTTGTAATTGGACACACTGGTCCAGCCAATTTTGAGAAAATAATCTTATTTCTGTTTTAAGGAATTCATGATAAAAGTGGAATATTAACAATTAATTTTCTTTGACTCTTTCATAAGTAATCTCATTTTTTCCCCTAGCCCAAGTACATTCACAACTTACTAAAAGCAGTTGAAATTAGAAAAAAGGAACAAGAAAAAAGAATGGAAAAGAAAATACAGAGAGAACGAGAAATGGAAAAGGGAGAATTTGATGATAAAGAGGCGTTTGTAACATCTGCTTATAAGAAAAAACTGCAAGAGAGAGCTGAAGAGGAAGAGAGAGAGAGGAGGGCTGCTGAACTTGAAGGTGAAATGAAAGAGGGAGAAGGGTAGAAGAAAACAGAAATAGAATTCTGCCTTGTGGTAGCCATTTGCTCTGTCACTGAGCTTTTAGATCATAATGTTGCCATAATTTATGTATGTGAATGCAGGGTACAAGGTATATGATGTTATGTAGTATTATAAAACAGAAGACTTTAAGTAAAAACACAATTGCACTCGTACTAATTGTTACTTCTGCAGAACTTTCTGCATCTCATTTTGCTGCTTAAAATATAATCATCACAAGTTATTGCTTTAGAAAATGATTTCAGTTGTTAAAACATTGATTACAAGGCCTAACAGCACAACATTTGTCAAAAATTACATAAACTGAGATTTAAATCCTAGTTTTATTTCCTGGGATGAGAAAACTGGAGTAAGATGACCCGAGGAGCATTGGGATCACCCAGAGTGTTAGTTGCTCAGTCATGTTTGACTTTCTGTGATCCCATAGACTGTATGTAGCCCACCAGGATCCTCTGTGCATGGGATTCTTCAGGCAAGAGTACTGGAGTGGGTTGCCATGTCCTCCTCCAGGGGATCTTCCCAACCCAGAGACTGAATGTCTCCTGTATTGCAGGCAGATTCTTTACTCCTGAGCCATCAGGGATTCAAGGAGCATTAGCTGGTCCTTTACTAAAAGAATAACATTAATTCAAGAAAGAACAAAGATGTGTAGAGGAGTGCTTTCTAGTTGTGGTCATTTCTCATGGTCTAAAATAGGTAATTATAAATAGCTTAGTTGGTAAATGCTTACAAACTATAAATGGAAGAAAACCAAATGTAAAAGACTTGGTCATAGCATGTACTATGTGTTGAGAGCAAATCACTCAGGATCAGATAGCAAATAAACAGGCCGACATTCCAGTAAAAGTCTGTTTATAAAAACAGGCACCAGGCCAGATTTGGCCTGAAGGCTATATAGAGACCAGTTTATACACTGTGTTATATCCTGTATGCTTGTGAAACTGAAGTGCATTTTGCCTGTTGAATATGTTCTCCTCACCTTTGCGTTCTTTCTCTTAGCACGTTTGGATGTAACCAAGCAGAGAGATCTCAGTGGATTTTATAGGCACCTATTAAATCAAACAGTTGGTGAAGAGGAAGCACCAACATGCAGCTTTCGTGAAGCCAGGTGAGATGTGGCATATGGAATATTAGCAGAAAGATACTGTTCATGATTTGTGCTTGTGGGATGATTTTAACTATCTGGAAGTAGAGGACTGTAGTATTGCATATTCTGTTGTTAGCCAAGCCTGACCTAATTGAATGAGTAACTGGGGATTTATAGTTTTTTAATTAAATACCTTTAGTTCGAGATATTTTTATTTTAAAGTAATTCGTATGTAGAAAATTGCACAATTGGTTATGTAGTATTATAAAACAGAAGATTTTCGTACTAATTGTTACTTCTGCAGAACTTTCTGCATCTCATTTTGCTGCTTAAAATATAATCATCACAAGTTATTGCTTTAGAAAATGATTTCAGTTGTTAAAACATTGATTACAAGGCCTAACAGCACAACATTTGTCAAAAATTACATAAACTGAGATTTAAATCCTAGTTTTATTTCCTGGGATGAGAAAACTGGAGTAAGATGACCCGAGGAGCATTGGGATCACCCAGAGTGTTAGTTGCTCAGTCATGTTTGACTTTCTGTGATCCCATAGACTGTATGTAGCCCACCAGGATCCTCTGTGCATGGGATTCTTCAGGCAAGAGTACTGGAGTGGGTTGCCATGTCCTCCTCCAGGGGATCTTCCCAACCCAGAGACTGAATGTCTCCTGTATTGCAGGCAGATTCTTTACTCCTGAGCCATCAGGGATTCAAGGAGCATTAGCTGGTCCTTTACTAAAAGAATAACATTAATTCAAGAAAGAACAAAGATGTGTAGAGGAGTGCTTTCTAGTTGTGGTCATTTCTCATGGTCTAAAATAGGTAATTATAAATAGCTTAGTTGGTAAATGCTTACAAACTATAAATGGAAGAAAACCAAATGTAAAAGACTTGGTCATAGCATGTACTATGTGTTGAGAGCAAATCACTCAGGATCAGATAGCAAATAAACAGGCCGACATTCCAGTAAAAGTCTGTTTATAAAAACAGGCACCAGGCCAGATTTGGCCTGAAGGCTATATAGAGACCAGTTTATACACTGTGTTATATCCTGTATGCTTGTGAAACTGAAGTGCATTTTGCCTGTTGAATATGTTCTCCTCACCTTTGCGTTCTTTCTCTTAGCACGTTTGGATGTAACCAAGCAGAGAGATCTCAGTGGATTTTATAGGCACCTATTAAATCAAACAGTTGGTGAAGAGGAAGCACCAACATGCAGCTTTCGTGAAGCCAGGTGAGATGTGGCATATGGAATATTAGCAGAAAGATACTGTTCATGATTTGTGCTTGTGGGATGATTTTAACTATCTGGAAGTAGAGGACTGTAGTATTGCATATTCTGTTGTTAGCCAAGCCTGACCTAATTGAATGAGTAACTGGGGATTTATAGTTTTTTAATTAAATACCTTTAGTTCGAGATATTTTTATTTTAAAGTAATTCTGCGTGTATGTTCAGGTAGTATATAAAAAGAGAAGAGTTATCTTTTCATAAATAGGACCTAGCCTCTGTGAAACGTAAGGTTCACATAATTGGGAGGTTAAAAATGAATTATCCATTATGTAGCCACTAGTTACATGGGATTCTCTGTGTTTGGCAAAAATATAGATCTTCCATAGACCCTTGCCTGAAGGTTCTAGTGGTCCATACAGAAGAACTGACTTTTACTTTTTCATTTCTACCAATATTGAAAATAGTCTGAATCATTAGAATATACTAGTTTGCAGATATTTTACAAGATAAACAGACATCACCACCTTTTAAATTTGGAATGATCAGAGTATATATAGTTGTAGGTATATTGACTTAAATACTGACTATAATTAATAATGTGGCATTTTGTGTTACATTAGTTTCTTAAGGTCCGGGATAAAAGAAGAGAAATCAAAAGGATATTCTGATGAAGTAAGTTCAGAGAACAGAATACCTCATGAGAACTGCATTCGTCAAACTGGTGTTAAAGTAGAGGAAAATCCAGATGCAGACAGTGACTTTGATGCTAACAGCAGTGAGGATGATGAAACGGAGGAAAATAATAAAGTGAACTGCAGAAGGGCAAAGGGCACAGAGACCTTAAAAAATGACTCCAGGCATCACAGGCATCAAACCCACTCACGGTCATCTAGTGAGGAAAGAGAGCATGGTACCAAGTGCCACACAAAAAGTTCCAAGTCGAGAGGAAATGAGGAAAAGGGAGATCAGCTCCAAGAGAGACCAGCCAGGGAGCAGGACAGCTATTACACTGACCGTGATTCTCGAAAAGAGAAAAGGGATTCCCACAGGCACAGAGAGTCCAGTCACAGAGATTCCCACTGGAAGAGGCATGAACAAGAAGAGAGACCGAGAGAAAGAGAAAGAGACCCAAGAGAAAGAAGTGACAGAGAATGGAAGAGGGAGAAAGACAGGGGGAAATACCCCTCAAGAGAACAAGAAAGACACAGACAGCGAAATGATTATGACCGACACAGTGAGAAAGAAGGTGAGAAGGAAGAGCATGTGAAAGCAAGAAAAGAAAGATATGAAAACAGTGATAAATACAGAGATAGAGAAAAACGAGAAGGAAGTGTTGAATCTGCAGAAAGAAATCAAAACAGAAAGGAAGGCAGCCCAAATTCTAGGTCAAAGGAAAGAGCCAGTAAAATGAGAGATGCAGAAAAGGACAAAGAGAGAAACCCAGAGAAACTCTCTAGTTCTGAAACATCACTCGGAGCAAAGCACAGGATCACAGAGCAGTGCCAAGAGACGGGCAGTGAGCAAGAGAGGCCACTCGAGACAGTGAACAAGTTTGCAAAACGGAGCAACGAAGAAACTGTAATGTCAGCAAGAGACAGATACTTGGCCCGGCAGATGGCAAGGATCAATGCGAAGACATATATTGAGAAAGAAGAAGATTGATAACTGCCCCAATGGCAAGACCTGTGGAAGCACAGAAAATAACTCCTGGAACATGCTGTGTGAACATACAAAGGAGCATGTTAACAGTGGTTGGGAGGGTATTTTAAAATGTGTTTTCAAAATTCGTTTTTGATTTATACTTGAGTCAGAAGTCAGTCCTTTTATTTTGAATGTTTAACTAAGTTAATATGTAATTACTTATCAGTACCACATTCTTGGTTGTATTCAAGCAACCCAAAGAGAGCGCTAAATCCCCCATAGGTAATAATGAGGAAAACTGGCTCCCCTACAACCATTAAAAAAAATTTAAGCAACTCTTCTACTGTTGATTTTGTTGCAGGAGCTGTTTGTTTTGTAAGTATTGTGTTTCAGATAAAAATATGTAGTTTTGAACAGAGAATATTGTTTTACTTTATGTTCCAAAATTTGTATTAAGGTGTAAAATATAGATCACACATTTAAGCTCACAACATACTTGGCTTAAATAAAAATAAAAAGTGATACATTTGTATATTTCATTGGTACTTTTTAAAAGTAATGTCACGCCATAATTCTTCTTTTTTAATTAAAGATCACTTTAATTCTGAAACCTTAGCAAGGTAGTAAATTGGTTATGTGTATAAATCAGGTTTAGCAAAGGGTTAAAAGATAGACTCATCCTAAATAAAATTACGTAAAGATTCAGGTGGCCTATTTATGAACATGTCTTGTTTAATATCCTCTTAAAAATATAGTACAACTTATTAGAGGTTCCATATTTCTGTACCAAGTCTTAATCAGTGAAGTGATAGACAACTTCAAAAGCACAGACTTAGTAACACAGAGGGGTGTAGTATAACTAAAATTTCAGGTGAGATCACGGAAGACCATGAGTGACAGGCTAAAAGTCTTCAAGTTTAATGAAGAATTGAATTCCTTTGTTAGGGTTGTCATACTAGATAGAGCACAGGGTTGGAGTTCTTTGATAATTATAATGAGTTATTCAGACCAGTATAAAGGACTGGAATTTGAATTGAAATTCCTTTGTTAGGGACTGTAATGTCAGCAAGAGACAGATACTTGGCCCGGCAGATGGCAAGGATCAATGCGAACATATATTGAGAAAGAAGAAGATTGATAACTGCCCCAATGGCAAGACCTGTGGAAGCACAGAAAATAACTCCTGGAACATGCTGTGTGAACATACAAAGGAGCATGTTAACAGTGGTTGGGAGGGTATTTTAAAATGTGTTTTCAAAATTCGTTTTGATTTATACTTGAGTCAGAAGTCAGTCCTTTTATTTTGAATGTTTAACTAAGTTAATATGTAATTACTTATCAGTACCACATTCTTGGTTGTATTCAAGCAACCCAAAGAGAGCGCTAAATCCCCCATAGGTAATAATGAGGAAAACTGGCTCCCCTACAACCATTAAAAAAAATTTAAGCAACTCTTCTACTGTTGATTTTGTTGCAGGAGCTGTTTGTTTTGTAAGTATTGTGTTTCAGATAAAAATATGTAGTTTTGAACAGAGAATATTGTTTTACTTTATGTTCCAAAATTTGTATTAAGGTGTAAAATATAGATCACACATTTAAGCTCACAACATACTTGGCTTAAATAAAAATAAAAAGTGATACATTTGTATATTTCATTGGTACTTTTTAAAAGTAATGTCACGCCATAATTCTTCTTTTTTAATTAAAGATCACTTTAATTCTGAAACCTTAGCAAGGTAGTAAATTGGTTATGTGTATAAATCAGGTTTAGCAAAGGGTTAAAAGATAGACTCATCCTAAATAAAATTACGTAAAGATTCAGGTGGCCTATTTATGAACATGTCTTGTTTAATATCCTCTTAAAAATATAGTACAACTTATTAGAGGTTCCATATTTCTGTACCAAGTCTTAATCAGTGAAGTGATAGACAACTTCAAAAGCACAGACTTAGTAACACAGAGGGGTGTAGTATAACTAAAATTTCAGGTGAGATCACGGAAGACCATGAGTGACAGGCTAAAAGTCTTCAAGTTTAATGAAGAATTGAATTCCTTTGTTAGGGTTGTCATACTAGATAGAGCACAGGGTTGGAGTTCTTTGATAATTATAATGAGTTATTCAGACCAGTATAAAGGACTGAGTATATTTGTTGCTCAATGTGTTTTTTTAAATAACTTGAGGTCTAAAATAATGGGCTTAAGAGAAATTGTATGAATTGGTGGACGGCTGTTTGTGTATCTTAATGTTCTTTCTCCCTCCCCTTGTTTACTTTTTTTTTTTTTTTTGACCACTTCTATTGGTCTTTCATTTATTTATCTTTTTTCTTTGGCCTGTGTGGGCCTCCCATTGCAGTGGCCTCTGTTGTCGCAGAGCACAGGCTCTGGGCACATGCGCTCCAGAGCTCCGGCTCGGTTGTTGGACACATCGGTCCAACCGCTCCGTGGCATGTGGGATCTTCCTAGGCCAGGGATTGAACCGGCGCCCCTTGTACTGCAAGGCGGTGTCCTTACCCACTGGACTACCAGGGAAGCCCCCTTATTTACTCTTGTTACAATCCGGTTATACAGTGCTATTTCATGATAACTGCCTTCTCACATATGAGATAGTTTGCCTGGAAAGCCATGTTTGCCTGAGTATTTTTTAAAACTGAAGTGTGATTTATAGTACCTTTTTTTGTGTCAGCCACACCTCTTTCCTCTTTTAGATTTTTCTTTTATTTTGGCCTTTTTTATTGACCTTTCATTTATTTATTTTCATCCATCTTTGTTCTTTGGCCTGTGTGGGCCTCCCACTAAAGTGGCCCCTCTCACCGGCTCTGGGTGCATGCACCCCAGAGAGCTGGCTCTTAATTGGACATACTGGTCCAGCTGCTCCGCAGCACATGGAATCTTCCCAGGCCAGGGATTGAACCGGTGCCCCCTGCATTACAAGGTGGACTCTTTACCCACTGGACCATCAGGGAAGCCCCTTTTTTAGATTTTATTATTTATTTGACTGTGCCAAGTCTTGGTTGTGGCACATGGGGTCTTTAATTGCAGCTTGTGGGATCTAGATCCCTGACGAAGAATTGAACCAAGGCCCCTGCATTGGGAATGTGAAGTCTTTTTTCGTTTTTAGAGGGGGAGTGTGAAGTCTTTGCAGGGAGGGGGCAGAGTGTGAAGTCTTAACCACTGGACCACCAGGGAAGTCCCATCTGTTGCCTTTTAATCTGTGCTTAATACTGTCATGGCATTATAGTATATACTGTGTTAGATGTTTAAGGGCAACCCGGGGTTCTAGATTGGATCCCTTTGGTAAAAGAGCATCATTGAATGGGGTCTGAGGTCCAGTGGCAGTAATGTATCATTGTTACTTTCCTGATTTTGATGGTTTCATGTTTATGTAGGATAATGTCCTTGTTTATTGGAAACACATCCTACATTATTTCTGTTTTGAATTTAGGATCTGCATATTTGGCTTCTATGGGTTTTTTTTTTTAGTTAGTATTTGTTTAATCTGTATTCTTATGTTAATATCTGCTATACAGCAAAGTGACTCAGTTATGCACATGTATACCTTGGTTTTTGAATTCTTTTCCATTATAATTTATCCCAGGAGGTTGGATATAGTTGCCTGTGCTGTACAGTAGCACCTTGCTGTTTATCCATTCTTTTTTTTTTTTTTTTTTTAAAGATTTATTTGTTTATTTATTTTGGGCGGGGGTCGGGTTGGGGAGGGAGGGGAGCAGGCGGGCCACCTCTATTGGTCTTTCATTTCTCTATGTTCATCCGTCTTTGTTCTTTGGCTCCTGTGGGCCTCCCACCGCGGTGGCATCTGTCACCGCAGAGCGCCGGCTCTGGGCGCATGCACCTCAGAGCTCAGGCTCGGTAATTGGACACATCAGTCCAGCCGCTCCACGGCACGTGGGATCTTCCCAGGCCAGGGCTCGAACCGGCGCCCCTTGCACTGCAAGGCGGTGTCCTTACCCACTGGACCACCAGGGGAAGCCCTGTTTATCCATTCTAAATGTAAAAGTTTTTGCGTCTACTGACCCAAACTGCTCAGTCCATTCCTTTCCCTCCGCTCCTACCCCTTGAAAACACAATCTGTTCTCTAAGTCTTTGAGTCTGTTTCTGTTTTGTAGATAGGTTCATTTGTGCTGTATTTAGATTCCACATGTAAGTGATATTATATGATATTTGTCTTTCCCATGTTGTTGCAAATGGCATTGTTCTTTTTCATGGCTGACTAGTAGGCCATTATATATATGTACCATATCTTCTTTATCCATTCATCTGTTAATGGACATTTGGGTTGTATCCATGTCTTGAATAATGTCTTTGTGAATACTGCTGCTGTGAACAGAGAGGTTGTGTGTATCTTTTTGGATTATAGTTTTGTTCAGGTATATACCATGGAGTGGGATTGCTGGATCATATGGTAATTCTGTTTTTAGTTTTCTGAGAAACCTCTGTACTGTTTCTCATAGAGGCTGCAGCAGTTTACACTCCCACCAACAGTGTTGGAGGATTCAATTTTTTCCATATCCTCTCCAGAATTTACTATTTGTGAAATTTTAATGATGGCCATTCTGATTGGCGTGCAGTGGTACCTCATTGTAGCTTTGGTTTGCATTTCTCATAATTAGTGATGTTAAGAATCTTCATGTGCTTATGTTATCTGTATGTCTTCTTTGGAAAAATGTCTATTTAGGTTTTCTGCCCATTTTTCTGTGGGGTTTTATGAGCTGTTTATATATTTTTGACATTTAAGCCCTCGTGGGTTGCATTGTTTTCAAATATTTTCTTCAATTCCATAGGTGGTCGTTTTGTTTTATGATTTCCTTTATTGTGCAAAAACTTCTAAGTTTGATTAGTTCCCATTTGTTTTTATTTCTGTTGCCTTGTGAGACTGACCTAAGAAAACATTGGTACGATTTATATCAGAAAATGTTTAGCCTCTGCTCTCTTCTAGGAGTTTTATATGGATGGTGTTTTTAAAGGTAGACATGCTGCAGATAATCTTTGGTCTGCAATCAGAATACCTAGATAAAAGGCCTATTCTGGAACTTTTCAGCTGTGTGAACCTGGATGAATCAGTTAAACACTCTTAGCTTCAGGTTCCATTATCTACAAAACTTGGAAAATAATACCTGTCACATAGAGTTCTCATGATCAAGTGAGATGATATTTGGAAAAGTACATTATAAACTGAAGCTCTGCACAGATGGCAAAACCGTAGTAATTTATTTAACTACTGAAATTTAATATCTAAATCCAATATCTAATTCTAGGTGTTTCATGGGTTTGTTTTTTTTTTCCCTAATTTTTTTTCCAGCTTCATGCCACGAGTTCTTTCTTATTTATTATTTTTCATCCATCTTTCTTCTTTAGCATATGCGGGCCTCCCGTTGCAGTGGCCTCTCATTGCAGAGCATCAACTCTGGGTACATGCACTCCAGAGCACTGGCTCTGGATACGTGGGTCCAACCGCTCCACGGTATGTGCGATCTTCCCTGGTCATGGAATAGGCACCCCCTACACTGCAAGGCGGACTCTTTACTCACTGGACCAGCAGGGAATCCCTAATGCTAGGTATTTTTGATGCTAAGTATTTGCAAATCACAGTGTTATTTTAGGGGTGTGCATGTTTTGACAATATACAGTTACTTTTTCTTTTAAGAGTTTGGAAGGGTGTTTTTTGTTGTTGTTAATGAGGCAATGTATTCATCATGATGTTGAGTTATTACAGTAGTAGTTAACAACAAAAGGTATTTACTGATGTCTTAAAATATAATTTGGAGCATTTATGACTGAACTGCCTAAATGAATACATGGGCAAAAATTTATGCATTTTTATAAATAAAACTTTTTTCTCCATTTTTCTGTGGGGTTTTATGAGCTGTTTATATATTTTTGACATTTAAGCCCTCGTGGGTTGCATTGTTTTCAAATATTTTCTTCAATTCCATAGGTGGTCGTTTTGTTTTATGATTTCCTTTATTGTGCAAAAACTTCTAAGTTTGATTAGTTCCCATTTGTTTTTATTTCTGTTGCCTTGTGAGACTGACCTAAGAAAACATTGGTACGATTTATATCAGAAAATGTTTAGCCTCTGCTCTCTTCTAGGAGTTTTATATGGATGGTGTTTTTAAAGGTAGACATGCTGCAGATAATCTTTGGTCTGCAATCAGAATACCTAGATAAAAGGCCTATTCTGGAACTTTTCAGCTGTGTGAACCTGGATGAATCAGTTAAACACTCTTAGCTTCAGGTTCCATTATCTACAAAACTTGGAAAATAATACCTGTCACATAGAGTTCTCATGATCAAGTGAGATGATATTTGGAAAAGTACATTATAAACTGAAGCTCTGCACAGATGGCAAAACCGTAGTAATTTATTTAACTACTGAAATTTAATATCTAAATCCAATATCTAATTCTAGGTGTTTCATGGGTTTGTTTTTTTTTTCCCTAATTTTTTTTCCAGCTTCATGCCACGAGTTCTTTCTTATTTATTATTTTTCATCCATCTTTCTTCTTTAGCATATGCGGGCCTCCCGTTGCAGTGGCCTCTCATTGCAGAGCATCAACTCTGGGTACATGCACTCCAGAGCACTGGCTCTGGATACGTGGGTCCAACCGCTCCACGGTATGTGCGATCTTCCCTGGTCATGGAATAGGCACCCCCTACACTGCAAGGCGGACTCTTTACTCACTGGACCAGCAGGGAATCCCTAATGCTAGGTATTTTTGATGCTAAGTATTTGCAAATCACAGTGTTATTTTAGGGGTGTGCATGTTTTGACAATATACAGTTACTTTTTCTTTTAAGAGTTTGGAAGGGTGTTTTTTGTTGTTGTTAATGAGGCAATGTATTCATCATGATGTTGAGTTATTACAGTAGTAGTTAACAACAAAAGGTATTTACTGATGTCTTAAAATATAATTTGGAGCATTTATGACTGAACTGCCTAAATGAATACATGGGCATTTTATGCATTTTTTATAAATAAAATTTAGGTTTAATTCTGTCAATAAAGTTTAAAAATAAATGTTTCATGTAAAGAGTAACATTGGAAAGTTTCATATTAACACTGTTAGCAGAAGATATTTATTCTTAGCTGTAAATAATGTGGAAGAAGAAAGATGATGAAAAAGAAAGTATAGTTCAGCTAACTGTATGTAGTCCAGAATTTGAAGCACCTCATTTATACATTCAACATAGTATCCTGAAAATGGTTTTTTGTAAATCAGGTGATATTTTAAATACCACTGAAGAAGTGCAAATTCTTATATAAAGTTCCTAATTTTATCCTTTAAACTTTGCATTTTTTCATGGATCAAGCTTTAAGATAAGGTTTACTTCTAATATTAGAGTCTGAGTAAGAATCAAGTAGCTTTTTAAAAAAATTAGCAAACTGTTCTTATTTGTTTATGGAAATTCAGGTATTTTAGCCCAGAGATGACTGAAGTTCCTCCTTCCTAAATATTTGTTGTTTGAACTGTCAACGTTTACAAATTGTTTAAAATAAATTATCTACTATAATTGGAGCCCACAGTTGTAGACCTAAAGGACCGACATCACCTATTCCCTCCTAAATGATAAGGTTCTTCCTAAAACTTTTTTCTGATGGCATCCTCTCCCAGTGCACACTGGTTCCAAATTAGACTTGGCCAGCGAAGATAGTCTCTTTCTGATAAGGAAATAAAAAACTTGCATGATAGAGCAGTTTGGTATGGATTTTATGATGTGTTAGTAAGAGAAATACAACCTGAAATTTCAGTTGAAATATATTGTGAATCATTCCCTCCAAAAAAAGATTTCTCTTGAAAAGATATGTTTTGAAATACCTAATGTAGAAACAGTACTGAATGGATTTCAACTATATGTTATACAATGAGAGACATACGTAAGAGTCCATCTTTTCCATTGTAGTAAATGCATGGTAAACCAATTGAGAGGGGTATTATTTCATTCTAGGAAAAGGAAATGAAAGTTGTTTTTTTGTTTTTAGAAAATTTCTAGATCCCAAGAAGACTGCCTCTAATGTAGTTATCTGAACATTAAAATATTGTTCATCATTGAATTTTAAAGACACTTAATGAAGGGAAAAGGTTATACTATAAAAATAAGGGAAAAAAAAAAAGATTTAGAGCTTTTGAAATAGTCCTTCCATGGAACTAAACAAGACACATTTTAATAAATTGACTTATCTGTGATATTGAAAAAAAAAATGTTTCAGGGGGACCAAGGAAGCTTTATACAGTATAGGGATATTCCGTGTCTTAATGGTTTGGTTTTTTAATGTTTGGATTTGTAAATTTAAGTCTCTAGCATACTTGCAAGTAAGCACTTTCTAAATTCATCCTCCTAATTTAGAGCCTTTGTGTAGCTCTCCTTGTATTTTTAAGGAACGTGTGACCTCCTTGATGACACTTTACAACTTCCCACTTTGCGTATTTTGCTTTTACTGCTTTATGGTGATGACCCGTTGTACCAGTCTGGGGAATCTACTGCTTCTCTTCCCCACCCATCTCTGACAGAAAAAAAGTAGGGTAGAAAATGCCTTCTGAATACTGTCTTGTTTAATGATACCTTAAGCACCAGGTGTTGATTGATGAGCAGAGAGACATGCTACAAAAGGAACCAGGCATGAATTGTACCATTGGGTAGCTTTGACAGTGATCTCCAAATCAATTATACAACAGACAAAACATATCAGGTCAGTCTTTTCTATTTATCAGAATATGGTTCTAATTCTGGGAAAATAATCTCTCTTTTAAGGAGAGGTAGGGTGGATGAGTTAAATGGAAATTCATACTTATGCTTAAATTTTGGTATTGGTGGTACCAATACCAGCTATATAAAAAGAGTGGATAGTGAGACAGTGACTGATTTCAAGAATAGCTGCCTTATTGTGGATTATTTGGTTATTTGCCATTATTTGATTTTGCAGCTAATACACTGGGTTTGTAGGGGTCTTTGCTTCCCTCTCCAGATGGGGCAGCCAGGGGTGTGAATTTAGGTTACAAGTCATATGCATTCCACGCAACAAATGGAATAAGTTTTAAATGTGTTTCAAAAGGTTTTTTTTGAAATAAGAGATGAATTTTTTTGGACTCCATTACATAAGAACAACCTCAATCAACTGAATTGGCCTCCTTGCCTTTGTTGTGTCTCAGCTATTCCTTAACTTATAAACCACAAAAAAGAAATTAACCGCAGTACAATTCATTCCATTTTTATTTTTTATTTTATGTAAACGCTAAAAGGTCTTTTAAAAGATTATTAGGTGTAAAGGGTCTTTTAAAAGATTATTTTGAAGTTTGTCTACCAAACTAAGTTTTCTTAAAAAAATTTATAGTAGTATTGGTAAGTAGGGATCGAGTAAATGCACACTGTCCTGAAGAGAGAGTTTGGATTTTTTCAGTCTAATGACATTTGAAAATTTTCAAAACACCTGTTTAACACCTGACTTGACAAAACTCTTAATTGAAAAACTGTTGTTTAAAAAAAGATACTTTGGAAAATGAGTTAAGTGTGTATTAGAGGGGGAGAATCTATATCTGAAAATATTTATAAAGGAAGTTCTTCAAATGCACAAAGCTCTTTACCACCGCATACGCTGCCATTTACATAACCTCTCTTCTTTCAGCACACTAGACCGCCGAGCATGGCGATAAGGTAGCAAGAGGGAATGAAAGACTTCAGTCTTCAGACTTGAGAAAATCAAGGTAGGTCAGAGTCATTTTAAATCCCTCTCCTCTTTCCTAATAATTTGGGGACTTTCTCAGCAGCTGACAGTCTATGAGGAAAACGTCCTGCTGGGAAAAACAGGGCATCAGAAATGGAAGCAGGGGAACACAGGAAGGTGGCTGGGGAAAGAAGACCCAGGGAGGAAAATCTGTAGTTGGATTAAATTAGGCCTCTGCTATAGGGATCTTCTTTTAAGGTTGTTGGGATTATATTAGCTTCGTATAGAGAACTGATGTGATATTGGTTGAGATGATTGAGTCCTTTTATCCATAACTAGGCCATTATTTGATTTTGCAGCTAATACACTGGGTTTGTAGGGGTCTTTGCTTCCCTCTCCAGATGGGGCAGCCAGGGGTGTGAATTTAGGTTACAAGTCATATGCATTCCACGCAACAAATGGAATAAGTTTTAAATGTGTTTCAAAAGGTTTTTTTTGAAATAAGAGATGAATTTTTTTGGACTCCATTACATAAGAACAACCTCAATCAACTGAATTGGCCTCCTTGCCTTTGTTGTGTCTCAGCTATTCCTTAACTTATAAACCACAAAAAAGAAATTAACCGCAGTACAATTCATTCCATTTTTATTTTTATTTTATGTAAACGCTAAAAGGTCTTTTAAAAGATTATTAGGTGTAAAGGGTCTTTTAAAAGATTATTTTGAAGTTTGTCTACCAAACTAAGTTTTCTTAAAAAAATTTATAGTAGTATTGGTAAGTAGGGATCGAGTAAATGCACACTGTCCTGAAGAGAGAGTTTGGATTTTTTCAGTCTAATGACATTTGAAAATTTTCAAAACACCTGTTTAACACCTGACTTGACAAAACTCTTAATTAAAAAACTGTTGTTTAAAAAGATACTTTGGAAAATGAGTTAAGTGTGTATTAGAGGGGGAGAATCTATATCTGAAAATATTTATAAAGGAAGTTCTTCAAATGCACAAAGCTCTTTACCACCGCATACGCTGCCATTTACATAACCTCTCTTCTTTCAGCACACTAGACCGCCGAGCATGGCGATAAGGTAGCAAGAGGGAATGAAAGACTTCAGTCTTCAGACTTGAGAAAATCAAGGTAGGTCAGAGTCATTTTAAATCCCTCTCCTCTTTCCTAATAATTTGGGGACTTTCTCAGCAGCTGACAGTCTATGAGGAAAACGTCCTGCTGGGAAAAACAGGGCATCAGAAATGGAAGCAGGGGAACACAGGAAGGTGGCTGGGGAAAGAAGACCCAGGGAGGAAAATCTGTAGTTGGATTAAATTAGGCCTCTGCTATAGGGATCTTCTTTTAAGGTTGTTGGGATTATATTAGCTTCGTATAGAGAACTGATGTGATATTGGTTGAGATGATTGAGTCCTTTTATCCATAACTAGGCTTTACTGCCCTTAAAATTTTGGTAAGGAAATCTTAACACTACAAGGTAAAATTTGCTTCTCAAGCTATGCATCCAGGTGTCCTAAGTCACTGAAGATCACATTTATTAGATCTGTTTTATGTGGCCTGAAGTCATTCACTTAAGTGACCCCTTTCCAATCAGCCTTACTTAGACTCAACCTTGAAAATTATCTTGATTGCCCACACTCTGATAGCCAACCAGGAAGAGTTAAGGGGTTGGGAGGAGGTTCACTTAAGGCTAACCCAGACTCTCCGTTTAGTTAATTTTGGATTGAGGGTGACCTTGGTTTTAGGTCAGGGTGCCAGACCTCTACACCCCATAAAAATGAGATCTATCCAGTCTTCACAAAAGCAGAACAACCTTAATGGTTAAACTCAAGTCATTTGAAGTAGACAGAGCTTAAACCAAGATAACCAACTGAACACTGAAGATGCCGTTATCAGTATTATCAGTATTCATCTTCAAAGTAGTTCACAGCCAAGCCACTGTGACTAATAGGCCAGAATTGCCTGAGGAATGTTCCCGTGAATGTTTAACAGAGAGAGACAGGAAGATGGCAGTGAAGTGTGGCAAATACTAAAAGTGAAAGGTCGCTCAGACGTGTCCAACTCCGCGACCCCATGGACATGCCATGGAGTTATCCAGGCAAGAATACTGGAGTGGGTAACCTATCCCTTCTCCAGGGAATCTTCCCAACCCAGGGACTGCACTCAGACCTCCTCTATTACAGGCAGATTCTTCTACTGTCTGAGCCACCAGGGAAGCCCAGCAGATTCTAAAGGCCAGTCCATAAAGGAAGGGGTATGGGCTAAAGCAGTGTCACTAGAAAAGGAGCCTGTTGAGCCTGTTGTAATTATTAAACCCTTCAAACAATAACATACATACAAATTTCAGTGTGTGGAATGTGTTAATGTAAGAAAACCTAGAGGAAATTCATATAGTTTTTAACAGGTAAGGATACGGTGGAACAACTGTACACAGACACACACGTGCGCACACACATTATTTTTCAGTTTAGCTTCTTAACATCTTCCTCTCTTGACTCCCCACAGGCAGCAACATTGGAATTGAGTCCTAAATTGCATCCTTAAAATTTTGGTAAGGAAATCTTAACACTACAAGGTAAAATTTGCTTCTCAAGCTATGCATCCAGGTGTCCTAAGTCACTGAAGATCACATTTATTAGATCTGTTTTATGTGGCCTGAAGTCATTCACTTAAGTGACCCTTTCCAATCAGCCTTACTTAGACTCAACCTTGAAAATTATCTTGATTGCCCACACTCTGATAGCCAACCAGGAAGAGTTAAGGGGTTGGGAGGAGGTTCACTTAAGGCTAACCCAGACTCTCCGTTTAGTTAATTTTGGATTGAGGGTGACCTTGGTTTTAGGTCAGGGTGCCAGACCTCTACACCCCATAAAAATGAGATCTATCCAGTCTTCACAAAAGCAGAACAACCTTAATGGTTAAACTCAAGTCATTTGAAGTAGACAGAGCTTAAACCAAGATAACCAACTGAACACTGAAGATGCCGTTATCAGTATTATCAGTATTCATCTTCAAAGTAGTTCACAGCCAAGCCACTGTGACTAATAGGCCAGAATTGCCTGAGGAATGTTCCCGTGAATGTTTAACAGAGAGAGACAGGAAGATGGCAGTGAAGTGTGGCAAATACTAAAAGTGAAAGGTCGCTCAGACGTGTCCAACTCCGCGACCCCATGGACATGCCATGGAGTTATCCAGGCAAGAATACTGGAGTGGGTAACCTATCCCTTCTCCAGGGAATCTTCCCAACCCAGGGACTGCACTCAGACCTCCTCTATTACAGGCAGATTCTTCTACTGTCTGAGCCACCAGGGAAGCCCAGCAGATTCTAAAGGCCAGTCCATAAAGGAAGGGGTATGGGCTAAAGCAGTGTCACTAGAAAAGGAGCCTGTTGAGCCTGTTGTAATTATTAAACCCTTCAAACAATAACATACATACAAATTTCAGTGTGTGGAATGTGTTAATGTAAGAAAACCTAGAGGAAATTCATATAGTTTTTAACAGGTAAGGATACGGTGGAACAACTGTACACAGACACACACGTGCGCACACACATTATTTTTCAGTTTAGCTTCTTAACATCTTCCTCTCTTGACTCCACAGCAGCACACAGGTTACAGGGTTCTAGTAGATTCCAGCTATGGAATTCTATGCTATTCAGAAAACATGGCTAGCAAGACATTACCCCTGATTTCTCCTACGTGGTTTATGCAGTCATGAACAATGAAACCTTCAGAAGCAAACGATGTTCGATACTGACGATCTTGTAACAAAGAATGACACGGGAGACTTTCACAGACTTGCTCTTAAACTAATCCTGATGATGACATGATTTTCATCACCTCCGTGCACACCCTCAGATCCAAAGCAGTCCACTTCAGCTGCATCACAGAGTCTAACGTGGTAACACGTCTCAGATATTTAACACAAGCAGTGGCTGGAGGCCAAAAGAGTCTGGGCACCATAGTCTCAGTCTTTGGGGACTGTGTTTCTATGAAGAAGGCCCTTCCATTGACAGGCTCAGCCAGAAACTCATTAACTTAGAGGGAGAAGGCAAGGTGTGATTTCTCAGGATGGGAAGAAGAGGTTGTTGGGAAGCCGTTTTCCTTTCACTGATGTTTTACACAGCATTCAAGCGGATGTCCCCACAGGGAATTTCTGTCGGTGTTTCTGGAGTGATGCCCTTAATAATACGCTGTTAAGAAGAAGATATGATGTTATTGTAATTTAATAGTTTAAAGTTTTTTTCAACTTTTTTTTTAAAAACATTTATTTTTTATTTATTTTTGGGGGGGTAGGGTGGGGAGGGAGGGGAGCGGGCGGGCCACTTCTATTGGTTTTTCATTTCTCTATTTTCATCGGTCTTTGTTCTTTGGCTCTTGTGGGCCTCCCATCGCGGTGGCCTCTGTTGTCGCAGAGCGCCGGCTCTGGGCGCATGCGCCCCAGAGCTCCGGCTCGGTAATTGGACACATGGGTCCAGCCGCTCCGGCACGTGGGATCTTCCCAGGCCAGGGATCCAACCGGCGCCCCTTGCACTGCAAGGCGGTGTCCTTACCCACTGGACCACCAGGGAAGGCCCCAGTTTTTTTCAACATTAACATTAAAGGTTAAATGGCATTTAAATGGTGTTTAATAGTAAACTGGAATAATTTTACTGACTTTTGTTAAGAAAAGAATCCTGGAGTTTCCTATTTAACTTGCTTTAATCCAGCATTCTACAAAATTATTTGACCGTGTAACATTTCCCCCAGCAGAAACACTTAATTGATATCCCATGGAACTACTGCTCCTTACAACGCACTTTGGAAATGTTAATCCAATTCATTGAGCATATTTTAAAGATGAAGAAGCCAAGGCCGGCAGAAGGTGAGTGATTTGTCATAGTCCTTTCCCTCCCAGGCCCCGTGACTGGCTATATCCCAGTGCTTCCTTGTAACCCACTGCTTCCCCTCTGGTGGTGTGTGCCAAACATGGCCTTGCAGTCAGCCTTCTACTACTCACGGATCTGAGCTCTGTTGATTGTACACCTTTGCGTGGCATTTCCTGTGGCCACCAGGGGGAATTTGCAAAAGAGATGACCAAGACTTGAGGTACAGTCTGTGACCAAAGAATACTGAAATTTATTGGCCTGAATTCCCACCCCAGCTTTGGTTTCTGGGTTTGAGTCAAGGGGTCCAGTGGGCCCTCGTGACAACCTAAAGGAGCAAATGCAGTGACTCCAGTCTGAGCATGTATTTCAGCAACACCAGAGTCCAACATCTTTGGGAAGAATAAAGCTGTGACGGGGCTGTCAGGGGTGTAGGGAATTAGTAACTCTCTTCAGAGGACTGTTCACCTAGAATTGAGTTTTTCTATTTGGAAAAAGAAGCGATCTCAATTCTCAGAAAAAAGATGGTGTTTAATTGCCTCATGCTCTCTTGCTTCACTTTTCTGATGAAATGTTTTACGAAGATGAGTCTGACAAGCTCATGTTTTTCTTTTAAGAACCCACACACCAGCCCACCTCTACTCTCAGGTCATTATAGACCATAGTCCCTCTAGCTTTCCCCCAGGTACTCGCCTCCTGCAAAACCACCCACCCACAGACCTGTGAGCGGCCACTTCTTTAGGTTCTCCTGCCACAGTAACCTCCTTGCTGTGGCAAGAAACAATCAACAAACAAGTACCAATCCAGGCGTTTTCTGTTCTTCTAACCTGGCTGGGAATCCTGGCGGCCTGAACTAACTCTGGCAGCACAGGATGGAAAGTAGCAACTCATCTCCCTAACATCTAGAACCGAGTTCTACATCCATAAACTATTAGTACCCTGAGGACACAAAAGAGAAGCCAAACCTAAAAGCAAAAGAGCACTGGACCAAAAGCCAGAGGCCCTGGGTTCTAAGCGTCCCTGTCCTGTGTGTCCTTAGACGAGTCACTGAAATAAGGAAATTGAACAGCACTATTCCCAATCTCAGTGTCTTTGCTAAAGATACCTGCCTGTCCACAGTATTTTGATAACAAGATAATCTACATGAAGATGCTTTAAAATATATACAATCATATATGAATTGTAACATTCTGTTACTGAAATTTTTACAGCACACTCTTCGTGTACTGACATGGATCTTGCTATAATGGCAACTTTTTTTTTTTTGCATTCCAGTAACTTAAGCTAAAACCATAATATTATGGCAACATCCTTATTTAGTGCTGATTTTCAGAACAGCTGTTTGCTGTTAGAAAAATGACCCAAACATTTTAGCACATTACCTCTTTAAGTGTCCCTGGAGTGACGATCAGCCGGTAAGTATATACAAGGTAAAAAAGGGCAACCATTCCCTGGTATTTAGCAACACCAGAGTCCAACATCTTTGGGAAGAATAAAGCTGTGACGGGGCTGTCAGGGGTGTAGGGAATTAGTAACTCTCTTCAGAGGACTGTTCACCTAGAATTGAGTTTTTCTATTTGGAAAAAGAAGCGATCTCAATTCTCAGAAAAAAGATGGTGTTTAATTGCCTCATGCTCTCTTGCTTCACTTTTCTGATGAAATGTTTTACGAAGATGAGTCTGACAAGCTCATGTTTTTCTTTTAAGAACCCACACACCAGCCCACCTCTACTCTCAGGTCATTATAGACCATAGTCCCTCTAGCTTTCCCCCAGGTACTCGCCTCCTGCAAAACCACCCACCCACAGACCTGTGAGCGGCCACTTCTTTAGGTTCTCCTGCCACAGTAACCTCCTTGCTGTGGCAAGAAACAATCAACAAACAAGTACCAATCCAGGCGTTTTCTGTTCTTCTAACCTGGCTGGGAATCCTGGCGGCCTGAACTAACTCTGGCAGCACAGGATGGAAAGTAGCAACTCATCTCCCTAACATCTAGAACCGAGTTCTACATCCATAAACTATTAGTACCCTGAGGACACAAAAGAGAAGCCAAACCTAAAAGCAAAAGAGCACTGGACCAAAAGCCAGAGGCCCTGGGTTCTAAGCGTCCCTGTCCTGTGTGTCCTTAGACGAGTCACTGAAATAAGGAAATTGAACAGCACTATTCCCAATCTCAGTGTCTTTGCTAAAGATACCTGCCTGTCCACAGTATTTTGATAACAAGATAATCTACATGAAGATGCTTTAAAATATATACAATCATATATGAATTGTAACATTCTGTTACTGAAATTTTTACAGCACACTCTTCGTGTACTGACATGGATCTTGCTATAATGGCAACTTTTTTTTTTTTGCATTCCAGTAACTTAAGCTAAAACCATAATATTATGGCAACATCCTTATTTAGTGCTGATTTTCAGAACAGCTGTTTGCTGTTAGAAAAATGACCCAAACATTTTAGCACATTACCTCTTTAAGTGTCCCTGGAGTGACGATCAGCCGGTAAGTTATATACAAGGGGATGCAGAGGAAAGATGAGGTTCCTATGCAGTAACCCAGAATGATGCTCCACTGAGGATAATTATACTGGAAAAGTCGTAGCTCTGGTGGGCTCATCAAAAAGCTGCAAATGATGAACTAGAACAGAAATTTCAAGAAACTTTAAAATCCACACAGACACCCATGTAAAAGGGAAGATAATTTCAGCAAATTGTCCAAACAAGATATCTCTTCATGGTTCCTACTGGTCCCAGGGCTTTATATACTGGTCTCTGGGCTTTGTTTTCATTTCCTCCTGCATTTCTCCGTTGATTGTTTTTGGTAAAATGGAAGGCATGTATGTCTAGAAAGCATAAGGACTCTCAAGACCTGGAAAGGACACAGACTCCTGAGAACCTGTTTCTTCTCTCCCCTTTCCTTATGTTAACTCCAAGCTAAGAACTAGGGTTTCAACAAAGATGCCTCTGCCACGAGACATCTTGACAACAAATGCCTGCCTGCCACCAGCCCTTGTAAGGAAAGGTGTAATGGAAGGAAACGGCAGCTTAATGCACCTTTTACTTGAAAATTCAGTGAAGACTTCGACCAAGAAAAATTTCATGGTGTGCTCCCAACACTTGGTTTATGAGTTTTCTTATTTCAGTTCGGCTTCCAGAGAGAGTGTAAATACCAGTTTTTGCCTAGTAACTGCTGTGTCTGAAATCGTTATTGTTCTTGATTTAATTTGACCTTATTATTTCATAATCATAAAGAAGACAGTTAATTAAATTATCTGTGTGGTTAAATGTCTATTTATATCTTTTTTTCTTTGTCTTCAGGTAATAAAATAGGAAACTGTTAAACACACATCCATCTTCAGAACAGTGCTGTCTTAAGTCCAGGAAGAAGCTTTCAAAACAGGAGCCTGGCCAGTCACAAACCTTTCTCCATATAGACTCTCCTCGGCCCTGGACCCAGCTACCAAAGGGACAAATATTAGACTCTCCTGTAACTTAAGCAAAAATTTTCAATCCTTATTTAGTGCTGATTTTCAGAACAGCTGTTTGCTGTTAGAAAAATGACCCAAACATTTTAGCACATTACCTCTTTAAGTGTCCCTGGAGTGACGATCAGCCGGTAAGTTATATACAAGGGGATGCAGAGGAAAGATGAGGTTCCTATGCAGTAACCCAGAATGATGCTCCACTGAGGATAATTATACTGGAAAAGTCGTAGCTCTGGTGGGCTCATCAAAAAGCTGCAAATGATGAACTAGAACAGAAATTTCAAGAAACTTTAAAATCCACACAGACACCCATGTAAAAGGGAAGATAATTTCAGCAAATTGTCCAAACA
Organism: Tragulus kanchil; assembly: GCA_022376925.1. Lineage (NCBI taxonomy): Eukaryota > Metazoa > Chordata > Mammalia > Artiodactyla > Tragulidae > Tragulus > Tragulus kanchil. The sequence continues at coordinate 64,192,024 of JAIOJX010000027.1, forward strand.
AGATATCTCTTCATGGTTCCTACTGGTCCCAGGGCTTTATATACTGGTCTCTGGGCTTTGTTTTCATTTCCTCCTGCATTTCTCCGTTGATTGTTTTTGGTAAAATGGAAGGCATGTATGTCTAGAAAACATAAGGCTCTCAAGACCTGGAAAGGACACAGACTCCTGAGAACCTGTTTCTTCTCTCCCCTTTCCTTATGTTAACTCCAAGCTAAGAACTAGGGTTTCAACAAAGATGCCTCTGCCACGAGACATCTTGACAACAAATGCCTGCCTGCCACCAGCCCTTGTAAGGAAAGGTGTAATGGAAGGAAACGGCAGCTTAATGCACCTTTTACTTGAAAATTCAGTGAAGACTTCGACCAAGAAAAATTTCATGGTGTGCTCCCAACACTTGGTTTATGAGTTTTCTTATTTCAGTTCGGCTTCCAGAGAGAGTGTAAATACCAGTTTTTGCCTAGTAACTGCTGTGTCTGAAATCGTTATTGTTCTTGATTTAATTTGACCTTATTATTTCATAATCATAAAGAAGACAGTTAATTAAATTATCTGTGTGGTTAAATGTCTATTTATATCTTTTTTTCTTTGTCTTCAGGTAATAAAATAGGAAACTGTTAAACACACATCCATCTTCAGAACAGTGCTGTCTTAAGTCCAGGAAGAAGCTTTCAAAACAGGAGCCTGGCCAGTCACAAACCTTTCTCCATATAGACTCTCCTCGGCCCTGGACCCAGCTACCAAGGAAGGTGATTTTGGAACAGAAAGGTAGGGTCTGGTCAGGAGCCACCTCTGCTGGAACTCATCCTATCTTGATGTCAGATGTGTGAAACCTAACGCGGTTCAGGGAGACCGCAGGTTCGCACTGTGGCCACTAAGTATTGCTCCAAACAACCTCCTCACACATCCCCACCTCTTCTTGCTTATATACAGTATATTCTTTTTCTTAACTTGGCTTCAGTGAAAAAGGATATTTTAAGTAAGCTACTTGTTATTTACCTAAAGCAGCCTTAAAATGCCCTGAGCAAGGGATCTTATAAGTGAACCCAGAAGTGAAGGACACATAGGCTTCCTCTTAACTGGGCCCTGAAGCACCTGCCTTTAGAGGATGTGAGTATAGTGATCCATCACAGGAATTAGGAGTCACATGCATGAACCCACATCTGTACCTGGATTTTGCTGGTCACAGAATCTCATTGATTGTAGCCCAACCATTCACCTAGTTTGACAGACAGCCACAGAAATGAAAATACTAAAAGCCTGGGGTCAGGACTAAAGTAGGGCCCATGAGGTATTCACATTGGGTACAACATTTGAGGGGGTGCCAGAATTCAGTCATCAAGAAATAATATTTCAGTGCAGTACTTTAAAAAGACAAACTCTGATAGGGCCAGATTAGGGTGAGTGAGGTAAGACATGCAAGTATACAGTCAGATCTTATATTTACTTTAAGTGCTAGAATTTGTTTATCGACTATTTTTTTGTATTAGGTTTGATTTTTTAAAAAATATTGCATAAAAATAATGTTTATTGGGACTTCCTGGCAGTCCACTGGTTGAGGCGCCACCCTTGCACTGCAGAGGGCATGGGTTCAATCCATGTTTAGGGAAATACAATGCCTCATACTGCTTGGTGTAGCCAAAAAAAAAAAGAATAGTATTTATCTTGACTACTAGGATTTACTATGCTGCTCATGAAGAACCTGACAGGGATCCTAGTAATTCTGTATATTCATTTTCTCAAAGATTACGCCCCACCAAAATTCATTAAGCATAGATCTTGAGTCAAACACAGAATTCATTCATTGTTGAATGAGAGAGCTCAGCTCCAAGGGTTACCTCTTTGCCCAGAGATGGCGGCCTGCTAATATCGCACATGTGGCTCTGAGGTAGCCTGGGATAAAGTGACTCCATGCACATCAGCAGTATCTTGATGTCAGATGTGTGAAACCTAACGCGTTCAGCCAGGTTCGCACTGTGGCCACTAAGTATTGCTCCAAACAACCTCCTCACACATCCCCACCTCTTCTTGCTTATATACAGTATATTCTTTTTCTTAACTTGGCTTCAGTGAAAAAGGATATTTTAAGTAAGCTACTTGTTATTTACCTAAAGCAGCCTTAAAATGCCCTGAGCAAGGGATCTTATAAGTGAACCCAGAAGTGAAGGACACATAGGCTTCCTCTTAACTGGGCCCTGAAGCACCTGCCTTTAGAGGATGTGAGTATAGTGATCCATCACAGGAATTAGGAGTCACATGCATGAACCCACATCTGTACCTGGATTTTGCTGGTCACAGAATCTCATTGATTGTAGCCCAACCATTCACCTAGTTTGACAGACAGCCACAGAAATGAAAATACTAAAAGCCTGGGGTCAGGACTAAAGTAGGGCCCATGAGGTATTCACATTGGGTACAACATTTGAGGGGGTGCCAGAATTCAGTCATCAAGAAATAATATTTCAGTGCAGTACTTTAAAAAGACAAACTCTGATAGGGCCAGATTAGGGTGAGTGAGGTAAGACATGCAAGTATACAGTCAGATCTTATATTTACTTTAAGTGCTAGAATTTGTTTATCGACTATTTTTTTGTATTAGGTTTGATTTTTTAAAAAATATTGCATAAAAATAATGTTTATTGGGACTTCCCTGGCAGTCCACTGGTTGAGGCGCCACCCTTGCACTGCAGAGGGCATGGGTTCAATCCATGTTTAGGGAAATACAATGCCTCATACTGCTTGGTGTAGCCAAAAAAAAAAAAAGAATAGTATTTATCTTGACTACTAGGATTTACTATGCTGCTCATGAAGAACCTGACAGGGATCCTAGTAATTCTGTATATTCATTTTCTCAAAGATTACGCCCCACCAAAATTCATTAAGCATAGATCTTGAGTCAAACACAGAATTCATTCATTGTTGAATGAGAGAGCTCAGCTCCAAGGGTTACCTCTTTGCCCAGAGATGGCGAGCGCCCTGCTAATATCGCACATGTGGCTCTGAGGTAGCCTGGGATAAAGTGACTCCATGCACATCAGCAGGGATTACTCTCAGTTCTTTCATTTCTCTGTAACTCGATTTAGGGTGGAAGGAACTTTTTGATCTTTTAGAGCCGGTGGCTGTTCCTTCAGTCCATCTTATTAAGATATCTGGGCCACCCATCTCCTCATAGGACATAGATGCAGCTGTGCCTTCTTTCAGAATACCCTTTCACATTCTATTTGGACGTTCCCCGGCCAACCCTTTAGTTTTTGTGCTTTGTGTACCTGCATGTCTCAATGTTCACCTGTAAGATGGACAGCGTGCTCATTTTTGCCTCTGTAATGCTGCACGTGTCCGTGTCTACCCCAGGAGTCCTTGACTTCCATTCCCTGGACCCTGGAGATTTTCAAAACCAGAGCCAACCTCTGCCCCAAGCAGCAGGTTATTTTCAGGGCCCAGAGGTTCTGGGGTGCGCTGTGGGCTCCAGTGTGCCTCTAGATCTTGGCCTCATAGTTCCCTATTACCTTGTCAGCATCACTAGTCTGCCATTGCTAGAAGCAGAAGTCTTGACATAAATGGGTTATTAATTTATATTATTACCAGTGCTTCTCTATAATCTACTTAAATCCTTTCATTTGGTTTTCAAAGGAAAGAGAGACACTGGATTAGTTCCCGAGGGAAGAAGGCATGTTTGTTTGCTTTCATATTCCCCACACAGGGAAGGAATGTTGTTTGGGGCTGAGACTCAGGAAAGGCAAGCAAGGTCTTCACCTTGGGTGTAAAACTTTAGTCAGAAAATCAGACCTGAGACCTGAGTTTCTCTTTCATTTCCTCATCGACTGCCTGTGGAGAAATTTGATCAAAATTTGAAAGTAGGGGGTTGAAGCTTTCAAGTATAATCACGGAACTGTTCATTTCTGCCTTCAGTTCGGTGTTTGCTTCATATGTTTTGGGGACTGTACTGTTTTATGTGTGTAATTTAGAATGGCTTCATATTCATAATAAATTCATCCTTTTTCATTAAAAAAAAAGAAAACAAACACAGCATTGGATGTAAGTTTAGCATAAAGTCTGGCCTGGCACTTACTGCTCAGTGGATGTTGTGTGTCATTGTCATGGAGCAGGGGAGGATTAAATAATGTGACCGAAGCCAGAAGAGAGGGTAACTTTGTGGGGGAGGCCAGATGTTTGAGGGTGACTCCCTTCTCCAGGGCCGGAAGAAAAAAGGGCGATGATGACCACTCACCAGGAGAAACAGAGGGCTGATAGCTACCCAGCAGATCTTCCAAAACCATCCAGGGCTGAAGCCAAGCATTTGCTTCACATCACTGCAGAACTGATTGATGCCTACAGCCATCCGAAAGAGAAGGAGACTGGTTGACCAAGAGAGGAAACGGACTGTCCTAGCCCTGACTGCGTTGACCAAGAGAAAAGGGAATTACGGCAATCTGTGTCTACCCCAGGATCCTTGACTTCCATTCCCTGGACCCTGGAGATTTTCAAAACCAGAGCCAACCTCTGCCCCAAGCAGCAGGTTATTTTCAGGGCCCAGAGGTTCTGGGGTGCGCTGTGGGCTCCAGTGTGCCTCTAGATCTTGGCCTCATAGTTCCCTATTACCTTGTCAGCATCACTAGTCTGCCATTGCTAGAAGCAGAAGTCTTGACATAAATGGGTTATTAATTTATATTATTACCAGTGCTTCTCTATAATCTACTTAAATCCTTTCATTTGGTTTTCAAAGGAAAGAGAGACACTGGATTAGTTCCCCGAGGGAAGAAGGCATGTTTGTTTGCTTTCATATTCCCCACACAGGGAAGGAATGTTGTTTGGGGCTGAGACTCAGGAAAGGCAAGCAAGGTCTTCACCTTGGGTGTAAAACTTTAGTCAGAAAATCAGACCTGAGACCTGAGTTTCTCTTTCATTTCCTCATCGACTGCCTGTGGAGAAATTTGATCCAAATTTGAAAGTAGGGGATTGAAGCTTTCAAGTATAATCACGGAACTGTTCATTTCTGCCTTCAGTTCGGTGTTTGCTTCATATGTTTTGGGGACTGTACTGTTTTATGTGTGTAATTTAGAATGGCTTCATATTCATAATAAATTCATCCTTTTTCATTAAAAAAAAAGAAAACAAACACAGCATTGGATGTAAGTTTAGCATAAAGTCTGGCCTGGCACTTACTGCTCAGTGGATGTTGTGTGTCATTGTCATGGAGCAGGGGAGGATTAAATAATGTGACCGAAGCCAGAAGAGAGGGTAACTTTGTGGGGGAGGCCAGATGTTTGAGGGTGACTCCCTTCTCCAGGGCCGGAAGAAAAAAGGGCGATGATGACCACTCACCAGGAGAAACAGAGGGCTGATAGCTACCCAGCAGATCTTCCAAAACCATCCAGGGCTGAAGCCAAGCATTTGCTTCACATCACTGCAGAACTGATTGATGCCTACAGCCATCCGAAAGAGAAGGAGACTGGTTGACCAAGAGAGGAAACGGACTGTCCTAGCCCCTGACTCTTGGAGAGACTAGCACCTCTGGAATTGCTGGTCTGAAAGTGGGGGACATGTCACAAAGATGAATATTGTAGCAGGCAAAGCTCTTTCAGCAGAGAGTGGGAGAACTGGTGGACATTTGGGGAGGGAGCTGCAGCCTCGTCTTGGTGCCCACACTAAGATTTCAGCATATATCTGATTTTATCGTTACTGTAGAAAAGGAAGTTGAACTTTGTCTAAAGATGGTGAACCCACTTGATGGACTGACTCTGACCATATGCTAGAAACTTTTCAGAGAAAATCTAACCCTACTATTGCTCATTCATATTTCAGATCAAGATCAAGGTTCTTCTCTACAAAGTAACTTGCATGGAAGGGAGAAATGGGGACTCTGACTTGGGGGAGATGGAGAAGAGGAAGGAAGGGCTCTCTTCAGTTACTTCCCTAAAAGTGCCCACAGTCTGTGGCATTACACGCTTGGAACATGGTCCACTGAAGTGCTGCGGGGGTGGGGAGGACTTCTCTGAAACACACACAGCTCAAAACATGGGACTCCCCTTCATGTTGTGTGTAATGACATACGTGCTAAACCTATTCTGCTATCACAGAAACTGGGAAAACATTTTCAGAATGAAATAGTCATGTCTTGATTGTAAAGCTCTCTGAACTTGGTTTTCTTCATTTCCACTGTTCGTGCCTTCCTTATCCTCACCCGTGGGCTCTGGGGGATCACTGTCCAGGGATCCATGTCAGCTTATTCTCTGCGCTTCTGGTGGTTTAACCCTTATCAGATTCCATCCCACAATGTGGGGGGAGGGGAATAAACTAGAGGTTTTAGCAAGACATAATCCAAACAGAAATATTCTGGCCTCTTCCCCAGAAGATAAGCTCCTAAACCACTGTCTCAGGCTCAGGAGGGAGGGCCTGTTTGTGAAGTTTAAATTGGGGCCACTCTGTGTAACAGCGGAATATTGCACACTCTGCAGATGCAATCACAGTACACTAGTGTTTCATCGTGTGTCCAACTCTCAGAGCCTGTCAGGATCTTAAGCAACGACTGTGGATGAGCTGTAAGGGAACCACTTCAGCCTGTCTCCACTGGGTAAGCACTTAACTCAGAAGGGAAAAAAAAAAGCCTTCCCAGGAGCTCTGGTGATGTTGTATTGAGCCTGGGGGAAACAATGACCTGTTTCTGAAGACAGCACATAGGAGGTGACACCTTGTACACTGGCCTGCCTTTCTCTGGTGAATCCAGCCCTAGTGTATCTGGTGCCTATGTGGGCTGGTGTCGGGAAGGATCTGGTGGGAGGAAGCATCTTACCGTAGAACCAATACACAGCGACCGCTTCTATCAGGACCACGGTGAGCACTGCGGGTCCTGTGGCAAACTCCTCTAGCAGCTTCACCACATAGGCCCCTCCCTGGAAATGAGACCACCAGCTTGGTTCAGGGCCCACTGAGGCACTGCCTCCTCTTTACAATAGGGATAAAAAGAACAGGATAATTCTGGGAAGTTCTCACCATGGATCTAATACAAGTGTCCCAGAGCCTGCCTCTTGGACTGGCCTTGGCAGGGTTGCAAGATCTCCTCCTGTCAGATACCTCTTCCCACCCTACCATCACTCTCTTTATTTCCTCTCTCCGATAAGCTTTAGAGACAAACTGAAAAGCACCTCTGGATCTACAGTCAACTTTCTTCAGTATACTAAACACCAACTGTGTATTCTACCCTGGAGAATCCTGGTCCCTGAAGACTGAATCTGAACCTACAATACCAGACGCTTGCACTGGGCTCATTGGTTACGGTGTTGCCTCTGTCCTATCCCCCAAATCCCTTGGGTCCTACTTAGGGTCCCACAACCCTGCTGAAGCTCCAGAGCCACTGGGGTCATGGCCTGAAGATTATCTACAAAATTGACTTTGAGTCAGAAGGATGCAAGCCTACCATTTCCCTGAGTACTGCCTGACACCTGATGTAGATGTAGTTTCACAGCATTTGCCACAGCTCCCTTCCCCCTCAAAAAGAATTCATTGGAGAAGGTCTAACTTTGTCACCATCGCTGCCCCTTTGGAGGAGACAAAGTGATGTTACAGACATAAGATGCCAGCCTCCAAATGTTCTGGCCAATATTCCCATGAAAGCAGCCCTAAGGATTGGACATAGACTGAAAAGGCAAGCCTTGGTTTTTCTCCAGATAGTCTGCCAAGCCTGAAATCTAGGTAGATTTGCCATAAAATGCTGAGCCTCCAGATAACCATGCCCAGATTCTACAGACAGATGCCGCCAGAGACAACTGCTCTTCTCCCTGATGACTAACGTCTAAACAGCAATGACAACCTTTCTCCCTTTGGCCCCAAACCCAGGGCTCCACGTGGGCTGGAAAGGAACATCTCCTTGCAGCGTTCTGTTGCCCAAGGGGAGGCCGACTCTTTCAGTTGGGGGGCGTGGTACTCACAAAAGTCAGGGTGATCAGGGATCCTAAGAAGCAGGTGATGACCACACAGAGCACAAACCACTCCCGGCGCTTGGACCAGATGTGTGGAAACTCATCCAGCACGGCTGTGATCACCCCCTCCAAGCCTGCAAACTGAGACGGGCACACCCATGGTCACCGTGGCAGCCTGGGGACAAATCTGGTACCTCCAGGACAGTGAGCAGAGGGAGGGGTTCAGATTGCCACATGACCTGTTGAGCTGACCGTGACACGTTCCCCCTCCCCACTGGCCCTATGTCCGTTTTCCCCCATCATTTAGAACCCATCCCTAAGGACACAAAGGAAAGAAAGCACAGCCTGTGGACAGGACTTCTTCACGTGAGGTCTCTCGGGGAGACTTTGGTTTTGCCAGAAGTGCCAACTCAAAGCTGAGCCTCATTCCACCTTAATGAGATGAATGCTGGGCCACAGGGCACTGGGACACAAGAGGGACCCTGCCCCCACCTTGAGGTGCTGCCAGTCTGGTCAAGGGACAGAGCACAATCACAGCAGTTCATATGTGCTGAGCTCCTGACCTGGCCCAGCACTTCACTCTCATTATCCCATTGGTCAGGGGTCCCCAGCTGGGCTGTGGAGCTGTAGCAGCCCATGGCCCATTAGGAACCAGGCTGCACAGCAGGAGGTAAGTAGTTGTTCTTCCCAGTTGGTTAATGACTAATGCTACTGGCCCAAGTGAACAGGAAAAAGTGATGTTACAGACATAAGATGCCAGCCTCCAAATGTTCTGGCCAATATTCCCATGAAAGCAGCCCTAAGGATTGGACATAGACTGAAAAGGCAAGCCTTGGTTTTCTCCAGATAGTCTGCCAAGCCTGAAATCTAGGTAGATTTGCCATAAAATGCTGAGCCTCCAGATAACCATGCCCAGATTCTACAGACAGATGCCGCCAGAGACAACTGCTCTTCTCCCTGATGACTAACGTCTAAACAGCAATGACAACCTTTCTCCCTTTGGCCCCAAACCCAGGGCTCCACGTGGGCTGGAAAGGAACATCTCCTTGCAGCGTTCTGTTGCCCAAGGGGAGGCCGACTCTTTCAGTTGGGGCGTGGTACTCACAAAAGTCAGGGTGATCAGGGATCCTAAGAAGCAGGTGATGACCACACAGAGCACAAACCACTCCCGGCGCTTGGACCAGATGTGTGGAAACTCATCCAGCACGGCTGTGATCACCCCCTCCAAGCCTGCAAACTGAGACGGGCACACCCATGGTCACCGTGGCAGCCTGGGGACAAATCTGGTACCTCCAGGACAGTGAGCAGAGGGAGGGGTTCAGATTGCCACATGACCTGTTGAGCTGACCGTGACACGTTCCCCCTCCCCACTGGCCCTATGTCCGTTTTCCCCCATCATTTAGAACCCATCCCTAAGGACACAAAGGAAAGAAAGCACAGCCTGTGGACAGGACTTCTTCACGTGAGGTCTCTCGGGGAGACTTTGGTTTTGCCAGAAGTGCCAACTCAAAGCTGAGCCTCATTCCACCTTAATGAGATGAATGCTGGGCCACAGGGCACTGGGACACAAGAGGGACCCTGCCCCCACCTTGAGGTGCTGCCAGTCTGGTCAAGGGACAGAGCACAATCACAGCAGTTCATATGTGCTGAGCTCCTGACCTGGCCCAGCACTTCACTCTCATTATCCCATTGGTCAGGGGTCCCCAGCTGGGCTGTGGAGCTGTAGCAGCCCATGGCCCATTAGGAACCAGGCTGCACAGCAGGAGGTAAGTAGTTGTCTTCCATGAAACTGCGCCCTAGGGTCAAAAAGGTTGGAGACCACTGCTGTTAATGACTAATGTACTGGAGGGCAGTAAGCGCCCAAGTGAACAGGAGCTGGTGGAGCACCAGGAAGCAGCAGACAACATGGCCTGGGGTGGCCAGGATGGGAGGGAATGGGTACAGCTTTCTCTTCCTCCTCCCCTTCCTCCTTTTCCTCTCCTGCCTCCCCAGGGCTGGATTTCCCTCCCCATTCACTTACCGTGCTGTCCAAGCCCAGTGTGATTAACATCAGGAAGAAGATGATGGCAAAGAACGTGGACGCCGGCATGTTGGCTATGGCTTCTGCATATGTGATGAACAGGAGGCTGGGGCCTGAGGTGGAGGGAGGAGGAGGTGGTCACCAAGATCTGCCCTACAAACATGTCTCAGGGGCCACACCAACCATTACGATTCCTGTCGTAAGACCTTACATGTGAAGCAGGCTTGGACCTGTACCAATGCTTCTTCACACCTCACGTCACTCTACCTGGCTATCCTGACATCCTGGGAGGCAGGAAGGGAATAGTATCTACCTATTCCCTGAGGAAAGAGTGTGTGCCCTTAACCAACATGGAGAAAGGAAATAAACCAGAGACCCCAAGACTAGCAAGGCTGTGCACAAGAAGTATTTCCACTATATAACAAGTCTTTTTTCTTTTTTTTTTCAAAGTCAGGATTGATACATTTCCAAAGTTTCACAGCATATAGCTCCTCTGTAGCTCCAGAGCAGTCAGAAATATTAGGTTGATTTAGAATAATCATAGAGGTCTTAGAATAAAGCCCTCCAGCTGTTTTGAATTCCTTTGAGATAGTATGAAGAACATGTCAGCAACCTCTCATGGTCTAGATAAGTTACCTTGGTTTGGGGCATAGAGCTGGTCAGAGCACTGGGTCAGGCCAAAGACAGATCTATGTTGGCAAGAAGCCCTGGGACTTCATCCAGAAGATGCCATCACCTTGGGATTTCCCTGGTGGTCCAGTGGCTAGGACTCTATGCTCCCCACTCAGGGAGCCTGGGTTCCATACCTGGTCAGGGAACTAGATCCCATATGCCCTAAGACCAGTACAACCAAATTTTTAAAAAGATTCCATCACCTCTTTCAATGTCTGTCACTCTTTTTCCATGAAAACTCAGTACAGTACAGTGACTACATCATCTACATTTATTTTTCAGCAAAAGGAATTTCGAAGGATTGGTCATTGTTGGCTTACTAGGCTTGGACTCATCACAGGATCCAAAGACACTGGTTTTAAAAGCCATCATCCAAGTCATATTTTGAAGCCTACGCAGTATTCAGGACCCTAGTACTGGACGCCAAGGGAGCTGTCCCGTCCCCACTAAGGCCTGAACACATGGGAAGAGTTGAGATCTCCAAGGTTTAGGTCTCTAAAACCTTTGAAAATTTCAAGAGGAACATTAGAATGCAGAAGTTAGATATTTGTAAAACTCCAGAGAGCAGCAGAGAGCAGTTCCCAGTGGGAGCCGGGAACTCAAACAGAACCCAGGGTCCCTACCTGCATCTTTGGCCACCTCAGACACCTCTTCATTCCTCATCTCCGCCATGTACCCCAGCACTGTGAAGATGACAAATCCTGAAACGAAGCTCGTCATGCAGTTCACCACACTGGTCACGAGGGCGTCTCTGGAGCGGAAAACCCAAGGGGACTGAGACATCTCCCAAGTCGGGAGTCTGGGGAGAATCTGTCTCCAGGCTGACAAGGGCAGAGCTCACAGGACATCACACCTGCCCAGTGTCTCCCCTCCTCCTGGGGCCCAGCCTCTCAGAGGGACTGCCTCACCTCCAAGCACAAGCTGTGGTGAGCACTGCACACAGCAAGGGGAGAACAGCAGGGCAGGGGCGGTTGTGAACCAGCAGGGCACAGGCCGCTGGGTTTCTGAAACAGCCCGACCTGCAGCGGCAGCCTTGGCCTCCTCCTTGGGAAGACCTCAGGTTTAACCTTTTGACGTTATGTGTAAATGAGGTGCCACAAAGATAGCCTGACATTTTTAAAGGACCTTATACAACTTTAGGCTGATGTCCCAGCACAAGGCCACACTGCTTAGGGTGCATGTTAAACTCTTTTTTGAAAAGATAATTCTATAATTATTGTATGAATAGCACAGATTGCTGGATATCGCCGTCTGTGACAGATGGCATATTAAGACAAAATTAACTCTAAAGATGATGAGTGATATTTAAACCACAATTGGTACAACATTCCCTGTTTTGTCAAATTTCTGAAGTGAGATTTTGACATAGATCATGGCATTCTGTGTTGGCCAGAATAGCTCAGTCATTACTCTTTGTGTGTGTGTGTGTGTGTATACATACACACAAATAAGTTATCACAATTTTTGTAGTTAATTAACAGGTCAACTATAAGCATTTACTATATGTTGCAGTTTTTGTAAACCTGCTTCAAAATTTCATCTTGATATGTAGAGAATGTCACAAAACAAGTGGCCTGCGGACCCTCAACCCCTGAGTGGTCTGAGTGGGGTTATGGGCTGGGTGGGTGCTCTGGCCATGGGTGAACTGGTCAGGCACCAGAGGTACTCTTGAGGGTCAGAGTGTCAATATGGCCTGAGCCTGACCAGCTCGGAGACCATCGATTTGATTCCTTTCCTCCAGACCGGCCGACTTAGGCTCACGCTGCTTCCATGCTTTGCTTGGGGAGCCCCGGATACTCACTGGTAACAGTTGTTGTTGAATTTGTTGTAGCTCGCAAAAGCCAGTAGGACCCCAAAGCCAGGGCCGAGAGAGAAGAAGATCTGGGCGGCCGCGTCCACCCACACCTGTAGCAAAGCAGAGGCAAAGGTCGGGGCCGAGACCAGGCCGTTGCTGGGTCTTGCGATGGCCTCCTGTGGGGCCTGCGCCCTCATGCCTCCCCATGGCTACGCGCTGAGACAGAAAACAGGCTCTCAGGCTTCCTTGTAGGGATGTCCACAAACCAAGTGCAAACAAATATGATTGCTTCTCTTGTAGGCATAGACCAACGCACTGGCCTCAACTGTACTTTTCACACTTGTATTTCTGGTTTAAAGCATCACTTGCAGACTTGCCAGTGAACCCAAATGTTAGTTGTTCCTACTGCCCTATTGGGAGGACTGACTTCAGGTAGTTTAAGAGACACACGGGCACACTGCTTCCTTCATTATCTTACCCCTGTCTCCAGGAGTTTCTGCCAGTTGGGTTTCAGATAGAAGAGAACTCCCCTCCAGGCTCCAGGGAGGGTGGCCCCCCTCACCAGCAGGATCAAAAGGACGATGTAAGGGAAGGTGGCTGTCACCCAGACCACCTGTAAGGAAGGAAACACAGGTTATCACCCTATGAATGCTGGTGTCTCACTCAGAAGCCTCCAAGAAAGGAGATCTACCTTTTTTTTTTTCTTTCTGTAATTTTACAAAAAATTTAGTGTGGCGTGACAGGAAGATCGTAGCCTTTAGAATTCAACAGGGGTCTGAGTCCCTGCTTGTTGGTACCACTTCTAAACCCACTCCCCATCTCTAAGATGGGAAAACACCCCACAGGAGACAATAAAGTAACCAGTGGACGCAAAGCCCTGAACGTGGTCCACGATGAGCATTCAAGAAATTACTACCACTCCTATTAGTTATGACACTATCAGTGGATTCAAGGAACTTTTTAAAACTCCTAAAATACTTCTTGAGATTGACCCTATTTCTAGAATGTTCTAACAGAGCCGGTTGCAGAGAGATGGAGAATCATGGGATGGGTTTGGTGTGAAGGAAACCACGTCGCTTCCCTGTGTACCGCTGTCCAGGCTGCTGAGTTCTGAGTTTGGGCTCCTCCAGGGCCCCTGGGCAGGCCTGGGTCAGCAGCCAGAGTCCTCCTCACCTTGCCAGATGTCTTGACCCCTTTCCAGATGCTAAAGTAGATAATAGTGAAGATAAGCATGATGCAGAGGGCAAGCTGCCAGCTGAGGCCCCCCAGGTCCTGGAGCCCCTTCGACCGGTGGATCTGCAGGACGTGGCGCCTGAGTGAGAGAAAGAAGGGCTCGTGATGGCTAAGCGGTCACCTGAGTGCGTGTGATATCTCTAGGAGGCTGACAAGAGAAAAGATAGAAACCACTCAGCAGAGACCACGTGGCCACCAAGCTCTGGGGACAGCTGGGAGGAGCTCTGGCCATCCTGAAGGAGAGAAGAGGGCAGTCGAGTTGACTAACTCAGCCCAAAGGCAGGCTTCCAGGCCTCTCCATCCCAGGTGGGGACCCAAACAGTGACTGATATGACTGGCTTTTCACGAGGATGTGTATGTGTGGGCAGGGGGCCCCTTCCCCACCCCCAAACAGCTTCCTTTGAGCTGCCACTGCCTGAAATTCCAGCCCTAAAGAAAACTCCCTGTGCCAGGCATCTTCCAAAGGGTGCAGCACAGAGGCCCAGATTGGAACACTCAGGGTAGAGTCTCCTAACCCCCTCCTCTACATATACTCCCCTTCCCGGACAGTGTCATCTCTAAGAAGCCCATCAGCGGAGGTGGGGGTGGGAGGCTCTAGAGGGAAGGGCTACATGTCTAATTATGGCTGGTCTGCATTGTTGTATGGCAGAAAGCAACACAACATTGTAAAGCGGTTTAAAAAAGAAATCCGACAGCTAAGAAGTGAAGAGCCCCTTGCCCCCACGAGCCTCCCAAGAAGCCAAAGCCTAGGGGTGTGTCCTGCCCCCAAGAGGCCACCCCCTTGCTGACAAGCACGTACATGTAAAACTCTTCGGCAGGGGACGCCGAATGGAGCGTCCAGGTGACGTTGTCATCGGAGAAGTAGTTGGTGCAGTTGCCGGTGTTCCAGGCATTCCTGCAGCTGGTCCAGGGCAGCTGGTCGGTGAAGGAGGAGATGAGGTAGTAGAGGGCCCAGGCCATGATGGTGTTGTAGTAGGAGGCGATGTAGAAGGCGATGAGGCAGATGGCATACCCGATCCCTGGGGAGACAAGAGGCGAGGGCAGCCACGGGTCCAGGGCTCTGGCGGTGCAGCGGGGCGCTGGCGGCACTGCCGCCCGGATGGGGTACGGGTGGGGCTGCCATTCATTCCATCCCCCAGATACTCCGGGACGTGGAGGCAGGGTGGCCAAGGTTGGTAAATTCCTCATCTGTATTGGCAAGGTCACACATTACAGAAAATGTGTGCATGTGCTATTAATGTTTCTTTTTTTCCTATTGACTTGACTTTTTAAAATTAGAATTAATGTTTAACTTTTTATAGCCAATAAACAGTATTGTGGCAGTTTCAGGTCAAAGCAAAGAGTCCCGGCCGTCGAGTTGACTAACTCAGCCCAAAGGCAGGCTTCCAGGCCTCTCCATCCCAGGTGGGGACCCAAACAGTGACTGATATGACTGGCTTTTCACGAGGATGTGTATGTGTGGGCAGGGGGCCCCTTCCCCACCCCCAAACAGCTTCCTTTGAGCTGCCACTGCCTGAAATTCCAGCCCTAAAGAAAACTCCCTGTGCCAGGCATCTTCCAAAGGGTGCAGCACAGAGGCCCAGATTGGAACACTCAGGGTAGAGTCTCCTAACCCCCTCCTCTACATATACTCCCCTTCCCGGACAGTGTCATCTCTAAGAAGCCCATCAGCGGAGGTGGGGGTGGGAGGCTCTAGAGGGAAGGGCTACATGTCTAATTATGGCTGGTCTGCATTGTTGTATGGCAGAAAGCAACACAACATTGTAAAGCGGTTTAAAAAAGAAATCCGACAGCTAAGAAGTGAAGAGCCCCTTGCCCCCACGAGCCTCCCAAGAAGCCAAAGCCTAGGGGTGTGTCCTGCCCCCAAGAGGCCACCCCCTTGCTGACAAGCACGTACATGTAAAACTCTTCGGCAGGGGACGTCGAATGGAGCGTCCAGGTGACGTTGTCATCGGAGAAGTAGTTGGTGCAGTTGCCGGTGTTCCAGGCATTCCTGCAGCTGGTCCAGGGCAGCTGGTCGGTGAAGGAGGAGATGAGGTAGTAGAGGGCCCAGGCCATGATGGTGTTGTAGTAGGAGGCGATGTAGAAGGCGATGAGGCAGATGGCATACCCGATCCCTGGGGAGACAAGAGGCGAGGGCAGCCACGGGTCCAGGGCTCTGGCGGTGCAGCGGGGCGCTGGCGGCACTGCCGCCCGGATGGGGTACGGGTGGGGCTGCCATTCATTCCATCCCCCAGATACTCCGGGACGTGGAGGCAGGGTGGCCAAGGTTGGTAAATTCCTCATCTGTATTGGCAAGGTCACACATTACAGAAAATGTGTGCATGTGCTATTAATGTTTCTTTTTTTCCTATTGACTTGACTTTTTAAAATTAGAATTAATGTTTAACTTTTTATAGCCAATAAACAGTATTGTGGCAGTTTCAGGTCAAAGCAAAGAGTCCCGGCCGTACATATACATGCATCCATTCTCCCCCAAACTCCCCTCCCACCCCGGCTGCCCTACTTAGTGTACATTTAATTGCCAAGGGTTCTATTTTGCTTCAGCAATCGCATACCGCTTAAGCAGTCAAAACCATTACTCAGGTTATCTCCCAGGGACACCTAAGGCCTGATTCCAGGAGAAGGTCTCCAGCTCCCACCCAGTGATGGAAAGCATCACTTTCTTGGTGGACCCACTCAACCGCCCACGCCTTTCTGTTACCTTTGAAGATGGGGCAGATTTTCCTCCATATGGAAATGCATCCATTTCGGTGGTACTGGCCCAGTGCAAGCTCCATGTAGAAGAGCGGGATCCCCCCGAAAATGGCCATGATCGTGTAGGGGAGGAGGAAGGCCCCTGAGGCGGAGGAAATACAGTTTCACTTCGTGTGCACAAGCGTCCCAGGACCGCACCGTGACTCCATTGCTGCAGAGCCATGAAGCGACCCTGTCCTGAGTGACACACATGCCGCTCCCATCTCAGCGCTTGGCCAGAAGGAGTGGTAGTGAGGAAGTGTGGTGGAGAAGACATGGAAATGGTCTCCGAGTCAACAGGACAGGCACTTGGAACCAGTTTCACTGCTGGTGGACCTTTCTCTCTGAGCCTCTGTTTCCTCTACCAGAGGACGAGGTTTGAGATCTGAGGTTCCCAAACTCAGCCACATATCAGAATCACTGGTGAGCTTGAAAACACATGCCCACCCTGACTTCCTGCTGCATGGTGTTGTAGTAGGAGGCGATGTAGAAGGCGATGAGGCAGATGGCATACCCGATCCCTGGGAGACAAGAGGCGAGGCAGCCACGGGTCCAGGGCTCTGGCGGTGCAGCGGGCGCTGGCGGCACTGCCGCCCGGATGGGGTACGGTGGGGCTGCCATTCATTCCATCCCCCAGATACTCCGGGACGTGGAGGCAGGGTGGCCAAGGTTGGTAAATTCCTCATCTGTATTGGCAAGGTCACACATTACAGAAAATGTGTGCATGTGCTATTAATGTTTCTTTTTTTCCTATTGACTTGACTTTTTAAAATTAGAATTAATGTTTAACTTTTTATAGCCAATAAACAGTATTGTGGCAGTTTCAGGTCAAAGCAAAGAGTCCCGGCCGTACATATACATGCATCCATTCTCCCCCAAACTCCCCTCCCACCCCGGCTGCCCTATTTAGTGTACATTTAATTGCCAAGGGTTCTATTTTGCTTCAGCAATCGCATACCGCTTAAGCAGTCAAAACCATTACTCAGGTTATCTCCCAGGGACACCTAAGGCCTGATTCCAGGAGAAGGTCTCCAGCTCCCACCCAGTGATGGAAAGCATCACTTTCTTGGTGGACCCACTCAACCGCCCACGCCTTTCTGTTACCTTTGAAGATGGGGCAGATTTTCATCAATATGGAAATGCATCCATTTCGGTGGTACTGGACCAGTGCAAGGTCCATGTAGAAGAGCGGGATCCCCCCGAAGATGGCCATGATCGTGTAGGGTAGGAGGAAGGCCCCTGAGGCGGAGGAAATACAGTTTCACTTCGTGTGCACAAGCGTCCCAGGACCGCACCGTGACTCCATTGCTGCAGAGCCATGAAGCGACCCTGTCCTGAGTGACACACATGCCGCTCCCATCTCAGCGCTTGGCCAGAAGGAGTGGTAGTGAGGAAGTGTGGTGGAGAAGACATGGAAATGGTCTCCGAGTCAACAGGACAGGCACTTGGAACCAGTTTCACTGCTGGTGGACCTTTCTCTCTGAGCCTCTGTTTCCTCTACCAGAGGACGAGGTTTGAGATCTGAGGTTCCCAAACTCAGCCACATATCAGAATCACTGGTGAGCTTGAAAACACATGCCCACCCTGACTTCCTGCTGCAGGAGCTTCAGGAGTGGGTATAACAGATTTTTTTCTGAAGTTTCCCAGGTGAGTCTGACGCAGCCAGTATGTAGACCAGCATCTGAGATCCTGAAACCGATCTCCTGCGACAACCTGTACAACAGCTGCCTACGAGCCCCTGAGTTAGTATCTTTGTTCATCCATATCCTGGCTCCAGACTCTTGAGTACTGATGTTTGGTTCTATTTCCATCATTCTACAGGGCCAGAATGAGCCCTCCTAAGCCAGAGTCATGGCTGCGGCTGGGAATGTGCAGGTAGTGCGCTACAGAATGAGAAAGCGCAGAACCATGTCTCACTGGAGATGCCGGTGTCGGTGGCTCTCGTGGCCGAGGCAGGATCTGGAAACACCGCACTGGGGATGGGTTGCCCGCAGCCCGAGTTTCCGCCTAAAGGGTGAGCTGGCCGTGATTTTCCCCCATCACTTGCCCTCCATGAAGTGCTCTGAACCCAGAAAGCTGAAACTTTCTAGTGCCACTGTGCAATGCAGAAAGGTCTCACCTAACTTAGAACCATGTGCAGTCCACCTGGCTTGAGAACAAGAACCACACTGTGTTCTGGTGGCACCTGTCCAAAGGGCTTGCTTGACTGGCTTCCCATGGGGAATGAGTGTCGGGTGAACATCAGCAGTGCGCCAGTCCCTTATATGACGCTCAGGCTAAAGGTGAGTCCTCCCAAGCTGAAGATAAGGTGATTCCAATTTCTGCCCCTCCCGGGGGGACAGCGCTGGGCTTCCCAAAGCCCCTCTGGTAATGGACCCAGGTCCTTAAAAGATGCAGCAGATCCAGACCACTCTGGGTCAGTTTATAGAGGAAATGAGGGGCCACAAAAGAAATACCCCTCTAACCTCATTTTAACTGCCCTCCTAAATCTGTTGCCAGAGCTCAAATATTGACTGATTGCACTCCCATTTCCGGTCCTTTTCCTATTCTGATGTCAAGTCCACTGTCAAAACAGAGGCCCCGTGCCCACTCATTCCTCTACCCTGCTCTGCTCTCAAGGACTCCGATATCCACGAGGTTTGAGATCTGAGGTTCCCAAACTCAGCCACATATCAGAATCACTGGTGAGCTTGAAAACACATGCCCACCCTGACTTCCTGCTGCAGGAGCTTCAGGAGTGGGTATAACAGATTTTTTTCTGAAGTTTCCCAGGTGAGTCTGACGCAGCCAGTATGTAGACCAGCATCTGAGATCCTGAAACCGATCTCCTGCGACAACCTGTACAACAGCTGCCTACGAGCCCCTGAGTTAGTATCTTTGTTCATCCATATCCTGGCTCCAGACTCTTGAGTACTGATGTTTGGTTCTATTTCCATCATTCTACAGGGCCAGAATGAGCCCTCCTAAGCCAGAGTCATGGCTGCGGCTGGGAATGTGCAGGTAGTGCGCTACAGAATGAGAAAGCGCAGAACCATGTCTCACTGGAGATGCCGGTGTCGGTGGCTCTCGTGGCCGAGGCAGGATCTGGAAACACCGCACTGGGGATGGGTTGCCCGCAGCCCGAGTTTCCGCCTAAAGGGTGAGCTGGCCGTGATTTTCCCCCATCACTTGCCCTCCATGAAGTGCTCTGAACCCAGAAAGCTGAAACTTTCTAGTGCCACTGTGCAATGCAGAAAGGTCTCACCTAACTTAGAACCATGTGCAGTCCACCTGGCTTGAGAACAAGAACCACACTGTGTTCTGGTGGCACCTGTCCAAAGGGCTTGCTTGACTGGCTTCCCATGGGGAATGAGTGTCGGGTGAACATCAGCAGTGCGCCAGTCCCTTATATGACGCTCAGGCTAAAGGTGAGTCCTCCCAAGCTGAAGATAAGGTGATTCCAATTTCTGCCCCTCCCGGGTGGACAGCGCTGGGCTTCCCAAAGCCCCTCTGGTAATGGACCCAGGTCCTTAAAAGATGCAGCAGATCCAGACCACTCTGGGTCAGTTTATAGAGGAAATGAGGGGCCACAAAAGAAATACCCCTCTAACCTCATTTTAACTGCCCTCCTAAATCTGTTGCCAGAGCTCAAATATTGACTGATTGCACTCCCATTTCCGGTCCTTTTCCTATTCTGATGTCAAGTCCACTGTCAAAACAGAGGCCCCGTGCCCACTCATTCCTCTACCCTGCTCTGCTCTCAAGGACTCCGATATCCATGCCTACAGTCAGCTACTAGTTTTGATAATCTACAAACAGCTCTGGAGGCATTAGGGGTAGAAGGAGGAGCAAGAAATCATCTCTCCTGAAAAATCTAACATTCTTATAAGGAGATTTAAGGCGTAGCCATACATGGCTTGGGGTTGGCATTACTGTAGCTGGGTTCCGCTATGGATCACGCCCAGACTGTAACTTCAGACTCTGGACCTGAGCTGACGCCCTCTCTGACCTCACACAGGTCCAAAGGTCCAGAAGGGTCTGGGACCCTGGAGCCACTTCCCAACTTCTCCTTTTCACAGATCTAACCGATCTGGACTCTTCTGAGCAGAACTGGCCGGCACCATGCTGGTGCTCATTCCCCCACGCCTCGCTCTGCTGAAAGCAGGGCTGGTAAGGCTGGGATGAGCGTGAGGGCTCGCTCACAGATGAAGCAGTAATGATGCTGAACATCTGGTGACGTCAGGCCCCGGGGAGTCTCCTTCAACTTCATTAACCCAGGGAGCCGCAGACAAGCTCAGGCTTCAAGCTATACCTTACTGGAGATGTGTTTTCTTTTCTTTTTTTTTTTTTTAAGATTTATTTATTTATTTTGGGCGGGGGTCGGGTTGGGGAGGGAGGGGAGCGGGCGGGCCACTTCTACTGGTCCTTCTCTATTTTCATCCGTCTTTGTTCTTTGGCTCCTGTGGGCCTCCCTTCGCGGTGGGTCTGTCATCGCAGAGCACCGGCTCTGGGCGCATGCGCGCCAGAGCTCCGGCTCAGTAATTGGACACATCAGTCCAGCCGCTCCGCGGCATGTGGGATCTTCCCAGGCCAGGGATCGAACTGGCGCCCCTTGCACTGCAAGGCGGTGTCCTTACCCACTGGACCACCAGGGGAAGCCCATGTGTTTTCTTTTAGACTAGCTCGACCATCTAAGCCACCACGTTCCCAGACGCCTATCAGTTAAACAAGACAGGAAAGACACGACCTATCCTCTGGCCTCCCAAGAGGACCTACAGACCACCGCCCTGGTCTGCCCACCGCCCCAATACGAACCCCCTCCATTCTGGTAACAGATGTAGGGAAAGCGCCAAACGTTGCCCAGGTCCACGGCGTAGCCAATGACGGAGAGCAGGAAGTCCACCTTCTTGCCCCAGGTCTCCCGTTCTCCCGGATGAACCTCAGCCACGAGGGCGGTGGTGGCAGCCGAGAGGGAGTGCTGAGTGTCGTCTCCTGTGCCCGGGCTCGGAACTGCTGAGTACCCGTTGGAGATCTGGCCGGACTCCACCTTATCCCCAGGGGTGGGGACGCCCTTCTGGAGAACGCCGTTTTCCTGACAGTCTTCTCCATCTTTATACGCTGATGGCTCCTGGGAACTCAAGGGGGTGGTCTCCATCCTGCTGGCTAGGAGGCGAGGCTGACACCCATGTGCCAAGGACCGACGTGAATTCTTGGTGCTTAGATCTGTGGGTCTCCTTGGCACTTTATATCAGTGAGGCTGAGAGCTCTGTTGGAAAGGCACACAGAGAAAGGAGAACAGAATTGGGCGTTTTGCTTATCTTTGGTAACTCATCATACCTCTTGGACTACATTAGGTAATGGGATTTACAAAGGCATCTGTTAAATGAGAGACATGCTATTTGCTCCATGAGAGTCAATCAAATCAACTACAGTATTCAACCTATGTGAGATATCTAATCACAACCGAGTAATTTGGAAAGAAAAAAAAAAAAACAATAAAAACAAAGTAGATGGCAAATAACCAAGGTTTTGCATAGGCTACATTAAGAACAAAGTGTTGGCCTAAACTGGGGGGCTGGAGCCCCATTCCCAGAGTTTACCAGTGACGCAGAAGAACAAAGCTTCACTTCAAAAAAACTTCACAGAGCACTTACTCTTTTCGCAGTATAGCATCCAAGACAAAGTAACAAGAAGTAGTTTCTGGCTGCAAATAGATAAGGACTGGCCTGTCATTTAAACTAAACACGCAAAGTATAGAAACTATAGGTGTGACTTGAAAGGAGCCTAGGAGAGAGGTGAAAGGCCACCCTTTGTGAGGCACCCTTAGCTCTTTAGTGCAGACTTCTTCATTCTTCCAGGAGCCCAGCTCTCAGAAACCCTGGGGCAGATCTGAGCTGCCTCCCGTCCATCTGTGCCTCACCTTTCTGCGTTCCCATCATGCCTCTGCAAGTCTGACCGAGCCTTAAACGGCACTGCTGCTCACCATTCATTCTTCCTGCCACTCCCCAGCAACTCTTGGGTGAATTCACTCGTTATTCTGCACCAGTGGGCAGGCGGCGGCACCTCTCCTCCATGCCAGAAGAGCCCAAGTGAAGAGCACAGAGGTTACAGAAGCTGGTGAAGCTGGTGTCTCTGTCTCCACATGCCTTGGGGCTGCCGTGCCTTCACGTCACTGCCGTGGGTCAGGGTGCAGGAAAGTCAGCTCAGCTCCTTGAGATTTCTACATGGAGTAAAAATCCAAGCCCTTTTGGACTTTAAACCTATGGCTGTTATAAAGTAGTAAGGAGCCAGGACCTTCTAGCTAACTTTCACCTTCTGGGCTTGAACTTTTCAAAGTCTTGAAACAGTTTGCAGGTGAAACACGTTTCTGATTAGTTCAAAACACATTTCTAGGAAATGTGTTCGCTTTTTAGGAAAAGGTGTTTAGGGCTGAGGGCTACGCTGTTCATAACTGCACAGATCTGATGCGAACCTCCCAAAGCCAACTGTTGGAGGTTGGCTAGGAACTGGGAGCTCGTAAAATGGCAATGTACATCTTCTACCCTGGGGGCTTTCGGTGACTACAACCTAACTATCCATATGCAGACATGTAGAGACAAACACGCAGTGAACGAAAAACTAGAACCCAGAGCAGTTGCTTACGGATGGCTATATGCATAAATATTGGCTAGAAAGGAACACAGGAGATGAGAGTAATCAGTTTCATGTGGCTGAGAAACCGCTTCACTTCAAAAAACCTTCACAGAGCACTTACTCTTTTCGCAGTATAGCATCCAAGACAAAGTAACAAGAAGTAGTTTCTGGCTGCAAATAGATAAGGACTGGCCTGTCATTTAAACTAAACACGCAAAGTATAGAAACTATAGGTGTGACTTGAAAGGAGCCTAGGAGAGAGGTGAAAGGCCACCCTTTGTGAGGCACCCTTAGCTCTTTAGTGCAGACTTCTTCATTCTTCCAGGAGCCCAGCTCTCAGAAACCCTGGGGCAGATCTGAGCTGCCTCCCGTCCATCTGTGCCTCACCTTTCTGCGTTCCCATCATGCCTCTGCAAGTCTGACCGAGCCTTAAACGGCACTGCTGCTCACCATTCATTCTTCCTGCCACTCCCCAGCAACTCTTGGGTGAATTCACTCGTTATTCTGCACCAGTGGGCAGGCGGCGGCACCTCTCCTCCATGCCAGAAGAGCCCAAGTGAAGAGCACAGAGGTTACAGAAGCTGGTGAAGCTGGTGTCTCTGTCTCCACATGCCTTGGGGCTGCCGTGCCTTCACGTCACTGCCGTGGGTCAGGGTGCAGGAAAGTCAGCTCAGCTCCTTGAGATTTCTACATGGAGTAAAAATCCAAGCCCTTTTGGACTTTAAACCTATGGCTGTTATAAAGTAGTAAGGAGCCAGGACCTTCTAGCTAACTTTCACCTTCTGGGCTTGAACTTTTCAAAGTCTTGAAACAGTTTGCAGGTGAAACACGTTTCTGATTAGTTCAAAACACATTTCTAGGAAATGTGTTCGCTTTCTAGGAAAAGGTGTTTAGGGCTGAGGGCTACGCTGTTCATAACTGCACAGATCTGATGCGAACCTCCCAAAGCCAACTGTTGGAGGTTGGCTAGGAACTGGGAGCTCGTAAAAATGGCAATGTACATCTTCTACCCTGGGGGGGCTTTCGGTGACTACAACCTAACTATCCATATGCAGACATGTAGAGACAAACATGCAGTGAGCGAAAAACTAGAACACAGAGTAGTTGCTTCGCACGGATGGCTATATGCATAAATATTGGCAAAGATTAGAAAGGAACACAGGAGATGAGAGTAATCAGTTTCATGTGGACTGAGTCATTTTTGTAAAGTAGAAAATATAAACTTTAAAGGGATTGATGCCAAAAATATTACAGCAACAAGACAGAAACCAGGTCTATGTATTGAGGGTGTGTGTGGGGGTGGGGTGGGGTGTGTGTGTGCAGGGGGGTGGAATAGGTGTCCTGGGTTCTACTCTGTCTCCCATCCCTGACTCTATCCTTGGCTCAAGGAGGCAAATGCGACCTATAGAAGGAAATGCATTTCTGACAAAGAGTGACCTAGATAAAACCCACTCTGTTTACCTTCACGCCTCTATCCAGCCTTCCCCTAACCCCTCACACCTTTCCTGGGACCTCAGCTAGGCTTGATAGACTTCTAACATGACCACACATCTTCTCTCTACCATAAAGAACCAGTCACCAGGCCAAGGGATTTTTATTTTAAGTTTTTGTTTGTTTGTTTTTAGAGCGAGATGGTGAAATGTCAATATATTTAAATACAGAGTTAAATTAAGCCTGAACTAGGCAGTCTCTGTGTTGTTTGAAGAAGGCCTCTGGCCTATATCAACATGTTTTCTACATGAAACACTGAAGAACGTGCAGACCGGATGGCAGAGATAAAGAGCCTCACCGGGTGTGGGTGGTCAGACAGCACCCAATTGACAGATCCTGCCTGTGACTGAGGCACCCCCTTTCTCTGGTCTTTATTCACCTTCAAAATTTTACCCAAAATTTTCTGTAGGGATGTCCTCCCATCTTAACACTGCAGCTTTCCTCTTTTAAACGGAAGCTCAAAGATCCGCTGCACCACCAACCTTCCCCCAGTGCGGGGAGCTGCCCTGTTTCAAGGGGTTTCCCTTTAAGGAAACATAGCTCTGGGAGCTGCCCTGGCAACAGGGGCTGATAACAGCATAGCTCTCTGTCCCGCCACCCCACGTATTGTGGAGACATAGCCAAAATATCATAAAGAGCACCTGTGTTCCCAGGCTCTGTAACCTTGGGCAAAGCATAATAATGTAACCTTGGGCAAAGCATGTAACTTTGGACAAAACATAGTAACAGAATGCGCGGCCTGGGAAATGTGTTATCTTATGAAGCTTCTACTCGTATTCCTTGCTTGAAAGAATAAAGTTTGTCAGCGGCTAACAGAGTGTTCTGTTGTGTTGCTGGCCCTCTCGACCCCATCTTTTCTATAATCTTTCTTTCTTAGCCGTGACTCTCTCCCTCTCTGGACCTGTTCGATTGTCGGCCGGACCAACACCCCAGCAGGTCCACCCCAGTCTCTAGAAGGGAAGCATCACCCACCGGGCAAGGTCACGTGAGCGAGGAGCTAATCCTTTAGCCATACAGTGGCTCCACCACCCTCCTGCTGCAGGAGCCCTGTGATTTGTTCTAGATTCCATGTACCTTCTCCCTTAGGGGCACTCTGTGCAGGAAGCTGGAGGAATGTGCGTGGGATGGTGAACTTTGGTGGGGAGCAATGTATGTTCAACCCCCAAGGGTCTTTATTTCTTGCCAAATGTTATGAGCAAGTCCTAAAAGAATAATACACCAGACGCTATTTTTGCTGAGCATTACAAAGGTCTTGTTTTCCTGAAATATCCCTCAGCTTTAGAAAAAAAGTTTCATCAACAGCTGAAATGGCCCAAGTCATAAGAAAAATGTGTTTAGAGTCCTTTAGCCCAATAATGACTTCAGGCTGCCTCTCCCTGAAGGCAGTCTCTCTCTATCCAGCTCTACTTCCTGGAGTTCTCCCACCCCAATCATAGACCCTGGGGTGCAAGAAGCTAAGTTACAGCCACATGAAGCACAAAACAGGCAGGAGACACTTGCCTCCTTCAAGTCACTTCTCTGCCTTTCAGAAGAAACCCCCTCTTGAGGACTAATCTGTCAGCCAGGAGCAGACCACCGGGCCTGGGCCCCTTTCTGCCTACGGGATGCTGCCTGTGGGTCCGGCCTCCTTTCCCCCTTTCTGGTTCTGCAGAACACTGACCAGCGTCTCCCACAGAGACCAGCAGATAGCAGTAGCTGAGAGTGAGCTGGCCTGGGAACATAGAAGGAAGAGATGTTAAGAGCTTGATTTCTAAGAACATTCTCTTAAAAGCTTTCTTTTCTTTTTTTGAAAGGTATTTTTATCCTGCTGGGTAGAGAGATGGCAACGGAGGTCACTATTACAGCTGTGACCTCCTCAAGGCTGACTTGAGAGTCCCCGTGGCCAGCAACAGCCCCCAGAAGCCTTCGTGTGCATCTGGAATGCATGCCATTTTCCCAGGCTGAGCAGGTGATGGGCTGTGGGCGGGACCACAGCCTGACAGGCAGGGAGCCTCGCCCCACCCTCGCCACCCCACAACTCCGCCCCGGGGTGTTGTCGACAGGATGGCAAGGCTTGCTTTCAGCCTGGAGGGTGGGTTAACGCCCCCTACTCTCCCCGCCCCTCAGAGACAGGATAGTTTCTATTTAAACTTCTCCCCAGCCAATCTCCATTCCTCTTGCACAAGCTCGGTCTCCGTAGCCCGGGGTAACCAGTAACTGAACAAGCACATAATTATAGTGATTAGTTATGAAAGCACCCAGCCCTTTGGAGATGCCCGTGACCCTGTGTGTCTATGGGAAGCCCTCAGCACTTTCTACACAGAAACGCAACTGAAATTTTGTCCTTTGGACTTCACGTGTCCAGATCAAAGCGAGTTCGTTTCTCAGGACACTCATTTTCCATTTTCAAAAAAAAACAAACACATGAAAACAATGCCCCCCAAATTCAGCACGGATTATGGGTTCACCACTGAGATAAGATTAATGATAGGTCATGGAGCCAAGTGGCAATTTGTAGTCTCTAGCCAGAGGGAGTCTGAAGTTCTCAGGGACTATTGGAGTTACAGAGCCCTGGTGCCTATAACACAGCAAACACTGAACCTGGCCCTGTGCCCCGGGCCGGCCCTTAGGCAGTAGACACATTCCGCCCGCCCACTATGTGCGAGGCTCTTGCAGACAAGGCAGGCCTGGTCCTGCCTTCATGGAGCCCGTGGGACGAGGCCAAAATCTGACCTGCAAGTACTGCCTGGGAACATAGACCAGGAAGACCGGGCCTGGGCCCCTTTCTGCCTACGGGATGCTGCCTGTGGGTCCGGCCTCCTTTCCTTTCTGGTTCTGCAGAACACTGACCAGCGTCTCCCACAGAGACCAGCAGATAGCAGTAGCTGAGAGTGAGCTGGCCTGGGAACATAGAAGGAAGAGATGTTAAGAGCTTGATTTCTAAGAACATTCTCTTAAAAGCTTTCTTTTCTTTTTTTGAAAGGTATTTTTATCCTGCTGGGTAGAGAGATGGCAACGGAGGTCACTATTACAGCTGTGACCTCCTCAAGGCTGACTTGAGAGTCCCCGTGGCCAGCAACAGCCCCCAGAAGCCTTCGTGTGCATCTGGAATGCATGCCATTTTCCCAGGCTGAGCAGGTGATGGGCTGTGGGCGGGACCACAGCCTGACAGGCAGGGAGCCTCGCCCCACCCTCGCCACCCCACAACTCCGCCCCGGGGTGTTGTCGACAGGATGGCAAGGCTTGCTTTCAGCCTGGAGGGTGGGTTAACGCCCCCTACTCTCCCCGCCCCTCAGAGACAGGATAGTTTCTATTTAAACTTCTCCCCAGCCAATCTCCATTCCTCTTGCACAAGCTCGGTCTCCGTAGCCCGGGGTAACCAGTAACTGAACAAGCACATAATTATAGTGATTAGTTATGAAAGCACCCAGCCCTTTGGAGATGCCCGTGACCCTGTGTGTCTATGGGAAGCCCTCAGCACTTTCTACACAGAAACGCAACTGAAATTTTGTCCTTTGGACTTCACGTGTCCAGATCAAAGCGAGTTCGTTTCTCAGGACACTCATTTTCCATTTTCAAAAAAAAACAAACACATGAAAACAATGCCCCCCAAATTCAGCACGGATTATGGGTTCACCACTGAGATAAGATTAATGATAGGTCATGGAGCCAAGTGGCAATTTGTAGTCTCTAGCCAGAGGGAGTCTGAAGTTCTCAGGGACTATTGGAGTTACAGAGCCCTGGTGCCTATAACACAGCAAACACTGAACCTGGCCCTGTGCCCCGGGCCGGCCCTTAGGCAGTAGACACATTCCGCCCGCCCACTATGTGCGAGGCTCTTGCAGACAAGGCAGGCCTGGTCCTGCCTTCATGGAGCCCGTGGGACGAGGCCAAAATCTGACCTGCAAGCGCAACGAGGGAGTGGTGCTGCTTTCAAGTGCTGCCACACCGCCTGTTGTAAACCAAGGTTCCTGCTGACTCGCGCAGCACGTTCTGACACCTTGCATTTTCAGCTTCAAAGCTGTCCTTGGGTTTTTTTTCTTTTTTTAAGATTTATTTATTTATTTACTTTGGGCGGGGGTCAGGTTGGGGAGGGAGGGGAGCAGGCGGGCCACTTCTATTGGCTTTCATTTCTCTATTTTCATTCGTCTTCGTTCGTCTTCGTTCTTTGGCTCCTGTGGGCCTCCCATCGCGGTGGCGTCTGTTGTCGCAGAGCGCCGGCTCTGGGCACATGCGCTCCAGAGCTCCGGCTCGGTGACTGGACACATCAGTCCAGCCGCACGGCAGCACGTGGGATCTTCCCAGGCCAGGGATCGAACCAGCGCCCCTTGCGCTGCAAGGCGGTGTCCTTACCCACTGGACCACCAGGGGAAGCCCCTGTCCTTGGGTTTTAAAGGTCTTCCTTTTGTTGCTGTTGCACAGTGACTGTCATGGGACCCGGGATTTCGCTGCTTCCGGCTCATGTCTCCAAAGGGCAAGACGGTGTTGTTTCTTTTTTTCTTTTTGGTGGTGGTTTGTTTTTTGTATTTGTTGAAGGAACTGTTGGGTTCTCTGAGGGTTGTGGTGTCTTAGGTCATATGCCACAAGGACTCCTGTTCGCCTTTCAAACTAGAAAGACTTCATGATCAGAACGGCCAGAGAATATCTCTGTCTGCTGGATGGAAAGGACAGAAGTGGCTATCACAGCAATCACCTTATCCAAAGAGTGCCGTCTAAGAGACAGCTTAACTTTTTGGAGAGAAATTAAATAGGCCACAATCCTCAGGGCCATCTGGGCCAGTTACCATGAGAAAGGAAAAAGGGCCTCCATCCAGAATGTTCCCTGGGGGGCGGGATAGCTTCAAGCTTCTCACCATACAGAGGGTAACATTGAGAGGATTAGCTGTTCATGCTGGGGTGGAGATCACACCAAAGGCTGGGCAAAAGTATAATGAATTATTTATTTTGACTTTAATGAAAAAAAGAAATGGATCTGTCATGGAGAAGTATAAATAGCCCCCTGTAGTGAACATGAACAGCAAAGCCTAGACTAACCACCTTCCTGAGGCATCATTTAACAGTCCCTGTGTGTCAGGGCTTCCCTGGTGGTCCAGTGGGTAAGGACACTGCCTTGCAGTGCAAAGGACACCGGTTCGATCCCTGGCCTGGGAAGATCCCATGTGCCGCGGAGCGGCTGGACCAATGTGTCCAATTACCGAGCCGGAGCTCTGGCACGCATGCACCCAGAGCCAGCGCTCTGTGACGACAGGGGCCACCGCGATGGGAGGCCCACAGGAGCCAAAGAACAAAGACAGATGAAAATAGAGAAATGAAAGACCAATAGAAGTGACCCGCCCACCCCCCTCTCTCACCGCCCCCACCCCAAATAAAACAGTCCCTGTGTGTCCACAACCCAGGACTCTCCTATTGCATAGATCTGCCCTGGAATCCCAGACCCACCACTTACTGGCTCTGTGACTTTGTGCAGGTTGCTTAACCACCCTGAGCTTCCCTTTGTTCACATGTAAAAACAGATCATTACAATTCCCGCTCCCTAAAGGCTGTTGTGGGAATTAAATGGAAATATGACAAACGCGCTTAGCTCAGTGTCTAGCACACGGAGAGCGTCAATAAATGCCAGGAAGCTGATGGCCACGCTGCCTCCAGACATTCGCAACCCATTCTGTGTTTCTACTTGTCACCCTAGTCAGGGGAACTGGAGCCCAGGAAGCTCAGCGATTCATAGCCCGCGGCACAGGTGGGCCACCTGAACCAGAAGCTCTGCCTCCATCCCCTTTCATAGGTCCTGGCTGGTTCTTGCTTGTTCTTCTCAATCAGTGGCTTTACTCACTGGAAACCTGTAAACAGCAGATTCCTGGGCTGCTCTCTCAGTTTCTAATCAAGAGAGCCATGTGGGCGCTGCGCTGCTAACAAGTACCCAGGTTATTAGGGGCAGCTGGGCCACTGAGCATGCCCAGTGCACCCCCAACCCCGCCCCTTGGCTCCCTGTAATCATCCTGCCTTCTCCAGGCCTGGCTTCAGTTTCTATCTACCCCCTCCTTGTAGCTTTCTCTTACCACCCCAGCCCAAGATGGGTTCATTTGTCATTCCTCATGGATTTATCAAGCGTCGCTCATTATCCTTTCAGGTCTAGTTGCTTTGCATCCCCTAGGAAGCAGGGGCCGTGGCTTATACATTCTGGTCTCATATACCCGCTGCCTGGTGTGTGCACTGCAAGCTCCCAGCCCAGAGGGTCTATTTTGGGTTTTCTGGCTGCAGGCCATGCTGGGAGATGTGAGCCTCTACTCTTTCTTCCAGGGTCCTATCCTTAGGGGGTTCCGCCCCTCCTCCCTCCTCACCCATTCGGAAGATCTGCAGAGCATCTCCAGGGGGGGAGAAAGGGCTGTTAAAGCAGTAACTGTAATGATCTCTGGGCTGGAAAAGACTGGCATGTGTAGGGTTAAAGAAGAGCCCAGGTTGCGCTTTTAGACCTTGAAACAAGTACTGGCAAGCATGCCCATCAAAGCTCTGTGTTCCAAACACTCATTGGTGAGTTGCTTGTTTGGAACTTGAAATACTTTTTCTACCCACAGAAAGAAATGTTGCAAATGGTGGTTAACTTCCTACTAGTTTCCAAAGCCATAGTTTAACCAGAAGATATTAAAACATCTAAAATGCAAGTTGTAAATGCATTTTACATACATTACATTTTATTTTAATAGCTTTTGTCAAGTACTACAAAAGGGGATGGGAGAGCACAAACGATTATAAGTTATTTTAAACATTCTTTCTGGTTCCTGAGGACAACTAAGGAGAGAAGGATAAGGAGGTAGAGAGACTTGTGTGTAGATTCTGTGGAGGTGCCTTTACACATTGCGGTCACAGACCCTTTATTCCATTTAACTACACATTTAACCTGCAACCTTTTGCAGAAAGCAAAACTGCTTTCATTCTGGCGTTGTAATCTGTGTCAATGGGAACAAGGCCAGGAAAGAGATTTAGGAAACTCAGAACAGGTGATGTGTTAGATTAGGCAGAATGAGGAGTATCACTTACACCTTCTAAATCCTCTTGTATTGTTACAAGGCAATTTATGCAGTAAGTAGGAATCAAAACTTCAAAAAAAAAAGGGGGGGGAGCACTTTCAAACACAGAGTTTTCTTTTCCTTAATACAGGTATATTACTAAACTACTTTTGTGTGAAACAGACAGGATTAGACCCACAAAGAAAGCCAAGGGAGGGAGAGAAGGGAGAGAGAGAACCAGCCCCTGGGAGAGGGTGTTATGAAATGAGGGCGGATTTACCTGTGGCAGCTGGTGGAAGAGAGCAGGGGAGGAGAAAGGGATTGGAAGTGGAATTAAATACAATGTGAGGGAAGGCGAGAGGAAAGGGGAACGGGGGCCATTGATCTGGGTGGGGGGACAGATAGGGTCTGGCGGCAGCAGAGTGGAGGGGGACGGGGGCTGCCCTTGAGCCACGAGTCGTGTGTGATTTGGGTAATGGTGCTCAAAGGGGCCTGTCCTGGGCCAGGTTCTGAAATGCACTTTACAGTCTGTTACACACACAGTTCAGGAACATCCATGAAGAATCGGTTCATCGTGACACAGAATTGATCTGGTTCTCAGGTGCACTGAGATGGGGGCGGGGGCAAGAGGTCATTTCCATCCCTAGGAGTTGATGGTCCCAGAAAGTAAGGCTCTGAGCTAGAACAGACGTCACAGAGATGGTGGGGAAGTCTGAATCGGGGCTGTACATTCCGTAAGCACATTTCATCAATGTAAGGTTTTCCAGATATGATAATAACGGGCCTCTGGTTATACAGGAGAATGGCCTTGTGCTTAGAAAACACAAACTGAAGAATTCGGGGTGAAAAAAACTGCATTTAATACACCTAAGCTACCAACCACCATAGCTTAGCCTAGCCTACCTCAGATGCACTCTGAACACTTACATCAGCCAGTGGTTGGGCAACATGATCATACATAAAGCGTATTTTATAATACAGTGCTGAATATCTCAAAAAAAAAAACATCTCAGGGGTGACGTATTTGGATGTTTACAAATTCTCACAGGTTCAACAACAAAACTGCATATGTCGGTTAATCATTTCATTAATTACACCATAGTATACACAAAGTGTCAAATTATATATGCTACATACATAAAATTAGACACTGTTTAATTAGTAAGTGCAGGCACAAAAGTGGCAAAATGTTGGGGCTTCCCTGGTGGCTCAGTGGTAAAGAGCTCGCCTGCCCATGCAGGAGACACAGGTTCCATCCCTGATCCAGGAAGATCCCACATGCCGCAGAGCAACTAAGCCCGTGAGCCACAACTATGGAGCCCATGTGCCCTAGAGCCAGAATTCCACAACAAGAGAAGTATCCGCAACAAGACGTCTGCCCACCTCCACTAGAGAGTAGCCCCACTCCCTGCAACTAGAGAAGAGCCTGTGGCAGCAGTAAATAGCCAAAACAAACAAACAAACAAAAACCCAAAAAACTGAGGTGGGGGAAAGAATTCCAGCCCCAAGAGAGGCTGGAAAACCAGTCAGTGAAAGCTCGCTGTGGCCTGGAATAGCATATCTCCTCTCTCCCCGTTTCTTCCCTCCCCTTTCCTTCCTGCCCCAGCTCCTCGCCTCTGAAACAAGGAAAAGCGCCAGCTAACTCCATTAGCCTTTAACACAACACGCCCAGTGGAGAGAAAAAAGTTCAGGAGACTTAAGTTTAAGGCCTGGCCAGGTCCACAGGGCTGTGGGCGAACCTGAACAAGAACGGAGGACTTGGAGCCGTTCGCCCACAGACCCCCTTCCAACTTTGCCCTTCCATGATTCTAGGGAACCCTTAGAGGGAAAAAAATATGCTTCTTATTTTCTTGCACCAGTTCCCCTAACACAGGAGGGACAGTCTTCTTTTCCCTTGAATATGCCCAGAAAGGCCACGCCACAACACGGGCGGCAAAGGTCCGCCAACCAGCTCCCTCTCACCGAGCCCACCTATCAGCCTCCAGCTCAGGATTTACTCAGGGAACCCAAACGGCTCTCGCACTGGCCTTGTCACCCCTGACTCCCACCTCTTCCTCTCCTACTTCACATAATGACACAAAGACCTGGACCTCAGGATCCTAGATCTTCCCCATGCCCCTGGCCACAGGTCAATGGCTGGGGACCCGGGTTATCGAGTTGGCCCCTGGAACACCACCTCCCTGTCTCCATGTCGCTGGGCTGTGTCTCTCACTCTGTTTAGGGGGTGGGATTAATGGAGAAGCTCTCCTGTCCCAGCTTTTAGAAAGCTTATGGCTTTAATACTACAGTTAGCTATCCTAGGCACTGCTGGACTTCCCTGGCAGCTTGGATGGTAGAAAATTCACCTGCAGTGAAGGATACCTGGGTTCAATCCCTGGGTAAAGAAGATCCCCTGGAGAAGGGAATGGTCAAAGGAGCCTGGCGGGCTTCAGTCCATGGGATCGCAAAGAGTCAAGACACGACTGAGCGGGTGAGCACAATGGCCTGAGTGCCCTTGGTCCAGGATCGGGGTGGCAGCGAGGGAGCTGCTACTAGGTTCCAGCAGAGCCAAAGGGAAGAAGAAAATAAGGCAGCCAGCCTGCCTCGCACAGGTCTTATCACCCCTGGTTTTGTCATCTCATTAGACACAGGGCTGGGGGAACTCGTGGCTTACGAAGATGTTGCTGATGTTCAGTACTTGAGCCTGAATTTCCCAGCCTCTCACAGCCGACCAAGGTCAGGCCAGGAGGGAGTGCCTCCTCCACAGAGACTTGACTCAGATCATCTCTGCATGTGAACCCAGGTCAGCTGGATGAGCTCTGCCTAGAAATGGTGTGTGGGGGTGTGCCGTGCTGTGCTGGCTGCCCGTGGGTCTCGTGCCCACCCTAGAAAAGCAGGTTACCCTCTGACCAGGGGCAGGCACTCACGCCAGGGTTCTTTAAAATATTAGTTTCACTCATTTCCCACCTGGGTCTGTTTTCCATCTTTCCCTCCTAGAAAGATGGCATTTTCCTTTCCTTGGGGTGCTATTCTGCCAGGTTAAGCCCAGAAATGGGATTCCCCACAGGAGCAGGTAACTCACCATCACTGCCCAAGAGAAAGAGATATGAGGCACCTTTATGAGACCTTGGACGCCACTCCAAAGCCTGTCCCGTGGACCACCACCAAGCTCGGGACGGGGGGGCGATTGTTTCTCCTGGCCCATGCCCTAGGTCAAGGAGTTACAAGAGGGATTCGAGGAGTCAGGGAGTTCAGGCCCTGTTGGTTGGACACTATTGAACTGCAGGACTTGTGCATGTCAGTGTGCAAAGCCTCCTCGGCCTTAGTGTGAAGGCTGGCGGCGGGGTGGGGGGGGGGGGTTCCCCAGAGGACCCTAATCGGATGCAAGCATCTGGGTAGAGAGTCCCAGCCCTCAGGCATTTTGCACCATCATTTCAACTCGTGTTTGCTTAAAGCAGAGAGGTGAGAGTCATAGTCACAGAGTGAGCACAGGGGACCAGACGGGACATGGACATCAGGTTATGCAAGCTCCCTCCCCATCCCTCACTCAGAGCTGAGGACCTCGGAATCCAAAGGAGCTGATCTATGATGGGGAATAACTAAGGCCTGAGGTACCTTCTTAAACTGGCAGACACATGACTATTGTATGGTTTTCCCTTTGGCCACTCAGTCATCTTGACTTAAAAAGTCAAGTCATGACCATATCCTGTTGATTCACTAGGTTAAATTAAAATGAAACTTCTTCAGGCAGGGCTGGGGGAACTCGTGGCTTACGAAGATGTTGCTGATGTTCAGTACTTGAGCCTGAATTTCCCAGCCTCTCACAGCCGACCAAGGTCAGGCCAGGAGGGAGTGCCTCCTCCACAGAGACTTGACTCAGATCATCTCTGCATGTGAACCCAGGTCAGCTGGATGAGCTCTGCCTAGAAATGGTGTGTGGGGGTGTGCCGTGCTGTGCTGGCTGCCCGTGGGTCTCGTGCCCACCCTAGAAAAGCAGGTTACCCTCTGACCAGGGGCAGGCACTCACGCCAGGGTTCTTTAAAATATTAGTTTCACTCATTTCCCACCTGGGTCTGTTTTCCATCTTTCCCTCCTAGAAAGATGGCATTTTCCTTTCCTTGGGGTGCTATTCTGCCAGGTTAAGCCCAGAAATGGGATTCCCCACAGGAGCAGGTAACTCACCATCACTGCCCAAGAGAAAGAGATATGAGGCACCTTTATGAGACCTTGGACGCCACTCCAAAGCCTGTCCCGTGGACCACCACCAAGCTCGGGACGGGGGGGCGATTGTTTCTCCTGGCCCATGCCCTAGGTCAAGGAGTTACAAGAGGGATTCGAGGAGTCAGGGAGTTCAGGCCCTGTTGGTTGGACACTATTGAACTGCAGGACTTGTGCATGTCAGTGTGCAAAGCCTCCTCGGCCTTAGTGTGAAGGCAGGCGGGGGTGGGGGTTCCCAGAGGACCCTAATCGGATGCAAGCATCTGGGTAGAGAGTCCCAGCCCTCAGGCATTTTGCACCATCATTTCAACTCGTGTTTGCTTAAAGCAGAGAGGTGAGAGTCATAGTCACAGAGTGAGCACAGGCGACCAGACGGGACATGGACATCAGGTTATGCAAGCTCCCTCCCCATCCCTCACTCAGAGCTGAGGACCTCGGAATCCAAAGGAGCTGATCTATGATGGGGAATAACTAAGGCCTGAGGTACCTTCTTAAACTGGCAGACACATGACTATTGTATGGTTTTCCCTTTGGCCACTCAGTCATCTTGACTTAAAAAGTCAAGTCATGACCATATCCTGTTGATTCACTAGGTTAAATTAAAATGAAACTTCTTCAGGCAGCCCTGCCTTTGTTCTCCCAAATCATGTACCATTTGTGGAACATGATGGAGAAGGACTGCCACTCATGGGCTGAGTGTCTGGAATTACCTGCCATTCGCTTTGGAGGAGGACATGAGGATGTCTTTGCAAGCCTGCCATTAAGAGACACTCGCAGCCAAGCACCCGCTTCCATGGTCACCTCACCCATCTGTGACTCCTTGACCTGCCACTCTTTTATCAAAATGCTCAGAAAACTCTAAAAATCCCCCAAAGAGAAATTTCAGAGGTTCCGTCGATTCCATTAAAATGTCACTGTTGGGCTTCCCTGGTTGCTCAGTGGTAAAGAGTTCTCCTGCCAATGCAGGAGACACGGGTTGGATCCCTGATCCAAGAAGATCCCACATGCCACGGAACAACTAAGCCGGTGAGCCAAGATTATTGAGCCTGTGCTCTAGAGCCTCGGTGCTGCAACTATGGAGCCGATGTGCCGCAACTACTGAAGCCCGTGTGCCCTAGAGCCTGAGTTCTACAACAAGAAGCCTGTTCACCTCCACCAGAGAGTAGCCCCCATTCCGTGCAACTAGAGAAGAGTCTGTGGCAGCAGTGAAAACCCGAAATAGCCAAAAATAAATAAATAAAATAAAAAAAAACACAAAACGTCACTGTTATGCTGTTCCCACCCCCACTCTGCCACTCACCCTAGTTTAAGCAAGGAGACAAAAAGAAACGGGTTTGGATATCTGTGCCGATGTCACCTCTAAAATGTCTTAGACGGATCACTTGAGAGTTGAGAGGACTTCTGATTAATTGTGAAGCAGTTTCAACCTGCTCCTTCCTATTCAGGTTCGGGGGTGGGGTGGGGGGGAGGAAACCCCAGACCCAAAACAGCTTGAACAAAGCTCTTAAGAACCTGTCTCTCATCTGTGTTAGAAGCAGCTACCTCCCACCCCAGTCTGCAGCAGGAAAACTTGAAACTGAGCACCGGTGGCTTCACACAAGAGCAAGTAAGGGACAGAGTCAAAGCCGCGAGCTTCTCTCCCCTCCCCAAACATCCATCTGCCCACGGAGTCCCTCCACTTCATTAAACACAAATCCCAATGTTGCTTTCTTAGACATTTTTCCTATGCAACTGAAGGCAACACACATTAAATATTTGATCTTGTCTTACTATGATGAAAGCTAGCAGGCTCATAAATTATCCATTGACCTGGTTCATTTTTCTGGACAAAATTGATCATCAAAATAGGTACACACAAGCCTTTGTAATATCGGACTCCTGGAAATTTCACCCCTCTGAAATTCTTTAGAAGTCCAACTGAAAAAGAAAGTCATTACGCAGAAGACCGGGGGCAAAAACGAAGTGTGCTTCTTTGTGTTCTTTAGCTCTAGAGAGGTTTTGCAGAATCAAATCTGAACGTACACATTTTTCAAGCAACTGATGGGTACGCGTTTCAACCATGTGAAACAGTTCGCTGGAGTTCCGAGTTTCACATGAATTCTGAATGACTGAGCGTGCATCGATCCTGCGAGTGAAAACCACCCAAGCGCAAGCTCGTCCCACTTAAGTGTCATTCGGAGATTTCTCTAGATATTTGGACCTTTGTGCAGCGGGGCTCTCCCCGCGGAGATGCCTGCACACAGCCCTCTGCACGCGATGGCGGTCAGTGAAGACCAAGCAGAAGCCCTGGGTGGAAAGTAACGCAACTTTCGCCCCCCAGGCGCACGACCTTCCTGGGCTACCGGCCGGCCTCCGGGGCGGAAGGAGCGCTCCGAGCGGGTCGCCCGCCCGACTCCCCGGGTCCCCGCGGCCGACTTCGCGCGCACCCGCCCCGCCCGGAGCGCGGCGCCCACCGCAGAGACCCGCCCGCGCCGGCGCCCGGAGAAGCCACTTCGAGAGAGAAGTGGGCGTGAGAAGCCCGGAGGAAAGCGGACCCACCTGCCGGGAGTCCGCGGAGGCTGGTCCGGGGCTTCCGAGGCGGGCGACCCTCGCGCCGTCGAGGCCCCCGGGCGCCGCTGCCTGTGCCGGCGCCGGCGCGGCCGTATTTGTACTCTCGGCCCCTCACATGGTCTGATCTCTTGATATCCGCCGCCAAAGAGCTCTTTAAGAATTTTTGCGTCACTTTGAGCCGCAGAAACTTTAACGTGGAGCGGCTCTGCCTTCCTCCTGGGGAGGCGCAGGCAAAGAGGAAGGAGGAGGGATGGGGAGGTGGGCGCGCGCACCTGGGAGGAGCGGCTCGGGGAGGCTTGGAGGGGGAGCCGGGGCGGGGGGAGGTGAAGGACCCCCACCACACACGCACGCACGCGCGCACACTCGCTCCGGGAGGGCCAGCGCTCTGCGCGGAGAGGGAGCCGGGGGCGGGGAGGGTTAGCCGGGAGTCTTAACCCTCGTGCTCGTTAAGCTCGCCGGGGAGGAGCTGTCCACAGCCCACAGGTGTAGTTCCTCCCCCAGCAAATAGCTCTCGAAATAGTCTGTAGGTTTCGGTTCGATTTCACTCCTGGGAACCATCTCTCGGGACCACGGACCTCTCCCATCCGCCCCATCTCGAATCCTGTCCTGTTTTTCTTCCCGGGAGGTAGCCCCTGGCTCTCCGTCCGGCTCCACTGCGGGGACGCGAGCCCAAGCCAGGAGGAGCGCAGCTGAACTCTGGTCCAGAAGGCCCCAAAGCAATGGACTCCGCGTCATCCCCGGTGTCTCCAGTACAGCCCAGCCTAGTATTATTAGTAATAAATACTTGTAGAAGGAATGAATGAATAGAGCGTCTTTCCCACCTTGCTAACCAGCCACAGTTGAAAGCGGTATCTGAACAGAGAGTGTGTGTGAGTGGTGATTTGGAAAACGTGTACACCTGTGGGGTTGGGCAGGTGGGTGGATTGTTAACAGCATTTTAACTATCTAAAGAGGAGCAACCGTAACCTACTGTTGAACTTTGTGAATATATTGCTTTCATAATTTAAAAAACCCTTAAGTTTAAAAATGAACTTAATGTTCTATTATCTTTTCAGGTACATAAATAAAATACATAAATAATTATTTTCTTTCAAAGGAACAGACGGCAGTACTTGCTCCGGGATGTCTCTTACGGCTGAGACGGGAGGGCAAGGGCTGACCCACCTACTTCTTCCCAGAGGAGGCCAGGGACCCAGCCAAGTAGGAGGCTGAAAAGAAACAACAAAGAGAAGTTTGCAACCTCCCCCCAGGGGTAGGAAATGGCAATCTACTCCAGTATTCTTGCCTGGAGAATCCCATGGACAGAGGAGCCTGACAAGCCACAGTCCATAGCGTCGCAAGGAGTCGGACACGACTGAAGTTGCACACACGCAGGCAATCTCCTCCTCCCACCCCGCCCCCGTACTTGGACTGAAGGGAACCCAGAAAAGTGCGCCGGCATCTGCTGAACTGAGCCGGAGTCTGCAGGACTGAGTTGGAACAACCGTCCCTGGGCGTGGTCCCTGGGCGTGGGCTGCGCCCCAACCTGGAAGGAATCAGTGTGAGGTTCTGGCGCCACCTAGAAGTCAGGGTGGGGATTGCAAGGGGAGAGGGGCTGGCGACTGCCGGGCAAGCTTGGGCATTTCATCCCTGGACAAAATCCCGGGATGGCGAGGCCCAGGTCAGGCAGCCCCTCCCTTCAGATGGACACAGTGTGTGAGCACTGTGTGAACGAGTGTGAACAAGTGTGAGGTGTGGTTCTAAGGAGGGAACTGGGAGGGGACTGTGACCCCAGCCCTTGGCTAAGGCTCTTGTTTCCACCCAGTCTGTCCTTGGCCTTGGTTCAGTGTGACCTTTTAACACCATGCCAGAGACTCATAAACCTGTTGTTCACGCCTGGCCTTTCGAGACCCTAATACTCATTCCTGCCCAGCTGCCCTGGCCCTTCTCAGACCTGTTTTCTTGGGTGCGGTGCTAACCTAGAGAGTGGGGCTCCCAGGGCCCGGGATAAAACCCAGCTCTGACTCTGTACTGTCTGCGTGGGTTTGTTCCCCCACGAGCTAAGTCCCTTCATCTCAGCTGGTCCGGCCTTTGGCTCCCTCACATGTCTAACAGGGATCTGAGGGTGGTGGGCACCCTTAACTGCCAGGCTGCCATGAACAGAAACATCAGTGCCCTCTCCACCTGAGGGACCCACCCCCTCTCCTCCACTGGACCACCCTCAGCCACTCTTCTCCCTTCTTGTTCTCTGGCCGAGGGGCACAATCAGAAAAAGCTGTTGGGATCACACAGACAGGACCTCTCCTGTATTCCTTGCGGCCTCCCTCGCAGAGTCCACGCACAACTGTTGCAGACAGACCAAATTCTCCCCAACAGGGGCTTTGTCTTCTTCTCCCTGTGAGTGGCATCCCAAAGAGACCGGGTGGCCTCAGCTGACCCACCTCAGCCTCAACACATCCAGCCTCTCTCTTCCTGAAAGCGCAGCCTTCCCTGCCTTGCTCCCCCAGCTCACGGCCACACCTGCCCCATCTCTCTCCAGCATCCGGACGCCCTCCCTCATGGAGCGCCTCCGTTCTGGCTCCTTATTCCCACTGCTGGTAGGATTCCACTCGACTACCCTTGGGGTGAGTGGACAGACAGCATCCGCTGCCCAAGAGAGGGCAGCCCCACACCCTTTCCAGCCTCATGCCTGAGCACCTGCCCCATGTCGGGCCCTCAGGAGAACACACCTGCCCCTGGGGGTCAGGGAGGGGCTGGCAGCCTTGAGTGGAAGAGGTGTGAGGAAAGCAGCGTTTCCGGGGAGGAGTGCAGGTGTGAAGCAGGAGTGAGGCAGGCAGGCAGCAGGGCACACGAGGAAGAGACAGGAGTCTGAAACCAGACGAACCTGTGGGGCTCTGTGGCTGGTGTCTGAGAAAGGGGTGCATCAAAGATCATTAACCGGGGTTTCCCTGGTGGTCCAGTGGGTAAGGACAACGCCTTGCAGTGCAAGGGGCGCCAGTTCGATCCCTGGCCTGGGAAGATTCCACGTGCCGCGGAGCGGCTGG
Organism: Tragulus kanchil; assembly: GCA_022376925.1. NCBI lineage: Eukaryota > Metazoa > Chordata > Mammalia > Artiodactyla > Tragulidae > Tragulus > Tragulus kanchil. The sequence goes on from JAIOJX010000027.1 coordinate 64,233,249, forward strand.
ACTAATGTGTTCAATTACTGAGCCGGAGCTCTGGAGAGCATGCGCCAAGAGCCGGTGCTCTGCGACAAGAGGCCACTGCAATGGGAGGCCCACACGGGCCACAGAGCAAAGATAAATAAATGAAAGACCAACGAAAGTGGCCAAACAGTGCTTTGAAAAAAAAAAGATCATGAACCTGGGCACAGAGCCATCCAGGGATCACGGTTCGGGGTGCTTTCTCTTTGGTCCTCTAGCTCTAGCTCAGAAACAGTGGGGCCTCTGGCTTGCTGTGGGGCTTTGAGAGGTAAAGGGCACATTTCAATACTTCCACCCCCTCCCCGCCCCTCTGTTCCTCACCACACACAGACGTCGCCACGGAGAAGACCCACTTCCTGCACATCTCAAGGCCCAGGAGACGCTTTCCCTGTGGAGCCGGACTGGGACACACCGTGTAAATCACCATAATGGGAAACAAGGCCCACCCTTTCCTGAGGCTCTTTCTCAGTATTCCCAGTCCTTAAGAGTGTCTCCCAGTACCCTCCTGTTTTGTCCTGGGACGTCGGATAGTTGCAGCGAAGGGGTTCATGGTTAGCCATGCACGGAGGACATGCTCCTCCAGGCCAGGATTTGCTGTCACTGGGAGTCCAGGGCTCAGCCCACAGGATTCTATGTAGGAGCTCCTCCCAACCCTGTGAGAGGCTGTCTCTGATCCAGGTCGAGCAAGGCCAAGCAGAGGGGAGGCAAAGCCCTTCAGGGAGTGCCAGGAGCTGGGAATGCAGAGGGTGTGGGAGGGGAATGCCCTGAGGAAGGCAGACAGCGTTTGGAAGTAGATTTGGGTCCTTGGTCATTTCTTCCTGGCCCCAGGTCTCCAATTTTGTATGCGACCACTACCTCTGCGAAGCAAACCCTCTTCCCCCAGACTGGACAGATATTGTGACTTCTAGGAAGTGGCAACCCACTCCAGTATTCTTGCCTAGAAAATTGCATGGCTAGAGGAGCCTGGTGGGCTACAGTCCATGGGGTCACAAAGAGTTGGACACGAATGAGCGACTAGTTACATACATGGCATCTTTGGACCTAGGTTTCTGGTTTTACTTCCTTCCTGAGGGATTCCCTCCCCTGACTATAAACACCTTCGCCGGGGCCACGGTCTGGAAGGCAGCTGTGTTTACCTTCCATCTGGGCAGAGAAGTCAAAGCTGGGGGAAGTACACATTCCCCACATCCTAGCCTGGTGCGCACACAGACCTGTGGGAGCCCTCAGATCTCTCCTAAATGCCCACCTGTCCGCTGGGCTCTGAGTTCCCATAGAAAGAGGCTCTGCTTCTCTCCCCATCGTTAACATCCAGCCCTGGGTTGGCACACGGCACGCCCATCTCATACACAAGGGCTGGCAATGGGTGATTTGGGAGATGCCTTGGCAGAGTGAAAGCAGCACCCTCGGGACTGGTGAGTAAATCGTGAAATATCTGATGCTGGAGAACTGCCCAGCAGTGAAAGGAATGAGGCGGTTTTCTGTGTGTTGAAATTGCTGTAATCTCAAAAGCAAGTGGGGAAGGCATTAGGGGTAGGTGGGAACGCCCACATTACCTTCTACGTATTCCCAGTCCTTAAGAGTGTCTCCCAGTACCCTCCTGTTTTGTCCTGGGACGTCGGATAGTTGCAGCGAAGGGGTTCATGGTTAGCCATGCACGGAGGACATGCTCCTCCAGGCCAGGATTTGCTGTCACTGGGAGTCCAGGGCTCAGCCCACAGGATTCTATGTAGGAGCTCCTCCCAACCCTGTGAGAGGCTGTCTCTGATCCAGGTCGAGCAAGGCCAAGCAGAGGGGAGGCAAAGCCCTTCAGGGAGTGCCAGGAGCTGGGAATGCAGAGGGTGTGGGAGGGGAATGCCCTGAGGAAGGCAGACAGCGTTTGGAAGTAGATTTGGGTCCTTGGTCATTTCTTCCTGGCCCCAGGTCTCCAATTTTGTATGCGACCACTACCTCTGCGAAGCAAACCCTCTTCCCCCAGACTGGACAGATATTGTGACTTCTAGGAAGTGGCAACCCACTCCAGTATTCTTGCCTAGAAAATTGCATGGCTAGAGGAGCCTGGTGGGCTACAGTCCATGGGGTCACAAAGAGTTGGACACGAATGAGCGACTAGTTACATACATGGCATCTTTGGACCTAGGTTTCTGGTTTTACTTCCTTCCTGAGGGATTCCCTCCCCTGACTATAAACACCTTCGCCGGGGCCACGGTCTGGAAGGCAGCTGTGTTTACCTTCCATCTGGGCAGAGAAGTCAAAGCTGGGGGAAGTACACATTCCCCACATCCTAGCCTGGTGCGCACACAGACCTGTGGGAGCCCTCAGATCTCTCCTAAATGCCCACCTGTCCGCTGGGCTCTGAGTTCCCATAGAAAGAGGCTCTGCTTCTCTCCCCATCGTTAACATCCAGCCCTGGGTTGGCACACGGCACGCCCATCTCATACACAAGGGCTGGCAATGGGTGATTTGGGAGATGCCTTGGCAGAGTGAAAGCAGCACCCTCGGGACTGGTGAGTAAATCGTGAAATATCTGATGCTGGAGAACTGCCCAGCAGTGAAAGGAATGAGGCGGTTTTCTCTGTGTGTTGAAATTGCTGTAATCTCAGAGAAGAAAGGGGGAATTCTAAGTGCTTTGGGGGGAAAGGACATTAGGGGTAGGTGGGAACTCCACGTTTCCACTACATTACCTTCTACGCTACTTAAATATTCACCACGTGGGTAGTATTTTTCTACTTTTCCAGAAAATCCACATTTTAAAAAATTTACAAAAGTTAAAAAAAAAAAAACAACAAAGGAAAGGACTTCACCCGGCATATATATAAGATATATATTTTTGACTCTGTGCTTCCAGTGCGGAGGGGCATAGATTTGATCGCTGATTCGGGAACTAAGATCCCACATGCCGCAGGCATGACCAAAAAATAAAAAAATGAACAAAACAACAATAAGAACAATAAAATAATTTAAAAAGAAATAGAAGAAAGGGAAAAAAAAAGAAAGGGGAAAGCGAAAATGCAGAAAGGCATTCTAGGGGCCTGAAGCTTAGGGCAAAGAAGGAGAGGAGCCTGGGGGATTCTCAGGGCAGCTCCACTGCTAGTCGTGGGGACTGTTTGCTTCCCAAACAGGGCTGAATTACTCAGCACCACTGTCATTTTTTTGTTGTTCCCAGAGGAAGGAGGCCAGTATTTTCTAATTTACTAACAAGGATGCTATGAACCAAGAGGAGACATCCAGGCTTTGCTCAGGATTTGACCAAGAGGAACAGAATTATTTTTAGAACCCAAGTCCTCCCTTTCTGGCCCCTGGAGTCACTCCGCCCCGCTCCCTCCCACTCCCAGCTTTCTTGGTCTGCTGGGGGTGACAGAACACTCACCCTCTCCTTAGCTCTCCTTCCCTCTGCGAACTTCAAGATAACACGGGCCTCTGCTTAAACGGACGCTTTCCGAGTCTCTTCTTGGAAAATGGATCACCCTCGAGTCCTAAGAGGCTCTGCTTCTCTCCCCATCGTTAACATCCAGCCCTGGGTTGGCACACGGCACGCCCATCTCATACACAAGGGCTGGCAATGGGTGATTTGGGAGATGCCTTGGCAGAGTGAAAGCAGCACCCTCGGGACTGGTGAGTAAATCGTGAAATATCTGATGCTGGAGAACTGCCCAGCAGTGAAAGGAATGAGGGGGTTTTTCTCTGTGTGTTGAAATTGCTGTAATCTCAGAGAAGAAAGGGGGAATTCTAAGTGCTTTGGGGGGAAAGGACATTAGGGGTAGGTGGGAACTCCACGTTTCCACTACATTACCTTCTACGCTACTTAAATATTCACCACGTGGGTAGTATTTTTCTACTTTTCCAGAAAATCCACATTTTAAAAAATTTACAAAAGTTAAAAAAAAAAAAACAACAAAGGAAAGGACTTCACCCGGCATATATATAAGATATATATTTTTGACTCTGTGCTTCCAGTGCGGAGGGGCATAGATTTGATCGCTGATTCGGGAACTAAGATCCCACATGCCGCAGGCATGACCAAAAAATAAAAAAATGAACAAAACAACAATAAGAACAATAAAATAATTTAAAAAGAAATAGAAGAAAGGGAAAAAAAAAGAAAGGGGAAAGCGAAAATGCAGAAAGGCATTCTAGGGGCCTGAAGCTTAGGGCAAAGAAGGAGAGGAGCCTGGGGGATTCTCAGGGCAGCTCCACTGCTAGTCGTGGGGACTGTTTGCTTCCCAAACAGGGCTGAATTACTCAGCACCACTGTCATTTTTTTGTTGTTCCCAGAGGAAGGAGGCCAGTATTTTCTAATTTACTAACAAGGATGCTATGAACCAAGAGGAGACATCCAGGCTTTGCTCAGGATTTGACCAAGAGGAACAGAATTATTTTTAGAACCCAAGTCCTCCCTTTCTGGCCCCTGGAGTCACTCCGCCCCGCTCCCTCCCACTCCCAGCTTTCTTGGTCTGCTGGGGGTGACAGAACACTCACCCTCTCCTTAGCTCTCCTTCCCCTCTGCGAACTTCAAGATAACACGGGCCTCTGCTTAAACGGACGCTTTCCCCCGAGTCTCTTCTTGGAAAATGGATCACCCTCATCCTTGATGTCAGTGGTCACTGTGGTTAGAAGTCAGTTTAAAACTGGTCTGCTGCTTTTCCTTCTCCAGCCTCAAGCCGTTTCCTAACCATGAGGACATTTACTGGGAACCTTGACTCATAGCAAGTCCTCTGCTTTTGCCATGGGCTCATGTACATATACATCTCATTTTCCCAACTAGAGGATAAATGTCTGGAGGGCAGGGACTTGCTTTACCCCCCCGGAGGGCCTTGCTCAGTGATGAACACATTGGAGAAGCTCTGTTATTACTGGTTATCACCAGCAACTCCCATCTACTGAGCATCTGTTTCCTCCTTTTTTGTTCTTTTTCTACCACGTGGGTAATATGCAGTCTTTTCAACCCTTTGGCTGTGTTTTGCTGTAAGTGTTAACAAATTATGTTTTTTCTTCTTTTCGAGCTGGGACGTTTCCTATTTATTACATTTCAAAATGCTTTTCAATAACGATGGTATGGAGACTGAGGCCCAGTGGGGGTCAGTGACTGATTCCTGTCCTACATGGTTCCAAGTGGCTCAGCCAACCGGTCTGCTGGAGTCCAAAGGCACTTTCTGCCTCTGCTGGGCTGATCTTGTTTTCTTTTTTTTTAAGATATATATTTTTGGCCTCTTTTGTTTTTCACTTTTTTCGTCCATCTTTATTTTTTTGGCCTGTGTGGGCCTCCCATTGCAGTGGCCTCTCTCACTGCAGAGCACTGGCTCTAGGCGCATGTGCTCCAGAGCATTGGCTTGTAATTGGACACATTGGTCCAGCCGCTCCCCAGCATGTGCGATCTTCCTGGGACAGGGATCGAACCAGTGCCCTTTACACTGCAAGGCGGACTCTTTTCCCACTGGACCACCATGGAAGCCCTTGTTTTCTTTTGAAAACAATTTTATTTTGCTTGTGCCGGGTCTTCGCTGCTGTGTGTGGGCTTTTCTCGAGCTGTGGCGAGTGGGGGCAACTCTTTAGCTGCAGTGCACGGGCTTCCCACTGCAGTGGCTTCTCTTGTTGAAGAGCACAGGCTATAGGGTTCATGGGCTTCAGTAGCTGAGGCTCCCTGGCTCTAGAGCACAGGCTCAATAGTTGTGGCACACAGGCTTAGTTGCTCGAAAGGCATGTGGGATCTCCTTGGGCCAGGGATTGAACCTATGTCTCCTGCACTGGTAGGTGGATTCTTTACCATTGTGCCACCAGAAAGTTCTCCTGGACTGATGTGAAGCCAGAAAGGTGCACGCAGTGAGAAATGTGAAGAAAACCTTTGAGGGTTTCTGCCTCCCTCTTCTACTCCCCTGACACCAGTCCCCCTGAAATCTAGACCTTTCTGTTACGCACTGATGTACAAAGATCCACGGGGCTTTGCTTTCATTCTACTTGTCCCTCCTGAGCAAGATTTCAGGAAGCCCACTTTAGATCTACGTATAAACTTTTAATTGAGTACAGCTGTCAGACTATAGGGCCTTTTCAATCAGTCAGCCAACCATATTTACCATGAGCCAGACTTGCAGATACAGTGGGGAGCAAGACAAAGCCCCTGTCCTCAGGGAGCTGACAGGGAGTATCAACTTTGGGGGAAAACAGATGTAAGTATGTACATAAACAAGAATTTCAGAAAGTGATGTAAGTGAAGCGAATTTCCCAGGCAGGTTGGGGGGTGGAGGCGGTGGGAAGGTGCCCGGCTACTCAGACGGGGGCGGTGGGGGGGGAGTCACTGATTCCTGTCCTACATGGTTCCAAGTGGCTCAGCCAACCGGTCTGCTGGAGTCCAAAGGCACTTTCTGCCTCTGCTGGGCTGATCTTGTTTTCTTTTTTTTTAAGATATATATTTTTGGCCTCTTTTGTTTTTCACTTTTTTCGTCCATCTTTATTTTTTTGGCCTGTGTGGGCCTCCCATTGCAGTGGCCTCTCTCACTGCAGAGCACTGGCTCTAGGCGCATGTGCTCCAGAGCATTGGCTTGTAATTGGACACATTGGTCCAGCCGCTCCCCAGCATGTGCGATCTTCCTGGGACAGGGATCGAACCAGTGCCCTTTACACTGCAAGGCGGACTCTTTTCCCACTGGACCACCATGGAAGCCCTTGTTTTCTTTTGAAAACAATTTTATTTTGCTTGTGCCGGGTCTTCGCTGCTGTGTGTGGGCTTTTCTCGAGCTGTGGCGAGTGGGGGCAACTCTTTAGCTGCAGTGCACGGGCTTCCCACTGCAGTGGCTTCTCTTGTTGAAGAGCACAGGCTATAGGGTTCATGGGCTTCAGTAGCTGAGGCTCCCTGGCTCTAGAGCACAGGCTCAATAGTTGTGGCACACAGGCTTAGTTGCTCGAAAGGCATGTGGGATCTCCTTGGGCCAGGGATTGAACCTATGTCTCCTGCACTGGTAGGTGGATTCTTTACCATTGTGCCACCAGAAAGTTCTCCTGGACTGATGTGAAGCCAGAAAGGTGCACGCAGTGAGAAATGTGAAGAAAACCTTTGAGGGTTTCTGCCTCCCTCTTCTACTCCCCTGACACCAGTCCCCCTGAAATCTAGACCTTTCTGTTACGCACTGATGTACAAAGATCCACGGGGCTTTGCTTTCATTCTACTTGTCCCTCCTGAGCAAGATTTCAGGAAGCCCACTTTAGATCTACGTATAAACTTTTAATTGAGTACAGCTGTCAGACTATAGGGCCTTTTCAATCAGTCAGCCAACCATATTTACCATGAGCCAGACTTGCAGATACAGTGGGGAGCAAGACAAAGCCCCTGTCCTCAGGGAGCTGACAGGGAGTATCAACTTTGGGGGAAAACAGATGTAAGTATGTACATAAACAAGAATTTCAGAAAGTGATGTAAGTGAAGCGAATAGATCCCAGCTATGGTCTAGAGGCAGGTGTGGAGGTGGTGGAGGCGGTGGGAAGGGGTGCCCGGCTACTCAGACAGTGTGACCAGGACGGCTCTGAATGCTAAGGAGCCAGCCTTGAGGTTGAGAGAAGAGTTTTAGGAAGAAGAACAGAGGTGAGAATGAGTCTGGTGTGTCTGATGGACAAAGCAGGGACAGGGGGTGACTGGCTGGTGCAGAGTGAACGTGGAGGGAAGTGAGGGAGCTGAGTGTGGAGAGGCAGGACGGGGCCACGAGGGAGAAGCCTGTGTGCTCCTGTCACTGACTGTCCATGCAGAACTTCCAGGATTCCTTACCCACCTTGGAGAAGTCTAGACGAGATGACATACAAAGGCTCAGCCTGAGAGATGTTTCCAGAGCCAGTTCCATCTGCTTCGAGAGGAGCTACCAGATAGAGCTTTTCTAAAGGAGTAAGCAAGAGAGAGAGAATGCAGGTGGTGTTCAAACTGTACCAAGAAAGCCAAGTGCGCAGGATGGCTTCCCGTCTTCACACAATCCTGTTCCCCGGTAAGTGCGGCTGCTGTGAACTGGACACTCCCCACCCCTCTTCCTTTGCCTTTGCAATCATGTGTAAAGGGCTTGAAGTTTGAAAATGTAGACAAAACAACTCTGGCCAATTGGTTTCCAGCTTTCAATCAAATTGTGTCATAGACCCCAAGGAAGGAGTGTGAAGCAAAAATGGTTCTGAACAAGCTGTCCCAACTATGAGAATGTTCATCGGCAGCAAGGCTCACCTGGGCCACACGACCAGAGACATGGGAATCAAAGTGCTCTGGCACTGCCAAGAGCAAATGAGAATTCAGCGGCCCTTTGATAACAAGCTGGAGCACGCTGATGGGTCCACAACCACATCCTGAAGGAATGAACGTCTCATTATCAGGTCCTGGCTTCTTGGATGTGCAGGGTCAGCGTGACTCCACACGTCTCAAGAGGGATCCTTGGGCTGGCAAGGACCTTTCAGGGGTGAGAGTATCATTTAAAGAGTGACAGAGGAAGCCAATTCAGACCTTCTCATTTCCCAGCTCACCACTCACCAAAACGTTAGCAAGTTCTTCCAGGTCAGATGTCTGTCTGTAACTTTGGCTCACTGCCTTTCGTCTTCAGTAGAGACATCCCCAGCATTCTTTGTTTCTCTCCGTAGGATCCTAATTTTATTTGGAAAATAGCTTTTATTCAATATGCAGTTATGAAGAGTATCTTTTTTATATTTGGATTGAGTTAGTCATATATGGTTAGGAATTTTGCATCTCTTCCTGGGGGAGATTTGCATGTACTCTTTTCTTTTACTATTTTTGTAAGGGTTATCGCAGCCTCATAAAATAATTCTTTATGCCATAAAACAGTTCTTTAGGTCTTTTTTCTTTATTTAATCAAAATCCCCCAGAGAACACTTGCAATCTCCTATGTGCTAGGAGATTGCAACCCAGCAGCGTGAGACCCATTTTTGGAGCCCAGGATGACCGACGATATTCAAACTGCAAATGCCCACATAAGGGTACTTGTATCTTTAACTCAGTTTCTGACTCCCAGGCCATTTCTCTATGGAGAATAAATCTTGACTTGGTTGCAGCCAAAAGGGGGGAGGGGCAGGCACCTAGCCACCCCAAAGCAGCGAGGAAATCTAGAATCCAGTCACCCAGAGAAATGCCCTCTGAGGCTACTATGTCTGAGCTTTGGGGGGACCATGGAAGGCAAACTGGTTTGTTTAACACTAGCTGGCTCCGGGCTCAACGTCTCTAGTCCTACTAGAGATTTCCATGTCTCATTCTGCTTTTCAGTTTCTTTCTTCTTTTCCTTCTTCCTGGGGTTTGGGGATACATGTCTTCCAAACAGATCCCTTAGCAGCACAGTTGGGGGGAATCAAAGTGCTCTGGCACTGCCAAGAGCAAATGAGAATTCAGCGCCCTTTGATAACAAGCTGATGGGTCCACAACCACATCCTGAAGGAATGAACGTCTCATTATCAGGTCCTGGCTTCTTGGATGTGCAGGGTCAGCGTGACTCCACACGTCTCAAGAGGGATCCTTGGGCTGGCAAGGACCTTTCAGGGGTGAGAGTATCATTTAAAGAGTGACAGAGGAAGCCAATTCAGACCTTCTCATTTCCCAGCTCACCACTCACCAAAACGTTAGCAAGTTCTTCCAGGTCAGATGTCTGTCTGTAACTTTGGCTCACTGCCTTTCGTCTTCAGTAGAGACATCCCCAGCATTCTTTGTTTCTCTCCGTAGGATCCTAATTTTATTTGGAAAATAGCTTTTATTCAATATGCAGTTATGAAGAGTATCTTTTTTATATTTGGATTGAGTTAGTCATATATGGTTAGGAATTTTGCATCTCTTCCTGGGGGAGATTTGCATGTACTCTTTTCTTTTACTATTTTTGTAAGGGTTATCGCAGCCTCATAAAATAATTCTTTATGCCATAAAACAGTTCTTTAGGTCTTTTTTCTTTATTTAATCAAAATCCCCCAGAGAACACTTGCAATCTCCTATGTGCTAGGAGATTGCAACCCAGCAGCGTGAGACCCATTTTTGGAGCCCAGGATGACCGACGATATTCAAACTGCAAATGCCCACATAAGGGTACTTGTATCTTTAACTCAGTTTCTGACTCCCAGGCCATTTCTCTATGGAGAATAAATCTTGACTTGGTTGCAGCCAAAAGGGGGGAGGGGCAGGCACCTAGCCACCCCAAAGCAGCGAGGAAATCTAGAATCCAGTCACCCAGAGAAATGCCCTCTGAGGCTACTATGTCTGAGCTTTGGGGGGACCATGGAAGGCAAACTGGTTTGTTTAACACTAGCTGGCTCCGGGCTCAACGTCTCTAGTCCTACTAGAGATTTCCATGTCTCATTCTGCTTTTCAGTTTCTTTCTTCTTTTCCTTCTTCCTGGGGTTTGGGGATACATGTCTTCCAAACAGATCCCTTACTCTCATTTCTTTTTTTTTTTTTTCCCTTACTGTCATTTCTGATGACATTAAGGGTATCTTATTATATTTTTCTATCTACAGTATAATAGCATCCTCCTCTCAATTTATTTTGTGTGTGTATGTACATTGGGGGATCAATCTTGCCGAATATGTTAATTTGCCTTTTTTTTTTTTAAAAAAAAAAAAACCACTTGTAATATAAAATAGGAAAAAGCTTCTTTAGCAAGTGGTGCTTGGAAAGTTGGATAGCTGCATGTAAATCAATGAAGTTAGAACCTACCCTCACACATACACAAAAATAAAGACCTAAATAATGGCTTAAAGACTTAAACGTAAGACACGACACCATAAAGCTATGAGAGCAAAAGCAATACCCTCCCTGACAGAACATCACACTGTTTTCTTCTCCCAAGGCAAGAGCAATACAATCAAAACCAAATGGAACCTCATTAAATGCACAAGCTATTGCACAGCAAAAGAAACCATAAAAGGAAAAGGGAAAAAAAAAAAAATAACCTAAAGAATGGGAAAAATATTTGCAAAACAAAGCAACTGACAAGAGTTTTAGCTCCAAAATATATCAACAGCTTACGCAACTCAACAAGAAGAGGAAACAAACAACCCAATTGAAAAATGGGCACAAAGCCTAAACAGACACTTCTCTAAAGAAGATATACAGATGGCCGAGAGGCACATGGAAAGATTCTCAGCATCACTAATTATTAGGGAAATGCACATCAAAACTACAGTGAGGTACGTACCACCTCACACCAGAATGGCCATCATTAAAAAGTCTACAAATAACAAATGCTATAGAGGACGTGGAGAAAAGGAAACCCCTCGCACACTGCTGGGGGGGGGTGGAATGTAAATTGGTGCAGCCACTGGAGGTTCCTCAAAGAGCTAACAGGAGTTGCCATATGACCCAGCAATCCCACTCCTAGGCACAAACCCAGACAAAACAATAATTCTAAAAGATACATGCATCCCTATGTTCATAGCTATTCACAATAACCCAAATATGAATACAACCTAAACATCCATTGACAGATAAATGGATAAAGAAGATGTGGTATAATATATATAGTAGAATACTACTCAGCCATAAAAAAGAATGAAATAATGCCATTTACAGCAACAGGCATGCAATGAGAGATTAAATACCAAGTGAAAGATACTGTATGACCACTTATATGTGGAATATGGCACAAATGTACCTAACTGCAAAACGAAACAGAGTCACAGACATAGAGAACAGACCTGTGGTTGCCAAGGAGAGGAGAAAGGAAAGGGATAGACTGAGTTGGGTTAGGAGATGAAAACTATTACATTTAGAATGGATAACAACAAAAAAGGAAAATAAAATAAAATTCATGAGTATTAAAAAAAATTCCACTTGACAATTTCTTTTTCCTGCAACATATAAGCCTTTTGTAGATGCTGCAATTATTGATACCTTTAGATTTCTATCTTATTTTGGACAGAGTACTTGTCCTATGTTTTCTTTCTCTCCACTATCTTGATTGGAAACTGCATCCTCTTTTATTTTAGTAATCTGGAAACTTCGAGCACATACAATAAACACAGCAAAGCCTAAAGTTTTTTTTAAGATTTATTTATTTATTCATTTAGGTGGGGTGGGGTGGGAGAGAGGGAGCAGGCGGGCCACTTCCATTGGTCTTTCATTTGTCCATTTTTCATCCATCTTTGTTCTTTGGCCCGTGTGGGCCTCCCATCACGGTGGCCTCAGTTGTTGCAGAGCACCGGCTCTGGGCGCACGCGCTCTAGAGTGCTGGCTCAGTAGTTGGACACATCAGTCCAGCCGCTCCGTGGCACGTAGGATCTTTCCAGGCCAGTGATTGAACCGGCGCCCCTTGCACTGCAAGGTGGTGTCCTTACCCACTGGACCACCAGGGAAGCCCAAGCCTAAAGTTAATCAATATTTAACTTCTTTCTGAATGACATTAAGGAACTTTAGAGTATGTTTATTCTCATCATCTCCCGCATGATCTATTTTTATGGATTTTGGCTTTGTTTTTTTGAACTGGATAAGACTACCCACAAGTCACCTCTTGTTTAGATGGTGTACATGTTTATCACCTTCTTTGATTCTACCTACATTTGTTTAGACCTTTTTGTATTTTCTTAGAGAACAGCACCCATGAGTAGAATACAACCTAAATACGATCTACTCAGCCATAAAAAAGAATGAAATAATGCCATTTACAGCAACAGGCATGCAATGAGAGATTAAATACCAAGTGAAAGATACTGTATGACCACTTATATGTGGAATATGGCACAAATGTACCTAACTGCAAAACGAAACAGAGTCACAGACATAGAGAACAGACCTGTGGTTGCCAAGGAGAGGAGAAAGGAAAGGGATAGACTGAGTTGGGTTAGGAGATGAAAACTATTACATTTAGAATGGATAACAACAAAAAAGGAAAATAAAATAAAATTCATGAGTATTAAAAAAAATTCCACTTGACAATTTCTTTTTCCTGCAACATATAAGCCTTTTGTAGATGCTGCAATTATTGATACCTTTAGATTTCTATCTTATTTTGGACAGAGTACTTGTCCTATGTTTTCTTTCTCTCCACTATCTTGATTGGAAACTGCATCCTCTTTTATTTTAGTAATCTGGAAACTTCGAGCACATACAATAAACACAGCAAAGCCTAAAGTTTTTTTTAAGATTTATTTATTTATTCATTTAGGTGGGGGTGGGGTGGGGAGAGAGGGGAGCAGGCGGGCCACTTCCATTGGTCTTTCATTTGTCCATTTTTCATCCATCTTTGTTCTTTGGCCCGTGTGGGCCTCCCATCACGGTGGCCTCAGTTGTTGCAGAGCACCGGCTCTGGGCGCACGCGCTCTAGAGTGCTGGCTCAGTAGTTGGACACATCAGTCCAGCCGCTCCGTGGCACGTAGGATCTTTCCAGGCCAGTGATTGAACCGGCGCCCCTTGCACTGCAAGGTGGTGTCCTTACCCACTGGACCACCAGGGAAGCCCAAGCCTAAAGTTAATCAATATTTAACTTCTTTCTGAATGACATTAAGGAACTTTAGAGTATGTTTATTCTCATCATCTCCCGCATGATCTATTTTTATGGATTTTGGCTTTGTTTTTTTGAACTGGATAAGACTACCCACAAGTCACCTCTTGTTTAGATGGTGTACATGTTTATCACCTTCTTTGATTCTACCTACATTTGCTGAATTTCAGACCTTCTATATTAATAGATCAGTACTTTCTGCTTAGAGAACAGTTTTTGACTGAAAATGTCTTTTATTTCACCTCTGTTCTTTAAAGGCAGTTTTCCTCAGTATAGCATTCTAGGTTCATGATTAATTTCTAATTGTCCTTTGAAGGTACTTTTCACTGTCTTCTGACATGTATAGTTGCTGATGAGAAGTCAGCTGTCAATCTCATTGTGTTTTTTTTTTTTGGGAGGTAATCTCAGTAGTTGCTTCCTGGATGGATGCCTTTAAGATCTGTTCTGAGGTTTCACCACGATGTGTCTAGAAATGGATTTATCCTGCTTGGAACACGATTACCAGAATATTATAAACACTGATTAATGCCTTGAGCCTGTAACTAACATTATCTTGGAAAGTGTGGTGACAAACAATATTCCATGTTAGAACTGAGAAGATTCTTTCAGAGCCTGAAAGGGGACCCAGGCACTGACGGAAATGTTGATTCGGGTGCTATATTTATCTGCGTTCAGTGAAAGAGAGACCCAGCCTTAGTAAAATACACACTCTTCATCTCAGTCTAAGGCTGGACCCAGCAGAGCCTAACTTTCCACTCCTGCAGTGACCCTGGAGCTTGGAGAAAGGATGGTTAAGCAGCAGAAGCACCAGCCCTCCTAAACAGGGTGCCTGGGAGCCCTCTGCAGCAGCCAGTGAGGATCTGCCCAGGCTGGGAAGGTTTGCGCATCCCACAGAGAAGCTGAGGCAGGGAAGCTCTGAACCATCTTGCTGTTTCTTCACTATCAAAAACATGAATCACTTGGCTGCTTTCCTTTATAGCCACACAAACACACAATTCCTAGGTCAAAGAAGCCTCTTCATTTGCAAATCCATGTCTGGTTATTCCGCGCCTTGCACTGCAAGGTGGTGTCCTTACCCACTGGACCACCAGGGAAGCCCAAGCCTAAAGTTAATCAATATTTAACTTCTTTCTGAATGACATTAAGGAACTTTAGAGTATGTTTATTCTCATCATCTCCCGCATGATCTATTTTTATGGATTTTGGCTTTGTTTTTTTGAACTGGATAAGACTACCCACAAGTCACCTCTTGTTTAGATGGTGTACATGTTTATCACCTTCTTTGATTCTACCTACATTTGCTGAATTTCAGACCTTCTATATTAATAGATCAGTACTTTCTGCTTAGAGAACAGTTTTTGACTGAAAATGTCTTTTATTTCACCTCTGTTCTTTAAAGGCAGTTTTCCTCAGTATAGCATTCTAGGTTCATGATTAATTTCTAATTGTCCTTTGAAGGTACTTTTCACTGTCTTCTGACATGTATAGTTGCTGATGAGAAGTCAGCTGTCAATCTCATTGTGTTTTTTTTTTTGGGAGGTAATCTCAGTAGTTGCTTCCTGGATGGATGCCTTTAAGATCTGTTCTGAGGTTTCACCACGATGTGTCTAGAAATGGATTTATCCTGCTTGGAACACGATTACCAGAATATTATAAACACTGATTAATGCCTTGAGCCTGTAACTAACATTATCTTGGAAAGTGTGGTGACAAACAATATTCCATGTTAGAACTGAGAAGATTCTTTCAGAGCCTGAAAGGGGACCCAGGCACTGACGGAAATGTTGATTCGGGTGCTATATTTATCTGCGTTCAGTGAAAGAGAGACCCAGCCTTAGTAAAATACACACTCTTCATCTCAGTCTAAGGCTGGACCCAGCAGAGCCTAACTTTCCACTCCTGCAGTGACCCTGGAGCTTGGAGAAAGGATGGTTAAGCAGCAGAAGCACCAGCCCTCCTAAACAGGGTGCCTGGGAGCCCTCTGCAGCAGCCAGTGAGGATCTGCCCAGGCTGGGAAGGTTTGCGCATCCCACAGAGAAGCTGAGGCAGGGAAGCTCTGAACCATCTTGCTGTTTCTTCACTATCAAAAACATGAATCACTTGGCTGCTTTCCTTTATAGCCAAATAAACACACAATTCCTAGGTCAAAGAAGCCAACATCCTCTCATTTAGCAAAGTGTTTTATTCAAAAGCTTGTCAGCACCATCTAGTTATCAGAAAGAATGGTTGATACCCCCTTTTCGTGCCCAACCGACTCCCAGTTTCAGAGGCAGAAGTTGAACTATTTGGCGAGAGCTCCTTCTAATGATTTTAATTCAGATCATGATAAGGTTTGGGTTGTTCTCTCACCCACTCTCTCTCACCCTCGACCTAACCACGACTCAAGCAGAGCCGTGTTCTCCATGGTTCAGAACAACTGGAAGGAATCATGTCAGTTTTGATCAACCTCCCATCCCTGGGCTATTGGAGGCACACAGAATTACCTTGAAAAAAAAAAACAAAACAAAAAACAACTGAATTCAGTGACTGCCACCTAGGAGGGACAGTGATCCTGTCAGGCAGCATGCAGTGCTGAGAGCTCAAACAGTAGGGCACCCTCCCCCCACCCCCGCTACTCTAGGAACAAGGAGCTCGAGATCTGCTGTCTCCCCACACGCCTCAATTGCTCATCCTCTCCTAACTAAGTAACACAGACACGGAACCAAACCGGTAGGACAGCGTTAAGACAAACAATTACATCTGACTAAAATGCTAAGAGATCCTGAGCTGTTGGAGATGAGGAGAGTAGATAGTGTGACCTGATCTTTCCCTTTTTTTTCCTGTAAGAGTATCTGTTTCAGTGTAAAGCACACTTTCCCAATGAGGTTCCCGGAGGGGAAATCCAAGAGTCTGACTGTGTCCCGTGGGAACACACAGTCACCTGTGTCACTTTGGCTTCAGTCCCTGGATCTGTCCTTTGCAGCTACTTCAGGTCCCACGGGAGGAGGAAGAGGTGGAGGCAACATCACTTGGCCAGAGCGCCCATGGGGTCCCAGGCTGGCAGGACGACGGGCTCCTGCTCCAGCACAGCCAGCACCTCCTCAGGGACATGCTTCCTGTCCACCACCACTTCGTAGACGTACTCAGAGAACCACTCATCCGACATGCACAGGTAACCTGGAGAAGAGAACAGGAGCCCCATGAGTCCTGAGTGCGAGAAGCAACAAGCAGAGACCTTCCTGGCGCTATGAGAAAGTCTTCTACAAAACCAGCCTTTGTACATGTTTTGCAGCTTTCCCATCTATAATTTCACTTAACCTGATCATTTTTAAAGGTTTTATTTATTTATTTTTGGCTGTGCTGAGTCTTTGTTGTTGCATGCAGGCCTGTCTCTAGCAGCGGCGAGTGGGGCTACTCTTTGTTGCAGCACGCAGACTTCTTGTTGCGGCGGCCTCTTGTGTTGTGGAGCACGGGCTCTGGAGCTCAGGCTCAGTTGTTGTGACTCGTGGACCCAGCTACTCTGGGGCATGTGGGATCTTCTGGGACCGGGGATTGAACTCCAGTCCCCTGCAAGGGCAGGCGGATTCCCAACCCCCGGGTCACCAGGGAGGTCCCCTGATTACATCTTATTAGCAAGCCTGCAAAGCCGACGGGACAGCAGAGCTATGTTTTTACCAGTTAGTAAACTGGGGCTCAGAGTAATTAAGTGATGAGCCCAGGGTGAAGTTCAGAGCCGGGCCTTGGACCTAAGATTGTGCTATTCCCCTGCCCAGAGTGCCTCACTGAAGGTAAGCCTGTGACCCTGAAGGTAGGTGGAGATGTTTCTTGTTCACACAGCCATACCCAGGTGGTTAATCTCTAGGATCAGAAGGGCAAGCACCACCCCATCTTCTCAGCATCACTGGCTGCTTTCTCTCGTACCTCTCTACCATAAATTCCTACCTAACAATTGGCTAAACCATGAGGGGAATCCTGTTGGGGTTCCTGATGGGGTCTGGTCTTCCTTTCCAGGGAGCCGCTTATTTGCAGATGACATGGTGTGAGTCCCTGCTTTTCTAGGAGGCAATGTGTGGTGAGGGAGAGACAGCTGCTTGACCTACATTTCTGGCTAAGGCCCTGGGATTGATGGATCTCCCAGGGGTAGGACTTAGCACAGCAGTACTAACACCCCAGACTGAGGTTTAGCTGAGAAAAAGCATGGTGTCCTCAGGTATTTGCCCCACAACCTGCCTCTTTCCATTAGGGAGACTGTGGTCCAGGCTGGTTCACTAGTGGTGGTATGCTCGGTCACTTCAGTCATATCTGACTCTTTGAGACTCTATGGACCACAGCCCACCAGATCCCTTTGTCCATGAGATTCTCCAGGCAAGAATACTGGAGTGGCTGCCATTTCCTCCTCAGAGGATCTTCCTGACCTGGGGACTGAGATTCTCCAGGGCAATGATGGGATCTCCAGGCTGTGCTGAGTCTTTGTTGTTGCATGCAGGCCTGTCTCTAGCAGCGGCGAGTGGGGCTACTCTTTGTTGCAGCACGCAGACTTCTTGTTGCGGCGGCCTCTTGTGTTGTGGAGCACGGGCTCTGGAGCTCAGGCTCAGTTGTTGTGACTCGTGGACCCAGCTACTCTGGGGCATGTGGGATCTTCTGGGACCGGGGATTGAACTCCAGTCCCCTGCAAGGGCAGGCGGATTCCCAACCCCCGGGTCACCAGGGAGGTCCCCTGATTACATCTTATTAGCAAGCCTGCAAAGCCGACGGGACAGCAGAGCTATGTTTTTACCAGTTAGTAAACTGGGGCTCAGAGTAATTAAGTGATGAGCCCAGGGTGAAGTTCAGAGCCGGGCCTTGGACCTAAGATTGTGCTATTCCCCTGCCCAGAGTGCCTCACTGAAGGTAAGCCTGTGACCCTGAAGGTAGGTGGAGATGTTTCTTGTTCACACAGCCATACCCAGGTGGTTAATCTCTAGGATCAGAAGGGCAAGCACCACCCCATCTTCTCAGCATCACTGGCTGCTTTCTCTCGTACCTCTCTACCATAAATTCCTACCTAACAATTGGCTAAACCATGAGGGGAATCCTGTTGGGGTTCCTGATGGGGTCTGGTCTTCCTTTCCAGGGAGCCGCTTATTTGCAGATGACATGGTGTGAGTCCCTGCTTTTCTAGGAGGCAATGTGTGGTGAGGGAGAGACAGCTGCTTGACCTACATTTCTGGCTAAGGCCCTGGGATTGATGGATCTCCCAGGGGTAGGACTTAGCACAGCAGTACTAACACCCCAGACTGAGGTTTAGCTGAGAAAAAGCATGGTGTCCTCAGGTATTTGCCCCACAACCTGCCTCTTTCCATTAGGGAGACTGTGGTCCAGGCTGGTTCACTAGTGGTGGTATGCTCGGTCACTTCAGTCATATCTGACTCTTTGAGACTCTATGGACCACAGCCCACCAGATCCCTTTGTCCATGAGATTCTCCAGGCAAGAATACTGGAGTGGGCTGCCATTTCCTCCTCCAGAGGATCTTCCTGACCTGGGGACTGACCCTGTATCTCTTATGTCTCCTAGCACTGGCAGGTGGGTTCTTCACCACTAGCACCACCTGGGAAGTCTCCAGGCTCCACGAGGACAACATAAATTCCTCTTCGGGATCATATCACCAACAAAATGAAATGGGGAAACGCTTCACCTGAGGCGCCGCTAATACAAACAAACTTAAAGCAAGAGATGAAAGTGTGTGTGTTTAAAACAAGGCTGGGCCAGGGAGAGAGCACAGAGGAGGAAAACGTGTACCCACACTGGTGACTACCTGCACACCCGAGGACGCACAGTAACCAGCCATCTTCACCGTCACCATCCTCTTACTATAGCTGGTACTCGCTGCTTACTAGACACTTGAGCCATTCTGCTCAGGAAGAGTGCAAATCTTGGTCTGTGCTGTGTCACTTTCTACTATCTAGGGCCAAGAGAGAGGGAGAAGGGGTAGGTTCTCTCTCCTGAGGTGGTCCTCTAGTATACTGGTTCTCAAACTTCCTGGCCCTGGGCTCACGGCTGTGCACTTAAAACTACTGAGGACTCTTAAAAAGTTGTTGATGTGGGTGGCGCTTAATGACGCCTATCATATTAAACATTAAAACAGGAAGTTAAATGTATTGATTTACTTAGGACAAAATAATGACAGCCTCCAATACCACATAAATTTTAGGTGGGAAAGTGGCATTACTTTGCGATACAGGAGACAGCTGAATTCTTGTGCTTGCTTCTGTGTGCAATCTGCCGCGACTGGTCTTGGGGAGGAAGCACAAGCAGCGGGTCTGGCCGCACGCAGACATGCTGTTGGAGAGAGGAAGGCCTTGTAGATGCTCTAAAATGGTCCCGGGGACCTGGCAGGGGTCCTCAGACCACATTCTGGGAACTGCTGCTCTAAAAGCAAGACTGAATTAAATAATTAAAAGGCAACATGATGGTATGTCTACTTTTATAAACTACACGGGGTGACAGAGGACATCATTTAATTGGAAAACAGAACTGCTCTGGGGAGCTCGTCTCTGCCCGCTTCTGACAGGAATCGAGGCAGCTCACCCTGACACGGCACTGCGCGTGTGCCCTCTCCAGAAATGTCCGCAAGGGCTCTCGTCAAGTCGGATCACAACCATCCCCTCCTGATCCAGGGCTCCTTTCTCCACAGGAGACACGGGGAAGAACATACACGAAATTCCAAAGTTCCCGACCCCTCACATCACCCACGTCCCTGCCGCTGAGCTCCAGCAGCCAAAGCCTGGTCAGCTGAAGGGCCAACCAGCACCATTTTTTGCTGCACATGCAGCCGAGTTTCAGCATCTGCCTTGCCTAAGAGGAGTGGTCAGTGGGCAGGAGACCAGGCTCCTGAAGAGTGCAACACCATTTGAGACGCAAGGCTCACCCTAATGCTCGCTGAATAAACCCTGAGAGGGGCTTGGGGCAGGCAGTGACGCAGGTGAAGGATGGAGGCAGATTCATGTAATAAAGTTCTGTGTCCTTATGACAATACTATCATCACACAATCAAATGAGTCTTCAAAAAATTCCTGGAGAAAATGGACAGTAAGTACATCTACACTATCTTGTTCCAAAAGCAGGAGATAAGATTAAGTCCTCACAAATTAAAACTCCTATCAATTGTAATCCACCCTTTCAGGGTCCCCGCCAAGAGGACCTGTCTTGATTAGTCTCTCTCTTCAGGATATGAGTTCTTTGGGGGGCCTACAAAAGCGCACAGTCGAGGTGGCTGCTGAGTGATTGCACCCTGGGGAGATCATGACCTTGTGGCTGCTGTCACCACCGATACTGCGTGTCCTGGAGTTTGACTGAAAAGATGAAGATCAGTGTGTCTGAAACCCCAGTGAGTGCTGTGGAGGGGGCCCGCAAGGTGCCCCTCAGGAGGGGTCAGAGCCACTTTGACCGAAGGCAAGTCGCCGACTCGAGCCCCTCGTGTTCTCTGGCCGTCAGAAACCAGCGTTCTCCAAAGAAACAAACAAAGAAAACGAGAATCTGCTCCAAGGCTCCCGAGGTGGCATTCAGGGAAACAAACAGATAAATGGATAAACAGAGTCAGCTTTTAGGAACTAAGGTGAAATTAAATTTTGTTTAAAACTTTAATGCCTTGCTTACATGCGATGAGGAAGAAATTTTGCCCTCTAAAAAGCGTCGTGTGCCCTCTCCAGAAATGTCCGCAAGGGCTCTCGTCAAGTCGGATCACAACCATCCCCTCCTGATCCAGGGCTCCTTTCTCCACAGGAGACACGGGGAAGAACATACACGAAATTCCAAAGTTCCCGACCCCTCACATCACCCACGTCCCTGCCGCTGAGCTCCAGCAGCCAAAGCCTGGTCAGCTGAAGGGCCAACCAGCACCATTTTTTGCTGCACATGCAGCCGAGTTTCAGCATCTGCCTTGCCTAAGAGGAGTGGTCAGTGGGCAGGAGACCAGGCTCCTGAAGAGTGCAACACCATTTGAGACGCAAGGCTCACCCTAATGCTCGCTGAATAAACCCTGAGAGGGGCTTGGGGCAGGCAGTGACGCAGGTGAAGGATGGAGGCAGATTCATGTAATAAAGTTCTGTGTCCTTATGACAATACTATCATCACACAATCAAATGAGTCTTCAAAAAATTCCTGGAGAAAATGGACAGTAAGTACATCTACACTATCTTGTTCCAAAAGCAGGAGATAAGATTAAGTCCTCACAAATTAAAACTCCTATCAATTGTAATCCACCCTTTCAGGGTCCCCGCCAAGAGGACCTGTCTTGATTAGTCTCTCTCTTCAGGATATGAGTTCTTTGGGGGGCCTACAAAAGCGCACAGTCGAGGTGGCTGCTGAGTGATTGCACCCTGGGGAGATCATGACCTTGTGGCTGCTGTCACCACCGATACTGCGTGTCCTGGAGTTTGACTGAAAAGATGAAGATCAGTGTGTCTGAAACCCCAGTGAGTGCTGTGGAGGGGGCCCGCAAGGTGCCCCTCAGGAGGGGTCAGAGCCACTTTGACCGAAGGCAAGTCGCCGACTCGAGCCCCTCGTGTTCTCTGGCCGTCAGAAACCAGCGTTCTCCAAAGAAACAAACAAAGAAAACGAGAATCTGCTCCAAGGCTCCCGAGGTGGCATTCAGGGAAACAAACAGATAAATGGATAAACAGAGTCAGCTTTTAGGAACTAAGGTGAAATTAAATTTTGTTTAAAACTTTAATGCCTTGCTTACATGCGATGAGGAAGAAATCAAATAAGTGAACAGTCCCTCAAAGACACTGGCAACGTTTCTGCATTTGTCAAGAGAAAGGGCAGCAGGGGCCTGTACAGGGAGAAATGGTGTCTGTGGAGATGGCTCTGGACGGTCAGGCCAAGTGCACCCAGAAACAGGAGAGCTGCCAATGGGCTCGTTTAAGGCAAAGAAGAACGTGACCCTAACAAACATCAGTTTTCTGAAATCCTACCAAAGATCTAAGTTTTAAACCTCTCACATGTAAATTAAAGTGATACATATATTATCATTTATGAATGAGAGAGAGGTTTTGCTTTGTTCTATTAAATACTTCATCTCACTAACAAACTACTTGTAGTTAAATTTTTTATTTATTTATTGTTTTGCTACTTTTAAAAAAGGTTTGACAAAATCAAGTTACTGCTCTGCTTTGATGGATCTGTCGGCAGCCTGGACCTACGGAAGCCAGACGACTGGGGCCTCATTAGACCGCTGCCATCTGTTACCTGATGCTGACTGGTAACTCAAGGCTGGAGAAAGGCTCCCAGAAAGGAAAGGAAAGCCTCACTGACACTGGTCTCATATTTCAAACTTCCTAATAAATAGTGAGAAATCACTCCACAAAACACAAATCACTCATTTAAAATGAAGCTGCAAAGACTACACAGTAACATGGAAAAATGTTTCAGTGACAGAAAAAAGTAAAGTATATAAACAGGGTGTATCCTTTATAACTATGTTAAAATTCCAAATACACAGGGGGAGAAAACATGAAAAAAATGGAGTATATAATCCTTGTGGCTGCTGTCACCACCGATACTGCGTGTCCTGGAGTTTGACTGAAAAGATGAAGATCAGTGTGTCTGAAACCCCAGTGAGTGCTGTGGAGGGGGCCCGCAAGGTGCCCCTCAGGAGGGGTCAGAGCCACTTTGACCGAAGGCAAGTCGCCGACTCGAGCCCCTCGTGTTCTCTGGCCGTCAGAAACCAGCGTTCTCCAAAGAAACAAACAAAGAAAACGAGAATCTGCTCCAAGGCTCCCGAGGTGGCATTCAGGGAAACAAACAGATAAATGGATAAACAGAGTCAGCTTTTAGGAACTAAGGTGAAATTAAATTTTGTTTAAAACTTTAATGCCTTGCTTACATGCGATGAGGAAGAAATCAAATAAGTGAACAGTCCCTCAAAGACACTGGCAACGTTTCTGCATTTGTCAAGAGAAAGGGCAGCAGGGGCCTGTACAGGGAGAAATGGTGTCTGTGGAGATGGCTCTGGACGGTCAGGCCAAGTGCACCCAGAAACAGGAGAGCTGCCAATGGGCTCGTTTAAGGCAAAGAAGAACGTGACCCTAACAAACATCAGTTTTCTGAAATCCTACCAAAGATCTAAGTTTTAAACCTCTCACATGTAAATTAAAGTGATACATATATTATCATTTATGAATGAGAGAGAGGTTTTGCTTTGTTCTATTAAATACTTCATCTCACTAACAAACTACTTGTAGTTAAATTTTTTATTTATTTATTGTTTTGCTACTTTTAAAAAAGGTTTGACAAAATCAAGTTACTGCTCTGCTTTGATGGATCTGTCGGCAGCCTGGACCTACGGAAGCCAGACGACTGGGGCCTCATTAGACCGCTGCCATCTGTTACCTGATGCTGACTGGTAACTCAAGGCTGGAGAAAGGCTCCCAGAAAGGAAAGGAAAGCCTCACTGACACTGGTCTCATATTTCAAACTTCCTAATAAATAGTGAGAAATCACTCCACAAAACACAAATCACTCATTTAAAATGAAGCTGCAAAGACTACACAGTAACATGGAAAAATGTTTCAGTGACAGAAAAAAGTAAAGTATATAAACAGGGTGTATCCTTTATAACTATGTTAAAATTCCAAATACACAGGGGGAGAAAACATGAAAAAAATGGAGTATATAATTTTCCCCTTAAAATTGTGAAATGTTATATTCCTTTTTGACTCCTTAAAGATAACCCAAATTATTAATGCTTGTTATAAAAAATTCTGGAAAGACAAGAGGAGGAAGATGATAAAATGAAGGAAGAGGAGCAGAAGGAAGAGGTGTAGGAAAAGAAGACAAATACAAATTTTAGAGCTGCCTACAACTCCACCATCTTGGGTCAGGCCCTGGTCAGATTCTATGAACATCCTCTGATAAAAGTTTATATGTGGGGGCTTCCCTGGTGGTCCAGTGGGTAAGGACATTGCCTTGCAGTGCAAGGGGTGCCAGTTCGATCCCTGGCCTGGGAAGAAAGGTCCCACGTGCCGCAGAGCAGCCGGACTGATGTGTCCAACTACCGAGCCAACGTTCTGGAGCGCATGCGCCCAAAGCTGGTGCTCTGCAGTGAGAGAGGCCACAGCGATGGGAGGTCCACACAGGCCAAAAGAACAAAGATGGAAATAAATGAAAAACCAACAGAAGTGGCCCCAAAAAAAATTAAAAAAAAAAAAAAAGTTTCTGTGGAGACTCTACACATGTAACAAAAATTCGACATCACAATGTTCTTATATCCCAGAGTACCACACAGGCTGGTTTCTAATATTCCTCTTTTCATACTGAGAGAAAAGCTACCTACGTTATAATTTTTAAGTGCTGAATTTGTATGAATAAAACCAAAAATGTATTGAATCAGTTCCCTACTGTTGCAATCTGGACTGTTTTTTCATGCTTAGAAATAACACTGCTACAAACATTTTTGTAATTAGACCTTCTTAATCATCTACTTCATTTCTTTATGTCCTTATCAGTGGTGGAGTACACACAATTACAACTTTCTGTTTTGGATCCAATCTGAACTGTTTGTTGTCTGTGGGTGCTTGCTATTCAGTGTTCTTATGTAAACAGTCTGTTTGGGACCTCCGCCTAATTTTAACCTGTGTGTTTGCCATTTTCACAGTAATCAGTAACAGGGCTCTCTATATTAATATATTATAATGATTGTAAACATTTTTCCTATTATGTAATTTGCCTTCTAATTTAGTTGGCGATGTTTTCTTGTATTCTAAGATTCTTTTTTTTTTTTTTTTTTTCCACGAAGTCAAATTTATCAACCCTTTCCTCCTTTTATGGCTTCTAAGTTTTTTTTTTTTTTTGCTTACGAACATTTTCCTGCTACTATATCATACATAAATAAATAAACGAGAGAAAAGTAGGGTAGGTGGTAAGAAAATGTAAGAAACATAATATCAGTGCGAACACGGCTGGGAACTGGACTTTTCACAGTCTAGCCCCAGCTATGAACATACACGGTTTCCACAGGTAATTAAGTAGCAACAATCTGCCAACCACTCCTGTTAGCTACCCACTGTGTAAAGCATGCCTTACATGTGTATGAAGTATGTTACAAAGGTATAAAATGACACAATCTCTATGGAATGGGAAACATTCAAGTGCGTTTCGCCTCTTCACTAAACAAGGCCATTTCTGGAAGTTCATCCTATAGACACACAGTACCTGCATGCACACAGTATGTATTATTTATGTACAAGTGCTAATACTTATTCAACTCCTGGGCTTCCTGGTGACTCAGTGGTACAGAACCCCTCTACCAACGCAGGAGATGCGGGTTTAATCCCTGTGTCGATGCAATGCCCTAGAGAAAGAAATGGCGACCTGCTCCAGTATTCTTGCCTGGGAAATCCTGTGGACAGAAGGAGCCTGGTGAACTAAGGGGTCCAAAAGACTCTGACCCGACTTAGTGACTGAATGAGGACATTCAGTTCTTACTATTGTCAGGCTCTGTTCTAAGCACTGTATGATATTAACTCAGTGCAATATGGTCTGTAATAGCAAAAGCCTGGAAACAACCCAAGTTCCATCAGTAAGGGAACCGGTTAGGTAAACGACGCCACAGTCAGACAATGCAAGATAAAGAAACTGTACCAATGTGGAAACGTACTGACAGGTCTCCAGGACAAGCTGCTAAGTGAAGTGAGAAGGGGATGCAGAGCGGGGGATGACATGCTGCCTCTGGTGCACTGAGACACACAGGAACGACATGACAGAAATGAACAGAAGGGGAACCTGAAAGATACACGAGGTGAAAGGGCTACAGAGTGACAGAGATGGAAGCAAGATTCCTCTTTATACACACTTGTCTGCATTTTGATTTTGGAACAATGTAGTTTTATTGTTTATTAAAAGAATTATACTTTAGAAGCAAAACACACACATACACACAGGTCTGTGGGGGAACTTACACTTCAAAATGCGATTTTACATTCAATATCCTTGTTTTGATTTTAATCCTTACTATGTAGCAACACTACAAGGTAGGAGGTGCTGGAATGAGTTGTTTAAAGTTACCTAGACAGGGTTTCCCTGGTGGGCCAGTGGGCAGAGAGTTCACCTTGCAGTGCAAGGGGCGCTGGTTCAATCCCTGGCCCGGAAAGATCCCATGTGCCATGGAGCAGCTGGTGTGTCCAATTATGAGTCAGTGCTCTGGGGCACATGTGCCCAGAGCCAGTGCTCTGCAACAAGTGAGGCTGCTGCAATGGGAGGCCCATACAGGCCAAAGAATAAAGACAGATGAAAAATAAATGAATGAAAAACCAATAAAAGAGGCCAAAATTTAAAAAAATAATAAGAAAAGAAAAGTCACTTAAAAAAAAAAAAGTCACTTAGTCAGTAAGTAAGGAAAGCCCATACTCAAATCCAGGTCTTAACTTCAAATTCAGTCTTTTCCAAAAAGACTCAGCTCAGCTTCTTCCAAAACAGTACTCAGTGGCAAACAGAGCAGCAGGTAGGTAGGCTCTGGCTAACGGATAACTGTGTACTCTAGTTCCTAATCTAGGCAATGTCTGGAACCAATCCCCTCTGCCCACATACCCCACACAGATGGTCAGGTGCCCAGGTTTTGCGAGGCCCGTTAATGAAGTTATTTTGTATCTTTAAAACAAAGAGATGTCATGTGTCCTAAGAGCATTTATTCAGAAGGCTGGAGAACAGGATGGGCTGAACATTTTGGAAAGAAAACAAACCCTATGCTCCTGAGACAGGTATCTGGACAGGTATCTGGACAGGGATCTGAGGCGGTGCCTCTTTTTCCTCCAGAGCAAACGTAAAAGTCTGGCTCTGGCTGAGCACACATTCAGGGTTCTGGACCATCTGCGAGAAGGGCAGGCTACTCTCACAGCTGGACATTACCTGTGGCCTCTTTCAGAAACACAGGCTACAGAAGATTCTATCTCCCTGGTAAGAAGGCAGAATGGAAAATGTGGCTGGGAAAGAGGGTTGCTTTGGTTTGTGGGTGACATTAGTTTTTTAAACCAAAAATTCTTAAGAGTCCACTCCCAATGGTAGAAGCAAAACACACACATACACACAGGTCTGTGGGGGAACTTACACTTCAAAATGCGATTTTACATTCAATATCCTTGTTTTGATTTTAATCCTTACTATGTAGCAACACTACAAGGTAGGAGGTGCTGGAATGAGTTGTTTAAAGTTACCTAGACAGGGTTTCCCTGGTGGGCCAGTGGGCAGAGAGTTCACCTTGCAGTGCAAGGGGCGCTGGTTCAATCCCTGGCCCGGAAAGATCCCATGTGCCATGGAGCAGCTGGTGTGTCCAATTATGAGTCAGTGCTCTGGGGCACATGTGCCCAGAGCCAGTGCTCTGCAACAAGTGAGGCTGCTGCAATGGGAGGCCCATACAGGCCAAAGAATAAAGACAGATGAAAAATAAATGAATGAAAAACCAATAAAAGAGGCCAAAATTTAAAAAAATAATAAGAAAAGAAAAGTCACTTAAAAAAAAAAAAGTCACTTAGTCAGTAAGTAAGGAAAGCCCATACTCAAATCCAGGTCTTAACTTCAAATTCAGTCTTTTCCAAAAAGACTCAGCTCAGCTTCTTCCAAAACAGTACTCAGTGGCAAACAGAGCAGCAGGTAGGTAGGCTCTGGCTAACGGATAACTGTGTACTCTAGTTCCTAATCTAGGCAATGTCTGGAACCAATCCCCTCTGCCCACATACCCCACACAGATGGTCAGGTGCCCAGGTTTTGCGAGGCCCGTTAATGAAGTTATTTTGTATCTTTAAAACAAAGAGATGTCATGTGTCCTAAGAGCATTTATTCAGAAGGCTGGAGAACAGGATGGGCTGAACATTTTGGAAAGAAAACAAACCCTATGCTCCTGAGACAGGTATCTGGACAGGTATCTGGACAGGGATCTGAGGCGGTGCCTCTTTTTCCTCCAGAGCAAACGTAAAAGTCTGGCTCTGGCTGAGCACACATTCAGGGTTCTGGACCATCTGCGAGAAGGGCAGGCTACTCTCACAGCTGGACATTACCTGTGGCCTCTTTCAGAAACACAGGCTACAGAAGATTCTATCTCCCTGGTAAGAAGGCAGAATGGAAAATGTGGCTGGGAAAGAGGGTTGCTTTGGTTTGTGGGTGACATTAGTTTTTTAAACCATCAAACCACAACAAAGTTCATTCAGCAGAAGTGCACACTTCCCAAGGAAGTGCCCGCTGCTAAGGCCAGACGAAGCCTGTCCACCTCTGGGCTGAGGAGATAAAGCAGCGCACCGGCAAGTCTGATTTTTTTTTGTTTCCCTGGACCATAAGCACGGTCCAGGCAAGTCTGAGATCACACAGAATCCTGCCAGCATCTCTGATATTGGATGGGAGGGGAAAACACACATTCAGGTATCATCCAAGGGTCTGTTTTCTCGCCAAAACTCAATGACGTCTCTCTGACCCCCAATATTACTAAATCTATTTGTTTCAGGCAAAGCCGGCTTTTTGCTGATTCCTCAGCCCCACGGATGACAGGCCACATTATTTCTTGGCCCCACGCCTCGGACCGGCCTGAAGCACACTCCACAGGTCCAGAGCGACGCATCTCAGCCCCCTCTCCTTGGCTGGCCTCCCATGCCCTTTCCCAAAAGAGCCACACAACCCGAGCATCTTTCCTGAAACGCTGCTCACCGGACAGGTCGCTAAGAAGCCTCCCGAGTTCCGATCACTCACCATCTCTCTTGTTGTTTATCCCCATGTTATGTTGCATTTATTCTCATGTTTATATTTCACATGTTCGTTCTTATAATAAGTTACAAACACCACATGAGGGAAGATTTACAGCCTCAACGGTCAATCTCCGGCCAATCCCCGGCCCGCCCAGCGGCCTGTGGGGGAATCAGGGGCGCTGTGCCCCTGGCGTGGCCCTAACGGTGCCGTTGGGTGTCTACCCTCACTCCTCCTAAAGTTTCCCAGACCTGCCCTAAAGCCCAGCCCCAAGGCCTTTCCCCTTGACTCCTTTCTGGCTGCCCTGCCACAGGTGCTTTTGTTCCACCAACCTCTCCTGGACGTCACCTGGTCCCGGGACGTCTCTCTCACTCCTCCCCCTTTTCAATAACCTCGGTTTCAACGTCCTTCTACTGTCCCCCACTGAGGGGGCTCTGCCCGGCTCCCCCTCTCTTGCAGTCATCTGCCTTCTTGGAAAAATCCCCTCTTCTCTGGCTTTTCTTGGCCTGCTCATCCTGTATCTTGCAGTCTGAGGAGCACACCCTGCGTGCTGCTTCTGTCACATCACAGCCCTCTTCAAATCCCCGTCCAGGTCCCAGGTGGAGAAGCACAAATGCCTCTGAGGGCCAGAGACGTTCCTTCCACCACGGTCTGTGCACGGCTCCCTGCATCTCGTCGATAAATGTGAGGTGACGCCTTTGCTAATGGGTTTTCCTCGGCCTTAGGTTTCTGCACCTCCGATGCTTTCTCTCATGAAACTAAGCCCACATGACAAGTCATCCCTTGGCAAGCGGGTAACGTGCTGCAGGGTCCTGAATTCTTAAGAGACCCAACACTGGAACCATGGGCAAGTGAGACAGCCCTCTCCCAGAGGGAAGGGCGAAGGAGCCTTACGTGCCTGCTCCCTTTTGTCTACAGATGATAACATCAACGTGTCATCAGGATCCATGACAGCTAGTGTCTTCAGGTGCTTCTTACATGCCTGGCACAGTTCCTACCACTGCCCTATGGGGTAGGTACAATTACTACCCCCATTATACAGAGCAGAAGACTAAGGCTTATAAAGGTTAAACACCATGACCGCAGCTGTGTGGCCAATAGGTAGGATTGCCTGGATGTGTTCTCAGGCGGCCGGTACCAGGTTCTGTGTTCAACCTGTCTCCTCCTCAAAGCAACGCAAACACACCTTAGAGACAACTGGGTGAAAATGACAATTCTTCTCTACGGGGGAAAGCAAATACACGCACATGTGAAGGGATTTCTCCCTGAAACGGATTCCAGCCTGCAGGCCGGGAGGAGCCTCTGTTCCACAGTGTGTCCTCTCACAACTGGTAGCCAGGGGGCGCAAGTGGTAAAGAACTGCCTGCCCATGCAGGAGACATGAGGATGTGGGTTCGATCCCTGGGCCGGGAAGATCCCCTGGAGGAGGACATGGCAACCCACTCCAGGACGCCTGCCTGAAGAATCCCTATGGACAGAGGAGCCTGGTGGGCTACGGTCCATCGGATCGCAAAGAGTCGGACATGACTGAAGCGACTTGGCACGTCATCTGCCTTCTTGGAAAAATCCCCTCTTCTCTGGCTTTTCTTGGCCTGCTCATCCTGTATCTTGCAGTCTGAGGAGCACACCCTGCGTGCTGCTTCTGTCACATCACAGCCCTCTTCAAATCCCCGTCCAGGTCCCAGGTGGAGAAGCACAAATGCCTCTGAGGGCCAGAGACGTTCCTTCCACCACGGTCTGTGCACGGCTCCCTGCATCTCGTCGATAAATGTGAGGTGACGCCTTTGCTAATGGGTTTTCCTCGGCCTTAGGTTTCTGCACCTCCGATGCTTTCTCTCATGAAACTAAGCCCACATGACAAGTCATCCCCTTGGCAAACGGGTAACGTACTGCAGGGTCCTGAATTCTTAAGAGACCCAACACTGGAACCATGGGCAAGTGAGACAGCCCTCTCCCAGAGGGAAGGGCGAAGGAGCCTTACGTGCCTGCTCCCTTTTGTCTACAGATGATAACATCAACGTGTCATCAGGATCCATGACAGCTAGTGTCTTCAGGTGCTTCTTACATGCCTGGCACAGTTCCTACCACTGCCCTATGGGGTAGGTACAATTACTACCCCCATTATACAGAGCAGAAGACTAAGGCTTATAAAGGTTAAACACCATGACCGCGGCTGTGTGGCCAATAGGTAGGATTGCCTGGATGTGTTCTCAGGCGGCCGGTACCAGGTTCTGTGTTCAACCTGTCTCCTCCTCAAAGCAACGCAAACACACCTTAGAGACAACTGGGTGAAAATGACAATTCTTCTCTACGGGGGAAAGCAAATACACGCACATGTGAAGGGATTTCTCCCTGAAACGGATTCCAGCCTGCAGGCCGGGAGGAGCCTCTGTTCCACAGTGTGTCCTCTCACAACTGGTAGCCAGGGGGCGCAAGTGGTAAAGAACTGCCTGCCCATGCAGGAGACATGAGGATGTGGGTTCGATCCCTGGGCCGGGAAGATCCCCTGGAGGAGGACATGGCAACCCACTCCAGGACGCCTGCCTGAAGAATCCCTATGGACAGAGGAGCCTGGTGGGCTACGGTCCATCGGATCGCAAAGAGTCGGACATGACTGAAGCGACTTGGCACGCACATACACACAGTGTGTGTTGTAGCCACACACTCTAATAAGGAAGCAACGGTCCACGTGAGTGCACAAGCCTCCTCTGCTCACGTGCACTGTTTGTTTAGCTAGTGTCAAATAGGCTCAGTGGCAAATGAAGATCAAGGACAAAGAGTCCCTCTGAGTCTCTCTGAAAGAATTCAGACGCCTGAATTTGACGGCAGCAGTGCCTCCCTAAACCTGGAGGGACATGAAATCCTGAGGTGACAAAACAGATTTGTATCTTGCTTGTTCACAGGGAATCAGAAGCCTCTGCTTTTGGCTCCCAGAATTCTCTTATTTTGGCAGGTTCAGGTCTATACTGTCTATAATTTACGTTATTCGTGCTAGAAATCCAGACTAAATCTCAAACTGATCTGCCAATCACTGGTCATCTTTCATAGGCAACATACGTTTTTAGGGAAGCTGCCTGTGTCAGATTAAGAAATCTGAATCTCAATTCTGTCTCTGACATGGTGCAACCTAGATAAGTCACAACCTCTCAGCATGTTTTCATTTATTACCATAGAACATGGGTGTAATGACCTGTGTTCATATCCTCAGTTACTCTGATGCCATGAGGCAAAAAAATACAAATAAATAAGCAAATGTTGGATTCTTACGAAGCAAGACTATGTCGAACTATATGTTCTGAGTTTTTTTTTTTTTTTTGGCCACTTCTACTGGTCTTTCATTTCTCTATTTTCATCCATCTTTGTTCTTTGGCCCATGTGGGCCTCCCATTGCTGTGGCCTCTCTTGTCGCAGAGCACCGGCTCTGGGGGCATGCGCCCCAGAGCTCTGGCCCAGTAGTTGGACACATTGGTCCAGCCACTCTGCGGCACGTGGGATCTTCCCAGGCCAGGGATCCAACCGGCGCCCCTTGCACTGCAAGGCGGTGTCCTTGCCCACTGGACCACCAGGGAAGCCCCTGTCCTGAGTATTTTTGACAGAGATATGGACTATTCACTATTGAACTCTGAACATGTAGGACATTAGTTGGTTACATATACACTGTAGGATACTAACCCACTCCAGGACGCCTGCCTGAAGAATCCCTATGGACAGAGGAGCCTGGTGGGCTACGGTCCATCGGATCGCAAAGAGTCGGACATGACTGAAGCGACTTGGCACGCACATACACACAGTGTGTGTTGTAGCCACACACTCTAATAAGGAAGCAACGGTCCACGTGAGTGCACAAGCCTCCTCTGCTCACGTGCACTGTTTGTTTAGCTAGTGTCAAATAGGCTCAGTGGCAAATGAAGATCAAGGACAAAGAGTCCCTCTGAGTCTCTCTGAAAGAATTCAGACGCCTGAATTTGACGGCAGCAGTGCCTCCCTAAACCTGGAGGGACATGAAATCCTGAGGTGACAAAACAGATTTGTATCTTGCTTGTTCACAGGGAATCAGAAGCCTCTGCTTTTGGCTCCCAGAATTCTCTTATTTTGGCAGGTTCAGGTCTATACTGTCTATAATTTACGTTATTCGTGCTAGAAATCCAGACTAAATCTCAAACTGATCTGCCAATCACTGGTCATCTTTCATAGGCAACATACGTTTTTAGGGAAGCTGCCTGTGTCAGATTAAGAAATCTGAATCTCAATTCTGTCTCTGACATGGTGCAACCTAGATAAGTCACAACCTCTCAGCATGTTTTCATTTATTACCATAGAACATGGGTGTAATGACCTGTGTTCATATCCTCAGTTACTCTGATGCCATGAGGCAAAAAAATACAAATAAATAAGCAAATGTTGGATTCTTACGAAGCAAGACTATGTCGAACTATATGTTCTGAGTTTTTTTTTTTTTTTTGGCCACTTCTACTGGTCTTTCATTTCTCTATTTTCATCCATCTTTGTTCTTTGGCCCATGTGGGCCTCCCATTGCTGTGGCCTCTCTTGTCGCAGAGCACCGGCTCTGGGGGCATGCGCCCCAGAGCTCTGGCCCAGTAGTTGGACACATTGGTCCAGCCACTCTGCGGCACGTGGGATCTTCCCAGGCCAGGGATCCAACCGGCGCCCCTTGCACTGCAAGGCGGTGTCCTTGCCCACTGGACCACCAGGGAAGCCCCTGTCCTGAGTATTTTTGACAGAGATATGGACTATTCACTATTGAACTCTTAACATGTATAGGACAGTGTATAGTCTGATGGTTACATATACACTGTAGGATACTACAAGGAAACCGTCATTACCCATGTCACCAACAGGGAAATGTGAAATGACAGGGCAGCAAATTACTGTCCAGGATCTATAATCAAGAAAGTAGTTAACTGTCCCTCTTGGTTCTACCATACAACATTATATGAAGGATATGATGAAATTTATCCTAGCTAGCTTTGAACATTCTGTTCCCCAGATCACATGGTGAGGCAATTAAAGGCCACATTTTTGATTTTTACGAAGCAGCAGAGGTCCAGATGAAATGTGAATCAACCACATAAGTTTCTTCCCAGATTAATCCATAACGTGCCAAAGTCTCTTTAACCGAGACCATCAAGAGGCTCCCTTTCATGAGGAAGTCTGGAAATTTTACTAAAATGAAATCAGGAACAGATCAGCTTATGTGTAAGAAAAGATGAAGCCTACAAGTTATAAACAACTTCAAAGTCGAAGCTGAAAGGTACAAAAGCAATCTGAAAAATCAATCTTGGTTCAAAATGAAAACTTAGAGAAACAAAATTTTTAACAGATAAAGATTTTCCCTCAGGGACCACTGTCGAGTTAGAAAATCATATTCCCCCTAGCCTCACTAAACAGCCATGCTATTCAGCATATTAGGAAAAAAGACTAGACAAACATTAAGAACTATGCTATGGTAATTCTACCAGGGCTCTGATGTATCAGACTTTAGAACTGGTTTAGACTTTAGAACAGAGTTTAGAACTGGTTTAGAACTGGTTAACCTCATGATTAAGTGAACCAATCATAAAAAGAAGTTCCATAACAAGACTGGTTCATTACAGAGACCAGTCAATAATTCGATTTTATGTTGATGATTTCTGAAGCTGGGTGATGAACACAGGCATGGAATTTCTGAATACAATGCTGCTTCTATATGCTTGAAATTGTCCATGATAAAAAGTTAAGGAAAAAGTCAGAGAACCATGTTATAAAACATCATGGACAAAATACTTTTGGGAAATTTTTGGTGGTTACACACAGCTTCTTACTTGCTTGACTCACAGTGTGCTAACTCTATAGACACAAACTGCTCACAAGATGCTCCATCTGTCCTTCCTTCCTGGTTTAGACTCCCAGAGACAGACAGAGCCCTTCCTCCTGACATCACACATCTCCTCATCGCCAGACACTTTACACAAGTTTTATGTCCCCTTAGCTGCTAGTTTCTTGTTTCCAAGATTATGAATTGATCTGTTATATCCATGAGCAGACTAGATACTACTAGAACAGAGAAGCTAAGAGGAAGTACAGTCTAGTGTTAAGAAAGCAGACTCTAATGTCAGACTGTCCAAATTATACTTCTGGACCTACCAGTCATTAGTGGGATGACCTAGAGGTCACTATGGCATAAAGATTACGCTCTTCTCAGATGAATTTCTGACTAAGAATGAAAACACCAAAGGGTATTTCCCCTATTTTAAGTTCTTATACATTTCCTAAACTACATGACTCTAAACAAGTCTACCAACTTTTCAAAATGAAAGACAATGTAACAGGTCCCAAGGTCTGTCCCCTCATTCAGCTATGGAATCCATTTCTAATAAGATCCATAAACAAGGTACAGAATGCACAGTCAAGGATTTCAAGAAGGAGGGGAACAAATTCACGAAGGTTGTATACCATCTCAGAGATGGATCCAATTTTCAATCCAGTTGACTGAGAATGCTCGCATTCACCCATATGAAGTAACCCAGTAGATTCGAAAAGATATGAATTAACTTCTTCCTTTATGTCTCTTGTGGTCAGAGGTATGTCCCTTTGGGGAAACAGGTTGTTTGATTTCATCACTGACAGCAGTCTCTAGGCAGGAAGGGCCATGGACATGACCGGTGGGGAAAACCAAAGCCAGAGCCAGGCAGGGGGAAGAGGCAGCCTGTCTGGGTGTCTCTGCTCTGTTTACCTCCAGGTTGTAGTATCATCAACACTGCTTTTTGTGAAACCATCTATCTTAACAAGCAGAAAACCCATAGAGAACAGTCGCAAACCGTTAACAATGATATCTACAGAAGCAAAATCCTAGCAATGGTGTTTAAGGCTGTCACGTCTCCTGGAAGAGCACAAGAGTTTCTGTCCCAAACACGCAGGCCAGTGCCCACCAGGATGACAGACGGGAGGGCCCTGCTGAGGCAAACACACATCACCAGCCATAACCACATACTACACACTCTCCGAAGGTCAGGCCAAGGGTGCCACCAATTCAATTAGATGATGTTTTCTTTGCTTCCTTCCTGTTAAGTCAGAAAGAACACTACCAAGAAACACAGGAGAATAACTGACTTTTGGCTTTGTCAAGCTATTCACTACACCCACTCAGTTTCACTTCTTATCTTTTGGCTCTCTACTGAAATGCTGGCTTTACTCTGTATAATCTCAGGCATTTCACTTATTCGAGAACAATCAACAAAGTTAGTTGAGTCCTAACTCAACAGCTGCAGGTTTCACTAGGAAGTATCATAGGCACATCACAGGGTCAAGATCCCAGCTCTCTCGACATAATAAATGAGTAAGTGAGCAGCAGCAAAACTTTTCTGAGTTAGAGTACTCCAAAAGTCTATGGAAAAATTTTTTTAAAAATTTGACTCTAAACAAGTCTACCAACTTTTCAAAATGAAAGACAATGTAACAGGTCCCAAGGTCTGTCCCTCATTCAGCTATGGAATCCATTTCTAATAAGATCCATAAACAAGGTACAGAATGCACAGTCAAGGATTTCAAGAAGGAGGGGAACAAATTCACGAAGGTTGTATACCATCTCAGAGATGGATCCAATTTTCAATCCAGTTGACTGAGAATGCTCGCATTCACCCATATGAAGTAACCCAGTAGATTCGAAAAGATATGAATTAACTTCTTCCTTTATGTCTCTTGTGGTCAGAGGTATGTCCCTTTGGGGAAACAGGTTGTTTGATTTCATCACTGACAGCAGTCTCTAGGCAGGAAGGGCCATGGACATGACCGGTGGGGAAAACCAAAGCCAGAGCCAGGCAGGGGGAAGAGGCAGCCTGTCTGGGTGTCTCTGCTCTGTTTACCTCCAGGTTGTAGTATCATCAACACTGCTTTTTGTGAAACCATCTATCTTAACAAGCAGAAAACCCATAGAGAACAGTCGCAAACCGTTAACAATGATATCTACAGAAGCAAAATCCTAGCAATGGTGTTTAAGGCTGTCACGTCTCCTGGAAGAGCACAAGAGTTTCTGTCCCAAACACGCAGGCCAGTGCCCACCAGGATGACAGACGGGAGGGCCCTGCTGAGGCAAACACACATCACCAGCCATAACCACATACTACACACTCTCCGAAGGTCAGGCCAAGGGTGCCACCAATTCAATTAGATGATGTTTTCTTTGCTTCCTTCCTGTTAAGTCAGAAAGAACACTACCAAGAAACACAGGAGAATAACTGACTTTTGGCTTTGTCAAGCTATTCACTACACCCACTCAGTTTCACTTCTTATCTTTTGGCTCTCTACTGAAATGCTGGCTTTACTCTGTATAATCTCAGGCATTTCACTTATTCGAGAACAATCAACAAAGTTAGTTGAGTCCTAACTCAACAGCTGCAGGTTTCACTAGGAAGTATCATAGGCACATCACAGGGGTCAAGATCCCAGCTCTCTCGACATAATAATGGAATGAGTAAGTGAGCAGCAGCAAAACTTTTCTTGAGTTGGGAGTAAAGAGGTACAGCTGAGTGGGAAAAAAAAAAATTAGCAAAATAGCTGAGAATTCTCTTTAAGAGTAGGTATTTAGGTTCAAAGTAATAAAGACAGTAACTCATACGACACAAAACACAAAGCATTTGTCTGACTTTACAAGCGTTTCTCTCTTAAAATGGATATCATTACTATCTACAAACTCAGTGACTGTTACAGAGAGAAAAATATCTCAGAAATAAGCCAGCAGGTCCAGGTTGGTCTAAACAAACTGTAACTTTAGTCCTTTTCCTAGACACTAATCTTTATGATAACAAACCATTTACAGGGAACAAATAAGACCAAATATGAAACTGAAGCCACACAGGTTCTTCTGAAAAAGATCGTATGTTTTAAAATGTTACAATATCAAATTCTTCCAATTCAGGTTTTTCCTTTGCATCCATTTCTTAACTATCGTCAATTTATGATATAATTGAATTCTAAGTTGTTTTTAATCTTCCTGCTACCTTTCTTTTTTTTTTTTAATTTTTAAAAATATTCTCTATATTTTTATTTTATTTATTTTTTTTCCTGTTTTTTTTTTTTTTAACATTTTTATTTATTTATCTATCTTTTGGGGGGTGGGGGGGGGGGGGGAGGGGCGGGCCACTTCTATTGGTCTTTCATTTCTCTGTTTTCATCCGTCTTTGTTCTTTGGCTCCTGTGGGCCTCCCAACGCAGTGGCCTCTGTTGTCGCAGAGCACCGGCTCTGGGTGCATGCGCTCCAGAGCTCTAGCTCAGTAATTGGACACATCGGTCCAGGCGCTCCACGGCACATGGGATCTTCAGAAAGAACACTACCAAGAAACACAGGAGAATAACTGACTTTTGGCTTTGTCAAGCTATTCACTACACCCACTCAGTTTCACTTCTTATCTTTTGGCTCTCTACTGAAATGCTGGCTTTACTCTGTATAATCTCAGGCATTTCACTTATTCGAGAACAATCAACAAAGTTAGTTGAGTCCTAACTCAACAGCTGCAGGTTTCACTAGGAAGTATCATAGGCACATCACAGGGGTCAAGATCCCAGCTCTCTCGACATAATAATGGAATGAGTAAGTGAGCAGCAGCAAAACTTTTCTTGAGTTGGGAGTAAAGAGGTACAGCTGAGTGGGAAAAAAAAAAATTAGCAAAATAGCTGAGAATTCTCTTTAAGAGTAGGTATTTAGGTTCAAAGTAATAAAGACAGTAACTCATACGACACAAAACACAAAGCATTTGTCTGACTTTACAAGCGTTTCTCTCTTAAAATGGATATCATTACTATCTACAAACTCAGTGACTGTTACAGAGAGAAAAATATCTCAGAAATAAGCCAGCAGGTCCAGGTTGGTCTAAACAAACTGTAACTTTAGTCCTTTTCCTAGACACTAATCTTTATGATAACAAACCATTTACAGGGAACAAATAAGACCAAATATGAAACTGAAGCCACACAGGTTCTTCTGAAAAAGATCGTATGTTTTAAAATGTTACAATATCAAATTCTTCCAATTCAGGTTTTTCCTTTGCATCCATTTCTTAACTATCGTCAATTTATGATATAATTGAATTCTAAGTTGTTTTTAATCTTCCTGCTACCTTTCTTTTTTTTTTTTAATTTTTAAAAATATTCTCTATATTTTTATTTTATTTATTTTTTTTCCTGTTTTTTTTTTTTTTAACATTTTTATTTATTTATCTATCTTTTGGGGGGTGGGGAGGGAGGGGGATGGGCGGGCCACTTCTATTGGTCTTTCATTTCTCTGTTTTCATCCGTCTTTGTTCTTTGGCTCCTGTGGGCCTCCCAACGCAGTGGCCTCTGTTGTCGCAGAGCACCGGCTCTGGGTGCATGCGCTCCAGAGCTCTAGCTCAGTAATTGGACACATCGGTCCAGGCGCTCCACGGCACATGGGATCTTCCCAGGCCAGGGATCGAACCGGTGCCCCTTGCACTGCAAGGCGGTGTCCTCACCCACTGGACCACCAGGGGAAGCCCCCTGCTACCTTTCTTAAGGTTTATATCTATCTCTACCTGATTTCAGTGTTTTTGTGTCTTCAAATGAGTTCACCTTATAAGAAACCAATTAAAAAATATGTTGCATTTTAATTAATAATAGTCAATTTACCAACTGACCCATAATCACAGAATAATGACAGGAATCACAGAAGGGGGACATCAACTATCTGATGATGAACAGAATAGCAGCAGTGGTATTTGCTTACATATAAATACTGAGTTGCTGACTTTCACAGCAGACCCTGGATTAGCCCAAATCCACCATGATCATTTCACAAGGAGATGCAAAGACTCGGAATGACAGATGAGATGGCCTCTAGGTGCTGGCCATCCCAACGGCCTGGGCCGCTCCATCATGGCATACTTGGTTGGGTCTTATCAAGGCTCTTCTAAGACAGTAGTTTTCAAATACAAATGACTGAAGCTCTGCGTGCTTCCTTCCAAATCTCCACACTCCTCCTTCTTCCACCTTTTTACCCCTGGAAGTCCTAGAGCTCCAAAGAATTTAGCTGGAAAATCACTTAGAGAGGGAAGCAACAGGCAGAGAGAATGGCTGAGATTTCTAACTTCTTTTCTTTGCTTTATTATTATTATTTCTTTTCAAAGAAAACCTCTGGCTAATTCCTACTTGGGTGTGACAGCTGAAGCTTGATCCAAGTGTCTGGGTATCTTACTGAATTTCCTACCTAAACCCTCCCAGCCTTCTAACTGTTCTAGTAGGCTGTGGTTAACGTGTCCTTCCTGGCTGGAATCCACCAGCTAAGGTGGGGAATATGGACTCTGGGAAAGAGGTGCTACCAGGTGTGACCGGCCCACATCACCCAGGTGAACACAGGCTGACACGCATCATATTCCATGGCAGCTGCCACTTTTTGGTTTGAAACCCTAAAAATTAAACCACAACACTATCTTAAAAGGCTTTTACCTACTGCAGCTACTGTGAAATACAGTATTAAAAAAATATGGTTCCCCAGATTCGTAAGAATACACCTGAAACAGTTAATTAATGGTGATCTGTGGGTGGAAGGATTGTTAGAGGTCCCTCCTCCCCCACTACGGGCTTATCTGTAGTTGTTTTTATTTTGCTACAACTCACATATTACCCATGTTTATTTGTTTTTTGTTTTTTTTGGAAGCCCAATTACCAGAATTTACTTAAGACTTCTATCTGGGTTTTGACTGTTAGAACATAACAGTTCTAAATGGTAACCAGAGTATTCCTTTCCTCCTTAGACTTCACAATGTCTAATGAATCTCTAAGACATGCCTAAAGTTTCTTGCCAAGCCCATTCCCTCCTTGGAAGGCTTCTGATCTTCTAGAGTTAGAGTAGCCAACAAACAGGCATCAAACTCTGAACAGCAAATGTCCTGGCAAAGGACACACAAGCTTCTCACTGGCCAAGGAATTCTGGTACAGAGAGGTCTAGGAGGGTCAGCCCGGTCTGGAACAGATGCCAACACATACTGGTCTCAGTGCCAACTAGGGAGTTTAGGCCTACCATGCCGGATGCTGGGGACAAACTAGATCCTTAGACTTTTCTTTACAACAGTCCAGCTAATAGTTTTGCTAGTTGGACCAATTACTGAAAAACAAATATGGTCCACACCAGGGCAGCTTTTTCTTCCCGTATCTCGTAGGAGGCTGAGAGTAGAGCAGAGCCCAGCCACTCTGAGTCAGGATGACCAGTTTAGGCTTACCTTTGTGGCCATGGTCTTCACCCCATGAATTTTCCACTCTCCATTTCACAAAAGCACCCACCTGATCGTCCTGCAAAAGAGGGGATGACAGTGTAGACTCTGAAATGAGATCCGTCCTGATGAGGCATCATGT
Organism: Tragulus kanchil; assembly: GCA_022376925.1. Taxonomy (NCBI): domain Eukaryota; kingdom Metazoa; phylum Chordata; class Mammalia; order Artiodactyla; family Tragulidae; genus Tragulus; species Tragulus kanchil. Next base: position 64,274,753 of record JAIOJX010000027.1, read on the forward strand.
AATCTTAGCTCTTCATCGGCCACTCAGGAGAAACAGCCTTCTCTACACAACAACGATATACATGACCAGGACCCTGTATCTTCTACCATAACTAAAGGAACATTCTATTAGCATTGGAGCTTGAATTTCTTGGGGTGAAAATGCAAGAAACCCAACAAAGCAAAAAATATTACTATTTTCTTCCTTTACATTCTATGGTATACAGAAAATAAGCATATTAAAATGCCTCCTGGGGGGCTTCCCGGGTGGTTCAGCAGTTAGGATGACTGCCAACTCAGGGCACACAGGTTCAGTCCCTGGTCCAGGAAGATCCCACATGCCACTAGGCAACTAAGCCTGTGAGCCCCAGAGTCTGGATTCTACAAGAGAAGCCACCCCAATGAGAAGCCTGTCCACTGCCACTAGAGGGAAGGCCCCACTCCCTGCAACTATAGAAAGCCCTCACTGAGCAACAAAGACCCAGCACAGCCAATAATAAATATATCATTGAAAATAAAATAACATAAAATGCCTCTTCGCTAAGAAAAACGAAATGTTAAATTACAAAAAGCAAAGAACGCCATCTGAAGCCAGGGACTCCTGTTCTGAATCAGTCAGCTTTCTCTGCGGAGGCATCCCACTGCATTTTAAAAATCATTCTCAGACCTAGTCAACAGTTTAAAAAAGAAAACAAACACATTCTCGTCATCCAGCCCACTCTTCTTCCTTAAGGGAACCAAGTAATGATACTCTCCAAATGTGTTTTTACTGATTCGGTTACACAAATATTGAATTTCATACAACAGAGATGGAATGGTGAAGCAAAACACCATTTCCATAAAACTAAACCTAGGCAGTTCTGTCCGTCTATCTTCATTAATAAAACACCACTCATCATGATAATCTTCATTTATCGCCTTTATTACAGTGACAAAGCGGGATCTTGTGGCCACTCTGAGTCAGGATGACCAGTTTAGGCTTACCTTTGTGGCCATGGTCTTCACCCCATGAATTTTCCACTCTCCATTTCACAAAAGCACCCACCTGATCGTCCTGCAAAAGAGGGGATGACAGTGTAGACTCTGAAATGAGATCCGTCCTGATGAGGCATCATGTAATCTTAGCTCTTCATCGGCCACTCAGGAGAAACAGCCTTCTCTACACAACAACGATATACATGACCAGGACCCTGTATCTTCTACCATAACTAAAGGAACATTCTATTAGCATTGGAGCTTGAATTTCTTGGGGTGAAAATGCAAGAAACCCAACAAAGCAAAAAATATTACTATTTTCTTCCTTTACATTCTATGGTATACAGAAAATAAGCATATTAAAATGCCTCCTGGGGGGCTTCCCGGGTGGTTCAGCAGTTAGGATGACTGCCAACTCAGGGCACACAGGTTCAGTCCCTGGTCCAGGAAGATCCCACATGCCACTAGGCAACTAAGCCTGTGAGCCCCAGAGTCTGGATTCTACAAGAGAAGCCACCCCAATGAGAAGCCTGTCCACTGCCACTAGAGGGAAGGCCCCACTCCCTGCAACTATAGAAAGCCCTCACTGAGCAACAAAGACCCAGCACAGCCAATAATAAATATATCATTGAAAATAAAATAACATAAAATGCCTCTTCGCTAAGAAAAACGAAATGTTAAATTACAAAAAGCAAAGAACGCCATCTGAAGCCAGGGACTCCTGTTCTGAATCAGTCAGCTTTCTCTGCGGAGGCATCCCACTGCATTTTAAAAATCATTCTCAGACCTAGTCAACAGTTTAAAAAAGAAAACAAACACATTCTCGTCATCCAGCCCACTCTTCTTCCTTAAGGGAACCAAGTAATGATACTCTCCAAATGTGTTTTTTTACTGATTCGGTTACACAAATATTGAATTTCATACAACAGAGATGGAATGGTGAAGCAAAACACCATTTCCATAAAACTAAACCTAGGCAGTTCTGTCCGTCTATCTTCATTAATAAAACACCACTCATCATGATAATCTTCATTTATCGCCTTTATTACAGTGACAAAGCGGGATCAGAAGGCTCCTTTGGGGAAAGGGCTGTTCTCTTTCATGTTCACCCGGGCTTTAGCTGAGGTCAAGACAACCTAAACCTTGGCAGCCTGAGAAGAGAGCTGGCTCCTGAGTTACCTCCTAATGATTTCATCTGTCAACTCCCACCTGCCTAAAACTGCATGAACCTCATCTAAATGGGATTCAATTTTACTCCTAACAGTTTTCTTGAATCTCAGAAGCTTTCAGTCTCAGAAACAGTCATCAATCAAACCCACAAGTTTTAAACACCCTTACCTGGAATACCCCTTAATCTTAGCCCCAGGGACCTTCAAAACCATATCAATAAGCTATACAATCTGGGGGTAGCTTATTAAATGTTTTGGTTTTCTATTCCCTGCATTGTAGTTCATGTTTTCTTTTAAATACTGCTGTTAGAATCTCCATCACCTGAAGTCATTTAATATACTAAGTTTGAAAATGCTTCCTTTTTTTGCCTTTGTCAATGAATTCCTGCATGACCTAGATAAAGCCACATCACCTACAAATATAGAATGGTACCTGGAATTCCCTCACAGAGATTCCAAGAAATCAGTAACAAGGATATCCCAGAATACTTACTAGCATTTATCTCTGCATTATCATTCAAATGCAATACAAACTACTTTTATAGTGGTCAAAACTCAAAGTGGAGAGAAGAGCGAAATCTCAGTATAAAATTTTGTTATGATAACATCAGTTCTGCTTTATAACATTAATAGCACGTAATGTAACTCCATTTCCCAGAGGGAAAAGAGCGTATTACTAAACCATGCCAATTAAAGAATGGAATTTCCAGAGAAAAAGACACATGTGTATGCATGATTTTTATCTCTGAAAAGTAGCAATACTCTGTAACAGAGATGGAAAGTGGTAAAAAGTCAGAACCTTTTGGAAAAGTATACAGTTTTTGTTTTCCTTTTTAATAATCCTCTAAATAGTTTAAAAGTTTAAGGAGCTTAGTTGTAAACCCACTGAATATTATAATATAGCAGGTCCAAATATAAATATGAACAACTTGGTATTGTAGCCTAAGTATTTTAATTTTTTGTTTTTGGCCATGCTGCATCTTCACTGGAGAGTGTAGGCCCTCTAGCTGCAGCACTTGGACTTCGCTGCCCCGCAGCCTGTGGGATCTTAGTTTCCTGACCAGGGACTGAACCTGCATCCCTTGCCTTGGAAGGCAGACCTGCAGGGAAGTCCCCTATTCTAAGTATTTTAGTAGTCCTTTATTCTAGTTTATTTACAATAGTATTTTATCTCCTTATTTATAGTGTTTCATGAAAAGTTCCTTCTAATATTTTGACTCTAATGTCAAGATAGTTATTCTGTGACTTTCTTTCCAATAATTATACAGGCTCGGAAAGAATCTGTTTGCTTGTGATTGTGAAGAACGAACGTGTAGTTTGAAATCTTCTCTTTTTAATGATCCCTGAGCATAGGAGTAAAAATATCTCCTCTATAGCCTGGAAATGAGGAGGCTTATTTGTGAAAGACAATACTGCAGTTGTTGCTTCCAACACTGTATCCTAGAAACAGTGGTATTACAGTCAGAATATTCCATAGGGAAATCCGAAATACTCTACATCCAATTTCCTGAAGCTCCAAATAAACCCAGTAGTGGGCGTGGAGTCCACCAATTACTGTTACTGATGTTTTACTGCAGAAGACTCTGGATAACAAATGAAAGGAGGGTGAGACTGAACATCAATCATCAAGATACGAACACCTTTGGGTACATTTTAATTCCTTATGAAACTGAAGTTGTCTTCTTCTAGCCTGCTTTGCTGACCTCTTTTCACACAGAGAATTCTCAAAGCTACAGAAAAGCAGTCACTTCCTTACTCCCTGCTGACCCACATTCTGCTCCCCATAAAAAGTTCCTATTTTTACTCCTTCTGAGCATGTAGCCTAACCCCCAGTGAGGTGGCTAAATGTCTTGCCTGGAAGCTAACTTTTAACAGGAATCACATACACTATGAAGAAGCTCTGCAGGATTAAACGGTCCCGGGGGAATGGAGACCCAGCTGAGCAGACATTGGGCTCTGCAGGCAGAGGGTCATACCTTTTCAGAGACAGCAGTGAAGGTCATGGCGTGGGTCATGAGTGACTCGCCAAAAGTCAGCCTCTCAGCTTTGTTCATGTTTTTCATGGAGACACCGAACACTAACTCATGGTCATAGCTGTTAAAAAAAAAAAGATTAATAGCACAGAATACAGAGAGCACAATCATGGAGGATAACTGGTTTCTGGTTCTAAGAGGATCACAGAAGAAAATAAAGGGGCTTCACGGCTCCAGACAAATCTGGGCTGCAGCTCTGCAGAGAACACGGTATGTGCAAAATCCAGTGTCTCAAAGAGATCCCACTTTCTCTGTGCCACAAGAGAACCCAGAAAAATACAAAGTTATTAAACATAAATTCCCCAAATCAAAAAGCTGATCAAACCCTGCGCTGTCATTTTGGAAAGAAAGCAGAACCGAAAAAGTTTTTCAAGTATTTCTTTCAAAATGGTCTCTTTGAGCTGACAGAATTCATGTTTTCTTGAATTTGTGAAAGACAATACCAGTTGTTGCTTCCAACACTGTATCCTAGAAACAGTGGTATTACAGTCAGAATATTCCATAGGGAAATCCGAAATACTCTACATCCAATTTCCTGAAGCTCCAAATAAACCCAGTAGTGGGCGTGGAGTCCACCAATTACTGTTACTGATGTTTTACTGCAGAAGACTCTGGATAACAAATGAAAGGAGGGTGAGACTGAACATCAATCATCAAGATACGAACACCTTTGGGTACATTTTAATTCCTTATGAAACTGAAGTTGTCTTCTTCTAGCCTGCTTTGCTGACCTCTTTTCACACAGAGAATTCTCAAAGCTACAGAAAAGCAGTCACTTCCTTACTCCCTGCTGACCCACATTCTGCTCCCCATAAAAAGTTCCTATTTTTACTCCTTCTGAGCATGTAGCCTAACCCCCAGTGAGGTGGCTAAATGTCTTGCCTGGAAGCTAACTTTTAACAGGAATCACATACACTATGAAGAAGCTCTGCAGGATTAAACGGTCGGCGGCGGAATGGAGACCCAGCTGAGCAGACATTGGGCTCTGCAGGCAGAGGGTCATACCTTTTCAGAGACAGCAGTGAAGGTCATGGCGTGGGTCATGAGTGACTCGCCAAAAGTCAGCCTCTCAGCTTTGTTCATGTTTTTCATGGAGACACCGAACACTAACTCATGGTCATAGCTGTTAAAAAAAAAAAGATTAATAGCACAGAATACAGAGAGCACAATCATGGAGGATAACTGGTTTCTGGTTCTAAGAGGATCACAGAAGAAAATAAAGGGGCTTCACGGCTCCAGACAAATCTGGGCTGCAGCTCTGCAGAGAACACGGTATGTGCAAAATCCAGTGTCTCAAAGAGATCCCACTTTCTCTGTGCCACAAGAGAACCCAGAAAAATACAAAGTTATTAAACATAAATTCCCCAAATCAAAAAGCTGACAAAAGCCTGCGCTGTCATTTTGGAAAGAAAGCAGAACCGAAAAAAGTTTTTCAAGTATTTCTTTCAAAAATGGTCTCTTTTGAGCTGACAGAATTCAGTTTCTGAATTCATGTAGACCACTGCTAACTATGAAATTTAAATAAATATGATCAAAATATTGGAGAATATTTTCAAAGTTAAAAAAAACCTCATGAATTCTTTTAGCAGATTTCCTTTCTCCTGTTGTTAACTGTCAAAGTTGTCCTAAAGACAAAATACAGAAGGTATCAAAGTAACAGAAGTAGTTAAGAAAGATCAAACATCAAACAAGAGACCTGGGAAACCTTTTATTACACTCTCAAATATACTTAACAGATTTTTCCAGTAATCAATTTAAAAGAAAACCTGTCCTCCTCAAGGAAAAATATTGTATTATATCTCTTATATGTGGAATCTAAAAAGAAATGATACAAACGAAGTTAAAAACAAAAAGAGACTCACAGACTGAGAGAAGGAATCTGTGGTTACCAGGGAGAAGGGACAGTTAGGGAATTTTGCATGGACATGAACACACTGCTATATTTAAAACAGACAACTAACAAGGACCTACTGTATAGCACACGGAATTCTGCTCAATGTTATGTGGCAGTCTGGACAGGAGCAGAGTTTAGGGTAGAATGATATGTGGATATGTAAGATTGAGGCCCTATACCTGAAACTATCCCAACATTGTTCACCAGCTATACTCCAATACAAAGAAAACAGTGCTCAAGAAAGTGTCTTCCTCATCTGGGATGACATTTTAGGAACATGTAACAATTGCAAGCCAGATATGAAGTATGAGATTGATTTCCTGGGCAAGAGCATATAAGTATGTGGTGTTTCAGCTATGAACCCTCAAACTCTACCAAACGGAAAGAAATAGGCCACCCTCGGGCCAGGTTTAATCCCTGAGCAAACCTCAGCTGAGTCACTTTGTACCACGAGTGCACTCCAATAGCCACACCCCACAAATGATCTTCTATTTCAGATCTCTGTACTCACACATTCATGTCACTGAGGCCCAGCTTGCCACTGAAGTGTTTTCCAACATCACAGCCAAACCACACAGCCTAGAAACAAAGGAGAGAGGAAGACAGAACGTCAACACAAATCCTATCTTTCTATTACACCAAAGACGTGCAAGAAGAGCTTTCAACCCCATACGCAGAAGACACAGAAACAATACCAACCTCTCCATCTTTGATGGAGGCGGCAACCATCTTTTTCAGGAAGTCAATGGGCTGGTTATTATACAGAGTTTTCCTCCCTCCAACCATATTGCTTAAGTAGTCCACTGTGTAAAGTCTGTTGTACTTGTGCTGAGGCCGAGGGTCATTGACTAAACAAATCTAAAGAGAAGAAGAACATGTTGAACAGAATGTGAAACCAGGAATATCAAACAAGATACACACCTCTCCTCTAAGCTCATACATTTGTATCAAGCTCATCATCTGTCTATAAGAATAAACATTATGAACACATTGTTAAATAACTAAGAAACAAAAGGTGGCAGGGTCCCGTGAGAGGTTCCTGTGTATTCTAATTAGTCTAAAGGACACATTAGGGAGCACTGACCCATCTTTCCTACTGGCAAGAGTTACCCAAAACTAATCCCGAAGAACTGCATGTTTTACATATTTAAACCAGACAACTAACAAGGACCTACTGTATAGCACACGGAATTCTGCTCAATGTTATGTGGCAGTCTGGACAGGAGCAGAGTTTAGGGTAGAATGATATGTGGATATGTAAGATTGAGGCCCTATACCTGAAACTATCCCAACATTGTTCACCAGCTATACTCCAATACAAAGAAAACAGTGCTCAAGAAAGTGTCTTCCTCATCTGGGATGACATTTTAGGAACATGTAACAATTGCAAGCCAGATATGAAGTATGAGATTGATTTCCTGGGCAAGAGCATATAAGTATGTGGTGTTTCAGCTATGAACCCTCAAACTCTACCAAACGGAAAGAAATAGGCCACCCTCGGGCCAGGTTTAATCCCTGAGCAAACCTCAGCTGAGTCACTTTGTACCACGAGTGCACTCCAATAGCCACACCCCACAAATGATCTTCTATTTCAGATCTCTGTACTCACACATTCATGTCACTGAGGCCCAGCTTGCCACTGAAGTGTTTTCCAACATCACAGCCAAACCACACAGCCTAGAAACAAAGGAGAGAGGAAGACAGAACGTCAACACAAATCCTATCTTTCTATTACACCAAAGACGTGCAAGAAGAGCTTTCAACCCCATACGCAGAAGACACAGAAACAATACCAACCTCTCCATCTTTGATGGAGGCGGCAACCATCTTTTTCAGGAAGTCAATGGGCTGGTTATTATACAGAGTTTTCCTCCCTCCAACCATATTGCTTAAGTAGTCCACTGTGTAAAGTCTGTTGTACTTGTGCTGAGGCCGAGGGTCATTGACTAAACAAATCTAAAGAGAAGAAGAACATGTTGAACAGAATGTGAAACCAGGAATATCAAACAAGATACACACCTCTCCTCTAAGCTCATACATTTGTATCAAGCTCATCATCTGTCTATAAGAATAAACATTATGAACACATTGTTAAATAACTAAGAAACAAAAGGTGGCAGGGTCCCGTGAGAGGTTCCTGTGTATTCTAATTAGTCTAAAGGACACATTAGGGAGCACTGACCCATCTTTCCTACTGGCAAGAGTTACCCAAAACTAATCCCGAAGAACTGCATGTACCAAGTAAGGCAAGATGGCCCTCAGAAGTCCATCACTACAAGATCCCTGCTCTAAGTCACGAAACAGGCTCAACACCTGGCAGTGCAACTGAGCGGGGACTCCAATGATAAAACAAAGCCATTTGGTGTTAAGAGGGAGAAAGTGAAAAGTGAAAGTGTCAGTCGCTCAGTCGTGTCCAACTCTTTGTGACCCCATGATCACAACAACCTTCACTATAGCCTGAAGGTGCCTTGATCCAAGGAATTCTCCAGGCAAGAATACTGGAGTAGGTAGCCATTCCCTTTTCTGGGGGATCTTCCCAACCCAGGAATTAAACCCAGGTCTCCTGCACTGCAGGCAGATCCTTTACCATCTGAGTTACCAGGGAAGCCCTTAAGAGAGTCAAGATGTCAAGAAGGGGAGTCTGGCACCTGCTTGGCAGGTGGAGAAGTCCTGAAGCGAGTCAGAAAATTCAGGCTGAGACACTGCTTCCTTCTAAGAGAGTCCCCAGGGGGCCCACAGCACAGTGATGCTAAAACCCATGGTAAGAAATGCCCAACAGACTTTATTATTGTCCCTGCACTTGAGAATGACTCAAGGCCCAAATCAGGGTAGCTCGTAGGAATTAAACTGACTGCTGACCCACAGTCAGAAAAGTCTCTGAGGAGAAGCACTGGGAATTCTGATATGACCAACTGAACTGGTATATAAAATACCTCAAAGGAAGGAGGAAATTTTTGGTTTAGTGTCTAGCTTGATGCACATGCATGTTAACCCTGGAATTAGACACTCTTTCTTGTAGACAACAGGTATTTGAAAGTAAAAAACCAGTGACTGTCATTGCCTGTTTCCAACCTTATCTTCCATATTGAAGAGTGGCTTGACGTGGTCCCTGTAGAACTTCAAGGGTGTTATGGGGCCAATCTTCTGATAGCTTTTATCTTTGTCTCGATACTCCCAGGTGAAAGTCTCTGGTGGATTACCCAAACAGATGCACACCACTCTGAATATCTGGAAAAAAAGGAGGACAGATGAGCAATGGTGAAGAGGAAGCAATATATATATATTTTTTTACCTTTGTTCTTTCCAACCTTGGGAAACACAATAAATCAGTGGCTATATTCAAGCCAGAGATTTCCCAGGAAATCTAAGATTGCTCCAAAAATTGGAAGGTTGATGTCCAGGATTGGATACCAACCAAATTCTGAGTTTAAGTAAACACTTAGGACAATACAATTCTGAAACGTTAATATTTAGTGCTTAGGATCTGCCCTGCAAGTTAAACTTCCTTCGCCAAGAAACCACTCACCACTGATCCACAGACCTGGGATGCTACCCTGCTGATTGTATTTCAAGTGACAAATAATGACATACATTTTATAAATAGATTTCCTTTCCTTTCTCCTTCTAGGTTTTGTTTTGATTGTGACAGGGGTCTCCACTCAGAGATAAGACATTAACTTCTTGGTGGAGCTTAAATGACAATGTCTATCAAAAGTAATACTGGAACAAGAATGACTTTTTATGGTAATGTACCATTTTTTGGGGGTTTTGAGACCAAAGCATACTTTCTAATAATGTCACAAAACCTTCAAGTTAGCATCATTACAATCCAAGGATACATTTTATATTATTTTCATGTTATAGAAAGATAAAAATAGAAACCACACTCTTGTATAAGGTCAGAACACAGAAAGTACTTTCTCTTCTGTATCAAATTTGTTTTATCTTTAAAAAAAATATCCACTACAATCTGCTTCTTCTTTCTCTACCCCAGTCACCACCCTGATCCAATCTCATTACTTGTTACCTGCACTATTTGCTCCTTATGTGTGTATACCCCATTAAGAGTCAAAAGAAATGGACCCTGTAATTCATTAAGTGTGTCTGTTTTCTGCTAGACACTATCTGCTAGGTTAACTTCTCATAGAACAATCTCCTCCCTGCCTCCAAAAGGCTCAAAGAAACTAAGTAACCTACTTAAGATCACATAGCTAGGAACTGGCAGAATCATCACCTAAAGTCACACATTAAATAGGTGTTATGGGGCCAATCTTCTGATAGCTTTTATCTTTGTCTCGATACTCCCAGGTGAAAGTCTCTGGTGGATTACCCAAACAGATGCCCACCACTCTGAATATCTGGAAAAAAAGGAGGACAGATGAGCAATGGTGAAGAGGAAGCAATATATATATTTTTTTACCTTTGTTCTTTCCAACCTTGGGAAACACAATAAATCAGTGGCTATATTCAAGCCAGAGATTTCCCAGGAAATCTAAGATTGCTCCAAAAATTGGAAGGTTGATGTCCAGGATTGGATACCAACCAAATTCTGAGTTTAAGTAAACACTTAGGACAATACAATTCTGAAACGTTAATATTTAGTGCTTAGGATCTGCCCTGCAAGTTAAACTTCCTTCGCCAAGAAACCACTCACCACTGATCCACAGACCTGGGATGCTACCCTGCTGATTGTATTTCAAGTGACAAATAATGACATACATTTTATAAATAGATTTCCTTTCCTTTCTCCTTCTAGGTTTTGTTTTGATTGTGACAGGGGTCTCCACTCAGAGATAAGACATTAACTTCTTGGTGGAGCTTAAATGACAATGTCTATCAAAAGTAATACTGGAACAAGAATGACTTTTTATGGTAATGTACCATTTTTGGGGTTGTGAGACCAAAGCATACTTTCTAATAATGTCACAAAACCTTCAAGTTAGCATCATTACAATCCAAGGATACATTTTATATTATTTTCATGTTATAGAAAGATAAAAATAGAAACCACACTCTTGTATAAGGTCAGAACACAGAAAGTACTTTCTCTTCTGTATCAAATTTGTTTTATCTTTAAAAAAAATATCCACTACAATCTGCTTCTTCTTTCTCTACCCCAGTCACCACCCTGATCCAATCTCATTACTTGTTACCTGCACTATTTGCTCCTTATGTGTGTATACCCCATTAAGAGTCAAAAGAAATGGACCCTGTAATTCATTAAGTGTGTCTGTTTTCTGCTAGACACTATCTGCTAGGTTAACTTCTCATAGAACAATCTCCTCCCTGCCTCCAAAAGGCTCAAAGAAACTAAGTAACCTACTTAAGATCACATAGCTAGGAACTGGCAGAATCATCACCTAAAGTCACACATTGTCCAAAGAAGAAGTAAGGCCCCATTGGTACAGAGTTTAAAACAAAAAGGGAAACACTGCCCACTGTGCTGTGTACTACAATCTGTGAATACCGTATCTCTCAGTCCTCTCAACAAAAATGGTAGATACTATTTCACACATGGCAGATAAGGAAACCAAGTTTCAGGAAAATAAACAGCTTGACTGATGTCCTAAAGCCAGTAAATCACAAAATTAGAACTCAAAAGTCTTGGGACAGACACTCTAATAATCAAGGTTCAAAGCTAGAAAACTAGAAATAGGTCTGCCTATGCTATTAGGCCTATAATTTTTTTTTTTTAAAGATTTATTTATTTATTTATTTGGGGGGGGGGGGGGTGGGGAGGGAGGGGAACAGGCGGGCCACTTCTATTGGTCTTTCATTTATCTATTGTCTTCCATCTTTGTTCTTTGGCCTGTGTGGGCCTCCCATCGCAGTGGCCTCTGTTGTCGCAGAGTACCGGTTCTGGGTGCATGCGCTCCAGGGCTCCGGCTCGGTAATTGGACACATTGGTCCAGCCGCTCTGTGGCACGTGGGATCTTCCCGGGCCAGGGATTGAACCCGCGCCCCTTGCACTGCAAGGCGGTGTCCCTACCCACTGGACCACCAGGGAGGCCCAAGCCTGAGCTTTTAATCAAAAGTATATATATATGCAAGGGAAGAATGAGGATAAGGGTGACATCTCTTTCTCCTGGATTTTAGTAAAACTGTAACCTGAGACAATATTGCTTTGTTTTATAGTATTTGCTTACCATGACTAAATTATCCAAAGCCATTGACATTCAAGTCAGTTTACAACACTTTGGAAGCAGTATTTGGTTCCAAGTCAGCTAACAAGTGTCAAACAAGCCCTAATTTTTAAAATTCCCCAAAGTATAATCTCCAGGGCTGGTGATACTCCATTTCTTTTTTTTTTTTTTTTTTGATACTCCGTTTCTTTTTTCAAATTTATTTTATTTATTTATCTTTTTTGGGGGTGGGGAATGGGCGGGCCACTTCTATTGGTCTTTCATTTCTCTATTTTTCATCCGTCTTTGTTCTTTGGCTCCTGTGGGCCTCCCATCGCGGTGGCCTCTGTTGTCGCAGAGCGCTGGTTCTGGGCGCATGCGCCCCAGAGCTCTGGCTCAGTAATGGACACATCAGTCCAGCCACTCCACGGCACGTGGGATCTTCCCAGGCCAGGGATCGAACTGGCGCCCCCTGCACTGCAAGGCGGTGTCCTTACCCACTGGATCACCAGGGAAGTCCCGATACTCCATTTCTTGATAAGAGACTTTGCTGTTTTAAAAATTGTTCCCTGTTCTCAAAATACAAAGCTCGCAGTGAGCTTTTGCATTTTTAAGTCTGCTCCCTGGTGGACAACTTGGGAGTGTCATTTGCTTCTCACAAGACGTACTTGGCACTCAGGACAATAAAAGATACTAGATATTGAACACAAGTCATTATACAGAACTGAGTACTGGAGAATGACAGAACCAGGAAAAACAACAGAAAAAAGACACAGAAAGCATTTAACATAGGACACAGGAAGAATGTGTGGACCCCAACTTAAAGACAAATGACGTGGGATGATGGAAGTCAATTCCCATCCCCGTGGCTAAACTGGAAGACAGACATCAAGTGAGAGGAAGAAGGCAGGATGCAATAGCTTAGAGTCAGTCATGAATGCTTAGAAAGGTGAAACTTTAAAGCCAGCTACAGGCAGACACAGAATGGAGGAAACCACAGTAACTAGAAATGTTACTGGGTTGGCCCAAAAGTTCACTGGGTTTTTCCATAGGCTGTTATGAAAAACCCGGATGAACTTTTCCATAGACTGGGAAAGTAGTGTAATGGTAACAAACAAGCTGCTTGTGAGGGAGCCAAATTGGTTCAGTGCCTGGAACCACGGCAGAAGTGACAGAATCTTGGAATCTTCATTTCTACTTACAATACCGGATCGTCCAGTAAAGTCTAAAGCACTGTAGAAATATGACTTTCTTTTACTGTAAAACATAAAGCTTTCTTTTTTTATTTTTGATACTCCGTTTCTTTTTTCAAATTTATTTTATTTATTTATCTTTTTTGGGGGTGGGGAATGGGCGGGCCACTTCTATTGGTCTTTCATTTCTCTATTTTTCATCCGTCTTTGTTCTTTGGCTCCTGTGGGCCTCCCATCGCGGTGGCCTCTGTTGTCGCAGAGCGCTGGTTCTGGGCGCATGCGCCCCAGAGCTCTGGCTCAGTAATGGACACATCAGTCCAGCCACTCCACGGCACGTGGGATCTTCCCAGGCCAGGGATCGAACTGGCGCCCCCTGCACTGCAAGGCGGTGTCCTTACCCACTGGATCACCAGGGAAGTCCCGATACTCCATTTCTTGATAAGAGACTTTGCTGTTTTAAAAATTGTTCCCTGTTCTCAAAATACAAAGCTCGCAGTGAGCTTTTGCATTTTTAAGTCTGCTCCCTGGTGGACAACTTGGGAGTGTCATTTGCTTCTCACAAGACGTACTTGGCACTCAGGACAATAAAAGATACTAGATATTGAACACAAGTCATTATACAGAACTGAGTACTGGAGAATGACAGAACCAGGAAAAACAACAGAAAAAAGACACAGAAAGCATTTAACATAGGACACAGGAAGAATGTGTGGACCCCAACTTAAAGACAAATGACGTGGGATGATGGAAGTCAATTCCCATCCCCGTGGCTAAACTGGAAGACAGACATCAAGTGAGAGGAAGAAGGCAGGATGCAATAGCTTAGAGTCAGTCATGAATGCTTAGAAAGGTGAAACTTTAAAGCCAGCTACAGGCAGACACAGAATGGAGGAAACCACAGTAACTAGAAATGTTACTGGGTTGGCCCAAAAGTTCACTGGGTTTTTCCATAGGCTGTTATGAAAAACCCGGATGAACTTTTCCATAGACTGGGAAAGTAGTGTAATGGTAACAAACAAGCTGCTTGTGAGGGAGCCAAATTGGTTCAGTGCCTGGAACCACGGCAGAAGTGACAGAATCTTGGAATCTTCATTTCTACTTACAATACCGGATCGTCCAGTAAAGTCTAAAGCACTGTAGAAATATGACTTTCTTTTACTGTAAAAACATAAAGCTCCAGTGCTGTTAAGAAATCATCTTCTTGGACTTTCAGTTTCACTGATGGAGAACTTACGCTTACAGGTAAAATGATCACAGAGGAGAACGACTACGAGGACACCACAGTGGTACCAGAAAACAGCTGAACTTAGACAATGTTCAGGGCTGAGAGTAAGGAAATAGTTACAAGAAGGAAGGAGTGGAGATGTTGGTGACTGCTGACAATTCAGAGGAAGGGAAGAAACGACAGCTCTCTACTGCTTCCTGGTGGGGAATGAAAGAACCGCAAGGATCTGCTTTAAAAACAAAACTCCTACCTGTGCCAGCAAAAGCAGACAGAGGAGGAGACACTTCCTAGAGGCATGAAATATATTGGGGCAGGGAAAAACATGGAAACATACACTTAAAAAGCTGTGTTCCCAGGCTTCCCCAGTGATCCATTGGGTAAAGAGTCCACCTTGCAGTGCAAGCGGCACCAGTCCGATCCCTGGCCCGGGAAGATCCCACGTGCCACAGAGGGGCTGGACTGGTGTGTCCAATTACGATCCAGTACTCTGCAGCACATGCGCCCAGAGTCGGTGCTCTGCAATGAGAGAGGCCACTGCCATGGGAGGCCCACAGAGGCCAAAGAATAAAGATGGATGAAAATAAATAATCAATAAAAGGGGCCAAAATGAAAAAAAAAAAACAGGTGTGTGCCCTTCTGAGATGTTAAAGAAAATGAGCTCATACAGATGGTAACTAAGAGTCAACTTATCACCTTGAGACTACTTCCAGAGTGGTGTTTGGATCAAAGAAATAGTTAGAAATTCAGACTCTCGGGCCCGACCCAGATCTATGGAGTCAATCTGCACTTTAACAAGGTCCCCAGGGGTCTGAAAGCACTACTTTAGGCACATTTATTCTTTTCCTCCTCCCAACCCGTGCTTCCTCAAGATTCCCCATTTTGTCTCTCATGCACACTGTTATCCCTGACCACATACGGGTTCCCTCATAATCATCAACCTCCATCTACATCACCCCAGCTCTGCCCTCCACATCAGCAAGTCCTGTTAGCTTCACTTCAAAGACACACCCTCAAACGTATTCCCTTCTCTTCATCTTCACTCTCATCCACCTGGTGGGAACCACTACATCTCCTCTACACAGTAACAGCGTCCAATCTGGTCTCCCCTCTTCCTCTCCATTCTCTAAGCAGCCAGAGTGACATCTTTTTTAAAACAAAAATTACACTGTCACTCCTGAGCCTAAATCCCCTGGTGGCTAGCTCAACGCAGATTTCATACTGTTGATGTTTATGCTGAGTGAAATAAGTTAGACACAGAAGTACTGTATGATATCACTTATACGTAGAATCTAAAAAATACAATAAACTAATGAATGTAACAAAAAAGCAGCAGACGCAGAGATAACAAATTAGTGGTTACCAATGTGTGGTTCAGTCACTCAGTCATGTCTGACTCTTTGTGGTCCCATAGACTGTGGCCCACCAGGCTCTTCTGTCCTTAGAATCCTCCAGGGAAGAATACTGGAGAAGGCAGCCATTCCCTTCTCCCGGGGATCTTCCTGACCCAGGGACTGAACCCACACCTCCTACATTGTAGGCAGACATCTCATTCAAAAGCTATCTGAGCATCATGGCTGTTGGTTTAAATCACTGTTTTGATGTGCCTACAAGAAGGGGCAAATCATAGGTACTAATTTGTGGCTTTAAAACCATACCTAGGGCTTCCCTGGTGGTCCAGTGGGTAAGGACACCGCCTTGCAGTGCAAAGGGCGCCGGTTCCATCCCTGGCCTGGGAAGATCCCACGTGCCGCAGAGTGGCTGGACCGATGTGTCCAACTACCGAACCGGAGCTCTGGAGCGCAGGTGCTCAGAGCCAGTGCTCTGCAGTGACAAAGGCCACCGTGATGGCCACCACACAGGCCAAAGTACAAAAATGGATGAAAACAGATAAATGAAAGACCAATAGAAGTGGCACCCCACCCCCAAGAAAAGATTAAAAAAAAAAAAAAACCAACCTAGACTCTTCATAAAGAGTTCACTAATAAGGAGTTGTCTAGGGGACTGTAAACATCTAAAGACCTACCACACAGAATTCGATAGTCAGGAGTTGACAGAGAATCATTAAGTAAATAATCCTATAAAACATCCACACTCAGGACTTGGCAAGGTTGTGTTTTACTGTTTTTCCAAGGTTAGGAGAGAAAAGATAAGTAAAATATATCTTCCCTAATTCTTTTTTTTTTTTTTTTTTAAAGATTTATTTATTTATTTACTTTTGGGCGGGAGTCGGGTTAGGGAGGGAGGGGAGTGGGCGGGCCACTTCTATTGGTCTTTCATTTCTCGATTTTCATTCTTTGGCTCCTGTGGGCCTCCCATCGCGGTGGTGTCTGTCGTTGCAGAGCACCGGCTCTGGGCGCATGCGTTCCAGAGCTCCGGCTTGGTGATTGGACACATCAGTCCAGCCGCTCCGCGGCACGTGGGATCTTCCCAGGCCAGGGATCGAACCGGCGCCCCTTGCACTGCAAGGTGGTGTCCTTACGCACTGGACCACCAGGGGAAGCCCTTCCCTAATTCTTATCAGTTAATCACAGGGGTCAGAGCACAGACTTTAGATACACCATTCAGAAGATCATTAAAGCAAATATCTTAAGCCAACAGGATGTTTGTGATCTGCAGTGAGTATTATCTGAGCCCATTTCTGAAATTCCTTATGGAACCTTCCTCCTTACTACACTCCACCATCTTACAATAATCATAAAGGCCAATTATGCAGGAGACATGGCCTCCAGAAGGGCTGTCATTCTTAGAAGGAAGGGAAGACAACGACCACTTAGCAGACGACTGTGACGCACTAGACGCTAGAACTGACACTCACGTATTTAATTCCTTACGTGAGCCCCACAAAAATCCAATGAGGAATGTACTTCAAACCCCAAACTGAACCTGAGACGGGTTATTTCATCCAAGATCACAGAGCTGTTAAGTGAAAGCCAATGACTGTCCTGCTCCAAAGACCTTGATGGCCACCACACAGGCCAAAGAACAAAGATGGATGAAAACAGATAAATGAAAGACCAATAGAAGTGGCACCCCACCCCCAAGAAAAGATTAAAAAAAAAAAAAAACCAACCTAGACTCTTCATAAAGAGTTCACTAATAAGGAGTTGTCTAGGGGACTGTAAACATCTAAAGACCTACCACACAGAATTCGATAGTCAGGAGTTGACAGAGAATCATTAAGTAAATAATCCTATAAAACATCCACACTCAGGACTTGGCAAGGTTGTGTTTTACTGTTTTTCCAAGGTTAGGAGAGAAAAGATAAGTAAAATATATCTTCCCTAATTCTTTTTTTTTTTTTTTTTTAAAGATTTATTTATTTATTTACTTTTGGGCGGGACTGGGGTTGGGGATGGAGGGAGGCAGGGGGGCCACTTCTATTGGTCTTTCATTTCTCGATTTTGATGCGTTTTCATTCTTTGGCTCCTGTGGGCCTCCCATCGGGGTGGCGTCTGTCATTGCAGAGCACCGGCTCTGGGCGCATGCGTTCCAGAGCTCCGGCTTGGTGATTGGACACATCAGTCCAGCCGCTCCGCTGCACGTGGGATCTTCCCAGGCCAGGGATCGAACCGGCGCCCCTTGCACTGCAAGGCGGTGTCCTTACCCACTGGACCACCAGGGGAAGCCCTTCCCTAATTCTTATCAGTTAATCACAGGGGTCAGAGCACAGACTTTAGATACACCATTCAGAAGATCATTAAAGCAAATATCTTAAGCCAACAGGATGTTTGTGATCTGCAGTGAGTATTATCTGAGCCCATTTCTGAAATTCCTTATGGAACCTTCCTCCTTACTACACTCCACCATCTTACAATAATCATAAAGGCCAATTATGCAGGAGACATGGCCTCCAGAAGGGCTGTCATTCTTAGAAGGAAGGGAAGACAACGACCACTTAGCAGACGACTGTGACGCACTAGACGCTAGAACTGACACTCACGTATTTAATTCCTTACGTGAGCCCCACAAAAATCCAATGAGGAATGTACTTCAAACCCCAAACTGAACCTGAGACGGGTTATTTCATCCAAGATCACAGAGCTGTTAAGTGAAAGCGTCAGAACTGGCACCCGTGTCCTGCTCCAAAGCCTACTGCTTTTACTACAACCAGATACCTTTCTTAACAAAGGACACTTAAGGAGTAAAGAGAGAGGTAAACATGTGATGATTTAAATGTAAAATGAAACATCCATTTCATGAAGCCACTGAATAATATTTATGAAACTAAACTGTATCAAGCTAGAGGCGTTACATGTGAACAAAATGAGGCTGAGGAACCCCTCCCAGGTCACATGGCTGTTAATTAAAGAGAAGGTGAGACTGTCTGCCCTCAGAGACCATGCTCTCCACTACACTGAGCAGCCTCTCTAAAATGTAAAGGAAAAATGAGTGAAGCATCAATGTCATCCATTGTGGCAAAAAAAAAAAAAATTTAGATCCTTTTAATCCCGCACAAATAGTCCTTAAAGGACTGTTAGTTGAGTGATTCTGAACATCATTCTGATGAATGATGGAAATACGTGTACTTTTCTCAAAGCCATTTCACAGTTTTTACATTCATTTACACATTCAGTTGGATTATGGATAGTATTAAGTACAATTATTAATGTAATTAACAAAGATTCTTAATTGCCTTGATAATAAATATGATGGTTTGATATATGCTTACTGCTATTTATGTTTTCACATACATTCTTTTAAATTTGTATTTATTTATTTTTGGCTATTCTGGGCTTTCACTGCTGCTGCAGACTCTTCTCTAGTTGTAGGGAGTGGGGGCTACTCTCTAGTTGAGGTGAGCAGGCTTGTTACTACAGTGATAGTTCTTGTTGTGGAACTCGGGCTACAGGGCGCACGGGCTCAATAGTTGCAGCTCTGAGGCTCTAGAGCACAGGCTCCATAGTTGTGGTTCACGGGCTTAGTTGCTCCACAGCATGTGGGATCTTCCCAGATCAGGGATCAAACCCGTGTCTCTTGCATTGGCAGGTGAACTCTTTACTGCTGAGCTACCAGGGAAGCCCCTCATATACATTTCTTTTAACCATAATAACCATCAGTAGCTTCCTATTTTTACTGCTACAGAATATACCCAAAAGATCTGGCATCTACCTAAGATCCCCCACACCTCTGCCTTTCTAGCTTAATTGGCTACCAAACACACTCACAGAATGTTACTTTTCAACTACCTTGTTGTCTGGAGAGACCCCCTTTGTTTACTGCACCTGCAAGTCTTGTCTAGAATGGCTTTCCCAGTTATCCATCACGTAAATCTCTACTGCTCTTTCAAGAAATGGTTCACATCTCTCTCCCATGAAACCTTGACTTCACTTAGTCCCTTCCTCCTCTATGACCTCCAAATCCTTTTTCACACATCTCCAGCACAGGATTTATTAAAATTATTCATGTGCTTCTTTTACCAAGGGAGTGAGCTCCTTGAGAGTAAAGACTCTTTCTTGGGGCTTCCCCTGGTGGTCCAGTGGGTAAGGACACTGCCTTGCAGTGCAAGGGGCGCCGGTTCAATCCCTGGCCTGGGAAGATCCCACATGCCGCGGAGCGGCTGGACTGATGTGTCCAATTACCAAGTCAGAGCTCTGGAGCGTGTGCACCCAGAGCCGGTGCTCTGTAACGACAGACGCCACCACGATGGGAGGCCCATGGGAGCCAGAGAACAAGGAAGGATGAACACAGAGAAACGAAAGACCAATAGAAGTGGCCTGCCTGCTCCCCTCCCTCCCCAACCCGACCCCCGCCCAAAATAAAAATAAATAAATAAATTAAAAAAAAAAAAAGACTCTCTCTTTCTCATCTTTGTAGTCCCAGTTTAAAACTCCTGGCAGGTAGTCAACATTTATGAAATGAATAAAAGAATGAATTACATAGAATCCTAAATTTGGAAACAGAGATTTAAGTACAAGTCCCGTGTGTGTGTCTGTGTATGCTCAGTCGTGTCTGACTCTTTTGAGATCCCAGACTGGGGACCGTCAGGCTCCTGTGTCCATGGGATTTTCCCTGCAAGAATAATGGAGTGGGTTGCCATTTCCTCCTCTTGGGGATCTTCCTGACCCAAAGATCAAACCTGCGTCTTCCATGCTGGAAGGTGGATTCTTTACCACTGAGCCACCTGGGAATCCCACAAGTCCCAAAGTAAACTGCAAAGTTTATACCTCAGCCTTTTTTGCTGGAAAATTAAGTAATTTTCAATTCGACTCAACATTAGCTACAGTGACCACACTTCCTAATCGATTTATAAGACAGGAATATTCTGAGAGTCCTTTAGAAGGGTCACAGAAAAATCTGGTGGTTGTTTTTACCTCCTCCATCATGGAGTCCTGCGTGGCTGAGATTTCTTCTTTGGTTGCACCACTGTGTAAATCTCTACTGCTCTTTCAAGAAATGGTTCACATCTCTCTCCCATGAAACCTTGACTTCACTTAGTCCCTTCCTCCTCTATGACCTCCAAATCCTTTTTCACACATCTCCAGCACAGGATTTATTAAAATTATTCATGTGCTTCTTTTACCAAGGGAGTGAGCTCCTTGAGAGTAAAGACTCTTTCTTGGGGCTTCCCCTGGTGGTCCAGTGGGTAAGGACACTGCCTTGCAGTGCAAGGGGCGCCGGTTCAATCCCTGGCCTGGGAAGATCCCACATGCCGCGGAGCGGCTGGACTGATGTGTCCAATTACCAAGTCAGAGCTCTGGAGCGTGTGCACCCAGAGCCGGTGCTCTGTAACGACAGACGCCACCACGATGGGAGGCCCATGGGAGCCAGAGAACAAGGAAGGATGAACACAGAGAAACGAAAGACCAATAGAAGTGGCCTGCCTGCTCCCCTCCCTCCCCAACCCGACCCCCGCCCAAAATAAAAATAAATAAATAAATTAAAAAAAAAAAAAGACTCTCTCTTTCTCATCTTTGTAGTCCCAGTTTAAAACTCCTGGCAGGTAGTCAACATTTATGAAATGAATAAAAGAATGAATTACATAGAATCCTAAATTTGGAAACAGAGATTTAAGTACAAGTCCCGTGTGTGTGTCTGTGTATGCTCAGTCGTGTCTGACTCTTTTGAGATCCCAGACTGGGGACCGTCAGGCTCCTGTGTCCATGGGATTTTCCCTGCAAGAATAATGGAGTGGGTTGCCATTTCCTCCTCTTGGGGATCTTCCTGACCCAAAGATCAAACCTGCGTCTTCCATGCTGGAAGGTGGATTCTTTACCACTGAGCCACCTGGGAATCCCACAAGTCCCAAAGTAAACTGCAAAGTTTATACCTCAGCCTTTTTTGCTGGAAAATTAAGTAATTTTCAATTCGACTCAACATTAGCTACAGTGACCACACTTCCTAATCGATTTATAAGACAGGAATATTCTGAGAGTCCTTTAGAAGGGTCACAGAAAAATCTGGTGGTTGTTTTTACCTCCTCCATCATGGAGTCCTGCGTGGCTGAGATTTCTTCTTTGGTTGCACCACTGTGTACCAGGTTCCGGAGGCGTATGCAGAATTCTCTCATCTGTGACAGAAATGTATCCAGCAATCCATCAGTGACCCGAATTCAACTGTAAATGAGCCCAACAGACTAACACTCGCTCTATTTTGAAGTATAACTCAGTCCAGACACAGGCAAAGCTCATAAATGCAACTGTGTTGTCCCGAGCCACTCCACTTATACACAGAGATGCAAACTTTCTGCATAAAGAGAAAAGGCGTGGATGATTCTCTTCCAAACACTAGACGGAACTGCTTCTGCTCTGCAACTGATGGCACCTTCTGTGACGTGTCTGGGGATCGGGAAAACACTCGTGATACCACGATGCCTATCACAAAAAAGCAGGAGACAAGCTGACTATGCCACTAATTCACTCTAATAGATTTTAATTCAGAATTTTACTGGTTGTCCATTTCTTCTCTGTAAAATCATTATGACCATGGCTATGCCAGTGCTCAATATTCTTTCCATTTTTGCTGTTTTCGAGTTTGAGAGATGCCTCAGATGCAGTTGAGTTATAAACCTAGCCACAGTGCTAAAGAGAACTTGCTCCCACCTGAAATGGAATCTAGTGCTATACTATTAATGATCTTTTAGACTGTGGATAACATTCCCCAGAGTTTCCAGAGTGGAAAATAACCTACTTCTCATATTGGGGAAACACATTTTACAGTTTATTTTAAAATGCAGTCTTTCTTCCAGGGATGACAAATCCAATTTTAGCCTCAAAGATCAAGGCAGCAGATTCTGGCAACTCCCAGTTCTTAAAAAAGAACTTCTGGCTGGCAGAGCAGCATCCCTGCAGGATTCACCATAATGATTGGGCCATTCCTTTGGGGTTTAAATCCCTCGTCTTCCATGCTGGAAGGTGGATTCTTTACCACTGAGCCACCTGGGAATCCCACAAGTCCCAAAGTAAACTGCAAAGTTTATACCTCAGCCTTTTTTGCTGGAAAATTAAGTAATTTTCAATTCGACTCAACATTAGCTACAGTGACCACACTTCCTAATCGATTTATAAGACAGGAATATTCTGAGAGTCCTTTAGAAGGGTCACAGAAAAATCTGGTGGTTGTTTTTACCTCCTCCATCATGGAGTCCTGCGTGGCTGAGATTTCTTCTTTGGTTGCACCACTGTGTACCAGGTTCCGGAGGCGTATGCAGAATTCTCTCATCTGTGACAGAAATGTATCCAGCAATCCATCAGTGACCCGAATTCAACTGTAAATGAGCCCAACAGACTAACACTCGCTCTATTTTGAAGTATAACTCAGTCCAGACACAGGCAAAGCTCATAAATGCAACTGTGTTGTCCCGAGCCACTCCACTTATACACAGAGATGCAAACTTTCTGCATAAAGAGAAAAGGCGTGGATGATTCTCTTCCAAACACTAGACGGAACTGCTTCTGCTCTGCAACTGATGGCACCTTCTGTGACGTGTCTGGGGATCGGGAAAACACTCGTGATACCACGATGCCTATCACAAAAAAGCAGGAGACAAGCTGACTATGCCACTAATTCACTCTAATAGATTTTAATTCAGAATTTTACTGGTTGTCCATTTCTTCTCTGTAAAATCATTATGACCATGGCTATGCCAGTGCTCAATATTCTTTCCATTTTTGCTGTTTTCGAGTTTGAGAGATGCCTCAGATGCAGTTGAGTTATAAACCTAGCCACAGTGCTAAAGAGAACTTGCTCCCACCTGAAATGGAATCTAGTGCTATACTATTAATGATCTTTTAGACTGTGGATAACATTCCCCAGAGTTTCCAGAGTGGAAAATAACCTACTTCTCATATTGGGGAAACACATTTTACAGTTTATTTTAAAATGCAGTCTTTCTTCCAGGGATGACAAATCCAATTTTAGCCTCAAAGATCAAGGCAGCAGATTCTGGCAACTCCCAGTTCTTAAAAAAGAACTTCTGGCTGGCAGAGCAGCATCCCTGCAGGATTCACCATCCGCCTGGGGAAAATGGGTTACGTAGAGAAGACAGAGTGGTTCACGAAGATAACTGAGGCAATAAAAAGCAGTTCACTGACGACATCAAATGTTTAGTGACTGGATATACACACGGATGTCGTTTGGGGAAGGCTCAGGACTCTGTAGAGTTTTTAAGGACGCCTTCCAAAGGGCTGTTTGTGGTTTTACTAGAACACAAAGCGGTCCCAGTTTGCCTCGACTAGAACTGAGTGAGAGCATGACACCCCACAGACTTGTCCCACACTGAGAATGGGGCTTTCGTTCCCCAGTACCCATAAGAAAGAATTAAAATAAACAGAAATAAAAGTGGGATATTTTTAAAGAAAAGAAGAAAAACTCCCTAATCTCAATTTTTTAAAGCAATTATTGTTTTTCTTTATTTTTGGCTGCTCCGGGTCTTCATTGTGGTGTGTGGGCTTAGTTGCCCCATAGCACGCGAGACCTCAGTTCCACATCCAGGGATCGAACCCTTGTCCCCTGCATTGGAAGGTGGATTTTTTTTTTTTTTTGGCCACTTCTATTGGTCTTTCATTTATTTCCATCTTTGTTCTTTGGCCTGTGTGGGCCTCCCATTGCAGTGGCCTCTCTCATTGCAGAGCACCGGTTCTGGGCGCATGCGCTCCAGAGCGCTGGCTCAGTAGTTGGACACATTGGTCCACGTGGGATCTTCCTGGGCCAGGGATCGAACCGGTGCCCCTTGCACTGTGAGGCGGTGCCCTTACCCACCACCAGGGAAGCCCTGGAAGGTGGATTTTTAACCACTGGACCAAAAGGGAAGTCCCATCAATTATTTTTATTTATTTTTTTAAACATTTATTTTTTATTTATTTATCTTTTTGGGGGGTGGGGTGGGGAGGGAGGGGAGCAGGCAGGCCACTTCTATTGGTCTTTCATTTCTCTATTTTCATCTATCTTTGTTCTTTGGCTCCTGTGGGCCTCCATCGCAATGGCCTCTGTCGTCGCAGAGCGCCGGCTCTAGGTGCATGCGCGCCAGAGCTCCGGCTCAGTAATTGGACACATTAGTCCAGCCGCTCCGTGGAACGTGGGATCTTCCCAGGCCAGGGATCGAACTGGCACCCCTTGCACTGCAAGGCGGTGTCCTTATCCACTGGACCACCAGGGGAAGCCCCCATCAATTATTATTTTTTTATTTTAAATTTTTTTAAAATTTTATTTATTTATTTATCTTTTGGAGGGTGGGGTGGGGAGGGAGGGGGATGGGCGGGTCACTTCTGTTGGTCTTTCATTTCTCCATTTTCATCCGTCTTTGTTCTTTTGGCTCCTGTGGGCCTGCCATCGCGGTGGCCTCTGTTGTCGCAGAGCACCGGCTCGGTAATTGGACACATGGGTCCAGCTGCTCCGCGGCACGTGGGATCTTCCCAGGCCAGGGATCGAACCGGTGCCCCTTGCACTGCAAGGCGGTGTCTTTACCCACTGGACCACCAGGGGTAGCCCCCCATCAATTATTTTTAAAGTTAGTATCTACTACGTTGCCCTGGACAGAGACTGAGTAGCTATCTTATACACAGACTGTGCACACTGCAATGCCCAAGAATACCCCTGGAACATCAGTTATGAGTTTTAAGGTAAGCACGTAACATGCAACCCTGCCCTGCTCCATGGGTTGTACCTTGTGATTCAGAATGTCGTTCATCCTTCTAGTTGCCTCTGTTGTGTAAGATTCAGGGAAGCATTTCTTAGGGATAACACCGTACTTTTCTAAAAGAAAACAAATTTTAATGTTTCATAAAGTAAATGTAAATTCCAAGTTTCAGATATTCTGGGAAAAAAAAGCTCCTGCTTTTACCAGTAGGCCATATTTTACTAGTTTAATGGTGACTGTAGCCATGAAATTAAAAGACACTTGCCCCTTGGAAGGAAAGTTATAACAAACCTAGACAGAGTATTAAAAAGCAGAGACATCACTTTACTGACAAAGGTCTGTATCATCAAACCTATAGTTTTCCCAGTAGCCATGTATGGATGGGTGGGATGGACCATAAAGGCGACTGAGTGCTAAAGAATTGATGCTTTCAAACTGTGGTGCTGGAGAAGACTCTTGAGAGTCCCTTGGACTCCAAGGAGATCAAACCAGTCAATCCTACAGAAAACCAGTCCTGAATATTCACTAGAAGGACTGAAGCTGAAGCTAAAGCTCCAATGCTTTGGCCACCTGATGCAAAGAGCCAACTCCTTGGAAAAGACCCTGGTGCTGGGAAAGACTGAAGGCAAAAGGAGAAGGGGATGGCAGGGGATGAGATGGTTAGATAGCATCACTAACTCAATGGACATGAATGTGAGCAAACTCCAGGAGACAGTAAAGGGGAGCAGAGCCTAGCATGCTGCAGTCCATGGTGAAACTCAGAAAACCTACCAATATCACAATATTATAAAGCAAGTCATTTAATCTGCATATTTATCTATCTTAGAATTAATTCTGTTTTTATTCTAACACACTTTGTAAAGTACTCAATATGATGAATTTTCCCTCTAAGACAATTTTCTGAAAGAGGATATTTTCAAACAGTTGCAGTTTCAATGTGTGTCTTAATTACATCAATGGTAACAGAAACTTTTTCATAGAAAGTTAGTTCTACTTAATACATTTTCTTCTCTAACCTAACCTTGAAAGTACCTATTTACCTCTAATTTAAGGAAGGGACTTATTAATAGGTAAGAATGTGAGATAAAGGTTCTTAGAGCTAACCGTATACCCTTCTGGGGACCAATTCTACTCTGTACTTAACCACCAAAGAAACAGCCCATGCTGAACTAGAGACCTGCCTGAAGAGGCTGACTTTCAGTTCTCTTAGAGAAAGGCGCTTACCCACGATGTTGACAAGCATATCCCACTGTCCTCCATCATTGGCAGGATTCGTAAGCAAATACTGCACCAGCCTACCATCCTCAGGCTCCTTCTTCTGGGCTGTGTCCACAAAAGCATTTAAGAAGAAATAACAGCGTTCAACCTAGACAGAGTATTAAAAAGCAGAGACATCACTTTACTGACAAAGGTCTGTATCATCAAACCTATAGTTTTCCCAGTAGCCATGTATGGATGGGTGGGATGGACCATAAAGGCGACTGAGTGCTAAAGAATTGATGCTTTCAAACTGTGGTGCTGGAGAAGACTCTTGAGAGTCCCTTGGACTCCAAGGAGATCAAACCAGTCAATCCTACAGAAAACCAGTCCTGAATATTCACTAGAAGGACTGAAGCTGAAGCTAAAGCTCCAATGCTTTGGCCACCTGATGCAAAGAGCCAACTCCTTGGAAAAGACCCTGGTGCTGGGAAAGACTGAAGGCAAAAGGAGAAGGGGATGGCAGGGGATGAGATGGTTAGATAGCATCACTAACTCAATGGACATGAATGTGAGCAAACTCCAGGAGACAGTAAAGGGGAGCAGAGCCTAGCATGCTGCAGTCCATGGTGAAACTCAGAAAACCTACCAATATCACAATATTATAAAGCAAGTCATTTAATCTGCATATTTATCTATCTTAGAATTAATTCTGTTTTTATTCTAACACACTTTGTAAAGTACTCAATATGATGAATTTTCCCTCTAAGACAATTTTCTGAAAGAGGATATTTTCAAACAGTTGCAGTTTCAATGTGTGTCTTAATTACATCAATGGTAACAGAAACTTTTTCATAGAAAGTTAGTTCTACTTAATACATTTTCTTCTCTAACCTAACCTTGAAAGTACCTATTTACCTCTAATTTAAGGAAGGGACTTATTAATAGGTAAGAATGTGAGATAAAGGTTCTTAGAGCTAACCGTATACCCTTCTGGGGACCAATTCTACTCTGTACTTAACCACCAAAGAAACAGCCCATGCTGAACTAGAGACCTGCCTGAAGAGGCTGACTTTCAGTTCTCTTAGAGAAAGGCGCTTACCCACGATGTTGACAAGCATATCCCACTGTCCTCCATCATTGGCAGGATTCGTAAGCAAATACTGCACCAGCCTACCATCCTCAGGCTCCTTCTTCTGGGCTGTGTCCACAAAAGCATTTAAGAAGAAATAACAGCGTTCAACCTAGAATAAGAGACGTCAAATGAAATTACAGAAGAGAACTAGTATCTTTACTGGCCTTATCAACAGAATGGGAATCCTAGAACTACTATAGTCCCAACAGAGTAGGTATAAACTAAAGTTGATATATACATATATATATTATTTTTTTTTGCAGAATGAGAAGAAAGTAAGTTTGTTAGAGTGGAGGAAGGGAGAGTCGCTGCCAGAACAGCAGGCTGGCTCAAGGAGAACCAACATATTTTTAATTTTACTTATTTTTGGCTGTGCTGGGTCTTCATTCCTGCTTGGGCTTTTCTCTAGTTGTGGTGAGTGGGTGCTACTCTCCAGTTGTGGGCAGGCTTCTTATTGTGGTGGCTTCTCCTGTTGTAGAGCACAGGCTCTAGGGTACTCGGGGTTCAGCAGTTATGGTGCACAGGCTTAGTTACTCTTAGACATCTTTCCAAATCAGGTATCAGACCCTTGTCACCTGCATTGGCAGGCAGATTCCTTACCACCAAGTCACAGGGAAGTCCCTAAAGTTGGTATTTAAACAGCAGTGTCTCTGGAACGTCCCCGGTGGTTCAGTGGTTAAGACTCTATGTTTCCACTGCTGGAGGCATGGGTTTGATCCTTGGTTGGGGAGCTAAGGTCCTATAGGCTGCAAAATGTGGCAAAAAAAAAAAAAAAAAGGGAGTATCTGGCTTCTGGCTTCATAAGAATATTTGGTGTTTTCTTTTACACGTGTGTGCATACTATAGTAACTTTACCCAGAACACGGCATTGCTTCATTCTGAAACAAAAATCTGATTCTTAAAAATCTGATACTCAATCAATAAATACCTAACAGACACATACAAGGTATAAAGATTTAAAAACCAAAAAGGAGTAAAATTATTTACTGTTTTTCAGACAAGTACTACCCAGAGAAAGAGAATTAGGTCCTAGAAAGACAAATAACCTACAAAAAAGATGTTAAAAGGGGAATTATTGAAAAAAAGTTTTAAATATGAAAGAAACAGGAAGCAGTAAGGTAAGTCATCAGACATTATTTCATTGCAAAAAGTAGCCACCTACTAACCCAAAGTAGTTCTCCCTTTGAAAAGAATCAATTTTGTGATACTTTGGAAATCAGGATAAATGGTGTCCCATAAAAAATTGGAATAGGTAAAGAGAACTAGTATCTTTACTGGCCTTATCAACAGAATGGGAATCCTAGAACTACTATAGTCCCAACAGAGTAGGTATAAACTAAAGTTGATATATACATATATATATTATTTTTTTTTGCAGAATGAGAAGAAAGTAAGTTTGTTAGAGTGGAGGAAGGGAGAGTCGCTGCCAGAACAGCAGGCTGGCTCAAGGAGAACCAACATATTTTTAATTTTACTTATTTTTGGCTGTGCTGGGTCTTCATTCCTGCTTGGGCTTTTCTCTAGTTGTGGTGAGTGGGTGCTACTCTCCAGTTGTGGGCAGGCTTCTTATTGTGGTGGCTTCTCCTGTTGTAGAGCACAGGCTCTAGGGTACTCGGGGTTCAGCAGTTATGGTGCACAGGCTTAGTTACTCTTAGACATCTTTCCAAATCAGGTATCAGACCCTTGTCACCTGCATTGGCAGGCAGATTCCTTACCACCAAGTCACAGGGAAGTCCCTAAAGTTGGTATTTAAACAGCAGTGTCTCTGGAACGTCCCCGGTGGTTCAGTGGTTAAGACTCTATGTTTCCACTGCTGGAGGCATGGGTTTGATCCTTGGTTGGGGAGCTAAGGTCCTATAGGCTGCAAAATGTGGCAAAAAAAAAAAAAAAAAGGGAGTATCTGGCTTCTGGCTTCATAAGAATATTTGGTGTTTTCTTTTACACGTGTGTGCATACTATAGTAACTTTACCCAGAACACGGCATTGCTTCATTCTGAAACAAAAATCTGATTCTTAAAAATCTGATACTCAATCAATAAATACCTAACAGACACATACAAGGTATAAAGATTTAAAAACCAAAAAGGAGTAAAATTATTTACTGTTTTTCAGACAAGTACTACCCAGAGAAAGAGAATTAGGTCCTAGAAAGACAAATAACCTACAAAAAAGATGTTAAAAGGGGAATTATTGAAAAAAAAAAAGTTTTAAATATGAAAGAAACAGGAAGCAGTAAGGTAAGTCATCAGACATTATTTCATTGCAAAAAGTAGCCACCTACTAACCCAAAGTAGTTCTCCCTTTGAAAAGAATCAATTTTGTGATACTTTGGAAATCAGGATAAATGGTGTCCCATCTAGGAAGGCAGACGAAAACTAGAAAAGTGAGAAATGAAGAAGACTGTCTCTACTGAGGCTGATGAGGCAGCAAAAAGAATCTTTAAAGATTAGTTCTATACCTTGTCCCAGAAAAAGAGGTAAGACTGACTAAATTCAAATTCTTCAATATTGAATTTTCTCATGAATGGAAGTCTCATAACATTCAGACAGGAAAAGATCCAGCATCGCCCTGAAAGAAGAAAGCAAATCAGAAATTATGATACATATTCATCTGGATTACACTGTTCTAGCTGTATTTCCCACAATGAATCTATGCAACATCTTGGACAATTTAAGATCA
The DNA here is from genome assembly GCA_022376925.1 of Tragulus kanchil. Classification (NCBI taxonomy): domain Eukaryota; kingdom Metazoa; phylum Chordata; class Mammalia; order Artiodactyla; family Tragulidae; genus Tragulus; species Tragulus kanchil. Next base: position 64,305,427 of record JAIOJX010000027.1, read on the forward strand.
AATCAGAAAGCAGAAAGATAACAAAACCAAGAAAGATAGTAACTATTTGCAATATGTATGCAAAGGTTTATATCCTTAATATTTCAAAAAAAATCTCTTTACACATCACATAAAGAATCAATTACAGGGCTTCCCTGGTGGTCCAGTGGGTAAGGACACCGCCTTGCAGTGCAAGGGGCGCCAGTTTGAGCCCTGGCCTGGGAAGATCCCACGTGCTGCGGAGTGGTGGACCGATGTGTCCAATTACCGAGCCGGAGCTCTGGAGCGCATGCGCCCAGAGCCGGTGCTCTGCGACAACAGAGGCCACTGCGATGGGAGGCCCACACGGGCCAAAGAACAAAGATGGATGAAAAATGGACAAATGAAAGACCAATAGAAGTGGCCTGCCTGCTCCCCTCCCTCCCCACCCCACCCCCACCAAAATAAATAAATAAATAAATCTTTAAAAAAAAAAAAAAGAATCAATTACAGGGGCTTCCCTGCTCGTCCAGTGGATAAGGACACTGCCTTGCAGTGGAAGGGCGCTGGTTTGATCCCTGGCCTGGGAAGATCCCACGTGCCGCGGAGCGGCTGGACCGATGTGTCCAACTACCGAGCCAGAGCTCTGGAGCACATGTGCCCAGAGCCAGTGCTCTGCAGTGAGAAAGGCCACTGTGATGGGAGGCCTACACAGGCCAAAGAACAAAGATGGAAATGAAAGACCAGTAGAAGTGGCCAGAAAAAAAAAAAAAGAATCAATTACAAATCACCTTAGAAAATAACATTAGAAAAAGAAACACAGGTAAAGAAACATGAGCAGAGATCATGAATAACTACTTTAGTAGTCAAAAAGGACACAAATATCTAAGAAACTTTTTTTTTTTAGTTTCAGCATAAGATACTTGTGAAGCACTCTTTTTCAATGAATAATGCCCAGTAATGGCAAGCATCAGGAGATACAGCATTCTTATGCACCCTGGATAGGAATCTAAACAGGTAAAAAATAACTGAAGGCAATCTGGTAATATATGGCAAGAGCTGTTAAGAGTCCCTACCCTTTAATCTGGAGTATATAGTATATGCTTCAGTATAAGGTGACTAACATAAGTCAATCCCAAGAAGAATTATTTTTTAAGTTACTTACTTAACCAGATTATATGAACACTTAAAAATACAGATGAAATAGTAACTATCTATAATATTTAACTTAGTAGCTTGAATATACAGATATTTAAAATTATGTCACTATTGTAAATTGATGCAGAAGCATTGCGTTGTCCGCTTTCACAGGTCATTTTCACACTGCTCCACTCTCTTCACCTGCATCTTGGCATCAGTGCCTTTGCCATCGTTAGGTCCATTCTTTTAATCAGAACACATCATCTTTCTTCTGTCTAGTATTTTTGAGACAGCATTGTTTTGAATCCATGCATAATGCTGGCCCTAAAAACATTACATTAGCCCTCAAGCATACAACCATATTCTTCATTTGTCCTATAAGTGGATAACCACAAACTCCACAACGTCACCATCTTCCATACACACTTAAGTGATCTTTGCATGCTAAGTTATTTCAGTTGTGTCTGCCTCTTTGCGACTGCATGGAATGTAGACTACCAGGCTCCTCTGTTCATGTGATTCTCCAGGCAAGAATATTGGAGTGGGTTGCCACGCCCTCCTCCAGGAATCTTCCCTACCCAGGAATCAAACCCATGTCTCTTACGTCTCCTGCACTAGAAGGAGGGTTCTTTATCACAAGCGCCACTAGGGCAGCCCCAAGTGATCTTTAGAAGGTCTATTTACAAGGATATCCATCATTTCTATGTGAGGTCATGTCTTAGAAAAATAATGTGTTCAAATTTTCTACTTTTTGGAAAAAAAAAAAAAACTGATTCAAAAATGATCTCAGTAAGCATTCGAAAAGGTTATTTCAGAATAATTAAATGTCTTTGCCAAAATGTGCTTTACTTCAAATTAAAGTACCTAAGAATGCTTATGATCAAAGTCTTTGTAAAGCATCACATATAGGATAACTCTCTCTTTTCTAAGGAAGATTCAGAAGGGGAAAACCTGGACTTTTATCTGGACATAACTTTTTTTTTTCCCAATATGAAAACACATTCATCATACACTGGTAAGTGAAAGGGGTCGGTAGGTTACCTAACAATATGTAAGGTTCTCATTCCTGTTAAACACACACACACACACACACACAGAATAAAGACCTGACAGAAACAGTATTGACTTGTTGATATTTTGCAAATATTCTACACTGAACAATAATCTTATAAGAGAAAATAATTTAAATCAGTTACAGTCCAAAAGTCAGACATGGCTGAGCACACATACACATAGTGTTTTTCAAAAGTCACTAATGACTTAGTTACTTTTCTCACATATACAGTATTATCTCCTAGTGAGGAAATCTAGATGAACTGCTAATGTGAAAGCTGCACGAACATCAATTGCACAGTGCACGTGCTATCTGTAGCTTTTGTAAATAAAAGCAACACTTGAGAACATATAAGACCTGATCTGTTCCAGATGAACATTTCCAGGCTTTTCCCTACAGAGCCACTGCAATCCAAACCTTGTTAGACCACTGCGACCTTACTAACAATAATTTGTAGCTTGACAGGTCACTCCACCCCAAGCATTTTCTACTATGACAAAATAATAATTATTGCAAGGTCCTAATTTCCTTCCTTATAATTTAAAAGTCAACTTTACTGAGGTAGAATTTACATACAATGAAACACATCCATGTTATAAATGTACATTTGGAGTTCTGGCTGGCTTCAAACAAGCACTGATCTGCTTTCTGCCAAAATAAATAGACTGGGAGAAGTTTTTAAATGGATAGGCTTTAGAAGTCCTTTTAGTATAGTTCTGTTGTGGGAATGTCCTCCTTATTTAGGTTCCTGGCTAACCCATCTTTCACAGTAGCTGTTTTTCTAGTGATTCCTGACAACAGATTGTAAAACAGAGCTCCTGACCAGCAAGGCATACCAGCTGGTCTATGGATAGGAACTGAGCCCATCAGCACCATTTGTTCAAGTTGTAACCAAAAGGCAGGCTTAAAAACTGGCTTAAAGGGCCTCCCTGGTGGTCCAGTGGGCAAAGAGTTGGCCTCGAAGTGCAAGTCGGCCGGGAAGATCCCATGTGCCCTGGCGGCTGGACCGGTGTGTTCAATTAAGAGCCAGCGCTCTGGAGGGCATGTGCCCAGAGCCAGTGCTCTGCAATCAGAGAGGCCATTGCAATGGGAGGCCCACACAGGCCAAAGAATAAAGATGGATGAAATTAAATAAATAAAAATAAATGTTAGGAAAAAAAAGAAAAGAAATTCGCTTAAAAACGTTTGATTATATTGTGTCTTTTCCATCCCATACCTGGCCTTCAAGACAATATGGGGGAGTTCTCTAGAGCATGAGTATTTCTGCATGTTTATTTCTTTAATTTTTGGCTACAGTTGGTCTTAGTTGAGGTGTAGGGTTCAGTACTTGTGGCACACAGGCTAAGTTGCTCTGAGGCATGTGGGATCTTCCCAGACCAGGGACTGAACCTGTGTCCTCTGCACTGGCAGACAGATTCCTATCTGTCTGGAAGTCCCATTTTTGCATTTTTTGTACTAAAAACGAGTATCTCTTAAGACATGGGGCTGCTGCAATCACGTAACCTCAGGACAGAGTATCTGTGAAGTACATTCAGAAAGATGACCTTGGATGAGTCAGTCACTTGAATGCTCACCTCAAATACATTAAGGAGCCACACAGCAGCGAAACAAGTCACAGAGGAATTTTCTTGGGCCTGCCTCTATATGCGTCTATTCTCTAAGAAGTGACCCCAAGTTCTCTCCATCGAGACCTCTGTCCCGTAAAGATCATTCTTAGGTAAGACGCCACAAGGCGATGCTGTCAAGAAAGTCAACGGAAGTGTGCAAGAAGTTTGAAGACCCCACCTGAGCTCTTCTGGTTGGTGACGGGCTTGCCCTCCTGATGCAGCGCTGGAACACATGCTGAGCATCGCACCATTTTTTTTCCCAAGTTTGTAACCAACAGTAGCTGTTTTTCTAGTGATTCCTGACAACAGATTGTAAAACAGAGCTCCTGACCAGCAAGGCATACCAGCTGGTCTATGGATAGAACTGAGCCCATCAGCACCATTTGTTCAAGTTGTAACCAAAAGGCAGGCTTAAAAACTGGCTTAAAGGGCCTCCCTGGTGGTCCAGTGGGCAAAGAGTTGGCCTCGAAGTGCAAGTCGGCCGGGAAGATCCCATGTGCCCTGGCGGCTGGACCGGTGTGTTCAATTAAGAGCCAGCGCTCTGGAGGGCATGTGCCCAGAGCCAGTGCTCTGCAATCAGAGAGGCCATTGCAATGGGAGGCCCACACAGGCCAAAGAATAAAGATGGATGAAATTAAATAAATAAAAATAAATGTTAGGAAAAAAAAGAAAAGAAATTCGCTTAAAAACGTTTGATTATATTGTGTCTTTTCCATCCCATACCTGGCCTTCAAGACAATATGGGGGAGTTCTCTAGAGCATGAGTATTTCTGCATGTTTATTTCTTTAATTTTTGGCTACAGTTGGTCTTAGTTGAGGTGTAGGGTTCAGTACTTGTGGCACACAGGCTAAGTTGCTCTGAGGCATGTGGGATCTTCCCAGACCAGGGACTGAACCTGTGTCCTCTGCACTGGCAGACAGATTCCTATCTGTCTGGAAGTCCCATTTTTGCATTTTTTGTACTAAAAACGAGTATCTCTTAAGACATGGGGCTGCTGCAATCACGTAACCTCAGGACAGAGTATCTGTGAAGTACATTCAGAAAGATGACCTTGGATGAGTCAGTCACTTGAATGCTCACCTCAAATACATTAAGGAGCCACACAGCAGCGAAACAAGTCACAGAGGAATTTTCTTGGGCCTGCCTCTATATGCGTCTATTCTCTAAGAAGTGACCCCAAGTTCTCTCCATCGAGACCTCTGTCCCGTAAAGATCATTCTTAGGTAAGACGCCACAAGGCGATGCTGTCAAGAAAGTCAACGGAAGTGTGCAAGAAGTTTGAAGACCCCACCTGAGCTCTTCTGGTTGGTGACGGGCTTGCCCTCCTGATGCACGGCGTGCTGGAACACATGCTGAGCACCCTGGACCGTGGCCCTCTTCAGACAGATGTCCAGCAGGTCGTGGGTGGTGCCCACATTCTGGGCCAGTACGAACTGCGGGTCGGCATTCAGTTTCTGCAACAAGGCTGCTACCTTCTCTGAATTCAGTCCCGCTGGCAAACCTAATGGGATTACAACGTCAAAAAGAGTCTGACCTCCTCCACTCCTACTCTAACTTGCTAAGAGCATCCCGAGGTGACCACTGCAGCGGAGAAGCGCTTCGCCGGCGTCCTCGCCCACCAGGCTGCCTCCCTCCGGGGTCGCTGCAGCCCACCCAGAAAAGCTCCATCCCCGCCCTCGCCCGGGGTCCCAGCTCCGGCCCGCCCTCGCCGCCGGGCCTCCGGGGCGCCGCGGAGCCCCCAGTGGCCACCCGGGTCCCCGGCCGAGGCTCGGCGGGGAAGAGCGGCGGCTCACCCGCGTCGTTCATGGCGCCCACGCTGCCCGGCGAGGGAACCGGAGTTTCGGGGTCCTCAGGCCGGCGCCGGGACGACAGAGCGCCTCGCAGCCTCAGTGGTCCGACCGGCCTCTCGCACCCGGAGCGCCGGAAAGAGGAAACCGGCTCGGCGGCGGCGGAGGGCGAGAGAAACGGGGTCCGCGGAGGGACAAAACTCCCCCCACGCGTTGCTGAGTCAGCGCCGTCGGGGCTGGCCCCGCCCGGGGGAGGGCCGAGGGGGCGGGCTGAGACGCGCTCGGCGACTGCGCGCCCCCGGCCCGGGCCGCTCCCCCGGCGGCTCCGGCCGCCGCGCCTCCCCCAGCCGCTCGCGCAGCGGCTTCCCCAGCGTCTCCCGCCCCTCTCCCGCTAGCGGCGCCCCTCGGCCTTCTGTGATGACGCTTCCCGACCACCGGGGCGTCCTCCTAGGATCAGGTCAGCCCCGAAGCAGAAACCTTACGCGTTCCACGCTGGGCCCGGAGGCCGAATGCACTGACCCCAGGAAGCCTTTGCAGAGGCCAGAAGGGGGCTCCAGGTGGTAGAGCGGACTGGGGGACCGCATAATTAAGCACTGGGCTTAGGATGAGTTGACGCACACAAAAGGAACCCAGAGGCGCTTCTAACAGCTGACCAGCCACGACATTTTGCAGTGGCAACATGTTGCTTGGATTCTGGGAGAACCGCGTTTTTATGGTTGAGGGGAAGTTGGAATCGAGCTACCCTCAGTAGCCACCACGGTTGGTTCTGCTTGCTGAGTCGTTTCGGTCGTGTCCGGCTCCGTGTGACCCCGTGGACAGCAGCCCGCCAGGCCCTTCTGTCCATGGGATTCGCCAGGCAAGAATACTGGAGTGGGTTGTCATGCCCTCCTTCACGGTTGGTTCTACAAGCATACGATTTCTCATTTCGAGGAAATGACTCATTCTAGGCTTCATGCAGTCGGTGAAGGTCTTTTACCTAGACTAGCAGGTACCCTCGGGTTTAACTAAGGAGACTGACAAAAGCCAGCCTGAAGCACCTATGCTGTTTTGCTCTCCTTTCTACGAAATCTACAGCCGAGTGGGTTTTCATCCCCACAGAGTACCCAGAGGGCACCCAGGAAGAGAAGTCAAGGAGGCAGGTGAAAAGATGTCTGGAATTACGTATGTCTTCAAACCAATGACAGTCAACAAGATTGTAAAGAGAGAATAAAGCAAAAAAAAAAAAAAAAAAAGAGCACCAAGATTGTACCCTTTGCAGTTGCAGTTGTACACGGTGTTAATGGTTCAAGGATGCCAGGCTGAGTGGGGTGATTGGGGCCTGAAGACTCGCATCCTGGCCCAGTCAGATTATGGTACACCCTTTACTATCTGTTATAAGGACGCCATAAGGGGGTGCCATTAACTCTGCAAATAGTGGCTTGAAAGAATGGCTAAAGACAGAGAAGACAGCAGTTAAACACAGAAAGAGCAGCGAGAGAGGGAGAAGCCCCAATGAGTTATGCCCTGGAATCCCAGGAAGGCAAGGAGAAGATGATGAATAGGACTGAAAGCTTCAGAAAAGTTTGGTAACAAGGTCACAGGTGACCTTAGAAAGAACAGCTTCAGGGAATGGCGGGGTGGGCAGAAGCCACCACATTGCCATGAGTTGAGAGAGAAGAAAATATCCAGGGAAAGTCTTTGGGAGAAAAGGAAAACTAATATCCACCTGGAGAACGAAAGGCAGGAGCCAGTACAGATGAGAGATTAAATCCGTGGCATAGAAGGTTCAGTTGCTAGACTAGACACCCTGGAAAAGGGGAGGGATGGAGTCACAGGGAATGGTGGAGGGTCCAGTTTTACAACTTCCTGCTACCCTTTTCATGCCAGTGACTACATCTCCCCGCCCCATGCCCCCAGATTACTACCATCATCACTTTGCCAGGTCTCTGCTCTGCCCACATTGCCAGGGTGTCACCCTCCCATACCAGCTTTCCACCCAGCAACTGCACTCATTCACTCCGCCTCCATGTGGACAAGAGAAGAACAGCAGAGAGAAGCCAGTTTTCCACTGGGTCTGCTCCAGATGACCCAGCCAGGCGGACATCTCCCTAAGAATAGGATTCTTCAGACTCACCCCTCTGACTCTCCATCCAGAAGAGATACTGGTGAGCCCTATGACACCTCATGGGATAAAGCTAACAGAAGCAGAACTTCACGATTTTAGAAAATGTGAAATCCACACTTTTGAAAAGGAAATGGCTTCCATGGAGCTTCCCTATCCACCAGGCAAGAGTACCCAGAGGGCACCCAGGAAGAGAAGTCAAGGAGGCAGGTGAAAAGATGTCTGGAATTACGTATGTCTTCAAACCAATGACAGTCAACAAGATTGTAAAGAGAGAATAAAGCAAAAAAAAAAAAAAAAAAAGAGCACCAAGATTGTACCCTTTGCAGTTGCAGTTGTACACGGTGTTAATGGTTCAAGGATGCCAGGCTGAGTGGGGTGATTGGGGCCTGAAGACTCGCATCCTGGCCCAGTCAGATTATGGTACACCCTTTACTATCTGTTATAAGGACGCCATAAGGGGGTGCCATTAACTCTGCAAATAGTGGCTTGAAAGAATGGCTAAAGACAGAGAAGACAGCAGTTAAACACAGAAAGAGCAGCGAGAGAGGGAGAAGCCCCAATGAGTTATGCCCTGGAATCCCAGGAAGGCAAGGAGAAGATGATGAATAGGACTGAAAGCTTCAGAAAAGTTTGGTAACAAGGTCACAGGTGACCTTAGAAAGAACAGCTTCAGGGAATGGCGGGGTGGGCAGAAGCCACCACATTGCCATGAGTTGAGAGAGAAGAAAATATCCAGGGAAAGTCTTTGGGAGAAAAGGAAAACTAATATCCACCTGGAGAACGAAAGGCAGGAGCCAGTACAGATGAGAGATTAAATCCGTGGCATAGAAGGTTCAGTTGCTAGACTAGACACCCTGGAAAAGGGGAGGGATGGAGTCACAGGGAATGGTGGAGGGTCCAGTTTTACAACTTCCTGCTACCCTTTTCATGCCAGTGACTACATCTCCCCGCCCCATGCCCCCAGATTACTACCATCATCACTTTGCCAGGTCTCTGCTCTGCCCACATTGCCAGGGTGTCACCCTCCCATACCAGCTTTCCACCCAGCAACTGCACTCATTCACTCCGCCTCCATGTGGACAAGAGAAGAACAGCAGAGAGAAGCCAGTTTTCCACTGGGTCTGCTCCAGATGACCCAGCCAGGCGGACATCTCCCTAAGAATAGGATTCTTCAGACTCACCCCTCTGACTCTCCATCCAGAAGAGATACTGGTGAGCCCTATGACACCTCATGGGATAAAGCTAACAGAAGCAGAACTTCACGATTTTAGAAAATGTGAAATCCACACTTTTGAAAAGGAAATGGCTTCCATGGAGCTTCCCTAGTTAAACGAACAGATCCACTGTCAAGGCAAATTTTAAAATAATGCAAAAAATATGTAGAGAACTCCTGAACATCAATAGGAAAGAAAAGTCTAATAATCCAATATAAAAAAAAAAAGAGACCAAAGAGGCTTTTCACACAAAAGGAAAAATGAATGGCAAATAAACAGTAATGTTGGAAATGCACGATTAAACTGTAATAAGATGCCACGTGATCTCTTGATAGGCAAAAAAATTGAAGGCAGGTAGTAAAAAGTACAATAGCCAATTCCTGCATACTGCTTGAGGAGATATAAATAATATTACACACAAGTTGAGACATATTTGTCAGTATTTGTAAAGTTGAAGACGCATGTACTCTGTAGAAACTTTATTTCTGGTTGTTAGTATTTGTAAAGTTGAAGATGCATGTACTCTGTAGAAACTTTATTTCTGGTTGTATACTTGAAAGCAACACCTTCCAATATAGTAGCCAATAGCCACTTGTGACTATTTCAGTTTGTTTATTAAAATCGAAGTATAAAGTTACTTTCTCAGTAGCAGTAGTCACATTCCAAGTGCTTAGTAATGACACGTGGCTGCCATATTGGAGAGTGTGGACACAGAACTCTTTCATCATCATAGTAAGTTCCATTTGACAGCCCTGCCCCAGGGAAATTCTTGCATACATGCACGAGGCCAAGAAACAGTCATGATTGTTTATGTGAGCATTGCTGGTGATTGCATAGAACCTGGAAAAAACCCAATAATTCATCAACAGGAATATGCATGCCTTGTAAGATATTCATTCATACAATGGAATACTACGGAGAAGATAAAAATCAACATGGATGAATTTCAAAACCATACCGGGTTGAGCTCACGATACCCACTGCTCCACCCCCATGTGGACAAGAGAAGAACAGCAGAGAGAAGCCAGTTTTCCACTGGGTCTGCTCCAGATGACCCAGCCAGGCGGACATCTCCCTAAGAATAGGATTCTTCAGACTCACCCCTCTGACTCTCCATCCAGAAGAGATACTGGTGAGCCCTATGACACCTCATGGGATAAAGCTAACAGAAGCAGAACTTCACGATTTTAGAAAATGTGAAATCCACACTTTTGAAAAGGAAATGGCTTCCATGGAGCTTCCCTAGTTAAACGAACAGATCCACTGTCAAGGCAAATTTTAAAATAATGCAAAAAATATGTAGAGAACTCCTGAACATCAATAGGAAAGAAAAGTCTAATAATCCAATATAAAAAAAAAGAGACCAAAGAGGCTTTTCACACAAAAGGAAAAATGAATGGCAAATAAACAGTAATGTTGGAAATGCACGATTAAACTGTAATAAGATGCCACGTGATCTCTTGATAGGCAAAAAAATTGAAGGCAGGTAGTAAAAAGTACAATAGCCAATTCCTGCATACTGCTTGAGGAGATATAAATAATATTACACACAAGTTGAGACATATTTGTCAGTATTTGTAAAGTTGAAGACGCATGTACTCTGTAGAAACTTTATTTCTGGTTGTTAGTATTTGTAAAGTTGAAGATGCATGTACTCTGTAGAAACTTTATTTCTGGTTGTATACTTGAAAGCAACACCTTCCAATATAGTAGCCAATAGCCACTTGTGACTATTTCAGTTTGTTTATTAAAATCGAAGTATAAAGTTACTTTCTCAGTAGCAGTAGTCACATTCCAAGTGCTTAGTAATGACACGTGGCTGCCATATTGGAGAGTGTGGACACAGAACTCTTTCATCATCATAGTAAGTTCCATTTGACAGCCCTGCCCCAGGGAAATTCTTGCATACATGCACGAGGCCAAGAAACAGTCATGATTGTTTATGTGAGCATTGCTGGTGATTGCATAGAACCTGGAAAAAACCCAATAATTCATCAACAGGAATATGCATGCCTTGTAAGATATTCATTCATACAATGGAATACTACGGAGAAGATAAAAATCAACATGGATGAATTTCAAAACCATACCGTTGAGTGCAGAGAGCAAACTGCAAAGCAAATCTCACAAGACCATGTTTTAAGAGTTTAACAACAAACAAAAGTATGTATTTTTCAGACAGAAACATCCATGGTGAAATACTTTGTTTTTAAAACAAAATATTAAACACCAAGTTCAAGATTGTGTTTGTTGGGCTTCCCTGGTGGTCCAGTGGGTAAGGACACCGCCTTGCAGTGCAAGGGGCGCCAGTTCGATCCCTGGCCTGGGAAGATCCCACGTGCCGGGGAGTGGCTGAACCCATGTGTCCAATTACCGAGCCCGAGCTCTGGAGTGCATGTGCCCAGAGCCGGTGCTCTGCGACAACAGAGGCCACCACGATGGGAGGCCCACCCGGGCCAAAGAACAAAGATGGATGAAAATAGATAAATAAAAGACCAATAGAAGTGGCCCGCCCGCCGCCCTTCCTCCCTAACAGCCCCCCTCAAAAAAAAGATTGTGTTTGTCTTTGGGAAAGAGACCCAGCCAGCTTCAAAGGTATTGACAATATTGTGTTTAATTAAACTGGTGGCGGGTGCATGGGTTTCATCTCATTTGTTACACCTAATATAATACAGTCTCTGTATTTTTGTATCTATGACATATTTCCTCTTAAAAAGATCTTTCTACCTGTAGTGTAGATGAAGACTAAAGGGAGATGGAAATGTAAAGCCAGAGACCTGCTGTTGTGTCACTAAGTCACTAAGTCATGTCTGACTCTGTGTGACTCCATGGACCATAGCCTGCCAGCTTCTCTGTCCATGAGATCTCCCAGGCAAGAGTACTGGAGTGAGGTGCTGTTTCCTTCTCCAGGGGATCTTGCTGACCCAGGGGTTGAACCCGTGTCTCTGGTATTGCAGGCAGATTCTTTACAGTGAGCCATCAGGGAAGACCACAGAAAGGTGAATGGTGACCTGGATCAATAGGGCAGCAGTGGAGATGAGAGGAAATGGATGACTAGGGGATATATTTTGGAGGTGAGTCATCCTAACCCTAACCATTATGAGGCTTTCATGCTGTCATGTGGAGTGTGGAAGAGGAGTGTGTGAGTCAGACTGGGAGCTTCAGGGAGAGTGCCGTGGAAGAGAGACAGATGATTTGAATTTGAAACAATTAAGGACTAATTAAATGATAATGATGGAGGAAGGGTATCCTACTAGAAGGTGAGGGCTTATAGGAAGAATTTAAGGTAGTAAGTCTCTGTTTAGGAACTAAAGATTTGGGATAGTGAAGTAATATGAAAAATTTTCAGATTGTTTTGTTCCCTGGTGGTCCAGTGGGTAAGGACACCGCCTTGCAGTGCAAGGGGCGCCAGTTCGATCCCTGGCCTGGGAAGATCCCACGTGCCGGGGAGTGGCTGAACCCATGTGTCCAATTACCGAGCCCGAGCTCTGGAGTGCATGTGCCCAGAGCCGGTGCTCTGCGACAACGGAGGGCACCACGATGGGAGGCCGACACGCGCCAAGGAACAAAGATGGATGAAAACAGAGAAAGACCAATAGAAGTGGCCCGCCCGCCGCCCTTCCTCCCTAACAGCCCCCCTCAAAAAAAAGATTGTGTTTGTCTTTGGGAAAGAGACCCAGCCAGCTTCAAAGGTATTGACAATATTGTGTTTAATTAAACTGGTGGCGGGTGCATGGGTTTCATCTCATTTGTTACACCTAATATAATACAGTCTCTGTATTTTTGTATCTATGACATATTTCCTCTTAAAAAGATCTTTCTACCTGTAGTGTAGATGAAGACTAAAGGGAGATGGAAATGTAAAGCCAGAGACCTGCTGTTGTGTCACTAAGTCACTAAGTCATGTCTGACTCTGTGTGACTCCATGGACCATAGCCTGCCAGCTTCTCTGTCCATGAGATCTCCCAGGCAAGAGTACTGGAGTGAGGTGCTGTTTCCTTCTCCAGGGGATCTTGCTGACCCAGGGGTTGAACCCGTGTCTCTGGTATTGCAGGCAGATTCTTTACAGTGAGCCATCAGGGAAGACCACAGAAAGGTGAATGGTGACCTGGATCAATAGGGCAGCAGTGGAGATGAGAGGAAATGGATGACTAGGGGATATATTTTGGAGGTGAGTCATCCTAACCCTAACCATTATGAGGCTTTCATGCTGTCATGTGGAGTGTGGAAGAGGAGTGTGTGAGTCAGACTGGGAGCTTCAGGGAGAGTGCCGTGGAAGAGAGACAGATGATTTGAATTTGAAACAATTAAGGACTAATTAAATGATAATGATGGAGGAAGGGTATCCTACTAGAAGGTGAGGGCTTATAGGAAGAATTTAAGGTAGTAAGTCTCTGTTTAGGAACTAAAGATTTTGAGCATAGTTGAAGTTGAAGAGTGAGAAGGCAGGGGCCAACCATGAGGGACCAATTGTACCATTGGGGGTTTAAGACCTTATTCTGGAAAATGCAAGGAAACAGCCCCCATTTTTCTTTCCTCTTGCCAGATCCTTGTGAACAACAAAGTAAGGCATCATTATAATGCTGTGAAGTTCTAGCCACAAGGAGGCCCTAGCTGGGCTACTTTGAAAATGGTTCTTTCTCTGTTTGCACACATGTGTCCCCCCCATCTCCCCCGGCTGTACCTCGAAGCTTGTAACATCTAAGTTCCCTAACCAGGCGTCAAACCCTCGCCCCCTGGCATTGGAAGGGCAGAGTCTTCAGCAGTGGACAGCCAGAGAAGTCCAGAAAATGCTTCTTCTGTTTGTACTAATCATTTTTATGAATGATCGCATGTTATCTCCAAAACCTAAATTGCAGGATTACAGAAAAATTGAAATGAGTATGAAAGGAAAAGAAAGGCCCGTGGAAGAGAAAATGATGGAGATGTACAAGGAGAAATTAGACCGGGGAGAAAATAATGATTAAACCTCATTGGAGACTATAGATTCCCGTTTCCCGTTAGGAATGCTGTTAGACTGGTTTTCCTTGATATTGCAATGAACACCACCAGAGCTTTCCCTAACTCTTCTTTTGTTCATGAACTATATGCGTTGCTCAGTTAAGCAAATATTTAAGTGTAATGATCAAGGCATGCTTGTGCTCTTTTCAAAGATGTTTCCTGAGACAAAGCATAAAAACCTCAGAAATGAAGTTAGCATGCAGTAGCTGGTAACTAAATCCACCTTTTCTAATACACATCCTTTATAATATTTTCTCATCAGATTTCCATTTGTGCATCTTTGATTTTTTGTTCATTTAATTTTCTTTGTTCCTTTTTCCAAGAAGAACGTTTCATCAGATGAAAGTAGAACTGAGCACATTTACAGGGCAAATAAAAAAACTAAAGAAAGATAATGAACTTTTCTTTTTCTGAAGGTAGGGTGTGTTTGTTTATTCTTGGCTCACAAGCGGTATCTTTATTTTCCCTGGTCCATGAATGAAATTTTCTGTAATAGCTAAAATTTAGTGAGTCATAGTGTGTTTCATAATGTACACGTCTTAACTTCTTTAATCCCCATAGTAGCTGTAAGTCAGGAGGTAGATTCAATTACTTGCCCCATTTTATAAATGAGGAATGCAGGAACAGAGAAGTTAGATAACTTATCCATTATCACACAGCTATTAAAGTGGTAATGCTGTGAAGTTCTAGCCACAAGGAGGCCCTAGCTGGGCTACTTTGAAAATGGTTCTTTCTCTGTTTGCACACATGTGTCCCCCCCATCTCCCCCGGCTGTACCTCGAAGCTTGTAACATCTAAGTTCCCTAACCAGGCGTCAAACCCTCGCCCCCTGGCATTGGAAGGGCAGAGTCTTCAGCAGTGGACAGCCAGAGAAGTCCAGAAAATGCTTCTTCTGTTTGTACTAATCATTTTTATGAATGATCGCATGTTATCTCCAAAACCTAAATTGCAGGATTACAGAAAAATTGAAATGAGTATGAAAGGAAAAGAAAGGCCCGTGGAAGAGAAAATGATGGAGATGTACAAGGAGAAATTAGACCGGGGAGAAAATAATGATTAAACCTCATTGGAGACTATAGATTCCCGTTTCCCGTTAGGAATGCTGTTAGACTGGTTTTCCTTGATATTGCAATGAACACCACCAGAGCTTTCCCTAACTCTTCTTTTGTTCATGAACTATATGCGTTGCTCAGTTAAGCAAATATTTAAGTGTAATGATCAAGGCATGCTTGTGCTCTTTTCAAAGATGTTTCCTGAGACAAAGCATAAAAACCTCAGAAATGAAGTTAGCATGCAGTAGCTGGTAACTAAATCCACCTTTTCTAATACACATCCTTTATAATATTTTCTCATCAGATTTCCATTTGTGCATCTTTGATTTTTTGTTCATTTAATTTTCTTTGTTCCTTTTTCCAAGAAGAACGTTTCATCAGATGAAAGTAGAACTGAGCACATTTACAGGGCAAATAAAAAAACTAAAGAAAGATAATGAACTTTTCTTTTTCTGAAGGTAGGGTGTGTTTGTTTATTCTTGGCTCACAAGCGGTATCTTTATTTTCCCTGGTCCATGAATGAAATTTTCTGTAATAGCTAAAATTTAGTGAGTCATAGTGTGTTTCATAATGTACACGTCTTAACTTCTTTAATCCCCATAGTAGCTGTAAGTCAGGAGGTAGATTCAATTACTTGCCCCATTTTATAAATGAGGAATGCAGGAACAGAGAAGTTAGATAACTTATCCATTATCACACAGCTATTAAAGTGGTAGCGATATGAATTTAGGCTCTCCAAGCCTAAGGATCAAAAGATGGAATGTAAATGAAAGCATTTTGAAATGAGTACTTAGGACGTGTAGGTTTAAATAATAAACTTGCAGATTTATAAGTTGCTGAGTGTTGTATGTCATTTTCACCTTGCAAAAAAGCAACCATTGTAGATATTTCATTCATAGATGGTTTAGCTTTATGGGTGCTTTTACCTCTAGACTTTGACAAATGGAACATAATCAGTAAGTTTTTCTTGGGCACATACATGTGTTGTGCTGTGCTAAATTTCTTCAATCTCATCCAACTCTGCGTCCCTTGGACTCTAGCCCACCAGGCTCCTCTGTTCATGGGATTCTACTGGCGTGGGTTGCCTTGCCCTCCTCCAGGGGATCTTTCTGACTCAGGGATCGAGCCTGTGTCTCTTGTGTCTCCTGCATTGGCAGGCAAATTCTTTACCCCTAGGGCCACCTAAGAAGCCCGGGTGCATACATACACAGCTGTGAAGTTTTCTCACTGGCCCATTTTAATTTTTTTTTAAAACACCGTATATATATTTATTAATTTTTGGCTATGTTAGGTCTTCATTGGTGTGTGGGGACTTTCTCTTGTTGTGGAGCATGGGCTTTAGGGCACGCAGGCTTCAGTAGTTTGGCGTACTGGCTTAATTTTTCCTCAGCATGTGCAGTCTTCCCGGATGGTGATTAAAGCCATGTTCCCTGCATTGGCAGGTGGATTCTTAACCACTAGGCCACCAGGGAAGTCTTGGCCCATTTTAATTTGTCTGATATAGGTAGAAAATCTTGATGACCACTCATCGTGACAAAGATCAATGACAGAAGCCTTAACTAGATGCTTAATTTAATAGCATCGTGGAATCATAAAACACATTATGCTTACATTTAGAGTGATTGAAAGAGATTGTGCAGAAATCTTTAGCAGAAATATGAAATTGTCAATAGGTCATTAAATATGTTCTTAAAAACAAATATGATGCACATGTCCAACTGGGACAAAGTCCTTTAACATTTTTTTAAAGCTTTTTGCGGTTTTGTGGTTTAAAGCAGTTTTGTGGTTTACTGTCGCACATCGACCTGAATCCACCATAAGTCTACACATCCCCCCCGAACCCCTCTCCTCTCCCTCCCCATCTCACCCCTCCAGGTCGCCACAGAACCCCCCTGTTGAGATCCCCTAGTCCCACAGCATATTCCCCTTTCTCACCCCAGGGTCCATAAGACTATTTTCCATGGAACAAAGTCCTTTGGACAGGTGCTTTCCAAGTGAGCCAAGTTTGTTATTAAACATTTTTATGAGCACCATAACTATAAAATTCAGGAATTCAAGGCTATGATTCTTTAGCGGCAGCAAAGTTTATATCCTCTTTAGTACAATGTTTTAAATGATGCCCTTGAGCGGCCTATAAAGCCTGTAAGTGATGGCTGGAGTGAAAAATGACCTGTTTGGGCATGACAAACTGTTGCAAAACGAACACAGAGTTTGCAGAATGACACACAAGGAGGCAGTAAGTCTTCCCAAGTTTTGTTACCATTGAAGTTTTTTAAAATGTCAATCATATGAGGGCTCACAAGATCTCAGAGATTGTCTTTCGGTCTAGTCCCTTAGTCTAGAGATTGTGTAATATCCTTGAGCTGAGTAGCTCCTTAGTGACCCAGCCAGGAGAAGAGGCCTGTTTTCTGAAGCAACTGCTCATACATGCATTAGTTTCATGTACACCTGGTAGCTTAAACTTTTCTATGAGCCATGTTGAATATACACAGCAGAGTTGTGTTACAAACTACAGGAATCCAGCTACTCCCTTTGGCCCCGGTCGTGTTCAATGATATAAGTGGGTTGTAGCTTTACTCAGGGATTAAGTTCCAAAGTCAGGCAAAAATAGATTCGAGTCAACACTATCCTTGGAAATTCCTTGGGAAAGTGTCACCTCAGAGACTCAAACACCTCCTCTTAATAAGCATAGCAGAGGGACTTCCCTGGTGGTTCAGTGGCTAAATTTCCACCCTATGAATGCAGGGGGCCTGGTTCCATCTCTAGTGACAGAACTAGATCCCACATGCTGCAACTAAGACTCAAGACAGCCAAATAAACAAATTAAGTAAACATATTAAAAAAAAAAAAAAAAACCCTAAAAATGTAGGGGAGAGAGAGGGTAGAATCACGTGAGAGAGCAGTATTGAAATATATCCATTACCATATGTAAAACAGGTAGGCACTGGGAATGTCTGCTGTATGATGCTGGGAAACCCAAAACTGGTTGTCCATGACAACCTAGAGGGTTGGGGTGGGGAGAGAGGTATAAGAGGGAAGAGACATGTGCATGCCTGTGACTGATTCACGATGATGAACGGCAGAAACTTTCACAGTATTGTAAAGTACTAATCCTACAATTAAAAATACAATACAATTTTAAAATGAAAATAAAGAGAAGCACCAAAAAAAAAAAAAAGGCGCAGCGCATGTTTTTATTCCAGTATGGGAAGAGATTGCTGTATCTTTGGTTGAGAACCAAATGAAGTAATTGACGAATCTGCGAACATTAGATTGACCCACAGCCTGTATGAGGCTGGCACTCTGAGGGCCATGAGGGAACTAGGATGGCCGGGGAGCTGACGCTCTCCTCTAGCGCATGCTCACTTCAGGACGCATTTTCTTTGAGTTTAATAGGAGCCCTCATTTGTGGGCACTTTTATTTTATTTTTTTTAAAAGATTTATTTGTTTATTTATTTTGGTGGGGGTGGGGAGGAAGGGGAGCAGGCGGGCCACTTCTATTGGTCTTTCATTTGTCCATTTTCATCCATCTTTGTTCTTTAGCCCGTGTGGGCCTCCCATCGCGGTGGCCTCTCTTGTCGCAGAGCACCGGCTCTGGGCGCATGCGCTCCAGAGCTCCGGCTTGGTCATTGGACACATCGGTCCAGTCGCTCCGCAGCACGTGGGATCTTCCCGGGCCAGGGATCCAACCGGCGTCCCTTGCACTGCAAGGCGGTGTCCTTACCCACTGGACCACCAGGGAAGCCCTTGCGGGCACTTTTAAGTCATTCTTCCTGTCTGTCTGTTTCTCTCTCTCCCTCCCTCCTTTTTTACCATCCTTTTTTTTCCTCCAGTCTAAATCTAATATCAATTTAAACCCAATGTTAAATGTATCACTAATAGGGATTAGATGAGCTTCTATGCGTTTGTTCCTGCTCCCCTTACTCCGGGGAACCCTAGGAATGCAGGGGGCCTGGTTCCATCTCTAGTGACAGAACTAGATCCCACATGCTGCAACTAAGACTCAAGACAGCCAAATAAACAAATTAAGTAAACATATTAAAAAAAAAAAAAAAAACCCTAAAAATGTAGGGGAGAGAGAGGGTAGAATCACGTGAGAGAGCAGTATTGAAATATATCCATTACCATATGTAAAACAGGTAGGCACTGGGAATGTCTGCTGTATGATGCTGGGAAACCCAAAACTGGTTGTCCATGACAACCTAGAGGGTTGGGGTGGGGAGAGAGGTATAAGAGGGAAGAGACATGTGCATGCCTGTGACTGATTCACGATGATGAACGGCAGAAACTTTCACAGTATTGTAAAGTACTAATCCTACAATTAAAAATACAATACAATTTTAAAATGAAAATAAAGAGAAGCACCAAAAAAAAAAAAAAGGCGCAGCGCATGTTTTTATTCCAGTATGGGAAGAGATTGCTGTATCTTTGGTTGAGAACCAAATGAAGTAATTGACGAATCTGCGAACATTAGATTGACCCACAGCCTGTATGAGGCTGGCACTCTGAGGGCCATGAGGGAACTAGGATGGCCGGGGAGCTGACGCTCTCCTCTAGCGCATGCTCACTTCAGGACGCATTTTCTTTGAGTTTAATAGGAGCCCTCATTTGTGGGCACTTTTATTTTATTTTTTTTAAAAGATTTATTTGTTTATTTATTTTGGTGGGGGTGGGGAGGAAGGGGAGCAGGCGGGCCACTTCTATTGGTCTTTCATTTGTCTATTTTCATCCATCTTTGTTCTTTGCCCCGTGTGGGCCTCCCATTGCGGTGGCCTCTGTTGTCGCAGAGCACCAGCTCTGGGCGCATGCGCTCCAGAGCTCCGGCTTGGTCATTGGACACATCGGTCCAGCCGCTCCGCGGCACGTGGGATCTTCCCGGGCCAGGGATCCAACCGGCGTCCCTTGCACTGCAAGGCGGTGTCCTTACCCACTGGACCACCAGGGAAGCCCTTGCGGGCACTTTTAAGTCATTCTTCCTGTCTGTCTGTTTCTCTCTCTCCCTCCCTCCTTTTTTACCATCCTTTTTTTTCCTCCAGTCTAAATCTAATATCAATTTAAACTCAAATGTTAAATGTATCACTAATAGGGATTAGATGAGCTTCTATGCGTTTGTTCCTGCTGTATAGGAAGTACTATATATTTTAGTTTTGATTTTTTTTTTGATATTTATTTATTTGGCTGCATCAGATCTTAGTTGTGGCATGTGAGATCTAGTTCCCTGACCAGAAATCAAACCCGGGCCCCCTGCATGGGAAGCCCAAAGCCTTAGCCACTGGGCCACCAGGGAAGGCCCTCTAAGTTAGTTCTTAATTTAAGATGCAATTTTATCTAATGGTTAAAGACCCAGGAGCCATACCACCTTCAGCTAAATTCTTGCTCAGCCACTAACAAGCTGTGTGACTCAGGACAAGTGGCTTAAATTCTTTGTGCCTCAGGTTTCCTCCTCTGTAAAATGGTGCAGTAAAAATAGGACCCTTGTTATATGACTGTTATAAAGACTGAGTTATAGGTAAAGTGCTTAGGAGAGTGTAACATTAGCGCTTATAGGAGTGTAACTATTGTTATGTGATGTCACTATACTTCAGGTAAGTCAGAGAACTCAATTTTGAGACATTCTGAAACTTGTGTGCGTTAGTTTAGTTTCTCATCTCCTATCTCAATTCTTCCTGGCAATACAGTGTGTGTTAGTCGTTCAGTCATATCCGACTCTTGGCAACCCCATGGCCTATAACTCACCAGGCTCCTCTGTGCATGGAATTCTCCAGGCAAGAGTACTGGAGTGGATATGCCAATCACTGACATACCCACAGGGCAAAAAGGCTGAATGATTGTCCCATACAAAAGAAAGCAGTTGTAGTACTTTATTGTTGTTGTTATTTAGTTGCTAAGTTGTGTCCAACTCTGGTGACCCTCTGGACTGTAGCCCGCCATGTTCTTCTGTCTGGGATTTCCCAGGCAAGAATACTGGAGTGGGGTGCCATTTCATACTCCAGGGGATCTTCCTGACCCAGGGATTGAACCTGTGTCTCCTGCATTGCACGTGGATTCTTTACTGCTGAGCCACCAGGGAAGCCCATGGTAGTATTTACCCAGAGCCCAAAGGGTGGTGGGAGGAGTGACTCTTTATACAAGCTGTGTGACCTTGGACAGATCATTTAACCTTTCTGAACCGTAGTATCTCCAGCTGCACATCATAAATAATGACATCACTTCCTGTCTCATGGAGTGGCTGTGAGGATCAAACAAGATATATGTAAAATGTTTTGTAAACTATAAGGTAACATGAAAATGGAATAGATGGCTATTAATACCTATAAACATAGGCTGATACTATTGTTACTACCGAGATTGCCTGAAGAAATAAAGATGAATAATTCATGAGTTTCCACAGTAACACTTTAGGAATCTGTTGGCAGGAACACCAGATCTCCAATTTTTCTTCTCAAGATGTACACACTTCTCTGAGAACTCAAATTCTTGGGAATTCACAGTAGTGACCTTAATATTTTCCAGTGCTGTTCCTGTTCAGTTGCTCCAGTAGTACACATGGAAAACTACCTCTGATGTTTGTTACACAACAACTTTGATGTTGCAGAAATAAGCTCTTGAAAACTGATTACCTGGGTTAAGGAATTTGTTATTAACTTACAGATTTTGTTTTCTATACTTACTGACAAGAGATTAAGTATAGTTTGTCTTTTTTAAGGAAGCAAATGAATTGTTTTTTTCTGGCTTGCACTATTGCTGCCCTATTTCCTTAAAGATGCATTGTCGATAGATGTAAGTATATTCAAAGGGAAAATGATGATTTTATCACAGGCTATTCAGCATTTTATGATTCAGCATCTCCAGTGGGAGAGATGGAGATTATTATGACATTGCCCTTGAAATTAAGCATTATTTCATTAGACTAGATTAAACTTTCTCCTATATTCTTTTTTTTTTTTTTTGGCCTTTTTAAAATTGGTCCTTCATTTATTTATTTTCATCCATCTTTGTTTTTTTGGCCTGTGTGGGGCTCCCATTGTGGTGGCCTCTCTTGCTGCAGAGCACCGGCTCTGGGCACACGCGTTCCAGAGTTCTGGCTCGGTAATGGGACACACCGGTCCAGCCGCTCCACGGCATGTGGGATCCTCCCAGGCCAGGGATCGAACTGGCGTTCTCTGCACTGCAAAGTGGACTCTTCACCCACTGGACCACCAGGGAAGCCCTCTCCTATATTCTTATTAGAATGAAAGCTTTGTAAGTGTTTGAATTATGCCAATGAAAATACCTGCATTACTCAGAATAGGCTGAGTTATGCTACAGTAACAAATTAACCCTAAAGACTAGTGATTTAGCACAAGGGTCTATTTTTCACATACATGTGACCAAGTAACTCTATTCTACATAGTTGTTCAGAATCCCAGACTGACAGATGTTCCCCACAGTTGCCATGTCAGAGGAAGAAAGAAGTGAAAGAATATACATTCATTCTGCTTTGCTTTGTCTGCAAGTGACACCATTAATTCTCTTGCCCCTTCACTAGAACTAGTCACGTGGACTAGTTAATGAGTTAGCAGGAAAATGTGATGAAGGATAGTCAGTGGAATTTGAATGTCTCTGCCACAACCCTCAAACTCCTAAAAGTAGGAAGATATTCTCAACCACATTCTTGTACCTTTGTCCCCACCCTTTGGCTCCAAGACAGTGCACTGTAGAAGAAAGAGCATGAACTGTGGGGTCAGGTGGCCTTGAGTTTGAATCCCAGCTGTAATTCATGCTAATTGTGTAAGTCTGAGCATGTCAGTTTGTTTCTTCAGTTCTAAGTTTCCTCATCTGTAAAATGGGGATTCCAACACCTACCTGTTAGGGTTATCACAACAGTGGGAAATTATCTATGCAACCCTTTGGCAAAAAGTAATAGCTGGTGATTATTATCAAAAAGATGAACAAATATTTAGGGCAGCAATTCTTAGCTGCAGTTCTGCAACACTACAGGATATCTCAAATTATCTCCAGGAGGAGTGCTGTGACATTTTCAAAAGGCTCTCCAACTAAGACTGTTTCAAATTCCCTTTACTCAACAAAATCTTTGGAAGTTAAATTGATGCTGACATAACTCTTGGCAAATTATGAGAGGTGATTTGTCTTTATTATTCAACCTTTGCCCCTTCAATGATAGCTCCTCTCTCCCTCCAGTGCCCAAGGTTTGGAATCAGCTTTGGATGATTCCCAACTTAGTCACTGTAAGTTAGCCGAGCATTCTGAGCCCTATAAGTGTCCTCCTCGTCAAGGTTGGGACAAACATGACTACTTTATAGAGCTGTTTACAGGATCAAATGATGCAGGTGAAGTCCTCAGCCCAACATAGGCTTACTTTGTTTCATCGCTTTTTGCTTTATTGCACGTCACAGGTATCACATCTTCTACACGTTGAAGGTTTATGGAAATCTTGCATCAGGCGAGTCTACTGAGGCCGTCTCCTCAACAGCATTCACTCATTTTTCTGTCTCTGGGTCACAGTTTGGTAATTCTCCCATTATTTCAAGCCTTTTCATTATTATTCTATTTGTTATGGTGAACTGGGATCAGTGATTTTAAAAAAAATATTTATTTGGCTGTCACAGGTCTTAGTTGCCGCCTGCAAGATCTAGTTCCATGACCAGGGATTGAACCTAGACCCCTTGCACTGAGAACACAGAGTCTTAGCTACTGGAGCACAGGGAAGTTCCCTGTGGTCAGTGGCCTTTGATGTTACTTCTGTAATTGGTTTGGGGTGCCATGAACTGTGCCCAGATGAGATGGCAACAGTTGACAAGTATTTTGTGTGTTCTGACTGCTTCACCTACCAGTTCTTCCCGTTTCTCTCCCTCTCCTCAACCCTCCCTATTCCCTAAGATACAGCTATTGAAATGAAGCCAACTCACAACCCTCCCAGGGTCTCGGAGTGTTCGACTGAAAGTAAGAGATGTATGACTTTCACTTTAAGCTTAGTGAGGGAGGCATATCAAAAGCCAAGACAGGCTGGAAGCTAGCTAGCCCTCTTGTACCAAACAGCCAAGCAGTGGGTGCAAAGGAAAAGTTCGCGAAGATGATGAAGAGTGCTATTCCTGTGAACACACAAATGATAAGAAAGCCGAACAGACTTATCACTGAGAAGGAGGAAGCTTGAGTGGTCTGGATAGGAGATCAGACGAGTCACCACATTCCCTTACGCCAAAGCTTAAACCAGAGCAAGGCCCTGACTCTCTTCAATTCTGTGAAGCCTGAGAGAGGTGAGGAAGAGACAGAAAAGTCTGAAGCTAGGTAAGGTTGGTTCATGAGGTTTAAGGAAAGCAGCTGTCTCCATAACGTCCCAGTGTTGGTGCAGCAGCAAGTACTGCTACAGGAACTGCAGCAAATCATCCAGGAGATCCAGCTAATGTAAGTAATGAAGGCGGCAACACTAAACACTGATTTTCAGTGTAGACAAAACAGCCTTATATTGGAAGGAGATGCCACAGCTAGAGAACCAAAGTCATTGCCTGGCTTCTAAGGACAGGCCAACTGTCTTTGTCAGGGGCTAACGCAGCTGATGACTTCAAGTTGAAGCCATGTGCTCACCCACCATTCCAAAAATCCCTTAAGAGTTATGCTAAATCGTAATCTAAACACAAAGTTTAATTTTAAAAACATATACGTCAGTAGAACGCCACATTACATGCTGAGAAATGTAGAATAAAGACTAGAAATCATTTGGAACTATTTCTAACACTTTTTGGGATTACGCTCTTCATCTAATAAAGATTATGAACAATCATTATTGGGGCCAACATTTCAAAATTAGTCTATCAAAGCTAGCACCAGAAAAGTATTAGACACATAACATTGAACAAAAGATCATCTTTACTTCAGAAAGAGCACAGGCCTATGGAGCATTGCCCTTGCTGTTTCGTGAGTATAAAAGTCTGTCTTTCTCGCTGAGGCCTGTGTCTGTTTTTGTGCCATTAACATTTTATCTGAAGTGCTTTTCAGTCATTTGCTATCTATTGAAAGCCTGTGTTCTATAAGTGGAACTACAAAGCCTGGATGATAGCACATCTGTTTACAATACAGGTTACTGCAGGGTAAACATAACTTTTATATGCACTGGGAAGCCAAAAAAAATTGTGTGACTCACTTTATTGCAATGTTTGCTTTGCTGCAATGGATCCACCATCTTTCTGAGGTCTTCCTGTACATCTAACTGTCCTCTGAGTTGGTTCCTGGTGACCATGCTTGAGCTCTGGGGGCTAGCAGGCTACAAATGAAATCTACGTGAGATATTTCACAAAAAGCTCCAAGAGACCATGAAGCCCCATCCATACCAGGTTGTAACTTCCTTAGCAGAGAATGACATATGTTGGGGTGAGAGGATTCTTCTATTCCTAGACATATATTAATTTTTTTAGAGTTTTTTAAATTAGAAGAGTTATCCATAAAAATCCAGATTTCTCACTTCTTTTAAAGGAGGACGTCTTTTGGAGGTCTTCTTATCTCAAAATGATAAAAACATCATTTGGGGACTTCTCTGTCCCCAGGAATAATGACTGGCCCTCTTTGACACACAGATGCACTTTTGCCATGCTCTGCACGCTCCCTGTTGTTTTCCATCTAGCTTGCTTTCCTCACTAATCTGCTTGACCCCTGTGAGAATCTGGCTTTATGAACCCTGGCTTATAGATTCAAGGACAGTAGTCGTGATTGGGGTGATGATGGGAAATGTCAGTCAGCTATTTGGTAATAGTTGTCAACCTTTTTTGATGATTCAAAAAACCTAATTGTAATGATTATACTGTTAACCTCTAAAAGATCACACAGATTAACTATAGTGTGAGATTTACTTTCTTTTAAATGGAATTACATCAACTGGGTAATTGTGTTTTTGTAAAAGCTCAGACTGACACATAGATATCATTGATAAATGTTTCTGTTTCCTTTTTTTTTTTTTTTGACCACTTCTATTGGCCTTTCATTTATTTGTTTTCATCCATCTTTGTTCTTTGGCCTGTGTGGGCCTCCCATTGCAGTGGCCTCTCTCATTACAGAGCATCAGCTCTGGGTGCATGCGCTCAAGAGTGCTGGCTTGGTAGTTGGACACATTGGTCCAGTCGTTCCGCGGCATGTGGGAGCTTCCCAGGCCAGGGATCGAACTGGCGCCCCTTGCACTGCAAAGTGGTGTCCTTACCCACTGGCCCACCAGAGAAGCCCTATTTCTTCCTTTAAAAAGGAAAAGATATATTTAGGGAAATCTATCTTTGAGAGATCTGAAGTACTGTTTGGTTTGATATTCAGAGCCCCAAGGACTAGATTTAGCCTGTCAAGCTCCCACATCCATGGCATTTTAAAGTAAAGAATACTGGAGTGGGTTGCCATGCTTGAGCTCTGGGGCTAGCAGGCTACAAATGAAATCTACGTGAGATATTTCACAAAAGCTCCAAGAGACCATGAAGCCCCATCCATACCAGGTTGTAACTTCCTTAGCAGAGAATGACATATGTTGGGGTGAGAGGATTCTTCTATTCCTAGACATATATTAATTTTTTTAGAGTTTTTTAAATTAGAAGAGTTATCCATAAAAATCCAGATTTCTCACTTCTTTTAAAGGAGGACGTCTTTTGGAGGTCTTCTTATCTCAAAATGATAAAAACATCATTTGGGGACTTCTCTGTCCCCAGGAATAATGACTGGCCCTCTTTGACACACAGATGCACTTTTGCCATGCTCTGCACGCTCCCTGTTGTTTTCCATCTAGCTTGCTTTCCTCACTAATCTGCTTGACCCCTGTGAGAATCTGGCTTTATGAACCCTGGCTTATAGATTCAAGGACAGTAGTCGTGATTGGGGTGATGATGGGAAATGTCAGTCAGCTATTTGGTAATAGTTGTCAACCTTTTTTGATGATTCAAAAAACCTAATTGTAATGATTATACTGTTAACCTCTAAAAGATCACACAGATTAACTATAGTGTGAGATTTACTTTCTTTTAAATGGAATTACATCAACTGGGTAATTGTGTTTTTGTAAAAGCTCAGACTGACACATAGATATCATTGATAAATGTTTCTGTTTCCTTTTTTTTTTTTTTTGACCACTTCTATTGGCCTTTCATTTATTTGTTTTCATCCATCTTTGTTCTTTGGCCTGTGTGGGCCTCCCATTGCAGTGGCCTCTCTCATTACAGAGCATCAGCTCTGGGTGCATGCGCTCAAGAGTGCTGGCTTGGTAGTTGGACACATTGGTCCAGTCGTTCCGCGGCATGTGGGATCTTCCCAGGCCAGGGATCGAACTGGCGCCCCTTGCACTGCAAAGTGGTGTCCTTACCCACTGGACCACCAGAGAAGCCCTATTTCTTCCTTTAAAAAAAAGGAAAAAGATATATTTAGGGAAATCTATCTTGGAGAGATCTGAAGTACTGTTGGGTTTGATATTCAGAGCCCCAAGGACTAGATTTAGCCTGTCAAGCTCCCACATCCATGGCATTTTAAAGTAAAGAATACTGGAGTGGGTTGCCATTTCTTTGCCTGTGCAAGTTCCCAACCAAGGATTTGAACCAGTGTCTCCCTCATCAGAGGCAGCTGCTTTATCCTTGGAGCCATGGTGGTACCTCCAATAAATGTTTTTTAAATTGGCAAAACAGATGACTATTACTTAATAAATACAATTTGTTTGATAAACCAGTTCTTTCAAAATATGGGACCTAAAAAAGAGAAAAATAATGATGACAAAAGGTGTCCTTATTGATAGAAAGGGTGAGAAGGAAATCACTGGATTTTTTTCTGTCACTTCGTCACTGATATTTGTAGTCCAGAGGGTTAAAATCAGATAAGGAGTTAGAATTTCAGTATCTTATAGTAGGTAGAGAAAATATTAGGGAAAGCTTATGAGACTTCCTTTAAAATTTTTAAAAAATTATTTCAATTAAGCAGTATATTTGATTTACATCTGGAGCTTCTGAGTCCTGGAAATTCATGTCTTTCTAAGGCTCTATGCTAACTTCTGATTTTAAATAATAGGCACGGTTTTAATATAACCTCTGTTTTTCTCAAAACTGTAAGGCAAAATGAGAAGTGACGACCATTTATAATATTGCTGTGCTTTGCTAAAACTAGTTCAGGTTCCTTGTCTGGGCTAATGTACAAGGTCACTGTATTTAATAAGGGTGAAGAAACTCTTTCCTGATGACCTGTAATTCTCAAGGATTTTTATAAGCCCTAGTATGAAGTTGATTCATAAATCTACTAGGTGGGGCAAGGTATTACATTTTCAGTCTTACTTGCCAACTCCCTTAAACATTTAATTCTGTGGGAATCTTTTGAGGATCACAGAATTTTCAAGCTCAAATGAAAATTAATCTTCAGCCTCCTATTCATCCAGTCTCCTCATCTTCCAAAGGCCCAGTTTCTAATCTCTCAACTTTCCACAATCTTCCTACTTACTTATCCTTATAGCATTTTCACAGGGCTTCCAAATTCTAATTTGATGAATCCTGAATGAGAAACATGATCTGAAGGCTTCCCCACAAAACCTACTGGGGCCTCTAAGAAGACAGAGAAATTGGTGAACCGCAGTCTTTAATGGTCTCTTTCTTCCCATTTTATGCTGACTTTTCCAAGAAAGGAAAAGGAGCCTATAAGGAGGATGTATCTATCCTTCTTAGAAACAAGACTGTGAAGATTTCCTACATTGTGCTCATTTCTTCTCTTCTAAGTCAATAAAAAGGTTTTTCGTCACCATCTGACAGCACCTCTCTCTCTTTTGCTGTGGCTCACTTAGCTACTGCAACATTAGACAAAAGTAGTTTTTTCTAAGATAGAATGAAAACACAGCAGAGACATCAAAGGTGCTTCTGGTCAGGGTCACTTCCACCCAGGTGTGTGTGCGCTAAGTCACTTCAGTCGTGTCTGACTCTTTGCTACTCGATAGACTGTAGCCTCCTAGGCTCCTCTGTCCATGGGATTCGCCAGGCAAGAATCCTGGAGTGGGTTGCCATGCCCTCCTCCAGGGGATCTTCCTAATCCAGACCCAACTTTGTGACTAAACCACAACAGCGTATGGAAATAGTACAGGCTGATTCATAATACTGCTGGATCTATGCAAAAGGGACAAAGGAAACTAGGAAGCAAGCATTCCGGACAGCTCCTGTCCCAAGCTGTTTACATCTTCATCACCACATAAAGCTCTCAAAGTTTGTAACTGTAAACCATGATGAGATGAAAAAAATAAGGACATATGTTGAGTTTTTTATAATACTGAATTTTTTTGTTGCAAGGAATGTCTTATATTCTGAGATTATATCCTTCCTCTTTTAGTCCTCAAACATTTCTCTTTTGAAATGACAGTGAAGGTAGATATAATTGATATTACTTATGTGTTTCCTTGGCAACTTTTGAAATGGATCCCTCTTTGTTGCTCCCACGTCCTAAATTTATATATTTTTTGGTATTGTACTGATTTGTGAAACCCAAATGTCTGTTGATGTCCTACCTAGAAAAATACACAATAAATGCAAATGATTACCAAGCTTTTCAGAACAAATTTCAATTAATTAACATACCCTTCAAAGAAAAGACTTTAAAAAAAATCTTCCTTTCCATCTTAACAGCTTTCTTCCTGAAAGTGTTCTGCAAGTATATCAAATTAGTCATAACAATGACTGCTAACTGCTCAGTGAAACACTTCTTCAAAACCTCTGACAATTTGACAGGAATGAATTTAATAATAGCAATAAATACAGATGGGACTACAGAAATCAAAGAGGTCCTCATGCAAAACTCTTGTTGTATTAGATGACATCTCAGCTTTCTCATCTGAAATGGATCAAGACATTAATTATAAGGATGATCATAGCACTAGAGAAAAAAATCAAAACAAAATTCATACATTTTTCTAAGAGAGAACGAAAACACAGCAGAGACATCAAAGGTGCTTCTGGTCAGGGTCACTTCCACCCAGGTGTGTGTGCGCTAAGTCACTTCAGTCGTGTCTGACTCTTTGCTACTCGATAGACTGTAGCCTCCTAGGCTCCTCTGTCCATGGGATTCGCCAGGCAAGAATCCTGGAGTGGGTTGCCATGCCCTCCTCCAGGGGATCTTCCTAATCCAGACCCAACTTTGTGACTAAACCACAACAGCGTATGGAAATAGTACAGGCTGATTCATAATACTGCTGGATCTATGCAAAAGGGACAAAGGAAACTAGGAAGCAAGCATTCCGGACAGCTCCTGTCCCAAGCTGTTTACATCTTCATCACCACATAAAGCTCTCAAAGTTTGTAACTGTAAACCATGATGAGATGAAAAAAATAAGGACATATGTTGAGTTTTTTATAATACTGAATTTTTTTGTTGCAAGGAATGTCTTATATTCTGAGATTATATCCTTCCTCTTTTAGTCCTCAAACATTTCTCTTTTGAAATGACAGTGAAGGTAGATATAATTGATATTACTTATGTGTTTCCTTGGCAACTTTTGAAATGGATCCCTCTTTGTTGCTCCCACGTCCTAAATTTATATATTTTTTGGTATTGTACTGATTTGTGAAACCCAAATGTCTGTTGATGTCCTACCTAGAAAAATACACAATAAATGCAAATGATTACCAAGCTTTTCAGAACAAATTTCAATTAATTAACATACCCTTCAAAGAAAAGACTTTAAAAAAAATCTTCCTTTCCATCTTAACAGCTTTCTTCCTGAAAGTGTTCTGCAAGTATATCAAATTAGTCATAACAATGACTGCTAACTGCTCAGTGAAACACTTCTTCAAAACCTCTGACAATTTGACAGGAATGAATTTAATAATAGCAATAAATACAGATGGGACTACAGAAATCAAAGAGGTCCTCATGCAAAACTCTTGTTGTATTAGATGACATCTCAGCTTTCTCATCTGAAATGGATCAAGACATTAATTATAAGGATGATCATAGCACTAGAGAAAAAAATCAAAACAAAATTCATACACTTGGTGAACAGAACACTAGATTTCTAATTTATATTCACTAAAAACTTTGATATAAAAAATAGAAAGAAAAAAAAAAACTTTGATATAGTTCCATGTCTTTTAGCATCTAGCATTACTGCTAGCATTCTAGAAAAGATTATCATCTTAGTGATCTTTAAAAAATTGAAAATTCACACGAATGCCTTTGTTCTTTCTACCCACTGCCCACTTCTGGTATACTGGAGCTAACAGAGGAAAGGAAGCTCCAAAGAGAAGGCAGTATTTTTGGATGAGGAATACGACTTCTGACCTGGTTGTGAAGGAGAAGGCAGCAGTGGCTTCCCCCAGGCTAGGCTCTCTCAGAAGTTTACATTGTATGGCAATTAAAGGCAGTTGCACCAGCATTAGCCTGACATAGCTTAAAGAGAGAGTAGGCTTAAGATCAAATGGGGGAGGCTCAAGAGGAAGGGGATATATGCACACATACAGCTGATTCATTTTATTGTAAAGTAGAAATTAACACCACATTGTAAAGCAATATAGTCCAATAATAAAATAAAAAAGCAAAACAAACAAACAAACAAAAAGATCAAAGGTGTTCTCGGTTCTAAGCAACCTTCCAACTTAGCCTCACTGGTCCTTTCTCTAACGTGAAGGCCAATTCTCCTCCATCCTCCATTTTTGTCTGGACTACTTCACCCTCTAGCACCTCCCTTCTCAGGAAGAATTTGCCCTCAGTGGGTTTTATGCTGTACATAGCTGATTGCTACCCACCTGCTTATGGAAAACCATTCACCCCAGCCCAGATTACTTACAGAGCTGTTCTGGTTTGAGGACCTTTGTCCTTTCTGCAGAGCTGAAAGCAAACACACGGGCAATGAGTCTGCCTGTTGTGCTAAGGCTAATGGATAAACATTTTGAATGCATCAAGGTGGCTCAAGGGACAGGAAACCCAAACATCTGTTAATCTTCTATCTAGAAAAATACACACCAGTGCAGAGGTGGCTGAGAAAACAGTCACCTTCACACTGGTCTAGGTCTTATTCCTTTGACCACATTCATCATTTTTATTTAACCTAAGGAAATGTAATTCCACACTGGCCTTTCCTGAGAGGCTCTGTGGCTCCTTGGCCTCCCTTTGGCACTGGATTGACTTTGGTGGACTCACATACATAGCACTAACTTACACGCACACAGGTACTGTGTATCATGCTAATCAACAAGGTGAATCATTCAGCGATTCAAAACTCCAGCCCACTGCAGCCAGGGCATGTGACTGTGCTCCAGAGGTGAGCGGCAAGGGCCAGGTTTTTCACACAGATCTCTGAATTCAGAGCAGATGTGCTCCTATATTTATTTCTTGTACCAAAGGCACCATAGCAACAATAAAGACACATCTGAAAGGAAGAGAAATCAGTCCCTACTTCTAACACCACAACTATTTTCATTTAGGTCTGATCCGTATGCACTTCTATCCTTTGTAAAGCTTGCTCATAATATAGGTACAGTTTTTATTCCCTTGAGAAACTTCCATTTGAGATCTCATGGCAGAGAGGTCAGATTGTTCAAGTATAGTTCCTGCCTCCATATCACTTATATCACCAGTTCTCTGTTTTTTAGGTGACTTTATGGGAAGATCCCCTGGAGGAGGACGTGGCAATCGACTCCAGTATTCTTGCCTGGAGAAGCCCATGGACAGAGGAGCCCAGTGGACAGACACAACTAAAGTGAATTTGCATGCACATAGTTTAAATACTTAGGTACCTTCATTATTCTTTTTCTTCTGGTAACCAGTCCAAAGAGCAAGGTCAGAAAGACCACAACACAGGCAGCAATAATGGGTTCTATTGGTACAGTTGAAGTTTTATCTGTTGGAAATGCAAAGACAGGAAACAAGAAAATAGCATTCATATGCTTCTGATTTATATCCTTTGAAGTATGTAAGGCTATAGCTCTGTCTCATGGTGCCTTGCACTTAATATTTTTCACTCTCTTAATTAAATTTCCAAACAATCCCCAGAAGTATTATCATCTTTTTTTCTTTTTTTAACAGACAAGGAACCAGGGGCTTTGAGAGGTTAATTTACTTGTCCACAATCAGAACTAGTAACTAGCAGAGACAGGTTTTGGATCCATTCATTTTTAGAAGGAGAATTTATTATTTATATTATTAATATGACCAGCTTCCCCAAACTCAGATCATTTTGTGTTTGATCTGTAACTTTTGCCATGCAGAAAGCAGAAGTAGGCTGAAATCAGTGCTTTTTCCTGGCCTTTGAAAAGCGCAAAAGATATTGGAAGGTATCCTTGAGGAAGAAAGAGAGGGAGAAAGAAGAGAGAAGGTGAGGAACTTGCTGGAATCAGGAGAGAGAGGTCTGTGGGTCCCAGGAGCCGCAGGACCCTTGCAGCTGTGCTGTGACGGTGCCTTAAGCAGGTGACAAGACATTACACAGGGTAGCTACATGGTCCCCCTAGGCAAGAACTCTGAGAATCAGCCTTCCCAATCTTAGTAAAAGTTTTCATCTCTCTCTAGGGCTTCCCAGGTGATACAGTAGGAAAGAATCTGCCTGCCAGTTCGGGAGATGCAAGAGATGTGAGTTCAATCCCTGGGTCAGGAAGATCCCTTGGAATAGAAAATGGTCCACTCCAGCATTCTTGCCTGGAAAATCCCAGGGAGAGAGGAGCCTGGCAGGCTACAGTTCATGGGGTCACAAGAGTTGGACATGACCGAGCAGGCATGCACTCACACACACACACTACATGATATGGAAGAACAGAGAATTTACTAACTAGGGCTAGGACCCTAGCCACCTAGACGTAAAAGTCCATTTCCTTTTTTGTGTGTGTTTTCTGAACACCTGGTAAGCTCAGAGCTACTTGGTATTACAGGTACAGTGCCTGGGCTTGTAAGCTTTCCAAGAGCTTACGAAATATCAGAGACCTGAAAAAAAAGTATTGGCTCCAAAATATGAAAATAAAATGGCAAATTTAATCATAAAATTAATTGATGTTTGTGTGCCATGTGTGTATGTGCTCAGTTGCTCAGTTATGTCCAACTCATTGTGATTCTATGGAGCCTACTAGGCTCCTCTGTCCATGGGAATTTCCAGGCAAGAATACATCCAGAGATTGAATCAATGTCTCTTGTACCTCCTGCACTGGCAGACTGATTCTTTACCACTGCACCACCTAGGAAGGCCTTAATAAATGTTTAAGCAACTGTAAAATACTTTTTAACTAAAACCCAACTGTTTTTAAAAAAACAAAAAAATCTTTTATAAAGTGCAATCCCAAATCAGATCATTTTGTGTTTGATCTGTAACTTTTGCCATGCAGAAAGCAGAAGTAGGCTGAAATCAGTGCTTTTTCCTGGCCTTTGAAAAGCGCAAAAGATATTGGAAGGTATCCTTGAGGAAGAAAGAGAGGGAGAAAGAAGAGAGAAAGTGAGGAACTTGCTGGAATCAGGAGAGAGAGGTCTGTGGGTCCCAGGAGCCGCAGGACCCTTGCAGCTGTGCTGTGACGGTGCCTTAAGCAGGTGACAAGACATTACACAGGGTAGCTACATGGTCCCCCTAGGCAAGAACTCTGAGAATCAGCCTTCCCAATCTTAGTAAAAGTTTTCATCTCTCTCTAGGGCTTCCCAGGTGATACAGTAGGAAAGAATCTGCCTGCCAGTTCGGGAGATGCAAGAGATGTGAGTTCAATCCCTGGGTCAGGAAGATCCCTTGGAATAGAAAATGGTCCACTCCAGCATTCTTGCCTGGAAAATCCCAGGGAGAGAGGAGCCTGGCAGGCTACAGTTCATGGGGTCACAAGAGTTGGACATGACCGAGCAGGCATGCACTCACACACACCCCTACATGATATGGAAGAACAGAGAATTTACTAACTAGGGCTAGGACCCTAGCCACCTAGACGTAAAAGTCCATTTCCTTTTTTGTGTGTGTTTTCTGAACACCTGGTAAGCTCAGAGCTACTTGGTATTACAGGTACAGTGCCTGGGCTTGTAAGCTTTCCAAGAGCTTACGAAATATCAGAGACCTGAAAAAAAAGTATTGGCTCCAAAATATGAAAATAAAATGGCAAATTTAATCATAAAATTAATTGATGTTTGTGTGCCATGTGTGTATGTGCTCAGTTGCTCAGTTATGTCCAACTCATTGTGATTCTATGGAGCCTACTAGGCTCCTCTGTCCATGGGAATTTCCAGGCAAGAATACATCCAGAGATTGAATCAATGTCTTTTGTACCTCCTGCACTGGCAGACTGATTCTTTACCACTGCACCACCTAGGAAGGCCTTAATAAATGTTTAAGCAACTGTAAAATATAACTTTGCTTCAACTAAAACCCAACTGTTAAATAATAATAATGTTTAAACCACAAGAACCAAATTAATAACTTATTTATAATAAAATTCAAAATGTGTGCAAGGTTTAAATGCCCTTTCCAATCTTTGTAGCAAAAAAGTATACTTAATATTTTATTTTAATATAGTGGATATAGTATGAGATGAAACTTACAGAAGCAAGAATACTTAAGGTTGGCAAAGATCTTTATTTTGGAGGGGTGGCGGTTTGGGAGGGAGTGGGGTGGGCAAGCCACTTCTATTGGTCTTTCATTTATCTATTTTCATCCATCTTTGTTCTTTGGCCCGGGTGGGCCTCCCATCGCAGTGGCCTCTCTCGTCGCAGAGCACCGGCTCTGGGCGCATGCGCTCCAGAGCTCGGGCTCGGTAACTGGACACATCGGTCCAGCCGCTCTGTGGCATGTGGGATCTTCCCAGGCCAGGGATCGATCCAGCGCCCCTTGCACTGCAAGGCGTTGTCCTTATCCACTGGACCACCAGGGAAGCCTTGCAAAGATCTTTAAATGACTCAGTCTAAACTCCTGGATTCTGATGCCCACCCTGGGACGGAGAGGGGCTCTGATCATGGCTTTGGTAAAGTTTTTGGAATTTATAGGAAATAAATAGTGTGCTGTTTACAGCAGAGTTGAGTTTGTGGACTGAACGCCATCAACAGATTTTTGCTAGAGGACGACTGTGTGTTAGGTGCTGTTCTTAGCCCTGTGAGAAACAGGACAGGCATGGAAGGTTCCCGTCTCTGAGGAGCTCATATTCTGACGAGAGAGATAGACATTAAAGAAACAAAAACTACAGACTGAAATAGTATTGTGAAGAACAGAGGGTTCATGAGGTAGTATAATATATGAGGGATAAAAGGAAGAGACAAATTTAATCATAAAATTAATTGATGTTTGTGTGCCATGTGTGTATGTGCTCAGTTGCTCAGTTATGTCCAACTCATTGTGATTCTATGGAGCCTACTAGGCTCCTCTGTCCATGGGAATTTCCAGGCAAGAATACATCCAGAGATTGAATCAATGTCTTTTGTACCTCCTGCACTGGCAGACTGATTCTTTACCACTGCACCACCTAGGAAGGCCTTAATAAATGTTTAAGCAACTGTAAAATATAACTTTGCTTCAACTAAAACCCAACTGTTAAATAATAATAATGTTTAAACCACAAGAACCAAATTAATAACTTATTTATAATAAAATTCAAAATGTGTGCAAGGTTTAAATGCCCTTTCCAATCTTTGTAGCAAAAAAGTATACTTAATATTTTATTTTAATATAGTGGATATAGTATGAGATGAAACTTACAGAAGCAAGAATACTTAAGGTTGGCAAAGATCTTTATTTTGGAGGGGTGGCGGTTTGGGAGGGAGTGGGGTGGGCAAGCCACTTCTATTGGTCTTTCATTTATCTATTTTCATCCATCTTTGTTCTTTGGCCCGGGTGGGCCTCCCATCGCAGTGGCCTCTCTCGTCGCAGAGCACCGGCTCTGGGCGCATGCGCTCCAGAGCTCGGGCTCGGTAACTGGACACATCGGTCCAGCCGCTCTGTGGCATGTGGGATCTTCCCAGGCCAGGGATCGATCCAGCGCCCCTTGCACTGCAAGGCGTTGTCCTTATCCACTGGACCACCAGGGAAGCCTTGCAAAGATCTTTAAATGACTCAGTCTAAACTCCTGGATTCTGATGCCCACCCTGGGACGGAGAGGGGCTCTGATCATGGCTTTGGTAAAGTTTTTGGAATTTATAGGAAATAAATAGTGTGCTGTTTACAGCAGAGTTGAGTTTGTGGACTGAACGCCATCAACAGATTTTTGCTAGAGGACGACTGTGTGTTAGGTGCTGTTCTTAGCCCTGTGAGAAACAGGACAGGCATGGAAGGTTCCCGTCTCTGAGGAGCTCATATTCTGACGAGAGAGATAGACATTAAAGAAACAAAAACTACAGACTGAAATAGTATTGTGAAGAACAGAGGGTTCATGAGGTAGTATAATATATGAGGGATAAAAGGAAGAGAGAAGGTTAAAAGAAGATTTTAGATTAATTTCCAAGTCCAAGTCCTATATGCCTCAAAATTATGAAATGGGGTCTATCCCTTCATAATTGTATGGCACACTATTCATTTTATAATAGTATTTTTAAAATATCTTGGCCCAATTTATTTATTTATTTTACTTTTTGGCCACGAGGCATGTAGGATCTTAGTTCCCCAGTTAGGGGTCCAACCCTGTGCCCCCTGCAGTGGAAGCATGGCCTCCTAACCACTGGACCACCAGGGAAGTACTACTACTTCCTTTTTCATTGTTTTTCTTGCCTATTATGTTTCTAATTCTGGCTCAGGATAATTTTAGAGAGTAAATTAAGCATCTTTTCCTCTTGCTTCCTTTTGGGTATTGCTAGACATTATCCTCATGAGGGCGTGGACGGCATGAACCTTCTGGAGAAACTCTGTTCAATGGGACTTTTTTTTGTTGTTAGAAATGCATTTTATTTTTTTATTTATTTCTTTGACTATTCTGGGTTTTCACTACTGCTGCAGGCTCTTCTCTAGTTGCAGGGAGTGGGAGCTACTCTCTAGTTGAGGTGAGCAAGCTTCTTTTTGCGGTGACTTCTCTTGTACTCTAGGGCACACGGGCTTCAGTCATTGTGACACATGGGCTCAATGGTTGTTGTTCCGAGGTTCTAGAGCACAGGCTCAGTCGTTGTGGCTCATGGGCTTAGTTGCTCCAGAGCAGGTGGGATCTTTCTGGACCAGGGATTGAACCCCTGTCTCCTACATTGGCAGGAAAACGCTACACCACTGAGCTACCAGGGAAGTCCCATCAAGGAGACTTCTTGGAAGCCCTAACTCTGTAACAGCCAGGCCTGGGACACAACGAAGGACCTCTTACTGGGGACCATTGTAGTGGGAGTGCCATGGAAAGATGTCAAAATGAAGGGGAGGGAAAGGTGGGAGAATTAGGGGGGAAATCAGAAATCAACCACAGATGGGAATGTTTTTTACCAAGCTGAAATAGCATGAAGCCACCCATGACAACTTTCACTCCATAAACAAACCTGAAATAAGCTGCCTGACCCACGGGCTCACTCTGGATTCCACGTTTCTGTTGAAAGTGAGTTTGGCAAATGTAACTGCATCTTTTTCCTTCACTCTCTTATTTATAACTGGATCTGGTATTCTCCCCCATCCCTGCCCCATCCATATTCATTATGGCAAAATAATCTCCACCCTGGGCTGAAGTCTTGTGCTCAAGAAAAGATCCGTGTCATTTCCCACTTTGTATGGCCTCATTTACAAATTACTCCCCCTGAGCCGTGAAGCTGGGAAAGCTCATGGCAAACCTGGCATTTCAACTGGGCATCAGCCACAGAGCACTTCTGTTCCTAAGGCAGCTAACAGCCAGAGAAGTGATAAAGCAGGAAGAATAAGAAAAACCAGTTGGTTTGGATGCGCGCCACCCCACACAGGATGCTGCCACCTGAAAGCTAATTTGTCAAGCTGGCATCCTGCTTGCCGCACAAGCTACATGATTAATGTGACATGAAGCAATTATGATTCCTTTTTAATCAAGAGGTTATGGGGTTTGGTTTTTAAAGCTAGTAACCCCTGGGAATACCGTCACTGTTCCACAGGACAAATTACAGAACACATCGGTAGTCACTGTGATGGGCATTCAACGGGTAGCCCTTCCTCCTCACCAGTCACTCTCTTTGGACCCCAGTAAGAAGCTCTATGGTTACATTGACCAACACTGCTGGATGGTGAAAAGGCTTCCAGGAAGTCATTTGCCTTCCTGAGAACTGGCAAGAAGGCAAAGAGTAGGCGCAGGGAGGCAGGTGGCAAAGCAAATGATGTTCTATCAAAATGGAGGAGCCTCGGCTTGTTTGGCTTCTTCTAGCAGCCTGGCCCCAGACCAGGAAATGTGCACGTGAGCATTTTCTGTATCTGCTCCAACAGGTATCTTGCCTTTCTCTTTCCAGATGAATGAGAAATATGAGGATGGCAAGCACTTGGCACTTTATTTGTTCCCTGTGATTGCAGAGATCATAAAACGAGGTAGAGAAAGCATGAAGCCAAGAGAAAGACTCTGTTTTCTCCCATTCTCCCCTATTCCCTCTTCTGATGGGCCTACAGTTTACAGAGTTAGGAATGACTTTACAGATCCTATTGTTTTAATCTAGATAATATCTTTTCTATTCTCTTTGTGTTTAGGATTTCTCCCTTGTTTGTCGTTAAGCTGTTAACTCAAAAGTCCAGTTCCTACAAACCTTGCTGCCCAGGAAAATCCACAGAAACACTCCTCCGTAAAAACTAAGCAGAACTGTCTTCTACTACTTCATTCCAGAAAACAGCCTTTGCTCAAAAAGCAGATTCCTATCTGGAAAGGGAACAATTCTCCTAAAAGAAAGGACTAGAAGACTTTCCAGGTGGTCCAGTGGGTAAAGAGTCCACCTTCCAGTGCAAGGGGCACTGGTTTGATCCCTGGCCCGGGAGGATCCCACATGCCGTGGAGAGCTGGGCCAGTGTGTTCAATTACGAGCCAGTGCTCTAGAATGCCTGTGCCCAGAGCCAGTGCTCTGTGGCGGGTGGGCCACTGCAATGGGAGGCCCACACAAGCCAAAGAACAAAGATGGATGAAAATAAATAAATAAAAACAACAAAAGAGGCCAAAATTAAAACAAAAAAAGAAAGGACTAGAATTCCTTGGATGGAGATAATTCTCCAAAGAGAATCCTAGCTACTAATCAAAATGGTCATCATCATTTGTTGTCACAAAAAAATGTTTACCAAGCTTCTGCCTCAGTTTTGTACTGTGCTGTGAAAGTGTTAGTCACTCAGTTTTGTCCGGCTCTTTGCAATCCTATGGATAGGCTCCTCTGTCCATGGAATTCTCCAGGCAAGAATATTGGAGTGGGCAGCCATTTCTTTCTCCAGGAGATCTTTCTGACCCAGGGATTGAACCCAGGCCTCCTACATTGCAGGCAGATTCTTTACCATCTGAGCCACCCAGGGAAGCCCTTTGTACTGTATTAGATATTACTTCAAAAGAATATTACCTTTGTGTATGGACCTAGAGAGTATTATGCTCTCTATCCATTCGACAGAGAAAGACAGACCCTATATGCTACTACTTATATGTGGAATGAAAATAAATGAATATATAAAACATAACAGAAACAAACTCACAGATATAGTAAACAGACTAGTGGATACCAGTGAGGAGAGGGGAGAAGGGTGCCGGCACAATAGAGGTATAAGATTATGAGACACTAACTCTTGTGTATAAGCAACAAGGTATGTTGAACACGGGATTCCCAGGTGGTGCAGTGGTAAAGAGTCCACCTGCCAATCAATGCAAGAGCTGCTGGAGATGGGGGTTTGACCCCTGGAGGTGGGAAAGATCCCCTGGAGGAGGAAATGGCAACCCACTCCAATATTCTTGCTGGGGAAATACTGTGGACAGTGTGCTATAGTCCATGGGGTCGCAAAACAGTCAGACAGGACTGAGCACACACATACATATTGTACAACCCAGGAAACTATAGCCATTGTTCTGTAATAATGTGAAAGAGAGTATCACTTATAAAAATATTAAATCACTGCGTATTACACCTGAAACTAACATAATATTGTAAATCAACTCTATTTCAGTAAACAAATAAACAAGAGAGTTACCTTTGACAATAAGGTGAAAGTCCTTGGTCTTTGTTTCCATCACCGAACTGGCAATACAGCTGTAGGTTCCATTGTCGGATTTCTTGACTTTGGCGATTGACAGTTGAAAATACTCCCTTGTCTGTTGGATTTGGTGATGGTCTTTCTCTAAATTCAAGATGCTACTAATCAAAATGGTCATCATCATTTGTTGTCACAAAAAAATGTTTACCAAGCTTCTGCCTCAGTTTTGTACTGTGCTGTGAAAGTGTTAGTCACTCAGTTTTGTCCGGCTCTTTGCAATCCTATGGACAGGCTCCTCTGTCCATGGAATTCTCCAGGCAAGAATATTGGAGTGGGCAGCCATTTCTTTCTCCAGGAGATCTTTCTGACCCAGGGATTGAACCCAGGCCTCCTACATTGCAGGCAGATTCTTTACCATCTGAGCCACCCAGGGAAGCCCTTTGTACTGTATTAGATATTACTTCAAAAGAATATTACCTTTGTGTATGGACCTAGAGAGTATTATGCTCTCTATCCATTCGACAGAGAAAGACAGACCCTATATGCTACTACTTATATGTGGAATGAAAATAAATGAATATATAAAACATAACAGAAACAAACTCACAGATATAGTAAACAGACTAGTGGATACCAGTGAGGAGAGGGGAGAAGGGTGCCGGCACAATAGAGGTATAAGATTATGAGACACTAACTCTTGTGTATAAGCAACAAGGTATGTTGAACACGGGATTCCCAGGTGGTGCAGTGGTAAAGAGTCCACCTGCCAATCAATGCAAGAGCTGCTGGAGATGGGGGTTTGACCCCTGGAGGTGGGAAAGATCCCCTGGAGGAGGAAATGGCAACCCACTCCAATATTCTTGCTGGGGAAATACTGTGGACAGTGTGCTATAGTCCATGGGGTCGCAAAACAGTCAGACAGGACTGAGCACACACACATACATATTGTACAACCCAGGAAACTATAGCCATTGTTCTGCAATAATGTGAAAGAGAGTATCACTTACAAAAATATTAAATCACTGCATATTACACCTGAAACTAACATA
This sequence comes from Tragulus kanchil, assembly GCA_022376925.1. NCBI lineage: Eukaryota > Metazoa > Chordata > Mammalia > Artiodactyla > Tragulidae > Tragulus > Tragulus kanchil. The sequence goes on from JAIOJX010000027.1 coordinate 64,347,382, forward strand.
ATATTGTAAATCAACTCTATTTCAGTAAACAAATAAACAAGAGAGTTACCTTTGACAATAAGGTGAAAGTCCTTGGTCTTTGTTTCCATCACCGAACTGGCAATACAGCTGTAGGTTCCATTGTCGGATTTCTTGACTTTGGCGATTGACAGTTGAAAATACTCACTTGTCTGTTGGATTTGGTGATGGTCTTTCTCTAAATTCAAGATGCTACTATTTCTGTACCACATCAGTTGAGCCTGGGGGTTGGACTTCACATTGCAAACCAACTTCACATTACTGCCTTCCTCAGCTGTTTGGACATCGTTTCCTTCTAGGACAGGAGGAACTGCAAGACAAACATTTAGGTTTATTAGCAGATAAGCAGTAGTTTATTGTCAGTGTTCAAGATCTTCCTTCAGTCTATCTCAATCATTTGACAAACATTTATTGAGCACCTACCATATGCCAAGCACTAGGCTAAGGATCATAATACAATAATACATAACATACATCCATTCCCTTTTTTGTCTGCGCCACACAGCATGTGGAACCTTAGTCCCCCCACCAGGGATCGAACCTGCAACCACTGTATTGGAACCATGGAGTCTTAACCACTGGACTGCCAGGGAAGTCCCATACATCCATTTTCAAACCTAAAAGAGTTTTTAATGTGGTGGGGAAGACAAACCTTGGAACAAATGTATATAATAATGGATCTCTGTCAAGTAAATGATTTGGAACACACGGAAGAATATAAGCCTTGAGACTTTGCTCTTTGAGAACTAATATTTTAAACCGATCGGTGCTACTTTTGGATAAAACAGTCTAATGTTAAGAAAGCAGGCGCTACAGTGAGCCCTAATTCTGACCTAGATTATTTACTGTGACCTTGAGGAAGCTACTTAACTGTTAAATAACTACTCAGTTTCCCCATCTAAAAAGTGGGATAACTCTTACCTTATGAATTGCTGTGAAGATGAAAGTACAATGCCTGTGAAGAACTTGCAGCAATGCTAGTTACCATTATAATAGTGCTGCTGGTGGGGGTGGGGTGTTTTGAGGGCTCCTCATACCCTCTATTTTTGCATTTTGTGTAATCACACTTGCCCAGGCCACAGACTTAACACTGCATATTTGCATTTCTTCAATGATCTAGAAATAATGTCCTTCTCTCAGAAGGCACTCTAAGAGTGGCAACTCTGGCATCCCTGAGAAGTGAGCATACCCTTGGGCCCCTTTCATCCCTCCCTGTAAGCAACTTCTTTCTTAAAAAGTCTTTATTGAATCTGTTACAATGTTGCTTCTGTTTTGTTTTGGTGTTTTTGGCCACAAGGCATGTGGGATCTTAGCTCCCCAAAGAAGGCAATGGAAGGTGAAGTTTTAACCATTGGACTGCTAGGGAATTCTCTGTGAGCAACTTCTAATTCCCTTCATGATAAGGATGTCTGTAGACCCATGGACTGTCAAACACATTTTTCTTGTCCAACCCTTCCTCCCACCAGGGCTTTCCAACATCTAGGCGAGAAATGACTAAGCTGACTCCCTCTTCTTCTCCAAGCCCCCTGCATTTTTTTCTTTTTTGGCCACGGTACAGAAGAGTAATAAAATGCACAAAAAGTAGTGGGATCACTAGATTATATGGTAGTTCTATTTTTAGTCTTTTAAGGAACCTCCATACTGTTGCCATAGAGGCTGTATCAATTTACATTCCCACCAACAGTGTGCCAGGGTTCCCCTTTCTCCACACCCTGTCTAGTATTTATTGTTTGCAGATTTTTTGATGAAGACCATCAGACCTGTGTGAGGTGATACCTCTTGATAGTTTTGACTTGCATTTCTCAATAATTAGTGATGTTGAGCATCTTTTTGTTGTTGTTCATGTTAATCTGTATGTCTTCTTCGTTCTATGGCAATACCACCCTGAAAGCACCTGATCTCATCTGTAGGTCTTCTTCGGAGAGATGTCCATTTAGGTCTTCAGCCCTTTTTTTTTTTTTTTTTTGATTGGCTTGTTTGTTTTCTTGATATTGAGCTGCATGAACTGTTTGTATATTTTGGAGACCAATCTTTTGTCCATTGCTTCCTTTGCAAATATTTACTCTCATTCTGAGGGTTGTGTTTTTGTCTCATTTAGGGTTTTCTTTACTGTGCAAAAGTTTTCTAGGGCAAGAATAGAGACGAAGATGTGGAGGAGGGACATGGACACAGGATGGAAAGAGGAGGGTGGAATGAATCGGGAGATTAAAATTGACATGTATATACCACCATATGTAAAACAGATAGCTAATGGGAACCTGCTGTGTGACATAGGGGGGCTCAGTTCTGTGCTCCGTAATGACCTAGGGGGATATGGGACAGAGGGTGGGGTGAGAGGGAAACCCAAGAGAGAGAGGATATATGTATATATATAGCTAATTCACTTCACTGTACTGCAGAAACTAACACATTATAAAGCAATTATACACCAATAAAAAATGCATGAAAAGTGGGCAGTAGCAAAGAGATAGAGGCAAAGAACGAGGGGAAAAAGGAGGTTCTATAATCTGCACTGCTGAATAATTAGACCCTGGGTAGGCTGTGCTATTAATAACTCTCTCAGAAGAATGACATTTTGTTGCTCTTTGGAATGTGTCTGAATTCTGTAGCCATGTCCAACAAGAATGCTATATGGTATTCAGATATGTAGGAAGCTGTGAGAATAGAAAACATGATGGGCAAATAGACCAGTTCCACTTATAGGTTGGTCCCGTTAGTTGCTACTTTTTATTTAGCTATTTGAAATCAATTTTAAAGTGTATCAGCTCTACATGAGTATTCCCTTTTATAAAATAATTAGTACATTTCAGATCAAGTTAAGGTCCTCCTTGACTCCATCTGGGTCACTTCCTGACTCCGCAGAGATACCTAGTGCTATGAGTTTCATGTAAATGCTTGCAGATCTTTTTTTTTAAAAAAAACAGTGTTTAGGGCTTCCCTGATGGTCCAGTGGGTAAGGACACCACCTTGCAGTGCAAGGGGCGCTGGTTCAATCCCTGGCCTGGGAAGATCCCACGTGCCGCCGAGCGGCTGGACCAATGTGTCCAATTACCGAGCTGGAGCTCTGGAGCGCATGCGCCCAGAGCCGGTGCTCTGCGACAACAGAGGCCACCGTGATGGAAGGCCCACGTGGGCCGAAGAACAAAGATGGATGAAAATAAATAAATAAAAGACCAATAGAAGTGGCCTGCCCACCCCTCCCTCTCCCCAAACCGCTCCCCCCAAACAAACCATTAAAAAAAAAATTAAAAAAAAAAAACAAACACCAGTGTTTACAAATACATATGATATACCCATAGGAAATATATTGTATTGTTTTAGGAGGGTGAGAAGTATTTACATAAAAACTTTATTCTCTCAATAACTTGAGTGCTTTGATACACATTCATATTGAACCATAGAGTTCTAGCCCTTGCTTTTAGAGTGCTATAGTATAATATCTGACTCTGTAATCATTTTATTTTGATGTACATCAGGCTATTTTCATTTTTAACATGCTAAGTAATGCCTCAGTAAACATCTTTGTTTATGTCTCTTTATGCATGTGTGTGCTAAGTCATGTCAGTCATGTCTGACTCTTTGAGACCCCATGGATTGTACCCCACCAGGCTCCTATGTCCACGGGATTTACCAGGCAGGAACACCAGAGTGGGTTGCCATTCCCTCCTCCAGGGAATCTTCCCAATCTAGGGATGGAAACTGAATCTTTTAAATCTCCTGCACTGGCAGGCAGGTTCTTTACCACTAGCACCAACTGGGAAGTCCCTCTTTAGGTATATGTGCATGTATTTCTCCAACGTTAACATCTCAAAGCAGAAACACGGGGTCATAGGGTAGGTGCACTTTAGATTTTGATAGATGTTGCAAAAGAGGTGGTCTCAATTTATACTGTCAGCAATAACACATATAAAAAGTTTCTGTCCACCCTGTGCCAAATAGGGTATTATGAAACTTCCATTTAGTTCTCAGTCTGCTGTTTATAACAATAATCCATAATACTTCCTCAGTTGTACATGATATTCTTGTCACTTTATGACCTCATTTTGATTTATTGATTGATGAGTTTATGTCCGTTATTGTCACTATGAATCACTGACCTATTGGGTTTTTTATATATACAACAATGATATTTAAGAGGCTATTATAAAGATAATATGAAATACAGAATCATGCTGGAAAACTGAAAGTTACTTCTTTAAGCCACAGGGTCATAATATCAGCATTTCTACTGTGTTGCTATTAAGAAGAGTCAATGGATCTTTCAAAAAAAAAAGGGGGGGGGTTTCCCTGGTGGTCCAATGGATAGAGTCTGCCTTGCAGTTCAAGGGGCACCGGTTTGATTCCTGGTCGGGGAAGATGCCACGTGCCACAGAGCGACTGGACTGGCGTATCCAATTGTGAGCCTATGCTCTGGAGCACATGCGCCCAGAGCCGGTACTCTGCAGCAAGAGAGACCACTGCAATGGGAGGCCCACACGGGCCGAAGAATAAAGATGGATGAAAACAAACAATGACTTAGAGGCAAATATATATATATATATATATATATATATATAAAGTGTACATTATTTAAAATAAATAAATATATTATAAATATATATACATTTTTAAAAATCCTTTAAAAAAAAAAGATTCAATGGGAATAGCGCTGGGTTAGGAGCCTGGAGAGCTGTGTTCTGGTCTCAGTTCCAAATGTGATCATTAGGGCTCTGATTCTGGGCCTTGGTTTCATCCTTTGTCATTTTGTAAGGATTTCAAAACTTCCGAGGAAACCCTGATAGTCTTGGATTCTAACAAAGTTGCCAAGAGATAGCTTAAATCAATCAGGACTTCCTGATGGTCAAAATTTGTAAGGATTTCTAAATCCACACCAACTGGGAAGTCCCTCTTTAGGTATATGTGCATGTATTTCTCCAACGTTAACATCTCAAAGCAGAAACACGGGGTCATAGGGTAGGTGCACTTTAGATTTTGATAGATGTTGCAAAAGAGGTGGTCTCAATTTATACTGTCAGCAATAACACATATAAAAAGTTTCTGTCCACCCTGTGCCAAATAGGGTATTATGAAACTTCCATTTAGTTCTCAGTCTGCTGTTTATAACAATAATCCATAATACTTCCTCAGTTGTACATGATATTCTTGTCACTTTATGACCTCATTTTGATTTATTGATTGATGAGTTTATGTCCGTTATTGTCACTATGAATCACTGACCTATTGGGTTTTTTATATATACAACAATGATATTTAAGAGGCTATTATAAAGATAATATGAAATACAGAATCATGCTGGAAAACTGAAAGTTACTTCTTTAAGCCACAGGGTCATAATATCAGCATTTCTACTGTGTTGCTATTAAGAAGAGTCAATGGATCTTTCAAAAAAAAAAGGGGGGGGGGTTTCCCTGGTGGTCCAATGGATAGAGTCTGCCTTGCAGTTCAAGGGGCACCGGTTTGATTCCTGGTCGGGGAAGATGCCACGTGCCACAGAGCGACTGGACTGGCGTATCCAATTGTGAGCCTATGCTCTGGAGCACATGCGCCCAGAGCCGGTACTCTGCAGCAAGAGAGACCACTGCAATGGGAGGCCCACACGGGCCGAAGAATAAAGATGGATGAAAACAAACAATGACTTAGAGGCAAATATATATATATATATATATATATATATATATATATAAAGTGTACATTATTTAAAATAAATAAATATATTATAAATATATATACATTTTTAAAAATCCTTTAAAAAAAAAAGATTCAATGGGAATAGCGCTGGGTTAGGAGCCTGGAGAGCTGTGTTCTGGTCTCAGTTCCAAATGTGATCATTAGGGCTCTGATTCTGGGCCTTGGTTTCATCCTTTGTCATTTTGTAAGGATTTCAAAACTTCCGAGGAAACCCTGATAGTCTTGGATTCTAACAAAGTTGCCAAGAGATAGCTTGCTAAAAATCACATTTTATCAGAACTTCCCTGATGGGTTCAGTGGTTAAGATTATGTGCTCCGCTGCAGGGGCACAGGTTTGATCCTTGGTGGGGAAACTAAGATCCCACATGGTAAAAAAAAAAAAAAAGAAAGAAAATAAGAGTTTATCAATTCACAGGAAAAGAAAAACAAACCTCTTTTGCTCAGGAACATGTAAATGATTCATTCTGGAAGTTGCATGAGGCCAGCAGATTCCAGACCTGGATTCCTTGTCATTGTCTCCACCCTTTTATCTCAGGAGCAATGGCCTCAATTTTTCATAGAAAAATTTGCTGAGTTCATGGGATCAAATGGCTTTGACTTGTTATTACTAGGTTCTAAGTCCAGAGCTTTTCCTACCAGACCATACCATATTATTACCCTTCTTCACATCACCCCTCACACCACCCATATCATCCACACCCACCTCACGCAGATCCAGTGTTCCACCCAAACCACCTGTACCGCCACAGACATATTCAAAGGACCCCTAACCTCAGATAGTTCTACCAGTGGTTTACCAATACCTGTAGCCCAACTATCAGAGGGCTTCACCTTTGAGGGCTTTTTTTTTTTTTTTTAATTTTTGGCCTTGTTTATTGGTTTTTCATTTATTTAGTTTTCATCCATCCTTATTCTTTGGCCAGTGTGGGCCTCCCATGGCAGTGGCCTCTCTCATTGCAGAGCGCCATCTCTTTGCGCATGTGCCCCTGAGTACTCGCTCGTAATTGGCCACACTGGTCCAGCCACTCCGCGGCACATGGCATCTTTCCGAGCCAGGGATTGAACCGGTGTCCCCTGCACTGCAAGGTGGACTCTTTACCCACTGTACCACCAGGGAAGCCTAACCTTTGGGGTTTTAAGGTGATGCTAAACAATTCCCAGGGAGTATCTTTCTAAGTAGAACACAAACACTAGAAATCACAAAGGAAAAGATTGGTGATTTTAAATATGGAAATATTTAAAATTACAATGTGGCAAAAATTTGGACATTTTTAAATGCCCAAAATTAATAGAAGAAATACTTATAATTCAAATTGAAAAAGGTCAGCTTCCTTAATGCATTGGACTGGCCAAAATGTTCCATAACATCTTATTGAAAATACCCAAATGAGGGGCTCCCCGGGCTCCCCCTGGTGGTCCAGTGGGTAAGGACACCGCCTTGCAGTGCAAGGGGTGCTGGATCGATCCCTGGCCTGGGAAGATCCCGCGTGCTGCCAAGTGGCTGGACCGATGTGTCCAATTACCAAGCCAGAGCTCTGGCGCGCATGCGCCCAGAGCCAGCGCTCTGCGACGACAGGGGCCACCGCAATGGGAGGCCCACAGGAGCCAAAGAACAAAGACGGATGAAAATAGAGAAATGAAAGACCAATAGAAGTGGCCCGCCCGTCCCCCTCCCTCCCCACCCCACCCCCCAAAAGATAAAAAGAAAAAAGAAAATACCCAAATGAATCTCAAATGAATCTTTCGGCCAATGCAATACAAAACCCTTACACAAATCAATATGAAATAGGCAATAACCCAATAGAAATATCGGTGAAGGATGTGAGGAGGCATTTCATAAAAAAGAAACATGAAAAACTAATGCATTTATGTCCAGTGTTCCACCCAAACCACCTGTACCGCCACAGACATATTCAAAGGACCCCTAACCTCAGATAGTTCTACCAGTGGTTTACCAATACCTGTAGCCCAACTATCAGAGGGCTTCACCTTGAGGGCTTTTTTTTTAATTTTTGGCCTTGTTTATTGGTTTTTCATTTATTTAGTTTTCATCCATCCTTATTCTTTGGCCAGTGTGGGCCTCCCATGGCAGTGGCCTCTCTCATTGCAGAGCGCCATCTCTTTGCGCATGTGCCCCTGAGTACTCGCTCGTAATTGGCCACACTGGTCCAGCCACTCCGCGGCACATGGCATCTTTCCGAGCCAGGGATTGAACCGGTGTCCCCTGCACTGCAAGGTGGACTCTTTACCCACTGTACCACCAGGGAAGCCTAACCTTTGGGGTTTTAAGGTGATGCTAAACAATTCCCAGGGAGTATCTTTCTAAGTAGAACACAAACACTAGAAATCACAAAGGAAAAGATTGGTGATTTTAAATATGGAAATATTTAAAATTACAATGTGGCAAAAATTTGGACATTTTTAAATGCCCAAAATTAATAGAAGAAATACTTATAATTCAAATTGAAAAAGGTCAGCTTCCTTAATGCATTGGACTGGCCAAAATGTTCCATAACATCTTATTGAAAATACCCAAATGAGGGGCTCCCCGGGCTCCCCCTGGTGGTCCAGTGGGTAAGGACACCGCCTTGCAGTGCAAGGGGCGCTGGATCGATCCCTGGCCTGGGAAGATCCCACGTGCTGCCAAGTGGCTGGACCGATGTGTCCAATTACCAAGCCAGAGCTCTGGCGCGCATGCGCCCAGAGCCAGCGCTCTGCGACGACAGGGGCCACCGCAATGGGAGGCCCACAGGAGCCAAAGAACAAAGACGGATGAAAATAGAGAAATGAAAGACCAATAGAAGTGGCCTGCCCACCCCCCAAAAGATAAAAAGAAAAAAGAAAATACCCAAATGAATCTCAAATGAATCTTTCGGCCAATGCAATACAAAACCCTTACACAAATCAATATGAAATAGGCAATAACCCAATAGAAATATCGGTGAAGGATGTGAGGAGGCATTTCATAAAAAAGAAACATGAAAAACTAATGCATTTATGAATAGGTGAACATCCTCATTCTTAATTTAGAAAATTAAATTTCAAATCAGGATGGCAGATTCTTAGAGTTTGAGGATGCTCAAGCTCATGAGGGTACAGTTTCATAGCTCATGCACTGTTGTGGGATCAATAAATAGGACAATTAGGCAATATCAAGTCAATGTTAAAATACACATACTCTTAGGGACTTCCCTGGTGATCAAACGGTTGAGAATCCACCTCCCAAGGAAGAAAACTTGGGTTTGATTCCTGATCAGGGAACTAAGAGCCCACATTCTGTGGAGAAGCTAAGCCCATGCGCTGTAGTTACTGAGCAGCTAGAAAAAAGCCAATGCACTGAAACAAAGACCTTTCATCTACTACTCAGTGTAGCACAGACCACAGACTGACCAGCTGTTTCTCTCCCCTTACTCACAAGTGACATTCAGCACCACGGAGATGGACACTGTCTGGTTCCTACGCAGCTTGCAGGTAAAGGTGATGCCATTGTCATCCTCACTGACGGGCATGACACAGACGGAGCTGGAGTTGATTTTGTTTCCAGACTGCAAATCCACTTTCCCGTCTTCGCGGTACCAGAGAAGCTCTTCATCTCGGGTGTGGTTCTGAACATCACATTTCAGAGCTTCTTGGAGGCCAGGCTCAGTGTCCAGAGTATAGTTTTCAGTTTTACCATTTACAGTTAAAACAGAAGCTGGGAATGCAGGAAAAGACTATTAAGAGAAAGGGAACAATCTAAATGACCCTCTTTAGAGAATTGGCTAAATAAATTTTATTACATCGGTACAAAAAACTGCTCTGCAACAATTAACAAGAGTTATATTGATCTCTGTGATTTTACATGGGAAAAGATTGATAATGAATTAGCAATTTAAAAAGGGAAAACGTTGGACTTCCCCTGGTGGTCCAGTGGGTAAGGACACCCCCTTGCAGTGCAAGGGGTGCCAGTTGAATCCCTGGCCTGGGAAGATCCCACGTGCCACCAAGCGGCTGGACCGATGTGTCCAATTACCGCGACGGAGCTCTGGAGCACATGCGCCCAGAGCCCGTGCTCTGGGACAACAGAGGCCACTGTGATGGGAGGCCCACACGGGCCAGAGAGCAAGGATGGATGAAAATAGATAAATGAAAAACCAATAGAAGTGGCCTGCCTGCCCTCCTCCCTCCCTAACCTGCCCCCCCAACAAAAAAAAGACAGGTAAAATCCCATCATTAAGAGATAACTGCTCAGTATTTGTTTGTTTTTTTAATTTTGGCATCTTTTTATTGATTTTTTTATTTATTTATTTTCATCCATCCTTATTCTTCAGCCTGTGTGGGCCTCCCACTGCAGTGGCCTCCCTGGCTGCAGAGCACCGGCTCTGGGCGCATGCGCTCCAGAGCTCCAGCTCGGCAATTGGACACACCGGTCCAGCCACTGCTTGCCAACTGAGATCTTCCCAGGCCAGGAATTGAATCAGCGCCCCTAGCACTGCAAGGCTGTGTCTTTACCCACTGGACCACCAGGGAAGCCCTGCTCAGTGTTTTGATGTATATTTTTCATATATATATTTCTCACATATATATATGAGAGAATGTGTGTGTGTGTATAGGTGGGAAGATTCCTTAAATCTATTTTCTAACCCAGTGGTTCTCAAACATAACTACATAGTAGAATCACCTGGGAGCTTTTTGAAACCATCCCCCCCCATGCCCAGGTTACACTAATATTAATCAATTAGAATGTCTAGGGGTGGGAGCCAGCCAGGTGATGCCGACATGCAGCAATATTTGATAACCATCATTTCAACGTTCTTTTTTAAGATTTTATTTATTTATTTTTATTTTGGGGTGGGGGTCAGGTTGGGGAGGGAGGGGAGTGGGCGGGCCACTTCTATTGGTCTTACATTTCTCTGTTTTCATCTATTTTTGTTCTTTGGCTCCTGTGGGCCTCCCATCGCGGTGGCCTCTGTTGTCGCAGAGCGCCGGCTCTGGGCGCATGCGCTCCAGAGCTCCGGCTCGGTAATTGGACACATGGGTCCAGCCGCTCCGCGGCACGTGGGATCTTCCCAGGCCAGGGATCAAACCGGTGCCCCTTGCACTGCAAGGCGGTGTCCTTACCCACTGGACCACCAGGGGAAGCCCTGTTTATGACTTTTTAAATCAGGAAGGAAAAAGCTACTTCCAGCTTGGGAGGGGAACAAATGTGGAAAAACTTTTCATGTAACTGGAGTTTGAGAAAATTCTCATAAAGGGTGAAGGACAGGGGATCGGTGTGCTGCAGTCCGTGGAGTCGCAAAGAGTTGGACCAGGCTGAGTGACTGAACTGACTGGTATGCTCAAATAAACAGCAGAGATTTATTTTAGATATGATTAGTAATGAAATGCATTAAAATGTAGTAGGAAAGTTCTGGCTGTGACTCTGGAGAGAAGAAAATACTTCACCTTGTCTACTACTGTTAGAACCATAAAAACATTTTCCACTATTAATTTTTCACGATTTTATCTGATTTCTCTACTCTGAGCCATGGCAACAGTATAATCCTTTCAGTTTGGATTTTTCTCTTTTCCCAGTGCCCCCTGCTCATTTTATAATCTGAAATTTTATTGATTTAAAAAGAGGCCCCAAAAGGATATTAACTTACTTGTCATCGCACATGGCAGAAATAGAATCATTAAGAGAAGAAATATGCACCCTTCCATTAGGCCGCTGGTCTTCCATGTCATCTTTAATGAATTTAAGTCCGATCTGCCAGGGGAGAAAGAGAGCAGTTGGCTCTGCACTTTGGTCTACCCTGAGCTTATGAACCTTCCACTTGTCTATTATATATTTAAAATAAAAAGTCCCAGATGAGTCATCCCAGTTATAACGGTACTATTTCTAGTTTTTAATTAAACAATCCTGTTCTGACTACTAAGTTCAAAGTGCTTCTAGTATTCACAATTTTTTTTTTTTTCTAAGATAGCAAAAAAGAAAATCACAAGGAAATAGGCTGTGGGATACAGGGCAGCTACAGAGCAGCCCTGGAGAAAATGAAAATGAAACCAGTCTTCTCTAGACAGAATGTCACTTTAACACAAAGAGAAATGAAATTTGCCTTCTTCTCAGATAGCCCCTATAACACATAGTAATTCTTATCATGAAAGCCTCTCTTGGATCACTTTTGGTAAAGTTGCTCTCTGCTAATAGAAGGCCTTTGAGATTTGCCAAATGCCATAGATTCGAATGGTTTGAACTGTAGAAAAGACTCAATTCCAACACAGCCTTTAGTCGTAAACCACATTGATCTCTGTTTTCCCAATCCCCACCACTCCGTCATAACTCTCCTCCCCCTTGACCCGGTATGGGCTAAAAACAATAAATAAATAAGGTCTCTTTTCTCCCTTCTTCTGTGTTTTTGCTGCTGCCATCCTTCATGTAGAGATATTCCCTGCTTCCATCTGGGAGAAACATGTATTTATTACTTCCTTTTAAGAGGACCACTATAAATACAGTAACAACACATATGGAACTTTTTCTAAGCAACAGGCATTGTGCTAAACGCTTTACATACATTATTCCAATCTCAGTTAAGCCCCTAACTGAGGTCATTTCTAAAGGTTTGGAGAGATTGTATAGTGTGAGCAAAAGTCAAATTGTATCATCTGTGAATGTCAGGATGAGGATTCGAATCTAGGACTTCCAAGGCAATTTTTATTTTTAAATAATTACTTTCATTTTACTTTTTGCTTTTACAGAGTTCTGTTGTTTACAGATATGTATAATCCCAGATTAGCCATATGTTTATCTCTGACACCTCCCTCCTCTGCCCCCTCCCAGTCCCCCCATCCCACCCCTCCAGGCCGTCGTATAGCCCCCACGTAGAATCCCTTATTCCCACAGTGTACTAAGGCAATTTTCCAACCACTCTGCTGCTTCCACTTGTCTATTATATATTTAAAATAAAAAGTCCCAGATGAGTCATCCCAGTTATAACGGTACTATTTCTAGTTTTTAATTAAACAATCCTGTTCTGACTACTAAGTTCAAAGTGCTTCTAGTATTCACAATTTTTTTTTTTTTCTAAGATAGCAAAAAAGAAAATCACAAGGAAATAGGCTGTGGGATACAGGGCAGCTACAGAGCAGCCCTGGAGAAAATGAAAATGAAACCAGTCTTCTCTAGACAGAATGTCACTTTAACACAAAGAGAAATGAAATTTGCCTTCTTCTCAGATAGCCCCTATAACACATAGTAATTCTTATCATGAAAGCCTCTCTTGGATCACTTTTGGTAAAGTTGCTCTCTGCTAATAGAAGGCCTTTGAGATTTGCCAAATGCCATAGATTCGAATGGTTTGAACTGTAGAAAAGACTCAATTCCAACACAGCCTTTAGTCATAAACCACATTGATCTCTGTTTTCCCAATCCCCACCACTCCGTCATAACTCTCCTCCCCCTTGACCCGGTATGGGCTAAAAACAATAAATAAATAAGGTCTCTTTTCTCCCTTCTTCTGTGTTTTTGCTGCTGCCATCCTTCATGTAGAGATATTCCCTGCTTCCATCTGGGAGAAACATGTATTTATTACTTCCTTTTAAGAGGACCACTATAAATACAGTAACAACACATATGGAACTTTTTCTAAGCAACAGGCATTGTGCTAAACGCTTTACATACATTATTCCAATCTCAGTTAAGCCCCTAACTGAGGTCATTTCTAAAGGTTTGGAGAGATTGTATAGTGTGAGCAAAAGTCAAATTGTATCATCTGTGAATGTCAGGATGAGGATTCGAATCTAGGACTTCAAGGCAATTTTTTAAATAATTACTTTCATTTTACTTTTTGCTTTTACAGAGTTCTGTTGTTTACAGATATGTATAATCCCAGATTAGCCATATGTTTATCTCTGACACCTCCCTCCTCTGCCCCCTCCCAGTCCCCCCCATCCCACCCCTCCAGGCCGTCGTATAGCCCCCACGTAGAATCCCTTATTCCCACAGTGTACTAAGGCAATTTTCCAACCACTCTGCTGCCCAGATGAATGTTATCTTCCTTTAAGAAACTGCTATTGGCAGAGGAGAGGGTGGGACAAATTGAGAGAGTAGCATTGAACCTATGTATTACCATATGTAAAATAGATAGCTAATGGAAAGTTACTCTAGAACACAAGTAGCTCAACCCAGTACTCTGTGACAACCTAGAGGGGTGAGATGGGGTGAAAGCGGGCGAGAGGGTCTGGAAGGAGGGGACATATGTATACATATAGCTGATTCATGTTGTATGGCAGAAACCAGCACAACATGGTAAAGCAATTATCCTCCAATTAAAAAAAGTAGTTCTAAAAACAAAGAAATTGCTGTTAGAACTTTTCTGGCTGTTCAGTGGTTAAGACTGTGCACTTCCAATGCAGGGGGCACAGGTTCGATCCCTGGTTGAGAATTATGATCTCACATGCTGTGGGATAAAAAGAGATCACTGTTAACCTCTCCTGGTCCCTGGCCACCCTACAGACCTTAGACACTTGTAGTTTTGTACTCTTAACACAAATACTAACCTTCTAGATCTGGCATGTACCCATGATGCTTGGGAGCTGGCTCTGCTCCTTGCCATCTCAGGCCTGTCCTGACAGGAGCAAGTTCCGTTGCTGCCAGGCTCACACTTCTGGCTGACAAACTTACATCCATCTTTTCGTAAGATGATATTAGAACTAGTATTGATTCTTTTTATTTATTTATTTATTGGGGGTGGGGTGGGGTGGGGAGGGAAGCGGGGGGCGGGTCGGCCGCTTCTATTGGTCTTTCATTTGCCTATTTTTTTCATCCATCTTTGTTCTTTGGCCCATGTGGGCCTCCCATCGCAGTGACCTCTGTTCGTCGCAGAGCACCAGCCCTGGGCGCATGCGCTCCAGAGCTCCGGCTCGGTAATTGGGCACATGGGTCCAGCCGCTCCGCGGCACGTGGGATCTTCCCAGGCCGGGGATCGAACCGGCGCCCCTTGCACTGCAAGGCGGTGTCCTTACCCACTGGACCACCAGGAAAGCCCTAGTATTGATTCTTTTATCATTTAAAAAACTTTGCCAGTAAAGTTTCTATCACAGCATTCTTAATACTGATGATCTCAGTATTTGTTCACTAATAGAGGTTTCTCAAGCATGGTAGGTGCTTAATAAAAACTGAAAGTGTGAGCTTCTGGGAAGATCTCACTCTACCCTATGAAGGAGGAAGATTGCTGTCTCCCCTTCCCTTCCTCCCCGTTAAGACAGCAACTTTTCAAAGTGAATTTCCCCCGCTTGACATGTTTTTAATTTTCACGACTCTACTTTCTGTACAAGACAAAGTCTTACCACTTACCTGCGGAGCTCTGAAGGGCTGACTTTCGTGGCCAGGCGTTCCTCCGTCTGGGAGCCCTGACTCTTCTTCCTGTTACCATATTTATAATACTTGAATCTGAACACTTTATGACCATAGGGTCCAGTAAATCAGAGATGTGGGTTCAAAGTTTTTCTACGGATTCTTAGAGACAATTCTCCAATTAAAAAGGCTGTTTAGAACTTTTCTGGCTGTTCAGTGGTTAAGACTGTGCACTTCCAGTACAGGGGCTCAGGTTCGATCCCTGGTTGAGAATTATGATCTCACATGCTGTGGGATAAAAGAGATCACTGTTAACCTCTCCTGGTCCCTGGCCACCCTACAGACCTTAGACACTTGTAGTTTTGTACTCTTAACACAAATACTAACCTTCTAGATCTGGCATGTACCCATGATGCTTGGGAGCTGGCTCTGCTCCTTGCCATCTCAGGCCTGTCCTGACAGGAGCAAGTTCCGTTGCTGCCAGGCTCACACTTCTGGCTGACAAACTTACATCCATCTTTTCGTAAGATGATATTAGAACTAGTATTGATTCTTTTTATTTATTTATTTATTGGGGGTGGGGTGGGGTGGGGAGGGAAGCGGGGGGCGGGTCGGCCGCTTCTATTGGTCTTTCATTTGCCTATTTTTTTCATCCATCTTTGTTCTTTGGCCCATGTGGGCCTCCCATCGCAGTGACCTCTGTTCGTCGCAGAGCACCAGCCCTGGGCGCATGCGCTCCAGAGCTCCGGCTCGGTAATTGGGCACATGGGTCCAGCCGCTCCGCGGCACGTGGGATCTTCCCAGGCCGGGGATCGAACCGGCGCCCCTTGCACTGCAAGGCGGTGTCCTTACCCACTGGACCACCAGGAAAGCCCTAGTATTGATTCTTTTATCATTTAAAAAACTTTGCCAGTAAAGTTTCTATCACAGCATTCTTAATACTGATGATCTCAGTATTTGTTCACTAATAGAGGTTTCTCAAGCATGGTAGGTGCTTAATAAAAACTGAAAGTGTGAGCTTCTGGGAAGATCTCACTCTACCCTATGAAGGAGGAAGATTGCTGTCTCCCCTTCCCTTCCTCCCCGTTAAGACAGCAACTTTTCAAAGTGAATTTCCCCCGCTTGACATGTTTTTAATTTTCACGACTCTACTTTCTGTACAAGACAAAGTCTTACCACTTACCTGCGGAGCTCTGAAGGGCTGACTTTCGTGGCCAGGCGTTCCTCCGTCTGGGAGCCCTGACTCTTCTTCCTGTTACCATATTTATAATAGTTGAATCTGAACACTTTATGACCATAGGGTCCAGTAAATCAGAGATGTGGGGTTCAAAGTCTATTTCTCTCTACGGATTCTTAGAGAAGACCGTAACTGGGAAAGGCATTTCTTTGAGATCTAAGTTCTTCCGTGTACTTAAGTTACGGGGTGGAGTCAGGTGTTACTAACAGGGATGTAATTGTTCCAAGAAAGTCTGACCTTGTGCAAAAATGTATAGTACAGTTTGCTGAGCGTTGCCAGGCACAAGTTAGATGGCTGTACTTGAAAATCTGACAGTGTGAGAATTGTAATGGACCAAGTCTGAGGGAAAGGGCTTCCCACGTGGCTCAATGGTAAAGAACCTACTTGCAGGAGACATAAGAGACTTTTGTTCAGTCCCTGTATCAGGAAGGTCCTCTGGAGGAGGGAATGGTAACCCATTCCAGTATTCTTGCCTGAAGAATCCCTTGGACAGAGGAGCCTGCCAGGATACGGTCCATAGCATCCCAAAGAGTTGGACATGACTGCAGTGACTTAGCACGCAAGTCTGAGGGGAGATTTCCTTTCCACAGCAGCTAAAACCTTGGAAGATTTCACACAAGTTAAATACTGCTGGAAAAATATGACTTACCACTGGCAAAGTAAGTGCAGTATACAAGCTGTGCTAAGCCAGACGTGGCAGGGAAAGTCTTCTCTCCCTGAGGCTCTCAACTGACTGGGAATCCTTGCTTTACATTTTCAAGAATTAGCAGTTTGAAGATAATATTTTTTAACTGGTTAAAAATATATATCACCTACGTGTAGAATCTAAAACATGACACAAATGAACTTATCTCCAAAACAGAAACAAATGCACAGACATGAAGAACAAGGGGACTTCTTTATGGGTTCTTCCATAAAAAAGTTGTGGAGACTTCCCCAATGGTCCAATAGTTAAGACTTTTTGCTTTCCAATGCAGAGGGTGTAGGGTTCTATCCTTGGCTAGGGAGGTAAGATCCCACATGCCCTGTGGCCAAAATAAAACCCCAAAACATAAAACAGAAGCAATAATGTAAGAAAATAAAGATTAAAAAAAAGACTCAACCCCTCCCCCTTATCAAAAAAAAAAAAAAAAAGAACAAGCTTGTGGTTGGCCAAGGACTGGATTGGGAGTTTGGGATTAGCAGGTGCAAACTTGAACTGAACCTTTATGACCAAGGCAGTAAATCAGAGATGTGGGTTCAAAGTCTATTTCTTCCGGATTCTTAGAGAAGACCGTAACTGGGAAAGGCATTTCTTTGAGATCTAAGTTACTTCCGGATTAAAACGGGTGGAGTCAGGTGTTACTAACAGGGATGTAATTGTTCCAAGAAAGTCTGACCTTGTGCAAAAATGTATAGTACAGTTTGCTGAGCGTTGCCAGGCACAAGTTAGATGGCTGTACTTGAAAATCTGACAGTGTGAGAATTGTAATGGACCAAGTCTGAGGGAAAGGGCTTCCCACGTGGCTCAATGGTAAAGAACCTACTTGCAGGAGACATAAGAGACTTTTGTTCAGTCCCTGTATCAGGAAGGTCCTCTGGAGGAGGGAATGGTAACCCATTCCAGTATTCTTGCCTGAAGAATCCCTTGGACAGAGGAGCCTGCCAGGATACGGTCCATAGCATCCCAAAGAGTTGGACATGACTGCAGTGACTTAGCACGCAAGTCTGAGGGGAGATTTCCTTTCCACAGCAGCTAAAACCTTGGAAGATTTCACACAAGTTAAATACTGCTGGAAAAATATGACTTACCACTGGCAAAGTAAGTGCAGTATACAAGCTGTGCTAAGCCAGACGTGGCAGGGAAAGTCTTCTCTCCCTGAGGCTCTCAACTGACTGGGAATCCTTGCTTTACATTTTCAAGAATTAGCAGTTTGAAGATAATATTTTTTAACTGGTTAAAAATATATATCACCTACGTGTAGAATCTAAAACATGACACAAATGAACTTATCTCCAAAACAGAAACAAATGCACAGACATGAAGAACAAGGGGACTTCTTTATGGGTTCTTCCATAAAAAAGTTGTGGAGACTTCCCCAATGGTCCAATAGTTAAGACTTTTTGCTTTCCAATGCAGAGGGTGTAGGGTTCTATCCTTGGCTAGGGAGGTAAGATCCCACATGCCCTGTGGCCAAAATAAAACCCCAAAACATAAAACAGAAGCAATAATGTAAGAAAATAAAGATTAAAAAAAAGACTCAACCCCTCCCCCTTATCAAAAAAAAAAAAAAAAAAGAACAAGCTTGTGGTTGCCAAGGACAGGGGATCAGAGGAGATGGCTGGATTGGGAGTTTGGGATTAGCAGGTGCAAACTATTATGTATAGAATGAATAAAGAAAAAGGTCCTACCTTATAGCACAGGGAACTATATTCGATATCCTGTGAGAAATCATAATAGAAAAAGAATGTTTATATACATACAACTGAATCACTTTGTGTATAGCAGAAATTAATACAACATGGTAAACCAATCAGACTTTGATAAAATAAAGTTTTAAAAATACACATATTTACAGGGCTTTTCTGGCGGCTCAGTGGTAAAGAATCCGCCTGACAGTGCAAGAGACACGAGTTCGATCCCTGGTTCAGGAGGATCCTGGGAGGATCCCAGCAGAGCATCTAAGTCCATGTGCCACAACTACTGAATCCCTGCACCCTAGAGCCTGTGATCCACGACAGAAGAAGCCACAGCAATGAGGAGCCTGCACACCAAAACTAGAGTAGGCTCTGCTTGCCGTGACTAGAGAGAAAGCAGCACAGCAATGAAGACCCAGTGCAGCCAAAAAATGGAAAAAAAAATTATTTTAAAAAACACACATCTGACCAGTACTATTGATCCCATTCTGACAAGAATAGAAATGAAAATATTTATGGTTGTCTGTATGTTTGAGCACATTGGTTAAGAACACAAGAGACGTGCTGATTGCTAGCTGGGAGTCTTCATAAAATTATTTGACATCTACAGCCCTCAGGTTCTTTGTCAATACAACGGCAATAATAATACTGCCCTTCCTATAAGGTCATTTTGGGAATTACACAAAACAAAGCATGTGAAGCAGCCACACAATAAGCTATTATTAAGTAGGAGCTATTATAGGTGTAATGAAGACAGCCACACTACAACATTGTTTCAATGAGAAACATAATTAAGAACATGTCCTGTTGGCTGGTTCTCAAGCACCACCTAAGCAGGTTTTCAAAAAATATATTTATGTGGTTGTGCCAGGTGTTAGTTGCAGCATGCAGGCTCTTTAGTTGTGGCATGTTGGATCTAGTTCCCTGACCAGGGAGCAAACCTGGATTTCCTGCACTGGGAGCATTGAATCTTAGTCACCAAGGAAGTCTTAACCACCAGGGAAGCTTCAAAGCAGGTTTTGAGTTTGCTTCTGTGTGGATCTAAGCGCATTGTTGTTTAAACTATGAACATTTTAAACTTCACAGAGGATTGATGTCTTGGTTCTGGGTCCCTCCAAAGCAGATCTGAAGATAGAACTTTGCAGGCAATTAGTTTACGTATCTCAGGAAACACAGAATGGAAGTGAGATAGGGAAGGAAAGAAGACAAATAAAGGAGCTATTAATGAACATGTTATTGTGGGTGACGGTTTCGTGGACTCTTTGACAAGCTCTATGGAACACACCCCAGCATCGGCTCATGTAGGGAAAGGAAGCCTGAGTATTTATCTACCGACTTCTCTTGATCATTGGTTAACGGGTGTTAGCTCCTCAGCACTTTCAAACCACTCTGTGAAGGCATGGTGCACTTTCTTGGTCTGACTGCGAACACCCAGGTCGACAGGAAGTCACTGGATATCTGGGAACTGCTTGCAGGGGACCCCTAGGCAGGCCGAGGGTATGTGAGAAGGGCGCCAACATCAACTTCTAGAACTGGGTATTAGATGATGTAAGGAAATAATGGTTAATTACCCTTAGGTATGATAATGATATTGTGGTTATTTAGGAGAATGTCCTCATTCTTAAGAGATGCCTGCTGAAATATTTATGAGTTAAATATCACAATAACTGCAACTAACTTTCCAATGAAATTCAGCAAAAAATACACACACACAAAGCAAATACAGCAAACTGTTCACATTACTGAACCTAGAGTCTAGATGGGGTATATAGATATTCGTTGTACTATTCTTTTATTTCTGCATGTATGACATTTTCTTTTTTAAATATTTTTAAAATTTTGTTTGGTTGTGTCACATTTTAGTTGCAGCTCGTGCACTTAGTTGTCCATGTGATATGAAATCTTAGCTCTCCATATGCATGCATGCCGTCACTTCCGTTGTGTCAACTCTTTGTGTTCTCATGGACTACAGCCCACCAGGCTCCTCTTTGTCAAAACAACGGCAATAATAATACTGCCCTTCCTATAAGGTCATTTTGGGAATTACACAAAACAAAGCATGTGAAGCAGCCACACAATAAGCTATTATTAAGTAGGAGCTATTATAGGTGTAATGAAGACAGCCACACTACAACATTGTTTCAATGAGAAACATAATTAAGAACATGTCCTGTTGGCTGGTTCTCAAGCACCACCTAAGCAGGTTTTCAAAAAATATATTTATGTGGTTGTGCCAGGTGTTAGTTGCAGCATGCAGGCTCTTTAGTTGTGGCATGTTGGATCTAGTTCCCTGACCAGGGAGCAAACCTGGATTTCCTGCACTGGGAGCATTGAATCTTAGTCACCAAGGAAGTCTTAACCACCAGGGAAGCTTCAAAGCAGGTTTTGAGTTTGCTTCTGTGTGGATCTAAGCGCATTGTTGTTTAAACTATGAACATTTTAAACTTCACAGAGGATTGATGTCTTGGTTCTGGGTCCCTCCAAAGCAGATCTGAAGATAGAACTTTGCAGGCAATTAGTTTACGTATCTCAGGAAACACAGAATGGAAGTGAGATAGGGAAGGAAAGAAGACAAATAAAGGAGCTATTAATGAACATGTTATTGTGGGTGACGGTTTCGTGGACTCTTTGACAAGCTCTATGGAACACACCCCAGCATCGGCTCATGTAGGGAAAGGAAGCCTGAGTATTTATCTACCGACTTCTCTTGATCATTGGTTAACGGGTGTTAGCTCCTCAGCACTTTCAAACCACTCTGTGAAGGCATGGTGCACTTTCTTGGTCTGACTGCGAACACCCAAGTCGACAGGAAGTCACTGGATATCTGGGAACTGCTTGCAGGGGACCCCTAGGCAGGCCGAGGGTATGTGAGAAGGGCGCCAACATCAACTTCTAGAACTGGGTATTAGATGATGTAAGGAAATAATGGTTAATTACCCTTAGGTATGATAATGATATTGTGGTTATTTAGGAGAATGTCCTCATTCTTAAGAGATGCCTGCTGAAATATTTATGAGTTAAATATCACAATAACTGCAACTAACTTTCCAATGAAATTCAGCAAAAAATACACACACACAAAGCAAATACAGCAAACTGTTCACATTACTGAACCTAGAGTCTAGATAGGGGTATATAGATATTCGTTGTACTATTCTTTTATTTCTGCATGTATGACATTTTCTTTTTTAAATATTTTTAAAATTTTGTTTGGTTGTGTCACATTTTAGTTGCAGCTTGTGCACTTAGTTGTCCATGTGATATGAAATCTTAGCTCTCCATATGCATGCATGCCGTCACTTCCGTTGTGTCAACTCTTTGTGTTCTCATGGACTACAGCCCACCAGGCTCCTCTGTCCATGGGATTCTCCAGGCAAGAATACTGGAGTGTGTTGCCATTTCCTCCTGTAATGGATCTTCCCGACCCAGGGGTCAAAACTGAGTCTCCTGCATTGCAAGCAGATTCTTTACCACTGAGTCACTGGGAAAGCCCTTACTTTCCCAACCAGGGATTAAATCCACATTTCCTTTAGCTGTACAAAAGCTTTTAAGTTTCATTAGGTCCCACATGTTCATTTGTCTTTTTAGTTCCACTATTCTAGTAGGTGGGTCAGAGAAGATCTTGCTTTGATTGATGTCCTTGAGGGTTTTGTCTATATTCTCCTCTAAGAGTTTGATGGTTTCTGGCCTTACATTTAAGTCTTTAATCCATTTTGAGTTGATCTTTGTGTATGGTGTCAGGGTATGTTCCAACTTCATTTTCTTGCATGTAGCTGTCCAATGTTCCCAGCACCATTTGTTGAAGAGGCTGTCTTTGTCCCATTTTATATGTTCGCCTCCTTTGTCAAAAATAAGGTACCCATAGGTGCGTGGCTTTATCTCTGGGTTCTCGATCTTGTTCCATTGGTCGATATTTCTGTTTTTGTGCCAGTACCATACTGTCTTGATGACTGTTGCTTTGTAGTAGAGTCTGAAGTTGGGGAGGCTGATCCCTCCAGCTCCATTCTTCTTCCTGAGGATTGCTTTGGCTATTCGAGGTCTTTTGTGTTTCCATATGAACTGTGTTATTCGTTGGTCTAGTTCCGTGAAGAATGTTATTGGAAGTTTGATAGGGATCGCATTGAATCTATAGATGACATTTGGTAGTATGGTCATTTTCACAATATTGATTCTCCCGACCCAGGAACACGGAATATTTCTCCATCTGTTTAACTCTTCTTTAATGTCTCTCATGAGTGTCTTGTAATTTTCTGTGTACAGTTCTTTTGTTTCTTTGGGTAGGTTTATTCCTAGATATTTGATTCTTTTGGTTGCGATGGTGAAGGGGATTGCCTCTTTGATTTCATTTTCTGATTTTCATTGTTTGTGTATAGGAATGCCAGTGATTTCTGTATATTGATTTTGTATCCTGCGACTTTGCTGAATTCGCTGATTAACTCTAGTAGTTTTGTAATAGTGTCTTTGGGATTTTCTATGTATAATATCATGTCATCTGCAAATAGAGAGAGTTTGACTTCTTCTTTTCCAATCTGGATTCCTTTGATTTCTTTCTCTTCTCTTATTGCTATTGCTAGAACTTCCAGGACTATGTTGAATAGTAGTGGTGAAAGTGGACACCCTTGTCTTGTTCCTGATCTTAGAGGGAATGCTTTGAGTTTTTCACCATTGAGGATAATGTTCGCTGTGGGCTTCTCATATATGGCTTTCACTATGTTAAGATAAGTTCCTTCTAGCAAATGAAACAACAGACAAACAATTAATCTCCAAAATCTACAAGCAACTCAGACAACTCAGCACTGGAAAAACGAACAACCCAATCAAAAAATGGGAAAAGGACCTAAACAGACACCTCTCCAACAATGACATACAGATGGCCCAAAAACACATGAAACGATGCTCAACTTCACTAATAATTAGAGAAATGCAAATCAAAACGACAATGAGATATCACCTCACACCCGTCAGAATGGCCATCATCCACAAATCGACAGACAATAAATGCTGGAGAGGCTGCGGAGAAAAGGGAACACTCCTGTATTGCTGGTGGGAGTGTAAATTGATACAGCCTCTATGGAAGACAGTCTGGAGATTTCTTAAAAAACTAAAAATAGAAGCACCATACGACCCAGCAATCCCACTCTTAGGCTTATACCCTGATGAAATCAAAACTGAAAGAAGCACCTGTACCCCAATGTTCATTGCAGCTCTCTATACAATAGCTAGAACATGGAAGGAACCTAGATGCCCATCGACGAACGAATGGATCCAAAAGCTCTGGTACATATATACAATGGAATACTACACAGCTGTAAAGAGAAATGCAGAAGAATCAGCCATCATGAGGTGGCTGGATCTAGAACGTATCCTAAAAAGTGAAGTCAGTCAGAAAGAGAAGGACAAATACAGTATATTAACACATATATATGGAATCTAGTAGGATGGTGATGATGGCACATACAGTGAAGCGACAGAAAGACAGACACGGACAGTGGACATATGGACATTTTGGGGAAGGAACAGTGGGTAAGAGGCGTAAGGGAAGTAGCATGAAGGCCTGTACTATCATAAGTGAAGAAAATAGCTCTAGTCATTGCTCTGTGAGAAAAGGGGATCCTTCAGGGGTGCTGTGTGATGGTCGGGAGGGGAGGGAAGGGGGGGATATACACGTGACTAATCTGAGAACATGCATGTCTGTGAACAACAAAACTCTGTAAAAGTTAAAAGTAAAATGAAGGTTTAAAAAAAATAAAAAATAAATAAAAAAATAAACCTAAAAAAAAAAAAAAATCCACATTTCCTGCAATGAAAGACAGATTCTTAACCACTGGACCACCCCGGGAAGCCCTTGACATTTTTTTTTTTTTAGATTTATTTATTTATTTATTTTGGGCGGGGATCGGGTTGGGGAGGGAGGGGAGCAGGCGGGCCACTTCTATTGGTCTTTCGTTTCTCTATGTTCATCTCTCTTTGTTCTTTGGCTCCTGTGGGCCTCCCATCGCGGTGGCGTCTGTCGTTGCAGAGCGCTGGCTCTGGGCTCACGCCCTCCAGAGCTCCAGCTCGGTAATTGGACACATCAGTCCAGCCGCTCCGCAGCACGTGGGATCTTCCCAGGCCAGAGCTCGAACCGGCGCCCCTTGCACTGCAAGGCGGTGTCCTTACCCACTGGGCCACCAGGGGAAGCCCAGCCCTTGACATTTCAAAACCAAAATGTTGAGGGAAAGTATTTTGCAGAATTTACTGAGTGCCCCCCATGTGCTGAAGACTCTAAACCTTAGGGATGCCAGTCCCATCCAAACCAAGATGGGTTTCTTTGTCATGAATTAGTAAGATTTGGCTTTTCAAGTCACTCCATTACCATCTGTGGAGAACTGTTGTAACAGTTCTACCGATCTATGATGTCTGTACAATGAATGGTGTTCCCTTAACTCCACAGCATTAGGTGGGAACCCTGGGTGATACAAAGATGAGCAAAACAAAGCTCCTGGATGTCAAGGGTCTTACCTTCCAGACAGGAAAGGTAAGGGTGGTCAGGAGCCAGTTAGAGTGCATTTTCAAATTAAAATATGGTATAATGGCGCCCCTTCTGGAGAGTGAAAGAAATGATGTGATTTGATCCAGACTGTATAGGTTGTCCCTGGAATGTTCCTCTTTCCTAGGACTGATAGAGAGAGGAAATCATTTTGCTCTAAAGTAGTTAAACTTAATAGTTAACCATTAAGCCTAAGTAGCTTGGCTGGTTGGAGTATTAACAGAGTCCAGTATTCCATGTCCTCCGCAAATAGCTTAGGCCCAGAGGGAGAGAAGACAAGGCACCCTCGAAAGTGGAAATTCCTGGGAGCAGAAACAAGCGGCTCCACATCAGGCCTCTGGACTTCTGGACAGAGGATGGGGTCCAAGACCTGGTAGCCGTGATCATCGGACGTAAGTGAGCACAGGAAACACCTGGGAAGTCTCCAGGAACTTTTCCTTTATCAGTAATTTCATCTTTAACAAACTCCATGGTGACTGACATCATAGTTCAGGGGTCTCATTTGAAGAACCATGGTCTATGAGACTAAACATTGAGGTAGGAGCCCCTCAGCACAGGTTAAGTGCCTAATGCATGGTGGGTACTCAAGAGACAAGTGGGACTTCCCGGGTGGTCCAGAGGTTAAGACTCCGCACTCCCAATTCAGGGTGTATGGGTTCTATCCCTGGCTGAGGAACTAAGATCTCGCATGCCACGTGGGGTGGCCACAAACTAAAAGAAATAACTAAATAAAAAGAAAACAGAGAGAGAAGTGGGAGGGAGGTGGGGTGGAGATTCAAGAGGGAGGGGACCTATGTATACCTAGGGCTGATTCATGTTGATGTATGGAGGATACCATCACAATATTGCGAAGTAATTATCCTCCAATTAAAAATAAAATTTAAAAAAGAAACAGTAGTGAAAAGAAGGGAGTGGGCAAGTAAGAAAGGACAGGAGGAAGAAGACAAGGAAGGAGAGAAGGAGAAGGAAAAAACAGGGAAGGTGCTCACTTGGATAATTTGGGTGCTCTGCCCCAGCAGAGAATGTGTACACATGATTGTCCTGGGGAAACTGAGTCTGCCGGTACACAGACCTCACGGTACTTTCTGTCGTGTGGGAATGGAGAACAGCGGAGGGTGGGAAACAGACAGCTGGGAGGGAAGACCTGAGGGGCAGCGCAGCTGACGGCTGACCGGTGCCATTCCCAAAGGCCTTCGAGCTACAGTCACATCTGCTGTCACCAAGTTTTGATGAAACAGAGGTAGTAGCTCAGCAAATGGCTGTAGGATCACAGGTCAGCAGGGTCATCTGGCCAGGTCACTAGGAATACCCCTGAGGGTTTTAATGTGACAGAAAAACTAAAAATTTGGTCATCACAGCCTTGCAATGATAGAGTGGTTCTTTGAGCCACTCAGGACCCAGCGTGGTGTTTTTCCATCCCAGAACCCAACACACTATTCACCAAACTGCTTAAAATTGGTCATGGAACTTCAAAATGTCCAGCTTCTTTTTATTTATTTATTTATTTATCTTTTGAGGGGTGGGGTGGGGAGGGAGGGGAGCAGGCGGGCCACTTCTATTGGTCTTTCATTTCTCTATTTTTATCCGTCTTTGTTCTTTGGCTCCTGTGGACCTCCCATCATGGTGGCCTCTGTCGTCGCAGAGTGCCGGCTCAGGGCGCATGCGCTCCAGAGCTCCGGCTTGGTCATTGGACACATGGGTCCAGCCGCTCCGCGGCACATGGGATCTTCCCAGGCCAGGGATCAAACCGGCGCCCCTTGCACTGCAAGGCGTTGTCCTTACCCACTGGACCACCAGGGGAAGCCCAATGTCCAGCTTCTTAATGTGATTAATAATCATCTAACTTCTCATCCTCTATTAGGACTCTTTCATCACCAAAAATCTTAGACCTTAAATCAAGACCTGAAAGGCCACCTGTTTTGGGTTGCCACGTTAAACAAATAAAGATTCAAGACATCCATCACATTTGAGTCTCAAGTAAGCAACAAATAATTTTTTAAAACTAATTTTTTAGTTTAAGTATGTCCTTTGCAACTGTATCTGTTAATTATGATAAAGTCAACGATTGGATGATGCTTATACAAAAAAATCTTTATCTGAAATTCAGATTTAAGTAGGCATTCTGTCTTTAATCAGGCAACTCTACTTCTGGCTAATCCTCTTATTTTTCATAGGTGAGGAAGTGATGTTCAGAGAGGTAAAGCAACTTGTCCCAAGTGGCACAGGGTTAGAATCCATTCAGGATTCCTTACTGCCACACTGGATCCTTTTCCAAATGCCTTATTCAGAGTTTCTTAACTTGCTGTCTTTTTTGTTGTTGTTGTTTACTTGTTTTTTGTTTCTGGTTTCTTTTTTTTTATTGGCCACGCTCTGTGACTTGTGGGATCTTAGTTACCCAACCACGGTTGGAACACCAGTCCTTGACAAAGAAAGTGCAGCATTCTAACCACTGGACTGCCAGGGAATTCCCAACTTGGCTTCTTGAACCACTAGGGATAGGGGTCTGTAAAATCCCTGAATCTTAGGAAAGTGCATGTGGGTATTTTTCTGGGGAGATAGTAGTCTCTTGCTTTTTTTTTTTTCCCCAAAATATCAACATTATTACTGAAAAGGAATATATGGGAAAATGTGGCTTGTATTTATAGGCAACTGTGTTTCCAGTAAAGAACTTCAGAGTTAGAAGAGACCCTGATCATGTGAGAGGCACTGCTGGACCTCTAAGTTGGCACTCCACCCATGTACTTCCTGCCCAGCCTGGCAGGGCTTTTCCCGTTAGGCCTATTGAGAGACTAAGCGGAATCATGAGTACGTGATCTCTGCAGACAAGAAGTCTCTGCCCTTTCCATTAGCGTCTAAGGAGTCATGATTTCAATAAACTATTAAAATACACTCTTTCATGGAACTAGGCTCTGCTTTCAAAATGCAGAGCATCTATTACTTTGGGCTGAAATCACATTTCTGTTTGCCTTTCATCCCTTCTGTCCCTGGTACAGCACCGGGTTCAGTCATTCTAGGAGATGAGTAGATTTTGTGAGCAAGTATACAGAATAGTATCCACTATATCTTCTTCTTTTTCTCTTTCTTTTTTTTGCGGGGGTCACACCCTGTAGCATGCAGCATCTTAGTTTCCTGACCAGGGGTCACACCCATACCCCTTGCAGTGGAAGCAGAGCCTTAACCACTGGAATACCAAGAAAGTCCCTCCTCTACATCCACATGCCACACAGTGGAAGTCATCCACCCTCCACGACCTACCTATATCAAAACCCCCAGTTCCTCTTGCTTAGTCACTAAGTCATGTTCGACTGTTTATGACCCCATGGACTATAGCCCGCCAGGGTCCTCTGTCCATGGAATTTCCCAAGGCAAAAATACTGGAGTGGGTTGCTAATTCCTCCTTCAGGGGATCTTTCCCAAGCAGGGACCAAACTTGTGTCTCCTGCATTGGCAGGCGGATTCTTTACCGCTGAGCTACCAAGGAAGCCCAAATTCCTCTCATCTATCCTATATTTTCCTCCCTCCATGCGGGGAAACAAACCAGTGGAGGTTTTCACTGAGCCAGGAGAAGAACATCTTGGAAAGGAAAGAACTAAGACAAAAACAAGTTGATTCGATTCACATGGGCTCATTAGCTGGGGTCATACTGATCAGCAACAGGTGGGAGATCGGCTGTGGACTTTGGAACGCCGGGTCAGCACATGTTAGAATGCTGCGTGCGCACGCACAACAGACTCTTTAACTCCTGCTGGTCTAGTTGCCCCCCAGCTGTAGTGTGCCCTTTCCATTAAGAAGATTACACAAGCAGCTTAGAGTCATGAGAGTCATTATTGATCAGAGCTGTGACTCACTCCCAGCCCATGTTGATATCATTCCCTGCAAACACCTGGATGCTTGCTCTCAATAAAAGTGGACCATGTAAGCGTGTTTGGGGCCTTGACTCAAGAGATCTTGAGCCCCCACTTCTTAGACTGGCAACCCAGATGACGATAGAAGGGAGCATGAATGTGACCTCTGAGATTGACCACTAGAGGTCCTTTCTTATCCACGGTGATCCTGAAGTTAGCCTTTGCCAGGGGTTAGAGGAGGTATTTTCTTGGACCAAGGGGGCCGATCTCTGCCCTGTTACAAGCTTGACTGGACTGTTCTCTGTCAAGCAGTGGAGAAGCACCCAGGTGATCCAGAACAAGTGATACAGAATAAAATGGCTTCCTAAGAAGAAGCTGGATAGTGCCTTCCAGTGCTAGGCTGAGTTTTAAGTAGAAACAGGGGTCTGGAGCTTCCCCTTCAGCCAAAAGGGAAAAAAAAATGCAGGACATTCCACCCATCACCCACACTAGGCAAACATCCAATTTCCTTCTGACTGTAGTCTGGCTCCAGGGACAGATTTACCGGAAGCTAAATAGAAGGCAAAACGAGATGGGGATGACGGAGGACGAGATGGTTGGATGGCACCACCGACTCAATGGACGTGACTCTGAGCAGGCGCCGGGAGATGGTGAAGGACAGGAAGGCCTGGCACGTTGCAGTCCAGGGGGTCGGAAAGAGACAGACACCGGTAAGCGACTAAACTGAACTGAATGATGCTTCTGCTAGAGACCCTGGTTTGTATAGGCTCATTCTGTAAAAGACCCTAACCTCAGTAGCTTTATATTTGTAATTTTGTATTCTTTTCCTTAAAGAAGGTCCCCAAGAATGTAAGCATTAGCCTCCACAGGGCTTGGATCTAGCGCTGTCTGGCTCCCCTATTCAGAATTTCAGGGAGGAAGTAGGAGGGGCAGAGTTTCAAAGGGAAGTTTCCCTAGAGACTAATGAGAGAGAGAGTTTCCTATGAGATTAGGAAGCGGTTTATACACATGCCAGACAACCAGACAGCCTCTTAATTTTCAAAAAACTGTAACTTCAGAGTTCTCCTTGGCTAGCAGAAGCTTGCCACATCTTAGGTGAAATCACAGTCCTGTAACATCCTGTTGGCAACTTTCTGAATAAACAAATGCTCCTGCCAACCTTTGTGTTAGACTTCAGAGAAAAAACAAAACAAAAAACGAAACAAAACTCCGGTTCCAGAATTTCTGTGAGATGTGATGAGCCATGAACTTTACAAAGGATTAAATAATCAAACAGGGTTGAATGAACAATTCTGTTTGGGATGTACGGATTGGATTCGGTAATAAAAGCCAAAGCAATATCCCCATGTTTAGAAGCAGATGAGTGTAAGGAGTTTTTTTTCTGTTTCTGAAAGAGAACGGCCTGGAAATCTGCAGCCTGCAACATGCTGGAACTGCTAGTACCAACTAGTAGAGCTGACGCTGCGCTTCTCGGCTCAACTCTACATCCAGTGACTTTGGCTTGGTAGCCTGAAACTGGCCCCATTAGGAGCACTGACACCTGTGAAACTGACAACCGGTACACATCAGAGCTCTTTCTCTCCAGGACTGATGGTTAGACCTTCACCAGAACATCACTGCCTGTGCCCTATCCCCACGAGGGCTTCCCAGGGGGCACCGTGATTAAGGATCTGTAATGCAAGAGATGCAAGAGATGTGGGCTGGATTTCTGAATCAGGAAGATCCCCTGAATTGGGAGAAGGAAATGGCAACCCCCTCCAGTCTTCTTGCCTGGAAAATTCCATGGTCAGAGGAGCCTGGAGGGCTTGAGCCTACGCAGTCGCAGAGGTGGACACAACTGAATGACCATGCACCCTACCCCTAACCTCCTCTGCCCTTCTCTTGCCCGTCTTTGCCCCACCCCACCTGCTGACATGTCATGGAACCTGCAGGCACGTCCCTCTGTGTGTCTGTGCATGTGTAGACACACAGAGGATCACTTGTGTACACTTCAGAGTCAGCTTAGACATCAGCCATCCACCTTGCTCTGATGTGCTTTAGCTCTTTTCTACTAATTACTTCCTGGTCCCAGATGGTGACCTCTCTCTCTGTTTCTTGAATTCACAATTGTTCTCTCTCTTACATCATGAGACCCAACTGTGAAGTTCTGAGGCAATAACTCAGTTTTTAGCTTTTCTAAAAAAGATTTTTGCTTTATTTTTTTTCCTTTTTTTTTTAAAAAAAAAAAAAAAAACAACTTTATTTTACTTTTAACTTTTACAGAGTTTTGTTGTTTACAGATATGCATGTTCCCAGATTAGTCATATGTATATCCCCCCTTCCACCCCTCCCAACCATCACACAGCACCCCGGAAGGATCCCCTTTTCTCACAGAGCAATGACTAGAGCTATTTTCTTCACTTATGATAGTACAGGCCTTCATGCCACTTCCTTTCTGCCTCCCACCTTCTGTTCCTTCCCCACAATGTCCATATGTCCACTGTACATGTCTGTCTTTCCGTTGCTTCACTGCGTGTGCCATCATCACCATCTTACTAGATTCCATATATATGTGTTAATATACTGTATTTGTCCTTCTCTTTCTGACTGACTTCACTTTTTATGATACGTTCTAGATCCAGCCACCTCATTAGCGCTGATTCTTCTGCATTTCTCTTTATAGCTGAGTAGTATTCCATTGTATATATGTACTACAGTTTTTGTATCCATTCGTTCGTCGATGGACATCTAGGTTCCTTCCATGTTCTAGCTATTGTATAGAGAGCTGCAATGAATATTGAGGTACAGGTGCTTCTTTCAGATTTGATTTCATCAGGGTATAAGCCTAAGAGTGGGATTGCTGGGTCGTATGGTGCTTCTATTTTTAGTTTTTTAAGAAATCTCCAGACTGTCTTCCATAGAGGCTGTATTAATTTACATTCCCACCAGCAATGCAGGAGTGTTCCCTTTCCTCCGCACCCTCTCCAGCATTTATTGTCTATCGATTTGTGGATGATGGCCATTCTGACGGGTGTGAGGTGATATCTCATTGTCGTTTTGATTTGCATTTCTCTAATTATAAGTGAAGTTGAGCATCGTTTCATGTGCTTTTGGGCCATCTGTATGTCGTTGTTGGAGAGAGGTGTCTGTTTAGGTCCTTTTCCCATTTTTTGATCGGATTGTTCATTTTTCTGATGCTGAGTTGTCTGAGTTGCTTGTAGATTTTGAGATTTTTGCTTTAATGTGAACCATTTTAAAATTCTTTATTGAATTTGTTACAATATTGCTTCTTCTTTATGGTTTGGGTTTTGGGTGGCAAGGTATGTGGGGTCTTAGCCTCGACCATGAATCAAACCAACACCCGCTGCATTGAAAGCACAGGGGTTTTAACCACTGAACCACCATGGAGGACCCTCAATTTTCAGTGTTTTAAGGAACTTTCATACTACTTTCCATAGTGGCTGCACTAATTTATATTCCCACCAATAGTGCATGTATACCATTATTTCTTGATTTATCAATTGGCCTCCTGTTCTGAGAGAACAGCATCTAGTGTACTAGCATTTCCCTTTCGTCTCCCCAGCTGCTTCCTGCTAAGGTTTCTTCTTAAGAGTACAAGTATTTATGTATTTTTAATCAGAGGATGATTGCTTTATAATGCTGTCTTGGTTTCTACAATACAACAACGTGAATCAGCCACAAGTACGCATACATCCTTTCCCTCTTGGCCCTCCTTGACCCTTTATTCCACTCTCTAGGTCATCACAGAGCACCTGGCTGAGCTCTTTCTGTTATACAGCAAGCCGCTAAGGTTTATTAATATTTTTAGTTCCTCAGCTGGTCCTCTTTGTAACTCTAAGAAATGCATCATTTCTTACTCCACCGATACAGATCATATCTTTGGAATCTATCATGAGATTCTTGATCTAAATGCTGGTCTGCCTGACTTGAAGACCCAAACACATTGCATTCCGCATGAGTCTCCCACACTCAACTCTTCTGGACCAGTGAAGGCGCCTCTGCCTGATAGGGTGAATATGTTTTAAAATAATTGGCACCGGAAATGGATTTTTTAACTAGAGGCATTCTTGAACCAGTGTATACCCAGATAGAAGAGTCTGAAGATAATGGAGAAAGTTTATCAAGCTAAATTTGTTTAATTCAGAAGCTTTTCAAAAAATATAAGCAGACTAGAATTTTGATGGCAGATTATAAAACCACTGAAATTCTCCTGTTCCTTAAGGTGAATTCCTGCCTTTCCCACAGGGCTGGATTTGCATTTTATAATAGGGATACTTTCAGCTAAAGAAATGGTGGGCACTTTGGGTTCTCTGCTACTCTCCCTGTCACCAAATGCCCCAGAAATGTCCACTATGTGTGCCCTGAGGCAAATTATTTCTTGACGAAATAAATAACCAAGTAAAAAGGAGAGTGGGAGCCGAGCATAGCCCTGGCATAAGCCTGGGTGTGGGTTACACTAGAGAAGGTCATTGATACTGTGGAGGAGAGGCCATGAAAGGAAAACAGACATGGTCTTTGTTTCCTGGGGGCCTCTGCCTGGCAGTGAACCACACAACGCAAACACTGTCCACGTTGGTGCTTGATACGGGTTTCTTGTTTGTGTCTTTTCCCTGCCTGTTCTCCCAAGACAGCTTTACTTTTATGCTCCCACTCCCTGCTCTTAAAGGAACCTGCAGGTTCTGCATATCTGAGTTAGGTGAGGATTTGACCTACAGATAGCAAACCTGGCAGGCTCTTGGACCTTGGCAGCACCTGTGGCTGATGGCAGGAGAGTTCAGGGTCGCATAGCCTCCTGCTAGTCCAGCTACCTGAAGAGAACCCCAAACACTAGTCCTTGCCCTGGGCTCCCCTGGTGGTCCAGTGGATAAGAACTAGCCTGCCAATGCAGGAGATACAGGTTTGATTCCTGGTCTGGGAAATCCCACATGCCGTGGAGCAACTGAGTCCCCGTGCTACAGTTATTGAAACCGGTGTGCCTAGAGCCTGCACTTCCCAAGAGAAGCCACTGCTATGAGAAGCCCTTGCATTGCAACTAGAGAAGGGTCCCCTCTCTCTGCAACTAGAGAAAGCTTGTATGCAGTAACGAAGAGCCAACACAGCCAAAAATAAATAAATAGTAAATAAATAAAGCAGAGTATACATGTCGAAAAAAGAAAAGGAAAAGAAATGAAGGCGTAGACACAATTAAAAAACAAAGACTAGTTCCTACTCTAACCTAGCCCTACCTCTGTGGTTCAACAGGTGCACCCAGCTCACTGCAAATTACCCCATAATCTAAACACAGCCAGTCAGTACATCCTAGGTCCTCACCTATTACCAGTGAGAACCTGGCAGTGTTTGCTGTAGTTTTTTTGCTCTGTACTTAGACATAGTACCTGCCCTCTGGCAGAGCTTTGTAGGAAGCAGCAGGGCAGCAAGGCTAGAGGTGAATTGCATACATTTAGGGTCTGAACTTGAACAAAGCCACGTCATTAGTTAGAGACAGATTCAGTCAGGAGTAACGTAGACACAACGTTATTTGTCTCACTATATGCGAAGTCCAAAGATAGTCATTCCAGGATTGGCATGGACTGCCAGAGAGTCCTTTTTCCATGTTGTTTCATCCTTCAGGGCTTCTTCTCCTAAGATTACCTCATGGTTCAATATGGTGGCTAGACTGTTGGTCATTACATGCATATTCTCACACCAACTTCTTACCTTGCTTATACCAACTACTGCTTATCCTTCAATGGCCAGAACTCAGTCACATGACCACCTGCTACTGCAGGAAAACTGATCACTCTTGTCCTTGCTCCAGGCAGCCATGTGCCTGGCTATTAACTGGGAATTTTGTTACTAAGGACAAAGAGAAAAATAAACATTGGTGGACAAACAACAGTCTCTCATCCCTGGGAGAGCAGGTCAATAAAAGATTCACTGCCCTAATTCAAACCACTTTGACTTTTTAAAAAATAATTTTATTTATTTATTTATTTTTGACTGCACTGGGGCTTCATTGCTGTGTGGTCTTCCTCTAGTTGTGGTGAGCAGGGGTCACCCTTTGCTACTGGGCATGAGCTTCTCATTGCAGTGGCTTTTCCTGTTGCAGCACTTGGGCTCTGGAGCTCGGGCTTCAGTAGTTGTGGCTCATGGGCTTGGTTACCCCTAGGCATGTGGAATCTTCCTGGATCAGGGATAGAACCCATGACTTCTGCATTGGCAGGCAGATTCTTGACCACTGGACCACCATGGAAGTCCTAAGTCATTCTTCTTTGAGTTGACTGGACTAAACAAGCCACTCTTATTTGAATTGACTGGCCTAAACAAACAAGGCCAATCCACAACGGAACATCCTCTCGGGTCAAACCCATTCCGTGGCTGTTTCAGTCAGATCAGGCCACCTAAGTCTATGGGAGGAACTGGGATGAATCTGTTTCTCCGTGTATCTCAGTTGAAAGGGCATGCTGACTGAAGACAACCTTGGTCTCTGCCTGGTGGGAAGGAATTGATAATAAGCTGAGACCTCTCCCACAAAAGAGCCATGCCAGCTGAAGGGAGCAGGGGGAGTACCCAGAAGCTCTATAATGGACAAGTACCCAAGGGCACTGGACTTCTACGTGAGGTTTTGGTTTAGACCTTACAAATGTCTTCAACAACTAACATGGTGGCTCAAGTTTGGCTTCCTGGTTCACAGAGCATGGAGAATTCAGGCTATGCCAAATGGAAGAGTCAAGAGCTCCACTGACCAGGATCCGGCGAATTGTGTGACATCCTAGTCCAAGTAAAACCACAGCATGAAGTGGGTGGATATTGTGGTGGGCAGCCTCTGAGAGGGCCTCCATAATGCCCACCACATGGAGGGTCTCCATGAAGTGAAGTCAGATGTTAATTGTTCAGTCATGTCTGACTCTTTGCAACCCCATGGACTGTACAGTCCATCAGGCTCCTCTGTCCATGAAATTCTCCAGGCAGGAATACTGGAGTGGGTTGTCATTTCCTTTTCCAGGGCATCTTCCTGACCCAAGAATTGAACCCAGGTCTCAAGAGACCTGGGTTTGAATTGTAGGCAGATTCTTTACCATCTGAGCCAGCAGGAAAGCTCCCTGGTTTCCATACCTGTGTGTAATATCCCTTCCCTATGCCTGGGCAGGCATACTGACTCATTTCTTTTTTTAAAAAAATCTCATTCTTTAATTTTTTTGTTTGTTTGGCCTCACTGTGTAACATGTGGGATCTTTAGTTCCCCTACCAGAGAAGGAACCCATGCCCCCTGCAGTGAAAGCTCAGAGTCTAAACTACTGGACCACCACGGAATTCCCCTGACTCATTTCTAACAGATAGATTAGGGCAGAAGGGAAGGATATCACTTCTGAGGTTAGGTTACAAAAATACTGTGATTTCCATCTTGTTGGGCTTCTCTCCGTCTCTTACCTGCTCTGAGGAAAGCCAGTCTCCTCACTGTGAGATGCCTTGGGCGGAGGTGGAGGGAAATGGATGGGGGCAGGGAGCCCATCTCCAGCTAACACTCAGGGATGGATGACTGAGTCCTGCCAACAGTCACCCTAGTGAGCTTAGAAGTGGGTTCTTCTCTGGTCGAGCCTTGAGACAACTGCATCACCAGTGAATAACCTGACCACTGCCTCCTGAGGAACGCTGAGCCGGAGTCACCCAGCTAACCTGTGCTCAAGTTCTTGCCTCACAGCAACTATGAGATCATAAATGCTTGTTGTTTTAAACCATCAAGCTTTGAGATGATTTGCTATGCAGCAATAAATAATTCATGCAGCTTGTTTCGATCTTCTTAGGACATTCTGCTGGTTTATTCTCAAATTTTAAAACTTGTTGCTATATGCGTCTTGAAGTGACAGGTTCAGGCCATGCAAGAATGTGAATGCAGAGCTGACATAATCGACTTGAACATAGAGAAATCTTTCTGCAGGCATTACGGGTGTAGAAGTACTATAAATCCTTTCCTTTATTTAAAAAAAAAAAAAAAAAAAAGAGCACAACAACAGACAACATACCTCCACTTCGAAAAGGAGAATCTTGTTGCTTCTCAGTAAAAAGACCTTCACTCAGAGGCCGTAACCTGATCGTATTTGCAATCTTCACTCTTCCCCTTGATTCAAGGTCAGAGTGCATGTTGTCTGCTAATATTCTCTGGGAAAGAAGCAGAAGTTGGCATTCAAGTGTAACCTTTAATTCCTATGGTCACACCTTTCTTTGCTAAACATTAGCCCAAGTTTCCACTAGTACTGACTCCAACATATATTTTCTCACAAAATAAGTATTATCGATGAAAGATTTCTTCTCCTGTAGCATGCATCTGGAGTGATAAATAGAATTAAATGTCATGGAGCATTTCCCCCACATATGTGTAGCACACATATGTTAAAGGCTGATTTTGTACACAACGTATCAGCTGTTTCCTTCCTATATGATAAGAAATAACTTCCAGGATGCACACCTGATATGCTGTTGCATTTTTGCAACAGCCTACACTTTATTTTGGGGGGCTCTAAAACAACTGCCGATGGTGACTGCAATTATGAAATTAAAAGTTGCTTGCTCCTTGGAAGAAAAGCTATGACAAACCTAGACAGTGTATTAGAAAGGAGAGACATCACTTTGCTTACGAAGGTCTGTATAGTCAAAGCTATGGCTTTTCCAGTAGTCATGTATGGATGTGAAAGTTGGATCATAAAGAAGGCTGAGCACCAAAGAAATGGTGCTTTTGAATTGTGGTGCTGGAGAAGACTCTTGAGAGTGCCTTGGATGGCAAGGGATCAAACCAGGCAATCCTAAAGGAAATCAACCCTGAATATTCATTGGAAGGACTGTTGCTGAAGCTGGAGCTCCAATACTTTGGCCACCTGATGGGAAGAGCTGACTCATTGAAAAATACCTTGACGCTGGGAAAACCGAAGGCAAAGGAATAAGGGAGTGGCAGAGGATGAGATGGTTAGATATCAGTAGTATCACTGACTCAGAGGACATGAATTTGAACAAACTCCAGGACATAGTGGAGGACAGAGGAGCCTGGCGTGCTACAGTTCATTGGGTCACAGAAAGTCTGACACGATTTAGCAACTTAACAACAGCAAAGACTTTATATAGGACTTCTATTTACTTTCTTTTCAAGCATAAAATGTGTCATTAGCTTCCTATTTAGATTTATTTTTGGTTGGCAATAGAATGATTTATAGCCTTGTTTTGCTGAAGAAAGGTAGATTTCATTACTATGGAAACAATGTTGCTATAGTTTTGATATTTGTCTGCTAACCTTTAATTCCTTTATTTTGGTCACACCTTTCTTTGCTAAACATTAGCCCAAGTTTCCACTAGTACTGACTCCAACATATATTTTCTCACAAAATAAGTATTATCGATGAAAGATTTCTTCTCCTGTAGCATGCATCTGGAGTGATAAATAGAATTAAATGTCATGGAGCATTTCCCTCACATATGTGTAGCACACATATGTTAAAGGCTGATTTTGTACACAACGTATCAGCTGTTTCCTTCCTATATGATAAGAAATAACTTCCAGGATGCACACCTGATATGCTGTTGCATTTTTGCAACAGCCTACACTTTATTTTGGGGGGCTCTAAAACAACTGCCGATGGTGACTGCAATTATGAAATTAAAAGTTGCTTGCTCCTTGGAAGAAAAGCTATGACAAACCTAGACAGTGTATTAGAAAGGAGAGACATCACTTTGCTTACGAAGGTCTGTATAGTCAAAGCTATGGCTTTTCCAGTAGTCATGTATGGAT
Organism: Tragulus kanchil; assembly: GCA_022376925.1. NCBI lineage: Eukaryota > Metazoa > Chordata > Mammalia > Artiodactyla > Tragulidae > Tragulus > Tragulus kanchil. Next base: position 64,386,166 of record JAIOJX010000027.1, read on the forward strand.
GTGAAAGTTGGATCATAAAGAAGGCTGAGCACCAAAGAAATGGTGCTTTTGAATTGTGGTGCTGGAGAAGACTCTTGAGAGTGCCTTGGATGGCAAGGGGATCAAACCAGGCAATCCTAAAGGAAATCAACCCTGAATATTCATTGGAAGGACTGTTGCTGAAGCTGGAGCTCCAATACTTTGGCCACCTGATGGGAAGAGCTGACTCATTGAAAAATACCTTGACGCTGGGAAAACCGAAGGCAAAGGAATAAGGGAGTGGCAGAGGATGAGATGGTTAGATATCAGTAGTATCACTGACTCAGAGGACATGAATTTGAACAAACTCCAGGACATAGTGGAGGACAGAGGAGCCTGGCGTGCTACAGTTCATTGGGTCACAGAAAGTCTGACACGATTTAGCAACTTAACAACAGCAAAGACTTTATATAGGACTTCTATTTACTTTCTTTTCAAGCATAAAATGTGTCATTAGCTTCCTATTTAGATTTATTTTTGGTTGGCAATAGAATGATTTATAGCCTTGTTTTGCTGAAGAAAGGTAGATTTCATTACTATGGAAACAATGTTGCTATAGTTTTGATATTTTCTGTCTGCCTTTAGAATTACAATTCTTCAATTTGGGAAGTTCTTATTCTGAAAAAACATATTTCTTTACTTGAGAGGTCACTTTTGTTTGAAAATGACAATGAAAAATCAAGGGTGGCTTTATGCTCATATATGAACAAGTTCATAATAAACATACACTGAGAATAGAGATGAGTAACTTGCTAGCCCAGTAATAACCAATTTTCAGACACTCATAGCTGTACAATATGCACTACTATCTTTTGCTTTCTTGTGCAGCTTAACCATATTTTCAGATGCTTATAAACACACAGAATCATACTCTATATTCTCGCTGTTCACTGTTTGATTTTTTAGTACTATTCTGATTTGTGGTATCACATCACTATGTTAGTGATTTTTAAAACTTTGAGAATAGGTTTATTGATACATAATTCATGTAACATTTGTCCTTTTAAAGTATACAGTTCAGGGACTTCTCTGGTGGTCCAGTGTCTAAGACTCCACGTTCCCAGTGCTGGGAGGGCCAGGTTCAATTCCTGGTCAGGATTGAACATAGATCCCACATACCTCAACTAAGAGTTTGCATGTTAAAGGTCTCTCATGCTGCAACTAAGACCTGGTGTAACCAAATAAATTAGTATATTTAAAAAATTTTTTATTTCACTTTTTTTTTTTTAAGATTTATTTATTTTGGGCGGGGGTTGGGGAGGGAGGGGGATGGGCGGCCCACTTCTATTGGTCTTTCATTTCTCTATTTTCATCCGTCTTTGTTCTTTGGCTCCTGTGGGCCTCCCATCGCGGTGGCCTCTGTTGTCGCAGAGCGCTGGCTCTGGGCAAATGCGCTCCAGAGCTCTGGCTTGGTCATTGGACACATCAGTCCAGCCGCTCCGCAGCACGTGGGATCTTCCCAGGCCAGAGATTGAACTGGCGCCCGTTGCACTGCAAGGTGGTGTCCTTACCCACTGGACCACCAGGGGAAGCCCCTTTATTTCACTTTTTACTTTTACAGGGTTTTGTTTTTAACAGATATGTATGATCCCAGATTAGTCATATGTATATTCCCCCATCCCACCCCTCCAGGCTGTCGCACAGCGCCCCTGCAGGATCTTCTCTTTCCACAGCTTAATGACAGTAGCTATTTTTTTTAACATATGATAGTATAGGTTTTCATGCTACTTCCTTTACGCCTCCCACCCACTGTTCTGAAAAACATATTTCTTTACTTGAGAGGTCACTTTTGTTTGAAAATGACAATGAAAAATCAAGGGTGGCTTTATGCTCATATATGAACAAGTTCATAATAAACATACACTGAGAATAGAGATGAGTAACTTGCTAGCCCAGTAATAACCAATTTTCAGACACTCATAGCTGTACAATATGCACTACTATCTTTTGCTTTCTTGTGCAGCTTAACCATATTTTCAGATGCTTATAAACACACAGAATCATACTCTATATTCTCGCTGTTCACTGTTTGATTTTTTAGTACTATTCTGATTTGTGGTATCACATCACTATGTTAGTGATTTTTAAAACTTTGAGAATAGGTTTATTGATACATAATTCATGTAACATTTGTCCTTTTAAAGTATACAGTTCAGGGACTTCTCTGGTGGTCCAGTGTCTAAGACTCCACGTTCCCAGTGCTGGGAGGGCCAGGTTCAATTCCTGGTCAGGATTGAACATAGATCCCACATACCTCAACTAAGAGTTTGCATGTTAAAGGTCTCTCATGCTGCAACTAAGACCTGGTGTAACCAAATAAATTAGTATATTTAAAAAATTTTTTATTTCACTTTTTTTTTTTTAAGATTTATTTATTTTGGGCGGGGTTGGGGAGGGAGGGGGATGGGCGGCCCACTTCTATTGGTCTTTCATTTCTCTATTTTTAGCCGTCTTTGTTCTTTGGCTCCTGTGGGCCTCCCATCGCGGTGGTTTCTGTTGTCGCAGAGCGCTGGCGCTGGGAGCATGCGCTCCAGAGCTCTGGCTTGGTCATTGGACACATCAGTCCAGCCGCTCCGCAGCACGTGGGATCTTCCCAGGCCAGAGATTGAACTGGCGCCCGTTGCACTGCAAGGTGGTGTCCTTACCCACTGGACCACCAGGGGAAGCCCCTTTATTTCACTTTTTACTTTTACAGGGTTTTGTTTTTAACAGATATGTATGATCCCAGATTAGTCATATGTATATTCCCCCATCCCACCCCTCCAGGCTGTCGCACAGCGCCCCTGCAGGATCTTCTCTTTCCACAGCTTAATGACAGTAGCTATTTTTTTTAACATATGATAGTATAGGTTTTCATGCTACTTCCTTTACGCCTCCCACCCACTGTTCATTCCCCACAATGTCCGTACATCTGTTCTCCATGTCTGTTTTTTCATCGCTTCACTGCATGTGTTACCATTACCATCCTACTAGATTCCATACATATGTGTTAGTATATTGTACTTGTCTTATAAATTAATATTTTTAAACAGTGTGCAATTCAGTGGTTTTTAGAATATTCATAAATCTGTACAACCATCACTATCTAATTTCAGGGTATTTTTGTCACTCCTAAAAGGAACCTTATGCTCCTTAGCAGTCACTCCCTATCTCTCCCTTCCCTCCAGCCCCTGAAAACCACTAATCTGCTTTCTGACTCTATGGATTTGCTTATTTTGGACATGTCCTATAAATGTAATCACCCAATATGTGGTCTTTTATATCTGGCTTCTTTTACTTGATATGATGGTTTCAAGATTCATCCATATTGTAGCATGTATCATTATGTCTTTTCTTTTTATGGTCTTTAATATTATTCCATTGTATGGCCACATTTTGCTTATTCATTCATCACAATAAGGTTGTTTTCACATTTTAGCTATTGCAACTAGTGCTTCTATCAATGTTTATGTGGAGGTTTTTGTGTGGACATATGTTTTCATTTCTCTTGGTTATATACCAAGGAGGAGAATGGGTGGGTCATGTTTAACACTGTTGAACAATATTGAGGAACTTTCAAAGTGACTGCATCATTTCGCAGTTCCACCAGCCATGTGTGAGGGGTGCGATTTTTCTACATATTAGTCATTGTCTGTTACTGCATTTTCCTCTTCTTCTTCTTCTTTTTAATTTTTGCCTTTTAAAAAACTTTTTATTTATTTGTTTTTCATCCATCTTTATTCTTTGGCCTGTGTAGGCCTCCCATTGCAGTGGCCTCTCTCACTGCAGAGCGTCAGCTCTGGGCACATACACTCCAGAGCACTGGCTCATAATTGGACACACCAGTCCAGCCACTCCATGGTAGGCACGTGGGATCTCCCCAGGGCCAGAAATCAAACTGGTGTCCCCTGCACTGCAAGGCAGACTCTATCCACTGGACCACCAGGGGAGCCCCGTCCTTTCTTTTTTAGTCATCTTAGTAGGTAGAAGGTGGCATCCCATTGTGGGTTTTGGTAACAACTTCATTGACATATAATTTGCATGCACACAATTTCCCCTTTTGAAGTGCACAGTTCAGTGGGTTTTATTACATTCACTGTTTGCATAACCATCACCGCAATCAGTTTTGGAACACTTTCACCATCCTCCAAAGAAGCTCTGTACCTTTTAGCCATTTCATTATGGTTTTCATTTGCATTTCCCTCATGAGTAACCATGTTGAACATCTTTTCATGTTCTTATTGGCCATTCATACGTCTTCTCTGGAAAACTATCTATTCAAGTCTTTTGCCAGTTTTTCAGTGAGTTACTTTTCTCTTTATTGTTGAGTTGTTAGATTCTTTGTATATCCTAAATACAAATCCCTTATCAGATAAATGATTTGTAAACATTTTGTGAGTGGTCTTTTCACTTTCTTAGATCTATTTAGTTAGTTATCTTTTTCTGCTTCTTTTCCTTCCCATGTTCTGGTACCTGAGAACAGAATCAAGAGACTAGAAGCCTCTGGTACCAAAGACCATGCTGAGGGGACCAGAGCCTTACCCCCTTCCTTCTACTCCAAACATTATGGGAACCAGGACCACAAGCCCCATCTCTGCCAAGAAACGGAGGATGCCTTTTCACTTTCTTGACAATGTTCTTTGAAGCACAAAAATTTTAAATTTTGCATAGGTCTAATTTATCTATTTTTTTCTCATATCACTGTGTTTCTGGTATCATAGCTAAGTCCTAGTCGAAGGTCACAAAGATTTGTTCCTATGTTTTCTTTTAAGAGTTTTACAGTTTTAGGTCTTACATTTAGGCCTTTTTCATCCATCTTTATTCTTGGGCCCTTTCCCATTGCAGTGGCCTCTCTCACTGCAGAGCGTCAGCTCTGGGCACATACACTCCAGAGCACTGGCTCATAATTGGACACACCAGTCCAGCCACTCCATGGTAGGCACGTGGGATCTCCCCAGGGCCAGAAATCAAACTGGTGTCCCCTGCACTGCAAGGCAGACTCTATCCACTGGACCACCAGGGGAGCCCCGTCCTTTCTTTTTTAGTCATCTTAGTAGGTAGAAGGTGGCATCCCATTGTGGGTTTTGGTAACAACTTCATTGACATATAATTTGCATGCACACAATTTCCCCTTTTGAAGTGCACAGTTCAGTGGGTTTTATTACATTCACTGTTTGCATAACCATCACCGCAATCAGTTTTGGAACACTTTCACCATCCTCCAAAGAAGCTCTGTACCTTTTAGCCATTTCATTATGGTTTTCATTTGCATTTCCCTCATGAGTAACCATGTTGAACATCTTTTCATGTTCTTATTGGCCATTCATACGTCTTCTCTGGAAAACTATCTATTCAAGTCTTTTGCCAGTTTTTCAGTGAGTTACTTTTCTCTTTATTGTTGAGTTGTTAGATTCTTTGTATATCCTAAATACAAATCCCTTATCAGATAAATGATTTGTAAACATTTTGTGAGTGGTCTTTTCACTTTCTTAGATCTATTTAGTTAGTTATTTTTTTCTGCTTCTTTTCCTTCCCATGTTCTGGTACCTGAGAACAGAATCAAGAGACTAGAAGCCTCTGGTACCAAAGACCATGCTGAGGGGACCAGAGCCTTACCCCCTTCCTTCTACTCCAAACATTATGGGAACCAGGACCACAAGCCCCATCTCTGCCAAGAAACGGAGGATGCCTTTTCACTTTCTTGACAATGTTCTTTGAAGCACAAAAATTTTAAATTTTGCATAGGTCTAATTTATCTATTTTTTTCTCATATCACTGTGTTTCTGGTATCATAGCTAAGTCCTAGTCGAAGGTCACAAAGATTTGTTCCTATGTTTTCTTTTAAGAGTTTTACAGTTTTAGGTCTTACATTTAGGCCTTTTATCTGTTGTGAGTGAATTTTTTGCATATGATGTGAGATCAGAGTCCAAATACATCCATTTATATATGGATATCCAGTTGTCTGAGAAACATTTGTTGAAAAGATCATTTTTTTACCCACCAAATTGCCTTGGCACACTTGCTGGAAATCAGTTAACCAAAATTGGGCAGGTTTATTTCTGGACACTCATTTCTAGTCCATTGAGCTTTAGGCCTGTCCCTATGCTATCACCACTGTTTTCATTACTACAGTTTTATTTTTTACTATTTTTTTTGAAATTAAGAGGTATGGTTCCTCCAACTTTGTTCTTCTTTTTCAAGATGGTTTTGGCTATTCTAAGACCCTTGCATTTCCATATGAATGTTAGGATCAGCTCACCAATTTCTGAAAAAAAGAATGCTGATGTTTTGATAGAAATTCCACTGGATCTGTGAGGCAATTTGGAGCAATGTCATCTTAACAATATTAAACGCTTTGATTCATGAATGTGAGATGTCTTTCCAGTGATTTCAATCTTTAAATTTCTTTCAACATTTTAAAGTTTTGATATACAATTCTGGCACTTCTTCTATTAAATAGGTTCCTAGTTATTTTGATTTTTGATGCCATTGGAAATAGAACTGTTCTCTTAATTTCATTTCCTTTTCCTTGAAATCCACCATAGTCTCTGTTTTTCATTGTAACTTTTGAACCATTTCTGGTTCCCAGTCGTCTTTTATATTTTAGCCCCAACCAGTGCTGGTGTATCTGAATTTGAGTTTCTGATCCATACGGAAACAGCACTGCCACATATTGAATCTGGGATTGGCTGAAAGCTCTCTCTAATGATCCGTGATGTCTTACATGAGACAGGGCAGAATTATCAAGTGCTGTAAGAACAAGCTCTGGAGTCAAACCACCTAGACTCCAATCTACCCGCTTCCACCATTTACTAGATAGTGACTTTGGAGGAGTTATATAATCTCTGAGTCTCAGTTTTATCTTCTGTAAAATGTGGATAATAATCTTATTTCAGAGAGTAACCAGGTACCAGAGTAAGTGTTTCTGGTATCATAGCTAAGTCCTAGTCGAAGGTCACAAAGATTTGTTCCTATGTTTTCTTTTAAGAGTTTTACAGTTTTAGGTCTTACATTTAGGCCTTTTATCTGTTGTGAGTGAATTTTTTGCATATGATGTGAGATCAGAGTCCAAATACATCCATTTATATATGGATATCCAGTTGTCTGAGAAACATTTGTTGAAAAGATCATTTTTTTACCCACCAAATTGCCTTGGCACACTTGCTGGAAATCAGTTAACCAAAATTGGGCAGGTTTATTTCTGGACACTCATTTCTAGTCCATTGAGCTTTAGGCCTGTCCCTATGCTATCACCACTGTTTTCATTACTACAGTTTTATTTTTTACTATTTTTTTTGAAATTAAGAGGTATGGTTCCTCCAACTTTGTTCTTCTTTTTCAAGATGGTTTTGGCTATTCTAAGACCCTTGCATTTCCATATGAATGTTAGGATCAGCTCACCAATTTCTGAAAAAAAGAATGCTGATGTTTTGATAGAAATTCCACTGGATCTGTGAGGCAATTTGGAGCAATGTCATCTTAACAATATTAAACGCTTTGATTCATGAATGTGAGATGTCTTTCCAGTGATTTCAATCTTTAAATTTCTTTCAACATTTTAAAGTTTTGATATACAATTCTGGCACTTCTTCTATTAAATAGGTTCCTAGTTATTTTGATTTTTGATGCCATTGGAAATAGAACTGTTCTCTTAATTTCATTTCCTTTTCCTTGAAATCCACCATAGTCTCTGTTTTTCATTGTAACTTTTGAACCATTTCTGGTTCCCAGTCGTCTTTTATATTTTAGCCCCCAACCAGTGCTGGTGTATCTGAATTTGAGTTTCTGATCCATACGGAAACAGCACTGCCACATATTGAATCTGGGATTGGCTGAAAGCTCTCTCTAATGATCCGTGATGTCTTACATGAGACAGGGCAGAATTATCAAGTGCTGTAAGAACAAGCTCTGGAGTCAAACCACCTAGACTCCAATCTACCCGCTTCCACCATTTACTAGATAGTGACTTTGGAGGAGTTATATAATCTCTGAGTCTCAGTTTTATCTTCTGTAAAATGTGGATAATAATCTTATTTCAGAGAGTAACCAGGTACCAGAGTAACCAGGATGGAGAAACCGATCTTGGGGGTAAAAGAATGGATTTCACTTTAAATATGTTGAACTTGAGTGTCTTTTGGAACATGAACTAAAAGATCTAAGGAGTAGTTGAAAAAGGACTGGGTGACAGTGACTAAAAATAACTTTTTAGAAAAGTCTTACAGTCCATATGTTTTACAATTCTGCAATATATTGCTGTAAAGATAATATGCATTCATAGGAAGCAACAGATTTGCCTTAAAAAATGAATACCCTTTAGAGGCACACACGCTTTTAAGGACTTCCCACTCTAGCAGAAGATGGGTTAGAGGATTAATGTGGGAACACTGCTTTGGGAAACTGGTTCTAAACCCACTCTACCATTTAGCAGTGAGGCAACTCTGGGGGTTATTTTACTCTTCTGAGGCATGGTCTCATCTTTATTGCTCGATGGTCTAATTATATTTGTTGATGTAGTTATTGTGAGCACTGCAGAAACTAACATGTGAAGTGCTCATGCCATTGCCTTGTAGAGTCTTGAAGCACTGTGCTTAGTCACTCAGTCATGTCTGATTCTTTTTTAAATTTTTATTTATTTATTTATTTTTGGCTATTCTGGGTTTTCACTGCTACCACAGGCTCTTCTCTAGTTGCAGGGAGTTGGGGGCTACTCTCCAGTTGAGGTAAGCAGGCTTCTTGTTGTGGTGACTTCTCTTGCTGTGAAACTCGGGCTCTAGGGCACGTGGGCTTCAGTTGTTGTGTCACATGGGCTCCATAGTTGTGGCTCCAAGGCTCTAGAGCACAGGCTCCATTGTGGCTCATGGACTTAGTTGCTCCACAGCATGTGGGATCTTCCCGGATCAGAGATGGAATCCGTGTCTCCTGCATTGGCACACAAGTGCCTCACCACTGAGCTACCAGGGAAGCCCAGTTGTGTCCGACTCTTTGTGATTGCATGAACTGTAGCCCTCCAGGTTTCTCTTTATTTAAGGTTAAATCAAAATGAGTTCTAAATATTGCCTGATCGCTGTAGTTCTTGAAAAACAAACTGACCATGTGTTATCTTTTATCTCAGTCTCAGTTTTATCTTCTGTAAAATGTGGATAATAATCTTATTTCAGAGAGTAACCAGGTACCAGAGTAACCAGGATGGAGAAACCGATCTTGGGGGTAAAAGAATGGATTTCACTTTAAATATGTTGAACTTGAGTGTCTTTTGGAACATGAACTAAAAGATCTAAGGAGTAGTTGAAAAAGGACTGGGTGACAGTGACTAAAAATAACATTTTAGAAAAGTCTTACAGCCCATATGTTTTACAATTCTGCAATATATTGCTGTAAAGATAATATGCATTCATAGGAAGCAACAGATTTGCCTTAAAAAATGAATACCCTTTAGAGGCACACACGCTTTTAAGGACTTCCCACTCTAGCAGAAGATGGGTTAGAGGATTAATGTGGGAACACTGCTTTGGGAAACTGGTTCTAAACCCACTCTACCATTTAGCAGTGAGGCAACTCTGGGGGTTATTTTACTCTTCTGAGGCATGGTCTCATCTTTATTGCTCGATGGTCTAATTATATTTGTTGATGTAGTTATTGTGAGCACTGCAGAAACTAACATGTGAAGTGCTCATGCCATTGCCTTGTAGAGTCTTGAAGCACTGTGCTTAGTCACTCAGTCATGTCTGATTCTTTTTTAAATTTTTATTTATTTATTTATTTTTGGCTATTCTGGGTTTTCACTGCTACCACAGGCTCTTCTCTAGTTGCAGGGAGTTGGGGGCTACTCTCCAGTTGAGGTAAGCAGGCTTCTTGTTGTGGTGACTTCTCTTGCTGTGAAACTCGGGCTCTAGGGCACGTGGGCTTCAGTTGTTGTGTCACATGGGCTCCATAGTTGTGGCTCCAAGGCTCTAGAGCACAGGCTCCATTGTGGCTCATGGACTTAGTTGCTCCACAGCATGTGGGATCTTCCCGGATCAGAGATGGAATCCGTGTCTCCTGCATTGGCACACAAGTGCCTCACCACTGAGCTACCAGGGAAGCCCAGTTGTGTCCGACTCTTTGTGATTGCATGAACTGTAGCCCTCCAGGTTTCTCTTTATTTAAGGTTAAATCAAAATGAGTTCTAAATATTGCCTGATCGCTGTAGTTCTTGAAAAACAAACTGACCATGTGTTATCTTTTATCTCAGTCTACTGCATTGTTCTCTACATATGTACATGCTTGTAAAACCTAGACCTTGGGGTATGTCTGCTCCTTAAGTAAATATTATTTTCTCTCCTTCAATCTTGCTGTAAACATTGGAACCCATGTAGCATATGTTTGATTATTTTTTTTACTGTTTCATAAGAAGTGTGTAGATTTACATTTATGTTTAAGTATATACATTTATGCTTATATGCTTAAATGTGTACACATGCTCAAACCCACACACACCTAAAGGTCATTCACAATGTTTCCATATCTGAGACATGAACTTTCTAAGTCCTTTCTCAGGACATTAAAATTCCCACATTTGGATTATACTTATAGCCATTCTTAGGATCTTTATGTTCTGGACTCAATGTTTATGTCCTCCCCAACTTCGTATGTTACCATCTTAACCCCCCAATAGGATGGTATTTGATGAGATCAGGAGAGTGGAGCCTCATGAATGAAATGAGTGCTCATCCAGAGACTCCAGGGACCTTTCCTGGTGGTTCAGTGGCTAGGTCTCTGTGCTCCCAATGCAGGGGTCTCAGTTTCCTAGTTGGGAAACTAGGTCCCACATGGCACAACTAAGATCCAGCACAGCCGAATAAATTTTGAAAATAAAAAAATAAAAATAAAAGAGACTCCAGAGAGCTCTTGCTCCTTTGCCCATGTGAGAAGATGGCCATTTATGAACCAGAAAGTGAGCCCTCACCAAACATTAAATCTGCTGGTGCAATGATCTTGGACCTTCCAGTCTCCACAACTATGAGAAACAAATTTCTGTTGTTTATGAGCTACCCAGTTTCTATGATAATTTGTTGTGGAAGCCTGAACTAAGACATCTTACATCTACATAGAATTCTGCAGTTATAGAAATTAGATGCATTAATAAGAGACCAGAGAAACCTACTATATAAATATATTTGGCGACCCTGAGGTAGTACATGCATGCTAAGTCACTCAGTCATGTCTGACTCTTTGCGACCCCATGAACTGTAGCCTGCCAGGCTCCTCTGTCCACGGGATTGTCCAGGCAAGAATACTGGAGTGGGTTTGCATTTCCTACTCCAGAGAATCTTGCCAACTCAGGGAATTAACTAGAGTCTCCTGCATTAGCAGGCAGGTTCTTTACCACCGAACCACCTGGGAAGTCCATAAGTCCCTGAGCAGTGGAGAATTAGAGTATTCAAAGAAAAAAATATACTTTCCTGAAATGAAGAACAGAATCTACAAATTTAAAGGGTGCACTGTGTTGTAGGAAAAATGAACACAGATGCTTGGAAACATGACATGGCCACATGAAATGACTAAACTCATCAGTTAAGTGAATAATCCTACCTATATCTAGGTAAAAAACACAAGTCACTTGGAATAAGAAGAGGTAAATCTGGTTTCAAACCTATTCACAGCAATGATCCGTGTTACAAGATGTTAGAGCAATGTTTATAAAGTTCTAAGGAGAAATGAGGATAATCCAAGGATGTTATACTCTGCCCAAATTCTGTGTATGGAGGCAGCCAACGAACAGTCTCAAATATGCAAAGGATTGGCTCATGTAAGGCACATACAAATCCTTTCTTTTGAATTTATTCTTTGGTGGTTGTTTATTTTTGGCTAAGCTGAATTGCCGTGAGCAGGGCTTACTCTCTGGTTGTGGCACACCGGTTCTACAGTGAGGGCTCAGTAGTTGTGGTGCATGGGCTTAGATGCCCTGTGGCATGTGGGGCCTTAGTTCCCAGGCCAGGAATCAAACTAGTGTCCCCTGCATTGGCAGGTAGATTCTTAATCACTTGACCACCGGGGAAGTCCCCAAACAATACTTCTTGAAAAAGCTACCTATTGATGAAATCAAGCCAAGTAAGACATTTCACAATGAAAAACTAGGGAATGGGGAAAACAGAATACAACAAGACTAGTCACGAAGTCAACTCTATGTACATCTAGAAATAAGGCAAAACAATTGCAGCTATTCCAAGCTATTACGATCTACATGTCTGAACAAGAAAGAAAAGCTGCAGGCAAAGTGAGGAGGACATCCATGCAGTGGTGTGGCCCTGAATGGAGTGTCAGAGGCAGGTGGAGCAAGGGTGAGCGTCCCCTCAGGGGAGCAACTCAGCGCAGGGCGGGTGTCTGTCTGCATCTGAGCAGGCTGCCCGGCTTGGAGTGCAAGGAGTTGGAGCCTGTGCCCAGGGAGAAGGGTGTCCACGTGAGTGGTGATGGTGATGATGATGGTAGTGATGGCTCAGTGCGGGGTTGAGCGTCTGAGCCAGATGAGGAAAACGTCCATGCTTGGGGGTGACCTGGTAAGGGTATCGGAGCCCAAATAGGTTGGAGGAGGGCCACCCTGGGACGTCCAGACTGGCATAGATTATGAGAGCTTGAGAAGGATGAAGCGGAATCCCCACTGAAGGGACATTAAAAAGTTCTTATTTTTATGATTTTACTTATTTAAATGTGCCTTAACACATCAGATTTTCTCCCCGTGATATTGCAGCTACTTAAGGAGGAAACAACACAGAAAATACATTAAAACTCTTGATGTGCTGAATGTCAACAAACTCTGGGATTAACAGATCACATGATACCAATTCCTTTCTTGCTTTACTAATACATAAATAATTCTTGGTATATCAATAAAGAATTTTTCATGCTAATTTAATAAAATATTTTAATGTTATTTAAAGAATGTAAACTTGGTCGACTGCTGAGAGACCCTGAAAATTCCCAACCACCTCACTTTGCAAAGCCCGTTCACCTCTTTCCTGATCAGGCCCATGAAGCTCAGTCAGCACACAGAATTTTCTAGGACACCACCCACTGCAAAGGTTGAACCCTGGATCCAGCTCTGAATTTCCTTGTGGTTTCACACTTACTACATTTTCTTCTCACCTTGCCACTACCCACGCAGACTCAGCCTTCTTGGCTGTTTATCAGCCTTGGGTTGCTTCACTTCCTGGCTTCGGGGAAGCTACAGCTGTAAGAGCTTTTGCAGGCTAAGCTGGTGCCTTATATTAAAAGCACACAAATTAGAACAGAGATGCAGAAAAGCCACAAGTGCACTTTCTGATGGTGCTGGAGTGTGAAGAACCATGCTTCCCCAACTCTCGCTGTGGTCCTCTGGTGAAGAGGTCTCTGTGATCTCCAGTCATTCACAAACCGTCTCTGAGGTATTTGCGGGGTGGTAGTCTCTACACCGTGAATGGAAACTTGCATCCAGGACACTGGGAATGCCATAATGGATCAGAATAATGGTTCGGTGGGCCCAGGGTTTTTTTCACGGCTTTCAATGCCATCAAGCTTCATCCGTAGTAGTTCCAAACTCTGGTGTCTGAACTGATGCCGATATGGGAACACTTTTCTTTAATTAATCTGTAATGAAATAGAAAGAGTGAGAATAATGTGCGAGAACATGTCCAAATGTTTTGGGGGAAAGAATTGTCCTTTATCCTGAGACTATGTTCTTAAGTTTGGGGGTTTGTTTTTGGTTTGTTTTTGGTTGCACTGGATCTTCATGGGAGCAAGAGGGCTTTTCTAGTTGCCCCGAGGTATGTGGGATCTTAGTTTCCTGACTATGAATGGAAAAGAGGGATTCTTAACCACTGTATCACCAGTTAAGTCTCCTTACATTTTTTTTCTCAGTTTCAAAAATATCCCTCCTTTTGTGAGATGCAGGTGATAGTCGATGGTGGGTTGTTTGTTGTTGTGTGGGTCTTGCTTGGTAAAATAAAAAAGAGATCATCATAGTCCCTGTGCAACTTTTTTTCAATATTTTCTTTTTAAAAAAAATTGTGCTGAGATACACATAACTTGAAAGGTACCATCTGAATAATTTTCAAGTATACAGTCCAAGGGTATCAAGTTCATTCACAGTGTTGTGCAACCTTCTCCAGTACCCACCTCTGGAACTCTCTTTGTCCTGCTTTACCCATTGAACAATCCCACTGCAAAGGTTGAACCCTGGATCCAGCTCTGAATTTCCTTGTGGTTTCACACTTACTACATTTTCTTCTCACCTTGCCACTACCCACGCAGACTCAGCCTTCTTGGCTGTTTATCAGCCTTGGGTTGCTTCACTTCCTGGCTTCGGGGAAGCTACAGCTGTAAGAGCTTTTGCAGGCTAAGCTGGTGCCTTATATTAAAAGCACACAAATTAGAACAGAGATGCAGAAAAGCCACAAGTGCACTTTCTGATGGTGCTGGAGTGTGAAGAACCATGCTTCCCCAACTCTCGCTGTGGTCCTCTGGTGAAGAGGTCTCTGTGATCTCCAGTCATTCACAAACCGTCTCTGAGGTATTTGCGGGGTGGTAGTCTCTACACCGTGAATGGAAACTTGCATCCAGGACACTGGGAATGCCATAATGGATCAGAATAATGGTTCGGTGGGCCCAGGGTTTTTATCACGGCTTTCAATGCCATCAAGCTTCATCCGTAGTAGTTCCAAACTCTGGTGTCTGAACTGATGCCGATATGGGAACACTTTTCTTTAATTAATCTGTAATGAAATAGAAAGAGTGAGAATAATGTGCGAGAACATGTCCAAATGTTTTGGGGGAAAGAATTGTCCTTTATCCTGAGACTATGTTCTTAAGTTTGGGGGTTTGTTTTTGGTTTGTTTTTGGTTGCACTGGATCTTCATGGGAGCAAGAGGGCTTTTTCTAGTTGCCCCGAGGTATGTGGGATCTTAGTTTCCTGACTATGAATGGAAAAGAGGGATTCTTAACCACTGTATCACCAGTTAAGTCTCCTTACATTTTTTTTCTCAGTTTCAAAAATATCCCTCCTTTTGTGAGATGCAGGTGATAGTCGATGGTGGGTTGTTTGTTGTTGTGTGGGTCTTGCTTGGTAAAATAAAAAAGAGATCATCATAGTCCCTGTGCAACTTTTTTTCAATATTTTCTTTTTAAAAAAAATTGTGCTGAGATACACATAACTTGAAAGGTACCATCTGAATAATTTTCAAGTATACAGTCCAAGGGTATCAAGTTCATTCACAGTGTTGTGCAACCTTCTCCAGTACCCACCTCTGGAACTCTCTTTGTCCTGCTTTACCCATTGAACAATCACTCCCATTTCCTCCTCCCCTTCCCCACCCTGGGCTACTATCATTTACTTTCTGCCTCTATGAGTTTGACTACTCTAGGTACCTCATAGAAGAGAAACTATACAGTACTTGGCTTTTTATGACTGGCTTCTTTCACTTAGCATAATGTTCTCAAGGTTCATCCATGGTGTAGCAACTGCCAATATTTTCTTCCTTTTGAGAGGGGAATAATGTTCCATTGATGTAAACGTCACTTTTGTTTATCCATTTTTGTGTCAATGGACGTTTGTATTATTTCTGCTTATTGTAAACAATGCTGCTATAAATATGGGTATACAAATACTCTTTTTTTAATTGAGGTAAGATTTACATAAAACACACAGATTCTCATGAACTATTTGATGAGCTTTGACAAATATATTAATATAATGCCACCCTGTAGAACATTTCTATGACCTCAGAAAGCTCATCACTGTCTCCTCCCAGACAAACTCCTCCCCCTCTCCTGATTTTTATCACCACTATCGATTAGTTTTGCCTGTTCTAGAACTTCATGAAAATGGAATCATACAGTATGTACTCTTTTGTGTCTGGCATCTTTTGCTTGCTATAAGGTTTTTTTGAGATTCAGCCACATTATTGTAACTCATTACCTTTCATTGCTAAGTATTATGCCATTGTACACATACATACAATTTGTTTATCTGTTCTCATTTGGGTTGCTTCCAGTTTGGAGTAATTATGAGTCAAGCCTGCTAAGAACATTCTTGAATATATTTTTTGTGGATACATATTTTCATTTCTCTTAGGTAAAGGCCTAGAAATAGAATCTCTCTCATAGGAGAGTTGTATGTGTAACTTTATTAGAAAATGCTAAAAAGTTTTCCAAAGTGTTTTGCTTTGTTGTATGTTTACCATTTTACCCCTTGGCCCTCAGCAATGTCTGAGACTCCCAGTTTTACCACATTTTTCACCGTTTAAATATTTATTTATTTATTTATTTGGGGGGGGATGGGGTGGGAGGGAGTGGGGTGGGCGGGCCACTTCCATTGGTCTTTCATTTGTCTATTTTCATCCATCTTTGTTCTGTGGCCCATGTGGGCCTCCCATCGCAGTGGCCTCTGTTGTCGCAGAGCACTGGCTCTGGGCACATACACTCTAGAGCTCCGGCTCGGTAATTGGACACATCCGTCCAGCCACTCCGCGGGCACGTGGGATCTTCCCAGGCCAGGGATTGAACCGGCACCCCTTGCACTGCAAGGCGGTGTTCTTACCCACTGGACCACCAGGGAAGCCCATTTTTCACCATTTGATATTGTCAAATAAAAATATTTGAAGAGAATGGACTTATGGATACAGCAGAGGTAAAAGGGGGTGGGATGAATGGAGAGAATGGCATTGACGGATATATACTACTATGTTTTAAAAATATAGCTAGTGGGAAGCCTCTGTGTAACATAGGAAGCCCAGACTGGTGCTCTGTGATGACCTAGAGGGGTGGGATGGGTGGGTGGAAGGGAGGGATATATATATATATATATGAGGGAAGTAATATATATATATATATACATATATATATACACACACACACATACTTATAGCTGATTTACACTGTAGTATAGCAGAAACCAACCCAACATTGTAAAGCAGTTAGCCTCCAATTAAAAATAAATGTTTAAAAAACTTATCCTGACTTAGTGATTATACCAGCTTTTCTTCCCTCACATAGTAAAACTGATGAAAAAGAAAATTTAAAACAATTTTAGCCATTCTTATTGATGTATAGTAGTGATAGGGACAGAATGAAGGGACAGAATTGTCTGAGGGACTCTTGAGAGTCTTCTCCAGCACCATAGCTTGAAAGCCTCAATTCTTTGGCACTCAGCCTTCTTTATTGTCCAGCCATCTGTACATGGTTACTAGAAAATGCATAGCTTCACTGTATGGATATTTGTCGGCAAAGTAATGTCTCTGCTTTTTAATAAGCTGTTTAGGTTCGTCATAGCTTTTCTACCAAGAAGCAAGCATCTTTAAATTTCATGATTACAGTCATGGTCTGCAGTCTTTTTGGAGCCCAAGAAAATAAAGTCTGTCACTGTTTCCATGTTTTCCCCATCTGTTTGCTGAAATGACACCAGTCCATTTCAGTAGTACCTGTACAACTTAATAACTTCCAGAGGCAGTTAATTGCCTTCAGGATTATTACCAGATGGCTTTGGTAGGACAGGATTCTTCAGATAAAAGTTAAAGAAACACAACTTTAAACCAGTTTAGGTGGAAAGCAGAATGTACTGCCTCCTGCAACCAGACCATGGAGGGAGAGGTGGAGCTGCCCTCAGGAGTGACTGATTATCTTCAGATCACTCTCTGGTGTATCCTTTCCTCTCTGCCTCTCTTTGCCTGTTGGCTTCATTTTTGAAATTCCACTGTCCCCGCCATATTGGAACTCTGTCTTCCAGCAAGTCTAGGTTTCCATCCACCCAGCAGAGAAGAAAGTACCCTCCCATAAGTTCCCACTGGAGAACTCTGATAATCCTGCCTTGGGGTTTATGACATCTGTGAACCAATAACCGTATTTATGGTAGAGACCTGTCTGAGTTATGAAAGAGCTAGAAGTTGGAGAAACTGTGATTGGGCAGCTCTGCCATAGGTATGTTTCCTTTTCTATTCCAAAAGGGAAGTTTCCAGAGAAGCAGAATAAGACAAAACAATAAATGTCACCAATAAATATACACCCCCTGACTTTTTTGGGGCGGGGTAGAGGGTGGGGTGGGGAGGGAGGGGGGCGGGCGGGCCAATTCTATTGGTCTTTCATTTGTCTACTTTCATACATCTTTGTTCTTTGGTCTGTATGGGCCTCCCATCGCAGCGGCGTCTGTCGTTGCGGAGCGCTGGCTCTGGGCGCATGCGCTCCAGAGCTCCAGCTCGGTAATTGGACACATGGGTCCAGCCGCTCCGCGGCACGTGGGATCTTCCCAGGCCAGGGATCGAACCGGTGCCCCTTGCACTGCAAGGCGTTGTCCTTACCCACTGGACCACCAGGGAAGCCCGCCCCTTGACTTTTAAGAAAAGTTTATATTTCCGTGAAATACAAATGCTTGGAACCCTTATTCTTCAATTCACTGAAACCACAAGTCAGGGATATGACCCAGACACTTTAAAAATTTGTTTTTTTTTATGAAGTATAGTTGATTTGCAATGTTGTATTAGTTTCTGGTATACAACAAGTGATTCATATATATATTAATATATATTCAGATATAGATATATTCTTTTTTATATTCTTTTCCATTATGGTTTATTACAGGATATTGAATATAGTGCCCTGTGCTCTACAGTAGGACCTTACTGTTTGTGTATTTTCTACATAGTAGTTGGTATCTGGTAATCCCAAACTCCTAGTTTATCCCTTCTCTATCCTTTTTCTGCTATGGTAACCATACATTTGTTTTCTGTGTCTGTGAATCTGTTTCTGTTTTGTAAATAAGTTCATCTGCACCATATTTTAGATTCCATATATAAATGATATCATTTGGCATTTGTTGTTTTCTTTCTGACTTACGTCTCTTAGTATGATCATCTCTAGGTCCACTTATGTTGCTGTAAATGGCATTATTTCATTCTTTTTTATGGTTGAGTTTGCATGCTGCAACTAAAAGATCCCACATACTGCAAGAAAGACTTAAGATCCTACATGCTACGACTAAGACCTGAGACAGTCAAATAAATAAATAATAAATAAACATTAAAAAAATTCCTCCCCTTTTGGCCATTCTATCCTCCTTCCACTCATTAAGAGCCATGATGGTTACCAGAAATTGGGAAAGAAAAAAGCCATCAAGGAACTCAGAAAGGCTAACATCATCCTCCCTCTTAAGAGCTTTTTAAGGACTGGGAAAGTACCCATGGTTAGGTTACCCCATAAAGCACCAGCAAAGCAGGAGCATCCAAATGAGAGAAACATTCATCTTTCATGCCATGCATTTGGTAATCCCTAAATCTAGAAGGAAGTTATTTTGTTCAAGAATATATGTAAGCTTTGTGCCATTTTGAAAAATAAAATTTTGATTCAAGTTTTATTTTGGGCATGGGAAACTAATTTCTTTTGTTCTTAAGGATTGGAGGTGCTTCTTTTTTTTTTTTTTTAAACTTTTATTTATTTATTTTTGGCTGTGCTGGGTCTTTGGTGATGTGTGGGTTTAGCTGCTCTGCGGTATGTGGGATCTTCCTGGATCAGGGCTCGAACCCGTGTCTCCTGCATTGGCAGATGGGTTCTTATCCACTGAGCCACAAGGGAAGCCCTGGAGGTGCTTCTTAATCTGGCTTGAATTATGTTTTCCTGACTTCTATCTTCAGAGCTTTGTACTGGATCTGGCATAAAGACAGTGCTTAGTCAAGTTCTATTGGAGAGATTAATACATGGATGGAAGACCCGTGCTCTACAGTAGGACCTTACTGTTTGTGTATTTTCTACATAGTAGTTGGTATCTGGTAATCCCAAACTCCTAGTTTATCCCTTCTCTATCCTTTTTCTGCTATGGTAACCATACATTTGTTTTCTGTGTCTGTGAATCTGTTTCTGTTTTGTAAATAAGTTCATCTGCACCATATTTTAGATTCCATATATAAATGATATCATTTGGCATTTGTTGTTTTCTTTCTGACTTACGTCTCTTAGTATGATCATCTCTAGGTCCACTTATGTTGCTGTAAATGGCATTATTTCATTCTTTTTTATGGTTGAGTTTGCATGCTGCAACTAAAAGATCCCACATACTGCAAGAAAGACTTAAGATCCTACATGCTACGACTAAGACCTGAGACAGTCAAATAAATAAATAATAAATAAACATTAAAAAAATTCCTCCCCTTTTGGCCATTCTATCCTCCTTCCACTCATTAAGAGCCATGATGGTTACCAGAAATTGGGAAAGAAAAAAGCCATCAAGGAACTCAGAAAGGCTAACATCATCCTCCCTCTTAAGAGCTTTTTAAGGACTGGGAAAGTACCCATGGTTAGGTTACCCCATAAAGCACCAGCAAAGCAGGAGCATCCAAATGAGAGAAACATTCATCTTTCATGCCATGCATTTGGTAATCCCTAAATCTAGAAGGAAGTTATTTTGTTCAAGAATATATGTAAGCTTTGTGCCATTTTGAAAATAAAATTTTGATTCAAGTTTTATTTTGGGCATGGGAAACTAATTTCTTTTGTTCTTAAGGATTGGAGGTGCTTCTTTTTTTTTTTTTTTAAACTTTTATTTATTTATTTTTGGCTGTGCTGGGTCTTTGGTGATGTGTGGGTTTAGCTGCTCTGCGGTATGTGGGATCTTCCTGGATCAGGGCTCGAACCCGTGTCTCCTGCATTGGCAGATGGGTTCTTATCCACTGAGCCACAAGGGAAGCCCTGGAGGTGCTTCTTAATCTGGCTTGAATTATGTTTTCCTGACTTCTATCTTCAGAGCTTTGTACTGGATCTGGCATAAAGACAGTGCTTAGTCAAGTTCTATTGGAGAGATTAATACATGGATGGAAGACCCAGAGAGTAGAATGAAGTGCTAGGAAGGTGACGGGAGTGGGGTGTACAACTGCATTGGGAAGCAGGACCAGAGAACCTGCTGGAACATCTGTGCTGGTGCCCCTAGAGATTTGCTCTTATTTCCATCTATTCTGACTTCTCTTTGGTTGCATCAGTTCAACCTGATATTTTGGTTTTTGTGTCTGTTGTTTTGGTCGTGCTGCACAGTATGTGGAATCTTAGTCCCCCAACTAGGGATTGAACCCGTGTGCCTTGCATTGGAAGCATGGAGTCCTAACCACTAGCCAGCCAGGCAAGTCCCCAGTTCAGTTTGTTTTTATCTGGCTCCATTGTCTGTTCTTCCCTTTCTGTGTCAATTGTTTCCCTTCTCTATTGAGCATATGACCTAGTAATCTCTTCTGATGAGGGTCATTTTGTACACCCACTGCTTTATTCTGTGTCCCAGGCACACAGGGTTTCTCAGGGATCCTTGACTTTTGCGTAGGCTTGCAGCATTTCAGCAGCTGCCTTCTCGTCACAGCTATCCTCCTGCGCCGTTTCCACCCAGATCTGTAACAGAGGGATGACTGCAGATTGTTCCCATAAATAGTATCAGTCTCTTCACCTTCTGGAGCTTCATCTTGTACTCTTGAGATAGAGTCCAGCTGGCTGGGTGCAAATGTGCTTTGTTTGTGCCAACTCTGTCTCGGCAAGTATTTTCATCAAAATGAGAGACTGAAATTGCTGACTGCCAGAGCATCCCTGGTAACAGAAGATTTTTCTGGCTGAGAGGTGTCAGTTGTGCTCTGGGTCTTTTATGCAAGATCTCACAGTCTCAGTTTATTGCTGTTTTTATTCAAGGATGTCTTTGGATCTAGGCAGACCTAACTCCATCTGGGCAAGAGAGCACTCTGTCCCATTTGAATTTGCTGCTAGACTCTAGGAGTAGCTCTGGGCAGAATTAGAAAATAGAGATTTCCCTGGTGATCCAGTGGTTAAGAATCTGCCTGCCAATGCAGGGGACACAGGTTGGAACACTGGGCCAGAAAAATACCACATGCTATGCGGCAACTAGAGCCTGTGCTCCACAGTAAGAGAAACTAATGAGAAGCCCGTGCACTTCAATTAGACAAGTTCTGCTTGCCACAACTAGAGAAATCCCATGCTACGCAATGAAGATCCAGTGCAGCCAAAAAATAAATAATTTTTTTTTAAAAAGAAAATCAGCTTAAGGTGTAACTCAAGTAAAACTAAACTATACTCAGCTCTGTCTCAGCACTGTTACCTCCAAAGAAATTCAGACATAATTCTCATAAAAGCCCTGACAAGTACGGTAAGTCTTCATGGAAGTTATCGTTATCTCTCTGGAAGTCTCACATTTCTTAAGACCTTCCTCCAACTTAAGATAACCAGCACTTTGTACACAGAGTCTCACTGTATTACAGCAGTTCCTCTTCCTTCTCCCTCCTTTTGTTCTTCACACGTCCCCACCCCCATCCCAGGAAAGGACAAACAGATATGCCTCATAAACGCTGAGGAAATAAAACCTTCTGCTACTTTGGTTTGGTTGGTGAAGCAGGTTGGTATTGACTGGCCATGGTGATTGGTTCAGGGGTAGGCATATGACCCCATCGGATCAGCAAAATTGATAGCACAGAGGATGAGATGGTTGGCTGGCATGCCGACTCAATCGACATGGGTTTGAGCAAACTCCAGGAGACTGTGAAGGACAGGGAGGCCTGGTGTGCTGCAGTCCATGGGATTGCAAAGAGTCAGACACAACTGAGCGACTGAACAATAACAAATCCTCTGTTTGTTGCTGAGTATGAATAAGAAAGCATGTGGCCTTAGGAGCTTCTGGTAGCCCTACTAGGACCACAGAGGGAGTCAGAATAAAGTGAACATTGTATTACAGAAGACAAAGTAAGGGGCAAAAAGAAAGCAGGTGCTTGGGGACCATTTAGTTACAGGATAAAGCCATGCTTGAACCCACGCTTCTCCTCTGGACTTCTCAGTTCTATGAGCCAATACATTCCATTCATTATTCAAACTAAAATGAGGCAGGTTTTCTGATACTTACAACTGAAAGTAACTGATACCCACTTCCTTCCTTCTCTGCCTCATGAGAATAGAACTCCTATCCATTTGGTGCTGGTTAATAGAGAGTTTTTGAAACACAGATAAAAATCATTGTTATGGCCTCAGGTTTGGGCAGCAGCCTATCTATGCCCTAGAATCAGGCCTGATTAAAATTGAAATAGAGGGGCTTCCCTGGTGGTCCAGTGGGTAAGGACACTGCCTTGCAGTGCAAGGGGCGCCGGTTCGATCCCTGGCCTGGGAAGATCCCACGTGCCGCGGAGCGGCTGGACCGATGTGTTCGGATCCCTGGGGACCTGGGAAGAAAGGGAGGCCCACGCAAAATTCAGACATAATTCTCATAAAAGCCCTGACAAGTACGGTAAGTCTTCATGGAAGTTATCGTTATCTCTCTGGAAGTCTCACATTTCTTAAGACCTTCCTCCAACTTAAGATAACCAGCACTTTGTACACAGAGTCTCACTGTATTACAGCAGTTCCTCTTCCTTCTCCCTCCTTTTGTTCTTCACACGTCCCCACCCCCATCCCAGGAAAGGACAAACAGATATGCCTCATAAACGCTGAGGAAATAAAACCTTCTGCTACTTTGGTTTGGTTGGTGAAGCAGGTTGGTATTGACTGGCCATGGTGATTGGTTCAGGGGTAGGCATATGACCCCATCGGATCAGCAAAATTGATAGCACAGAGGATGAGATGGTTGGCTGGCATGCCGACTCAATCGACATGGGTTTGAGCAAACTCCAGGAGACTGTGAAGGACAGGGAGGCCTGGTGTGCTGCAGTCCATGGGATTGCAAAGAGTCAGACACAACTGAGCGACTGAACAATAACAAATCCTCTGTTTGTTGCTGAGTATGAATAAGAAAGCATGTGGCCTTAGGAGCTTCTGGTAGCCCTACTAGGACCACAGAGGGAGTCAGAATAAAGTGAACATTGTATTACAGAAGACAAAGTAAGGGGCAAAAAGAAAGCAGGTGCTTGGGGACCATTTAGTTACAGGATAAAGCCATGCTTGAACCCACGCTTCTCCTCTGGACTTCTCAGTTCTATGAGCCAATACATTCCATTCATTATTCAAACTAAAATGAGGCAGGTTTTCTGATACTTACAACTGAAAGTAACTGATACCCACTTCCTTCCTTCTCTGCCTCATGAGAATAGAACTCCTATCCATTTGGTGCTGGTTAATAGAGAGTTTTTGAAACACAGATAAAAATCATTGTTATGGCCTCAGGTTTGGGCAGCAGCCTATCTATGCCCTAGAATCAGGCCTGATTAAAATTGAAATAGAGGGGCTTCCCTGGTGGTCCAGTGGGTAAGGACACTGCCTTGCAGTGCAAGGGGCGCCGGTTCGATCCCTGGCCTGGGAAGATCCCACGTGCCGCGGAGCGGCTGGACCGATGTGTCCAATCACCGAGCCGGAGCTCTGGAGCGCATGCGCCCAGAGCCGGCACTCTGCAGTGACAGACGCCACCTCAATGGGAGGCCCACACGGGCCAAAGAACAAAGACGGATGAAAATAGAGAAATGGAAGACCAATGGAAGTGGCCCGCCCGCCCCCCTCCCTCCCCAACCTGACCCCCGCCCAAAATAAATAATAAATAAATAAATCTTAAAAAAAAAATTGAAATAGAGGGGCTTCCCTGGTGGTCCAGTGGGTAAGGACACCGCCTTGCAGTGCAAGGGGCGCCGGTTCGATCCCTGGCCTGGGAAGATGCCGTGTGCCGCAGAGCGGCTGGATCAATGTGTTCAACTACTGAGCCGGAGCTCTGGAGCGCATGTGCCCAAAGCCGGTGCTCTGCAGCGAGAGAGGCCACTGCGATGGGAGGCCCGCACAGCCCAAAGAACAAAGATGGATGAAAAAATATAAATAAAAGACCAATAAAAATGGTCAAAAAAAAAAAATTGAAATAGAGGGCTTCCCTAGTAGCTCAGTGGTATAGAATCTGCCTGCCAATGCAGGAGACACAGATTCAATCTCTGATCCAGGAAGATCCCACATGCTGCGGAGCAACTAAGCCCGTGAGCCACAACTATTGAGCCTGTGCTCTAGAGCCTTGGAACCGCAACTATTGAACCCATGTGCCGCAATGACTAAAGCCCACGTGCCCTGGAGGCCAAGTTCCACAACAAGAATAGTCACCGCAACAAGAAGCCTGTTCACCTCAACTGGAGAGAGGCCCCCACTCCCTGCAACTAGAGAAGAGCCTGGCAGTGAAAACCCAGAATAGCCAAAAATAAATAAATAAATAAATAAATTTTTAAATGAAATAGAATGAGCTGACCTAACCAAGGGCAATTTTCTAAAGTGATTTCAACAAACATCTTGCATTTCTCCTTGGCCTGGAAAGAAAAAGACTCTGAGGAAGCAAGATCAAAGTCTATAAAAATTAAAACAAACAAAACAAGCTGACAAACCCCTCTGTCTCATGTCCCATTAACAGGTCTCAATGACATGTTAAAAAACTGCTGGTTCCCTATTAAGTGCCAATGGCTGAAAACTATTTTATTCTCCATTTCTCCCTCCCACTCCTTAAGATGATTATTTCATATCTTTCTTTCGTCAAAACTCCACCACCTGTTACAACATCATTACTCTCAACTGTTGCCTATAACATTTCATTTCATTAAGAAAATAAAAACAATCAGTGGAGAATATCCACCAGTTCCAAACATGTCCTCTACCCGCTTAATTGTACTACACTCATACATTTTGCCTTTTTATTTGTGACTGCAGGTGAAGGGTCTGTTGCTTAGTTGCTAAGTCGTATCTGACTCTTTGTGATCCCATGGATTATAGCCCACTAGGCTCATCTGTCCATGGGATTTCCAAGGCAAGAATACCAGAGTGGGTTGACATTTCCTGCTCCAGGAGATCTTCCCAACCCAGGGATTGAACCTGCGTCTCCCACATTGGCAGGTGGGTTCTTCACCACTGTGCTACCTGGGAAGCCCATCCATTCTGTGGTAACTGCTCTCATAAAAGTCATCAGTCAAGGGACTTCCCTGGTGGTCCAGTGGTTAAGACTCTGTGGTTCTGCTGCAGGGGTTGTGGGTGTTGTCCCTAGGTGGAGAACTAAGATCCTAAACGCTTCAACTTGATCAAAATGTGGGAAAAAAAATTATCAATAACTTTTCCATTGCTAAATTAAACGCGTTCCTTGTCTTGGATAGTGACAAGGTCATCTACCTGGTCACCTTCACTAGCCTGTGAAGTCATCTTTTACTTCTTCCCTTTTATCCAAGTAGTTGCTGGATCTTGTCAGTCCAATAACCCAAATATCATTCTGATTTATCTTCTCCTTTCTGTCCTAATATTACCAGAACCTACCTCTGGATTATTGTGGGGATTAAGTGTATCTACCAATAAAAAGGGTTAGCACAGTGACTGTTACATAGCACTGGCCTCGAGGACACATCTTGTCCTGTTTGTGTTCTATCTCCCTCACTAGACTCTGGTCTTTCAGCAGAGGCCAACCTTCCATTTGTCTTCCTGCACCCATCAATTCTCCTGGACCCATCAAAGCAACTTTTTCACTAGTTGGGTATTCCATAAACGTTTGTCAAATTTAACTTGTCAGTCCTTAGGTGTCTCTGCCAGACAAAGTGACAGGTACAGGTTCATAATCTATGCTGTCTTTCAATTACCTATGAGCCTTTCAGAAAAGGTAGTTACTGAAGACCAGTACGCCATCCAACAACTCTGCTTTGTTTTTAAAAATCCAGGCCATTACCACTCTGCTTCTGTGCACAGGAAACTTTTCCCCAGGGTCCCTCACTTGTGAAGCCAGGACTTTTCTGGAGGAGAAAGGGGACACCTGTCACAAAGTTAGGATATTTCAGGGGCAGCTGGAGTTATTTAATAGGAGGTTTCCCCTCCAGTGAGCAGTGACCTGGGTTTGGGTTTCACTTTGAACCACCAGTACAGAATACCTGCTTAGGACAGAGGCTGCAGACCTAAAAGAGGCAATTGCAAGGCGGGAGGCCCGTGAATTCCTGGGAGGGCGCTGGCTCAAGTTACATCACATTATTTCACTGCCCTCACACGTTTATTTATTTACGGCCTCACTAGGTGAGGCTGCAGGAGTGAGTTGGCAGGAAGAGGCTTCCAAGGAGAGTGAAAATGGTAGAAAAGGAAATATTTGATTAGAGGTTAACCTGCCCCCTGGGGCCTCTTTGATTTAGATTACTGTAAAAGTGCACAGAGTAATGATTAAGTACTCCCTGGGGTTGGGAGGTAGGTGGTCTCTGTACAGAGCTGGGGCTTTGTTTCTGATGAGTTGCAGCTGGTGTATAAGAGGCACATTAACCCAAACAGGCATGGAGGAGAAGAGATGCTCACAGGATCACCATGACTATGCTAAAGCCATCATCCTTACCTGAGCCTGTGCCCTCTCCTGTCCTTTTCCTCAGTGAATACCTGCAAATTGCTTTGGGTGCCACTTGAAGTCAGCTTGCAGCCTTCTCTCTCTCTGTGTCACTTTCTCTTTCCTGTCCACTTTCTCTCCTGAAGGTCTTTCAAATCCAGTGCCTCCTTCTCACCTCCACTGGTACTGCCCTTGAGGTTTCAGAGCCTCATCATGTCTTCTGGTTTGTCCTGTTTGTGTTCTATCTCCCTCACTAGACTCTGGTCTTTCAGCAGAGGCCAACCTTCCATTTGTCTTCCTGCACCCATCAATTCTCCTGGACCCATCAAAGCAACTTTTTCACTAGTTGGGTATTCCATAAACGTTTGTCAAATTTAACTTGTCAGTCCTTAGGTGTCTCTGCCAGACAAAGTGACAGGTACAGGTTCATAATCTATGCTGTCTTTCAATTACCTATGAGCCTTTCAGAAAAGGTAGTTACTGAAGACCAGTACGCCATCCAACAACTCTGCTTTGTTTTTAAAAATCCAGGCCATTACCACTCTGCTTCTGTGCACAGGAAACTTTTCCCCAGGGTCCCTCACTTGTGAAGCCAGGACTTTTCTGGAGGAGAAAGGGGACACCTGTCACAAAGTTAGGATATTTCAGGGGCAGCTGGAGTTATTTAATAGGAGGTTTCCCCTCCAGTGAGCAGTGACCTGGGTTTGGGTTTCACTTTGAACCACCAGTACAGAATACCTGCTTAGGACAGAGGCTGCAGACCTAAAAGAGGCAATTGCAAGGCGGGAGGCCCGTGAATTCCTGGGAGGGCGCTGGCTCAAGTTACATCACATTATTTCACTGCCCTCACACGTTTATTTATTTACGGCCTCACTAGGTGAGGCTGCAGGAGTGAGTTGGCAGGAAGAGGCTTCCAAGGAGAGTGAAAATGGTAGAAAAGGAAATATTTGATTAGAGGTTAACCTGCCCCCTGGGGCCTCTTTGATTTAGATTACTGTAAAAGTGCACAGAGTAATGATTAAGTACTCCCTGGGGTTGGGAGGTAGGTGGTCTCTGTACAGAGCTGGGGCTTTGTTTCTGATGAGTTGCAGCTGGTGTATAAGAGGCACATTAACCCAAACAGGCATGGAGGAGAAGAGATGCTCACAGGATCACCATGACTATGCTAAAGCCATCATCCTTACCTGAGCCTGTGCCCTCTCCTGTCCTTTTCCTCAGTGAATACCTGCAAATTGCTTTGGGTGCCACTTGAAGTCAGCTTGCAGCCTTCTCTCTCTCTGTGTCACTTTCTCTTTCCTGTCCACTTTCTCTCCTGAAGGTCTTTCAAATCCAGTGCCTCCTTCTCACCTCCACTGGTACTGCCCTTGAGGTTTCAGAGCCTCATCATGTCTTCTCTTTTTTGTTTTTATTCTTTTTGTGGGAGGAGGGGGTGGAGAGAGGGGGGCGGGCAGGCCACTTCTATTGGTCTTTCATTTGTCTATTTTCATCCATCTTTGTTCTTTGGCTCATGTGGGCATCCCATCGCGGTGACCTCTGTTGTTGCAGAGCACCGGCTCTGGGCGCATGCGCTCCAGAGCTCCGGCTCTGTAATTGGACACATCGGTCCAGCCGCTCCACGACACGTGGGATCCTCCCAGGCCAGGGATCGAACCGGCGCCCCTTGCACTGCAAGATGGTGTCCCTACCCACTGGACCACCAGGGAAGCCCTCATCATGTCTTCTTGAATTATATCTTCCTTGCAGGTTTCTTGGCCTCAAGTCTTAGGCCTTCCACACCATTCTTCACTGTTGCTGGTAAAAAAAAAAAAAAAAAGTGTTTTTTAAGGGGCCCTTTATTCTTGCCTGGAGAATTCCATGGACAGAGGAGCCTGGTGCGCCTACAGCTTATGGAAGTTGGACATGACTGAGGAATTAACATCTTCATTTTGTGTTTTTATTGATTTATTTCTGGCTGTGCTGGATCTTGGTTGTAGCACATGGGTTTAGTCGCCCTGCACGATGTGGGTTCTTAGTTCCCTGACCAAGGATCACACCTGAGTCCTTTGCATTGGATGGTGGATTCATTTTTTTTTTTTTTTAATTTTGGCCTCTTTTTTAAAAATTTTCATCCATCTTTATTCTTTGGCCTGTGTGGGCCTCCTGTTGCAGTGGCCTCTCCTGCTGCCGAGCACCGGCTCTAGGCACATGCACTCCAGAGCGCTGGCTCATAATTGGACGCACTGGTTCAGCCGCTCCATGGCACGTGGGATCTTCCCCGGCCAGGGATCGAACCGGTGCCCCTAGCACTGCAAGGCGGACTGTTTACCCACTGGACCACCAGGGAAGCCCTGGATGGTGGATTCTTAACCATTGGATCACCATGGAAGTCCTGGGATTTTTCTTAACTTAAAAATGTTTCTTAGCTTGAAATTAATTTTTCTTAGCTTGAAATCTATCAGTGGTTCTCCGTGGTCTTATGGATCAAATGGTCCCCAGAGCCCTGCTTGTGAGGCTCTTTGGCTTCTGATCCTGCTTCTCTGGCTGGTGTCCTCCACAACTGTGAGCTCCTTCACAATCCTGATCTACATGCATTTCCTGGATGTGTAGTATTTGCTCTCAGACCTTCAGGGTTTGCTCCTCCGTCTGCTCAGAATACCTACCAGGTTCCTCTCTTTCTTCGGTGGTCCTCCTCAAGTCAAATGAGGTTTTCCACATTCCTACTGTAATACTTACTACAAACTATCTCCAGTCTCTAACTGAACAGAATGAATTGCTTCCCAGCACCATGGCTCTGGCACACAGGAGTTGCTCCATAAATAGTTGATAAATGAACGAATGAACTCTCTACTATTCACATTCAATCATAGTTCAGTGAAGGGGCTTGAAATGCCTGGCTCTGAAAGAAGGACCTACAACAGTTACTATAGTGATGTTCTTGGATGGGTAGAATTTCACACTTGATAGAAGAATTGTGAGGCTTTGTGTTTCTTCAAGCTAAAGTGATTTAAGCCTACAGACCAGTTTAAAGGCCTCTTCTCTAGATGATAAGACATGTATTTGCCAGCTTTAAGGTGTTTCGGAATTATACTCATCCAGCAAGTCTTTCCAGAAGTGTTACAGCTGCTGCTTTTAAAATGTCACTCTAAGGCCACAGTTAAACAAAGTAATTCCTCAGGAGAGGTGTGAAAGGTGGGCAAGTGAACCATGAAATGAATTCTGCCCGTGGGCCTGAGACCAGCACACAGGACCGAGAGGCTGTGAAATAAATTGGGGTAACACTGAAGAAATATATCCATCAACACAAAGGGAGCCTACTACATAGCACTAGTAAAGGAGACACCTTCTTTCAACATAGAGACTAAAAACTGAAATGAGGTAGTGAACCCTCTGCCACTAAGTGACCCAGTTCCTTCATCCGCTGGCTGGCGGGGCGCTGGGCTCAAGTCGAGGGAGTCCCACTCCGATGGAAAGGCTGGAAAGGGCTGTGGCGTCCTCTGGCTATTCTTAGGTAGATTCTTTCGAACCTTTGGGTTTTTTCAAGCCCTTTGATCCTTTCGGAACCTTTTGCTTCTCTCGGTTCTAAGCGTCAAAGCGCAGCTGGGGAAAGCTTCAACAAAGACTGGAAGGAAGTTCGTGAGAGCGCTCTGAGGGAAAGGGGTGAGAATGAAGAGATAATCCTTAGAGAAGAGACGGAGCGAGTAGAGGAGAAGCGGAGCAAACACAGAAGAGGAAACGGGAAGGAAGGAAAGAGAGGGACAGGAACCTTGACCCAGGGGGAGAGTGACCCAACTCTGCCCACATTGCGGAAAGGCACGCCCAAAGGGAAATAGGCTGCTTTAAGGACGGCCCCGCCCCCAGGGTGACGGAGCAGCAGGCCCAGCTTCCATTGGCTGCGGCCGAAGGGCGGGATGGGGTTGCTAGGAGCGGAGGGGATCCGGCGGGCCCCGGCCTCCTGGAGCGCGGAGCCCGGGGAACGGAGCCGGGGTTAGCGGAGCTGCTGGAAGATGGCGAGCGGCTGGGACGCGCGGTCGCTCTGGCGCCTCTCGCTGCTGCTGTGTCTGCTGCTGCTGCGGAGCCCGGCCCGGGCAGCGCACATCAAGAAGGCGGAGGCGACCACGACGACGACGAGCGCGGGCGCCGAGGCGGACGAGGGTCAGTTCGACCGCTACTACCACGAAGAGGAGCTGGGCTCGGTGCTGAGGGAGGTGGCGGCCGCGGGGCCC
Source organism: Tragulus kanchil (assembly GCA_022376925.1). Lineage (NCBI taxonomy): Eukaryota > Metazoa > Chordata > Mammalia > Artiodactyla > Tragulidae > Tragulus > Tragulus kanchil. The sequence continues at coordinate 64,417,621 of JAIOJX010000027.1, forward strand.
CCGGGCCTGGCCCGCCTGTTCAGCATCGGCACCTCGGTGGAGGGCCGGCCGCTGTGGGTGCTGCGCCTCACGGCCGGCCTGGGGCCGCCGCCTGCTGACGGCGACACGGGGCCCGACGCGGCGGGGCCGCTCCTGCCCGGCCGGCCTCAGGTGAAGCTGGTGGGCAACATGCACGGGGACGAGACCGTGTCGCGCCAGGTGCTCATCTACCTGGCCCGCGAGCTGGCGGCTGGCTACCGCCGCGGGGACCCGCGCCTGGTCCGCCTGCTCAACACCACCGACGTGTACGTGCTGCCCAGCCTCAACCCGGACGGCTTCGAGCGCGCCCGCGAAGGTGACTGCGGCCTCGGCGACAGCGGCCCTCCCGCGGCCAGCGGCCGCGACAACAGCCGCGGCCGCGATCTCAACCGCAGCTTCCCGGACCAGTTCAGCACCGGCGAGCCCCCGTCCCTGGACGAGGTGCCGGAGGTGCGCGCCCTGATCGAGTGGATCCGCAGGAACAAGTGAGTACCGCCCTTCCTCCGCCCACCTCCCCATCCGCGCGAGCCTCCGGGACCTCTGCCCGGGTCCCGCGCTCCGTAGACGTTCAAACGGTGCTCTCAGGACGAAGGCACGGGGGCAGTGAGGGAGGCGGGCGACACCCCACAACGGGGACAGGGCCCAGGCCGCTTAACGTCCTGTCTGGATAATTGTCCGAGAAGCGCCGCCTGGAGCATGTCATTTATTCCAAGGAGGCAGAGCGCGCCGTTTGGCTGGAGGGGGGATTGCTTTTTGGCGTTCAGGTCTCTGTTCTCTCAAGGCACTAGAATAAGCGGCGGAAGAGACCTTAAGAATGACCTACATCGGCTCACTTAGTTGATAGATGAACTGACAAAACGCGTTAATGCCATTACTGCAGGCGCTGTGCTAAAACCCGCGGACTGCATGATCTTAGTTTTAGGTTGGCCACAACCTGATGAGACAGGCAGCATGCACATCCCTGGTTTGCATCAGGGAAATCGAGGGTCAGACTGTAAATAATTTGCATGGTACGGAGTGTAGCTGGGACTAGACTGAGGCATTTAGTCAGTGTTCTGAGCCCTGGAGGGAGACTGTAGCCTAGAAATGACAGATGGCATTGGTGGGGAGTCTTTCTTTTGGTTATTTGATAAAAACTGGTTCTCTTCCAGTCTTTATGTCTGACTCAGCTACGGAGCCTGGTGGGTGAACTGGCCCAAATCTGGAGCCTTCACCTGGGAGTAGCCTCATTTTAGACTCTGAAGGGTTTCTGATGCCATTTATGCACAGCATTAGTGGACCAGAGCCAAAAGGATGGTTCACTTACACAGTCGGACACGATTGAGCAACTAACACAAACACACACATTACAGACCTTGAGAAATAGATGCATGACAAGAGACTATTACAAATATATAGGAGGTGTGTTTATGTATCCATTTAAACTTTACAGGAGTTTCTCCTACTGGCAGACTGTGTGTGGGTGCAATAATAGGGGTCATCTCTCTGGAAGAGGGAGAGCTTGAGTCTTGAGAGATGGGTAAATTTTCACCAAAACAGAAGAGGAAAGGAATAGAGAACTTGTGGAATCATGTCGGAAGTGACCACACATCTCTTCCCTTCTCAAGTATTTTTTGTCCTTCCCTGTGCTCGGGTCCCGCGCTCCGTAGACGTTCAAACGGTGCTCTCAGGACGAAGGCACGGGGCAGTGAGGGAGGCGGGCGACACCCACAACGGGGAAGGGCCCAGGCCGCTTAACGTCCTGTCTGGATAATTGTCCGAGAAGCGCCGCCTGGAGCATGTCATTTATTCCAAGGAGGCAGAGCGCGCCGTTTGGCTGGAGGGGATTGCTTTTTGGCGTTCAGGTCTCTGTTCTCTCAAGGCACTAGAATAAGCGGCGGAAGAGACCTTAAGAATGACCTACATCGGCTCACTTAGTTGATAGATGAACTGACAAAACGCGTTAATGCCATTACTGCAGGCGCTGTGCTAAAACCCGCGGACTGCATGATCTTAGTTTTAGGTTGGCCACAACCTGATGAGACAGGCAGCATGCACATCCCTGGTTTGCATCAGGGAAATCGAGGGTCAGACTGTAAATAATTTGCATGGTACGGAGTGTAGCTGGGACTAGACTGAGGCATTTAGTCAGTGTTCTGAGCCCTGGAGGGAGACTGTAGCCTAGAAATGACAGATGGCATTGGTGGGGAGTCTTTCTTTTGGTTATTTGATAAAAACTGGTTCTCTTCCAGTCTTTATGTCTGACTCAGCTACGGAGCCTGGTGGGTGAACTGGCCCAAATCTGGAGCCTTCACCTGGGAGTAGCCTCATTTTAGACTCTGAAGGGTTTCTGATGCCATTTATGCACAGCATTAGTGGACCAGAGCCAAAAGGATGGTTCACTTACACAGTCGGACACGATTGAGCAACTAACACAAACACACACATTACAGACCTTGAGAAATAGATGCATGACAAGAGACTATTACAAATATATAGGAGGTGTGTTTATGTATCCATTTAAACTTTACAGGAGTTTCTCCTACTGGCAGACTGTGTGTGGGTGCAATAATAGGGGTCATCTCTCTGGAAGAGGGAGAGCTTGAGTCTTGAGAGATGGGTAAATTTTCACCAAAACAGAAGAGGAAAGGAATAGAGAACTTGTGGAATCATGTCGGAAGTGACCACACATCTCTTCCCTTTCTCAAGTATTGTCTTTGCCAGCACGTCTCCATTTTTTTGTGTCTTCCTAAGGTGACACAAAAGAACTTCCCTGGTGGCTCAGCAGTAAAGAATCCACCTGGGTAGACCGTCCACATTGCAATGCAAGGGGCACCGGTTTGATCCCTGGCCCGGGAAGATCCCACATGCAGTGGAGCAGCTGGGCGGGTGTGTACAGTTACGAGCCAGTGCTCTGGAGCACATGTGCCCAGAGCCAGTGCAACGGGAGGCCCACACATGCCTAAGAATAGAGATGAATGAAAAATAAATGATGACTTAGAGGGAAAAAAATTAAAACAAAACAAAAGAAGAATCCACCTGCCAATACAGGAGACATGGGTTTGATCCCTGGGTGGGGAAGAGTCCCTGGAGAAGGAAATGGTAACCCAGTATTCTTGACTGAGAAATCCCATGGACAGAAGGAGCCAGGCAGGCTACAGTCCATGGGGTCACAAAAGAGTCAGACATGATTTAGCAACTAAACAACAGCAGCAGAGGCTTGTGGAACAATTAGTCTTTCCATCCTGATTTGAAGAAGATTTTGGAGTGACAGATAAAAGCAGTAATGAACTAAGACATTTCCCTGTAAGACCTGAAATCATCTCTTGTACAAGATGCAGTGTAGATAGCAGACCTTGAAAAAATCATGGACATGATGACAATTCTAGATTCTTTTTTTAAAATTTTGGACTCTTTTATTGGTCTTTCATTTATTTATTTTCATCCATCTTTGTCCTTTGGCCTGTGTGGGCCTCTCATCGAAGTGGTGTCTCTCCTTGCAGAGCACCAGTTCTGGCCATATGCGCTCCAGAGCTCTGGCTCGTAATTGGACACACTGGTGGAGCTGCTCCACAGCATGTGGGATCTTCCCAGGCCATGGATCGAACCAGTGCCCCTTGCAGTGCAAGGTGGATTCTTTACCCACTGGACCACCAGGGAAGCCCAATTCTAGATTCTTTTTATCTCTTATCTTTCACTTTGCTCCTTCTAAGAGAAGTCGGCATTAATCTCTTGTGGGCATTAATTTTGCATGCATTTTCTGGGGTGATTTTTCTTTTAAAGATAATGGTTTCAGGACCTCTAAACAGTTACAGAAGATGTATGATTTAAAACAGTGCAAACAGTCTGAAATGCCCCATTGTGACCTTTACAGGAATGTAAATTCTGTGAGTAGATTTTTCCATTCAGTGCAGTATTAGTTTGGCTGTGACCAAAAATAAAAATAAGCTCTGTCTTGGTGCAAGTCACCTCGAGACTATACTGAAAGCTTTGAACTTTAAATCTGGAAACAAAAGTGTACTCTCTGGACAACTCTTTCATATCACCAGTATTTAATGATTATGAGATACGATCAGCCTTCCCAGGTGCTGCTAGTGGTAAATTCAGGAAACGTAAGAGATGCAGGTTCTATCTCTGGGTAGGGAAGATTTCTTGGAGGAGGAAATGGCAACCCATTCCAGTATTCTTGCCTAAGAATCCCATGGACAGAGGAGCCTACCCAGCAGAGTCTATGGGGTTGCAAAGAGTTGGATATGACTGAGGTGACCACACACGAGGTATGGTCTGGGTGGAGTGGTTTAATGATAGGAGCTGGTGAAGATTTGAAAAGCTCATCTTTGTCAGTTGGTGTGACACAGAAAGTTGCTGTAATTTGTGGCTATGGACTACCCTAATCACATCCTCCTTCTTTTCAAATGTAACCCTAATCAGAAGGGAAAGTAGCCCAGTATTTAGGGTAAAAAGTACACTCTTCCATCCTCAATCATAAATAGCCCAAGATGCATATTATTAAATGATTAATCAATAACAAGGGATACGGGTATTTAAATCAAATAAAACACAGGCACATACACGATGTGAGATTGAGTCCTAAATATAGACTCAGCTTTATGGAGAGGAAATTCTAAAACCACAGACAATACAGGGAAATCACATTTTTCAGTATATTTTGTGAAATAAATCACTTGCATAATTTCTCAATAGCCTAGTCACCCAGCTGTATCGTAAATTTGTTGTTGCTGTTGTTGTTGTTGTTTTGGATATGTAAAATTTTAAGGCTTATTTCCTCTTTATTTTCTTTGTTTCACTTTATACTTCACCCATTCAGTGATTTTTGTACTATTCATAGTTGACTCATACTTAGGAAGATATACAAGATTTAAACTCCATCATTTAAATAAAGATGTTATAGTTTCCTTGACTCTTATATTTTTGGCACACTTCTTTGCTTAAATATAGCTGCTTAGACTTTGATAGTATGGTATATAAATGATTTTGGGGGTATGTGTATGAAAAGCATTATACTGTTGAGTGTATAGCTACACTTTCCTTAAACCTTTAGAATTTAGTTTATCAGACATCAAGTCTTCCCTAATTTTTTGAAGTTATTTATAGGTTTATCTGGGGAACACAATAGAGTCAACTTAGAGATTGATTTTTTGATATCTATAGACGCTTGTTTGTAATTTTTATGATATATTTGGCAGCTACTTTAAATCTTATGTAAGGAACAATATATGATATTCAAGTCAAGTGTGAGAAACAAGAGAATTGATTTGAATAGAAACTAAAATACTCTTCAAGTAAAATTGGATTGATATGCAAAGTTGGTTTGACAAAGACTAAATGCAATAATCGTGAAGCCACTATACTAGAGATCACTTTCTCTTGAAATCATCCTTACCAGAGTGGCATTGGTACTCTTGAACCTATGTAAGTAGAGTAAGGAAAATCTAATAATTTACTTTTGTCACTCAAGTAGATTGCACAGAAAGTTGCTGTAATTTGTGGCTATGGACTACCCTAATCACATCCTCCTTCTTTTCAAATGTAACCCTAATCAGAAGGGAAAGTAGCCCAGTATTTAGGGTAAAAAGTACACTCTTCCATCCTCAATCATAAATAGCCCAAGATGCATATTATTAAATGATTAATCAATAACAAGGGATACGGGTATTTAAATCAAATAAAACACAGGCACATACACGATGTGAGATTGAGTCCTAAATATAGACTCAGCTTTATGGAGAGGAAATTCTAAAACCACAGACAATACAGGGAAATCACATTTTTCAGTATATTTTGTGAAATAAATCACTTGCATAATTTCTCAATAGCCTAGTCACCCAGCTGTATCGTAAATTTGTTGTTGCTGTTGTTGTTGTTGTTTTGGATATGTAAAATTTTAAGGCTTATTTCCTCTTTATTTTCTTTGTTTCACTTTATACTTCACCCATTCAGTGATTTTTGTACTATTCATAGTTGACTCATACTTAGGAAGATATACAAGATTTAAACTCCATCATTTAAATAAAGATGTTATAGTTTCCTTGACTCTTATATTTTTGGCACACTTCTTTGCTTAAATATAGCTGCTTAGACTTTGATAGTATGGTATATAAATGATTTTGGGGGTATGTGTATGAAAAGCATTATACTGTTGAGTGTATAGCTACACTTTCCTTAAACCTTTAGAATTTAGTTTATCAGACATCAAGTCTTCCCTAATTTTTTGAAGTTATTTATAGGTTTATCTGGGGAACACAATAGAGTCAACTTAGAGATTGATTTTTTGATATCTATAGACGCTTGTTTGTAATTTTTATGATATATTTGGCAGCTACTTTAAATCTTATGTAAGGAACAATATATGATATTCAAGTCAAGTGTGAGAAACAAGAGAATTGATTTGAATAGAAACTAAAATACTCTTCAAGTAAAATTGGATTGATATGCAAAGTTGGTTTGACAAAGACTAAATGCAATAATCGTGAAGCCACTATACTAGAGATCACTTTCTCTTGAAATCATCCTTACCAGAGTGGCATTGGTACTCTTGAACCTATGTAAGTAGAGTAAGGAAAATCTAATAATTTACTTTTGTCACTCAAGTAGATTGCAAATATTTCATCATTCTATAGGTGTTTGGTTAGTCCTGTTTCATAATATTTTTGCAAAGTGTTAGAAGAAATGACAAAGTGAAAAATAGCTTTTAGCAGAGAATCTTAGAATTTAGAATTTTAATTGAAAATATATAGTTAAAGTAACATGCTTCACTTACTGAAAATGTTCTGTTATCTATTCTTTTCCCTACACGAATAGAAAGGCCCTGAGGGCATCTCTGTGTTTGTGTCTTCACCAGTGTGTTGCTTTGTGCCTAGACCATTTAGCTTACAGTGAACACTCAAGAAAATTGGTTGCTGAATGTATTGCCTGAACTGGGATGGCTTTCTTATAAATTTCCCCAAGTCATTGTTGGGGGAAAAAAGTACTTAAATTATTTTAGGCATAGAAACCAGAAAGTAAATTGTCAGTGCCTTGCTATGAAAGAGGGTGGGTAAGGTGGAGTTAGAATGTTAGAGTATGTACTTATTTTTTGTTTCTGTATCATTCTTTTTTATTTTTAAATTATTTTTATTATTATTTATTTATTTAGCTGTGCTGGGTCTTAGTTGTGGCATGTGAGATCTAGTTCCCTTACCCAGGGATTGAACCTGGGCCCCCTGCATTGGGAACACAAAGTCTTAACCACTGGACCACCAGGGAAGTCCCTGTTTCTGTATCATTCTTGCTGGCTCTGGAAGTGAGGGGTAGAATGATAGTCTATAAGACAGTGATTGCCCAAGAGGATGCAGGTGTCTCCAAAGGAAGGGATATTTGTTGAGCAGTTGCGCTGGGAGATACTGCATATGTTATTACCTTATTTAATTCTCTTAACATCCCTGGAATTGGGTAGCATTAATCCCCATTTTATAGGTGAGAGGAAAACTGGGGTTCAGTGAATTTAGAGGCTGCACCTTTACCTGATCATATTACTAGAGTGACATGTCTAGGAGACCAGATGTTCTTCCCCATATTTGCCTGGTTTCAAAGCCTGTGCTATTTTCACTACACCAAATGGTATTCTCTGGTGTCTGGAATGTGTGTTATAATTACACTATTAACTCATCTTTTCATAGTCTATTCTGGCAGTTTTTGTTGTAATTTAATTAATTGATTTATTTAAGTAGAGTAAGGAAAATCTAATAATTTACTTTTGTCACTCAAGTAGATTGCAAATATTTCATCATTCTATAGGTGTTTGGTTAGTCCTGTTTCATAATATTTTTGCAAAGTGTTAGAAGAAATGACAAAGTGAAAAATAGCTTTTAGCAGAGAATCTTAGAATTTAGAATTTTAATTGAAAATATATAGTTAAAGTAACATGCTTCACTTACTGAAAATGTTCTGTTATCTATTCTTTTCCTACACGAATAGAAAGGCCCTGAGGGCATCTCTGTGTTTGTGTCTTCACCAGTGTGTTGCTTTGTGCCTAGACCATTTAGCTTACAGTGAACACTCAAGAAAATTGGTTGCTGAATGTATTGCCTGAACTGGGATGGCTTTCTTATAAATTTCCCCAAGTCATTGTTGGGGGAAAAAAGTACTTAAATTATTTTAGGCATAGAAACCAGAAAGTAAATTGTCAGTGCCTTGCTATGAAAGAGGGTGGGTAAGGTGGAGTTAGAATGTTAGAGTATGTACTTATTTTTTGTTTCTGTATCATTCTTTTTTATTTTTAAATTATTTTTATTATTATTTATTTATTTAGCTGTGCTGGGTCTTAGTTGTGGCATGTGAGATCTAGTTCCCTTACCCAGGGATTGAACCTGGGCCCCCTGCATTGGGAACACAAAGTCTTAACCACTGGACCACCAGGGAAGTCCCTGTTTCTGTATCATTCTTGCTGGCTCTGGAAGTGAGGGGTAGAATGATAGTCTATAAGACAGTGATTGCCCAAGAGGATGCAGGTGTCTCCAAAGGAAGGGATATTTGTTGAGCAGTTGCGCTGGGAGATACTGCATATGTTATTACCTTATTTAATTCTCTTAACATCCCTGGAATTGGGTAGCATTAATCCCCATTTTATAGGTGAGAGGAAAACTGGGGTTCAGTGAATTTAGAGGCTGCACCTTTACCTGATCATATTACTAGAGAGTGACATGTCTAGGAGACCAGATGTTCTTCCCCATATTTGCCTGGTTTCAAAGCCTGTGCTATTTTCACTACACCAAATGGTATTCTCTGGTGTCTGGAATTGTGTGTGTTATAATTACACTATTAACTCATCTTTTTTTCATAGTCTATTCTGGCAGTTTTTTTGTTGTAATTTAATTAATTGATTTATTTATTTTTGGCTATTCTGGGTTTTCACTGCTGCCGCAGGCTCCTCTCTAGTTGCAGAGAGTGGGGGCCACTCCCCAGTTGAGGTGAGCAGGCCTCTTGCTACAGTGACCTTTCTTGCTGTGGAACTTGGGCTCCAGGGCACACGGTCTTCAGCAGTTGAAGCACATGGCTTCAACAGTTGCAACTCGGGCTTCCCCTGGTGGTCCAGTGGGTAAGGACACCGCCTTGCAGTGCAAGGGGCGCTGGTTCAATCCCTGGCATGGGAAGATCCCACGTGCTGCGGAGTGGCTGGACCGATGTGTCCAATTACCGTGTCGGAGCTCTGGGGCGCATGCGCCCATAGCCAGCGCTCTGCGACAACAGAGGCCACTGCGATGGGAGGCCCACAGGAGCCAAAGAACAAAGATGGATGAAAATGGACAAGTGAAAGACAAATAGAAGTGGCCCGCCTGCCCCCCTCCCTCCCCACCCCACCCCTCCCCTCAAAAGATAAAAATAAATAAATAAGTAAATAAAATGTTTAAAAAAAAAATAGTTGCAACTCTGAGACTCCAGAGCACAAGCTCAATAATTGTGGCTCACGGGCCCAGTTGCTCCATAGCATGTGGGATCCTCCAGGTTCAGGGATCAAACCTGAGTCTCCTACATTGGCAGGTGAACTCTTCACCACTGTGCTACCAGGGAAGCCCATATTCTGGCATTTAATTCGCTGTCTTTACTAGCAAATTTCTGTCTTCTGACAAACAGATTCTGTGTTATAAGTAATTTTCATTGTTTGACCTCCTCTGGGAGGTACTAATCATATTTCACCTTTCAAATTAAACATATCATATATTTAATTTTCTTTCAAGCATGTAAAATATCATAGATCAACCACCTTTAGAACTTCTGTAGGTCAGTTTCTTGCAGTCACAAAAAGGCAAGCAAAAAATCCAATTTCAAGTGCAAAAAGTGTTTAATCTTCAGTCATAGAAATGCGCCAAACTGTTACAGAGTGAAAAATGTTTTTGCCTTTAGCTCTTACCATAAAAGGCGTTCTCCAGTATTTTTATATCTGTAAATGTGACTGAATTGTAAGTGGGTTCACGTAAAAGTAAAAACAGCAAAATTTAAAATGTTTCTTTTTATAGAAACAATCTTGTCTCTATGTCAGTTTATTTTTTAATGGCCTAACCAGGAACTTTGGTTCTAGAAAGAAAACTGCTTTTACAGGGATGTAATGTTCTGTGTTGCTTTTCTCTGCAAGCAACTCACTGTGTCAGGCCTCTCCCCCAGCCCCACCATCAATCTTCTCAACTATGGCATCTCTCTTGAAAATTTGAGTCTAGTGTATTGTGAAACCGGAATGAGGCAAAAGACATCCTGTTTTAATTTATTAGACTCCCAGTCTCAAAATTTCTCTCTGGATAGTAATACAAAAAGCATGAAGCTTATTAACCTAACTCATATGTTCAACAAATATTTACTTATGTAAGCCACACTTCCTAGGAAATTGACACATTATGAAGTACAAGAATTAGGTAGAACTGTATAAAATTGTCATTTCTGTAGATCAAAACATGGTTGAATATTGCTGAGTTCATATTGTTCAACCTAATAGAGGTACCTGAATAAGACATCTCCAAAAACGTTAATTTCTACTGTGTTATTGAGCTATTTTTTTCAATGATCAGAAAATTCTTTGAAGTGATTTGAAGTTTAGGAATTGTAAAAACTGTTTGAAAAATTTTTAAAAAAAATTCTGGCCTTTTTTATTGGTTTTTTATTTATATTTATTTTCATCTACCTTTTTATTCTTCGGCCCGCGGGGTCTCCCATTGCAGTGGCCTCTGTCATTGCATAGCACCAGCTCTGGGCGCATGCACTCCAGAGCACTGGCTCGTAATTGGACACACCGGACCAGTCACTCTTGGGCACGTGGGATCTTCCTGGGCCAGGGATTTAACTGGTGCCCCTTGCACTGCAAGGCAGACTCTTTACCCGCTGGACCATCAGGGAAGCCCCCTGTTTGAAATTGTTGAATGGATAATACTTTCTTTCCATTTTCTGTGTTGTTGGTCAAATTATAACAGTTCACAAGTTGTATTCTAGGTCTCGAGGAATATCTAAGTTCATTTATAAAAGACGTAGAAATTTAAAATCCGTGTTTTCTGTGCCCTTTTAAAAAGTGATATGTGATTTGGCTGTATCTTCAAAGGTTTGTGCTTTCCGGAAATCTGCATGGTGGCTCGGTGGTAGCAAGCTATCCTTTTGATGACTCTCCAGAACATAAAGCCACTGGAATCTATAGCAAAACCTCAGACGATGAAGTTTTTAAATACCTGGCAAAAACCTATGCTTCAAACCATCCCATAATGAAAACCGGTGCTCCTCATTGTCCTGGAGATGAAAGACAAGACTTTTCTCTGCAAGCAACTCACTGTGTCAGGCCTCTCCCCAGCCCCACCATCAATCTTCTCAACTATGGCATCTCTCTTGAAAATTTGAGTCTAGTGTATTGTGAAACCGGAATGAGGCAAAAGACATCCTGTTTTAATTTATTAGACTCCCAGTCTCAAAATTTCTCTCTGGATAGTAATACAAAAAGCATGAAGCTTATTAACCTAACTCATATGTTCAACAAATATTTACTTATGTAAGCCACACTTCCTAGGAAATTGACACATTATGAAGTACAAGAATTAGGTAGAACTGTATAAAATTGTCATTTCTGTAGATCAAAACATGGTTGAATATTGCTGAGTTCATATTGTTCAACCTAATAGAGGTACCTGAATAAGACATCTCCAAAAACGTTAATTTCTACTGTGTTATTGAGCTATTTTTTTCAATGATCAGAAAATTCTTTGAAGTGATTTGAAGTTTAGGAATTGTAAAAACTGTTTGAAAAATTTTTAAAAAAAATTCTGGCCTTTTTTATTGGTTTTTTATTTATATTTATTTTCATCCATCTTTATTCTTCGGCCTGTGTGGGCCTCCCATTGCAGTGGCCTCTCTCATTACAGGGCACCAGCTCTGGGCGCATGCACTCCAGAGCACTGGCTCGTAATTGGACACACCGGACCAGTCACTCTTGGGCACGTGGGATCTTCCTGGGCCAGGGATTTAACTGGTGCCCCTTGCACTGCAAGGCAGACTCTTTACCCGCTGGACCATCAGGGAAGCCCCCTGTTTGAAATTGTTGAATGGATAATACTTTCTTTCCATTTTCTGTGTTGTTGGTCAAATTATAACAGTTCACAAGTTGTATTCTAGGTCTCGAGGAATATCTAAGTTCATTTATAAAAGACGTAGAAATTTAAAATCCGTGTTTTCTGTGCCCTTTTAAAAAGTGATATGTGATTTGGCTGTATCTTCAAAGGTTTGTGCTTTCCGGAAATCTGCATGGTGGCTCGGTGGTAGCAAGCTATCCTTTTGATGACTCTCCAGAACATAAAGCCACTGGAATCTATAGCAAAACCTCAGACGATGAAGTTTTTAAATACCTGGCAAAAACCTATGCTTCAAACCATCCCATAATGAAAACCGGTGCTCCTCATTGTCCTGGAGATGAAGACGAGACTTTCAAAGATGGAATCACAAATGGTGCGCACTGGTATGACGTGGAAGGTATGTACAGCCCTGAACTGGCAATATTTACCCACTTGTTTGTTTAAGTAGGTTACAGATTTCCTGACATTTCATCTGTAATTATCTCCCAAGTATGCATTTCCTAAGTCCAGGGACATTCTCTTGTATAAGCCAACTGACGAATTAACAGTAACTCAGTACGATCATCCCACATGCTGTTCATATGTAACTCAAATTTCCTCTATTATCCCCCACATATTCCTAATAGCTCCTTTTCTTCTGGACCAGAGACAGTCAAGATTCTCGCAGTTTACACTTGCCTCTTTGTGTTTTTTTAGTTTCCCCTATCTTAGACAGTCATGTCAGAAGTCTCTCTTCTTAATGATGGTGAATCTGCTTTTATTGAGAGCTTAAGCATCTTGGTGTTTGCAGGGAATGGGATTAGCATGGCCTGGGAGTCAAGCACCGCCCTGATCAGTAATCACCCTTGGAACTCTAGGTCGCTTACATTATCTTCCCAATGGAAAGGGCACACTACAGCTGGAGGGCAACTAGACCAGCAAGAAGTTAAGGAGTCTGTACAGACCTGGCATTCCAAAGTCCACAGCATATCTCCCACCTGTTGCTGATCAGTATGACCCCAGCTAATGAGCCCATGTGAATCGAATCAACTTGTTTTTGTCTTAGTTCTTTCATTTCCAAGATGTTTTTCTCCTGGCTCAGCCCAAACTGCAAAAACCTTCACTGGTTTGTTCCCTACAGTTGTTCTTTTTAAACTTTTAGTATCCTTTGAATAATAACTTTTTCTTTTTATGCATAGGCTTAGACAACTAAGAGTTATTAGAAAGTCAGTCCATGGAAAATGTCAACAGTATAAAACTTTCTCTCTTCTTAGAATCTACCCATGGTGAATGTCTTAGGTCAAGGGTCCCCAGCCTCCAGGATCTAATGCCTGATGATTTGAAGTGGAGGTGATGTAAAAATAATAGAAATAAAGTATACAATAAATTGAATGTGCTTGAATCATCCCCAAACCACCTCCCCCAACCCTCCATGGAAAAATTGTCTTCCACAAAACTAGTACCCAGTACCAAAAAGGTTGGGAACTGCTGCCTTAGGTTTTCCCTTACCTTTTTTTTTTTTTTTTAAATCAGCAGTTAGTCAATCACATGATAAAGTATCTTAATGTGCCTTTATTAAAATATTCGAATAACTCTGTGACTTGTTATGCCAAGCCAAGTATACCCAATTTGGTACCAAGTTTCAGGACTTGATACTCTATAGTTTTTTAATTCCTCTATAATTTCTCCCAATGTTTCTTCTATTTAACTAGTGATTTGAATGATGTAGAAAGAAGTTTGAAATATTCAGAAGTCAAACTTCCTGCCTGTAACAATTAGAGGTGGTTTGAAAACCATTAATGAATTTTAGAGATAAGGGACATACTTTAATGTTTAATCTCATTTCAGTCTTTAGCAAATCTTTATATGTTTATTTTTAAGACTCTTCAGGGCTTGTAGAGTCTTAGTTCTCTGATCAGGGATTGAACCCATGCCCTCTGCAGCCAATGACACTGGGCCTTTAGCAAAGGGATAAAACCTGATTTCATGAACTAGTGATTTTGTGATGTTGTCAAGTTGCTTCATTGTTTGAGATAACTATCTAAAATAATAGACTGAAAATAACTTTTTCCTTTCTGGAGAAAGTTGGAAAAGTTAGAAAGTAATTTCTAATTGACAGTTGACTAAAGAAGGTAAATATATGTTACACTATTTAAAAAGTAAGTGTGCTCCCTTCACAGGAAGTAAGATTACTTGGTTAAGCCAGGCAACAGGTTTTTCTGGGTCTTCAAGCATCTGAAGGAGCTAAGTTTTTCTACTACCATTATCACTGTTTTGTTTTGTTTTTTAAATTTAAATTTAAATTTTGGCTGCACTGGGTCTTCGTTGCATCATATGGGGTCTAGTTCCCTGACGAGGAATGGAACTCTGACGCCCTGTATTGGGAGCTTGCAGTCTTAGCCACTGGACTACAGGGAAGTCCCTATTATTGTTTTTTGTCTGTTTTTGATTTTTGGCCTCTTTTATTGGTATTTATTTGTTGACTTATTTATTTTTATCCATCTCCACTCTTTGGTCTGTGTGGGCCTTCCACCACAGTGGGCTCTCCTGTTGTAGAGCACTGGCTCTGGGCACACGCTCTCCAGAGCTCTGGCTCGCAATTGGACACACCAGACAAGCCACTCCACAGCACATGGGATCTTCCCGGGCCAGGGATTGAACCGGTGCCCCCTGCACTTCAAGGCGGACCCTTCACCCACTGGACCACCAGAGAAGTCCCCTGTTGTTATTTTTATGAGCATCTACTTCTCTGCTGTTTTAGCTCGGTGGTCAGACAATATTTTATGTTATTTCTGCAATTTTGCTTTGCAATATGAGCAGTTTCACTTGCGTGTGTATTTTAACAGCTTTATCAAAATGTAGAAAGAAGTTTGAAATATTCAGAAGTCAAACTTCCTGCCTGTAACAATTAGAGGTGGTTTGAAAACCATTAATGAATTTTAGAGATAAGGGACATACTTTAATGTTTAATCTCATTTCAGTCTTTAGCAAATCTTTATATGTTTATTTTTAAGACTCTTCAGGGCTTGTAGAGTCTTAGTTCTCTGATCAGGGATTGAACCCATGCCCTCTGCAGCCAATGACACTGGGCCTTTAGCAAAGGGATAAAACCTGATTTCATGAACTAGTGATTTTGTGATGTTGTCAAGTTGCTTCATTGTTTGAGATAACTATCTAAAATAATAGACTGAAAATAACTTTTTCCTTTCTGGAGAAAGTTGGAAAAGTTAGAAAGTAATTTCTAATTGACAGTTGACTAAAGAAGGTAAATATATGTTACACTATTTAAAAAGTAAGTGTGCTCCCTTCACAGGAAGTAAGATTACTTGGTTAAGCCAGGCAACAGGTTTTTCTGGGTCTTCAAGCATCTGAAGGAGCTAAGTTTTTCTACTACCATTATCACTGTTTTGTTTTGTTTTTAATTAATTAATTTGGCTGCACTGGGTCTTCGTTGCATCATATGGGGTCTAGTTCCCTGACGAGGAATGGAACTCTGACGCCCTGTATTGGGAGCTTGCAGTCTTAGCCACTGGACTACAGGGAAGTCCCTATTATTGTTTTTTGTCTGTTTTTGATTTTTGGCCTCTTTTATTGGTATTTATTTGTTGACTTATTTATTTTTATCCATCTCCACTCTTTGGTCTGTGTGGGCCTTCCACCACAGTGGGCTCTCCTGTTGTAGAGCACTGGCTCTGGGCACACGCTCTCCAGAGCTCTGGCTCGCAATTGGACACACCAGACAAGCCACTCCACAGCACATGGGATCTTCCCGGGCCAGGGATTGAACCGGTGCCCCCTGCACTTCAAGGCGGACCCTTCACCCACTGGACCACCAGAGAAGTCCCCTGTTGTTATTTTTATGAGCATCTACTTCTCTGCTGTTTTAGCTCGGTGGTCAGACAATATTTTATGTTATTTCTGCAATAGCTAGCTTATATCTCTTACTGCTTTAGCAATATGAGCAGTTTCACTTGCGTGTGTGTATTTTAACAGCTTTATCAAAGTATAATGGATGTACCATAAACTGGATAAATTTAAAGTGTACAGTCAGATAAGTTTCAACAGACTCACATCCATGAAACATACATATTAAGTGTCAGTAGTTTCAACACAGCAAATCATTATTTATCTTATACTCAACTACAGTGAGTGACGTGTTGTGCAGCCTTGTGACTAGGCAGATATTCAGACCCGGAACTTTATTGACACTTCATGTGGCGTATTGAGAAATTCTAACTCAAAGAAATATAAACTTTGAGAGCTTGAAAATGAGTGTATTGATGTAGTCCAGCCCTTTGGCTTTATAGGAAATCTATGCCTTTGTGGCGAAATAACTTGTGAGGAATCATTTATTTACCCAGCAGATGTATAGTAAGCCTTTGCCCCGCCCAATATGCGGCATTAAGGATATAGTGTGAACAAAACAAACAGTTCCTGCTCTCAGAGACCAGGTACTGCATTAGTCATGGGGGATGTGAGGCAATTTGGCCCCCAGGACCTTCACTTTCCTTGCCAGGGGTGATTCAGCAGATCTAGCCAGCTACGTGGGTGGCCCTTCTTCTCTCTCAAGATGTCTCTCAAACCTCAGCCTCCATCTAGGAAATGCCTATCCTAATAAGGCCTGTGAATAGTCGTTCTCCTCTGCTGAAGCCTGTTATTGTGAGAGCCTAAGCTCAACCTATTCAGCCAACTGTCCTCCTCTATTTTTTTTTAAACTGCAATATGCTGATTTGTGTGCCTTTTGTTTACTATTCTTTATTATTTTCTTTCTTCATGGTTTTGAAGACATTATATAAAAAAAAAAATCCTCTGATGGTTTAGTGTGTTTACTCCAAACTTAATGAAACTGAATTATAATTTTGGTCAGTTTTTAGAATTGCCCGCTTTCAGCTACCTGTAAAGCGAAGAAAGCTATGAAATGTGGCCAGATAACATACTGTATTTTTTTTTGTTACCTTTAGCTCGGTGGTCAGACAATATTTTATGTTATTTCTGCAATAGCTAGCTTATATCTCTTACTGCTTTAGCAATATGAGCAGTTTCACTTGCGTGTGTGTATTTTAACAGCTTTATCAAAGTATAATGGATGTACCATAAACTGGATAAATTTAAAGTGTACAGTCAGATAAGTTTCAACAGACTCACATCCATGAAACATACATATTAAGTGTCAGTAGTTTCAACACAGCAAATCATTATTTATCTTATACTCAACTACAGTGAGTGACGTGTTGTGCAGCCTTGTGACTAGGCAGATATTCAGACCCGGAACTTTATTGACACTTCATGTGGCGTATTGAGAAATTCTAACTCAAAGAAATATAAACTTTGAGAGCTTGAAAATGAGTGTATTGATGTAGTCCAGCCCTTTGGCTTTATAGGAAATCTATGCCTTTGTGGCGAAATAACTTGTGAGGAATCATTTATTTACCCAGCAGATGTATAGTAAGCCTTTGCCCCGCCAATATGCGGCATTAAGGATATAGTGTGAACAAAACAAACAGTTCCTGCTCTCAGAGACCAGGTACTGCATTAGTCATGGGGGATGTGAGGCAATTTGGCCCCCAGGACCTTCACTTTCCTTGCCAGGGGTGATTCAGCAGATCTAGCCAGCTACGTGGGTGGCCCTTCTTCTCTCTCAAGATGTCTCTCAAACCTCAGCCTCCATCTAGGAAATGCCTATCCTAATAAGGCCTGTGAATAGTCGTTCTCCTCTGCTGAAGCCTGTTATTGTGAGAGCCTAAGCTCAACCTATTCAGCCAACTGTCCTCCTCTATTTTTTTTTAAACTGCAATATGCTGATTTGTGTGCCTTTTGTTTACTATTCTTTATTATTTTCTTTCTTCATGGTTTTGAAGACATTATATAAAAAAAAAAATCCTCTGATGGTTTAGTGTGTTTACTCCAAACTTAATGAAACTGAATTATAATTTTGGTCAGTTTTTAGAATTGCCCGCTTTCAGCTACCTGTAAAGCGAAGAAAGCTATGAAATGTGGCCAGATAACATGTCTGTAACTAATTCAGGTTTTCTTTGTGTGTGTGTGAATTTAAACTCCTTTCACCATGTGGGCAACCGTTTTCTACTTAAAGTGGAGGTTTGACCCGGCAGCACTAATGTGCTGTAAATATTGAGGTTTGTTTGACTTGAAGTCGACTGCTGACAAAGGAAAGAACATGGAGAAGATAAAACCAGACTGTTACAAAAAAGAAAACACCAGACTGTTTTGAACAGCATAGAAAGCTAGCGTTGATCCAAAAAACAGACTGAAAAGCTTCTTCCTGAGTAGCATTTTCTTTGTTTTTCAACAGGGCATTTAGGTCATAATCCTTATGACACCAGAAAATTGGAATCTATGTAAAAGAAAAAGTAATCCAATGGGCAGTCAAGAAATAAAGAAATAACACACTGATACTAAAAAATAGACAAATCCATAATGACAGTAGATATTAAACATGCCTTTCTCAGTAATTTTTAGATCATGAAGACAAAAATATACATAAGGACACAGGCGATTTAAATAACACAAACCAATCTGATCCAATGAACATGTACAAAATACTGGCCTTGTGTCTAATTTTCCTGCAGAGTCTATTTACTAATCTGAAGTATATATGATGAGGAGTTTACCACTGGTCCCACTTAAGGAAGATGTGTCTAGTTCTATTAGTGCTTTGTGTTACTTTGTTTTTAAAACTATGTATTTTATTTTGTATAATATATTTAATTAGTATAATATATTTAGTATATATATTGAGTATATTTAAAAACAAATATACTAAAAACATACTAAACAAAGCATTCTTACATATTTGCCTGTTTCACATTTTAATAGGATCAAATGTGAACTTTTCACAGTCTGATAGCCTTCTAGACATTTCTGCAGTCAAATGCTCTACCACTGAGCTATACCCACCTTCTAGACATTTCTGGCCTTCTCTTCTACCTCTTACCCACCACTAAACTACTGTGCTGTGCTCAGTCTCGTGCAGCCTTTTGCAACCCCGTGGGCTGTAGTCCGCCAGGCTCCTCTGTCTATGGAATTTCCCGGACAAGATTACTGGAGCAGGTTGCCATTCCCTCCTCTAGGAGATCTTCCCAGACCAGGGATCGAACCCACATCTCTTGCGTCTCCTGCATTGACAGGTGGATTCTTTACCACTAAGCACCTAGGAAGTCCTTCCCCTAAATTGTGCACCTTCAGGTACTGGGTTGTTCTCTGTCTGGAACGCTTTTCTCCAGTTCAGCTGTAACCTTCTCTGAAACCTCCCCTACAGTGACTGTCTCTCTGTTGCCTTCCTAGAGCTTTTTGTTTCACATCAGTAAAGTACTTATCTACTTCTGTTGTTAATTTTGTGTATCTCCTGCTATTGTGTGAATTCTTGGATAAAGACAGTGTGATGCTATTCATTTTGGAGTTATCTCTGTACAAAATGTATTGCCAGGGAGAGCCCTACAGGAAGTGAGGCTGCAGAGGTTTTTAACGGTTATTTGGAGTAGGGTCTTTTTTGAAGATTGGGGTTTTATCTCGAGGGATGCTGTGGGAATGAAAAGGGAGTATGAAGTATATAAGAAATTGTGTGAGAATATCTGCAGAATTGACTCTGCGTGAGAGAGCAGGATAGACTGTCTAGGCCCTAACAATATAACTTTGAGACTCTGAGCCTGGATCAGTAAGAATGATCATAGAAATGGGAAAAAAATAATTGGAATTGTGTGTGTGTATTTTCTCTTTAAATGGGAGAGGGGTGAAAACTGGAGGTGCTACTGGATGTACTAGTTATAAGTACCCAGCGTATAGTTGGAAGATAGGCTCTGGGACTTGAGAAAGAGATCAAGATGATAAAAAGATTTAGGAATTATGAAACATGTGATTCCTGTTTTGAAAATTGAATTGACATTGTTTCCTGGCATCATTTACTTGCTTGGAGCCAGAAATTCAACTAAAGAAAAAAAAAAAAATATATATATATATACACACATATATGTACATATCTGAACAGATGGGTGCGTTTGCATCTCCAAAGTGAATGTATTTCTGACATTTTGTACTGGGATGTTTTCTGTAAGGAATGCCAACAGTTTAGATATTCTCAGCCTTTCATATGTTAAGAATACTACTGATAATCAAATGTGCATTGGTGCAGGGCTTTTGGGCTTCCCTGGTAGATCAGCTTGTAAAGCATCCTCCAGCAATGCAAGAGACCTTGGGTCAGGAAGATGCCCTGGAGAAGAGATAGGCTATCTACTCCAGTATTCTTTTTTTTTTATTTATTTAATTATTTATTTATTATTGGGCGGGAGTCGGGTTGGGGAGGGAGGGGAGCGGGCGGGCCACTTCTATTGGTCTTTCATTTCTCTATTTTCATCTGTCTTTGTTCTTTGGCTCCCGTGGGCCTCCCATCGCGGTGGCGTCTGTCGTCGCAGAGAGCCGGCTCTGGGCGCATGCGTTCCAGAGCTCCGGCTCGGCAGTTGGACACATCAGTCCAGCCGCTCCGCGGCACGTGGGATCTTCCCAGGCCAGGGATCGAACTGGCGCCCCTTGCACTGCAAGGCGGTGTCCTTATCCACTGGACCACCAGGGGAAGCCCTACTCCAGTATTCTTGCCTAGAGAATTCCATGGTTCTTGGACTGCAAGATCAAACCAGTCAATCCGAAAGGAAATCAACCCTGAATATTCATTGGAAGGACTGATGCTGAAGCTCCAGCTCCAGTACTTTGGTCACTTCATGCGAAGAGGTAACTCACTGAAAAAGACCCTGGTGCTGGGAAAAATAGAAGGCAGAAGGAGAAGGGGTCAAGGGAGGATGCGTTGGTTGGATGGCATCACCGACTCAATGGACATGAATTTGAGCAGGCTCTAGGAGATGGTGAAGGACAGGGAAGCCTGGCATGCTGCAGCCCATAGAGTTGCAGAGAGTTGGACATGACTGAGTGCCTGAACTCAACAGGACTTTTGGTCTTATCTGGTTTTGTACATTAAGGAGCAAATTGAACCGCTTCCTATTTCTCTTTTAACCTAAGTGCCACCTCACTTAAAAGGGACACAAAAATGTGAAATGATACTCAAACAGGGTATTTGCTTCTGTTGGAGTTGCAAGTTTGCTTTAGCAAACTGAAGTATGACCTCATAAAAGTCTCACCTTGAGGAGCTGTGTGCTCGTATATTTTGTCATGTAATAGTAGACTTTCATGAAGGTTGAGAACCAAACACTAAGAATTTGGCCCCTAAATCTTAAGATCCAATGTCTAAAATTAGATTTTTTTTTTTAAACACAGGTGGTAAAAAATGAAGCTTTTTTAAAAAAAAAAGCTCTCTCTTCCCTTCTTCCTCTCCTTTCTTTCTGTCCTTTTGCCTTCCCCTCTCTCATTCTTTTTCTTCTCCTTTCCCTCTCCCTGTAAAGCTACCACCTCATCCTGGGTACCCCAGTTAGATTAACTTCAGCTATGAGGTACTTATCCCTCTAAAATGGTACCTGAACACGATCTGTTCTTCCTATGGTTACAAAACCACAGGGGTTGGCTGCACCACCAAGTCATTCCTGGGTCCTATGGCCAGCGCTCCGGTCGAGAGAGCCGGCTCTGGGCGCATGCGTTCAGAGCTCCGGCTCGGCAGTTGGACACATCAGTCCAGCCGCTCCGCGGCACGTGGGATCTTCCCAGGCCAGGGATCGAACTGGCGCCCCTTGCACTGCAAGGCGGTGTCCTTATCCACTGGACCACCAGGGGAAGCCCTACTCCAGTATTCTTGCCTAGAGAATTCCATGGTTCTTGGACTGCAAGATCAAACCAGTCAATCCGAAAGGAAATCAACCCTGAATATTCATTGGAAGGACTGATGCTGAAGCTCCAGCTCCAGTACTTTGGTCACTTCATGCGAAGAGGTAACTCACTGAAAAAGACCCTGGTGCTGGGAAAAATAGAAGGCAGAAGGAGAAGGGGTCAAGGGAGGATGCGTTGGTTGGATGGCATCACCGACTCAATGGACATGAATTTGAGCAGGCTCTAGGAGATGGTGAAGGACAGGGAAGCCTGGCATGCTGCAGCCCATAGAGTTGCAGAGAGTTGGACATGACTGAGTGCCTGAACTCAACAGGACTTTTGGTCTTATCTGGTTTTGTACATTAAGGAGCAAATTGAACCGCTTCCTATTTCTCTTTTAACCTAAGTGCCACCTCACTTAAAAGGGACACAAAAATGTGAAATGATACTCAAACAGGGTATTTGCTTCTGTTGGAGTTGCAAGTTTGCTTTAGCAAACTGAAGTATGACCTCATAAAAGTCTCACCTTGAGGAGCTGTGTGCTCGTATATTTTGTCATGTAATAGTAGACTTTCATGAAGGTTGAGAACCAAACACTAAGAATTTGGCCCCTAAATCTTAAGATCCAATGTCTAAAATTAGATTTTTTTTTTTAAACACAGGTGGTAAAAAATGAAGCTTTTTTAAAAAAAAAAGCTCTCTCTTCCCTTCTTCCTCTCCTTTCTTTCTGTCCTTTTGCCTTCCCCTCTCTCATTCTTTTTCTTCTCCTTTCCCTCTCCCTGTAAAGCTACCACCTCATCCTGGGTACCCCAGTTAGATTAACTTCAGCTATGAGGTACTTATCCCTCTAAAATGGTACCTGAACACGATCAGACATCTGTTCCCTTCCTATGGTTACAAAACCACAGGGGGTTGGCTGCACCACCAAGTCATTCCTGTGGGGCCTCAGGAGACTCCCCAGAATCTTGCCCTGCAGCCTCATCACCACATCCCCATGGTGCCAGCTCAGTGTGGTCCCCTAACAACCAGTGATGCCAGTTCCTGGCCAGCACTCCATGATTTCAACCCAGTACTATCAGCCAAATGTCTGCTCACGCAGCAGCCCTTCCAAGCCCCAGCTACAGCCTCTCCAGCCCCTGTAGTTCCCGCCCCCTGTGTACCCCATCCAGCCCTTGCTGCCAGAGCCACCTCTGCCTCCAGTATTCCCCTTGCAGCCTCTGCCCACCGTGCTTCTAGACCGGCCTCTGGAACCCTGGCCACCAAGAGACAAGACCGAGAGGGAGGAAGTAGATTAAAAGATCAGAAAACGAATTGCTTTCAGAATGACTCAGAAACACAATGATTTGTTCCTACCAACACTTAACTTCGTAAAATCTGTAACTAAAATAAGTACCATTAACAAATGAATTGCTTTCAGAATGACTCAGAAACAATGATTTGTTCCTACCAACACTTAACTTCGTAAAATCTGTAACTAAAATAAGTACCATTAACAAATAATAAAATGTTTTTAAATTTTTAAAAATCTAACAAAAGGAAAATGCAATTCAAAGAACTGTGTGAGATAAAGTGCTGGCCAAGTTAGACAAAACTGAAAATGAATTCAGGATTGTACTTTAACTTTGTAGAATCATATCATTAGCAAATATATATTCAGTGGGAGTGGTGAAGGAAGTAGATTTTCATAAGATAAGTTGTTCAGAATACAAAGACCAAGTTCACGTAAGATCTGGTCAAAGCAAACCACATGGGGAAATTGTTTTCATGGGCAGTCTCTGGTTTTATTCCATTCATTTGACCCAGATCTTCCACTTTAAATTTTGTTATGACCATCATGTGCATTAGCTTATAAAAATATCTCAAGGAGTGCGAAATTATCATTTAATAGCTCTATAAATAAATTGTTCACAAAAGTCGAAATTGTGAGAACTTTTCACTATCCTGTGAAATAATTTAGTTAAAGAAATAATAAACTCTAAATTTAAATACAAAATTGAAATTGCCTATCTATATTTGTGCATTCTAAAATGCTTTTCCTAATGAAAAAATATATTGCACTTTTTTCTGTGAAAAATTTATGGGGTTCTTTTTTGGGGAGGGGGGGCGGGTTGGGGAGGGACGGGGGCCTGCGGCCCACTTCTGTTGGTCTTTCATTTATCTATTTTTCATCCATCTTTGTTCTTTGGCCCGTGTAGGCCTCTTTATGGGGTTCTCGTATCTACAGTGTGATTCTTTATAGTTAGTCTACTGAGGCAAGTTAAAAAAAAACACCAACAGTTTCCTGTGGTTAAGTCTTAACACTGTAGGATTAGAGGATTAGTTGTATAATTTTTTACATTGACTTTGTGCATGAGGCATTAGAACAAGTGCCTCATCTTCAAATTTTGAAATACCCTCTACTTCCTTAAAGCTAGACTTCTCTAGTGAAAACTATAATAGGGATTGGTTCCATGACAGAGATGAATTGAGCATCTTAGAGCATTTAAAGATTAGTTGTGAGACAAATGGATTGAAGGGGTTGAATGGGTATGAATGGATCCTTTGATCAGAAGATTTAACCACCCATACAGTTAGTATTGATCACAATTTGTTGTAGTGCCGGACAGGTTCCTAGTGGTTACACTTTTAGACTTATCCTTTACTATTGGTAAAGGAATGAAAACATAGGATCATAGTATATTACATTCATTTTTTTCTGAGCATAGAAAACTGGATTGGTACATAGGCTTAAAGGCAAAACGTTACCTTTTGTCTTTCTTTGCCAGTTCCCCTTGGGAGTGGAGGAAGTAGTCTAAATCAGTGAGTTTTAAACTGAATATGTAGGGAGAGGAAGAAGAGACCATTGAATTTGCATAGCTTTAAGGAAATAAATTTCCAGATCTTCGGTATCTACTGTTAATATTGATCTGCCCAAGAAAGATGCTGGCTGTGGAGGTTCAGTCTCATATCCTCTTCTCCATTTTCTATCCATCTGAATCCCACTGTGTGTTGACTCAGAGTTTTACAAACTTCCAGTACCCCGAAACAGAAGGCACAATTTGGATGATTACTTTAATGGTCTCATAAAAGCATCACTCAAACATCCCATTGAAAGATTTATTTTCTGTAATTATTACTTAGTAGGTTTATTATTTATCAAAATCTATATAATAAAACTATGACTTTATTGATAAATTATATACCAGTATTTATTGTAATAATTCAATCTAGAAGACAAAAATTTGATAGAGCATTAAGGTCACTGGAAATCAAGAGAAATTTATGCATACATATTTATTATTATAGATGGAAGTATTATAGGGTGATCAATGAAGAACTTTCAAGCATAGAAGTGTATCCTATTCCAGTAGCAATCTGTGGAGCAAGTCGAATGGAATAAAAGTTCAAGGAGAAAAGGGAAGCTGTAAAATACCTTCTGTTGAGGAAGAGTATTCATACAAGTTTCAAAAGATGATTCTGGAAATCACATCTCTATCGTATTCTATTTGGCTCCATCTAAAATAATGTAAAAGTTTTATTTTTAAAAAAATAAAAGTTGGGACTTCTCTGGTGGTCTAGTGGTTAAAACTCTGAACTGCCAATGGAGTGGGCACGGGTTCTATACCTGGTCAGGGAACTAAGATCCCATGTGCTGTGCGGCATAGCCAAAAGATAAATATATATATATATACACACACACATACAGACATTATGCAAGAAATCACATTGTTAGCAATTACTTAAAGTCAAAACTTTTAGATACCAACTTTAAAGTATGTGAAGTGTTATATAATTTTTCAAAATTATTTTCCTATGAATAAAAAATTTGAAGGCCATTAGTTCATATAGTCCGCTGAGAGACTAGTGGATGTTAAAGACTTGCTTATTTGTGATTGTTAGTATGTGGTATAAATAACAGATCCTTTACTAGTAAAGTGCTTTATTGCTTTGAGGTATGCCTATGGTGAATGTTTCATTCCCAAAATAAATTTTTTTTCTTTGACTGGATAAAGATCATGTTCTGAAATCAGGCATTTTATCCATTTTCTATCCATCTGAATCCCACTGTGTGTTGACTCAGAGTTTTACAAACTTCCAGTACCCCGAAACAGAAGGCACAATTTGGATGATTACTTTAATGGTCTCATAAAAGCATCACTCAAACATCCCATTGAAAGATTTATTTTCTGTAATTATTACTTAGTAGGTTTATTATTTATCAAAATCTATATAATAAAACTATGACTTTATTGATAAATTATATACCAGTATTTATTGTAATAATTCAATCTAGAAGACAAAAATTTGATAGAGCATTAAGGTCACTGGAAATCAAGAGAAATTTATGCATACATATTTATTATTATAGATGGAAGTATTATAGGGTGATCAATGAAGAACTTTCAAGCATAGAAGTGTATCCTATTCCAGTAGCAATCTGTGGAGCAAGTCGAATGGAATAAAAGTTCAAGGAGAAAAGGGAAGCTGTAAAATACCTTCTGTTGAGGAAGAGTATTCATACAAGTTTCAAAAGATGATTCTGGAAATCACATCTCTATCGTATTCTATTTGGCTCCATCTAAAATAATGTAAAAGTTTTATTTTTAAAAAAATAAAAGTTGGGACTTCTCTGGTGGTCTAGTGGTTAAAACTCTGAACTGCCAATGCAGGGGGCACGGGTTCTATCCCTGGTCAGGGAACTAAGATCCCATGTGCTGTGCGGCATAGCCAAAAGATAAATATATATATATATACACACACACACATACAGACATTATGCAAGAAATCACATTGTTAGCAATTACTTAAAGTCAAAACTTTTAGATACCAACTTTAAAGTATGTGAAGTGTTATATAATTTTTCAAAATTATTTTCCTATGAATAAAAAATTTGAAGGCCATTAGTTCATATAGTCCGCTGAGAGACTAGTGGATGTTAAAGACTTGCTTATTTGTGATTGTTAGTATGTGGTATAAATAACAGATCCTTTACTAGTAAAGTGCTTTATTGCTTTGAGGTATGCCTATGGTGAATGTTTCATTCCCAAAATAAATTTTTTTTCTTTGACTGGATAAAGATCATGTTCTGAAATCAGGCATTTTATCCTTTAGTCTATGTTGAGCCATATAACGTATCAGCTTAGAAAATAAATGTATTAACTGAATCTGATAGTAGCTACAACAGTCAGTAATGTCAGGTCTGTCTGCCAATCAGCATTCTCTGTAACAATGAACTCTAACTTTGTATAAGTAGATTTTCTGTTAAGGAAAAAAAAATTCAAGACAATGAATCTGAGCTTAGATTAGTAAGTAATCATACTTAGCCAAGATTACTTATTATACAGTCTTCGACATTTAGTATTGGAAAAATTATGTGAAGTTTAACACAGATGGCAAATAATGCCTATTTGTGGCATCTTGCAAAAGTTCTTAAATTATTCATAACTCAGTTAATATATCCTCTTGTTTCCAGTTTTTTAGATGTATTTTTTTAAGTAATTTTTAAACTAAAGCTTGAAGTCGGTGAAAAAAGATTTTCTGATGTTCTTAAGTTAGGATTGTTACATCATCTTGGTGAATGGACTCTCTTAACATTATGTACTATCCCTGCTTGGGTTTCCCTGTTGGCTCAGTGGTAAAGAATTCTCCTGCCAGTGCAGGTGATACAGGTTCAGTCCCTGATCCAGGAAGATCCCTTGGAGAAGGAAATGGCACCCCACTCCAGTATTCTTGCCTGGAAATCCCTATGGATAGAGGAGCCTGGAAGGCTATAGTCCATGAGGTCACAAAGAGTCAGACATGACTTAGTAACTGAGCAACTTATCCCTACTTATATCCGGCACTTTTCCTTGCTCTGAGGTCTACTTTATTTAATATTAATATAGCCATTCATCTTTCTTTTAATTTATGTTTGCATAATATATTTTTCCATTGTTTTAACTTATCCATACCATTCTATTTAAAGTGAGCATGTAGGTGGGACTTGTTTTTTAATTCATTTTGACAATTTCTTTTAGTTTGCATATTTACACTACTTACATTAAATGTAATTATTGATATGTTTGAATTGAGGTTCACTTTTGTGTTATTTTTCTCTTTGTCACTCTGCCTTTTTTTTTTTTTTTTAATTTTAGCCTCTTTTATTGGTTATTTATTTGTTTATTTCCATCTATCTTTATTCTTTGGCCTGTGTGGGCCTTCCATTGCAGTGGCCTCTGTCGCTGCAGAGCACCGGCTCATAATTGGACACACCAGTCCAGCCTCTCTGCGGCACGTGGGGTCCTCCCTGGCCAGGGATCAAATTGGTGCCCCTTGCACTCCAAGGTGGACTCTTTATCTGCTGGAACACCAGGGAAGCCCTGTCCCTCTGTTTTTCATTACGTTGCTTCCTCTTTCCTGCCTTCCACTGTATTATTTGGATATTTATCATATTATTTTAGCTATAGTATTTTTTTACTATATCTCTGGGTAAAGTTTATTTTGGTATTTGCCCTGGGAATTACAATTTACATAACTTTTTACAGTTCTAGAATATTACCTAGAAGTAATATTTAACCATCTCAGGAAGAACATACAAATCATACCACCATATCTGTTACCTTCTGTCACTTTCTGTTACAGTTGTAGTGCATGTATTAATATGTATAACCCCCCACCAGACAGTGTTATATGCTGCTTTCAACTGATACACATATTTTTGAAAATTAAGAGAAAAACACCGTTTATTATATTTATCCAGATATTTTCCATTTCTGTTCTTTCATTCTTGAAGTTCCATGGTTTTCTCCACTATGATTTCTCTTCTACTGAGAAAACCTCTATTAGCTTTTCTTTAAAAGCGAGTCTGCTGTAGTGGATTCTTTCAGCCTTCCATCACTGACGATATCTATTTCTGCCTTCATTTAAGGGATATTTTCCTTGGATATAAAACTCTGGGTTCTGGATCGACTATTCTTTAAAAATTTTTTTGCTTTTTTGTGCCATTGCCTTCTGGCCTTCATGGGTTCAGATGAGAAATTCACAGTCATTTATGTTGTTTTCCTATATAGACATATCATTTTTCATTGACTATTTCCAAGATTTTTCCCTTTGTCTTTGGATTTCATTAGTTTGCCTATGAAGTAAGTAGGTATGAATTTTTCCTGATTGAGATTTCCTAAGCTTCTTGAAATGTAAGTTTATATCTTTTGCCAAATTTGGGAAGTTTTCAATCATTGTTTCTTCAAAAAATTTTGTTTTTCAGCATGACTCTGCTTTTTCTCTCCTTTTGAGACTTCAGTAGCAAGAATATTAGACCTTTTGATACTAAGCTCCCTAAAACTCTGTTCTTTTATTTTTTTGGCTGTTCAGATTAGGTAATTTCTATTTATGTTTAAGTTGACTCCCTCTATCATTTCCATCCTTCTCTTGAACTCACCCAGTAAATTTGAAAACTTTGGTTATATTTTTTATTTTTGAAATTTTTGTTTTGTTCATTTTTATATCTTCTGTTTGTTTATTTCATTTCAAAAATATTTAGTCTTACCTCTTTAAAGATTTATTTATTTATTTATTTTGGTGGGGGTAGGGTGGGTGGGGAGGGAGGCAGTTAGGCGGACCACTTCTGTTGGTCTTTCATTTGTCCATTTTCATCCATCTTTCTTCTTTGGTCCATGTGGGCCTCCCATCGCGGTGGCCTCTCTTGTCGCAGAGTGCCGGCTCTGGGCCGCATGTGCTCCAGAGTTCCGGCTCGCTAATTGGACACATCAGTCCAGCCGCTCTGCGGCACGTGGGATCTTCCCAGGCCAGGGATCGAACCGGCGCCCCTTGTACTGCAAGGCGGTGTCCTTACCCACTGGACCACCAGGGAAGCCCCTAGTCTTACCTCTTTAAAGCATGGGTTTACTTAAGGTTGGTCTGATGGTTCCAACATCTGGGTCCTCTTGGAGTTGGTGTGCATTATTTTTTCTTTGCAAGTTGTTGACATTTGACTAGTTCTTTCAATGTCAAATAATTTGGATTATATTCTGGACATTTTGAATCATGTTATAAGATTTGAGCCTTGTTTAAACTCTATAAAAATGACAACTTTTTGTTTCTTTATTCTGGCAGTGAATGACCCACTTAGGTTCATTTGCAAGTTTTTGCTTGCCTCCTGAAGGCTGTGATCCTAATGGCAGTTCAGTTTTCAACACCTCTGTACTGCCGGTTCAGATCTGTCCTGTGTGAGTACCACCCAGGGAGTCTGCTCTGTAGATCAGTTCTCAGGGATTTTGGTATGCTGTTTAGGGTCAGGCCCTCACATATGCAATTCAGAGTTAAGCCTAGGAGCTCATAGAAAACTTTATAAGGTTCCTTTTTTGTGTTCTGTCCTGTCTGCAGTCTCATAGTCTCCGGCTTCCAGTATCTCCCAAAAGAGATCACAAATAAAGATACCATAGGGTGTTAACTGTCATTAGTTGTCAGGGAACTATAGATTGAAACCACTGTGAGATAGCACTACCTACCTGCCAGGATGCTTAAAATTACAAAAGGCTAATCAGTTGCTTGAGCAACCTTTTAGCAAAGGGTATAGAGCAACTGGAACATTTGAACCTTGATGAGGGAACGCGACACATTCATGCCACCGTGGAAAGCAGTTTGACAATCTCTTATAAAGTTAAATTTACACTTACCACATGATCCAGCCACACCTCTCCTAGGTATTTACCCAAAGGACATAAAATAATGTGGCCACACTAAGACTTAGGCACAGTTTCGTTCATAATCACCTAAACCTGAAACCAAGTCAAGTACCTGCCACATAGTGAACAGATAAACAAATTGAGGGCTTCCTGGGAGTGGCTCAACCATAAAGAATCCACTTGCAGTGCAGGAGGTGCAGGTTTGATCCCCAGGTGGGGAAGATCCCCTGGAGAAGGAAATAACAACACACTCCAGTATTCTGGCCTGGAGAAGCCCATGGACAGAGGAACCTGATAGGACTATAGTCCATGGGGTTGCAAAAGAGAGAACATGACTTAACAACTAAACAACAGCCACACCCATACAATAGGATATATAGTAATAAAAAGGATAATTTCTATGATAATGATAATAGAGACTTGAATTGTCAGATAGTGCAATATATTATTAATCTGTATTTACTAAATCAGCACAATTAAGATGTCAAAATAAACAGACCAGCAGAACAAAATAGAAAGCACAGTAACATAAACAAAAGCATTTGGGAGATAATTAAAGAGGTTTAAAACAACAGGAGGCTTCCCTGGTGGTCCAGTGGGTAAGGACACCGCCTTGCAGTGCAAAGGGCGCCGGTTCGATGCCGGAAACCCATGTGCCCGGAGCGGCTGGATCGATTTCAATACAGAGCTACTCTGCTAAAAGTAGATCATCCAAATTTTAAAACCAGAGTTAAGCCTAGGAGCTCATAGAAAACTTTATAAGGTTCCTTTTTTGTGTTCTGTCCTTTCTGCAGTCTCATAGTCTCCGGCTTCCAGTATCTCCCAAAGAGATCACAAATAAAGATACCATAGGGTGTTAACTGTCATTAGTTGTCAGGGAACTATAGATTGAAACCACTGTGAGATAGCACTACCTACCTGCCAGGATGCTTAAAATTACAAAAGGCTAATCAGTTGCTTGAGCAACCTTTTAGCAAAGGGTATAGAGCAACTGGAACATTTGAACCTTGATGAGGGAACGCGACACATTCATGCCACCGTGGAAAGCAGTTTGACAATCTCTTATAAAGTTAAATTTACACTTACCACATGATCCAGCCACACCTCTCCTAGGTATTTACCCAAAGGACATAAAATAATGTGGCCACACTAAGACTTAGGCACAGTTTCGTTCATAATCACCTAAACCTGAAACCAAGTCAAGTACCTGCCACATAGTGAACAGATAAACAAATTGAGGGCTTCCTGGGAGTGGCTCAACCATAAAGAATCCACTTGCAGTGCAGGAGGTGCAGGTTTGATCCCCAGGTGGGGAAGATCCCCTGGAGAAGGAAATAACAACACACTCCAGTATTCTGGCCTGGAGAAGCCCATGGACAGAGGAACCTGATAGGACTATAGTCCATGGGGTTGCAAAAGAGAGAACATGACTTAACAACTAAACAACAGCCACACCCATACAATAGGATATATAGTAATAAAAAGGATAATTTCTATGATAATGATAATAGAGACTTGAATTGTCAGATAGTGCAATATATTATTAATCTGTATTTACTAAATCAGCACAATTAAGATGTCAAAATAAACAGACCAGCAGAACAAAATAGAAAGCACAGTAACATAAACAAAAGCATTTGGGAGATAATTAAAGAGGTTTAAAACAACAGGAGGCTTCCCTGGTGGTCCAGTGGGTAAGGACACCGCCTTGCAGTGCAAAGGGCGCCGGTTCGATCCCTGGCCTGGGAAGATCCCATGTGCCGCGGAGCGGCTGGATCGATGTGTCCAATTACCGAGCCGGAGCTCTGGGGCGCATGCGCCCATAGCCGGCGCTCTGCGACAAGAGAGGCCACTGCGATGGGAGGCCCACACTGGCCAAAAGAACAAAGATGGAAATAAATCAAAGACCAATAGAAGTGGCCAAAAAAAAAAAAACACCCAACAATAGGGAAAAAATCATATGGATAACTGGTTAACTTTGTGGCAAAAATATGGGTGAGATTTACCTCAGATCATACCAAAGTCTTAAGTCCGTATGGAATATGATGTAAAAATGTAGCCATAAACAAAACCAGAAACCAACCAGTCTTTTTGCACTGAGAATGAGAAAAGCCTTTCTAGACAGCAAAGTAGTATAAAGCCATAAAAGGAAAAGAATGATAGATTTAACTACCTAACAACTGTAAAATATCTGTGGATCAAAAAACTGCCTTAACGAAAGTGAAAGGAAAAAAAGGACTGGAAAAAACCCAGATGAGAATAAAGGCATATAGACTATTTCTGGGTAACAATTTAAGGATACGTGCATAAAATCTTTAAAATAGGCATGACTTTAACACAAAAATACATGTACCTTTGTCTTCTTTTACTCTTTGCTAGTATTTCTTTGCTGCTGAAGTAAGACAATTAAGGGGTTAACAAAAGAATGCTAGGATCTGACCTGGTGATTATATTATAAGTAGTCTACTTCACTGCCTTCTGGCATAATTAAAGTGTGACTTGACTGTGTTTGCAATTTAATATAGCTATTAAGTTATTTTATTCTTCCTTAGATGGGAAGATTTTTTTCCTATTAAGTATTACATATGTAAAAAATTAGATTAGTTCACACTTGTATAGCTCTGAAATTATTTTTATGTTCTTTCTTTTCCTCAAACCTCTCATCTCTGAATGGAAGTATGTCTCCTGTTTATAAATCCCTATAATCTTAGTTTGATGACTTACATATAGTATCCATTGTACTGTGACTGATACAGTAGTAAATATTGGAGATTAATAAGTACGATATATGGTGAATAGCATACATATGTCCACATGTGTACATGCAAGTCAGAGTTATCGAAGATGATCAGAGGTCAACAGTGACAAAGTGACTAACATCACTAAATGACTAAATATGACTGGTGAGTGAAAGTGTTGGTCACTTAGTGGCATCTGATCCTTTGCCACCCCATGGATTATAACTAGCGTCGGCTCCTCTCTCCATGAGATCCTCCAGGCAAGAATACAGGAGTAGGTAGCCATACTTTTCTCGAGGGAATCTTCCCAACCTAGGGATCAAACCCAGGATTCCTGCATTACAGGCAGGTTCTTGACTGTCTGAGCCACCAAGGAAGCCCTAAAATATGACTGGTAGGGAGGTGAAAATCAGCACCTCACCATTTTTCTGCCAGACCCAAAGTGAGTACCAAGATGCTGGAAGGTAAGAGAAAACTGAAAGATGGACCACTTGCCTTCTAAGAAAATAGGTTGGAACAAAGTTACTGGACTTGTAGTGAAGGGCTTCCTTGGTGGCTCAGAAAGTAAAGAATCCACCTGCCAATGAGGGAGACCCAGATTCAGTCCCTGGGTCAGGAAGATCCCCTAGAGAGGGAAATGGCAACCCACTCCAGTATTCTTGCCTGGAGAATCCCATGGACAGAGGAGCCTGGTGGCGGTATAGTCCATGGGTCACAAAGACCCCAGTCTTGTGGAGGACTAATGACTGAGCAGTACTAACACAGGAGTAAAGGTAAACCTGTAGATGTATTTTAGGAAAACAGAGTCTACTTGACATATCCACATGGAAGGTCAATGGGAATCTCAAATTTACTGCATTCAAAACAGAAATCTTAATTTTCCACTAGTCTTAGCCTACTTAGTTTCATTCCTTCAACAGATATTTATTGAAGGGTTACCATGTGCCTGGTACTATTCTGGTGCTTGGAGTATCCATCAATGAGTATAATGGTACCTCGTGTATCTGGTAAACAGCAGGGAGGCCAGTGTGGCTGATGCAGAGAGACAGTGATGCAGAGAGTGTAGGGTTAGAGAGGGAAGGGGAGTGGTAGTGGACAAATGATGCAACACCTTAGGCTTTGGCTTTTAGTCTGAGCGAAATAGAGCATCATTGTATAGGGGAATAGCATCTGGCTTACATTTGAGCAGAATTACTCTGGCATCTCTATTGAGAAAAGAACACAAATGCTAGGGTGGGAACAGGGAGACCTATTAATAGTGATTGCAGAAATTCCAGTGGACAAGAGGGAGGGGACATATGTATACCTATGGCAGATTTAGGTTGATGTGGGACAGTAAACAACACAACTCTGTAAAAAAATAAAAATAATAATGAAAATAAAAAATCCCAATGGAGAAAAGATCACAGCTTGTATCAGGGCTGCAGCAGTGGAGATGAGAAATCTTTGGATTTTGGATATATTTTGAAGTTAGAACTAGCGTGATTTCCTTATGCCGTAGATGTGAGACGTGACTTGAAGGCTTCTGACCCGAGTAGCTAGATTCTTCTAGTGCCATTGACCATCATGAGAGAGATTGCAGGTAGAGCTGGCTTAGGGAAGATGAGACAGTGTTAGGTTTATGGTACCCAAGTAGAGAAATTGAATAGGCAATTGGATGGACAAGTCTGGATTCTGGAAAGACGTACATAAACATAGGAAGTTGAGGGTTGTCAGCCTGTAGATAATATTAAACCCCGTGAAGCTGCTTGAAACACCAAGGGAATAACTAACAGAAGAGGACCAAAGGGAAACCTTAGGCACGCCATATCTGTTTCCTTTGTTCTCCTTCATCCTCTCAGTTAATAACACTAACGACATGGTCTCCCTAGTTTCTCAAGCCAAAAATCAGGAAGTCACCCTTGGTTCTTTTTAAACCAATCATTTTTACATCCAGATCTCTTCATCTCCATTGCCAGCAACCTAGTTGACACCATCATTCTCTTCTAATTCATCTCCCCACTTTCCTTTTTGTCCCTCTACCATCATTTTTCGCTCAGCAGTCAGAATGATCTTTTGGAAAGGCTGTTCAGATTATATCACACCTTTGCTCAAAACCCTCCAGTGTTCTAGGCATCAAGGGAAAGAATCAACAGAGTGAAATGATGGCCTACTGAAAATATTTGCAAACCATTTATCAGATACGGGGTGGATATTCAGAATACAACTCAACAGAAAATGAGTAATCTGCTTAATAATTGGACAAAGGACTTGAATTAACATTTCATCAAAAAAACATAAATGACCAGCACACATATGAAAAGATGCTTAATATCATTATCAGGGAAAAACAAAGCAAAACCACAAAGAGATATCATCCTATACCTCTTAGGATGATCACTATAAAAAAATAAAATTGCAAGTATGGTGGGGATGTGGAGAATTTTGATCCCTTTGCACAGTTGGTAGGAATATAAAATAGTGCAGTTGCTATGGAAAACAGTATGAAGCTTCCTCCAAACATTAAAAATAGAATAACGGTATGATTCAGCAGTCTCACTGAAGGGTATAAATACAGAAGAATTGAAAAACGGATCTTGACAATTTATACACCCATGTTGACTACAGTGTTCTTCACAGTTACCAAGAAGCAACCTAAATGTTTATTGACAGATGAATGAAGAAAATGTGGTATATACATACAATGGAATATTATTCAGCCTAAAAAAGAAGGCAGTTGCATCTGATAAAGGACTTTTATCTAAAATATATTAAAAAAGGTTAAGGCTTAACCCTAAGAAAACAACAGCCTCATTTAAAAATGGGTCAAAGACCTAACAGACATCTCACCAACAAAGATACACAGATGGCAGACAAATTCGAAAAGATTCCACATCGTATGTCACAGGGAAATAAATGTAAATTAAAACAAGTTACCACTACACACCTATCGGAAAGGCTGAAGACCAGAACACTGATGACAGCAAATACTTGTGATGAGGTGGAGCCATAGGAACTGTCATTCATTACTGGTGGGAGTGAACAGTGGTACGTCTGTTTTGGAAGAAAGTAATAGGGATGATTTTAGGTGAAGGACAGGGAAGCCTGGCATGCCACAGTCCATGGGGACATGAAGAATCAAACATGACTGAGTGACTAAACCGAATAGATGATTTGACTACTTTTGTCTTTCACTTTCATTACTGTTAGCTTCCTCCTAATGTTATAAGTGGTTGATCCACTATCTTTTCTATATGTTGCCTCTAAGTCATTTATTTTTCATAGATCTTTATTCTTTGGCACATGTGGGCCTCCCTTGGCAGTGGCCTCTCGTTACAGAGCACTGGCTCTGGGTGCATGCTCTCCACAGCGCTGACTCATAATTGGACACACCGGTTAAGCCGCTCCTCGGCATGTGGGATCTACCGGGGCCAGGGATCAAACTGGTGCCCCTTGCACTGCAAGGCAGACTCTCTACCCACTGGACCACTAGAGAAACCCACTTATTTCCATTTTATTTAGATATTCTTCTGAGGTTTTGTCTTATTCTTTCATTTGAAGCACATTCCTCTGTCTCTTCATTATGTTTAATTTTCTTTGTTGATTTCCTTGTGTGAAGTAGGTCTGTTATGTCTCCCAATCTTGGGAAAGCGACTTTACGTTGGAAATATCCTATGGACTCAGCAGCATGCTCCCCTCTGGCTACCCAAGCCAGACGCTTCATGGGTATTCCCTATGTGGGCTGCTTGTTCCTTTCAGTTGTGTTAGGGCCAACTGCTTGGGCATACCCATGGTGATGCTTAGCATTGTTTGACCACTGTGGCCGTACTGGTGGGTGAGTCAAGCCTCCAGCTCTAAAAGGCTTGAGGGAAGATTTCAAAATGTTGCCCATCTCAGTGTGATAGAATGATGTCACAAAAATGGCTATTGCCAGCATCTCAGTCCCCTAGAGAAGTCCCAGACACTTCCTGCCTCTCCAGGAGGCTCTCCAAGATCAGCAAGTGTGTCTGATTCAGATGCCTTTCAAACCTTTGCCTCTGTACTGGGACTTGGAGTGAGTATATTTTTGGATACACCCTTTTGAGCAGAGTCTTGGCTTCCTATAGCTCTGGTGCTCCTGAACATAAGCCCCACTGGTTTTCAAGCCAGACTTTTAGTGTGGTGAGCAGAGTGAGCTTGGACTCAGTAACACTGGCATATAGTAAACAGTCAAATGTACATTATTGCTGTTGTTGTTAACTGTTATATTCATGCCCTTTATAATTGTTTATCCTGTTGGTCAACCACATTTCCTTTATGTATATTCCTTTCCAACGTGTATTCTTTTGCCTTCTTTGTTAGTCTCCTCTATAATTCAAGAGCCTTCTCTGATTTCAGACAACTTAATGAAAAAGGGTTTATACAGGCAGAGGTGACTGCTTTAATTTCTTTGGTCTTTTTGAGAGTAAAATCCGAAAGATATCAGGCGGTATGCAAGACTACAATTATGTGGACCCCATGTGGGATCTACCGGGGCCAGGGATCAAACTGGTGCCCCTTGCACTGCAAGGCAGACTCTCTACCCACTGGACCACTAGAGAAACCCACTTATTTCCATTTTATTTAGATATTCTTCTGAGGTTTTGTCTTATTCTTTCATTTGAAGCACATTCCTCTGTCTCTTCATTATGTTTAATTTTCTTTGTTGATTTCCTTGTGTGAAGTAGGTCTGTTATGTCTCCCAATCTTGGGAAAGCGACTTTACGTTGGAAATATCCTATGGACTCAGCAGCATGCTCCCCTCTGGCTACCCAAGCCAGACGCTTCATGGGTATTCCCTATGTGGGCTGCTTGTTCCTTTCAGTTGTGTTAGGGCCAACTGCTTGGGCATACCCATGGTGATGCTTAGCATTGTTTGACCACTGTGGCCGTACTGGTGGGTGAGTCAAGCCTCCAGCTCTAAAAGGCTTGAGGGAAGATTTCAAAATGTTGCCCATCTCAGTGTGATAGAATGATGTCACAAAAATGGCTATTGCCAGCATCTCAGTCCCCTAGAGAAGTCCCAGACACTTCCTGCCTCTCCAGGAGGCTCTCCAAGATCAGCAAGTGTGTCTGATTCAGATGCCTTTCAAACCTTTGCCTCTGTACTGGGACTTGGAGTGAGTATATTTTTGGATACACCCTTTTGAGCAGAGTCTTGGCTTCCTATAGCTCTGGTGCTCCTGAACATAAGCCCCACTGGTTTTCAAGCCAGACTTTTAGTGTGGTGAGCAGAGTGAGCTTGGACTCAGTAACACTGGCATATAGTAAACAGTCAAATGTACATTATTGCTGTTGTTGTTAACTGTTATATTCATGCCCTTTATAATTGTTTATCCTGTTGGTCAACCACATTTCCTTTATGTATATTCCTTTCCAACGTGTATTCTTTTGCCTTCTTTGTTAGTCTCCTCTATAATTCAAGAGCCTTCTCTGATTTCAGACAACTTAATGAAAAAGGGTTTATACAGGCAGAGGTGACTGCTTTAATTTCTTTGGTCTTTTTGAGAGTAAAATCCCGAGAATAAATGTATTTTTCCCTCTATGTTTCAGGCGGTATGCAAGACTACAATTATGTGTGGGCCAACTGTTTTGAGATCACATTAGAACTGTCCTGTTGCAAGTACCCACCTGCTTCGCAGCTTCGACAGGAATGGGAAAACAATCGTGAGTCATTGATCACATTGATTGAAAAGGTAAAAGCAACTGAATGGAAGGATGGGTATGGAAATAATTGATTAAATGGGGGGAAGTTTGTTTATATGAGCAAGTCTATGCTAGATACCCTTTGTTTTTATTATTTAAGGTTATAGATTATCTTTATAAATTATTATATTAGAATCTATCACAGCATATTCTAACTGTGCCTCCATTACCTTTCCGCTGAGCTCTTTCCCTCTGGAGAGCTTCCTTTGAGTGTCTTACAACACTTTTACAACCTGAAATAATTAGCAGAAGTTGTGCTACCAGATTCTTATAGTGCTATGCGATCATGTTTGCTAGAGAACCTTTAGCACCATATGAACTCCAGTATAAGCTTAACTTAAATATCAGGCAGGCTAATATACTACTGAATAGATCAGAAATTGAGCCTTCCCATGTGGTGCTAAAGAACCTGCCTGCCGATGCCGGAGACCTAAGAGATGCAGATTTGAACCCTGAGTCAGGAAGATCCCTGGAGGAGGGCATAGCAACCCACTCCATTATTTTTCCCTGGAGAATCCTACGGACAGAGGAGTCTAGTAGCTACAATCCATAGGATCTCAACGAGTCAGACATTATTGAGGTGACCTAGCACACGTACCAGAAATTATAACTTACCTCTTGTTGAGAAAAACAGAAGTCTGGGACTTTCCTGGTGGTCCAGTGGGTAAGGACACCGCCTTGCAGTGCAAGGGGTGCCGGTTCGATCCCTGGCCTGGAAAGATCCCACGTGCCGCGGAGCGGCTGGACTGATGTGTCCAATTACTGTGCCTGGGCTCTGGAGCGCATGCGCCCAGAGCCGGCGCTCTGCAACAACAGAGGCCACTGCGATAGGAGGCCCACAAGAGCCAAAGAACAAAAAGCCTAAAACTGCCTGCTTTAATTTCTTTGGTCTTTTTGAGAGTAAAATCCCGAGAATAAATGTATTTTTCCCTCTATGTTTCAGGCGGTATGCAAGACTACAATTATGTGTGGGCCAACTGTTTTGAGATCACATTAGAACTGTCCTGTTGCAAGTACCCACCTGCTTCGCAGCTTCGACAGGAATGGGAAAACAATCGTGAGTCATTGATCACATTGATTGAAAAGGTAAAAGCAACTGAATGGAAGGATGGGTATGGAAATAATTGATTAAATGGGGGGAAGTTTGTTTATATGAGCAAGTCTATGCTAGATACCCTTTGTTTTTATTATTTAAGGTTATAGATTATCTTTATAAATTATTATATTAGAATCTATCACAGCATATTCTAACTGTGCCTCCATTACCTTTCCGCTGAGCTCTTTCCCTCTGGAGAGCTTCCTTTGAGTGTCTTACAACACTTTTACAACCTGAAATAATTAGCAGAAGTTGTGCTACCAGATTCTTATAGTGCTATGCGATCATGTTTGCTAGAGAACCTTTAGCACCATATGAACTCCAGTATAAGCTTAACTTAAATATCAGGCAGGCTAATATACTACTGAATAGATCAGAAATTGAGCCTTCCCATGTGGTGCTAAAGAACCTGCCTGCCGATGCCGGAGACCTAAGAGATGCAGATTTGAACCCTGAGTCAGGAAGATCCCTGGAGGAGGGCATAGCAACCCACTCCATTATTTTTCCCTGGAGAATCCTACGGACAGAGGAGTCTAGTAGCTACAATCCATAGGATCTCAACGAGTCAGACATTATTGAGGTGACCTAGCACACGTACCAGAAATTATAACTTACCTCTTGTTGAGAAAAACAGAAGTCTGGGACTTTCCTGGTGGTCCAGTGGGTAAGGACACCGCCTTGCAGTGCAAGGGGTGCCGGTTCGATCCCTGGCCTGGAAAGATCCCACGTGCCGCGGAGCGGCTGGACTGATGTGTCCAATTACTGTGCCTGGGCTCTGGAGCGCATGCGCCCAGAGCCGGCGCTCTGCAACAACAGAGGCCACTGCGATAGGAGGCCCACAAGAGCCAAAGAACAAAAAAGACGGATGAAAATAGACAAATGAAAGACCAATAGAAGTGGCCTGCCCACCCCCTCCCTCCCCAACCCGCCCCCCTCAAAATAAATAAATAAATGTTTTAAAAAAAATTAAAAAAAAACAAAACAAAAAAAACCCCAGAAGTCTGGCTTTGAAGAGAGAGAATTTCAAAAGCATTTTACCACTCTAGGTTTCACATGACTGAAGTGTCAGGATTTCATCTTTTGGGTCTATATTTTATTTTAACTTGGAGGGACTGAAAAATGTTTCAGGGAGCTAGAAAGAATAACTTCATTTTTGAGAAATTCTTTCATCGATGCAGAGAGGCTCTTCCCTCTTGCCTTCCAAATTGATTCTCTCTGAGCAGTCTGCATTGATTCTTGTTTTTTTAGGTCCACATTGGAGTTAATGGATTTGTTACAGATTCAGTAACAGGAGCTGGCTTAGAGAATGCAACCATCTCAGTGGCTGGTATTAATTATAATATCACCACAGGAAGATTTGGTGATTTCCACAGATTACTTGTTCCTGGAACTTATAACATTACAGCAGTTTTAACTGGGTAAGAATTTACCTTTCAATTTGTTAATTTGGTGTATCACATTGATTGATTTGTATATATTGAAAAATCCTTGCATCCCTGGGATAGATCCTACTTGATCGTGATGTATGGTTCTTTTAATGTGTTGTTGAATTTTCTTTGCTAGAGGGCTATTGCCGGAGACCTAAGAGATGCAGATTTGAACCCTGAGTCAGGAAGATCCCTGGAGGAGGGCATAGCAACCCACTCCATTATTTTTCCCTGGAGAATCCTACGGACAGAGGAGTCTAGTAGCTACAATCCATAGGATCTCAACGAGTCAGACATTATTGAGGTGACCTAGCACACGTACCAGAAATTATAACTTACCTCTTGTTGAGAAAAACAGAAGTCTGGGACTTTCCTGGTGGTCCAGTGGGTAAGGACACCGCCTTGCAGTGCAAGGGGTGCCGGTTCGATCCCTGGCCTGGAAAGATCCCACGTGCCGCGGAGCGGCTGGACTGATGTGTCCAATTACTGTGCCTGGGCTCTGGAGCGCATGCGCCCAGAGCCGGCGCTCTGCAACAACAGAGGCCACTGCGATAGGAGGCCCACAAGAGCCAAAGAACAAAAAAGACGGATGAAAATAGACAAATGAAAGACCAATAGAAGTGGCCTGCCCACCCCCTCCCTCCCCAACCCGCCCCCCTCAAAATAAATAAATAAATGTTTTAAAAAAAATTAAAAAAAAACAAAACAAAAAAAACCCCAGAAGTCTGGCTTTGAAGAGAGAGAATTTCAAAAGCATTTTACCACTCTAGGTTTCACATGACTGAAGTGTCAGGATTTCATCTTTTGGGTCTATATTTTATTTTAACTTGGAGGGACTGAAAAATGTTTCAGGGAGCTAGAAAGAATAACTTCATTTTTGAGAAATTCTTTCATCGATGCAGAGAGGCTCTTCCCTCTTGCCTTCCAAATTGATTCTCTCTGAGCAGTCTGCATTGATTCTTGTTTTTTTAGGTCCACATTGGAGTTAATGGATTTGTTACAGATTCAGTAACAGGAGCTGGCTTAGAGAATGCAACCATCTCAGTGGCTGGTATTAATTATAATATCACCACAGGAAGATTTGGTGATTTCCACAGATTACTTGTTCCTGGAACTTATAACATTACAGCAGTTTTAACTGGGTAAGAATTTACCTTTCAATTTGTTAATTTGGTGTATCACATTGATTGATTTGTATATATTGAAAAATCCTTGCATCCCTGGGATAGATCCTACTTGATCGTGATGTATGGTTCTTTTAATGTGTTGTTGAATTTTCTTTGCTAGAATTTTGTTGAGGACTTTTGCATCTATGTTCATTAGTGATGTTGGCCTGTAATTTTATTTTTTGTGTAATACCTTTGTCTGGTTTTAGTATCAGGGCGATGATGGCCTTGTAAAGTGATTGTGGGAGTGTTCCTCCCTCTGCAATGTTTTGGAAGAGTTTGAGCAGGATAGATGTTAGCTCCTCTATAAATGTAACTGGGTCAGAATTTAAACTAGACTCTTAAAATGTCAAGCTTCCGTTTATATCTAAGACAGAAATGCATTCAAGGAGATCTTATTTACTATATCTGGCTTTTGTTTTCCCTTGTTTTCTGGTTTCTTCCCCTTCTATAATAAGAAAATACTATGGTAGAGTCTTTTGTCACATTAACAATACAGCTGAATATGAAGCATAGTTGTAAAATTGGGAGGAAGGAGTTGTAAAAGCTCAAGGCTAACTGAATACCAACATAGTTTATGGCCATACCACCTTAAACATGCCTGATCTTGTCTGAATACCAAGGTAGAAGAAACTCAGCGCTCTACAAAAGATACTTGGAAGAGCTGTCGTGCTATCAGCTTTCTAATACATGAAATGAGTGGTTAGCTTCCCCCCAGATGCCGTTCTGTAAGCTCATTTTGCTAAGGATTTACCTTTAGCAAATAAGTTACCTTTAATTTTAAACTTTCCTATTTGGTAAAGTAATTAGAATGTCAGTTTGATAAGGCACTGCAAATAATTTGATCATTTATCCCTACTTTGAGTATTGTAGCAATGGTTACGATGAATTAATGACCTCCATTTTTCACTGTATTCTCATCTTTGAATATAATTTTTTATAAGCATTCTAATGTGTGGAACCTGAAAGGATGGTAAGAAAAATAGTTCTTCAAAAACTTAACCTGGGGGGCTTCCCCTGGTGGTCCAGTGGGTAAGGACACCGCCTTGCAGTGCAAGGGGTGCCGGTTCAATCCCTGGCCTGGGAAGATCCAACGTGCTGCGAAGCGGCTGGACCGATGTGTCCAATTACCGAGCCGGAGCCCTGGTGCGCGTGCGCCCAGAGCTGGCGCTCTGCGACAAGAGAGGCCACTGCGATGGGAGGCCCACAGGAGCCAAAGAACAAAGACGGATGAAAATAGAGAAATAAAAGACCAATAGAAGTGGCCCGCCCATCCCCCTCCCTCCCCACCCCACCCCCCAAAAAGATAAAAAAAAAAACAAAAAAAACTTAACCTGGTGGGCTTCCCTGGTGGTCCAGTGGGTAAGGACACCACATTGCAGTACAAGGGGTGCTGGTTTGATCCCTGGCCTGGGAGGATGCCACATGCCACGGAGTGGCTGGACCGATGTGTCCAACTACCGAGCTGGAGCTCTGGAGCTCTGCAGAGCTGGTGCTCTGCGACGAGAGAGGCCACTGTGATGGGAGGCCCACACAGGCCAAAAGAACAAAAAAGATAAGTGAATGAAAGATCAATAGAAGTGCCCCCACACCCCCAGAAAAGCTTAACCTGTGATTCCTTGTGAGATAATATCCTAAAAGACTAAGTGCAAGAGGATGAAAAAGCTGTACTTTTATAATGGTAAAGCATTGTCGGTT
Organism: Tragulus kanchil; assembly: GCA_022376925.1. Classification (NCBI taxonomy): domain Eukaryota; kingdom Metazoa; phylum Chordata; class Mammalia; order Artiodactyla; family Tragulidae; genus Tragulus; species Tragulus kanchil. Next base: position 64,461,927 of record JAIOJX010000027.1, read on the forward strand.
TCAGTTTAACTCCAGGCCATCTCCTTTTTAAAATTTTTCTTTTCAGGTATATGCCACTGACTGTTAATAATATCACAGTGAGAGAAGGACCAGGCACAAAGGTGAATTTTCCCCTTCGGCCGACCGTGGCTTCAGTCATCCCTGACACAACTGAGGCTGTGGGGACTGCTAGCACGGTCGCTACCCATCACAGTCCTTTGGGAACGCAGTCCACCCACCAGCCAGTTCAGCCACAAGACTTTCACCACCACCATTTCCCCGACATGGAAATCTTCTTGAGAAGGTTTGCCAATGAGTATCCTAACATCACCAGACTTTATTCATTGGGAAAATCGGTAGAGTCAAGAGAACTTTATGTAATGGAGATATCGGATAATCCAGGTGTCCATGAACCAGGTAACTGGTGTAGTTTCACACGTAATTGCAGTATTGCTTCTCAGAGCTGTGTGCTATATCACTTTGCTTCACCTAGAAAGGTCGCCTAGAGTATGTATAACTGGATCAAAAAAAGTGGAGCCAATCTTCTGCTAGAAAGGAAGAAAATGCCATTTGATAATCCATATTATGCACCATATTTAATATACTACATAGATTAGATTCTTTCTGCTAATAGTATTTTTATTTTGATATTAATGACATATATATGTATGTATGGGTGTATATGTTGTTTAGTCACTAAGTCATGTTTGGTTCTTGTTGCCCATGGACTGCAGCCTGCCAGGCTCCTTTGTCCATGGGATTACCCAAGAAAAAATACTGGAGTGGGTTGCCATTTCCTTCTCCAGGGGATCTTCCTGACCAGAAATCAAACCAGTGTCTCCTGCATTGGCAGGCAGATTCTTTGCCACTGAGCCACCATGAAAACCCGTATGTGTGTGTATGTATGTATATATATGTTACATATGACATATATATATATATAAAATATATATATGTGCTTTGAGCTTTCTATTAGACGTAGTAGTAAGGAAGATGCTTTATAAGATACATTTTCCTCTCTCTTTTGACAAAAAATAACTTAAATTTTTGGTTCAAGGTCTTTGTGTATTGGGGGAAAAGTGAGAAAGTCTAGGATGAATGAAGAGAAAAAAAGGTTTCCATGTAATTACTCTGTTTTCAGGTGAACCAGAATTTAAGTACATTGGAAATATGCATGGAAATGAAGTGGTTGGAAGAGAACTGTTACTGAACCTCATCGAATACCTTTGTAAGAACTTTGGAACAGATCCTGAAGTAACAGATTTGGTTCTTAACACTAGAATTCACCTTATGCTCCATGAATCCTGATGGATATGAAAAGGCCCAGGAAGGTAAAGAATAGCTCTCTATTAGTGCTTAGCCACAAGACTTTCACCACCACCATTTCCCCGACATGGAAATCTTCTTGAGAAGGTTTGCCAATGAGTATCCTAACATCACCAGACTTTATTCATTGGGAAAATCGGTAGAGTCAAGAGAACTTTATGTAATGGAGATATCGGATAATCCAGGTGTCCATGAACCAGGTAACTGGTGTAGTTTCACACGTAATTGCAGTATTGCTTCTCAGAGCTGTGTGCTATATCACTTTGCTTCACCTAGAAAGGTCGCCTAGAGTATGTATAACTGGATCAAAAAAAGTGGAGCCAATCTTCTGCTAGAAAGGAAGAAAATGCCATTTGATAATCCATATTATGCACCATATTTAATATACTACATAGATTAGATTCTTTCTGCTAATAGTATTTTTATTTTGATATTAATGACATATATATGTATGTATGGGTGTATATGTTGTTTAGTCACTAAGTCATGTTTGGTTCTTGTTGCCCATGGACTGCAGCCTGCCAGGCTCCTTTGTCCATGGGATTACCCAAGAAAAAATACTGGAGTGGGTTGCCATTTCCTTCTCCAGGGGATCTTCCTGACCAGAAATCAAACCAGTGTCTCCTGCATTGGCAGGCAGATTCTTTGCCACTGAGCCACCATGAAAACCCGTATGTGTGTGTATGTATGTATATATATGTTACATATGACATATATATATATATAAAATATATATATGTGCTTTGAGCTTTCTATTAGACGTAGTAGTAAGGAAGATGCTTTATAAGATACATTTTCCTCTCTCTTTTGACAAAAAATAACTTAAATTTTTGGTTCAAGGTCTTTGTGTATTGGGGGAAAAGTGAGAAAGTCTAGGATGAATGAAGAGAAAAAAAGGTTTCCATGTAATTACTCTGTTTTCAGGTGAACCAGAATTTAAGTACATTGGAAATATGCATGGAAATGAAGTGGTTGGAAGAGAACTGTTACTGAACCTCATCGAATACCTTTGTAAGAACTTTGGAACAGATCCTGAAGTAACAGATTTGGTTCTTAACACTAGAATTCACCTTATGCCGTCCATGAATCCTGATGGATATGAAAAGGCCCAGGAAGGTAAAGAATAGCTCTCTATTAGTGCTTAATCATTTTGATTATCATATAGCATAATTATTTGAGGATAGAAAGTAATTTGAACTGGTTGCTTCTCTACAGTTTCTTCCTATTTTATTCTTATAATTTATCATTGGTTCTAGCGTTTGTATTCTTATCAGATAGGCTAGCTCATTCAACAGTTATGTCATCAAGTTTATATTAAATGCAGTTCTCCACTTTGGTAATGATTCTTATTTACTAAAATAATGTAAGGTTTTTATAATTTTCTCCATTTTAACATTACATTTTGTTAAATTACTATGCTGGGAACCTTATCTCATAAATGAAAACTCAAACCAAATATTTTTTTAAGCCAGTGACTCTGTTTTGACTCCCAGTTCTACTCTGCATGCATATGTAGTCTAAGCCTGCTAAGGCACTGACTTCCCATTCCTCTGCCTCCCTTGACCGCATCTCTTCTGGGTGATTATAGTAAGAGCAAGGAGAGCAGTTTTCCTACGTGGGCCACCTTATGCAGAGCACTCGCAGAGTAAAAATGCGTCTTTTCCCAACCTGTGGTTCCTTCCAGGCAGTGATACCAGTGAGTAGAACAGATTCCACAATATGAATATGTAGCCTCGTGGTTTGTCACTGGCACCAATTGAACACTGAGAGAATCGATAAGTGAATGACTAGGTTAATCCATATATGTGTGTGTGTATATATATATATGTAATTATAATGTGATGGATCATCATGAAGTGTTCACACTTTTCTTTTAGTTAAGATAGCTTAAGTAGAATGTGTTGGATGAAAGTATGTGTGAAACACAACTCGCATGTGAATCTTTTATCATACAGGAGATTCAATAAGTGTAATTGGCAGAAACAACAGCAACAACTTTGACCTGAACCGAAATTTCCCAGACCAGTTTGTTCAGATCACAGATCCTACCCAACCAGAAACTATTGCTGTAATGAGCTGGATGAAGACCTATCCGTTTGTGCTATCAGCAAACCTGCATGGAGGTAACAGCAGCTTGATGGTCCACTAATTAATTCTTGTTGAGAGCATTTGAAAACCCTGGTGGAATTTGATCTGTTTAGAATCTTAGGCTCTATTAAAGTAGGTATCCTGTTATGGCTTTTATGGCCAACAACAACAAAGGTCTTTTCTCATTACTTCTTAAGCCAGTTTCCCAGCAGTTTTTTCCCTTTCCTCTCCCACCGCTTCTCTCTCCCCATACACCTCCATACTCCCTCCTTTGGTCCATTCCTGCCCCGTCTCTGTCTCTGTCTCTCACTCCCCCTACCGTCCCTTTCCCACCTGCTCTCTTCCTCCATTTCTCACTCACTTCTTCAAGTGTTTTTATTCCTTTCCCTGAGAATTTGGTAACATTTTCTTTGTCATTTATAAAAATGAAACACTAACAGATCCAAATTTTTAGTCCTGTTTCTCCCTAAAGTTTAATAAGCCCCTTTTATATAGGTTTTTGACATTCTTGTATCTTTTATCTGCTGTGTATTTAACTGCAGCACAATGAACTTATTTTTATGTAGTATCTGAGCTTATGGGCTTTCCCAGTGACTCAACAGTAAGGAATCTGCCTGCAGCACATGAGATTTGGGTTCAGTCCCTGGGTCTGGAAGATCTGCTGGAGGAGGAAATGGCAGCTTGCTCCAGTATTCTTGCCTGGAGAATCCCATGGACAGAGGAGCCTGGCGAGCTGCAGTCCATGGGGTTGCAATGAATAGGACAAGACTGAAACAACTTAGCTTGTGCTCATGCACCTGAGCTTATACACTTCCATATAGTTCACCAGAATTTTACCAGTTGAATAAGATGGGAGGTCAAGATTAAAATCATTACAGTATCCAGCTAGGGTTATGTGAATAAGTGTCAATACCCAAGAGACCTGAAAACATGTGTCTACATGTAAACTTGTATGTGGACATTCATAATAGCAGTACACATAATAACCAAAGTACGGTGGTGGTTTAATTGCTAAGTTGTGTCCAACTGTTGGCAGCCATGTGGACTGTAGCCTGCCAGGCTCCTCGGTCCATGGGATTTTCCAGGCAAGAATACTGGAATGGGTTGCCATTTTCTTTTCCAGGGGATCTTCCCAACCCAGAAATTGAACCCAGGTCTTCTGCATTGCAGGCAGATTCTTTACTGACTGAGCTATGAGGGTAACTCATAGCCCAAATGTCATCTTACTGATGATTAAATAAAATGTGATATACAATTTAATGTTTTTTGGCTATGAAAAAGAATGAAGTGCTGATGCTTGCTACAACATGAATGAGTCTTGAAAACAGGCTGATAGAATCCAGTCATAAGAAACCATATATTATATGAGAGATAGGCAAATCTGTAGAGACAGAAAATAGAATCCAGTCATAAGAAACCATATATTATATGAGAAATAGGCAAATCTGTAGAGACAGAAAATAGATTAGAGGAAGTATAGAAGGGAATCACTGCTAATGAGTATGGATTTTGTTGTTGTTGTTGTTGTTGTTTTAGGTAATAAAGTGTTCTGTAATTAGATAGTAGTGATGATAGTACAATCCTGTGAATATATGGAACATTGAATTGCACACTTTAAATAGATCGATTGTACAGTATGTGAATAAATTTAAATAAATTTAAAAAATAAATTTAAAATAAAATTCAATAAATAAAAATAAAATTCAAAAAATTTTAAAAAAAGAGTATAAGTATTAACACCAGAGTCAGTGGGTAAGAAATTTACTGTCAGCATTTGTTAGACTATCCAAGGAAGTATAACAGGTGAGATTTGATGGCATATCAATTAACCTGCCACTTTAGAAATGACAATACACACTTAAGGATATTTATATTTAAGAAGTAAATCAAGATTCCCCCAAAATGGCTTGAAGGCTTGTCAATGGTAGGATAAAAGAGTTCTATAACTGGTAATCACGGATGAGTCTCAAAGACCCACATAGATATTATGAAATTACAGCCTACTTAGGAAAATATTTTTTTTGGCTTTTTTCTTACTTTATTGATTGTGTACCATGTTTGGCAGAAAATATTTTTTGTTTTGAGCTTTCAAAAATATCCTCAAAACACATCCCATGTCATGTTGGCTAAATCTGAAAACTTAGTACTGGTTACATTCCAGCGAGAGTAACTCAGATGTACACATGTGGTATCAAGACCTTGGCATGGTGGGGTATGTCTTTAATCATGTAGATATGTTTCTTTTCATGACATATTTCGTTCTCTCATCTTTAAAATCTTGAAATGAGTTTTGAAATCTTGGCAAAGAAATTTAACAGAGGAATTCTTTGTTGCTGACTTAACAATTTAGAAGAATTTTTGAAAGAATATAGAGAAAAGTAAGATTTCTTTTTATAAATTTTTATGTTTTTTATTTAGATGGAATTTGTATCATATTAATCATGTTAAAGTAAATAATTTTGTGACATTTAATGTGTTCACAATGTTGTGCAACAACTACCTCTAGCTTGTTTGAAAACATGTTTATCTCCCAAAAGGAAATCCTTACCCGTTAAGCAGTTGTTCCCTATTCCCCACACCCCTCAAGCCCTGGTAACCACCAGTCCGTGTCCTGTCTCAATGGACTTGCCTGTTTTGGATATTTCATAGAAATGAAATCATACAATATATGACCTTTTGTGTCTGTCTCTTTCACTTAACATAATATTTTCAGAGTTCTTAATGTAGCATGTATTAGTAGTTTATTTCTTTTTATGACTGAATAATATTCCATTGTATGTATATACCATAATTTGTTTATCTGTGTATCTGTTGGTGGATATTTGGGTTGTTTTAATTTTTTACTGTTATGAATAACACTACTGTGAACACTGGCATACAATATCTGAGTCCCTGTTTTCAGTTGTTTGAGGTTATCTTATGTTTAGCTTTTTGATGGAAATACCGTCAAATGGTAATTCTGTATTTAGCTTCGTGATGAACTGCCAAACTATGCCACAGTAGCAAAACATTTTATATTCCCATTGTCAGTATATGAGGGTCCTAGTTTTACCACATCCTTACCTTATTAATTTGTGGTTTTTTGACTGCAGCCAGGTGGCTGACAGGTGATATCTTACTGAAATTTGGATTTGCATTTCCCTGATGACTAATGATATTGAGCACGCTTTTATGTGCTTCTTGGCCACTTGTTTTATCTTATTTGGAGAAACATCAGTTCTGAAAACTTAGTACTGGTTACATTCCAGCGAGAGTAACTCAGATGTACACATGTGGTATCAAGACCTTGGCATGGTGGGGTATGTCTTTAATCATGTAGATATGTTTCTTTTCATGACATATTTCGTTCTCTCATCTTTAAAATCTTGAAATGAGTTTTGAAATCTTGGCAAAGAAATTTAACAGAGGAATTCTTTGTTGCTGACTTAACAATTTAGAAGAATTTTTGAAAGAATATAGAGAAAAGTAAGATTTCTTTTTATAAATTTTTATGTTTTTTATTTAGATGGAATTTGTATCATATTAATCATGTTAAAGTAAATAATTTTGTGACATTTAATGTGTTCACAATGTTGTGCAACAACTACCTCTAGCTTGTTTGAAAACATGTTTATCTCCCCAAAAGGAAATCCCTTACCCGTTAAGCAGTTGTTCCCTATTCCCCACACCCCTCAAGCCCTGGTAACCACCAGTCCGTGTCCTGTCTCAATGGACTTGCCTGTTTTGGATATTTCATAGAAATGAAATCATACAATATATGACCTTTTGTGTCTGTCTCTTTCACTTAACATAATATTTTCAGAGTTCTTAATGTAGCATGTATTAGTAGTTTATTTCTTTTTATGACTGAATAATATTCCATTGTATGTATATACCATAATTTGTTTATCTGTGTATCTGTTGGTGGATATTTGGGTTGTTTTAATTTTTTACTGTTATGAATAACACTACTGTGAACACTGGCATACAATATCTGAGTCCCTGTTTTCAGTTGTTTGAGGTTATCTTATGTTTAGCTTTTTGATGGAAATACCGTCAAATGGTAATTCTGTATTTAGCTTCGTGATGAACTGCCAAACTATGCCACAGTAGCAAAACATTTTATATTCCCATTGTCAGTATATGAGGGTCCTAGTTTTACCACATCCTTACCTTATTAATTTGTGGTTTTTTGACTGCAGCCAGGTGGCTGACAGGTGATATCTTACTGAAATTTGGATTTGCATTTCCCTGATGACTAATGATATTGAGCACGCTTTTATGTGCTTCTTGGCCACTTGTTTTATCTTATTTGGAGAAACATCAGTTCTAGTCTCTCCTCCATTTTTAATTGGGTTATCTTTTGGGTTGAGTTGCAGGATTTCTTTACATAGTCTGGACTCTAGACCCTTATCAAATTGCTTATTTGCACATATTTTCTCCCACTGTATTAGCGTTCTTAATAATGTCCTCTGATTCACAGAATTTTCTAATATTGATGAAGTCAAATTTATCTTTTTTAAAACTGCTCATGCTTTTTGTGTTGATCCTAATTTTTTAAAACAAACTTTTGTAGAAATATCATAAGTCTTTTATAACTTTTTGGGGGGCCTTAGAAAATTAACAATTTGAAAGACAGTAGTAAGTAGAAGTTAACTTTTTTCTATTGTAATTTTTAAGCCTGAGTCATAGATTCAGGGTGCAATTTTTAAAATTTTGGAATAATTTGTCTAAGAACAAGTGTTGAAGGACACTTTATCTTGTTAGAACTATCTTGGGAAATAAACTGAGCATTCCTACTTGTTTCCTAAAGAAAAATTTTTTAAATAGGTGAATGTTTGCTAGTATTTGTTACCATAGGATTACTCCATCTGGATTCAAGTTGAATATGTTCCTTTACTTCCATTTGCAGAGAGTGGCATGGCAAAAAAGGAAAAAATGGGGGGCGGGAAATGGGAGGGAGGGGACATAGGTATGGTGGTGGTTGGTGGTTTAGTCACTAAGTTGTGTCTGACTCGTGCAACCCCATGGACTACAGCCTGCCAGGCTCCTCTGTCCATGGGATTCTCCAGGCAGGAATCCTGGAGTGGGGTTGCCATGCCCTTCTCCAGGGGATCCCAACCCAGGAATCAAGCCCATGTCTCCTGCATTGCAGGTGGATTCTTTACCACCTGAGCTAACCTATGGCTGATTCATGTTGGTGTTTGGCAGTAAGCAACAAAACTCTATTAAAAACTCTATTAAAAACTCTATTAAAAAAAATAATAATACTCTTTTTTAAAAAGGCAAAAATGAATGGCCTAATTAAGGCAGAATAAATGGACATATAAGCATATAAGCAAGTGAATAATAGGAAGAGAAGGGGTTCGATCCTACAATGGGAGAGTAGGCTCAGGGTTCCTGCCAGAGAAGCACCCTGATTGCTTTATGTCCTATGGAGAGCATCATGGGAGTGGATATCCTTTATATATGCTTTAAAACATCACTCTCTATACTTCAGGTCATGAAAATCATATGATACAATTCCAGTTGACTAATTTATAATATGAACATAAGAGAAGTTGTTAACATTTGTTTCTACATGAAGATCAAGACTGGCTCAACTATCCATACATGAGTTGTTCAGCATCTCAAGTTTAGACTTCACATGTGCGAAATGAAGTGGGTGGGTTATTAGACTTCAACAGCCCTTTCTTATTTTAAAATTCCATGAGCATATTCATGTCTGAATTTACTCCCCCACCCCATCAAAGTTTTGCTCGAATTTTCTGAGCCTAAATAGTAACAAACGTCAAATTGCTTAATTAAGCTTTGGATACATCTGGTTTCAATTCTAAGAAGTAAATTACACCTAGGAGTTCAGGTAAATTCCCAAGACCTATCCAGTTAAGGCAGTCTTTAAGTATCATGCACAGCTGTTTAATATTTCATTTATCCACTTTGATTTTCTCTTGAAATTAGCAGCTTTTCCGTTTCTATTGAGGAGATTAGCCTTGGTAAGATTGCATTGGTATCCTGGCTCTCTAGGGCTTCCCAGGTGGAGCTAATGTTAAAGAACCTGCCTTCCAATTCAGGAGAGATGTAAAAGGTGTGGGTTTGCTCCCTGGATCAGGAAGATCCCCTGGAGGAGGGCATGGCAACCCACTCCAGTATTCTTGCCTGGAGAAAAGCCCATGGATAGAGAATCCCATGGACAGAGGAGCCTGGCGGGCTCCAGTCCATACGATCACAAAGAGTCAGACACAACTGAAGCAGCTTAGCACGCACGCACATCCTGTCTCTGGCAGTATTGTGAAAAGCTTACTTTCGGTTAATGCTTCATTTTGCAAGAAACAGCACAATACATTTTCCTCATTTCCCTTGTAGGTTCTTTGGTGGTTAACTACCCCTTTGATGATGATGAACAAGGTGTTGCCACATACAGTAAATCACCAGATGATGCTGTGTTTCAACAAATAGCACTTTCTTATTCCAAGGTAGGCGTGTGCTATAAACATTCATTTTTCATTTAAAAAATGCACTAAAACAAAATCCTACAAGTCTCAAGTCAAGTGCTTTCTTTTCAAGTCTTCCTTTCAGACAGCTTTACCTCTTTATCACCTCTGTTTCCCACATCACTTTTAAATGTACTGCATGTGTTTCCCCATTAACCTTTAAGCTCAAGCACAGTACCTGGGACATAATGAACTAAACAAACCGCTAGTTTATTTCATTTGACAAATACTTAAATATAAACTTCGTAAAGCAGTCTAAGGTGGGGTTGACAAGTTATAGCTCTGGGACCAAATCCAACCAATCACCAGTTCTATAAAAAAAAAGTTGTATTGATACACAGTCACATCCATTTTTTAAAAATATTGTCTGTTGCTGCTTTCTCATTCAACATTTGAAAATAAGTCAGTGTAATTCACCATATTAACGGACTAAAGACAAAAAACACTACAGTCATCTCAGTAGATGCAGAGGGCAGATTGAGTCATTGCAACAGAACCTTTTGCAAAGTTCTATAAAGCCTAAAATTTTTACTGTCTGGCCCTTTACAGAAAAAGAATTGCCAACCCGAAGTCTAAGGTGTTTAATTACCTAGTAGTAGCATATTACAAATAAGCAAGTAGAAATTTCTGTATTTTCTAAGCGTCCTATAATGAATACACATTACTTTCATAATGAGAAATGTGTGTGTGTTTGTGTGAAATTTTCATTTAAAAATTGTTCTTAGAAAACCTGTTAAAAGTTGAGGCTTGGGAACTAGACTTGTTTCCTATTTTGGTCTTACTACTGACTCAGTGTGACTTTATTGGTCATAGACAAATGAAGCTTATTACTGCAGCTCTGTGATCTCTAATCAGACCCTTCTGTCATTCTGCTTTATCAGCTTTGACCCTCTGAGATTGTTCAGAATTTCTAACAGGAGAGTATGTGTCTTATTTCACTTTAAAGTATAGTGCCTTCTGTTTGGATGTGCCATTTCTGAGGGATGTACCTGAAATAATAATTTTTAAAAAAGATGAGAAAACTTCCAAATCATCAAAGTAGAAACAAAGTGGTAAGATTTTACACACATCCCCATCACATTGTGTCCGTTCTTATAGTTCCACTTTTCACCCTCTTTGTAACTTCTGGTTCCTTAGCCTCTTTTTTATTTTCTTTGACCTTTAACCCTTTTGATTTGTTTTCTTTTCTACCCAGCCTGGACCCATGGACATACCCTTTTGACGTATCTGACTTGCTAATGGCCAGCTCTTATTAATTACAATCATCCCTCTGATACATCCCAGAGGAGTCACACAGTTGTGGCAATTGACTACTATATGCACATGTCACTGTGCCCTATAACCTCAACCAAGCCCTTAGTTCTCCTCGGCCAAGTTTCGCATTTTGCTGCTTGACTCCCTGGCTCATTTCCCACTATGGGGATTCTGAGCTTTTATGCTCTACATCAGCCTTTCTAATCCCAGCTTTGTTCATCTTTTTCTCTGTAAATCACTTTGCCTTGAACTAAGGCAGAAATGTGAATGCTCTGCTGTGCATTCATTTCGTCTTTTCAGTTATTGTTTGTGTTTTGCTCATATTCTTCATTTTTTTCCCTCTTAATTTTTTTAAATTGAAGTACATTTGATGTGTAGTATTATAGTTACTAGTATATAATATAGTGATTCACAATTTTTAAGGGTTGTACTCCATTTATAGTCATTATAAAATATCAGCTCTATTCCCTCTGTTACACAATATATCCTTATAGTCTACTTTATACATAGTAGTTTGTACTTCTTAATCCCCATTCCTTTATTGCCCTTCTCCCCACTGGTAATCACAAGTTTATTCTCTGTATCTATGAGTCTGTTTCCTTTTTGTTATATTCACTAATTTGTTGTTTTTTTCTTTATTGGTCATAGACAAATGAAGCTTATTACTGCAGCTCTGTGATCTCTAATCAGACCCTTCTGTCATTCTGCTTTATCAGCTTTGACCCTCTGAGATTGTTCAGAATTTCTAACAGGAGAGTATGTGTCTTATTTCACTTTAAAGTATAGTGCCTTCTGTTTGGATGTGCCATTTCTGAGGGATGTACCTGAAATAATAATTTTTAAAAAAGATGAGAAAACTTCCAAATCATCAAAGTAGAAACAAAGTGGTAAGATTTTACACACATCCCCATCACATTGTGTCCGTTCTTATAGTTCCACTTTTCACCCTCTTTGTAACTTCTGGTTCCTTAGCCTCTTTTTTATTTTCTTTGACCTTTAACCCTTTTGATTTGTTTTCTTTTCTACCCAGCCTGGACCCATGGACATACCCTTTTGACGTATCTGACTTGCTAATGGCCAGCTCTTATTAATTACAATCATCCCTCTGATACATCCCAGAGGAGTCACACAGTTGTGGCAATTGACTACTATATGCACATGTCACTGTGCCCTATAACCTCAACCAAGCCCTTAGTTCTCCTCGGCCAAGTTTCGCATTTTGCTGCTTGACTCCCTGGCTCATTTCCCACTATGGGGATTCTGAGCTTTTATGCTCTACATCAGCCTTTCTAATCCCAGCTTTGTTCATCTTTTTCTCTGTAAATCACTTTGCCTTGAACTAAGGCAGAAATGTGAATGCTCTGCTGTGCATTCATTTCGTCTTTTCAGTTATTGTTTGTGTTTTGCTCATATTCTTCATTTTTTTCCCTCTTAATTTTTTTAAATTGAAGTACATTTGATGTGTAGTATTATAGTTACTAGTATATAATATAGTGATTCACAATTTTTAAGGGTTGTACTCCATTTATAGTCATTATAAAATATCAGCTCTATTCCCTCTGTTACACAATATATCCTTATAGTCTACTTTATACATAGTAGTTTGTACTTCTTAATCCCCATTCCTTTATTGCCCTTCTCCCCACTGGTAATCACAAGTTTATTCTCTGTATCTATGAGTCTGTTTCCTTTTTGTTATATTCACTAATTTGTTGTATTTTTTAGATTCCACAGATAAGTGATACCATACAGTACTGGTCTTTCTTTTTATGACTTATTTCACTTAGCATAATACCCTCCCAGAAAGTCTATGAAGACAAAAGGAAAGGCAGGCGTAAAGGTGATTCAGAATAATCGCCATGCAGTGAATACACACTCAATCTGAAACTTAAATCTGAAAATGCTAAAATAGTAACTGGGCTGGTGAAAGTGGTGGAATACAGGGAAGGGGTTTCCAAGTACAAATGAAAGGATCTGCTGTATTAAAAAGGATAGGCACAATTTAAAAGGGCAGTTGGATTTAAAGGAAAATCTTCCAAACTCTAGCTTCTGGGAGAGAAGAAAAGGAAAAAGAAATGAAGTACCCTTTGACAATTAATTAAGGGGAAAGAGGAAAGGGTTAAAAAAAAAAGGTCAAAAGTTATATGTCAAAATAAATGATTGGTGATTTCTGAGTTTATATTTTCCTTTTTGCTTGCCTCAATTTTCTAATTTTCTACAGTAACTTTGATTATATTTTAAGCCAAATGAAATTGAATGAATTCAATTAAGTGAAAGTGAAAAAAGAGCTACACATTGAGACAGAAATCATGGGAAGAGAAAATTTCAAGGAGGCATTAGTGGAAAACTTAGTGGTATTTGAATAAAGTAGAGATTGTTTCAGTTAATAGTGTCATGCCATTGACACTTGTTTTGATCAATGTGTTATGAATAATGAGATGCTAACATTAGGGAGCGCTGGATCGAGAGTATATAAAACTACTAAAATTGTTTGTGTTTTGCTCATATTCTTCATTTTTTTCCCTCTTAATTTTTTTAAATTGAAGTACATTTGATGTGTAGTATTATAGTTACTAGTATATAATATAGTGATTCACAATTTTTAAGGGTTGTACTCCATTTATAGTCATTATAAAATATCAGCTCTATTCCCTCTGTTACACAATATATCCTTATAGTCTACTTTATACATAGTAGTTTGTACTTCTTAATCCCCATTCCTTTATTGCCCTTCTCCCCACTGGTAATCACAAGTTTATTCTCTGTATCTATGAGTCTGTTTCCTTTTTGTTATATTCACTAATTTGTTGTATTTTTTAGATTCCACAGATAAGTGATACCATACAGTACTGGTCTTTCTTTTTATGACTTATTTCACTTAGCATAATACCCTCCCAGAAAGTCTATGAAGACAAAAGGAAAGGCAGGCGTAAAGGTGATTCAGAATAATCGCCATGCAGTGAATACACACTCAATCTGAAACTTAAATCTGAAAATGCTAAAATAGTAACTGGGCTGGTGAAAGTGGTGGAATACAGGGAAGGGGTTTCCAAGTACAAATGAAAGGATCTGCTGTATTAAAAAGGATAGGCACAATTTAAAAGGGCAGTTGGATTTAAAGGAAAATCTTCCAAACTCTAGCTTCTGGGAGAGAAGAAAAGGAAAAAGAAATGAAGTACCCTTTGACAATTAATTAAGGGGAAAGAGGAAAGGGTTAAAAAAAAAAGGTCAAAAGTTATATGTCAAAATAAATGATTGGTGATTTCTGAGTTTATATTTTCCTTTTTGCTTGCCTCAATTTTCTAATTTTCTACAGTAACTTTGATTATATTTTAAGCCAAATGAAATTGAATGAATTCAATTAAGTGAAAGTGAAAAAAGAGCTACACATTGAGACAGAAATCATGGGAAGAGAAAATTTCAAGGAGGCATTAGTGGAAAACTTAGTGGTATTTGAATAAAGTAGAGATTGTTTCAGTTAATAGTGTCATGCCATTGACACTTGTTTTGATCAATGTGTTATGAATAATGAGATGCTAACATTAGGGAGCGCTGGATCGAGAGTATATAAAACTACTATTTTTGCAACTTTTCTGCAAGTCTAAAATTAGTTTAAAAGAAGTCAAAAGAATAAGAAAAGTGAATGGTCTCCACTTGTCTGCACTTCCTTATAGTTCTCTCATGCCTCAGATTCTTGTCACCTGTCTTCCACCTTGTACTGTTTTTCCTGGGAGTGCCCCCTCAAAGGTCACCAGAAATCTATTTTATTTTTAATTTTTTAATATTTATTTATTTATTATTTTTGGCTATTCTGGGTTTTCACTGCTGCCACAGGCTCTTCTCTAGTTTTAGGGAGTGGGGGCTACTCTCTAGTGGAGGTGGGCAAGGCTTCTTGTTGTCATGATTTTTATTATTGTGGAACTTGGACTCTAGGGCTCATGGGCTTCAGTAGTTGTGGCACATGGGCTCAATAGTTGTGTCTCTGAGGCTCTAGAACACAGGCTCAATGGTTGTGGCTCATGGGCTTAGTTGCTCCCCAGCATGTGGGATCCTCCCAGACCAGGGATCAAACCTGTGTCCTCTGCATTGGCAGGTGAACTCTTCACCACTGAGCTACCAGGGATGCCCATCTATTTATTTTAAACCTGAAGTCTGATACTCTTCTCCCTCTGTACACATGCACAACAGATACATAAATATTCCAATAATGTAAAGTAATTCATTTGTTAACTGAATGGTAGGCTCTTAAGCCTGTAATTGGTACGTTAAGTTTATGAAGGAAGGGATGTTTTGTAATGTTTTAAAAGTTATTTCTCTTTGAAAATTTAAAAGGGGGTGTCAAAAGTTATATGTCAAAATAAATGAGGTTCTATTATTTTCCTTTTGCTTGCCTCAATTTTCTAATTTTCTACAGTAACTTTGATTATATTTTAAGCCAAATGAAATTGAATGAATTCAATTAAGTGAAAGTGAAAAAAGAGCTACACATTGAGACAGAAATCATGGGAAGAGAAAATTTCAAGGAGGCATTAGTGGAAAACTTAGTGGTATTTGAATAAAGTAGAGATTGTTTCAGTTAATAGTGTCATGCCATTGACACTTGTTTTGATCAATGTGTTATGAATAATGAGATGCTAACATTAGGGAGCGCTGGATCGAGAGTATATAAAACTACTATTTTTGCAACTTTTCTGCAAGTCTAAAATTAGTTTAAAAGAAGTCAAAAGAATAAGAAAAGTGAATGGTCTCCACTTGTCTGCACTTCCTTATAGTTCTCTCATGCCTCAGATTCTTGTCACCTGTCTTCCACCTTGTACTGTTTTTCCTGGGAGTGCCCCCTCAAAGGTCACCAGAAATCTATTTTATTTTTAATTTTTTAATATTTATTTATTTATTATTTTTGGCTATTCTGGGTTTTCACTGCTGCCACAGGCTCTTCTCTAGTTTTAGGGAGTGGGGGCTACTCTCTAGTGGAGGTGGGCAAGGCTTCTTGTTGTCATGATTTTTATTATTGTGGAACTTGGACTCTAGGGCTCATGGGCTTCAGTAGTTGTGGCACATGGGCTCAATAGTTGTGTCTCTGAGGCTCTAGAACACAGGCTCAATGGTTGTGGCTCATGGGCTTAGTTGCTCCCCAGCATGTGGGATCCTCCCAGACCAGGGATCAAACCTGTGTCCTCTGCATTGGCAGGTGAACTCTTCACCACTGAGCTACCAGGGATGCCCATCTATTTATTTTAAACCTGAAGTCTGATACTCTTCTCCCTCTGTACACATGCACAACAGATACATAAATATTCCAATAATGTAAAGTAATTCATTTGTTAACTGAGTGGTAGGCTCTTAAGCCTGTAATTGGTACGTTAAGTTTATGAAGGGAAGTTGTTTTGTATGTTTTAAAGTTGAATGGCTAATTCTCAGTGGTAGAAAAGTAAGAAATTATTTCTCTTTGCAGTCTTCTGTACTTTTTCTTCTATTCACAAAAGAAAGAAGTGAAGTTTTGACCATCTTTCAAGGCTTCCTTTTTTTTTTTTGCCTCTAAGTCATCGTTTATTTTTCATCCGTCTTTATTCTTTGGCCTGTGTGGGCCTCCCATCGCAGTAGCCTCTCTTGTTGCAGAGCCCAGCTGTTCCTCGGCATGTGGGATCTTCCCTGGCCAGGGATTGAACCAGTGCCCCCTGCACTCTTTACCCACTGGACCACCAGGGAAGCCCAAAGCTTCATTTCTTCAGGAAAATTCCCCCATCACTCCAGTCAGAAATAATCTTTCTCTCCTTTAGCTTATTCATGCTTCTATGGAAGTTTTTCTTACTCTACATTGAGCAAACAATTGCACACATGCTGTGCTAGACACTGCTGGATACCAAGGACACAAAGACAAACTGTATTAAGGAGTAGTGTATTGTCTTTCAGGAAGAAAAAGGTGCAACTAGTTGTATCAGGATAAAATAATTGTACAGAGTGCAGTCAAAGCACAAAGGGGCCACTTCCTAACAAGTCAGAGAAAAATGCTTATTTTCTATTGTTTGTAAATTACCTTTTCTGGACATGAAGCTTCTTGAAATCATGACATGAAAGTATGAATATGAACAGTTTGGGCTTTGTTTTTGAGAGGGACTTGGTTGGATTTTTAGGTTACTTGTAAATGCAAGTAATAAATGAAGTCTTCAGATTTTTTTTTACAAAGCCTCAACTGTTTGATTTTGGTTTTAAAAAGTAGGTAATGAATCCATATAGAAAAATCAGAGTGGCACAGAAAGGTATGCATTGAAAAGTCTCTCTGCTTCCATGACTCCATCTACCCTAGCATATGCCCTATTGGTAACCACTCCTGTTATCTTTCTTTATCCTTCTCATGCAGACGCAAACAAATGCACGTAAAGATTCTTTGTCTTATTTTGTTGTTTTGTTTTTCAGGAAAATTCCCAAATGTTTCAAGGTAGACCTTGTAAGAATATGTACCCTAATGAATATTTTCCTCATGGAATAACAAATGGAGCCAGCTGGTACAATGTCCCAGGTAAAAGATTCTTTTGTATCAAAGACATATGACTTGATGGATTTTCTGTCCTCTGGATGGTACTGCTTGTTACTGAGTTTTTAGTTTTGAGAATCATTCCTTTAAAAATATTGTATAAATAGTTTAAAACATTCAAATTGCCCTTTCAACTGTTTTTGTATTTGGTGGACTTCGAATTTCGAGTAAAGTTAATGTAGTAAAACTGTTGCAGAGCCCAGCTGTTCCTCGGCATGTGGGATCTTCCCTGGCCAGGGATTGAACCAGTGCCCCCTGCACTCTTTACCCACTGGACCACCAGGGAAGCCCAAAGCTTCATTTCTTCAGGAAAATTCCCCCATCACTCCAGTCAGAAATAATCTTTCTCTCCTTTAGCTTATTCATGCTTCTATGGAAGTTTTTCTTACTCTACATTGAGCAAACAATTGCACACATGCTGTGCTAGACACTGCTGGATACCAAGGACACAAAGACAAACTGTATTAAGGAGTAGTGTATTGTCTTTCAGGAAGAAAAAGGTGCAACTAGTTGTATCAGGATAAAATAATTGTACAGAGTGCAGTCAAAGCACAAAGGGGCCACTTCCTAACAAGTCAGAGAAAAATGCTTATTTTCTATTGTTTGTAAATTACCTTTTCTGGACATGAAGCTTCTTGAAATCATGACATGAAAGTATGAATATGAACAGTTTGGGCTTTGTTTTTGAGAGGGACTTGGTTGGATTTTTAGGTTACTTGTAAATGCAAGTAATAAATGAAGTCTTCAGATTTTTTTTTACAAAGCCTCAACTGTTTGATTTTGGTTTTAAAAAGTAGGTAATGAATCCATATAGAAAAAAATCAGAGTGGCACAGAAAGGTATGCATTGAAAAGTCTCTCTGCTTCCATGACTCCATCTACCCTAGCATATGCCCTATTGGTAACCACTCCTGTTATCTTTCTTTATCCTTCTCATGCAGACGCAAACAAATGCACGTAAAGATTCTTTGTCTTATTTTGTTGTTTTGTTTTTCAGGAAAATTCCCAAATGTTTCAAGGTAGACCTTGTAAGAATATGTACCCTAATGAATATTTTCCTCATGGAATAACAAATGGAGCCAGCTGGTACAATGTCCCAGGTAAAAGATTCTTTTGTATCAAAGACATATGACTTGATGGATTTTCTGTCCTCTGGATGGTACTGCTTGTTACTGAGTTTTTAGTTTTGAGAATCATTCCTTTAAAAATATTGTATAAATAGTTTAAAACATTCAAATTGCCCTTTCAACTGTTTTTGTATTTGGTGGACTTCGAATTTCGAGTAAAGTTAATGTAGTAAAACTTGATGAAAATGTTATATTTTACCTCTGGCTATTATAAAGAACCTTAGATGTGCTAATTAGAAGAGTGTGAGCTACACTTGAATTCTTCCTGAACATGAATGTGCAGGTGTTTTCCCTGTACCACAGACATCGAAGTGCTCTCACATGAACGCATAGTTTTCGACTATGCTGATGGAAAAATGAATCTGGCTTTTTACAAAGAATACTGCTTATCATTTGGGATCTGAGCTAGCTAGAACTTCTTCAGAGTAACTAATTTAAAGTTTTTATCCTTCAGGTGGTATGCAGGACTGGAACTATTTGCAAACAAATTGCTTTGAAGTGACTATTGAACTAGGTTGTGTGAAATACCCATTTGAGAAAGATTTGCCAAAATTTTGGGCACAGAATCGAAGATCTCTAATCCAGTTTATGAAACAGGTGACTATTCAGGAGTGACGTGAAATTTCTCCCAAGAGTGAGACTTTTGTGTGTACTTGTGGTTTTCATACCTTGATTTTAGAATACACGTCATTGGAATTACAGTTTGACCTATTCATGCTTTAGTGTATTTGTCTAGAAGACTCATGGATGTAAATGAGTTTTATTTTTATGCATGGAAAAGAGTTTGAAATAATTAAACAGTGTAGTGATAATGTTTTGCACTTAATGGTTAGTGGTCATTTTTTACCCTTGTCTTTATAAAAGGCTAATATCAGATACACAGCTAAGAATTTGTCAGGTGATAAATGTTTTTCTTTTCCTTTTGCCATTGATTTACTGTGAAATGTTTAATTTCCTTTTATTTGCATGTGCATGGTATCTAATAGGTAAGACTGTAAGAAATATGTCAATAATGATTAAAATTATTAGGATAAGCTGACTGTTCCTTAGTGTCAGTGCTTTGTTGAATGGCATATATAGGGTGTGAGTCTGCATACTAATTTCTTTAAAATAGAACATTTTATTCTAAAAATATTGTATAAATAGTTTAAAACATTCAAATTGCCCTTTCAACTGTTTTGTATTTGGTGGACTTCGAATTTCGAGTAAAGTTAATGTAGTAAAACTTGATGAAAATGTTATATTTTACCTCTGGCTATTATAAAGAACCTTAGATGTGCTAATTAGAAGAGTGTGAGCTACACTTGAATTCTTCCTGAACATGAATGTGCAGGTGTTTTCCCTGTACCACAGACATCGAAGTGCTCTCACATGAACGCATAGTTTTCGACTATGCTGATGGAAAAATGAATCTGGCTTTTTACAAAGAATACTGCTTATCATTTGGGATCTGAGCTAGCTAGAACTTCTTCAGAGTAACTAATTTAAAGTTTTTATCCTTCAGGTGGTATGCAGGACTGGAACTATTTGCAAACAAATTGCTTTGAAGTGACTATTGAACTAGGTTGTGTGAAATACCCATTTGAGAAAGATTTGCCAAAATTTTGGGCACAGAATCGAAGATCTCTAATCCAGTTTATGAAACAGGTGACTATTCAGGAGTGACGTGAAATTTCTCCCAAGAGTGAGACTTTTGTGTGTACTTGTGGTTTTCATACCTTGATTTTAGAATACACGTCATTGGAATTACAGTTTGACCTATTCATGCTTTAGTGTATTTGTCTAGAAGACTCATGGATGTAAATGAGTTTTATTTTTATGCATGGAAAAGAGTTTGAAATAATTAAACAGTGTAGTGATAATGTTTTGCACTTAATGGTTAGTGGTCATTTTTTACCCTTGTCTTTATAAAAGGCTAATATCAGATACACAGCTAAGAATTTGTCAGGTGATAAATGTTTTTCTTTTCCTTTTGCCATTGATTTACTGTGAAATGTTTAATTTCCTTTTATTTGCATGTGCATGGTATCTAATAGGTAAGACTGTAAGAAATATGTCAATAATGATTAAAATTATTAGGATAAGCTGACTGTTCCTTAGTGTCAGTGCTTTGTTGAATGGCATATATAGGGTGTGAGTCTGCATACTAATTTCTTTAAAATAGAACATTTTATTCTGAAAACTTTTAAACAGCAGATACTATTCTTCCTTAACCTAGGTTTAACAATTTTTACATTTGCTGCTTTTGCATTTTATATATATATATATATATATATTATATACTTAACATATATATATAAAAACACACACACACATGTATATACACATAACGTACACACACATTTTTGCTGAACTATTTTTCAGTGTAAATTGCAGGTGTTGTGATCTTTATCCCTAAATATTTCAGAATACATGTTCTAAAAATAGGGTTAATTCACCTGACATCTCACCTAAGCAAAGGGCTTTCCAGGCTGCGCTAATGGTAAAGAATTCGCCTGCAATGCAGGAGACCTGGGTTCCATCCCTAGGTTGGGAAGATCCCCTGGAGGAGAGCATGGGGAATGTAAATATAAATAACTGTTTAAATTTCAGGACCCCCCCCTCCAGTATTCTTGCCAGGAAATTCCCATGGACAGAGAAGCCTGGAGGGCTACATTGCATAGGGTTGCAAAGAGTCAGATATGACTGAAGTGACTGAGCAGAACAGTGAGAGGGCACTTGAATTAACACTAACTCCCTATACTGCCTAATACTTAGTCTGTATTCAAATTTCCTCCTCTTGTCCTCAAAATGTCTTTCTCTAGCTATATTTTAGAACCACAGTCTGGTCAAGGTTTATACATTGCAGTTGGTTTGATTATTACATCTTCTTACTCTCTGATCTAGAATAGTCCCTCTGTTCTTTTAAAAAGTGACATTGCCTTTTTAAAGCAGCCAGGTCCTTTTTTTAAAATTGTTTTTTTAAATTATTTTACCCTTGTCTTTATAAAAGGCTAATATCAGATACACAGCTAAGAATTTGTCAGGTGATAAATGTTTTTCTTTTCCTTTTGCCATTGATTTACTGTGAAATGTTTAATTTCCTTTTATTTGCATGTGCATGGTATCTAATAGGTAAGACTGTAAGAAATATGTCAATAATGATTAAAATTATTAGGATAAGCTGACTGTTCCTTAGTGTCAGTGCTTTGTTGAATGGCATATATAGGGTGTGAGTCTGCATACTAATTTCTTTAAAATAGAACATTTTATTCTGAAAACTTTTAAACAGCAGATACTATTCTTCCTTAACCTAGGTTTAACAATTTTTACATTTGCTGCTTTTGCATTTTATATATATATATATATATATATATATATACTTAACATATATATATAAAACACACACACACATGTATATACACATAACGTACACACACATTTTTGCTGAACTATTTTTCAGTGTAAATTGCAGGTGTTGTGATCTTTATCCCTAAATATTTCAGAATACATGTTCTAAAAATAGGGTTAATTCACCTGACATCTCACCTAAGCAAAGGGCTTTCCAGGCTGCGCTAATGGTAAAGAATTCGCCTGCAATGCAGGAGACCTGGGTTCCATCCCTAGGTTGGGAAGATCCCCTGGAGGAGAGCATGGGGAATGTAAATATAAATAACTGTTTAAATTTCAGGACCCCCCCCTCCAGTATTCTTGCCAGGAAATTCCCATGGACAGAGAAGCCTGGAGGGCTACATTGCATAGGGTTGCAAAGAGTCAGATATGACTGAAGTGACTGAGCAGAACAGTGAGAGGGCACTTGAATTAACACTAACTCCCTATACTGCCTAATACTTAGTCTGTATTCAAATTTCCTCCTCTTGTCCTCAAAATGTCTTTCTCTAGCTATATTTTAGAACCACAGTCTGGTCAAGGTTTATACATTGCAGTTGGTTTGATTATTACATCTTCTTACTCTCTTCGATCTAGAATAGTCCCTCTGTTCTTTTAAAAAAGTGACATTGCCTTTTTAAAGCAGCCAGGTCAGTTCTTGTAGAATGTCCTATATTGTGAAATTGGTGCTGAAGTTTAAACAGTTATTTATATATCCCATGATAAAGACAGATACAGCTTACGACAAATTAGCCTTTCAGAAACTAACCTGTTTTATTTAACGGACTGTTACAGTTAGCTTTACTCTGAACTCCGGAATTCCTGTTTGTTCCACATGTTGATATTATTTAAGAGTGTTATTTGGGCTGTAAACTCCCAAAATACTTAGATGATAATCTTGATCAGTAAAATCTGTACATCCTTGTGCTTCATCCAGGTCCATCAGGGTGTCAAAGGATTCGTCCTAGATGCCACAGATGGCAGAGGAATATTAAATGCCACCATTAGCGTTGCTGAAATTAACCACCCAGTAACTACTTACAAAAATGGAGATTACTGGCGTCTCTTGGTTCCAGGAACGTATAAAATCACAGCATCTGCTCGAGGGTGAGTTACCGAAGGCTCTGAAATTGAGTGCTTGGAGATGAAACAAACATAGCTCCATTCTGGAGGATTATAGCCAGAAAGCCCTGTAGAGGCTAAGAAACCTTGAGCTGCCCTGTCTTCCCAGGGCTTGGGTACCCCAGCTGTGGAAGCATGGCCCTGATCTGTCTCCTTGATTACAGGTATAACCCAGTCACCAAGAACGTGACGGTGAAGAGTGAAGGTGCTATTGAGGTCAACTTCACACTTGTCAGATCTTCAACAGATTCAAACAATGAATCAAAGAAAGGCAAGGGGGACAGTACCAACACTGATGATGTTAGCGATCCCACAACTAAGGAGTTTGAAGCTTTAATTAAAGACCTTTCAGCTGAGAATGGTTTGGAACGTTTCATTTTACGCTCTTCCTCAAATCTGGCTCTCTACCGTTATCATTCATACAAGGACTTGTCAGAGTTCCTGAGAGGGCTTGTGATGAACTATCCACATATTACAAATCTTACCAAGTAAGCGTCATCTTTTTTTTTTTTTTGTGGGACCAGCGTCATCTTCTTACTGCCGTTCTTTTCTTTCTCCTTCCTTTCTTCCTTCTTTTTAAAGAAGTTACATTTCGCATAAGACATATTAAATGGTTCTTGTCATTTATTTACAAGTGTCTGGGAGCTGAATGTATAGAGAGTTGGAGTTTACTTATTTTGAAACAGATATTTGCTTTCTAACAAGGAACCCTGGAAACTTTTATGAGAAACACTGGAGCAGAATTACTCGTTAGTTGAGCAGTGTGTGACCTGTGCCCCCTGAAAATGTAAAATCATTCTTTCTGATGATTACCTTGATTTCAAAACCCTTTCCCCTTCTCAGCTGCAGATTCCTATTCTTAGGAATATTAACTAAATATTATTTAGTTTTATCTTGCTGGGGGCAAGGGACAGATTTGGAACTATGAGCTCACTTGTCAGGAATCATGTTTATCCTTTTCTTCAAATCAGAAAAGGAAGTCTGGTTGCCTTTAGTCTCTACTCAGCGTCAATGTTGCCTGAAGCCTTGGGAACTCGTGATTAAGGGTTCTGGAAAAACATGTGGTACCTGCTTAGGTAAAACTGCTGACTTGAGCTACCTTTCACCTTCACTTCATTGTGCTTCTCTGCTTCACTTTCACTGCTTCAAAATTATTGCCTGCATCTGTTGATTCCTATTATTTGCCTGTGGTAGGGTCTTTCCTCTACATTTTGCCCTGAGGTAACAAGTCTCTACTCCAAACCTAATGAACAGTATCCAGCCTTTTACTTTCACTTTGTTTTCCTTCATTGGTTTTTAATTTTACCAGTAAATTTAACTTCTCAAATACTGGTTTATAATGTTCATAATTGCAAAGGATGGCATTTACTTTGGCAATACCAATTACCTCTCTTCCTAAACTGTTTGCTGAACATTTCTGCCCAGGTCACATTTTAATATTGTTCATTTTAGTGCCATAGAGACATTAAAGACTTTCTTATTTTAAAATAAAAAAGTTGGACATTGTTTTGCTACCCATTTACTTAGTGAAGTTTTTAAACCTTTTAATTAAGTGTGCATTCTTCATTAAAGAGCTTCCCCTGTAATATGCAACACCTGCCAGTGGTGGGACACAAGAATTTTCCAGGCAAGAATACTGAAGTGGGTAGCTATTTGCTCATCCAGAATCTGATAGTATCTCACATCTATCTGGCTTACTTTGATCAAGAGAACCTAATTTTCTTAAGGTATACTGACACAAAGATGTACTTTTTACAGACCTTTTAAGACTTTTTGACTTTTGTTTTCATTTCTGTTTTTAAAATCTGTAAGGCAGCTTTAACTTAATGCCTGATTACTTGCTGACTTTTTGTTTCTGGTTGTCGACAGTTTGGGACAGAGTGCTGAATATCGTCACATTTGGTCCCTTGAAATCTCCAATAAGCCCAATGTATCTGAGCCTGAAGAGCCCAAGATACGTTTTGTTGCTGGTATCCATGGCAATGCTCCAGTGGGAACTGAACTTCTTTTGGCTCTGGCAGAATTTCTCTGCCTAAACTACAAAAAGAACCCAGCTGTTACACAAGTAAGAGAATAACCTGTTTTGACATGCTTTAAAGGGAATAAGCTAAGTTATACACTGATGTTATGGCACCATTTTTGTAAACGTTTGATTTCCTGTTAGATATTTGTACAATGGAACTTTTAAGATTGTTATAAACTTTACTCTTTTAAAAGGAACCTTGGAATATGGTGGTTAATGCTGTCTATTTCTTTGTGTGTGTGTGTGTGTGTGTGTATATATATAATATTGCACTGCAAGGCAGACTCTGTACCCACTGGGCCACCGGGGAAGCCCTAGTTATTTGTGTATATTAAGAGCCATAGAGGGAAAAAACTAATACAGATTGCATTCAGTTCTCTAGTCCTTTATGTTACCCTTTTGATCTTTACTCACAGTGATGTACACTCTTAATTGAAGGGACCACCATTGCCAATTATTTATAGCTAGGATATTATATTGAAAAATAGAAGAGAAATAGTTTTTTTCTTTTCATGCAATAAAGATGAAATTATTAGATACCTTGGATGCTAAGAGGTTTTAGAAAAAGTGATACAGCAGTGCCTACTTCAGTCACCCATGACTAGAGACTAGAATGTTGATCCTGAAGCTGGTAGTACATGATGAAGCAGCCTAATTTCTGTGTTGTGTTACAGAAAGGAAGGAGTGTGCCAGTCTAGAACACTCATTAATTGGCAGACTAATTGTCTGTATAGAACTTAGGAAAGGGGAGACGCAGTATATTTGTTTTTCTTTGTTTTGTTTTGATCTTTTTAAATTTTATTTTATTTATTTATTTTTGGCTGCGCTGGGTCTTCATTGCTGCGCAAGGACTTGCCATAGTCGCGCCAAGTGGGGCTGCTCTCTAGTTGTGGTGCTCGGACTTCTCACCGCGGTGGTCTCTCCACTGCAGAGCACAGGCTCTAGGCGCATGGGCCTCAGCAGTTGTGGCACACAGGCTTAGCTCCACGGCATGTGGGATCTTCCCAGACTAGAGATCAAACCTGTGTCCACTGCACTGGCAGGTGGATTCCTAACAACTAGACTACAAGAGAAGCCCAATAGTAATTGTTTAATACCTACTATATTCTAGGTACTTTACATGCATCATAATTTAATCTTCAACCCTGCAATTATGTTATATCCACTTTATGTATGTGAAAACTGAGGCAGAAATATTTGATAACTTACAGGAGGTCTCACAGCTACTAAGTGGTAAAGCTGGGATTTAAGCCCCAGTGTGTCTCATGCTAATGCCTATGTTATTCTGCTTTACCCTACTGCCTGCCCTGAGAGAAATCTGGAAAGAATTGATGTCATGATTAGGATCCCATGATGTGGGATTAGGTGAGATGTACCTAAATCAGACTAGATCAAAAATTATTTTTGATCAGAGATTTTTCAGCAAAGCAGATCCCATTGATTTCTTATGAGCTGCAGGAGTATTTCAAAGATTTTCTTGTTGCAGTTGTTTTGAAAATGGGAGATTACCTAGAAGAGCTTTTCTCAACCCTGGGTACACACTGAAAAATCTTGGAAGTCTTTAAAAATTCCACTGCCTGGGCTCTATTCCCAGAAGCATCAATATTCCTTTAAAAGCTCCTTAGTTTATTGTAATATTTGGCCAGGATTGCTACCTACTGATCTTATGGTTATAAGAGACTATATATATCCCAGGTGAAACATCTATCATTGAATTTCAAAACTCCTAGTTTGTGAGCATTTGCCTCACTGGTCTAATTAGGCATAGATCACTTTAGATTGGGCTTCTCAAGTGGCTAATTGGTAAGGAATCCATCAACATTGCAGTAGATGGGTTCGGTCTCTGGGTTGGGAAGAACCCCTGGAGAAGGAAATGGCAACCCACTCTAGTATTGTTGCCTGGAGAATTGCATGGACAGAGGAGCCTCGTGGTTACAGTCCATAGGGCTGCAAAGAGTCAGACACGACTGAGTGACTGAACAACAACCAACACTTTAGATTGCCAAATTGTCTGGAGAGTTCAAGGAAATATACACATACCCAGAGACCTGTCGTTAGGCCCATGGGTATATACCTTAGGAAGCAATCTCCCTCAAGGGAAAGACTCCAGAATAAATTAATTAAAGGACCACAAACATATTTTCAAGCTACTGACTGTTTTACCAGAGTAAATAAACCTGGTATCACTTACTCTGGTTTACTATTAGAAATATGTAGGATCAATTACATGAGAAGTTCATGCCATAAATATAGATAATAACACCTATAGATATGAATCATCAGAGGGAGAAATCATTATGGGTAAGACAAATGTCCTACCTCATATTTTCTTGATATGCTGATTTCAAGCTCTTCTGTCACATTGTTTGAAGATATACACTAATATTTGTCACATTGTATGTTCTAGTTTTTAATCTGGAAATATAATATTTCCATTATTATTGACCTAAGCCAGCCAGTGGTCAGCTAACCTTTTCTATAAAGGGTCATATAATATACACTTTGGGCTCTGTGGGTCAGATGCTCTATGTTATATCTACTTAACTCTGCCACTGCACAACAAAAACAGTCAGATGACTGGGCAAGGCTGTGTGCTAATAAAACTTTATTTGCCATAGCAATCATCAGGCTGGGTTTAGCCTCTATTTTGTGTGTGTGTGTGTCTGTGTGTGTGTGTTCAATCACTCAGTCATATCCAACTCTTTGCGACCCCATAGACTGTAGCCTGCCAGGCTCCTCTGTCCATGGGATTTTCCAGGCAAGAATACTGGAGTGCGTTGCCATTTCCTCCGCCAGGGGTGTTTAGCCTATAAGCAATAGTTTCTGACCCTTGATGTAAGCTATCAGGAGGTCTCTAAGAACATTAGTTGTGCTTTTTCTCAAGTGGCTAATTGGTAAGGAATCCATCAACATTGCAGTAGATGGGTTCGGTCTCTGGGTTGGGAAGAACCCCTGGAGAAGGAAATGGCAACCCACTCTAGTATTGTTGCCTGGAGAATTGCATGGACAGAGGAGCCTCGTGGTTACAGTCCATAGGGCTGCAAAGAGTCAGACACGACTGAGTGACTGAACAACAACCAACACTTTAGATTGCCAAATTGTCTGGAGAGTTCAAGGAAATATACACATACCCAGAGACCTGTCGTTAGGCCCATGGGTATATACCTTAGGAAGCAATCTCCCTCAAGGGAAAGACTCCAGAATAAATTAATTAAAGGACCACAAACATATTTTCAAGCTACTGACTGTTTTACCAGAGTAAATAAACCTGGTATCACTTACTCTGGTTTACTATTAGAAATATGTAGGATCAATTACATGAGAAGTTCATGCCATAAATATAGATAATAACACCTATAGATATGAATCATCAGAGGGAGAAATCATTATGGGTAAGACAAATGTCCTACCTCATATTTTCTTGATATGCTGATTTCAAGCTCTTCTGTCACATTGTTTGAAGATATACACTAATATTTGTCACATTGTATGTTCTAGTTTTTAATCTGGAAATATAATATTTCCATTATTATTGACCTAAGCCAGCCAGTGGTCAGCTAACCTTTTCTATAAAGGGTCATATAATATACACTTTGGGCTCTGTGGGTCAGATGCTCTATGTTATATCTACTTAACTCTGCCACTGCACAACAAAAACAGTCAGATGACTGGGCAAGGCTGTGTGCTAATAAAACTTTATTTGCCATAGCAATCATCAGGCTGGGTTTAGCCTCTATGTGTGTGTGTGTGTGTGTGTGTGTGTGTGTGTTCAATCACTCAGTCATATCCAACTCTTTGCGACCCCATAGACTGTAGCCTGCCAGGCTCCTCTGTCCATGGGATTTTCCAGGCAAGAATACTGGAGTGCGTTGCCATTTCCTCCGCCAGGGGTGTTTAGCCTATAAGCAATAGTTTCTGACCCTTGATGTAAGCTATCAGGAGGTCTCTAAGAACATTAGTTGTGCAGTTTTTGTTTTTTAAATTTATTTGGAGCAAGAGAGAATTTTATTTATTTTTTTAGTGCTGCCTTTTAAATCTGTGTTTAAAACAAACAGTAAAGATTTTCTGTTTGAGGCAAACCTTGAATTCCCCACTGAGCTAATAAACTCATTGATTTCTGTTTCTGTTTTAGTTGGTTGACAGGACTAGAATTGTGATTGTCCCGTCTCTAAATCCAGATGGGCGAGAGAAAGCACAAGAGAAAGACTGTACTTCTAAGATGGGACAGACAAATGCTCACGGCAAAGACCTGGACACAGACTTTACAAGTAAGACTTATTTTTAGGCCATTAAAGTACTTGACAGATGATTTTATTTCTCTTTGCTAGGAGATTGGTTGATTCTATTTTATAAATGAGTAAGGGGCGTTTTCTTGTATAGGATGTGCAATATAAATGAATAGAGACATCTAGAAAACTTTGCAAGTTTTCTCTTGTTTTTCATTTGCAAAAGTAACTCAAGTTTTTCTTAGAAATTCAAAATTGGGAGCAAGTTTCCATCACTAGTCATAAATATATATTCTTTCTATCTTACATATGTGTATACACACACACACAGTGTGTGTGTGTTGATTTGAAGGGGCCTGTTTCTTATTTACTTCAATAAGGATCATCAGCTATGCATGTTCTCCAACTTTTTTCATGAATACGTCATTTACGTCTATTTCAATACTTATAGATCTCTAACATTCTTACTAGTGTCATTTTAATATGTTACTAATGTATGGTAATACTCTAATTTATTTAACAATTTTCCTACTGATGGACATTTAGTTGATTCTAATTTTTTGTTCTTGCAAACAATGCGGCAGAAAATTTTCTTTTCTTTCAAGGACAGGTTATTATTTTTTAAAAAAGGATAGGTCCATCTTTTTTTGTTTCCAGTAAGAATCTTCTTAAACTTGCTTAGAGGGCTTCCCCTGGTGGTCCAGTGGATAAGGACACCGCCTTGCAGTGCAAGGGGCGCCAGTTCGATCCCTGGCCTGGGAAGATCCCACGTGCCGTGGAGCGGCTGGACTGATGTGTTCAATCAGTGAGCCGGAGCTCTGGAGCGCATGCGCCCAGAGCCGGCGCTCTGCGACAACAGAAGCTACCGCGATGGGAGACCCACATGGGCCAAAGAACAAAGACGGATGAAAAAAGAGAAATGAAAGACCAATAGAAGTGGCCCGCCTGCTCCCCTCCCTCCCCAACCCGACTCCTGCCCAAAATAAATAAATAAAGAAAGAAAGAAAGAAAGAAAGAAACCAGTCACAAAAAAAAAAAAAAAACTTGCTTAGAGTCATTAACCTTTCAATATTATCTAAAATATGTAAAACTCAAAATAACCCATCTCTTTCTTCCTTGAGATAGTGACTTATGGAGAAATCAAGTATTTATCTACAGATTTTGTAAGTTAGCTTTTTGACTGTGTTCAAGTAGGGAATATTTTCTTATGGACACAGACTTTACAAGAAACTAGGCCATTAAAGTACTTGACAGATGATTTTATTTCTCTTGCTAGAGATTGGTTGATTCTATTTTATAAATGAGTAAGGGGCGTTTTCTTGTATAGGATGTGCAATATAAATGAATAGAGACATCTAGAAAACTTTGCAAGTTTTCTCTTGTTTTTCATTTGCAAAAGTAACTCAAGTTTTTCTTAGAAATTCAAAATTGGGAGCAAGTTTCCATCACTAGTCATAAATATATATTCTTTCTATCTTACATATGTGTATACACACACACACAGTGTGTGTGTGTTGATTTGAAGGGGCCTGTTTCTTATTTACTTCAATAAGGATCATCAGCTATGCATGTTCTCCAACTTTTTTCATGAATACGTCATTTACGTCTATTTCAATACTTATAGATCTCTAACATTCTTACTAGTGTCATTTTAATATGTTACTAATGTATGGTAATACTCTAATTTATTTAACAATTTTCCTACTGATGGACATTTAGTTGATTCTAATTTTTTGTTCTTGCAAACAATGCGGCAGAAAATTTTCTTTTCTTTCAAGGACAGGTTATTATTTTTTAAAAAAGGATAGGTCCATCTTTTTTTGTTTCCAGTAAGAATCTTCTTAAACTTGCTTAGAGGGCTTCCCCTGGTGGTCCAGTGGATAAGGACACCGCCTTGCAGTGCAAGGGGCGCCAGTTCGATCCCTGGCCTGGGAAGATCCCACGTGCCGTGGAGCGGCTGGACTGATGTGTTCAATCAGTGAGCCGGAGCTCTGGAGCGCATGCGCCCAGAGCCGGCGCTCTGCGACAACAGAAGCTACCGCGATGGGAGACCCACATGGGCCAAAGAACAAAGACGGATGAAAAAAGAGAAATGAAAGACCAATAGAAGTGGCCCGCCTGCTCCCCTCCCTCCCCAACCCGACTCCTGCCCAAAATAAATAAATAAAGAAAGAAAGAAAGAAAGAAAGAAACCAGTCACAAAAAAAAAAAAAAAACTTGCTTAGAGTCATTAACCTTTCAATATTATCTAAAATATGTAAAACTCAAAATAACCCATCTCTTTCTTCCTTGAGATAGTGACTTATGGAGAAATCAAGTATTTATCTACAGATTTTGTAAGTTAGCTTTTTGACTGTGTTCAAGTAGGGAATATTTTCTTAGCTGCTCATACTAAAATTTTAAAACTCGGTATTTTATGTTTGACTTTTCTATATTTTAGGTAATGCCTCCCAACCTGAAACTAAAGCCATCATTGAAAACTTGATTCAGAAACAGGACTTCAGTCTTTCTGTTGCGCTTGATGGTGGCTCAGTATTGGTCACATACCCATATGACAAACCAGTGCAAACAGGTAGGTAGCATGTCACATTGCATACATAGTATTTAAGCCTAGATAGGAAATTTCAACTTTCTATTAGGTAATGTCCCTTCTAAAACTTTTTTAAATGGTGAGCATTTGGGCACACTGCATGATTAACCAACCTAAGAAAACTGTATATCCATCAACAATTCAAACAGTTCCTTGAAGAGGGAACCTAGATTTATTCAGTGTAGCCCTCTTGTCTGCCTGTTCAGTTTATTACATAAGCATTTATGAAACAATTATTAGGTCTGTAGATGTAGATATTGGAAATACAGAAGTGAACAAGACGCAATGCTCACCCCCAAGAAATTCATATCATGTAAACCATACATTAACAGAAAGAATCCACCTTTCCTGCTTTAAACCATGACTGGGGCTTCCCTGGTAGCTCAGTGGTAAAGAGTTCACCTGCCAAACAGGAGACATGGGTTTGATCCCTGATCCAGGAAGATTGCATATGCTGTGGAACAACTAAGCCCACGAGCCACAACTATTGAGCCTGGGCTCTAGAGCCTTGGAGCTGCAACTATTGAGCCCATGTGCCGCAACTACTGAAGCCCATGTGCTCTAAAGCCTGAGTTCCACAATAAGAGAAGTCATTGCAACAAGAAACCTACTCACCTCCGCTAGAGAGTAGCCCCCACTCCCTGCAACTGGAGAAGAGCCTGTGGTAACAGGGAAAACCCAGAATAGCCAAACATAAATAAATAAATAAAATAAAAACAAAAACCATGTGCCCCTGTGAGGAGTTAAACAGTTGCACATTGAATCTCTCTGAGGCCATTGTGTATTGAGATAATTTGTGTTGTCTTCAATACCACTTACAAGGAATACTGAAATTAGGCCACAATTGTCCCCAAATGTAGTAAAGCATACCAAAATGAGTTTGTATTTTTATGCAGTAACTTGTCAGACTCAAAGTTTCTTTTAATGAGGAAGACGCTGCTCTTCTTGGTCACTTTATCCTGGGGTGAAGAGAATTCTGTGCTTAATTATAACAACACCTCCATCAGCCTTAGCAATGTACAAGCTTTACTAGAAGGAAAGGAAAATGTGACTTTGGTGTCCATGAGGTTGAACTTGGAGAAAAATCCTTTTGATTTTTCCAGTAACTTGTGAAGTTTTCTTTTTGCAGTGGAAAACAAAGAGACTCTAAAGCATCTGGCGTCTCTTTATGCAAATAATCATCCATCGATGCATATGGGTCAGCCCAGCTGCCCCAATAAATCAGGTAAGTATTTGCCCTACCCTTTGCTCCTGTTGCTGTTTGGAGAGAGTTTAAGGACTTGCCTTGTGATCTTACTGACCCTGCATCTCTCAAATGAGAACTTCTAAGAAGTCACTTGGGTAGCATGAAGGTTTGAAACTAGATTATTAGGTCCTTTGTTTTCAGTTTTTTTGTTAAAAATATTGGAAAAAAACAGAAGTGAACAAGACGCAATGCTCACCCCCAAGAAATTCATATCATGTAAACCATACATTAACAGAAAGAATCCACCTTTCCTGCTTTAAACCATGACTGGGGCTTCCCTGGTAGCTCAGTGGTAAAGAGTTCACCTGCCAAACAGGAGACATGGGTTTGATCCCTGATCCAGGAAGATTGCATATGCTGTGGAACAACTAAGCCCACGAGCCACAACTATTGAGCCTGGGCTCTAGAGCCTTGGAGCTGCAACTATTGAGCCCATGTGCCGCAACTACTGAAGCCCATGTGCTCTAAAGCCTGAGTTCCACAATAAGAGAAGTCATTGCAACAAGAAACCTACTCACCTCCGCTAGAGAGTAGCCCCCACTCCCTGCAACTGGAGAAGAGCCTGTGGTAACAGGGAAAACCCAGAATAGCCAAACATAAATAAATAAATAAAATAAAAACAAAAACCATGTGCCCCTGTGAGGAGTTAAACAGTTGCACATTGAATCTCTCTGAGGCCATTGTGTATTGAGATAATTTGTGTTGTCTTCAATACCACTTACAAGGAATACTGAAATTAGGCCACAATTGTCCCCAAATGTAGTAAAGCATACCAAAATGAGTTTGTATTTTTATGCAGTAACTTGTCAGACTCAAAGTTTCTTTTAATGAGGAAGACGCTGCTCTTCTTGGTCACTTTATCCTGGGGTGAAGAGAATTCTGTGCTTAATTATAACAACACCTCCATCAGCCTTAGCAATGTACAAGCTTTACTAGAAGGAAAGGAAAATGTGACTTTGGTGTCCATGAGGTTGAACTTGGAGAAAAATCCTTTTGATTTTTCCAGTAACTTGTGAAGTTTTCTTTTTGCAGTGGAAAACAAAGAGACTCTAAAGCATCTGGCGTCTCTTTATGCAAATAATCATCCATCGATGCATATGGGTCAGCCCAGCTGCCCCAATAAATCAGGTAAGTATTTGCCCTACCCTTTGCTCCTGTTGCTGTTTGGAGAGAGTTTAAGGACTTGCCTTGTGATCTTACTGACCCTGCATCTCTCAATGCTTTTGTAGATGAGAATATTCCAGGAGGAGTAATGCGTGGGGCAGAATGGCACAGTCACTTGGGTAGCATGAAGGTATGTTTTATAGAATGCGTTGAGAAAGGGATTATAAATACATGTGAAGTGAAAGAATAGGTGACTTTTCTGATACAGTAAAGTGAGTGAACTCTACTCAATACTCTGTAATAACCTGAGAAAAAAAATTGAAAAAAGAACAGATACATATTTATGTAGAACTGAATCACTCTGCTATATCCCTGAAAGTAACACAACATTGTTAACCAGGTATACTCCAATATAAAATAAGTATTTTTTTAAAAAAGAGGAGCAGCCTACGTTAGTTAGAATAAGGGGTGTAATGGAGAGCAACAGAAGGTAAGAATGGAAAGAGAGTGTGAATGCTTTGTTTTAGTAAGAAATGGGAAACCATTGGAGATGTTGAACAGCGATGTATAGTGACATGATGTGAGCTGCACTATGGTTTGGAGGAAGAAGGGACTGTAGTGTAGGGAGACTGGTTTAGAATAGCCTGGATAAGAACCAATGAAGGCCGAGATCAGAAAAGTGGCAATGGAAGTGCAAACAAGGGATGAAGGTTCAGAGATACTGCAGAAGCACAATTCACTGGACCCAGCAAATTCTAGATGATAGCAAGAAACTGAAATCAAAGACAAAAGATTTCGTATCGGTGTGATAAAATAAGTTATTGTCATTAACTGAATTAGGAGGAAGAACAGGTTTGGAGGGAGAAGAAGTGGAATGTTAGGTTTTGGGACTTGTCCACACAAATTGTTCCTATCTCAGTAATTGCTGTATTGCTTTAAAGAGGCTTGACAGGTATCAGAGAGCAAGTACTTGTGCTTCTGCCTCTATGAACTCCAGTAACAGCAGTAACAGCAGTGGAGTTCCAGGGTTTGAAAGGAAGCTGGCCCTCTGCTTGTACTTTTCATTTATTCAGCAAGCGCTCATAACAACCCGTTACCAACCAGGCAGTGTAGGAAACACTGGTGATGTAAAAATGAGTTAGACATAATCCCTGGTCTTAAGAACTCTCTTAGAAGTAGATGTGTTTGTGACTGATTGTAATACCAAGTGGCTATTCGTATATGCTGTGAAATGCTTTACAGATTTCTTTGTTCACATCAGGCAGGTTGCCTTTCATTCCTGTCATTGTCTGACAAAGCCCCATTCTTAGTTTTGCTTATTCATCTTCCTACATCTGTTTGTGAATTTTAGAAAAAAATTGAAAAAAAAAAACAGGATAAAAACTTTTCTGATACAGTAAAGTGAGTGAACTCTACTCAATACTCTGTAATAACCTGAGAAAAATTGAAAAAAGAACAGATACATATTTATGTAGAACTGAATCACTCTGCTATATCCCTGAAAGTAACACAACATTGTTAACCAGGTATACTCCAATATAAAATAAGTATTTTTTTAAAAAAGAGGAGCAGCCTACGTTAGTTAGAATAAGGGGTGTAATGGAGAGCAACAGAAGGTAAGAATGGAAAGAGAGTGTGAATGCTTTGTTTTAGTAAGAAATGGGAAACCATTGGAGATGTTGAACAGCGATGTATAGTGACATGATGTGAGCTGCACTATGGTTTGGAGGAAGAAGGGACTGTAGTGTAGGGAGACTGGTTTAGAATAGCCTGGATAAGAACCAATGAAGGCCGAGATCAGAAAAGTGGCAATGGAAGTGCAAACAAGGGATGAAGGTTCAGAGATACTGCAGAAGCACAATTCACTGGACCCAGCAAATTCTAGATGATAGCAAGAAACTGAAATCAAAGACAAAAGATTTCGTATCGGTGTGATAAAATAAGTTATTGTCATTAACTGAATTAGGAGGAAGAACAGGTTTGGAGGGAGAAGAAGTGGAATGTTAGGTTTTGGGACTTGTCCACACAAATTGTTCCTATCTCAGTAATTGCTGTATTGCTTTAAAGAGGCTTGACAGGTATCAGAGAGCAAGTACTTGTGCTTCTGCCTCTATGAACTCCAGTAACAGCAGTAACAGCAGTGGAGTTCCAGGGTTTGAAAGGAAGCTGGCCCTCTGCTTGTACTTTTCATTTATTCAGCAAGCGCTCATAACAACCCGTTACCAACCAGGCAGTGTAGGAAACACTGGTGATGTAAAAATGAGTTAGACATAATCCCTGGTCTTAAGAACTCTCTTAGAAGTAGATGTGTTTGTGACTGATTGTAATACCAAGTGGCTATTCGTATATGCTGTGAAATGCTTTACAGATTTCTTTGTTCACATCAGCCAGGTTCCCATTCATTCCAGTCATTGTCTTACAAAGCCCCATTCTTAGTTTTGCTTATTCATCTTCCTACATCTGTTTGTGAATTTTATATGCCAGGATTATAGTGTCACCTATGGCCACTGTCCGGAGATCACAGTGTACACCAGCTGCTGCTACTTTCCAAGTGCAGCACAACTCCCCTCGTTGTGGGCAGAAAATAAAAAGTCTCTTCTCAGCATGTTGGTGGAGGTAAGTCTTTCTATTTTAGAAGCAAACTCCCAGGAATAGGTTCAATGAAAACTTTTTATCAAACATCTTCTTAATCTTTTACCAAAATTTTGTATTACTGATTTTATTTTTTAATAATTTTATTTATTTTTGATTGTGCTGGGTCTTTGTTTCCGTGCAGGTTTTTCTCTAGTTGTGGTGAGCAGGAACTACTTTTCACTGCAATGCATGAGTTTCTCCTTGTGGTGGCTTCTCATGTTGCAGAGCACGGGTTCTAGGAGGCATGGACTTCAGTAGTTATGGTTCCCAGGCTCTAGAGCTCAAGCTCAGTAGTTGTGGTGCCTGGGTTTAGTTGCTCCGTGGCATGTGAGATCTTCCTGGATCAGGGATCGAACCCATGTCTCCTGCATTGGCAGATGGATTCTTTACCACTGAGCCACCAGGGAAGCCTCAATATTATTTATTTTAAATGTACATAGAGGGCTTCCCTGGTGGCTCAGTGGATAAGAGCCCGTCTGCCAATGCAGGAGACACAGGTTCGATCCCTGATCCGGGAAGATACCACATACCGCACAGCAGATAGACCCACACATCAACAAAGACCCAGCACAGCCAAAAATAAATAAATAAAAGTTTTAAAAAATTAAAAAAAAATGTACATAGAAAGGAGAGTTTTATTCATTTCAAATTGCCTAATTAGGTGCCATGAGTTCACATATCTGCTGCTGTGATGAGCTCATTTAACCCTGTGAGATGTTAAAGGTTCTTCCATCTGAATATCACATGGAGTTACTCCTTTGGTGGCAAGTAAAGCATTCAAGGCATAGAAGAGTTGGGTTCTAACATTTTAGGTGTTGACTGTATCAGAGTCCTCTTTTCCCTTATTTTCCACCTCTGTGCCTGTCGCACTAGGATTAAGTGTCCCCTTTTTATGGCCATTCTGTACCGTTTTGCTTATTCATCTTCCTACATCTGTTTGTGAATTTTATATGCCAGGATTATAGTGTCACCTATGGCCACTGTCCGGAGATCACAGTGTACACCAGCTGCTGCTACTTTCCAAGTGCAGCACAACTCCCCTCGTTGTGGGCAGAAAATAAAAAGTCTCTTCTCAGCATGTTGGTGGAGGTAAGTCTTTCTATTTTAGAAGCAAACTCCCAGGAATAGGTTCAATGAAAACTTTTTATCAAACATCTTCTTAATCTTTTACCAAAATTTTGTATTACTGATTTTATTTTTTAATAATTTTATTTATTTTTGATTGTGCTGGGTCTTTGTTTCCGTGCAGGTTTTTCTCTAGTTGTGGTGAGCAGGAACTACTTTTCACTGCAATGCATGAGTTTCTCCTTGTGGTGGCTTCTC
Organism: Tragulus kanchil; assembly: GCA_022376925.1. NCBI lineage: Eukaryota > Metazoa > Chordata > Mammalia > Artiodactyla > Tragulidae > Tragulus > Tragulus kanchil. Next base: position 64,500,345 of record JAIOJX010000027.1, read on the forward strand.
ATGTTGCAGAGCACGGGTTCTAGGAGGCATGGACTTCAGTAGTTATGGTTCCCAGGCTCTAGAGCTCAAGCTCAGTAGTTGTGGTGCCTGGGTTTAGTTGCTCCGTGGCATGTGAGATCTTCCTGGATCAGGGATCGAACCCATGTCTCCTGCATTGGCAGATGGATTCTTTACCACTGAGCCACCAGGGAAGCCTCAATATTATTTATTTTAAATGTACATAGAGGGCTTCCTGGTGGCTCAGTGGATAAGAGCCCGTCTGCCAATGCAGGAGACACAGGTTCGATCCCTGATCCGGGAAGATACCACATACCGCACAGCAGATAGACCCACACATCAACAAAGACCCAGCACAGCCAAAAATAAATAAATAAAAGTTTTAAAAAATTAAAAAAAAATGTACATAGAAAGGAGAGTTTTATTCATTTCAAATTGCCTAATTAGGTGCCATGAGTTCACATATCTGCTGCTGTGATGAGCTCATTTAACCCTGTGAGATGTTAAAGGTTCTTCCATCTGAATATCACATGGAGTTACTCCTTTGGTGGCAAGTAAAGCATTCAAGGCATAGAAGAGTTGGGTTCTAACATTTTAGGTGTTGACTGTATCAGAGTCCTCTTTTCCCTTATTTTCCACCTCTGTGCCTGTGCAGCAGTGAATGAGTAACAGACAAGGTCAGAGTGGTGGGGAGGGAGGAGTAAACCAGACTTATGTGGGGGCAAGGGGTCGGAGGGGTCGTTTGTTTATGTCATGCCTCAAGCTCTTGCCCCTCAAATATCTGGCATCACGAAAATGTCGACTAAAAAGTTATTCACAACCTAAAAGTTGAGCCACGTGTTTTATTCAGTGGGAATTTTTAGGACGTCAAGCCCAGGAGGCAGCGTCTGAAGTAACCCTGAGAAAACTGCTCCAAGGAGGTGAGAGGGAAGCCACGCTATATAGGAATTTTACAACAAAGGGCAGGTCATCTTCACATCAAAATATGGTTGTTAATTAAAGAAAACTGGGGATATCTCAAGTTAAGGAATTTAGGAGATTTCTGTACTGGGGAAGATACAAGCCTGTGAGCTCACCGAAATCATTCCTTTGCTATGCACCTCAGCTATCTGAGGCCAATATCCTGTGTTTTCACCATGGGGAGTGGCTGCAGCCTGATGGCTGCTAGACGGCCAGCGTTATTTTGCTTCCGAAGTCCCCTCAGGGCTCAACAGCTCACCATCTGCTGTGGCTGCAATCACTGATGACTCTGACAGCCTTGTCTGCTGATAGGTTGGCAGGCAATATTCCATTGATCAAAAAGCATACATTTATATTTTAAACATCTTTTTTTTCAGGTTCACAAAGGAGTTCATGGATTTGTTAAAGATAAGACTGGAAAACCAATCTCTAAAGCAGTCATTGTACTCAATGAAGGAATAAAGGTACACACCAAAGAAGGAGGTTATTTCCATGTACTGTTAGCCCCAGGTGTCCATAACATCAATGCCATCGCAGATGGGTATCAGCAGCAACATTCACAGGTAAGAAACTCAACTTGAGTGGCATCATGTAAATTCTTATTGTAAGTAGTACTTCTCTTGGTGGCTCAGGCAGTAAAGAATCCACCTGCAATGCAAAAGACCAGGGTTCAGTCCCTGGGTTGGGAAGATCCCCCTGGAGGAGGGCATGGCAACCCACTCCAGTATTCTTGCCTGGAGAATCCCCGTGGACAGAGAAGCCTGGTGGGCTCTACAGTCCATGGGGCCTCAAAGAGTCGGACACAACTGAGACACTAAGCATGCTAAACTCTTGTTAGGACGCTATGGGAACAAAGAAAATTATGACCGTTTCTTGCTTATGATATCTTGTTATCTTTCTATCCTTTAACAAAAAAAGGAAACTTTTATAGTGTTTTGCATATTTTAGATGACAATGAACCATCATCTCCTTGTTGGCCCTAGGGTTATAGCATGAATACAGTATACCTTTAGTAAACTTCCTCCTCATTCTTGCACTTTATTTTCCTAGGTCTTCGTGCATCATGATGCAGCTAGCTCTGTGGTGATAGTCTTTGACACAGATAACCGGATATTTGGTTTGCCGAGGGAGCTTGTGGTAACCGTATCAGGTAAAGAAATTTAAATCTTCGGGAGTCAAAGTTAAAAACCCATCCTGACATTTCAGGTTGAGAGTGGATCACCTCCATAATCACCTGAAACTTTTCCTCTACTATCTCCTAGCTGAACATGATTTTCCAGGAATACCTTCCTGGAATATTTTCCCATATGTTCTCATGGCTTGCCCCTTCACATTCTTTGGTCTCTACTCAAATGCCACCTCTACAGGGAGGCCTTCCCTGATTACCCTAGGTAAAATATAAACTAGTACCCTGTCACTATCTCCACCCCACCTATTTGTGTTAAAGGCCTTACGTTGCTATTCAAAAGCATACATTTATATTTTAAACATCTTTTTTTTCAGGTTCACAAAGGAGTTCATGGATTTGTTAAAGATAAGACTGGAAAACCAATCTCTAAAGCAGTCATTGTACTCAATGAAGGAATAAAGGTACACACCAAAGAAGGAGGTTATTTCCATGTACTGTTAGCCCCAGGTGTCCATAACATCAATGCCATCGCAGATGGGTATCAGCAGCAACATTCACAGGTAAGAAACTCAACTTGAGTGGCATCATGTAAATTCTTATTGTAAGTAGTACTTCTCTTGGTGGCTCAGGCAGTAAAGAATCCACCTGCAATGCAAAAGACCAGGGTTCAGTCCCTGGGTTGGGAAGATCCCCCTGGAGGAGGGCATGGCAACCCACTCCAGTATTCTTGCCTGGAGAATCCCCGTGGACAGAGAAGCCTGGTGGGCTCTACAGTCCATGGGGCCTCAAAGAGTCGGACACAACTGAGACACTAAGCATGCTAAACTCTTGTTAGGACGCTTGCGGGGAACAAAGAAAAATATGACCGTTTCTTGCTTATGATATCTTGTTATCTTTCTATCCTTTAACAAAAAAAGGAAACTTTTATAGTGTTTTGCATATTTTAGATGACAATGAACCATCATCTCCTTGTTGGCCCTAGGGTTATAGCATGAATACAGTATACCTTTAGTAAACTTCCTCCTCATTCTTGCACTTTATTTTCCTAGGTCTTCGTGCATCATGATGCAGCTAGCTCTGTGGTGATAGTCTTTGACACAGATAACCGGATATTTGGTTTGCCGAGGGAGCTTGTGGTAACCGTATCAGGTAAAGAAATTTAAATCTTCGGGAGTCAAAGTTAAAAACCCATCCTGACATTTCAGGTTGAGAGTGGATCACCTCCATAATCACCTGAAACTTTTCCTCTACTATCTCCTAGCTGAACATGATTTTCCAGGAATACCTTCCTGGAATATTTTCCCATATGTTCTCATGGCTTGCCCCTTCACATTCTTTGGTCTCTACTCAAATGCCACCTCTACAGGGAGGCCTTCCCTGATTACCCTAGGTAAAATATAAACTAGTACCCTGTCACTATCTCCACCCCACCTATTTGTGTTAAAGCACTTCTCACTAGCTGCCATTACGTTCAGCATATTCAGTGATTTATTCACATTTGATCTCTCCCACTGAAACGTAAGCTCTGAGAGGTCAGGGATTTTATCTGCCTTCCCAGTGCCTAGAACCATGCGTGGCATGTAGTGGGTCTTAATGCAGAGCTGTTGAATGAATGATTTGCTTTATACAAAGATCCTAAGTCCTCTGGACTTTGACTTATCTTACTTAGTTCTGTTTTCTCCATGATCCTGGATGGAGGGAGTATTTGTTTCTTCCAGGATTAATGTGCCATTGTTTGAATTACTGTTAAGTTTAGAAAGAAAAAAAATGTTATATAACAATACTTACTCTGCCGTATGGTATCTTTGGACACAAAGAATCTTGGTTCATTTCTAAGGACAGCTTGGATATGATACAAGATAACCATGTTTTATTACAGGGTGTGCCAGGGAGAAATCCTTAGTTGAGAGAGAGAGAGGTATATTGGAAGCATAGTCAAATCATAGAGCCTGTTGTGGGATGTTTATAATAGAGTTCTTAACTTTAAGCAGATAAAGCGTGAGTCACTAAAGTGCTTAGAAACACAGAAGCTGAGATTCAGCTTAAATCTGACTCTGCCACCCATTTGCTATTGTGAACTTAATTTTTATTATGATTTTATCGGTATTATTTTCTGTTATTTAGACTCTTATTCTGATAACCTTATGTAAAAATATTTTATATAAGTGAGGGGTTTGGAATCAGATGAAAATTTACTGGAAAAGGAAACTAGAATTCTGATAAAAAGTGGATTGCACAACATTAAACACACTTCTGCACTCTGGTGAAAGAAAAAAATATGTATATGCACGCATACACATGCGTGAAGGAAAATCCAGAAAAACTGTCCACTCAGGGTTGTTAAAAATGATCTCAGGATGGGCTTCCCTGGTGGCCCAGTGGGTAAGGACACCGCCTTGCAGTGCAAGGGGGGCGCCGGTTCGATCCCTGGTGTGGGAAGATCCCGCGTGCTGCGGAGCAGCTGAACCGATCGGTCCAACTACCGAGCTGGAACTCTGGAGCGCATGCGCCCAGAGCTAGTGCTCTGCGACGAGAGAGGCCACAGCGATGGAACACCACTCACATGCTGGTTTGCTTTGGCAGGTGCCACCATGTCGGCCTTGATCCTAACAGCTTGCATTATTTGGTGCATCTGCTCCATCAAGTCTAACAGACACAAGGACGGCTTCCATCGGCTCAGGCAGCATCATGATGAGTATGAAGATGAAATCCGCATGATGTCCACCGGCTCCAAGAAGTCTCTCTTAAGTCATGAGTTCCAGGATGAAACAGACACCGAGGAGGAGACATTATATTCCAGCAAACACTGAAACACACACCTTGCATCTCTCCCAGCATAAGTACCAAGCAAAGTTACCATTCCTTTTGGGAGACACTGCATTAAGGAGAGAGACTGTCTTGCTTCTTCAAAGAGCTTTGGGAAGTTAACTTGCTTGATGTGTATTCTCTGTGAATTTGGCTGGCAGTTTGGAACTTCCCCTCCTTAAAGTACTCTTACCTTAAAAAAAAAAAAAAAAATCTGCTTTCTATTTATGCAGCAGAGATGGGACAGCCACTTTGTTTTTCTTTTTTAACTTAAAATGAGCTGTTTGGAGCTTATGTTGTAACTGCACAAAGCCAACTAGTGGATATTGTCTTTTGCACATCAGGTGTTTACTGGTGGCTTTAGCTTTTTATCTTTATTTTAAATGGCCAAAAGAATCCAGAAACATTAAGGCAGGGACAGCAGTCAGAATCTGACATAAAGCTTTAAAAACTCACATTTTTTTTTAACCTATTGAGGAGTACTTCTCTCTAGTTATTGAATAGCTGGAGTTTCTCTTATTATTCAGGTTTAATGGAGGCTGAATTTATTTTGAAACTTATATAGAGCATTAGGAAATGAATAAATGGGCTTCTGTATTGGGCTTTCTACCTGTTCCAAGGCTAGATCAGAACTGGTGGGCTGTGCTCTAAGCAGGATTTCACTACCTCTCTTGTAAGGTTTAGCAAAGCTCTAAACATAACCCTTTTAAGGGAGAACTCATTCATTCTGTTGTAAAAGATCTCAATGTCCACCTGAGTAGAGCTGAGAAAGAGATCTAGCAAAAGCTAAGAACTCACGTTGCCTATCTTTTAACTCGGTAAAAACCCACAGGTGCTGTTGCTTTTATCTGTGAAGCACTAGTTTATTCTAGGAATGCCTAATTCTTTAATATTTCCTAAATTTGAACCTTTTTCTATGTTGTACACCATACAGTTTTTACCACCATGTCGGTTAGTGATTTGGAGTATCAAGTCTACGAAATCCATCGGCTCAGGCAGCATCATGATGAGTATGAAGATGAAATCCGCATGATGTCCACGGCTCCAAGAAGTCTCTCTTAAGTCATGAGTTCCAGGATGAAACAGACACCGAGGAGGAGACATTATATTCCAGCAAACACTGAAACACACACCTTGCATCTCTCCCAGCATAAGTACCAAGCAAAGTTACCATTCCTTTTGGGAGACACTGCATTAAGGAGAGAGACTGTCTTGCTTCTTCAAAGAGCTTTGGGAAGTTAACTTGCTTGATGTGTATTCTCTGTGAATTTGGCTGGCAGTTTGGAACTTCCCCTCCTTAAAGTACTCTTACCTTAAAAAAAAAAAAAAAAATCTGCTTTCTATTTATGCAGCAGAGATGGGACAGCCACTTTGTTTTTCTTTTTTAACTTAAAATGAGCTGTTTGGAGCTTATGTTGTAACTGCACAAAGCCAACTAGTGGATATTGTCTTTTGCACATCAGGTGTTTACTGGTGGCTTTAGCTTTTTATCTTTATTTTAAATGGCCAAAAGAATCCAGAAACATTAAGGCAGGGACAGCAGTCAGAATCTGACATAAAGCTTTAAAAACTCAAGTTTTTTTTTTTTTAACCTATTGAGGAATACTTCTCTCTAGTTATTGAATAGCTGGAGTTTCTCTTATTATTCAGGTTTAATGGAGGCTGAATTGATTTAGAAACAGAGAGACCATTAGGAAATGAACAATTGGGCTTCCGTATTTGGCTTTCTACCTGTTCCAAGGCTAGATCAGAACCGGTGGGCTGTGCTCTAAGCAGGATTTCACTACCTCTCTTGTAAGGTTTAGCAAAGCTCTAAACATAACCCTTTTAAGGGAGAACTCATTCATTCTGTTGTAAAAAGATCTCAATGTCCACCTGAGTAGAGCTGAGAAAGAGATCTAGCAAAAGCTAAGAACTCACGTTGCCTATCTTTTAACTCGGTAAAAACCCACAGGTGCTGTTGCTTTTATCTGTGAAGCACTAGTTTATTCTAGGAATGCCTAATTCTTTAATATTTCCTAAATTTGAACCTTTTTCTATGTTGTACACTTAGGATTTTCAGATGACCTGGCAATTGACAAGATCTGAATTCTACTGAAAATACCTGGAAGCATGGAAGAGACCTCCTTGCACACTCTTAACCTACATTTGAACACAAAATGCCTACACTTCATGCCCAGCCCAAGGCCGGCACCCTATCATAGCATCCGGTTACTGAAATAGCTTGGCCAGACTTATTCATAAAACCCTCTGCAAGTGATCGGGTTCTTTGTCCTCGTGTTTCATTTGGTGGTCTCTTCTTGATCAACCAGTTTTGTTGAAAGCACTTAAATATGGCTCCCTCCATTAAAAAACAAAACAAAACAAAACCTATAACACCACAGTGAGAGAGTATCATCCTCAGTTCCACTGCGGTTATTGCAAAAGCCTAAAAGATTTGCATTTTACTTTGTCAGATTATGCTCAATGGAAATGATGCTTTTTGTGAGTATAAGTCTTACCAATGATCTAATGGTTTAATACCATTGAATGTTTTAACGGCCAAGTTGCTGCTAAACTTGTACTAAATCAGGGGATCAAAAAAAACTTGCTCTCATCTTTTCAAGTTGAATTCTATATCCATTCATGTACCAGTCATCCCAAAGCTTTCCCGTGGAGTGGTTTACCACCCACCTAGGTCATTCAACTCAGCTTCGTGAGAAATGTACCCAAAGTTGCTTTACAAAGAGAGATCTAGTGTATCAGGAATAACGAACTCGTGACACATATTACTAAGTGTCTGTCATCTAAATTGGGTGATTCAGGCTTAAGCCATGCTGGCATTAATCCTGTTATTAACACAACTCTCAATTCTGAGCCCTTGCCACCCACCCTTAGCCCACCACATACACAGAACAGAGGTCCTGAGGTTCTGAAACTTAATGAAATGTACATGATTTCATTTCTTCTGATGCTTTACATTTTCCCTAACGGGATTATATGGTGGCATAGCTCTTTTCAGCTTTAAGAGTGCAAAGTCAGAAAACCCACAAAGGGCCTGTGAGTGGCTGGCTCTGCTTGGGACATTTGCAGGTAGACATGAAATGAAGTTAATGTGACAACCTTCAACTTTATTAGCACTGGTCTTCACTAGAGGATGCCTTTTTGAATTCATTTCTATCTTGGATGAAATATGCCTTTCACTGTACATCACAGTGGCTGGAGTCCATGCCTTTTCAGCATGTGTAAAATATTTTTAGAGATGAACGTATAAATACTTCTTTCATGATGTTTCCTGAAAGGAAAACCAAATTCTGCTCTAAATCTTGAATATCTGATGAATTTCTAAATGATGTGTTGTTCTGGAAAGCACGGCCTTCTCAGCCTGTGTTACCTGTTAACATGAATGTACAGGATCTTGACTACTAAGACTGTGTTCTCTGCCCTGCTTGGTCTTTTATTTGTGGCTCTAATGTCATATTAGAGCACACTATCTGCTTAAGGCATTGAAGCCATAGGCATAGGGAATGCATTTCTTCAGTATTTCTCCTAGAGACTTTCCATTTCCTTGGAGTCCTGGAGGCAAGTAAGTATCACAGTATTAAGAAATTTGCCCAAACCTGAGTTGTGCCTTTTCTTTTTTTTACTCACAAGGCATTTTTATTTTTTGTCCTGGTGATCGGTGTGTAAGCCTTCTTCCCACACAGCTCCTTAATAAAAGCAAAGTGCTTGAGTAGGTTACGTTCAAAGTGTCTGCCTGTGTAAATGCACTTGTACGGATTATGCAGTTCAATAGGATGAGCTCAAATTAATCTCAGAAGGAAAGGCCCTTTGGTTTTGCGGTATTTTGCTGAACACTTGAGTCGTGGTCGGGACCCCATCCAGTTGAGGAGTGCCTACAATTCTCTTTGGAGGAAATGTGCTTTGGGACTTTGTCATCCTCCAGAAAGGAAACAGTATATATTTGGTCCAGTGTGATTGGCTGGCTGCTCTCTGGTAACTACCTGAATGGGATTTGCTGACTTCATGAATATTGAACATAAACTAATGATGAGTTGACAAATAAATAAAGGGTAGTGTTTATGCCTGAGCTCATTGTGTTTCTGAACTAGCACCAGGTTACTCAGTAACCATGGCCTGTTCTTCTATTTCCACTTATTCTCAGCAGTAAATCGTTTTATTTTCCTATGGCCAGAAATGCACTTGTGCCTGGCTTTGTCCTTGCTGTATTAAAAGCTTCTTGGCTACAAATGCCACAATAGTGCCCTGTGTTATGGTACTCTGGTAGAATCACTTTTAATAGCAAAAATTTCCACTACTTTCGATGTTTGGTGATTTTCTAGCCAGCAAATTTTTGATAAGTATTTGGGTTTCTGATTTGTTTAAATTAAAGCAGAATTGGGAGGGGAAGTGACTAGAGCCCTTGATTAATGTCAGCTGAACTTGGATTTCTAGGAAGAAATATTGTCCAATACCCAATACTCCTATTTTTAGCAATAAATCATGAATATTTCACTTGACTTTCAGAATATTATCCTACTTGATTTTGATTTGGCAGAATCTATTGTGAAATTTGAAAACAGGCTACCATTTTGAGGCAGTTGGATATAAGTCCTATAAATGTGTATGATTATGGATTTTATAAATGGCATAACATGAGTGCACAAGTTACATTCTATGCTGGCCAGCCTGCAGATTTTCTGGAGGTATAACATAGTGGTATTTTTATACTCTCAGATTAAAAATCAACTTTTCACCTCTCCACTTTTTCAGAGTGACATTCCCCAGCTCCAGAACAATCTATAGCTATGTATATGAGGTGCCCAAGACTCATTCATCTCAAGTGCTTCAGTCTTTGGTTTATTATCATGCACTGTGCCTTCAAAATGAAATTTTTAAAAGGGACTTTAAACGAAGCTGAATAGTAGTTTAAAAAAGTCAAATCTGTGTAATTTATGTGAAATCTAACTGTAATGAGGTTCTTTCTGTTTTTTATATGTAAACAGATCTACTAATCCTGTATAAAGGTTATTTTATGATGTCTGTCTTTCTTTGTGTTTTGTCTCACAATCTTTTTCAAAAGCAATAGATCAGAAAAGGATTTGCTGACTTCATGAATATTGAACATAAACTAATGATGAGTTGACAAATAAATAAAGGGTAGTTTTATGCCTGAGCTCATTGTGTTTCTGAACTAGCACCAGGTTACTCGGTAACCATGGCCTGTTCTTCTATTTCCACTTATTCTCAGCAGTAAATCGTTTTATTTTCCTATGGCCAGAAATGCACTTGTGCCTGGCTTTGTCCTTGCTGTATTAAAAGCTTCTTGGCTACAAATGCCACAATAGTGCCCTGTGTTATGGTACTCTGGTAGAATCACTTTTAATAGCAAAAATTTCCACTACTTTCGATGTTTGGTGATTTTCTAGCCAGCAAATTTTTGATAAGTATTTGGGTTTCTGATTTGTTTAAATTAAAGCAGAATTGGGAGGGGAAGTGACTAGAGCCCTTGATTAATGTCAGCTGAACTTGGATTTCTAGGAAGAAATATTGTCCAATACCCAATACTCCTATTTTTAGCAATAAATCATGAATATTTCACTTGACTTTCAGAATATTATCCTACTTGATTTTGATTTGGCAGAATCTATTGTGAAATTTGAAAACAGGCTACCATTTTGAGGCAGTTGGATATAAGTCCTATAAATGTGTATGATTATGGATTTTATAAATGGCATAACATGAGTGCACAAGTTACATTCTATGCTGGCCAGCCTGCAGATTTTCTGGAGGTATAACATAGTGGTATTTTTATACTCTCAGATTAAAAATCAACTTTTCACCTCTCCACTTTTTCAGAGTGACATTCCCCAGCTCCAGAACAATCTATAGCTATGTATATGAGGTGCCCAAGACTCATTCATCTCAAGTGCTTCAGTCTTTGGTTTATTATCATGCACTGTGCCTTCAAAATGAAATTTTTAAAAGGGACTTTAAACGAAGCTGAATAGTAGTTTAAAAAAGTCAAATCTGTGTAATTTATGTGAAATCTAACTGTAATGAGGTTCTTTCTGTTTTTTATATGTAAACAGATCTACTAATCCTGTATAAAGGTTATTTTATGATGTCTGTCTTTCTTTGTGTTTTGTCTCACAATCTTTTTTTCAAAAGCAATAGATCAGAAAAGGTAATTGTCCCAATTCAAATGTTATGGATTTAGTTTTCCTATTTGAGGGGGAAAACAGTACCAGACAAGGAATACAGGTTGTTAAGCTGCAGAGTGTTTCTGTCCTCGTGAACTGGCTCAACATAAAACCATGTTTCTAGAATAATGACCTAGTGGCCACAGGTCAGCTGAATTGATATAAGTCCAGTCATTCCACAATGAATGTAATAAAACTGACAATGGAAAGACTTATGTGCCCATCTCAAGCTTGTTTGTTTCAAATTTAGTTCTTTTTACAGATAAGCCAAGTTAGTGTTTCCTGGCACTTTTAGACACACTAGTAATGAATTTAATAGCCCCTTTTCATTTAGCAATAATTTGTTGTTACTGCTGCTCTAACAAGAATTGAGAAAACAAAGTTTTATGTACATATATATATATATATATATATATATATATATATATTAATAAAAAGGGCTCTGCTGACAGGAATTCATACTCCAGACCAGAGAAGTAGATATGGAAATAAACTATTTCTATTGTGACTGGTCCCTCTAAAAAGAAAGTATGAAAGTCTGCTGTAGAAAGGGTGCAGCACAGAGATTTGAGCATGAACTTTAGAGCTGAATCAATCTCTCATTGGCTCTTGGCTCTGCCCCTTGCTTCCTTTGTGACTTTGTTATGTACAAGCTTCTTAACATTCTCTGAGTCTTGGTGTCTCTACTGGTTAGGGAATAATACCTGCTAGGATTGTAGTGGAAGTGAAGTGAAATGCTGTTGCCAAGGGCCCAACATAATCATTGACTCAGAATCAAATGGCCTTGATATCCAGTATCATTTGCTGCTTTCTGATCTCTTTGAAAGAAAGTTCTTTTAATCACATATTAGAACAAAAGATCTGTTTCCAGGTGGCCTTTCTAATTTAGAAGAAAACCCCAGATATGAATACTAAAAATAAAATAAAAACTTCTATTATGTGGTTCCATGAATGGTAGATAGCATGGCTGTGCTGTGCAAAGCTGCTTCAGTGTGATCCTATGGACCGTAGTCCACCAGGCTCTGTTGTCCATGGGATTCTCCCGGCAAGAATGCGGGACTGGGTTGCCATTTCCTCCTCCAGGGGATCCTCCTGACCCAGGGATTGAACCTGCATCTCCTGAGTCTCCTGCATTGCAGATGGATTCTTTACCACTGAAGGGATCACAAAGAGTCAGACACGACATAATGACTGAACAATAACAACAAACAACAATAAGGAGTCAGTCTTGGACACACAGGAAAATGTACAGAAGGAGAAGCAAGCTTTGACAATTGGGTGATGAGAACAAAACAAGAGGAAAATTTAGAGTCCTGCAAGGTGAACGAAAACTGGGCTTTCCTGGCGGCTCAGTGGTGGGGAATCTGCCTGCTAATGCAGGGGACCCAGGTTCCATCCCTGGTCTGGAGAGATTCCACAAGCCTCAGGGCAACTAAGCCTGTTAGCCACATCTACTGAGCCCACGTGTTGCAGCATCTGAAGCTCGAGTGCCTGGAGCCTGGGCTCTGCAACAGGAGACGCCTCCTCAATGAGAAGCCCACACGCCGGAACTAGAGAGTAACTCCTACTCGCTGCAACTAGAAGAAGGCTCAGCAGAGCCATAAATAAATAACCTGATGGATTGGAGAGCTGTTAACATACCAAGGACTTAGGGTCAGGTCTCTAGCAAAGGGAGTTCAGAGGTCAGCATAATGCAGTTTTCACTTTAAGACGTTTAAGAGAAACACAGAAGCAGAGAATCCACACACAAGACAATGTGAGTTCAGCGCCTATCAAGGAAGGAGGCCCTGGTCAACAGACTGGATACGTGCATGGTTAGGACACATGCATGACTACACATTACAAGTAAGGGCTGGTCAGAAACAGGCCGATTTTTACATAGAACCCCACCTGGTATTAGTCCCGCCCCACACTGGAGTAAGCTGATCTGCCCTTACCTGATGTGCCTGCAAGAAGCAGAAAATTGTGTGAAGGAAGACACCCCCTAGAGCCACCAGTGATTACTACAAATTTTAGTCTACAATATACAGCGTCCAATGAAAAGTTCCTTTTATTATCACATCTCAAATGATGAAAGGTCAAGGGAAAAAATATAAATTCAGGAAAGTAAAATATGAATTTCAGCAGATAGTTACATCTATTAAAAATTAAAGAGGCTTTCACTTCTAGACAAAATGGACTAGATGTAGTTCTATTCCTCCCACCAAGCACAGCAACAAAACAAACAAACTCATGCAATTATACATAATGGAGACTCTGGTGGAAAGAAGGCAGACCTAGGAACCTCCAAGGGACCTCCTGCATCCAAGAAATGACACAGTGGTATCATATATCCATATATATATGTATATATATATATATATATCCATATATTCTCATATGTCCCATAATAGATGTTGCCTCATGTATCCATAATGGACCCTAGAAACACTAGCAATCCAGAAATGCCAAAGGGTGCAGACCAAAAAAAAAAAAAAAAATCCTTGAAGAAAAGCCTTCTCTTGCTAAAGAACCAGGAAAGGGGCAACCTACCGGACAGTTTTAGATAACAATTGTATTACGCTAGCCAATTGTTACAGAAAAAACTGAGGCCATCTCTGCCAGCACAGGCTGAATGGAGAGACTAGACTCCAGCTTCACCCAGCTATAATGAAGCACTCTTCCCCCCTGCCTGGGTGGTTTCAAAGAGGGCCACGTGGGGAGGCAGGCCTTTTACTAACGCACAGTGATAATGACGTCGCCTGTCGTATCAGTGGAAGGTACATGGAGAGCAGTAACAGGTCACCCTTCCCACCAGGGTTATCAACAAAGGCCAAGGGAGGGTGTGGACTTTCACTCCCAGCTGGTAGTAACAAGGCAGTTCTCCCTCTTTCCCACCAGCATAGTGTCAGAGGAGTTCTGTTTAAACAGAGGTGTTAAATAAGATCCAGAGTCTTATTGAATATAATATCTAAAATATCCAGGACACAATTTTTAAATGCCCCCTGCATGACTACACATTACAAGTAAGGCCCAGAAACAGGCCGATTTTTACATAGAACCCCACCTGGTATTAGTCCCGCCCCACACTGGAGTAAGCTGATCTGCCCTTACCTGATGTGCCTGCAAGAAGCAGAAAATTGTGTGAAGGAAGACACCCCCTAGAGCCACCAGTGATTACTACAAATTTTAGTCTACAATATACAGCGTCCAATGAAAAGTTCCTTTTATTATCACATCTCAAATGATGAAAGGTCAAGGGAAAAAATATAAATTCAGGAAAGTAAAATATGAATTTCAGCAGATAGTTACATCTATTAAAAATTAAAGAGGCTTTCACTTCTAGACAAAATGGACTAGATGTAGTTCTATTCCTCCCACCAAGCACAGCAACAAAACAAACAAACTCATGCAATTATACATAATGGAGACTCTGGTGGAAAGAAGGCAGACCTAGGAACCTCCAAGGGACCTCCTGCATCCAAGAAATGACACAGTGGTATCATATATCCATATATATATGTATATATATATATATATATCCATATATTCTCATATGTCCCATAATAGATGTTGCCTCATGTATCCATAATGGACCCTAGAAACACTAGCAATCCAGAAATGCCAAAGGGTGCAGACCAAAAAAAAAAAAAAAATCCTTGAAGAAAAGCCTTCTCTTGCTAAAGAACCAGGAAAGGGGCAACCTACCGGACAGTTTTAGATAACAATTGTATTACGCTAGCCAATTGTTACAGAAAAAACTGAGGCCATCTCTGCCAGCACAGGCTGAATGGAGAGACTAGACTCCAGCTTCACCCAGCTATAATGAAGCACTCTTCCCCCCTGCCTGGGTGGTTTCAAAGAGGGCCACGTGGGGAGGCAGGCCTTTTACTAACGCACAGTGATAATGACGTCGCCTGTCGTATCAGTGGAAGGTACATGGAGAGCAGTAACAGGTCACCCTTCCCACCAGGGTTATCAACAAAGGCCAAGGGAGGGTGTGGACTTTCACTCCCAGCTGGTAGTAACAAGGCAGTTCTCCCTCTTTCCCACCAGCATAGTGTCAGAGGAGTTCTGTTTAAACAGAGGTGTTAAATAAGATCCAGAGTCTTATTGAATATAATATCTAAAATATCCAGGACACAATTTTTTAAATCACTCATTATACCAAGACCCCAGCAAATTCCAACTTGAATGAAGACAACAGATGTTCACATTAAAATGACACAGACATTGCAATTATCTGACAAAGATATAATAAAAATATTTCAAAGAGCAATTGCAAATAATATTAGAATAAACGGTTACAAAGGGTCTGTGCAAACAAAAACTCTCCACAAATAAACAGAAGATACAATGAGGAACTAAGTGAAAATTTTAGACGTGAAAAATACAATGATTAAATAAAACGACACCATAATCAACTCTCTGAAAACTAAAGATAATGAAATAGCTTTTAAAGCAGAGAGAAGAGATACTTTAGTTTCAGTAGGGGGGAAAAAATCAAATAACAGCCAATTTCTGATAAGAAATTGTGGAACCAGGAAGGAACTGGTACATTTTTCAAGTGCTAGAAAAAAAAATTGCCAATTTCAGATTCCTAATCTGGCAACAATATTTTTCAGGAATAAAGGGGAAATTCAGACATCTCAGACAAAGAAAAACTAATAGAATTTGCCTCCAGGTGACCTACTCTTTTAACAAATGGCTAAAGGAGGTTCTTGAAACAGAAAATAATAAAAAAGCAGAGGTAGGATGCAGAGATTGGTCTCCCTTAGAAAAGCGCCTTTGGCTGGGAGAAGAGAAAGAAGGGGGTTGAAGATAACACATTTTTTGAGGTGATGAAATCAGGCAGTTGTGTCTGAGTATGGCTTTCCTCTCAGCCTGCGACGTCCCTGCTAGAGAGCGGATAAGCCCAGCTCAGGCTATGTTCTGTTCTGGGACACGGAGAGCAAATACAGACATCAAATAGACTAATGTTCATAAAGAGTGTCCAGCGCTAAATACATGCTGTCCGTCTCGCTATTCAAAAGGTGTCATATAACAAATTGACCGCTAGGGGGCGGTGCCAGTGGAGGCTCACGTATCCCATCAGCCCTAGCTGGTAGTAACAAGGCAGTTCTCCCTCTTTCCCACCAGCATAGTGTCAGAGGAGTTCTGTTTAAACAGAGGTGTTAAATAAGATCCAGAGTCTTATTGAATATAATATCTAAAATATCCAGGACACAATTTTTTAAATCACTCATTATACCAAGACCCCAGCAAATTCCAACTTGAATGAAGACAACAGATGTTCACATTAAAATGACACAGACATTGCAATTATCTGACAAAGATATAATAAAAATATTTCAAAGAGCAATTGCAAATAATATTAGAATAAACGGTTACAAAGGGTCTGTGCAAACAAAAACTCTCCACAAATAAACAGAAGATACAATGAGGAACTAAGTGAAAATTTTAGACGTGAAAAATACAATGATTAAATAAAACGACACCATAATCAACTCTCTGAAAACTAAAGATAATGAAATAGCTTTTAAAGCAGAGAGAAGAGATACTTTAGTTTCAGTAGGGGGGAAAAAATCAAATAACAGCCAATTTCTGATAAGAAATTGTGGAACCAGGAAGGAACTGGTACATTTTTCAAGTGCTAGAAAAAAAAATTGCCAATTTCAGATTCCTAATCTGGCAACAATATTTTTCAGGAATAAAGGGGAAATTCAGACATCTCAGACAAAGAAAAACTAATAGAATTTGCCTCCAGGTGACCTACTCTTTTAACAAATGGCTAAAGGAGGTTCTTGAAACAGAAAATAATAAAAAAGCAGAGGTAGGATGCAGAGATTGGTCTCCCTTAGAAAAGCGCCTTTGGCTGGGAGAAGAGAAAGAAGGGGGTTGAAGATAACACATTTTTTGAGGTGATGAAATCAGGCAGTTGTGTCTGAGTATGGCTTTCCTCTCAGCCTGCGACGTCCCTGCTAGAGAGCGGATAAGCCCAGCTCAGGCTATGTTCTGTTCTGGGACACGGAGAGCAAATACAGACATCAAATAGACTAATGTTCATAAAGAGTGTCCAGCGCTAAATACATGCTGTCCGTCTCGCTATTCAAAAGGTGTCATATAACAAATTGACCGCTAGGGGGCGGTGCCAGTGGAGGCTCACGTATCCCATCAGCCCTAGCGCCAGGCGGAAGAAGGCGTGGACATGACGCTCTGGTTCGCACCACCTCTACTCCCCTATCCCGACTGACGTTGAACAACAAAGATGGCGGCAGGAACCAGCAATTACTGGGAAGGTGAGGAGAGACCTCCGTGGGCGTCTTGCCGTGGGGTAGAGGCGCTGAGTGAGGACAGGTGTTGGCGGAGGCAGCAGAGGGAAGAGCCGGGCCTTCAGAGCGCCTGAGTTGAGGGGCAGGGCTGGCCTAGTGGGAGCTCCGGGGCCTGGGAGTTCTGGACACCGTGCGGTCTGAGGAGGGGCTGACTTGAGTTGCAGCGGGTCCTGGGGCAGGTGCTGGGCAGAGCGGGCGGAGGCGGGACGGTGAGGAAGAGGGTCTCATTCCCCGGAGAGCTGGCTTGAGGGAGTCGCGGAACTCGGACGGAGGGGTGTGGGATGTGAACTCTGGGAAGGAAACGAGTGGGGAGTCCTGGAGACTGAAGGAGTCAGCGCTTTAGAGTTGAGGTCGCTGTTGGAGAGTTGAGTAGGAAAAGAGAAAGAAGGAACTTGTCCGTCCGGTCCGTCGGGGGAAGTGGTGTGAGCGGAGTGTCTCCCTCCCGTGGGGTGCCCTTGGCTGCTTCGGGCTGGGACTTCGAGGACTGGGTGTCGAGTCGCGTTTGAAGGCAGAGGAAGTAACTTTACCCTCTTCTCCGGAGGCTGGTTTTGTTAAAAAGAGAAAGTTGAGAGAAGCCGTGTGAATTGTAATGATTGCATTTGCTATATCCCTTCTACCAAAAAAAAAAAGAAAAGAAAACCTAAAGCTTGTGACTTAACAAGTACGTTTATTGAATTCCTGAAGATACGATTCCATAAAGTAGTCTCCTGTGAAACTCATTCCTGGCCCGTGATGATGAACAGACATCAGAGAAGGCTCACCTTTTTCTGTCAACGGTCTCTTTGCTCTTCTACAAAATATTACTAGAAACTACTCCGAATCCCCTTTCCCGTTTAACCTTTTTTCCTCTTGCTACCCACCAAAGCCTCTGGAAATCACCACAGATAACCGTATTATCACTATCAACGGCTTGGTCTGAAATTCTAAGGTCATCCGTACTTGCCTGTCATACTGTCAGTATGCTTTGGCTTGATATTTCCTCCTGGAGACGACAGTTGCTAATTACAGAGACGCATGCTAATAGATTAAAACACTTGTTTGAAATGTATGTGCGAGCTAGAAAACATTTTAAAATTATGTAGAAGTAGCTATCGGTATCTTTAGTATTAGGCATCAGGCTATACTTTTTTGAAGCATCATGGTCTCACAATTATAGCAGCTTTTCTTTTTTTTTTATTATTGAGTATACATACTTTACGATGTTGAGTTAGTTGCTCTTGTACAGTGAAGCGAATCAGCTCTTTGTATACATACATCCCTTCCCTCTTGAACTCCCCCACCCTGTCCCATCCCCCTAGGTCATCACAGAACCCCAAGCTGTGTGCCCTGTGCTGCACAGCGGGTTCCTGCTAGCTATTTTGCACAAGGTAGTGTATTCATGTCGCACCTGACCTCCCCGTTCATCACACCCTCCCCTCCCCCCTCTGTGTCCACACGTTTGTTCCCTGTGTCTGTAGCCACTTACTATTCTGTGCCAGGTGGTTTCAACACATGGTTAGTAATGCACAGAACAACTCTGAAGGTACAGATTTACGGAACAAAAGTGAGATTCATAGGTTAAGGTGATTGTGAATAAATCTCAGAGCCAGTTCTGAGAACTTTAGGCTGAGCTGAGATTCTAAGATTTGGTGTCTGGGAACATGTGCTTCACTGTGTTAGCTGCCTGGTGCTTCCTACTTCAGGTTGCTAATAAGTATATTGAAATAATGTGCTATGTTTTCATTCCTAATAATGAGATGTGTGTACTGTGCCTTCTGCATTCTTCCAGCCCTTTTATTTTGACCTCTGCTTCACCATGAATGAGAGTACTCACTTCTACATAAGAGTGTCTAGACTGGCTTCTGTCTCTCAGCCACTTAGATGCCAAGCCATTATAGGGATACCAATTTATCTCCATGTCTGTGTGCTTCCATTCTTTTAAAAACTTGTGTTCTTGTATCTGTCATACTTAAATCTGACCTTGTTGGTCGCACATTGTTTGTTTACTCTTAAACTCAGCCTCTTCAGTAAACTTACTGAAAGATAGTTTTGTTTTGTTTTGGTTTTTTTGAGGGGTGAGGTGGGGTGGGGAGGGAGGGGGATGGGCAGGCCACATCTATTGGTCTTTCATTTCTCTATTTTCATCCATCTTTGTTCTTTGGCTCCTGTGGGCTTCCCATCGCGGTGGCCTCTGTCGTTGGAGAGCGCCAGCTCTGGGCGCATGCACTCCAGAGCTCTGGCTCGGTAATTGGACACATGGGTCCAGCCGCTCCGCGGCACGTGGGATCTTCCCAGGCCAGGGATCGAACCGGCACCCCTTGCACTGCAAGGCGGTGTCCTTACCCACTGGACCACCAGGGGAAGCCCTGAAAGATAGTTTTTAAACTCTTTGTCAGTATTTGTTTTTTCTTTCTTTATGCTCAATCACTTATTCACTCTATTGTTAAGAGTTTCATAAATTTCATAAGCCTAATGAAACTTTGGAACACAGTGATGGTTTCTTTTTTTTTATTAAGTTATCTAGTAAACTGGAAACAGTGCTGGTGATAAACCGTATTCAGTTCCTTTGTCATTTGTTCTCTTCTGTTTTCCCCTGAATGGCAAAATTTTAGTTATGGCTATAGAAATAATTTCGGGTATGTTAGAACAACATTTGTTGTCTAGCTGTCTTGGGGATAAAGCCGAAAATTTCCATCTTCCATTATCTCTCCCCTTTTTACCTTGTCTGAAGTTTAATGACAGTTTGTTTCCCTGGGTATTTGGTTTGTGTCTTTTAATAGTCTAGATATATGATCATCTTCATAGTTTGTTTTCTTCAGAAAGGTTTTGTGGTTTTTTTTTTTTTAATATCTTCTGATAGTCTTTTGGTGTCTAATTATTTGCTTTTGTAATTTTGTTGAAGATCTCAGGAAACAGGCTCGACAACTGGAAAATGAACTTGACCTGAAACTAGTTTCCTTCAGTAAACTGTGCACAAGTTACAGTCACAGCAGTGCCCGGGATGGAAGACGCGACAGGTATAGGTACTACCAGACTCTCTCTCTTATGCCTTATAGTTATAGAAAAGCATTAAAAATAAATAAAGTAAAATATATAACTCTGTAACTTGGTCTATTGGTGATGTCTTGGTTTTTGTGGTTTTTTCAGTGATTTGTAAAAATTCTTAATTCTAGAGACTGACATTTATTTGGGATCCTTAGACAAATATTGTGTTGGTGTCAGAAAGAAAATGGTAAGACTTTAAGAATGAGTTCATCAGGGCTTCCCTGGTGGTCCAGTGGGTAAGGACATCACCTTGCAGTGCAAGGGGCACCAGTTCAATCCCTGGCCTGGGAAGATCCCACGTGCTGCAGAGCAGCTGAACCGATGTGTCCAACGACCGAGCCGGAGCTCTGGAGCGCATGCGCCCAGAGCCGGTGCTCTGCAACAACAGAGGCCACTGCGATGGGAGGCCCACAGGGGCCAAAAAACAAAGATGGATGAAAATAGGGAAATGAAAGACCAATAGAAGTGGCCTGAAAAAAAAAAAAAAGAAGTGGCCTGCCCTCACCCCTCCCTCCCCAACCCACCCCCCGCCAAAAAAGAATGAGTTTATCAGAAGTAAGTTTTCTTTCATCCTGTATAAGGAAATGTTGCTTTGCCTACATTGTGTTTCTTATATTTTCTGATTGCTAAATGAATCTGAGAGACTACTCAAATGCAAATTATACCTACTGTTGATGTTTTAGAATTAATCTAGGGACTTCTCTGGTGGTCCTGTGGTTAAGACTCTGTTCCCGATGCAGTGGGACCCAGGTTAGATCCCTGCTCAGGGAACTAGTTCCCACATGTCTCAACTAAGACCCAGCACAGCCAAATAAGTAAATAATTAAAAAATAGTATTAATCTAATGCAGTGTATATCCTCACTGTTAATGATTCAAGCTGTTTTAAATTTTGATTCTTTTTTATTTTGTATTGGGATCTAACCTATGAACAATGTTGTGAGAGTTTCAGGTGAACAGTGAAGGGGCTCAGCCACACATACACATGCATCCATTCTCCCCCAAACTCCACTCCCATCCAGGCTGCTGCATAACGCTGAGCAGTGTTCAGTGCGCTATACAGTAGATCCCTCTTGGCCCCTCTTGGTTATCCATTTTAAGTATAGCAGTGTGTACATGTAATTTTTGTTTTTTTTTTTGAGAAACTAATACACTACTCTTTTGAACGTAAATAAATGTATTCTTTGAATCTCACACTTGTTTCAAAAAATATTTAAGGGAAAATATTAGGAAATATTTAAGACAGGAAATTATGAAGAATAATAAAATGGATGGATCCCCGTGTGTCTGTCTCCCACTTTAAGAAATCGTCATTACCAATTTCGTTGAACCCCCTAATGGCGTCTCATTTTCTCCCTCCCTATAATCTGCATATATTTTTAGTTCATCAGGGCTTCCCTGGTGGTCCAGTGGTAAGGACATCACCTTGCGTCGGCACAGAACCGGCTGCCCTCTGCAAGCATGAACCGATGTGTCCAACGACCGAGCCGGAGCTCTGGCGCATGCGCCCAGAGCCGGTGCTCTGCAACAACAGAGGCCACTGCGATGGGAGGCCCACAGGGGCCAAAAAACAAAGATGGATGAAAATAGGGAAATGAAAGACCAATAGAAGTGGCCTGAAAAAAAAAAAAAAGAAGTGGCCTGCCCTCACCCCTCCCTCCCCAACCCACCCCCCGCCAAAAAAGAATGAGTTTATCAGAAGTAAGTTTTTCTTTCATCCTGTATAAGGAAATGTTGCTTTGCCTACATTGTGTTTCTTATATTTTCTGATTGCTAAATGAATCTGAGAGACTACTCAAATGCAAATTATACCTACTGTTGATGTTTTAGAATTAATCTAGGGACTTCTCTGGTGGTCCTGTGGTTAAGACTCTGTTCCCGATGCAGTGGGACCCAGGTTAGATCCCTGCTCAGGGAACTAGTTCCCACATGTCTCAACTAAGACCCAGCACAGCCAAATAAGTAAATAATTAAAAAAAATAGTATTAATCTAATGCAGTGTATATCCTCACTGTTAATGATTCAAGCTGTTTTAAATTTTGATTCTTTTTTATTTTGTATTGGGATCTAACCTATGAACAATGTTGTGAGAGTTTCAGGTGAACAGTGAAGGGGCTCAGCCACACATACACATGCATCCATTCTCCCCCAAACTCCACTCCCATCCAGGCTGCTGCATAACGCTGAGCAGTGTTCAGTGCGCTATACAGTAGATCCCTCTTGGCCCCTCTTGGTTATCCATTTTAAGTATAGCAGTGTGTACATGTAATTTTTGTTTTTTTTTTTGAGAAACTAATACACTACTCTTTTGAACGTAAATAAATGTATTCTTTGAATCTCACACTTGTTTCAAAAAATATTTAAGGGAAAATATTAGGAAATATTTAAGACAGGAAATTATGAAGAATAATAAAATGGATGGATCCCCGTGTGTCTGTCTCCCACTTTAAGAAATCGTCATTACCAATTTCGTTGAACCCCCTAATGGCGTCTCATTTTCTCCCTCCCTATAATCTGCATATATTTTTGCTACATGTATTTGTGTTCCTGAGCAATTCATAATAGTTACTTTTTAATTTGCTTTTCTGTTTAGCTTCTTTTATATATAATTTTATGTATTTATCTTTGTCTCTGCGGCCTTCTCTAGTTGTGGCAAGCCAGACTCAACATTGCAGTGCTGGGGCTTCTCGTTGCTGTGACTTCTCGTTGTGGAGTGCTAGCTCTAGGGTGCACTGCCTTCAGTAGTTGCAGCTCCCAGGCTCTAGAGCAGAGGTTCAGTAGTTGTGGCGGACAGGCTTAGTTGCTCGACCAGGGCTTCAACCTGTGTCCCCTGCATTGAGGGGGTTCTTTACCAATAAGCCACCAGGGAAACCCCTGTTTAACATTTTTGAGGTTAAGCTATGGATACATTTAACACTAGTATATTCATTTGCTGTGTAAGGTACTACACTGTGTGATTGTATTACAGTTTATTCTGTAGATGAACACTTTCTGATTTTTGCTTATCTTAATCACTTGAATTTTAGATTGTTCATATGCCTCAGGCACTGTTGAAAGAGCTTTATATAAAGGCTGCTGGAAACATTTTGACCTAGAAAAATGTGTCTGCTTATTTAGTAAATTGTTGGTAGCAGAGTTGTTAGTTGTTATCCTTCCTTTGTTTTAGAATACCTGCTTGAGGATTGATGAGGATCAGATATTTTTCAGCTAGTAATAATAGAAACAGCAAAAACTGAGCTTGGATTGGACCCAGATCTTTCTTTATCCAGAGCCCATACTCCAAACCTTTCTACATACATTCCAACAAAAGACTTATTTCAGTACTATAGCCATTGTTGGTTCTTTTTATAAGGTCACATGGTTAAAGAATTAAAGATAGCAGGGCCAGTGTATTGCCTCTAGGGTCTGAAGGTAAGCTGTTGGCATGTCACAGCTTTGATGGCAGTGCATTGCTTTGAGCTTGCCTTTAGTTAGCAAGTAAAGTGAGTAAGGAATGTTCTTTTATCTGTGTGAAGTTATCACTAGAAAGTATATTTTTCCTGAATTTAAGTTTCCCATTTGACTATGCCAGTGAGTATACAATTTTAAAACTGCAGACTATTAAGAGATACCGTTACATGATGCTTTTGTGTGTGTGTGCTCTCTGTGTATCATGATCTTAATTCAGACACACTTGATTTTATTGTACTTAGCTTTATTGTACTTTGCAGATACTGTATTTTGTACACATCGAAGGTTTGTGGCAACCCTGAGTTGAGAAGTCTTTTGGTGCCTTATTTCCAGTAGCATTTGCTTATTTCATGTCTCTGTGTCACAACTGGTACTTTGCACAACATTTCAAACTTTTTCTTTATTTGTATGTATTATGATGATCTGTGATCAGTGATCTTTGTTACTGTGGTAATTGTCTTGGGGAACCACAGACAGCACCCTTGTAAGATGGCAGAGTTAATTGATGCATGTTGTGTGTGTGTTCTGGCTCTTCCATGGGCAGGTTGTTCTCCCTTCTCTTTCCCTCTCCTCAGGCCCGCTTATTCCCTGAAACACCACAGTATCGAACTAGACCAATTACCAACTCTGCAGTAACCTCTAAGTGTTCAAGTGAAAGTGTCTCCCACTTTAAATCAAAAGCTGGAAATGATTAAGCTTGGTGAAGAAGGCATACTGAAAGTCAAGACAGGTCAGAAGCTAGGTCTGTTGTGCTAAACAACTAAATTCTGAATGGAAAGTCAGAGTTCTTGAAGAAGGTTAAATAGTGCTACTCCAGTGAACACACGAATGATACAGGAGAGTGTGTTTCCCTGTATCAGCAATAAGGCTGATACGGGGAAAGTTTCAATGGTCTGAATAGATTGAACCGGCCTTGGCCTTTCCTTAAGCCAGGGTCTAATCTAGAGCAGGCCCTAATTTGCCAATTCTGTAAAGCTGGAGAGGAAACCGCAGAAGCTAGTTGAGGTTGGTTCGTGAGACTTTAGTAAAGAGCCATCCCCATAACATGAAAGAGCAAGTGGTGATAAATTAATAGAAGTGTAACAAATTATCTGGGAGATCCAACTAAGGTCATTAAGAAGGTGGCGACACTCTAGCAGATTTTCAATGTAGATGAAACAGCTTTCTATTAGAAGACAAAGTCATCTGGGACTTTCATAGTTAGAAGTTGATGTCTCAGAGTTTCAAAGGACAGGGCTGCCTCTCTTGTTAAGGGCTAGCAACAGAATATTTTAAGCACACTGATGAGATCTACTCTCAGGGAAAAAAAACTCCTTTCAAAGTATGACTGCACATTGACAATGCACCTGGTCCCCCAAGACCTGTCATGGAGCTATGCAATGAGATTAATGTTATTTTCATGCCTGCTAACATAGTGCCCATTCTGTAGCCCATGGATCAAAGAGTAATTTCTGTGTTCGTGTCTTATTACCGAAGAAATATAAATAATGGAAGCTGCTATCTATGGCTTCCATACATAGTGATTCTTCTGACAGGTCTGGGCAAAGTCAATTAAAAAACTAGAAAGAGTCACCATTCTAGAGGCCATTAAGAGCATTAAGATCATGGGAAGAGGTCAAAATAACATTAACAGGAATTTGGAAGAAGTCTTTCCCAACCCTCATGAGTGACTTTGAGGGGTTCAGGACTTCAGTGGAGGAAGTAATTGCAGATATGGTGGAAACAGCAAGAGAACTAGAGTTAGAAGTGAAGCCTGAAGATGTGCCTGAATGGCTGTGGCTGACAAGTTGTTTCTTATATACAGATACAGATAGATATGGATGTATAGAGATATGAAATACATGCTCCTGGTAAAGGTGCTAGGAAGATAATTGAAATGACAGCAAGGATTTTGAATACTACAGAAACTTAGTCGATAAAGCAGCAGCAGGGTTTTAGAGGACTGACTCCAATTTTGAAAGAAGTGCTCCTGTGTGTAAAATGCTGTCAGACAGCATTGCATGCTGCAGAGAAATTGTGCAAAGAAGAATCCATCAATTCAACAACTTCAGTGTTGTCTTACTTGTAAAACTGCCACAACCGCCCGAGCCTTTAGCAGCCACCACCCTAGTCAGTAGCTGTCAGTGTCAGGCAGGACCCTCTACCAGCAGAAAGATGACCCCCTAAAGGCTCTGATGATGGTGAGCCTTTTTTGGCCATAAAGTACTTTTAAATGCAGGTATGTACCTTCTTTTTTTTGAATAATACTATTTCAGACTTAACAGATTACAGTGAAGTATAAATGTAACTTTTATATGCACTGAAAAACAGAAAAACTAACGTGAATCACTTTATTGAAATGCTTGCTTTATTGTGGTGGTCTGGAACTAAACCAGCAATCTCACTGAGGTATGCCTGTACTTTTATGATCCCTTTAAAGGGGAAACTATTCAAAAATATTCCCTCAGAAATTCTACAACAAATCGAGAGTGAGTTTATAGAGTTACTTCAGCCTCGCTGCCCCTTTTGATGAGAAATCTAGGGCCATGAGGATCAAGATCCAGCATGCATTCTAAAGTGTTTCGGTTTTTGTCCAGGTGGAAGGCACATTGTAATGAATAATTTCAGTGATGACCAGAAGTTTTCTTCCAGGAGTAGTTTTTTTTACTTTCTCTATTTGAGAACTGTGCGGTCTGTGAATCACCAAATACTTAAAAGATGAATTAAACTTAACTGAATTTTAGTATTGTGGAGAGAATGTTTTTGCCCACTTCCCTGGACTCATACCTCCCTGCGAATGACGAATGAAGAGATTGCCCCCTCATTCATTCAGCAAGTATTTATTGGGCATCTACCATGTGCCTAGCACTATTCTAGGTGGTAGTGCTGATCTGAGAACAAGACATAAGCAATTTTTGTCCTAACGGAGCTTACGTCATGTATGTGGTTGGGGAGGATCTGTATTAGTAGCGTGTAGAGCATTTCCCCTGGCACATTCTAAGAGAGAACCACAGAACCTTGGGTTGGCTCTGACACATACTAAAGAATGGGATATTTTCAGGTGAAGTAATTAAAATTTTTAAAGAAGTAAAAATTTGGACCTAAACATCCTAAAATAAAAATCGTTCTTATTATCTGCTTTTGGCTGTTTTCACTGTTGCTGCTACTACTGTAAACGTGTATGTGGGAAAGGGAAGGAGCCTCGGTAAATTGCGCCATTAAAAAAAAAAGCGTTAGTGTCAGTCGCTCAGTTGTATCTGACTCTTTGCAGCCCCATAGGTTGTAGCCCACTGGTCTCCTCTGTCCCTGGAATTCTCCTGGCAAGAATACTAGAGTGGGTAGCCATTCCCATCTCCAGAGGATCTTCCCGACCCAGAAATCGAACCAGGTCTCCTCCACTGCAGTAAGATTCTTTACTGTCTGAGCCACCAGAGAAGCGAACTGATTATTTAATCTGTTTTCATTTACTGTACCAAAGCAGCCACCACAAGGCAAGGCAGTCTTAATAAGCTTGGAAAACATAGTCATTGTCTGGTATTTATCTATGTTCAGTAGGACTAAGATTGTCTTTGAGCTACAGCTGCTCATATAATAGTGTATACCACTTGGGGACTTAATGAAGGTTAATGGTTTTCAGAAGAGAAAGAAGAAACTTTCAAGACATACAGTTTTAGAATTTGAATCTGTCAAACATAGGTTTCACTTGTAAAAAGTTAGGATTGAGTTTCCAGACTTTAGAAGACAGTTCAATACATTTTTTTGCAAAGGAAAACAAATAATTATATAATCTAAGAGGAAATATAAACGATTGCTATTAAAATTTCTCCGCCAGACGTCACTATCTATATTAGACTTAAAGCCAGTTTCTGATTATATATTCAGCCTGTGGATTGTTTAAATTTTATTTCTTCTTGCAAAGAGTCGTGGAAGGAAGACAGAATTTACATTAAGGTTGCAGGAGCCATAGTTGGGGTAAAATATTTCAAGATTATTCCTCATAGATTTAATATAATCTATACCACAGTTTATGGCTCCTCTTACATGCTGTACTATGTATTCTGCAGTTTTATTTCACATAATTTATTCCTTCAGATCCAGCATTTAATTGGACACTGTCATAGCTTAAGTTACTTTCATCTGGAAAACAGGAAGCAAGCATTTAGAGTTTCTTTGCATTATTAAGATTGGGTGTGTTAAAGCTTGGTACAATTTGGCCACTTCTATTGATCTTTCATTCATTTATCATTGTGTTTTGGCCTTTGTGGGCCTCCCATTGCAGTGGCCTCTGTCGTCGCAGAGCACTGGCTCTGGGCGCATGCACCCCAGAGCTCTGGCTCAGTAGTTGAACACATCGGTCCAGCCGCTCCGTGGCACGTGGGATCCTCCCAGGCCAGGGAACAAACCTTTGCCCCTTGCACTGCAAGGTGGTGTCCTTACCCACTGGACCACCAGGGAAGCCTCTCAGTTATATGTTATACTGAATTTAATATTTAGAATGCGTAATCTTTTTAGGAAAACTGCAATAAAAATTGTAGCTTTTTATGAAACAAAAAGAATATCTCAGAGATTCCACTTGGCCTTTTTAAAAACAATTACCTTATCATTTTAAGTATATTTTAACGGATTAAGTTTAAATAATAGATTCTCTTTGTTTGAACTTCTCTTTAGCTCTGACACAACACCCCTTTTAAATGGATCAAGCCAAGACAGAATCTTTGAAACTATGGCGATTGAGATTGAACAGCTTTTGGCAAGAGTGAGTACCTTCTGTTAAAGGGATTAAAAGTTTTCCAGATTAGGACAGTTCAATACATTTTGCAAAGGAAAACAAATAATTATATAATCTAAGAGGAAATATAAACGATTGCTATTAAAATTTCTCCGCCAGACGTCACTATCTATATTAGACTTAAAGCCAGTTTCTGATTATATATTCAGCCTGTGGATTGTTTAAATTTTATTTCTTCTTGCAAAGAGTCGTGGAAGGAAGACAGAATTTACATTAAGGTTGCAGGAGCCATAGTTGGGGTAAAATATTTCAAGATTATTCCTCATAGATTTAATATAATCTATACCACAGTTTATGGCTCCTCTTACATGCTGTACTATGTATTCTGCAGTTTTATTTCACATAATTTATTCCTTCAGATCCAGCATTTAATTGGACACTGTCATAGCTTAAGTTACTTTCATCTGGAAAACAGGAAGCAAGCATTTAGAGTTTCTTTGCATTATTAAGATTGGGTGTGTTAAAGCTTGGTACAATTTGGCCACTTCTATTGATCTTTCATTCATTTATCATTGTGTTTTGGCCTTTGTGGGCCTCCCATTGCAGTGGCCTCTGTCGTCGCAGAGCACTGGCTCTGGGCGCATGCACCCCAGAGCTCTGGCTCAGTAGTTGAACACATCGGTCCAGCCGCTCCGTGGCACGTGGGATCCTCCCAGGCCAGGGAACAAACCTTTGCCCCTTGCACTGCAAGGTGGTGTCCTTACCCACTGGACCACCAGGGAAGCCTCTCAGTTATATGTTATACTGAATTTAATATTTAGAATGCGTAATCTTTTTAGGAAAACTGCAATAAAAATTGTAGCTTTTTATGAAACAAAAAGAATATCTCAGAGATTCCACTTGGCCTTTTTAAAAACAATTACCTTATCATTTTAAGTATATTTTAACGGATTAAGTTTAAATAATAGATTCTCTTTGTTTGAACTTCTCTTTAGCTCTGACACAACACCCCTTTTAAATGGATCAAGCCAAGACAGAATGTTTGAAACTATGGCGATTGAGATTGAACAGCTTTTGGCAAGAGTGAGTACCTTCTGTTAAAGGATCATATTCCTAGTAAATGTGTACTTATTAGGTATGGTGCTAGGTTAAATTAATGCAGACATATTTACTGAAATTTCCCTTTCATGCAAGATGTGTGCCTCCCCAGGCCACTTGAGTTTTGATGACAGCCATTCCAAGGTCCTAGTTTAGCCTTTTTGAATAATTTTGGGGAAATACCAAATCCTTACCTGCTGTCGTCTTGTTTTTTACTTTTTGCTCTTAGCTATGTAGGCTTATAATTTGCTTTAATCTCTTTATCGTGCTTCGTAAAGCATTTTGATGGGTTTTCTTTTATTTTTTTTCTGTTTTAGCTTACAGGAGTAAATGATAAGATGGCTGAGTATACCAACAGCGCAGGTGTTCCCTCCTTGAATGCAGCACTGATGCATACGTTACAGCGACACAGAGACATATTGCAGGTAATACATTGGACTTGAGAGTTTGATGTCATCATAGGAGACTTTTGGAGTTTTTTTACTCCATGAAGAGAACCTGTGCACGTGTATTCAAGAGAGCAGAGGGAAGACTCTTCTAAGAGGGTGAATGCTCTGCTATGGAAGTTTCTCCTGTTTTACCTTTTGTTTCTTGATATTATCAAGTTCTAAAAATGTTTGTTATCTCTTTCTTTTGCCTGATAAAATTGAATACTGTTCATCAGTAGGTAAGTATATTTCTGCTGTGGGAGATCTGGCTGCCTGGCTGAAACAGTGAAGTAGCCAGTGGTCAGACACACGCAGTCATAATGGTTTCTAGTTTGCTTTCATCAGGCTTTGAAGGTAACATGGAGGAGAAACAATTTCCTATATTTAGCATATTGTTTGAGAAAAATATTAAAGATATTACAAGTGAAACAGACTCTTAAAGATTTACATGGGAGGTTGCTGAAAATATAGTAATAAAAATAGGAAGGCAAATTTCTTAATATTGAAAAAAATTCAACCAGTTCTAGTTTTTAAAACTCTTGTTAAAGATAGGAATTGAAGCATACTTTATTTACCTAGTACAGAAATGTGTACATCAGATTAAAACTTATCATCATGCTTACTGATGGAGCAGTAAAAGCTTTCCCATTGAAAAAGAAAAGACAAAAGATACTGCAATCCCCACAGATGTTTATTTAACATTGTGTGGAAGTTCTTGGTGGTTCAATTACACAGTAAAAAGAACAAAATACAAATATTGAAAAGGGAGATGAAAATCTATATTTCGTGGTAGTGATAAGACTACATAGCTAATATAATTAAGAAAAGTAAACAAAAATTAGAAATAAACTCAGTAAGTTCGTGATAATACATAAAAGTGAGTAGTTTTCCTGCATACAAACAATAACCTGTTAGAAAGTACAGTGGAAGATAATGTATAATGTATAATTTTATGTATAATTTAATAAGAATAGAAAGAGTTGCGTATATATTAAGTTTTGCTGAGGAGAATAGAAGATGTACTCTGCTTTTAGATGGGAAAATTTTTCTCTAAATCAGCCTATCCTTTGAATGTTATTCCAATAGAAATAACAGGGTTTTGGTGCGTGTTTTTGTCATTTGCTTCATTTTTTTAAAAATTGACAAAATGCCACCAAAGTTTATTTGGAATTATGATCATACAAAAATAACCAAGAAGAAAACATGTGCAGATGAAGATAAATAGTAAAGGTTGCCTAGTTCTACCTCATACTAAACCCTGTTAAGAATCTAGAATAATGAAGACCGTTTGATTCTAGAGGAAAAGTTGATCAATAGAAAAGAAAAGAGTTCATATATAGACCCAGATATGAATGAGAATTTAGTTGCTTAGAAAGTTGCTATTTTGAATCATTGAGGAAAAGAGAGATTATAAAATAAATATAGCTGTAACAGTTTGCTCATTTCTGGAGGGAAAAAACACTCAATTTCTATCTATTCCTCTTATCTAGAGTAAACTACAAATGGGTCAAAGATTTGTATGTGGAAAAAGAAGCTATAACATTTCAGAATAAAGCATGGGTGAAATTACACATTTCGGAGTAGAAAAGGACTTTCCTAAGCAAGCTCAAATGCCAGGACCTATAACAAATGACTGATTTGCTAATATGCAGAGATAATAAGAAAAATACAACCCAATAGGAAAATGGACAAAGGGTACAAACCTACCTATATTCAGAAAATGAGTCGCTAAAATCAAAAAAATGATCAGCCGTACTCGCAAATGAAAAAATATAAATCAAAGTGAGATACGATTTTTCACCTGTCAGATTAGTAGATATTGAAGGATTTGTAAACCGTTTATGGCAAGAGTGTAGAAAAATGAGCACTCTTCCATGTGTTGGAAGAGTAAGTTGGTGTAGCCTTTCTGGAAGGCAGTTTAGCTCCAAATTTTCATGTAAGATTCTTTGACGCAGTTATTCTACTAGGCATTTACCTTTCAAATACATCTCAAGAGTATATAAAATATATACACAGGAATGTGTATTGAAGCATTTTTAATAGCCCCCCGCCGCAAAAGGCAACTAAAATGTTTATCAGTAGAGAATTTGTTAAATTAGTAGTGGTGGTGCTAGTGGTAAAGAACCCTCCCACCAACACAGGGGACATGAAAGAAACAAGTTCAATCCCTGAGTTGGGAAGATCCCTGGAGACGCAAATAGCAGTGCATTCCACTATTCTTGCCTAGAGAATCCCATGGACAGAGGAGCCTGGTGGACTACTGTCCGTGGTGTCACAAAGAGTCAGACATGACTGAAGCAACTTAGCATTTAGCATGCACTCGTAAAAATTAAAAATTAAATTTTGAAAAGAGTATAGGGGGCTTCCTCTGGTGGTCCAGTGGGTAAGGACACCGCCTTGCAGTGCAAGGGGCGCCGGTTCGATCCCTGGCCTGGGAAGATCCCACATGCCGCGGAGCGGCTGGACGGATGTGTCCAATTACCGAGCTGGAGCTCTGGAGAGCATGCGCCCAGAGCCAGCGCTCAGCAACGACAGACGCCACCGCGATGGGAGGCCCACAGGAGCCAAGGAACGAAGACGGATGAAAACAGACAAATGAAAGACCAATAGAAGTGGCCCGCCTGCTCCCCTCCCTCCCCAACCTGACCCCCGCCCAAAAAAAATAAAAAAAAAAAAGAAAGAAAAGAGTATAGGTTCCAGTTTGCTGATATGGTAAGACTGACATTTTATGAATTTATAAAAAAGATTGCTACAGAATATGGCATTTTTTTTTAGCATAAATGAAAGAAATAATAGACTTGTATATTCAAAACATATTTTCTGAAAGAAAATTATGATAATATTAAGAATTGTGGAGTTTCCCTGGTGGTCCAGTGGGTAAAGAGTCCACCTTGCTGTGCAAGGGGCACTGGTTCCATTCCCAGCCTGGGAAGATCCCAGGTGCCGCGGAGCAATTACAAGTCAGCGCTCTAGAGTGCGTGCGCCCAGAGCCAGTGCTCTGCAACGACAGACGCCACCGCGATGGGAGGCCCACAGGAGCCAAGGAACGAAGACGGATGAAA
Organism: Tragulus kanchil; assembly: GCA_022376925.1. NCBI lineage: Eukaryota > Metazoa > Chordata > Mammalia > Artiodactyla > Tragulidae > Tragulus > Tragulus kanchil. Next base: position 64,533,497 of record JAIOJX010000027.1, read on the forward strand.
ACAGACAAATGAAAGACCAATAGAAGTGGCCCGCCTGCTCCCCTCCCTCCCCAACCTGACCCCCGCCCAAAAAAAATAAAAAAAAAAAAGAAAGAAAAGAGTATAGGTTCCAGTTTGCTGATATGGTAAGACTGACATTTTATGAATTTATAAAAAAGATTGCTACAGAATATGGCATTTTTTTTTAGCATAAATGAAAGAAATAATAGACTTGTATATTCAAAACATATTTTCTGAAAGAAAATTATGATAATATTAAGAATTGTGGAGTTTCCCTGGTGGTCCAGTGGGTAAAGAGTCCACCTTGCTGTGCAAGGGGCACTGGTTCCATTCCCAGCCTGGGAAGATCCCAGGTGCCGCGGAGCAATTACAAGTCAGCGCTCTAGAGTGCGTGCGCCCAGAGCCAGTGCTCTGCAACGAAGAGAGACCACTGCGATGGGTGGCCCACACAGGCCAAAGAATAAAGATGGATGAAAACAAAGAACCAATAAGAGAGGCCAAAATTTCAAAAAATAAAGAAAGAAAGAAATTGTAGAGCCAGATGGTTTTACTTTTATTTCTTTCGGTTTTCTTTTAGTTCAGGGTACTTTCATGTTCAGATATTATTTTTGCTTTTAAAGGGTTTAGGGATTCTTTGGGAGGTGGAATTATGTCTTTTATCTTTTTAATATATTTATCTGAATTTTTTAAAGTAATATTCCTTGATAACTAAAAATATTGTAAAAAGAAGAAAGGAAAATACTTTTTAAATTATTTTACTTTTTACAACTCTTTTGGTTCTCTTATTTTGATTGGCTTAAGAATTAACTTTCTGCAGGAGTTCAAAAAAAAGATGAAATTTGAAAATAAGCCCCATTAGGTACACACATGAATAGAAAGCCTCTTAAGTTTTATCCTGGGCTGTTTTTTTTTTTTTCTCTTTTGTTGGTCTTTTATTTTTTTATTTATCATCCATCTTTATTCTTTGGCCTGAGTGGGCCTCCCGTTGCAGTGGCCTCTCATTGCAGAGCACCGGCTCTGGGCGCATGCACTCCAGAGCACTGGCTCATAATTGGACACACCCATCCAGCTGCTCCGCAGCATGTGGGATCTTCCTGGGCCAGGGATCAAACCGGTGCCCCTTGCACAGCAAGGTGGACTCTTTACCCACTGGACCACCAGGGAAGCCCTATTCTGGACTATTTGAAGTCATTTTATGTGAGAATTATTTTTTCTTTACCATTCTGTCCCATAAGACAGGGTACTAGAGGGTACACAGGATGGTGATTTAGGGGTACTGTTACCCTAGCACCAAAATGTTCTTATTTGAAAGAAGTTGGTCACTCTTCAGGAAAGTAGTGAGAATGGTCTTTTTACCTCTTAGCAATTTGATTTCTTAAATAACAGTCTTCTTGACAGAGATTTATAATATAACAATACATAATTGACTCAATAAGGTAAAAGTTTATGTTGAAAGTGGATATTAATTTATTGCAGGATTATACACATGAATTCCATAAAACCAAAGCAAACTTTGTGGACGGAAAGGAGAATCTCATGGGATCAGTACAAAGTAAGTTACCTTTATATTCTCTGCAACGAAGAGAGACCACTCGATGGGTGGCCCACACAGGCCAAAGAATAAAGATGGATGAAAACAAAGAACCAATAAGAGAGGCCAAAATTTCAAAAAATAAAGAAAGAAAGAAATTGTAGAGCCAGATGGTTTTACTTTTATTTCTTTCGGTTTTCTTTTAGTTCAGGGTACTTTCATGTTCAGATATTATTTTTGCTTTTAAAGGGTTTAGGGATTCTTTGGGAGGTGGAATTATGTCTTTTATCTTTTTAATATATTTATCTGAATTTTTTAAAGTAATATTCCTTGATAACTAAAAATATTGTAAAAAGAAGAAAGGAAAATACTTTTTAAATTATTTTACTTTTTACAACTCTTTTGGTTCTCTTATTTTGATTGGCTTAAGAATTAACTTTCTGCAGGAGTTCAAAAAAAAGATGAAATTTGAAAATAAGCCCCATTAGGTACACACATGAATAGAAAGCCTCTTAAGTTTTATCCTGGGCTGTTTTTTTTTTTTTCTCTTTTGTTGGTCTTTTATTTTTTTATTTATCATCCATCTTTATTCTTTGGCCTGAGTGGGCCTCCCGTTGCAGTGGCCCCTCTCATTGCAGAGCACCGGCTCTGGGCACATGTACTCCAGAGCACTGGCTCATAATTGGGCACCAGTCCGGCCGCTCCGTGGCATGTGAGATCTTCCTAGGCCAGGGATCAAACCGGTGCCCCTAACACTGCAAGGCGGACTCTTTACCCACTGGACCACCAGGGAAGCCCTATTCTGGACTATTTGAAGTCATTTTATGTGAGAATTATTTTTTCTTTACCATTCTGTCCCATAAGACAGGGTACTAGAGGGTACACAGGATGGTGATTTAGGGGTACTGTTACCCTAGCACCAAAATGTTCTTATTTGAAAGAAGTTGGTCACTCTTCAGGAAAGTAGTGAGAATGGTCTTTTTACCTCTTAGCAATTTGATTTCTTAAATAACAGTCTTCTTGACAGAGATTTATAATATAACAATACATAATTGACTCAATAAGGTAAAAGTTTATGTTGAAAGTGGATATTAATTTATTGCAGGATTATACACATGAATTCCATAAAACCAAAGCAAACTTTGTGGCAATACGGGAAAGGGAGAATCTCATGGGATCAGTACGAAAGGATATTGAGTAAGTTACCTTTTATATTATTTTGTAGCATGTTTACTCAGAATTAAAGAGTGTCCTCGATTAACAACAGATTGAGTAGCAGAACCATGATTTAGATTTCAGGGTTTCTAATTTGCATTTCACAGTTCTTTAAAGATTACTGCTCCAATATGATGCTAATCTACTTTGCTGATCTTATCTCCAGCTTACCCTAGTTTTATAATTGGCTCTTGCCAACCTTGACTTTCCTGTCTTAATTCCAAGTCTAGTTCAAATGATGTCTTCTCGAGTTTTTCTGATTGCCTCATACCCACCTGGCGCAATCTATTAATAACATTACCAATAACCAAAGCTCTCTGCTTTCCCTTCCTAATGACCCTTTCTATCCGTCTACCCTCGCTCTTACTCCAGCAGTTCCATACTTCAGTAGCTATCAGAGTAGCTTTTAATTCCCTGGGATCCAAAATCTGTGTTTTCCAGGTTTTATACAGACTCATAGTTTTATGTCAAATTATTTAAGGACTTCCTACGTTTTTATGCTGCTCTTAATCTGTAATTTTTTGAATGTGTTCTTTTCCTCCCACCCTTTACCTCACCTTTAATATAGCATTTTATACACAATTTTGAAACTTTTTTTTACAACTGTACGTGACCAACAAGGTTAAATCCATTGGCATCTAGTTAAAGCTGCAGACTTCACACTTTTAGACCATCTCTTGAGGCCTGTCATTGTGTCACTTGGAATACGCTCATGATACTTAGGTTTGGTAAGTATAATATGATTCAGGAACTGTAATGTGGACTACCATATTATGAACTGATACATATCAAGTGAGTTTTGAGAAACATTTTCTTAGAGTCCCTTTATTTTGTTGTAACATAAGACAGGGTACTAGAGGGTACACAGGATGGTGATTTAGGGGTACTGTTACCCTAGCACCAAAATGTTCTTATTTGAAAGAAGTTGGTCACTCTTCAGGAAAGTAGTGAGAATGGTCTTTTTACCTCTTAGCAATTTGATTTCTTAAATAACAGTCTTCTTGACAGAGATTTATAATATAACAATACATAATTGACTCAATAAGGTAAAAGTTTATGTTGAAAGTGGATATTAATTTATTGCAGGATTATACACATGAATTCCATAAAACCAAAGCAAACTTTGTGGCAATACGGGAAAGGGAGAATCTCATGGGATCAGTACGAAAGGATATTGAGTAAGTTACCTTTTATATTATTTTGTAGCATGTTTACTCAGAATTAAAGAGTGTCCTCGATTAACAACAGATTGAGTAGCAGAACCATGATTTAGATTTCAGGGTTTCTAATTTGCATTTCACAGTTCTTTAAAGATTACTGCTCCAATATGATGCTAATCTACTTTGCTGATCTTATCTCCAGCTTACCCTAGTTTTATAATTGGCTCTTGCCAACCTTGACTTTCCTGTCTTAATTCCAAGTCTAGTTCAAATGATGTCTTCTCGAGTTTTTCTCTGATTGCCTCATACCCACCTGGCGCATTCTATTAATAACATTACCAATAACCAAAGCTCTCTGCGTTTCCCTTCCTAATGACCCTTTCTATCCGTCTACCCTCGCTCTTACTCCAGCAGTTCCATACTTCAGTAGCTATCAGAGTAGCTTTTAATTCCCTGGGATCCAAAATCTGTGTTTTCCAGGTTTTATACAGACTCATAGTTTTATGTCAAATTATTTAAGGACTTCCTACGTTTTTATGCTGCTCTTAATCTGTAATTTTTTGAATGTGTTCTTTTCCTCCCACCCTTTACCTCACCTTTAATATAGCATTTTATACACAATTTTGAAACTTTTTTTTACAACTGTACGTGACCAACAAGGTTAAATCCATTGGCATCTAGTTAAAGCTGCAGACTTCACACTTTTAGACCATCTCTTGAGGCCTGTCATTGTGTCACTTGGAATACGCTCATGATACTTAGGTTTGGTAAGTATAATATGATTCAGGAACTGTAATGTGGACTACCATATTATGAACTGATACATATCAAGTGAGTTTTGAGAAACATTTTCTTAGAGTCCCTTTATTTTGTTGTAACAGTAAGGTGGTTTTATAGCACAAATCATTTAATATTCATTCTATTCAAAATTTTTGTCCAGAACCCTAAACTCAGGATTATCCAGTCATCAGTGTTTCTGCCTCCAGTAATTATCTTGGAAAATTAGTTTTTATTGTTTGTCTCTGTTTTATCTGTTTTTCTTATATTTAGTCATATGTAATTTGTGTAGCATATTTTAAAAAAGCATTTTTCCATATTAGGAATTTTATAAGACTATTAGTTTTCAGGCGCATGTAGGACTTGTGTCAAATTTCTGTGTAGTCTGTGTACATATATATTTTCTAAAATGCATTAAGAACCAGTGTAACAGACAGCCTTTAATGTTTAGCCATTTAACTACCACACAGTCTGTTCGAATTTCTAGACTACATTCCCATATAATAACTTGTTTCTAAAAGATGATCATAAAAGAAACATATTCATCCATTTACTAAACTATTTCTTGACTACCAACTGTAAGTCAATCACAGTAGCAGGTAGGAAATAAAAGATCAGCTTGGCTCTTTAGATGCTAGAAGGGAATAAGCACATACTCAGTATAATCCATGACAGAATATGGTTAATGAGATGAATGGTAGTCACAATAACTGATATTTAAGAACTATTTTTACAATTATACACTGCTTTTTCATATATTATCTTTTGTAGCTTCATATGATCTTTTGGTACAAATGTAAATTATTAGTCCCATTTTATAAAACTAGGTATTAAGATTCTTATCTGAGGTTGACTGGTTAATCAGCTTCCCAGATGGCTCAGTGGTGAAGAATCTCCCTGCCAAGCAGTAGATGCAGGTTCAGTGTCATTCTTGGGTCAAAAGATCCCATGGAGAAGGAAATGGCAACCCACTCCAGTATTGACAGAATCCTATGGATAAAGGAGCTTGGTGGGCTAGAGTACATGGGGTTGTCAAAGAGTTGGACACAACTGAGCATCTAAACAACAACAAACTGGGTAGGAAATGATGGACTATAGATTTAAGTCCAAGTTGTCAGTCTTCCAGATTCAGCGTGGTCTTGGCTGTCTGTGCAGCTTTCTTTTCCTGCTGTGCTTTGCACATTAGACCTGCTCTCAGACACTGGTTCAGTTTCAACAACAGGACCCTCTTTTGTCTTACTACAGTGTATGTGAAGTTACTTGGATTTTTTTTGTTGTTCTTAATACTTTGTAAGTAAAGAACTGAAACATGAAAATGTTGGTACTAATGATATAAAGCATTGTCCTGTAAATTGTAATGAACTGAAGGCCAGATTAGAAATCCTGAAGTATGCCACGGTTGATGGATCTGTAGCTTCCTTTTAGGGAAACGTTCCATTTCAGTAGCTTCTGTACCTCACGTGCTGTGTCATAATCAATCAAGAGTAGTATTCCCACTTAAGGAAAATAACGACATAGGAGATGACATAGGAAAAGGCTTTAAAGACCTTGCCTTTTTTTTTTTCTTTCTAATTTTGGCTTCTTTTCTTGGTTATTTATTTATTTTCATCCATCTTTATTCTTTAGCCTGTGTGGGCTTCCCATTATGGTGGCCTCTCTCACTGCAGAGCACCAGCTCTGGGCACATGCGCTCCAGGGCGCTGGCTTGTAATTGGACACACCAGTCTAGCCACTCCACAGCCCATGGGATCTTCCTGGGCCAGGGATTGAACCAGTGCCCCTTGCACTGCAAGGCAGACTCTTTACCCACTGGACTACCAGGGAAGCCCAAGGCCTCACTTTTTATGGTATCCTCCCAAAACTTACTCTGCAAGATGGACAGTGCAAAGTTTCTTGAAGACACTGTTCTTCCGCACCCCAGGACACTGCATATGCTCTCCTTCCTTCCTGGAATAATCCTCCACTTTTTACAACTGGAAATTGTCACTCATTCTATAGGGTATCCTTTACGGATTTTCTCTTTAAGAAGGCTTCTAGGGGCTTCCCTGGTGGTCCAGTGGGAAAGGGGCACTGGTTTAATCCCTGGCCTGTGAAGATCCCACGTGCTGCAGAGAGGCTGGACCAATGTGTCCATTTACGAGCCAGCACTCTGGAGGGCATGCACCGAGAGCTGGTGCTCTGCAATAAGAGAGGCCACTGCAGTGGGAGGCCCACACAGGCCAAAGAGTAAAGACGGATGAAAAATAAATGATGAAAAAAAAAATGGTTTCTATTTCTCACAAGCTCTCTGATCTACCTCCCGCCCTGTAGTAATGACTGCTCTCTTTTTTTGTATATTAAGTATTACAGTAGTAGTTCCTATTTCATTGAATTAAAAGTATATAATTTATGTACCTGGCTAAACTGTGAACAACTCATGGCTAGGTAACATGTTTTATTATTAGAATGTCTGGTACCTAACATATATTGAGTAGTATTTGCTGAGTTAATGAATAAACGAATGGCTGTATATTCTCTTTTCTCATGTACTTTAGTGAGTTGGACTTTTTGGCAACTGATACAAAATATGCACTTAGAAAAGAGTTATCAAATATATAAAAAATTTTTAAAAGGGAAAGTAAGATTTTTGTCTAAGAGTATTGGATTATTTTGGTTATGCTGAAGTTGGAGAGCCCTTCATATTTATCTGTAATTGATGCCATTTTTAGAAGGAGATGAAAAGGATTATACAGATTAATTGTTTATTCAAAACTATGGTGAGGCTCGATTTGTCCACTTGGGATATTACTAGAGTCAATCACTTAAACTTTTTTTATAATATCTGCCAAAAATGTTCTTAAATGTTCTTTATTTTTGTTCTAGGTCATATAAAAGTGGGTCAGGAGTAAACAACAGAAGAACTGAACTATTTTTGAAAGAACATGACCACCTTCGAAAGTAAGTATTACTGAATAAATGCATACTATATAGTATGTAGTACATATTTATTAATTTATTTACATATATAGTGAATATTTTATGGTGTTTATTATAGTAATGATTTATCAGTGCTAATTCATTTAATTCTTCTAATGATCCTATTTGGTAGAAGTAGAATTGCAACTCTTCTGACCATAATCACGAATGATACGATGCTATCAAATATACACAAAATCTGTATAACGTACTTGTTAATGTAATTTGTAATGTATTTGTTAATGTAATTTGTAATATGTTTATGATTATAATATGTCTTTTATTGCCTTAGTGTTTATTTTCTTTAGCAAGACTATTGCTCTGATACTTTGTCCACTACCACAGATTACTAGTCATAATTACAGTAATAATGTTGATATCATGATTTATGTTTGAGTGGACTGATACCACTTATGCATGGCAGGAAACTTTGTAAAGAGTAATTAGCCATACATCAAATTCAAAGAAAATACCTTATTTTCCAACAACTCAGAAGAAAATACCTAAAAACTTGGATGAACTATGCATGTGTGTATATATATTTTTTTTGTTTTGTTTCATTTTTTAAAAAAAACAAACCACCATACTCTATTCCTGCTTTGTCTGTTTTTTGTCTGAAATATACTGATTTCTTTCATTATTTTCTTTGTTTTTTGTTATAGAACTGAAGGATCATAAAATTGCTTAACTCTCTGAACTCAGCCGCTAAGCACTTGAATATGTAATAACCATGATGGTCAAATGATATAGATTATGTTGATATTTGCTGCTGAATGTCATAAGTTAGTCATGTCCATATAAACTAAATGTACCATTCAGTTTATTTTTCTTTAAAGATCGCCACTTTCAATATGAGCTGTTGAAATCAGAACATGGAAAAATAAAGACCTTTTTAGTAGAAGTCTGGCTACTTATAATATCAATTTTTAGGTTTTTTTTTTTTTCACTATATGTTAAATATTATTGATTGGCACAAGGGGGCAGTCTTTCCAAGAATATGTTTAGTTTATAGTTGTAGTTATGGTGGTTCTTTTTGTATTTGATAGAGAACACCATAAAAAGAATTTTGCATAATATCTGAGACTATATTAATATATTCTTGAGGTACAGAGTACTTTAAGGAATAGGATACTCAAGTAGCACAAAAATAAAGATGAGCTTGCATTAACACTTTTATATTTATCAACCTCAAAAGATCTTAAACAGAGATGCAGTAATTTAAGGATGATTTGATGCTGAAAAGAATTTTCCAGTTATATAAATTAATATTCTTTATTTCTTGATTTCAGAATGCACTGTTTCTTATAAATTTTTAGTTTTGCATTCATTTTAGTAATTCAAAACAAAACCCTTCAGGAGCTTAATACTGTCCATTTTACCAGGAAAAAAATACAATAGTTTAGGGACACACAGCTTAAATAATTTATTTACCGTTATAAAAATAGCAAGAAGGTTAGCAGTCAAAAGGTTTTATTTTCCATTTTTGTTCCTCGGGTGGTTTTATATGTGATATACTTTACATATATTCCTTTCAGCAGTCTTGTGAAAAACTTTGTATGTGGCCATTCCACATAGAAAGAAACTGAGGCAGGATGCAGTTGAGTGGAATATGAGCTGATGAATGAAGGGTATTGTTAAGACTAAGGCTTAATCTCAGTAAGAGAAACATATTCATGCAATGAAAAATGCTTTTTAATTTACATAACATATTCAGGAAGGTTTTTATGATTTCAATCCTTGTTTTTTTTTCTTTTTTTTTTTCAGTCCTCTTTTACTATTTATTGAAAGAACAACAAGTGGAAACTGATTCTATGCATTTTCTCTTAGGCTTTCTGTTTTTGCTATAAACAAGTTTGTTGGCATTTTAAAAAAAAAAAATTTTTTTTTTTGGACCAAAATGTTTGCTAAAATGCTTTAGGGGGAAAAGAAGAAGCAAAACCTGTCTCCCCATTAAACTTGACTTCCTGTTGTATATTGTTTGTAATTAACAGTGTGGTATTGGTAAAAGAACAGACAGATCAGTGGAGCAGAAGAGAGAACCCAGAAACGCAGATATAGTCAAATAACCTTTGTGAGAAAAACAAAGTTCTGTGGACAAGAGAGAGTCTTTTGAACAAGTGGTATGAGAACAACCCGACAGCCACATGCAAAAAAATGAATATAGATGCTGACCTTATACCTTTCCCTAAAATAATGCAAAACAGATCATAGGTCTAAATATAAAATACAAAACTGCTTGAAGTTTTATGATATAGGAGAAAATCTAAAATATTGGATTTGGCAATGAGTTTTTAGATACAGTGCCAAAAACATCATTTATTAAAGAAAAAGTTAAGATTGATTTCATTAAAATGAAAAAACTTCTGCCCTTCCAAAGCCACGGTCGAGAGAATGAAAAGATAAGCTACAGGGCTTGCCTGGTGGTCCAGTGGGTAAAGAGTCCACCTTGCAGTGCAAGGGGCTCCGGTTCAATCCCTGGCCAGGAAGATCCCACATGCCGCGGAACAGCTAGACCAGTGTGTCCAGTTATGAGCCAGCGCTCTGGAGCGCATGCGCCCAGAGCGGTGCTCTGGGATGAGAGAGGCCACTGCGATGGGAGGCCCACACAGGCCAGAGAATTAAGATGGATGAAAATAAATGGATAAAAAACCAATAAAAGAGGCCAAAATTTTTAAAAAAGAAAAGACAAGCTACAGACTGCAAGAACGTACTTGCAAAATACATACCTGATAGAGGACTGTTACCCAAAACACACAAAGAACTCTTAAAACTCAACATTTTAAAAGTGGGCGTAAGATCTGAACAAATTGCTCATCTGAGTGATATGCAGCTGGTAAAGAACCATGTGAAAAGTGTTCAGCATCATATGTCATTATGAGAATTGCAAACTAAAGCAACTAAATACCACCACACACCTATTAGAATGACTAAAATCTGAAACATTGACGTCATCGAATAGAGCAGCACTAATTCTCATTGCTGATGGGAGTGGAGAGTGATAGAGCCACTTTGGAAGCCAGTTTGGCAGTTTTTCTGAAAAAGCTAAATAGTTTTACCAGACAATTCAGAAGTCATAGTCCTATGTATTTACCTAAACAAATTGAAGGTATGTCTAAATAAAATCTGCTCAGCAATGTTTATAGCAACTTTACCCATAATTGCCAAAAGTTGGAAGCAACCAAGATGGCAAAATGAATTTACAAAAGTCTTTTGAACAAGTGGTATGAGAACAACCCGACAGCCACATGCAAAAATGAATATAGATGCTGACCTTATACCTTTCCCTAAAATAATGCAAAACAGATCATAGGTCTAAATATAAAATACAAAACTGCTTGAAGTTTTATGATATAGGAGAAAATCTAAAATATTGGATTTGGCAATGAGTTTTTAGATACAGTGCCAAAAACATCATTTATTAAAGAAAAAGTTAAGATTGATTTCATTAAAATGAAAAAACTTCTGCCCTTCCAAAGCCACGGTCGAGAGAATGAAAAGATAAGCTACAGGGCTTGCCTGGTGGTCCAGTGGGTAAAGAGTCCACCTTGCAGTGCAAGGGGCTCCGGTTCAATCCCTGGCCAGGAAGATCCCACATGCCGCGGAACAGCTAGACCAGTGTGTCCAGTTATGAGCCAGCGCTCTGGAGCGCATGCGCCCAGAGCGGTGCTCTGGGATGAGAGAGGCCACTGCGATGGGAGGCCCACACAGGCCAGAGAATTAAGATGGATGAAAATAAATGGATAAAAAACCAATAAAAGAGGCCAAAATTTTTAAAAAAGAAAAGACAAGCTACAGACTGCAAGAACGTACTTGCAAAATACATACCTGATAGAGGACTGTTACCCAAAACACACAAAGAACTCTTAAAACTCAACATTTTAAAAGTGGGCGTAAGATCTGAACAAATTGCTCATCTGAGTGATATGCAGCTGGTAAAGAACCATGTGAAAAGTGTTCAGCATCATATGTCATTATGAGAATTGCAAACTAAAGCAACTAAATACCACCACACACCTATTAGAATGACTAAAATCTGAAACATTGACGTCATCGAATAGAGCAGCACTAATTCTCATTGCTGATGGGAGTGGAGAGTGATAGAGCCACTTTGGAAGCCAGTTTGGCAGTTTTTCTGAAAAAGCTAAATAGTTTTACCAGACAATTCAGAAGTCATAGTCCTATGTATTTACCTAAACAAATTGAAGGTATGTCTAAATAAAATCTGCTCAGCAATGTTTATAGCAACTTTACCCATAATTGCCAAAAGTTGGAAGCAACCAAGATGGCTTTCAATAAATGAATGGATAAGCAACTGTAAGGGCATCCATTCATTACTGAGTGATAAAAAGAAATAAGCTGTCAAGCCCCCAAGAGATATGGAGGAACCTGAAATGCATAAAAAAGTCAGTCTGGATAGACTTCATACTGTATAATTCCAACACGTGACCTTCTGGAAAAGGCAAAATAAGCTGTTGTCCGGGGTTCGGGTGGGAAGAGGAGGAAGAGTGAGTAAATGCCACACAGGGCAATGAAGCTGGTCTATGTGATGCTGTCGTGGTGAATACATGACATGACATTATACACTTCTAAAACCCATAGACCTTACAGCTGCAGAGAGTAAGTCCTGATATGAACTATGAACTTCAGTTAATAATGTATCAATATTGGTTTATCAGTTGTAACAAGTGTACCACACTAATACAAGATGTTATAGTAAGTGGGGGAGAATGGGTAGCCAAATATTTCTGCAAACTTAAAATTCTTCTAAAAAGTATACTGATTTTTTTTAAAAATAGAAAATGTAACTTTCTGATTTCATTGCTAATAATTTAGCTTTATTTTTCTCTCCCCGCCCCCGCCCGCCGACTGAACTGGGCAAAATTCTGAGTCTGTCAGGTGCTTAACTTTTTGTCTCGAGGTAACTTCATGTGATCATAAAACAAAATTTCTGTCCTAAGTAAACTGTGCACAAAGCAAATAATGGTATTCCTGGGACTTCCCTAACAGTCCAGTGGTTGAGAGTCTGCCTTCCAGTGTACCGGGCGCAGGTTCAATCCCTTGTAGGGGACTAAGATCCCACACACTGTATAGCATGGCCAGAAAAGGAAAACCGGGCGCCCAAAGGGTTAGATGAATAAAAAAAAGCCAACTTGACGTCATCGAATAGAGCAGCACTAATTCTCATTGCTGATGGGAGTGGAGTGATAGAGCCACTTTGGAAGCCAGTTTGGCAGTTTTTCTGAAAAAGCTAAATAGTTTTACCAGACAATTCAGAAGTCATAGTCCTATGTATTTACCTAAACAAATTGAAGGTATGTCTAAATAAAATCTGCTCAGCAATGTTTATAGCAACTTTACCCATAATTGCCAAAAGTTGGAAGCAACCAAGATGGCTTTCAATAAATGAATGGATAAGCAACTGTAAGGGCATCCATTCATTACTGAGTGATAAAAAGAAATAAGCTGTCAAGCCCCCAAGAGATATGGAGGAACCTGAAATGCATAAAAAAGTCAGTCTGGATAGACTTCATACTGTATAATTCCAACACGTGACCTTCTGGAAAAGGCAAAATAAGCTGTTGTCCGGGGTTCGGGTGGGAAGAGGAGGAAGAGTGAGTAAATGCCACACAGGGCAATGAAGCTGGTCTATGTGATGCTGTCGTGGTGAATACATGACATGACATTATACACTTCTAAAACCCATAGACCTTACAGCTGCAGAGAGTAAGTCCTGATATGAACTATGAACTTCAGTTAATAATGTATCAATATTGGTTTATCAGTTGTAACAAGTGTACCACACTAATACAAGATGTTATAGTAAGTGGGGGAGAATGGGTAGCCAAATATTTCTGCAAACTTAAAATTCTTCTAAAAAGTATACTGATTTTTTTTAAAAATAGAAAATGTAACTTTCTGATTTCATTGCTAATAATTTAGCTTTATTTTTCTCTCCGCGCCCCCGCCCGCCGACTGAACTGGGCAAAATTCTGAGTCTGTCAGGTGCTTAACTTTTTGTCTCGAGGTAACTTCATGTGATCATAAAACAAAATTTCTGTCCTAAGTAAACTGTGCACAAAGCAAATAATGGTATTCCTGGGACTTCCCTAACAGTCCAGTGGTTGAGAGTCTGCCTTCCAGTGTACCGGGCGCAGGTTCAATCCCTTGTAGGGGACTAAGATCCCACACACTGTATAGCATGGCCAGAAAAAGGAAAAGGTCTTCCTTGGTCTCCCCAGACAAGAAACAACTAGGCCCCATATCAGTACTTGATGGAAGAGGGGTTGCAAATGATTTCTACATTGATCTTTGTTTTTCTGTGTTTTCCAAATGTGTTCTGTAATATAAAACTGGTAGCACTTAGCTTTTTGTACTGTACTGCAGCTTAATTGCTGTTCACATATCTTAGAAGATATTTATATAGAAATAAATAAGACAGGTCTCTCTGATTAAGTAAATGGAAGTCTGTATCACCACAGTGCTTGATGTCAATTATCTCATTGGTTGGTGACAACCTCAAAAGATTTTTTTGGCAGTTGGCAAAGAGATCAGTTTTTAAATTTTATGTATTATGCACTTGCTTTGTTTGTTTTCTTACTTGCTTACCCATCTACTTGTTTATTACTTACTGATTCACCTATTCTTTTTTTTTTTTTAAAGATTTGTTTATTTATTTATTTTGGGCAGGGGTCGGGTTGGGGAGGGAGGGGAGCGGGTGGGCCACTTCCATTGGTCTTTCATTTCTCTGTTCTCATCTGTCTTTGTTCTTTGACTCCTGTGGGCCTCCCATCGCGGTGGCGCCTGTCGTCGCAGAGCACCGGCTCTGAGCGCATGCGCTCCAGAGCTCCTGCTCGCTGATTGGACACATCAGTCCAGCCACTCCGCGGCACGTGGGATCTTCCCAGGCCAGGGATCGAACCGGCGCCCCTTGCACTGCAAGGCGGTGTCCTTATCCACTGGACCACCAGGGGAAGCCCTGATTCACCTATTCTTTTAAAGAAAGATTCTGATTAGTTATTAGCCTATATCATTTTACCATGTTCTTATTGTTTGGTTAGTTTAAACTGCTTTAAAATAATGTGCTTGAAATTTTCATCCTTTGCAGTTTGTATATTGAGGGAAATGATAAATGTGCTTTTAATGATTCCAGAATTTAAATGTTCTTTTTATTTGCAGCTCAGATCGTCTAATAGAAGAGACAATAAGGTAGGAAAAATGTTCTCTTTGTCTGCACATAAATGAACAGATCAAGTTAATCCTTATAACGAGAGTTAAAGTCAGTTAATCCTCCTTAAAGATGAGACTTTTATTACATGGTAATGTATTTTTACTAAGACTTCCCTGTATAAGATACTTGAAGGCTCAAACATTTATTTTCAGAATTATTAGAATTATGCTTTCTTACCTAGGTCAATTTTTTTGATGAACACAATTCTCAGTATTTTCAGCCTGTTTTTCTCACTTTTTAATGGAAAACCATCTTGAACATGTGACTTGTTGAATGTCTTATGTATAACATTTATGTAGACTTAGTTTCTATTATAGCACTTATGGGAAGTCTGCAGTAATTAATATTATCTGTAATAACATTGAAGTAGTTTCTTGCTTAAGGTAGGGAAATTTATTTGTTGGTTTTAACTGCTTAATTCTCTAGTTTTGATGAATTTTTAAATACCTACTTTAAGACAGTAAAAAAATTAACTAGTGATGGTCTCAACTCTAAAGGTCAGCACTGTCTAAAGCAGTTTTTCAGGGAAGGTAGCATGAAATACACGGAAAAAAACCAACATTTGTATTCTTGTGATAGATTTTGGTGGTATTTTCTAGGGTTGTACATGCTGTGTGTTATTTAATCTCCTCAGTAACTCATGAGATAGGCACTGATTACTAGGTACTATGTCCAAAACAAAAGACAAGCTAAGGTAAGTCATTTGCCCATGATCACATGACTAACAAGTAATATTGAGAATTCAGATCCTCAAACCTGAGTCTAACTCTTGAACAGGAAGGCTGTGTAAACCACTACTGCAGTTCCTGCCTTACTGAAAGGGGACGAGCTCTGGAGTGTGACTTGGTTTGAAATCTGACCGTGTTGCTTAATTACATCTCTGTTCTTGGGCAGGTTTCTTGGAATCGTCATATTCTTATGTGTTTAAAAATACGGGATTGATGAAAATACTGACCCTAAAAGATTGTTGTGAAGGTTAAAGATAATATGAGTAAAATAGCAAATACAATGCTTGGCTGATACTAGCTTAGTTTGAAAGTGGCAGCTCTATCATTTTGTTGTCGTTTCTTTTTTTTTTTTTATTTTGATATCATTTTCGGGTTTCAGAAGAGTTCCAGTGGTACAAAGAATTTCCATGTGCCTTTTACCTAGATTCCCCAAATATTATTGTTTTGCCACAGTTGTTTTTTCATAATTATTTTCTAAACTACTTGAAAATAAGTTACAGACATGATGCCTCTTTGCCTCTTAATATTTCAGTTTTAGTGTTCATATTTAGAAATTTTTATGTTGAGATGGTCTCATAGATTCTTACTCTATTCAGTGGATTATAGTATGTTCCTATAAATAATAATAATAATAATTCTAACTTTATAATAATATATATTTATCCTGTCTTGGAATTTTATTTGAATTGCATGCACTGGGTCTTCCTTCTCTCCACAGTTTTCACAAAATTGCTTAATTGTTGACTGAAATATCTCCCTTGCGGTTCCTTTGCTTTCATCAGTGCGTAAAGTTGGGTGATATTTTTTCAGGGATTCTTAATGTTTCCCTGTAATTCTGCCTGTAAACTTTTTCATTTTCCTTTTGGAGCTGTATTTTAAAAACAATGTGCACAACTGAATATAAACTGGCATCAATTTGTTGAAAAGCCCTAATATTAATGAATGTATTCCTAAGCTTTAAATGTAGAATTAGTATTGTCTGTTGTTGAAAAAAATGGCTTCCCAGGTGGCCCAGTAGTAAAAGAAAAAAAAAATCCTCCTGCCAAGCAGGAGACCCAGGTTTGATCCTTGGATCGGCAACAAAAGACAAGCTAAGGTAAGTCATTTGCCCATGATCACATGACTAACAAGTAATATTGAGAATTCAGATCCTCAAACCTGAGTCTAACTCTTGAACAGGAAGGCTGTGTAAACCACTACTGCAGTTCCTGCCTTACTGAAAGGGGACGAGCTCTGGAGTGTGACTTGGTTTGAAATCTGACCGTGTTGCTTAATTACATCTCTGTTCTTGGGCAGGTTTCTTGGAATCGTCATATTCTTATGTGTTTAAAAATACGGGATTGATGAAAATACTGACCCTAAAAGATTGTTGTGAAGGTTAAAGATAATATGAGTAAAATAGCAAATACAATGCTTGGCTGATACTAGCTTAGTTTGAAAGTGGCAGCTCTATCATTTTGTTGTCGTTTCTTTTTAATTTTTTATTTTGATATCATTTTCGGGTTTCAGAAGAGTTCCAGTGGTACAAAGAATTTCCATGTGCCTTTTACCTAGATTCCCCAAATATTATTGTTTTGCCACAGTTGTTTTTTCATAATTATTTTCTAAACTACTTGAAAATAAGTTACAGACATGATGCCTCTTTGCCTCTTAATATTTCAGTTTTAGTGTTCATATTTAGAAATTTTTATGTTGAGATGGTCTCATAGATTCTTACTCTATTCAGTGGATTATAGTATGTTCCTATAAATAATAATAATAATAATTCTAACTTTATAATAATATATATTTATCCTGTCTTGGAATTTTATTTGAATTGCATGCACTGGGTCTTCCTTCTCTCCACAGTTTTCACAAAATTGCTTAATTGTTGACTGAAATATCTCCCTTGCGGTTCCTTTGCTTTCATCAGTGCGTAAAGTTGGGTGATATTTTTTCAGGGATTCTTAATGTTTCCCTGTAATTCTGCCTGTAAACTTTTTCATTTTCCTTTTGGAGCTGTATTTTAAAAACAATGTGCACAACTGAATATAAACTGGCATCAATTTGTTGAAAAGCCCTAATATTAATGAATGTATTCCTAAGCTTTAAATGTAGAATTAGTATTGTCTGTTGTTGAAAAAAATGGCTTCCCAGGTGGCCCAGTAGTAAAAGAAAAAAAAAATCCTCCTGCCAAGCAGGAGACCCAGGTTTGATCCTTGGATCGGCAAGATCCCTGGAGAAGAAAATGGCAACCGACTCCAGTGTTCTTGCCTGGAGAAGCTTAAAGGAGAGGGGAGCCTGGCAGACTGCAGCCCATGGGTCACAAAAGAGTCAGACACATAACTTAGCCACTAAACAACTGTCACTGTTGTTGAAAAAATAAGTGTCTGAGTTTAGTTCACAGAACAGGTGAGACGTTGAAGTTCCAGTAAACACATCAATGATTTATCATTTTAAAAGCATTATATATTATCTGCAGTTTGTTTTGCCCCTGTGTATTTGACCCTTGAAATAACAGCAGCCTAGATTTCACTCCACTTGACTACAGATGATGGAATGAGATGGGAAAGGATATCTAGATATACTTTCTGTGGTGCTGGAAATCATGCATATTCAACAAGATAATGTATGATGATAATATCCGTTCTCCAAGGAATACAAAGTGCTTTGCGGGAATTATTTTTTAATTTTCTCTGTCTACTCCTGAGTCAGAGTGCATAGATGGTGATAGTTCCAGTTTAAGAAAACAGAGGCATGTATGATTCAAAGATTGACCTTCTATTGCTCAACCCAGATTTGAATTGTTACTTTTTACAAGGCCATGGTACCTATTTTAAAATACCTGGTAAAGTAAATTTACTATAAAACAACCATATTATAAATATGTTATATTCTTTTTTTTTTTCCTTTTCCTCATCATGCCTCTTTTTTTTTGTTTGGTTTTTTAAAGTTATTTATTTATTTAGCTGCACTGGGTCTTAGTTGCGGTATGTGGGGTCTAGTTCCCTGACCAGGGATTGAACCCAGGCCCAACTGCATTGGGAACACAGAGTCTTTACCACTGGGCCATGAGGGAAGTCCCCATGCCTCTTTTATTTATATTTGTTTTCATCCATCTATTTTATCCTTTGCCATGTGTGGGCCTCCCATTGCAGTGGCCTCTCTCACTGCAGTGCACCAGCTCTGGGCGCATGCATTCCAGAGCGCTGGCTCATAATTGGACACACCAGTCACACAGCAACTCCACAGCACGTGGGACCCTCCCGGGCCAGGGATCGAACTGGTTCCCCTTGCACTACAAGGCGGACTCTACCCACTGGACCACCAGAGAAGCCCTGGGTCATATAATTTCTTAGACACTTAACCTGAAAAATTACCAATAAGAACTAGTGGTGTGAAGGATGTCGTTTGATTCTTCTTGTGATCTTTTTGGATCTAAAATTTTAACGTGTTATAACGTTGACATTGTCTGCCTCTTTCTGCTCTGCTTTTGACTAGTTGTGTTCTAGACCTGCTGCATTTACCCTCCTGGTCCTGGGATGTCCCTTCACCATTATCCTAAAATGACCTCATTTTTCTAAAATTAACTCTCTTCTACTTTCTTAATCATCCCCTCATTATGTTGGACCATGTTCTTTAGTAGCTTCCTCAAGAAGAATAAGAGGAAAACTTTTTGGACGTTGCACATCTGAAAAAGTCTTTATTCTACCCATATTCTTTTTTTTTTTTAAGATTTATTTATTTATTCGGGTGAGGGTGGGGTGAGGAGGGAGGGGAGCAGGTGGGCTACTTCTATTGGTCTTTCATTTGTCTAATTTCATCCATCTTTGTTCTTCGACCCCCATGGGCCTCCCATCGCGGTGGCCTCCGTTGTCGCAGAGCACCGGCTCCGGGCGCATGCGCCCCAGAGCTCCGGCTGGGCAGCTGGACACATCAGTCCAGCCACTCCGCGGCACGCAGGATCTTCCCAGGCCAGGGATCGAACTGGCACCCCCTGCACTGCAAGACGGTGTCCCCACCCACTGGACCACCAGGGAAGCCCTCTACCCATATCCTTGATTCATTATTTAGCTGAGATACAGAATTGTAGGTTGAAAATAATTGCGAAAACTTATGAAGGCTGTTTCCAGCTCTGCCTTTGGACTGCTCCAATGCCAATTAAAATTTCAGATCCTTTATAAATGAGATGCTTTTTTTCCTCTGGAGTCTTATTTGTCAAATATACTTAAATAAAAGAGGGAAGAAAGAATTTACCTAAGATACAACCACTGGATTGGTTAATAATTTGGTATGCTTCCACATTTTTCTCTCTGTATCTCTATATGTAAAAATATTTTTTAAAATATGAGTATATTCATAAATGCAGTCAGATACATGTATAGTTGTAAATTTAGAAAAAGTGGAATGATACTAATCATAGCAGGATTGTTTGTTCCATCACCTAACTTGTCCATGACTTAAAACGGGAAGTTGTGAGAGAGTCATATGGGAAAGTGTTAATCCCTGAAGAGGGTGGGGGAATCGCTTGTAGAATACTGGGTATAGGCCCTGCAGGTGCGGTTCCTATTCTTGACCAAGGATAAGAACTGGATGGTGGAAAGTTGTGATGGGAGCTGCCCTACTGTAGCCAGTTCTTGAATGGTAGAACAACAACATGCTTTTTTTTTTTTTAATTGAAGTGCAGTTGCTATTGTTCTTCAGTCCCTCGTTGTGTCCGACTCTTTGCAACCCTCTGGGCTACAGCACACCAGACTTCCCTGTCCTTCACAATCTCCTGGAGTTTGCTCAGATTCGTGTCCACTGAGTCAGTGATACTGTCTAACCATCTCATCCTTTGCCGCCTGCTTCTCCTTTTGCCTTCAGACTTTCCCAGCATCGGGGTCTTTTCCAGTGAGTTGGCTCTTGGTGTGAAGTGTCCAGAGTATTGGAGCTTCAGATTCAGCATCAGTCCTTCCAATGAATATTCAGAGTTGATTTCCTTTAGGATTGACTGGTTTGATGTCCTTGGAGTCCAAGGGACTCTTAAGTCTTCTCCAGCACCACAATTCAAAAGCATCAGTTCTTAGCCTTCTTTATGGTCCAACTCTGACATCCAGCTATGAAGTCAACCCTAGCTTTTTTTTTTTTTTTTTAATTCTTTATTTTAAAGGTTTTACAGAGTTTTGTTGTTCATAGACATGCATGTTCGCAGATCAGTCATATGCATATCCCTGGTCCCCTCCCCACTCCCAGGTCCCCACATTCCACCCCTCCAGTCCATCGCACCAAGCTGTTGTAAGCACTTCTATTCCCTTAGCGCAATGACAGTAGCTGTTTTACAGATGCCAATTAAAATTTCAGATCCTTTATAAATGAGATGCTTTTCCTCTGGAGTCTTATTTGTCAAATATACTTAAATAAAAGAGGGAAGAAAGAATTTACCTAAGATACAACCACTGGATTGGTTAATAATTTGGTATGCTTCCACATTTTTCTCTCTGTATCTCTATATGTAAAAATATTTTTTAAAATATGAGTATATTCATAAATGCAGTCAGATACATGTATAGTTGTAAATTTAGAAAAAGTGGAATGATACTAATCATAGCAGGATTGTTTGTTCCATCACCTAACTTGTCCATGACTTAAAACGGGAAGTTGTGAGAGAGTCATATGGGAAAGTGTTAATCCCTGAAGAGGGTGGGGGAATCGCTTGTAGAATACTGGGTATAGGCCCTGCAGGTGCGGTTCCTATTCTTGACCAAGGATAAGAACTGGATGGTGGAAAGTTGTGATGGGAGCTGCCCTACTGTAGCCAGTTCTTGAATGGTAGAACAACAACATGCTTTTTTTTTTTTTAATTGAAGTGCAGTTGCTATTGTTCTTCAGTCCCTCGTTGTGTCCGACTCTTTGCAACCCTCTGGGCTACAGCACACCAGACTTCCCTGTCCTTCACAATCTCCTGGAGTTTGCTCAGATTCGTGTCCACTGAGTCAGTGATACTGTCTAACCATCTCATCCTTTGCCGCCTGCTTCTCCTTTTGCCTTCAGACTTTCCCAGCATCGGGGTCTTTTCCAGTGAGTTGGCTCTTGGTGTGAAGTGTCCAGAGTATTGGAGCTTCAGATTCAGCATCAGTCCTTCCAATGAATATTCAGAGTTGATTTCCTTTAGGATTGACTGGTTTGATGTCCTTGGAGTCCAAGGGACTCTTAAGTCTTCTCCAGCACCACAATTCAAAAGCATCAGTTCTTAGCCTTCTTTATGGTCCAACTCTGACATCCAGCTATGAAGTCAACCCTAGCTTTTTTTTTTTTTTTTTAATTCTTTATTTTAAAGGTTTTACAGAGTTTTGTTGTTCATAGACATGCATGTTCGCAGATCAGTCATATGCATATCCCTGGTCCCCTCCCCACTCCCAGGTCCCCCCATTCCACCCCTCCAGTCCATCGCACCAAGCTGTTGTAAGCACTTCTATTCCCTTAGCGCAATGACAGTAGCTGTCTTTTTCACACAGGACAGTATATGTTACTCCCTCCATGCCTCCCACCCACTGTTCCTTCCCCACAATGTCCATATGTCTATTCTCTGTCTGTTTTTCCATGAGTTCACTGCGTGTGTTATCGTGACCATCCTACTAGATTCCATATATATGTGTTAGTATACTATACTTGTCTTTCTCTTTTTGACTTACTTCACTTTTTATGATAGGTTCTAGCTCCAGCCACCTCATTAGGACTGAGTCTTCTGCATTTCTTTTAACAGCTGAGTAGTATTCCATCGTATATATGTACCAGAGCTTCTGGATCCATTCGTTCGTCGATGGACATCTAGGTTGCTTCCGTGTTCTGGCTATTGTATAGAGAGCTGCAATGAATAGTGGGGTACAGGTGCTTCTGTCAGTTTTGATTTCATCAGGGTATAAGCCTAATAGTGGGATTGCTGGGTCATGTGGTGCTTCTATTTTTAGTTTTTTAAGGAATCTCCATACTGTCTTACATAGAGGCTGTATCAACTTACATTCCCACCAGCAATGCAAGAGGGTTCCCTTTTCTCCGCACCCTCTCCAGCATTTCAACCCTAGCTTTGATGATGCAGACCTTCGTTTGCAAAGTGCTGTCTCTGCTTTTTTGAGGGGCAGGAAGAGCTCAGTCAGAAGGATTTGGGCCCAGTCTGTACTTTTTCTTTCTTTTTTTTTTTTTTTTAAATAAAAACCGCCCTTCACTAATTTTTCACTAGTTTCCACTCCTGCTTCCCAGAGCTGTCTCAAAGGACACATAACCTGGGTGGTTTTGTCCCAAAGGTTTGGAACTCCCCATACGTTACCCCGTTGTTTCCCGAGAGGGTCACAAACCAGCGGGATCCTGTCAGAGGCCTCAATCACCTGTGGCTCCTCTCAGCGTCTCGTCACACTAATATATACAAGTTTTCGCTTTCCATGAACCTTCGCTCTTCACCCCACGTTGGGCGCCATTTGCCGCGCAGCTCATCAGCCAGGTGCATAGAGACTAGCGGGTGTGACGAGACTTTAAAAAATACACACACACATACACACACAGAGAGAGGATGGGAATGGTGGGGGAGGACTCAAGACCTCCTGGGTCAAGGCCCTGTCTGTACTTTTTAATACACTGTCTAATTGGTTCTCAAATAGAATTTTGGAATATAATCTTTTCATAAATTAAGGACTGGTTGTATAAATATTTTGTGATGTGTTATACATTTGGTTCTATTTTTATAATTATAATTTCCTACTTCCCTGTCAAGAATTTTCCCTGATTAAGGATGTTTTAGTAGATGGCCCCTTTTAAAACCATTTTAAGAAGCTTTTGTGGTGTGTGATTTGTCTGTTGTCATATTTCATTTGTTACTTTGAAGGAAAAACAAAACACAGGAAATGGTCCACTGCCTTGTCCAAAAATCAGAAGATACCATTGGGGATGGAGTGGTCCTTAAAAAGGCCAATGGGAAGAGGACTTGGAAAATGTTTTTTTTTTTTTTTCATGTTCCTGCCCAGGTGCTTTTCAAAGGTGATGTTTTCACCTTAGTTCTCTGTTCATTTTCAAGAGTATGATGACTCCATGCCAGGTCATCTTAAATGTCAATTGATGAGCCTCTCTTTTTCTCCCTTGCAGCATTGCAAGAGGGTTCTTTTCCGCACCCTCTCCAGCATTTCAACCCTAGCTTTGATGATGCAGACCTTCGTTTGCAAAGTGCTGTCTCTGCTTTTTTGAGGGGCAGGAAGAGCTCAGTCAGAAGGATTTGGGCCCAGTCTGTACTTTTTCTTTCTTTTTTTTTTTTTTTTAAATAAAAACCGCCCTTCACTAATTTTTCACTAGTTTCCACTCCTGCTTCCCAGAGCTGTCTCAAAGGACACATAACCTGGGTGGTTTTGTCCCAAAGGTTTGGAACTCCCCATACGTTACCCCGTTGTTTCCCGAGAGGGTCACAAACCAGCGGGATCCTGTCAGAGGCCTCAATCACCTGTGGCTCCTCTCAGCGTCTCGTCACACTAATATATACAAGTTTCGCTTTCCATGAACCTTCGCTCTTCACCCCACGTTGGGCGCCATTTGCCGCGCAGCTCATCAGCCAGGTGCATAGAGACTAGCGGGTGTGACGAGACTTTAAAAAATACACACACACATACACACACAGAGAGAGGATGGGAATGGTGGGGGAGGACTCAAGACCTCCTGGGTCAAGGCCCTGTCTGTACTTTTTAATACACTGTCTAATTGGTTCTCAAATAGAATTTTGGAATATAATCTTTTCATAAATTAAGGACTGGTTGTATAAATATTTTGTGATGTGTTATACATTTGGTTCTATTTTTATAATTATAATTTCCTACTTCCCTGTCAAGAATTTTCCCTGATTAAGGATGTTTTAGTAGATGGCCCCTTTTAAAACCATTTTAAGAAGCTTTTGTGGTGTGTGATTTGTCTGTTGTCATATTTCATTTGTTACTTTGAAGGAAAAACAAAACACAGGAAATGGTCCACTGCCTTGTCCAAAAATCAGAAGATACCATTGGGGATGGAGTGGTCCTTAAAAAAAGGACAATGGGAAGATGACTTGGAAAATGTTTTTTTTTTTTTTTCATGTTCCTGCCCAGGTGCTTTTCAAAGGTGATGTTTTCACCTTAGTTCTCTGTTCATTTTCAAGAGTATGATGACTCCATGCCAGGTCATCTTAAATGTCAATTGATGAGCCTCTCTTTTTCTCCCTTGCAGCATTGCTATGGCAACTAAAGAAAACATGACTTCACAGAGAGGAATGTTGAAGTCAATTCAGAGTAAAATGAACACTTTGGCTAGTATCCTTTTTGACAGTTTGAAGTCTGTGTTTTGGGGGGAAAAGCTGTGTGCCTCACCACTATCTCCCTCCCCTGAACAGGCTGCCGTCATCAGTGACAGTATAAGGCATCTGTAATTCTGTATTGTGAATGTGCCCTTAACTCGTACTTTGTGAAAGTTCATACTGTTTAGTGCCATTTCTAAAAGATTGTACATTGGAGGTTTCATACTAGTAGATCTAGAAAAAAGTGATAAATATGATTTCCAGATCACAAAATTATTTTACGTTTTAAAAGCTCTCGAATCCATGTTAGAACTTCATAGTGTATGCAGTTTGTACCTAAAGGTCATAAATTATGTGCTTTTTCTTCTTTCTTTTTCCATTTTGGAGAATTAAGTTCATGGCTATGCTTAGAAAAAGAGGGAAGTAGACAGCCTTCCTGGCAGCTCAGATGGTAAAGAGTCTGCCTGCAGTGTAGAAGACCTGGGTTCCATCCCTGGGTGGGAAAGATGCCCTGGAGAAGGAAACAGCTACCCACTCGAGTATTCTTGCCTGGGAAATCCCGTGGACAGAGAAGCTTGGCAGGCCACAGTCCATAGCATTGCAAAGAGCTGGACACAACTGAAGTGACTTAGCACAGTGAGGAAAAGGAGGGGAAATTTAAATTTCTGGTGTGTTAGTATCTCAGTCTTATCTGACTCTTTGTGACCCCATGGTCTCTAGCCCACCAGGCTCCTTGTCCATGGAATTCTCCAGGCAAGAATACTTCCATTTTCTTCTCCAGGGGATCGTCCCAACCCAGGGGTTGAACCCAGGTCTCCCACATTGTGAGCAGATTCTTTACCTCTGAGCCACCAGGGAAGCCCCAGTTTGTTCATACATCTGTAGAATTCAGGGGTAGAATTTGGCTTAATGGATGACTAGAGGCAAGAGTTCAGATTTTATTATAAAGAATCTGCCTTTCCCCTCTCTGTTCTCCTGCTCCGCCTCTTATGTTTGTTTATTTGTGTTTACTTATTTCTGTTTACTTACTGGCCTTATCCTCGGGCAGATTTTTCCCTCGTGCTGATAAAAGATGGCTACAGGGGTCACCTCCCACCAGTTCAAAAATTCTCAGGAAATTTCTAACAGCTCTGGCACATGTCCAGAGAGGACTGTGATTGTCCTAGCTTGAGTCACTGCCTATTCCTAACCCGGCCACAGGCCAAGGGGAGGAGCCTGTCCCTCTGGCCAGCCCTGAGTGGGTAGAGGACAGCAGCAGCCCCACCCCGTTACGAGAACTGAGCTAGAATATTAGAGAAGGAGTGGGGAAGTTCCCCTAAAGCTAAACTAGGTAGCAGGGTATTCCACTGTAGACAGGGTCTCCTGATGTTGAAAGTTTTCTTATTTTCTGTAAGAGCAGTGTTGATTCTTGTTGTACCAAGTCAGGAAAGATTAAGCCAAAACTACTTTTTCTTCTTTCTTTTTCCATTTTGGAGAATTAAGTTCATGGCTATGCTTAGAAAAAGAGGGAAGTAGACAGCCTTCCTGGCAGCTCAGATGGTAAAGAGTCTGCCTGCAGTGTAGAAGACCTGGGTTCCATCCCTGGGTGGGAAAGATGCCCTGGAGAAGGAAACAGCTACCCACTCGAGTATTCTTGCCTGGGAAATCCCGTGGACAGAGAAGCTTGGCAGGCCACAGTCCATAGCATTGCAAAGAGCTGGACACAACTGAAGTGACTTAGCACAGTGAGGAAAAGGAGGGAATTAATTGCTGGTGTGTTAGTATCTCAGTCTTATCTGACTCTTTGTGACCCCATGGTCTCTAGCCCACCAGGCTCCTTGTCCATGGAATTCTCCAGGCAAGAATACTTCCATTTTCTTCTCCAGGGGATCGTCCCAACCCAGGGGTTGAACCCAGGTCTCCCACATTGTGAGCAGATTCTTTACCTCTGAGCCACCAGGGAAGCCCCAGTTTGTTCATACATCTGTAGAATTCAGGGGTAGAATTTGGCTTAATGGATGACTAGAGGCAAGAGTTCAGATTTTATTATAAAGAATCTGCCTTTCCCCTCTCTGTTCTCCTGCTCCGCCTCTTATGTTTGTTTATTTGTGTTTACTTATTTCTGTTTACTTACTGGCCTTATCCTCGGGCAGATTTTTTCCCTCGTGCTGATAAAAGATGGCTACAGGGGTCACCTCCCACCAGTTCAAAAATTCTCAGGAAATTTCTAACAGCTCTGGCACATGTCCAGAGAGGACTGTGATTGTCCTAGCTTGAGTCACTGCCTATTCCTAACCCGGCCACAGGCCAAGGGGAGGAGCCTGTCCCTCTGGCCAGCCCTGAGTGGGTAGAGGACAGCAGCAGCCCCACCCCGTTACGAGAACTGAGCTAGAATATTAGAGAAGGAGTGGGGAAGTTCCCCTAAAGCTAAACTAGGTAGCAGGGTATTCCACTGTAGACAGGGTCTCCTGATGTTGAAAGTTTTCTTATTTTCTGTAAGAGCAGTGTTGATTCTTGTTGTACCAAGTCAGGAAAGATTAAGCATCTACTTTATATGAGATTTGTATCTGACACTATGTAAGTTTACTTCATGCTTTTTGTTCCTCTACGTTTTAAACATTGTTTTCTGCAAATTGTCCCCTCTTTTTCATTAATGCATTCAAAACACATGTAAATGCCTACAGTGTGTAAAGTTCTGTTCATTAGGCACAGAAAAAGTCAAGATTACAAGAAAATAGGACCTCCACATGTAATGTGTGCAGTGTCTAAACACACAGTACAGTCCCTGCTGAGAACCCTTTCCACAGGAAATGCAGTGAGGATTTCACCAGGCGGAGGGCTTGTCCCAGTCCTCTAGTAAGTTGGGGGATTTTCTTGATGCTTCTCCTGACCTTGATATAACATACTCTGTTAATGAAGAAGATGTACCTGAAGATGTGTAGTCAGAAACCAATGCTGAAAATGCAAAACAGTATCGGATGCACAGGCATGTGCTTTAATTACAACATACTAGCAAGTAAGACATGAAGGTATTTTGCTATACCAAGTAAAATACAGTTGTGACCACTGTCAAACTCCTGAAACTGCAAGTTTCCTGTCTCTCCTTTTGTTATATTCCCCACAGAGGGCAGTCAGAGCAGTCTAACCCACCCTTGTACCCTAGTGAATTTTAAATTTTAAATAATTAACCAGTGCTTGATTATACAGACCCTTAGAGTTTGTTCCCACCCATTGTCGGAATCCAGAGGGCCTGTCACCCTGTGGGGAGATCACGTACTCCTCAGAATCCTTCTGGCAGAACTTCCCAGCCTCCTGGGAAAAGGGACTTCAAAGAGAGAGGGGGTGAGAAGGAGAGGCAGGAACCTCAGGACGATGGTGGTGGCGGTAGCCAGCTCACCTCTGCTTCGCTGGCCTGCGGGCTTCCTCCGGCAGGGGAGCCTAGAGGAACAGCAGCAGCCCCACCCGTTACGAGAACTGAGCTAGAATATTAGAGAAGGAGTGGGGAAGTTCCCCTAAAGCTAAACTAGGTAGCAGGGTATTCCACTGTAGACAGGGTCTCCTGATGTTGAAAGTTTTCTTATTTTCTGTAAGAGCAGTGTTGATTCTTGTTGTACCAAGTCAGGAAAGATTAAGCATCTACTTTATATGAGATTTGTATCTGACACTATGTAAGTTTACTTCATGCTTTTTGTTCCTCTACGTTTTAAACATTGTTTTCTGCAAATTGTCCCCTCTTTTTCATTAATGCATTCAAAACACATGTAAATGCCTACAGTGTGTAAAGTTCTGTTCATTAGGCACAGAAAAAGTCAAGATTACAAGAAAATAGGACCTCCACATGTAATGTGTGCAGTGTCTAAACACACAGTACAGTCCCTGCTGAGAACCCTTTCCACAGGAAATGCAGTGAGGATTTCACCAGGCGGAGGGCTTGTCCCAGTCCTCTAGTAAGTTGGGGGATTTTCTTGATGCTTCTCCTGACCTTGATATAACATACTCTGTTAATGAAGAAGATGTACCTGAAGATGTGTAGTCAGAAACCAATGCTGAAAATGCAAAACAGTATCGGATGCACAGGCATGTGCTTTAATTACAACATACTAGCAAGTAAGACATGAAGGTATTTTGCTATACCAAGTAAAATACAGTTGTGACCACTGTCAAACTCCTGAAACTGCAAGTTTCCTGTCTCTCCTTTTGTTATATTCCCCACAGAGGGCAGTCAGAGCAGTCTAACCCACCCTTGTACCCTAGTGAATTTTAAATTTTAAATAATTAACCAGTGCTTGATTATACAGACCCTTAGAGTTTGTTCCCACCCATTGTCGGAATCCAGAGGGCCTGTCACCCTGTGGGGAGATCACGTACTCCTCAGAATCCTTCTGGCAGAACTTCCCAGCCTCCTGGGAAAAGGGACTTCAAAGAGAGAGGGGGTGAGAAGGAGAGGCAGGAACCTCAGGACGATGGTGGTGGCGGTAGCCAGCTCACCTCTGCTTCGCTGGCCTGCGGGCTTCCTCCGTTTCTGACCACACTGGCACCCACCCGGACAGGGATCCCTCAGTACCTGGCAGCAGTCCTCATTGCTGTCTCCTCCTCGCTCTTCATTTTTTCCTTTGTACTGTCCTTGCCTGTGTCCTGCAGTGCGCTAGGGACTCAAATTTGCTTGGGGCCTTGAGCCTTAAGGCAGTGGTGTTTGCTGCAGCTCCCTCAGTGTGATTTGCTTACCCTCTGTTTCTTCTCATCATTGGTCATTTCCGGGCTCCACTGATCTCTTTTTTGTGTGACTCCTGTGACTTTTCACAAAAGAGGCTTCTTCCACATATGACCTTAATAAAGATTTCCCAAAGATCGCTTTCCTGCGGTGAACAGCCTCATCCAGCGGATCAACCTTAGGAAGCGGCGGGACTCCCTCATCCTGGGGGGTGTTGTTGGCGTCTGTACCATCCTATTGCTGCTCTACGCGTTCCATTGATGGGACGTCTCCAGGGACTCTTGACAACCGCCGCTTTCACACCCTGATCCAGAAGATGAAAAAGTGGGAAGGAGAAGTTGACTGACCTGCTTGTGAGCCTGACCAGCTAATTAGTGACAGACTCTGTGACGTGGTCAGGTTGAGTGGAAGTCACAGGTTTTCTGTGCTATCTTTTCTAACACACATTTCCCTCTGTTTTTAGTTTCTAAAAACATGTTTTCAGTTGTTCTTGTCTCCCCAAGAGGTAAGTAAACCCATGAGGAACAGAATTTCCATGTTTCAATGACAGTGTTGAAGGCTGGCGACTAGCCAGGTCTTGAGGCTGAACTCTGGTTTTATAAATGTTCTTCCCACCCGATGGGATTGTGAATAAAAATAGCTTGATTATACAGACCCTTAGAGTTTGTTCCCACCCATTGTCGGAATCCAGAGGGCCTGTCACCCTGTGGAGATCACGTACTCCTCAGAATCCTTCTGGCAGAACTTCCCAGCCTCCTGGGAAAAGGGACTTCAAAGAGAGGGGGTGAGAAGGAGAGGCAGGAACCTCAGGACGATGGTGGTGGCGGTAGCCAGCTCACCTCTGCTTCGCTGGCCTGCGGGCTTCCTCCGTTTCTGACCACACTGGCACCCACCCGGACAGGGATCCCTCAGTACCTGGCAGCAGTCCTCATTGCTGTCTCCTCCTCGCTCTTCATTTTTTCCTTTGTACTGTCCTTGCCTGTGTCCTGCAGTGCGCTAGGGACTCAAATTTGCTTGGGGCCTTGAGCCTTAAGGCAGTGGTGTTTGCTGCAGCCCCCTCAGTGTGATTTGCTTACCCTCTGTTTCTTCTCATCATTGGTCATTTCCGGCTCCACTGATCTCTTTTTTGTGTGACTCCTGTGACTTTTCACAAAAGAGGCTTCTTCCACATATGACCTTAATAAAGATTTCCCAAAGATCGCTTTCCTGCGGTGAACAGCCTCATCCAGCGGATCAACCTTAGGAAGCGGCGGGACTCCCTCATCCTGGGGGGTGTTGTTGGCGTCTGTACCATCCTATTGCTGCTCTACGCGTTCCATTGATGGGACGTCTCCAGGGACTCTTGACAACCGCCGCTTTCACACCCTGATCCAGAAGATGAAAAAGTGGGAAGGAGAAGTTGACTGACCTGCTTGTGAGCCTGACCAGCTAATTAGTGACAGACTCTGTGACGTGGTCAGGTTGAGTGGAAGTCACAGGTTTTCTGTGCTATCTTTTCTAACACACATTTCCCTCTGTTTTTAGTTTCTAAAAACATGTTTTCAGTTGTTCTTGTCTCCCCAAGAGGTAAGTAAACCCATGAGGAACAGAATTTCCATGTTTCAATGACAGTGTTGAAGGCTGGCGACTAGCCAGGTCTTGAGGCTGAACTCTTCAGGAAACCAGGTTTCTCCATATCCAAAGACTGCTTTCCTTTCCGCCACCAGATGGGATTGTGAATAAAAATAGCTTTCGTCCTTTCATTTTACACTCATGATGAGAAATTCCAAGTCATTTCTTGATAATTTGTGCTATACATTTCTACTCTCTGTTCCCAGCTCTTTTGGTATTCAAGGAAAATGACATTTTTCAAAGAATCTTTGAGATTCTCATAGGCCAACTTACACCACAGTTGAGCTTGTCTGAAGCAGAAGACAAGCACTTCAAAAAAGATTTTCGTTTTTTAATTGTGCACACTTGGGTTAGGTGTATTCATAGAAAAACATCAGGAATGACGAGCTTTTTTTTGGCCCGTCATTGTTTTTTATTTTTTTTTGTTTCTTCAATTGATGATATGTATTACTACAAGGAAGGGAAATCCCAGTTCTACCACAACAAGAAGCCAAGATCTTTCTGTGCCCCTAACGGGTCCTCCTCATATCCGAATTTTAACACTGACAACCACGTGAGGAAAATGCTCAGTTTTCAGTGAGATCTCTTTAACAAGCCACGTGTGAAAAGACAAAGTGAGGGTTCACCATCCAGATAATTCTGTTTGTAAATGTTCCCCATTTAGGAGCACAAGTTTCAGAAGCCCAGTCTTATGTACCTGGAATTCTGTGAAAACCTCTTCATTCCTAATCTGTTAGGCTTTTCCAAACATCCAGAGAATGACTTTACTGTTGAAGGTTCAAACACTATCTCTCTCTGCACTTTCAGAATCTCTCTTCTGTTACTACCCTGCACAGTGACAAAATTGTAAAGCACCTGCCAGAATTCAAGTTTAGCCATTTCTCGGTATGTAAATGTTACTACTTCTCTAACTAAACTACCACAAATAGGTCTAAGACTTCCAACATCTGTACTTCTCACCAAGAAAGAAGGCTACTCTTCACCTTTGGAATGTGCTGTGGTATTTGTAGTATTGGCTTGAGACCTTGCCACAGGCAATGAAAGGATATTAGTGTGTGGTTCTAAAGTCCATTACAGTGTGTTGATGGTAATGTCCAGGTGAAATTGATTACAGGCTAATTGGTAGACTTACCTCTGGTCTGGTATAGAAACTGAGAGTTTTTTCATTCTGGTGTCAAATTTTCATTATGTTTTGGGTATGCAGAGCAATCGATGTATTTTTTTTTAACTATGGGTTTATTTTTCTAAATATGGGTTGATTGATCAGTCAGTTGATTGGGGATGCCCTTAAAAGAAAGTTCAGGTTTTTAAAAGAGAGGTCAGTTCATGTATTAAATTCTCTCTTGGGAGAACAAAACTTCTCTCCCCTGACTCCTTTATTTATTTTTGATTTTCAGAGGGTCTTAATCAGTGGTTTGTGGCTCAGCTAGAATCTGTGGGATTTTAGTTGCTATAGAGTCTGCATTTATAAAACCTGAAGTATCATAATAAAGTTACTTATTTAATTACACTACCAGTCTTTTTTACTGGTCTGGTTATTTGGTGCATTCATGTGAGCTGATGGTGGTGTGAGCGTGTAACTAGGACCCGCGCTAGTCTAGCTTGCTGCAACTGAGCACACAAACGCTTCTGCCAGTTGGTAAGCCTTTCCTTTATAGGGTTATGCTTAAGTGAAGTAATAGAATTATGTCGATTATTTTCTTTATGAAAACACTGACAACCACGTGAGGAAAATGCCATTTTTTTCCCCAAAGTGAGGGTTCACCATCCAGATAATTCTGTTTGTAAATGTTCCCATTTAGGAGCACAAGTTTCAGAAGCCCAGTCTTATGTACCTGGAATTCTGTGAAAACCTCTTCATTCCTAATCTGTTAGGCTTTTCCAAACATCCAGAGAATGACTTTACTGTTGAAGGTTCAAACACTATCTCTCTCTGCACTTTCAGAATCTCTCTTCTGTTACTACCCTGCACAGTGACAAAATTGTAAAGCACCTGCCAGAATTCAAGTTTAGCCATTTCTCGGTATGTAAATGTTACTACTTCTCTAACTAAACTACCACAAATAGGTCTAAGACTTCCAACATCTGTACTTCTCACCAAGAAAGAAGGCTACTCTTCACCTTTGGAATGTGCTGTGGTATTTGTAGTATTGGCTTGAGACCTTGCCACAGGCAATGAAAGGATATTAGTGTGTGGTTCTAAAGTCCATTACAGTGTGTTGATGGTAATGTCCAGGTGAAATTGATTACAGGCTAATTGGTAGACTTACCTCTGGTCTGGTATAGAAACTGAGAGGTTTTCATTCTGGTGTCAAATTTTCATTATGTTTTGGGTATGCAGAGCAATCGATGTATTTTTTTTTAACTATGGGTTTATTTTTCTAAATATGGGTTGATTGATCAGTCAGTTGATTGGGGATGCCCTTAAAAGAAAGTTCAGGTTTTTAAAAGAGAGGTCAGTTCATGTATTAAATTCTCTCTTGGGAGAACAAAACTTCTCTCCCCTGACTCCTTTATTTATTTTTGATTTTCAGAGGGTCTTAATCAGTGGTTTGTGGCTCAGCTAGAATCTGTGGGATTTTAGTTGCTATAGAGTCTGCATTTATAAAACCTGAAGTATCATAATAAAGTTACTTATTTAATTACACTACCAGTCTTTTTTACTGGTCTGGTTATTTGGTGCATTCATGTGAGCTGATGGTGGTGTGAGCGTGTAACTAGGACCCGCGCTAGTCTAGCTTGCTGCAACTGAGCACACAAACGCTTCTGCCAGTTGGTAAGCCTTTCCTTTATAGGGTTATGCTTAAGTGAAGTAATAGAATTATGTCGATTATTTTCTTTATGAAAATAAATGAGTTCTTCTAAGGAAGTTGGTGTCAGACAGGTCTGACTAACCCCCCAGTGATGTAGCCCATAGTGCGGTGACCAAGGGCCAAATGTAGGGCTGGTCTCTCCTTTATGGTTCCTTCCTTGGTTGAAGGGAGCCCTGGAGCAAGGACAGACGTGTGCTGTTGGCAAGTGGAGGCTCGTTTTGGATCCCATGATAGTTGATTTGAACCTTTTCAGTTTTGTGTCATTTAGCTTTTGTTTAAAACAAAAAAAAATTTGGTTTTCTCACCGTTTTTTGCTGTCCTTACAAATCAGTTACTAGGCTCAGGGGCCAACAGTAAGTTGCTTGTCAGAGCCAGGCAGAGCTGGGTCCAAGGAATTTTCTATTCCTTGTCCCAAATGGTGTCTCTTACAGGAAGCTATTCTCTCTCAGCCGTGTCTTACATAATCTTTCCTTCGGGGATCTTTTTAATCACTCAGAACTTTCCATTTCACTTGAAAGTATGAGAAATCATGGCAACAAAAAGGGCAGGAGATTCCAAAAGGTGTACTTCTGAGAGTTTGTTCTGCTGTGTGCTGATAACTTTTGTTTAAAATGCTTAATGGGTCTATTATTCAAGTTCAAGCCCAGACATTCAGGCGCTCTGGTTGATGTGCTCTGGCTATTGCTGTATTCTTCTTTTTGTTCTCATGAGCGATGCTGAAGGAGTCACTGTAGCATGCAGCATTGCTCACCCATGTTTTTCTAATGTTAGAAAAAGGCTTTTCTTCTCCATTCTTCCTTTCTCCTGCTTACCAAAATTTTCTGTCTTTTCAAGTACTCATATCAGACATGGGAGGGTCTTAATTCAGTTTGGTTTGGGTTTGGGGCTCAGCTAGAATCTGTGGGATTTTAGTTGCTATAGAGTCTGCATTTATAAAACCTGAAGTATCATAATAAAGTTACTTATTTAATTACACTACCAGTCTTTTTTACTGGTCTGGTTATTTGGTGCATTCATGTGAGCTGATGGTGGTGTGAGCGTGTAACTAGGACCCGAGCTAGTCTAGCTTGCTGCAACTGAGCACACAAACGCTTCTGCCAGTTGGTAAGCCTTTCCTTTATAGGGTTATGCTTAAGTGAAGTAATAGAATTATGTCGATTATTTTCTTTATGAAAATAAATGAGTTCTTCTAAGGAAGTTGGTGTCAGACAGGTCTGACTAACCCCCCAGTGATGTAGCCCATAGTGCGGTGACCAAGGGCCAAATGTAGGGCTGGTCTCTCCTTTATGGTTCCTTCCTTGGTTGAAGGGAGCCCTGGAGCAAGGACAGACGTGTGCTGTTGGCAAGTGGAGGCTCGTTTTGGATCCCATGATAGTTGATTTGAACCTTTTCAGTTTTGTGTCATTTAGCTTTTGTTTAAAACAAAAAAAAATTTGGTTTTCTCACCGTTTTTTGCTGTCCTTACAAATCAGTTACTAGGCTCAGGGGCCAACAGTAAGTTGCTTGTCAGAGCCAGGCAGAGCTGGGTCCAAGGAATTTTCTATTCCTTGTCCCAAATGGTGTCTCTTACAGGAAGCTATTCTCTCTCAGCCGTGTCTTACATAATCTTTCCTTCGGGGATCTTTTTAATCACTCAGAACTTTCCATTTCACTTGAAAGTATGAGAAATCATGGCAACAAAAAGGGCAGGAGATTCCAAAAGGTGTACTTCTGAGAGTTTGTTCTGCTGTGTGCTGATAACTTTTGTTTAAAATGCTTAATGGGTCTATTATTCAAGTTCAAGCCCAGACATTCAGGCGCTCTGGTTGATGTGCTCTGGCTATTGCTGTATTCTTCTTTTTGTTCTCATGAGCGATGCCGAAGGAGTCACTGTAGCATGCAGCATTGCTCACCCATGTTTTTCTAATGTTAGAAAAAGGCTTTTCTTCTCCATTCTTCCTTTCTCCTGCTTACCAAAATTTTCAAAAGAATGTCTTTTTCCATCCTGCCCAGTACTCATATCAGACATGGGAGTTCAGTCCTGAGAGTGGAGATGGGGAATGAGAGAGAGAAGTCAGCATGAGGGTACTTTCTGTCCCTGGAACCAAATAATACTGACTTTAGTTCTTTCCTGTTGGATGCCAAATAGAAAAATGTACTCATTGAGCCTTTTGCTGAAGTGACCTGTGGCCTCTCTGGATCTGAGGCACCCTGGACTTGGATTCCCACCATGAATTTTTCTGTTTTCATTGTTAACAATCTCAACCTGAGGAGAATGACTTTAAAATAACTGGACTAGCGTTTTTGGTTTTCTGATACCTCATGTTCGATCACTAGCCAGATGTGATTTCTTGGAAACTGACTGCCTTTTCTAACTTGCAAAATGAAGCTATTGAGGGTGAATGGCCATGTCTCGTGTTACACTGAATTTTGTGACCGATGTAAAGAGGAAAAGGATTCTACTGGGAATTAAAATGATTGTATTCCATTCTTCTTTGGGGATAGGGGTTGTTTAGCCTGGTATCCAGAAGGATGCAGAACTTTTCATCATGATCTTTAGAAAGGTAACCTTGTTATTTCTTTATGAACCTGCATACCCATAGGTTTTGTAGGGCCAAAGAAAATGAGGAACAGGTGACTCGGAGGATTTTATTGGATAAGAAACTGGGACTGCTGAGCCATGTCGTGAGGCATCTTTCTCATTTTCTTTGGGCTTACTGCAAAATACCACTTTCATATCAAAGTAGTTGCCTCTGTTCCCATCTTGTTAGCTCTTAGAGAGGAAGAGAAATCAACTCCAATCACACTTGACCATGGTGGAATATGTTTCCTCATGAAAAAAAAATGCCAAGACAGATTTTTAAAAATCTATTCCAAATGCACTTTCTAATTTTTTGTTTTTAAAATGGCTTATTGGAACCAGGTTTATTGTATTTGTACTTCATTTTTGTTCTCATCTAAATGTGTGTTTTCTGACTATATAGAAGCTTTGTTATGTAATTTAATAATAAATTAGAAATCTGAATGGTGTCTGTGGTTGTTTGTATTGGAACAGTACCATTGAGGCAGTTTGGGAGAGTGATTATGAAGTCTTTGGTATTAAGAAGTATTTTTCACAGCATTCTGAAGCTCAGGGTGAAACAGTACAGTCACTGAAGCTATCACCTATCATTCAAAAAACATCATTGGAGTATTCCACTAATAATTTAGCCCAAGAAGTGAAGGAGAATCTCCTACCAAAATGAAACTTTCAAAATATGATGGAAATGTCCAACTGTGAAAATTAGGAAGAAAAACAAGTTATTGCCTGCCCTAAATAATGACATTTTATCCTATAGATCAGGAATTGATTCCCAAGCATGTGAGAAATCCTCATTTTCCATTGCCTCTCTAAATATTCCCATTTGTGTGTTCCGCATCCTTTTTTAAAAATAATGGTAAAATTGAGCTAGAGTTTGCATACCACAAGTCACCCTTTCAAAGTGTACTGATGAATTTTAGTATCTTAGCTGTGCAGTTGGCACTACTGTCTTAACTTTAGAACATTTCCGTCACCCCAGAAAGGAGCCCTGTTTTATCTGACCCCTTTGTGCTTCCTCTGTGGGCCACTCCAGCGTCCCCCACCCCCATCCACCCACATGAGGTCTTGATCCTTTTTTTGGCTTCCTGGCGTGTGTCTCGCCCTGTATGTGTGCACTTCTACATAGACATACATAAAATCCAGCACCACTCAGAGGGGGTGGCTTCCCTTTTACAGATAAACTAGCACAAGAGGATTAATATGCTCAAAATCAGCGTTCAATAAGGATTTGAATCTTGAGGACTCTTTGATTCAAAACCTTGTCAAAGTTCTGCAAATATATTTTAACTCATGCTGCATGATTAAGGAAGAAGCTATAGAAGAACCACCAATTTCGCAGATTTTTAGAGGCTAATGCATTTAGAATATTTAAAGCCCAGTGGCTGATTTTCAAGGAATGCTGACTACAAGCCAAGTGCTTCATAAAGAGTTCTCATTTGTAGATCACGATTTCTTTATGAGAACTAATGCACTGAAGTCGTAGGAATTCTTTTTGTTGTTACTGGCTTTGGACCCAACTTCCTGCCCTGTGCTTCTAGTTCAGAACCTCAGAGGTCTTCCTAGGGACTGAGAACGGAGGCTGAGCCTGATAAAAGCGCCTCAGGATGGCCCTCGATCAGTGTCACCTAGAACGCGTCGTGGTGTCTTTCACTTCAGGTGGCATAGCTTTCACAGGCTGGCAGCTCCTACTTAACCTAGACGTTCCTTAGGATCCAAGGCTCTGCGCCTTGGCCATGAGAGATGCTGAGAAATTAAAGAGGTGGCCGGGAGATTTCACCAAAGATGTTTGCTATCAGGGCCTTAAAGCAAGAGTCAGGAGAAAAACAAGTGTATTGCTCCTCCCAAAGACAGATTTGCTGGCTGTGTTGGAACAGAGAGGAATCCACTTCAGCCGGATGCCTTCTGCTCCACTCGGCTAAGATTTCCCACTTTGGCAGAGCTGATGAGTTTGCAGAGCTCTTTATTACTAACTCTCCAAAGATGCTTAAAAGCGAAGAAGATCTGGAGCTGAAAGGCTGCTGTAACTCTGCTTAGAGGAATCCCAGAGATCCTTGATGGTGTTCTCTGCACCCTTGTAACATCGCCTTGTAATTTGCGATACTGATTTTGCTGTTCGTTTTCCCTCCTTTGAGACATAAAGCTCTTTAGGAAACAGTCACCTTCTCTTAATTACTACATTTCTTTTAGATTCTCTCAAACATCCAAGGAGTCTTTTACTCAAACTACTTATAGCTTGAGGGAGAGCAGGAAAATATAGCTCCTTTTAACTTAGTGCCTATATATATAATATATATGTGTGTGTTTTAGTTTAAACATAATTATTTCCCACAAAGTGACAAGTTACCTCTAAATGAATGTTGCACTTTTTTTTTTAACAATTCTCCTCATTAAGGATAACACACAGAGACTTCTCAATGCCAAAAACATATATATATATATATATATATATATATATATATATATATATAGTTTAAACACAATTATTTCCCACAAAATTACAAGTTACCTCTAAATGAATGTTGCACTTTTTTTTTTTTTTTTTAAACAATTCTCCTTCTCATTAAGGATAACACACAGGGACTTCCCTGGTGGTCCCCAGTGGTTAAGACTGCATGCACCCAATGCAGGGGGCGCAGGTTCAATCCATGGTTGGGAAAATCCTGCATTCTGCCAGAAAAAAAAAAAAAAAAAAGGTAACAGGCTGAGAACATAGCATTTCGGAGGTGTTGCCCTGAAATCAGTTCTCAGTCCTTTCCACTTCCCTCTCCTGTTCCTCATTCATGTGCTACAGGCTGGGACCCTGTGATTCGTACAAACCACACAGCAGCTGCCCTCTGCGCTGGGTGCCCTGCCTCCCACCTAACCTCTCTCCACCCGCTCTGCACATAGCTGCCTAGTTTATCCTACTAAACAACTTTTAATCTCTCATCTGTTCAAAAATATTTGGCAGCTTCTTTCCACCTGTGCCCATGTGTTACAGGACATTCACACGTGGAACGTACACGCAGCACTTTGCTTTGTACACATATGCATGTGTACACATCACACACAGAAAATCCTGTTCAACTAGTGAGGGAGTCTTCTCCTTTTAAAGATACACAAGCCCAAGAGATCGGAGTCCTTCTGATAGTCATTAGCTGCCCCTTTGCCTGGCCAGAGTTTACTTCTCTTGAGAATCCTCAGAGCTGCCTGGTGCGATGATGGAAAGAATGAGGCTTGGAGGCAGAAGTCCTGTATTCTGGCACTGGACCTGATCCTTCAAGACCAAGGGCAAGTTTTTACTAAAGACTCTAGCAATTTTTGCGATACTGATTTTGCTGTTCGCTTTTCCCTCCTTTGAGACATAAAGCTCTTTAGGAAACAGTCACCTTCTCTTAATTACTACATTTCTTTTAGATTCTCTCAAACATCCAAGGAGTCTTTTACTCAAACTACTTATAGCTTGAGGGAGAGCAGGAAAATATAGCTCCTTTTAACTTAGTGCCTATATATATAATATATATGTGTGTGTTTTAGTTTAAACATAATTATTTCCCACAAAGTGACAAGTTACCTCTAAATGAATGTTGCACTTTTTTTTTTAACAATTCTCCTCATTAAGGATAACACACAGAGACTTCTCAATGCCAAAAACATATATATATATATATATATATATATATATATATATATATATATATAGTTTAAACACAATTATTTCCCACAAAATTACAAGTTACCTCTAAATGAATGTTGCACTTTTTTTTTTTTTTTTAAACAATTCTCCTTCTCATTAAGGATAACACACAGGGACTTCCCTGGTGGTCCCCAGTGGTTAAGACTGCATGCACCCAATGCAGGGGGCGCAGGTTCAATCCATGGTTGGGAAAATCCTGCATTCTGCCAGAAAAAAAAAAAAAAAAAAGGTAACAGGCTGAGAACATAGCATTTCGGAGGTGTTGCCCTGAAATCAGTTCTCAGTCCTTTCCACTTCCCTCTCCTGTTCCTCATTCATGTGCTACAGGCTGGGACCCTGTGATTCGTACAAACCACACAGCAGCTGCCCTCTGCGCTGGGTGCCCTGCCTCCCACCTAACCTCTCTCCACCCGCTCTGCACATAGCTGCCTAGTTTATCCTACTAAACAACTTTTAATCTCTCATCTGTTCAAAAATATTTGGCAGCTTCTTTCCACCTGTGCCCATGTGTTACAGGACATTCACACGTGGAACGTACACGCAGCACTTTGCTTTGTACACATATGCATGTGTACACACATCACACACAGAAAATCCTGTTCAACTAGTGAGGGAGTCTTCTCCTTTTAAAGATACACAAGCCCAAGAGATCGGAGTCCTTCTGATAGTCATTAGCTGCCCCTTTGCCTGGCCAGAGTTTACTTCTCTCTTGAGAATCCTCAGAGCTGCCTGGTGCGATGATGGAAAGAATGAGGCTTGGAGGCAGAAGTCCTGTATTCTGGCACTGGACCTGATCCTTCAAGACCAAGGGCAAGTCACTAGACCACTCTTGGTTCAGTTTTCTTATCTGCAAAATGGACTCTAGCAACTTGATACAGTTGTAGAGATCAAATCAAAGATAATAATGTGGCAAAATTACTCCGAATGTTCTCAAGAAATAATCTGGGCTGCCCGGATGGAACGGAATCTGCCTACAATGCAGGAGACCTGGGTTCAATCCCTTGGTCAGGAAGATCCCCTGGAGAAGGGCATCACTACCCACTCCAGTATTCTTGCCTGGGAAATCCAATGGACAGAGGAGTCCATGGGTCACAAAGACTTGGACATGACTGAGTGACTTTCACCTCACGTAAAGATGTTGGTAGCAGCATTGACTGTAAAAGAAAGATGATAAGTAGCCTAAATGTCCATCAGAAGGAGGATGGGTAAATACATTGTGTAAATCTATTGTGGAATACTATGCAACTGTTAAAAAGAAAAGATAACTTGCTATGTATTATTACTGAATGATCCCGGGATGTGTTAAGTGGGGAAATGATAAGCCCTTCCCCCAGGGGACATTTGGCAACATCGGGAGATATCTTTGATTGTCATAACTGGGCTGGGGTGGAGTAGGGTGGATGCTTCTGGTAGTGGGCAGAGGGCAGAGATGCTGTGAAAAAAATTTACAGTGCAAAGATCAGCAAAAAATGATCAGGCCCCAAAATGTCAGTGGTATCATCGTTGGGAAACCCTGTCTCAAACTGCTTTCAT
Organism: Tragulus kanchil; assembly: GCA_022376925.1. NCBI lineage: Eukaryota > Metazoa > Chordata > Mammalia > Artiodactyla > Tragulidae > Tragulus > Tragulus kanchil. The sequence continues at coordinate 64,575,236 of JAIOJX010000027.1, forward strand.
GTTAAAGTTCATCGTGTCCCCCATAAGGATAAAGATTGCTCAGATGTGTCCAAACCACCGATGCCTCCTTACCACCCTTGAGTGGCTCGAGCTGCTTACAGGACAAAGGTGGCACTGTCATCCTCCCTGCCCCTCCTTCCGTTCCTCCCTGACGCATCCCATCCCTTCACCCACCACACACATTTGCACCACCCCACATGACCAGATGTCCCAAAGGCTGTGCAAACTTCCTCTTGAATGGCCTCCTTTCCAAGCCTGCCTGTGAAATGCTTGCTTCTTGTTTTTACATTCTGTGTATGGGGAGTAAATGCTTAATGGGTATGGTGTTTCCTTTTGGGATAAAAGAATGGGAACTCCATATAGATGATGGTTGCACGGTGATGGGAATGTACTAAATGCCAACAAATTGTGTACTTGATTTTTTTCTCTTTTTGTTAAAACTTTATGTTGAAATATAGCTGATTAACAGTGTTGTGATATTTTCAGTATTGTGATATTTTGCAAAGGCATACTTCTTTTTTTTTTTTTTTTTAAATGTGGACCATTTTATTGAATCTGTTACAATACTGTGTTTGGGGTTTTTGGCCCCAAGGTGTATGGGATCTTAGTTCCCCACCCAGGGATCAAACCTGCACACCTTGTTTTGGAAGGCAGCGTCTTAACACGGCACTGCCAGTGCTTTCTTAAAAGGACATGAACTTGGGCTTCCCTGGTGGTCCTGTGGGTAAGGACACCGCCTTGCAGTGCAAGTGGTGCCGATTCGATCCCTGGCCTGGGAAGATCCCACGGGCAGCGGAGCGGCTGGACCGATGTGTCCAGTTACCAAACCGGAGCTCTGGAGCGCATGTGCCCAGAGCTGGTGCTCTGTGACGACAGCGGCCACTGTGATGGGAGGCCCACATGGGCCAAAGAACAAAGATGGATGAAAACAGATAAATGAAAGCCCAATAGAAGTGGCCCGCCCGCCCCCCTCCGTCCCCAACCACCCCCCAAAAAAAAGGTGTGTTTTTTTTTTTTAAAAAAGGACATGAACTTGGATAAAGTGCTTACCTACCTGGTAAGCAGAACAAGTCACATCCCAAGGGGGGGAAGTGGGGCTGGAAGCAGAAAGTCTGTGAGGAAGGAAAATTTACCAAATCCTTTACCACTGGGAAAGTTACGCTTGGCATCTGGGTTCTATCAAATTAACACTTAACTCCAAGGAAACGTGGGCATTTGCCTTAGAGAAGTTCTTTATCCCAGGTGCTTTTTCTTTTATGTTGAAAAGGGGTAAATATTTAGCTTTACCACCACACACATTTGCACCACCCCACATGACCAGATGTCCCAAAGGCTGTGCAAACTTCCTCTTGAATGGCCTCCTTTCCAAGCCTGCCTGTGAAATGCTTGCTTCTTGTTTTTACATTCTGTGTATGGGGAGTAAATGCTTAATGGGTATGGTGTTTCCTTTTGGGATAAAAGAATGGGAACTCCATATAGATGATGGTTGCACGGTGATGGGAATGTACTAAATGCCAACAAATTGTGTACTTGATTTTTTTCTCTTTTTGTTAAAACTTTATGTTGAAATATAGCTGATTAACAGTGTTGTGATATTTTCAGTATTGTGATATTTTGCAAAGGCATACTTCTTTTTTTTTTTTTTTTTAAATGTGGACCATTTTATTGAATCTGTTACAATACTGTGTTTGGGGTTTTTGGCCCCAAGGTGTATGGGATCTTAGTTCCCCACCCAGGGATCAAACCTGCACACCTTGTTTTGGAAGGCAGCGTCTTAACACGGCACTGCCAGTGCTTTCTTAAAAGGACATGAACTTGGGCTTCCCTGGTGGTCCTGTGGGTAAGGACACCGCCTTGCAGTGCAAGTGGTGCCGATTCGATCCCTGGCCTGGGAAGATCCCACGGGCAGCGGAGCGGCTGGACCGATGTGTCCAGTTACCAAACCGGAGCTCTGGAGCGCATGTGCCCAGAGCTGGTGCTCTGTGACGACAGCGGCCACTGTGATGGGAGGCCCACATGGGCCAAAGAACAAAGATGGATGAAAACAGATAAATGAAAGCCCAATAGAAGTGGCCCGCCCGCCCCCCTCCGTCCCCAACCACCCCCCAAAAAAAAGGTGTGTTTTTTTTTTTTAAAAAAGGACATGAACTTGGATAAAGTGCTTACCTACCTGGTAAGCAGAACAAGTCACATCCCAAGGGGGGGAAGTGGGGCTGGAAGCAGAAAGTCTGTGAGGAAGGAAAATTTACCAAATCCTTTACCACTGGGAAAGTTACGCTTGGCATCTGGGTTCTATCAAATTAACACTTAACTCCAAGGAAACGTGGGCATTTGCCTTAGAGAAGTTCTTTATCCCAGGGATGGACCTATATTGTTGTCATTATTTGAATGTCATTGATTAATTAGGCTGTGAAACTTTATTTCAGCCTAAAACTCTCTGCATCTTTCTGTTGAAAATGGCAAAATTTTAGGGGTAAATTCACTGGTTTAGCATGTAAGCTTTTTTATTGCTTTTTCCCCTGACAAAATTAATATATATTTATTATAGAAATAAAGATCAAGTAGAAAAATAAAAACCACCTACTTCCCCAATATCCTATGATATGGCTGTTAATATTTAGCATGTTTTATCATTTTTAAAAAATATATAAGCCCGTGCATATATTTCATTGGGATGCTCTGGTATGTAATATCTTGTGACCAGGTTTTTTCATATAATACAGCATATACAGCCTCCCATGTCATTAAATTTTCTGCTGCAGCATTCTTTGCAATGGCTGCGTTGAATTTCATTATGCAGGTGGCCAACTCTTGACTGTTTTTAGTTTGAAGGCAGGTAAAGGGAATGGCAGAGGATAAGATGGTTAGATAGCATCACCGACTCAGTGGACATGAATTTGAGCAAGCTCCAGTAGACAGTGGAGAGCAGAGGAGCCTGGTATGCTGCAGTCCATGGGGTTGCAAAAAAGTCGAACACAACTTAGCAATTGAACAGCAACAAACACTAATCTTGTTGGGATTGTGAGGCAGGTGGAATCTTAGTCTCCCAAACAGGAATCGAACCCATACCCCCTGCACTGTAAGTGCAGAGTCTTAAATTAACCACTGGGCCATTAGGGAAGTAAAACATGCTTTTTTAAAATATATAGTGATTTCCCATTTTTATCCCATTATAAATAACTGAGCAACACTCCGTTTTTTCTTTTTAAAAATCTTAAAAGCAGGATACATTCTGCCAACTCCCAGACTCCTGTTATGTGTGCAACCTCCTCGTTTTGTTTCTGGGTGAGTGAGTGTATGTGTTTGCCTTTTTTTTTTTTTTTCTTTTCAGTTAAACCTAGGTGAACTCTCCAATTTGTCATGAAGAAACATGTAGGCTACTTGTTGTTGATTTGAGAAGGGAGCCCAGCGAGGAGGTGGAGTGTAGCGCGCACCACCTGAAATGGGCAGGGGGTGGTTTTACAGAAGCAGGGCTGAGTGGGGGAACTCAGTGACCTTCCCTGAAAGGTGCCTTCTAAAACCCTGTCTCGTGGTCCATAATGCTGTCCATTCTCTGGAACACTTCACCTCCTCTTCGTTGATTGAACAGCCATTCTCAATCCTTGTACGTATTAGAATCACCTGGGAGAGAAGTTTAAATACAGATATTGGATTGGCCAAATCACTCCCCATCTACTTCCCAATATCCTATGATATGGCTGTTAATATTTAGCATGTTTTATCATTTTTAAAAAATATATAAGCCCGTGCATATATTTCATTGGGATGCTCTGGTATGTAATATCTTGTGACCAGGTTTTTTCATATAATACAGCATATACAGCCTCCCATGTCATTAAATTTTCTGCTGCAGCATTCTTTGCAATGGCTGCGTTGAATTTCATTATGCAGGTGGCCAACTCTTGACTGTTTTTAGTTTGAAGGCAGGTAAAGGGAATGGCAGAGGATAAGATGGTTAGATAGCATCACCGACTCAGTGGACATGAATTTGAGCAAGCTCCAGTAGACAGTGGAGAGCAGAGGAGCCTGGTATGCTGCAGTCCATGGGGTTGCAAAAAAGTCGAACACAACTTAGCAATTGAACAGCAACAAACACTAATCTTGTTGGGATTGTGAGGCAGGTGGAATCTTAGTCTCCCAAACAGGAATCGAACCCATACCCCCTGCACTGTAAGTGCAGAGTCTTAAATTAACCACTGGGCCATTAGGGAAGTAAAACATGCTTTTTTAAAATATATAGTGATTTCCCATTTTTATCCCATTATAAATAACTGAGCAACACTCCGTTTTTTCTTTTTAAAAATCTTAAAAGCAGGATACATTCTGCCAACTCCCAGACTCCTGTTATGTGTGCAACCTCCTCGTTTTGTTTCTGGGTGAGTGAGTGTATGTGTTTGCCTTTTTTTTTTTTTTTCTTTTCAGTTAAACCTAGGTGAACTCTCCAATTTGTCATGAAGAAACATGTAGGCTACTTGTTGTTGATTTGAGAAGGGAGCCCAGCGAGGAGGTGGAGTGTAGCGCGCACCACCTGAAATGGGCAGGGGGTGGTTTTACAGAAGCAGGGCTGAGTGGGGGAACTCAGTGACCTTCCCTGAAAGGTGCCTTCTAAAACCCTGTCTCGTGGTCCATAATGCTGTCCATTCTCTGGAACACTTCACCTCCTCTTCGTTGATTGAACAGCCATTCTCAATCCTTGTGACGTATTAGAATCACCTGGGAGAGAGAAGTTTAAATACAGATATTGGATTGGCCAATAAGTTCATTCGGGTTTCCACTCACATCTCACTAAAAACCCTTTATTGGCCAACCCACTATGTATCTCTCTCTATATATGTATATGTATATCTATATATTTATATATTCCATTTCTGGGCTTTCCCAGTGGCTCAGCAGTAAAGGATCCACCCGTAGTACAAGAGGCACGAGAGACATGGGTTCCATCCCAGGGTCAAGAAGATCCCTGGAGAAGGGAGTGGCAACACATGCCAGTATTCTTGCCTGGAGAATTCCGTGGACTGTGGAGCCTGGCGGGCTCCGGTCCCATGAATCGCAGAGTTGGAACGGGACTAAAGCAGCCGAGCACACACGCACATTCCATTTCTACCCCCAAGAAGTCTCAATCCAGTTGCACTGGGGTGGAGGCCCCATGTCGGAATTTCTGGTAAACTCTCTAGGTGATTCTAGCCTGTTGCCAGGGCTGGGCGCCTCTGCTTGCTGGCTTCCTGTCCTCCAGCGGGGCCGGCATCACTAGCCTGGCTCTTCAGGTCACAGGCTGCTTCAGGCTGCTCTCAGGGAGTCCCCGTTCCCCCTGGGCTCTCCAGAGTCATCCGCAGCTGTTTCCAAAACGCTGACGCAGGGAGGAAACTGGTATCCCGGCTCACCCAGTGACGAGGCTGGATGATCCGCATTTCATTGCAGCAGCATCCACCTCCCCAGACAGTCAATTAGCCACAGACTCAGCAGACCTGCCTGAAGGAGCTCTTGCAGGGCTGAGCTTTCAGTGCCCAGAAGAAATCATGTAGTTACGCAAAACTATATTCACATCGGGGAAAAGCATCTTGCTTTAGGTCACAGTATCTGTTTAATGGAGAAAGGGGGCCTCGCCTTGAACCTGGAACGTGGTGGTACCCAGACAGATGGAGAAGAGGGGGGAGCATGACTCAGATTCTGGGGGTGCAGCCAGCCAAGGAGGAGGGAGCATTGCCCCAGACTTAGAAGATACGGGTTTGAATCTCATCTCGACTTCTGCCTAAAACCTAATATTACTTTATAAATTATTTGTGACGTATTAGAATCACCTGGAGAGAGAAGTTTAAATACAGATATTGGATTGGCCAATAAGTTCATTCGGGTTTCCACTCACATCTCACTAAAACCCTTTATTGGCCAACCCACTATGTATCTCTCTTATATGTATATGTATATCTATATATTTATATATTCCATTTCTGGGCTTTCCCAGTGGCTCAGCAGTAAAGGATCCACCCGTAGTACAAGAGGCACGAAAACATGGGTTCCATCCCAGGGTCAAGAAGATCCCTGGAGAAGGGAGTGGCAACACATGCCAGTATTCTTGCCTGGAGAATTCCGTGGACTGTGGAGCCTGGCGGGCTCCGGTCCCATGAATCGCAGAGTTGGAACGGGACTAAAGCAGCCGAGCACACACGCACATTCCATTTCTACCCCCAAGAAGTCTCAATCCAGTTGCACTGGGGTGGAGGCCCCATGTCGGAATTTCTGGTAAACTCTCTAGGTGATTCTAGCCTGTTGCCAGGGCTGGGCGCCTCTGCTTGCTGGCTTCCTGTCCTCCAGCGGGGCCGGCATCACTAGCCTGGCTCTTCAGGTCACAGGCTGCTTCAGGCTGCTCTCAGGGAGTCCCCGTTCCCCCTGGGCTCTCCAGAGTCATCCGCAGCTGTTTCCAAAACGCTGACGCAGGGAGGAAACTGGTATCCCGGCTCACCCCGAGTGACGAGGCTGGATGATCCGCATTTCATTGCAGCAGCATCCACCTCCCCAGACAGTCAATTAGCCACAGACTCAGCAGACCTGCCTGAAGGAGCTCTTGCAGGGCTGAGCTTTCAGTGCCCAGAAGAAATCATGTAGTTACGCAAAACTATATTCACATCGGGGAAAAGCATCTTGCTTTAGGTCACAGTATCTGTTTAATGGAGAAAGGGGGCCTCGCCTTGAACCTGGAACGTGGTGGTACCCAGACAGATGGAGAAGAGGGGGGAGCATGACTCAGATTCTGGGGGTGCAGCCAGCCAAGGAGGAGGGAGCATTGCCCCAGACTTAGAAGATACGGGTTTGAATCTCATCTCGACTTCTGCCTAGCAACATGGCCTTGTAACAGTTAATCCAGCTAATGATCAGTTCTCTCTGTATAAATTAGAGTTGAAGGGACCTCCCTGATGGTCCAGTGGCTAAGACTCCATGCTCCCAGTGCCAGGGGCCCGAGTTGGATCCTTGGTTAGGGAACTAGATTTTGGACCCTTGGTTAGGGAACTAGATCCTGCATGCCACAAGTAAAGATCCCACATGCCACAGTTAAGACCCAGCACAGCCAAGTAAACAAACAAATATCTTTAAAGTGAAGATAGAGATGGCTTCCATGATTATGTCATAATTATATTCTAAATATATTGTCAGGGTTATGGGAGGTAATGCTCATAAGTATATTAACAGAGGCAGGGGTGCAGAGCTGACCTGACAGAAGAGGTTTCTGTTTGTACTAATGGTCAGAAACCAGGCCTCCTAGGCCTCCTTAGCCCCCTCTTTTGCAGAGATAGGGAAGGAGAGCCCATTCACAGAGGGCTGGCAGCCATCTGTAATTCTAAGGACAGCTCAGGGCAAGAAGAAATGTGAGCTTCTGGGGACTTCTCTGGGCATTCCGTGGTTATGACTCCTCGCTTCTACCGCAGGGGGCTTGGGTTCCGTCCCTGATCAGGGAATGAAGACCCCACATGCTACATGGCACAGCCAAATAAATAAATAAAGCTTCTGAGAGTGGCATAGAGAAGCTCATGACTTTTTCCCATGTAATTAGCATTAAGAATGAGACTGATGGAGGGAAGGGATAGTTAGGGAGTTTGGGATGGACGTGTACACACTGCTGTATTTAACATGGATGCCAGCCAGGAACTACTGTGTAGCACTGGGAACTGTGTTCAGTGTCATGTAGCCGCCTGAGTGGGAGGGGAATTTCGGGGGAGAATGCGTGCGTGCGTGCTAAGTCACTTCAGTTGTGTCTGACTTTTGCGACCTCATGGACTGTAGCCTTCTGGATTCCTCCGTCCATGGGATTCTCCAGGCAAGAATACAAGAATGGGTTGCCATGCCCTCCTCCCCCGGGATCAAACCTGCATCTCTTCTGTCTCCTGCATTGGCAGGTGGGCTCTTTGCAACTGGCACCATCTGAAGATACGGGTTTGAATCTCATCTCGACTTCTGCCTAGCAACATGGCCTTGTAACAGTTAATCCAGCTAATGATCAGTTCTCTCTGTATAAATTAGAGTTGAAGGGACCTCCCTGATGGTCCAGTGGCTAAGACTCCATGCTCCCAGTGCCAGGGGCCCGAGTTGGATCCTTGGTTAGGGAACTAGATTTTGGACCCTTGGTTAGGGAACTAGATCCTGCATGCCACAAGTAAAGATCCCACATGCCACAGTTAAGACCCAGCACAGCCAAGTAAACAAACAAATATCTTTAAAGTGAAGATAGAGATGGCTTCCATGATTATGTCATAATTATATTCTAAATATATTGTCAGGGTTATGGGAGGTAATGCTCATAAGTATATTAACAGAGGCAGGGGTGCAGAGCTGACCTGACAGAAGAGGTTTCTGTTTGTACTAATGGTCAGAAACCAGGCCTCCTAGGCCTCCTTAGCCCCCTCTTTTGCAGAGATAGGGAAGGAGAGCCCATTCACAGAGGGCTGGCAGCCATCTGTAATTCTAAGGACAGCTCAGGGCAAGAAGAAATGTGAGCTTCTGGGGACTTCTCTGGGCATTCCGTGGTTATGACTCCTCGCTTCTACCGCAGGGGGCTTGGGTTCCGTCCCTGATCAGGGAATGAAGACCCCACATGCTACATGGCACAGCCAAATAAATAAATAAAGCTTCTGAGAGTGGCATAGAGAAGCTCATGACTTTTTCCCATGTAATTAGCATTAAGAATGAGACTGATGGAGGGAAGGGATAGTTAGGGAGTTTGGGATGGACGTGTACACACTGCTGTATTTAACATGGATGCCAGCCAGGAACTACTGTGTAGCACTGGGAACTGTGTTCAGTGTCATGTAGCCGCCTGAGTGGGAGGGGAATTTCGGGGGAGAATGCGTGCGTGCGTGCTAAGTCACTTCAGTTGTGTCTGACTTTTGCGACCTCATGGACTGTAGCCTTCTGGATTCCTCCGTCCATGGGATTCTCCAGGCAAGAATACAAGAATGGGTTGCCATGCCCTCCTCCAGGGCATCTTCCCAACCCAGGGATCAAACCTGCATCTCTTCTGTCTCCTGCATTGGCAGGTGGGCTCTTTGCAACTGGCACCATCTGCGAGCCTTTGGGGGAGAATAGATACATATAAATTGTGTGTCCATTGAATGGCTGAGTAGTCCATTCATATATCCCAATACAAAATAAAAAATTTTTTAAAAAAAGACTGAAGTTTTTAGTGAAAATTAAAATCTGAAACCTATTATGGATTTAATTCACCTGTGCCGCATCTAGCTTGCCTCTATTAGCCATCTGTGAAGGGGCTGGTTTTCATGTCTCTTTGCTCTCAGTCGTATGTCCATGTCCCCAGAGGGGAGATTTTCTTAATTTCTGCATCAGTGAATCCCTCCTTCAAACAACGAGATGCACCTCCAGGGATGTGGTTTTTGTTCCCTGCAGGATCAAGTTATCTCCTAAGAATGAGTCTCTGGTGCTCAGCACCACCAATCCGCCATTCTGTGCACCCCTGATCTGCCCTAGGGAGATGCCTCTGAGCAAGGGAAGTATCCCGGAGCAGAGGGTTCTCTGGGGACTCCAGCCTCCTGGGCCTGGGTTTCCTAAGAAGGCTCCTTGGGCAGGTGGGACTTTGCCCTTGGTGTGGGTGGACCCACGGGGACTACTGTCGGGGGTGGGTCTGAGCTGCAGGAATCTTTTAGGAACAGATCTCCCAGAAACATGAGAGCCATCCAGAGATGAAAACCGGAAGACCTCTCATTGAAATGCTTTGGTCCATGAAATCCAATCCGTACCAGATTTACTTCTTCTAGCTGGGTAAGTGCCGATGGCTGTGGTTGGCTGGAAAGAAGACCGACAGCATCCGAGGAGGCGGCCTGGAAAGAGCCTGGGTCTGGGGGACAGAGAGACCTGTGCTGGGTTTTATTTCTTTATGTGAACCATTTTTAAAGTCTTTACTGAATTTGTTACAGTCTTGCTTTGTTTTATGTTTTGGTTTTCTTGGCCTTGAGACATGTGGGATCCTGCGGATCGAATCCTTGTTACAAAATCCCCCTGGGCCCTTATGCTTTTACTAGAAGCTCTGTTGGATCGTACTTTGTAAGCTATTACTGGTGGGTGACTTGCCAAAGTTTTTTATGGGTTCCATGCCCTCCTCCAGGGCATCTTCCCAACCCAGGGATCAAACCTGCATCTCTTCTGTCTCCTGCATTGGCAGGTGGGCTCTTTGCAACTGGCACCATCTGCGAGCCTTTGGGGGAGAATAGATACATATAAATTGTGTGTCCATTGAATGGCTGAGTAGTCCATTCATATATCCCAATACAAAATAAAAAATTTTTTAAAAAAAGACTGAAGTTTTTAGTGAAAATTAAAATCTGAAACCTATTATGGATTTAATTCACCTGTGCCGCATCTAGCTTGCCTCTATTAGCCATCTGTGAAGGGGCTGGTTTTCATGTCTCTTTGCTCTCAGTCGTATGTCCATGTCCCCAGAGGGGAGATTTTCTTAATTTCTGCATCAGTGAATCCCTCCTTCAAACAACGAGATGCACCTCCAGGGATGTGGTTTTTGTTCCCTGCAGGATCAAGTTATCTCCTAAGAATGAGTCTCTGGTGCTCAGCACCACCAATCCGCCATTCTGTGCACCCCTGATCTGCCCTAGGGAGATGCCTCTGAGCAAGGGAAGTATCCCGGAGCAGAGGGGTCTCGGGGGGCCCCAGCCTCCTGGGCCTGGGTTTCCCAAGAAGGCTCCTTGGGCAGGTGGGACTTTGCCCGTGGTGTGGGTGGACCCACGGGGACTACTGTCGGGGGTGGGTCTGAGCTGCAGGAATCTTTTAGGAACAGATCTCCCAGAAACATGAGAGCCATCCAGAGATGAAAACCGGAAGACCTCTCATTGAAATGCTTTGGTCCATGAAATCCAATCCGTACCAGATTTACTTCTTCTAGCTGGGTAAGTGCCGATGGCTGTGGTTGGCTGGAAAGAAGACCGACAGCATCCGAGGAGGCGGCCTGGAAAGAGCCTGGGTCTGGGGGACAGAGAGACCTGTGCTGGGTTTTATTTCTTTATGTGAACCATTTTTAAAGTCTTTACTGAATTTGTTACAGTCTTGCTTTGTTTTATGTTTTGGTTTTCTTGGCCTTGAGACATGTGGGATCCTGCGGGATCGAACCTACACCGTTGCATTGGAGGGCAAAGCCTTAACCCCTGGGCCATCCGGGAAGCCCCACTTCACTGCATTTTAAACTAGAAGCTCTTTTGTTGGATCGTACTTTGTAAGCTATTACTGGTGGGTGACTGCAAAGTTTGACAGTCATCTCAAAAGTCACTCTGTGATACTTTTCAATTTCGAGAATACAAAGACCCAGAAAAGCAGGCTGATTTATTTTTGATGAGCAAGTACCACTGATGTATTTCACTTGAGGTGATGAATACATACTGCTGACAAACTGTTACCATCTCCTGCCTTAACCACCATTTTTTCACAGTGATCTAAAATATATTTTTCGAACACAGAGCTTTACATTTCAGATCAATAAAGGCAAATTCATACATTAAACCAATCTGACAGCAAGAGAATCTTTCTCTTCCTTCATGGAATGAGACCAGGGTCACCCAGTCTAAATGCTGGTAAGAACTTTGCCTCGGTTAATTAATCAGCTAACCAGACCTCTGTGTGGAGTTCAGTTCTTATCAGTAGAGACTAAAGCTTTTGATAGAACAATGTCCACATGAAAAGGACATCTGAATCCCTCAGATGTGCTTCAGAACTTCTTTTAATTAAAAGTGTTTTTAATATGTAACCCACATTTCTGATTTTTTTTTTTTTCTAAAAATGAAGCTTTTAAAAAAGATGAAAAAAAAAAAAAAAGAAATAAACAAAAAAAAAAAAAATGAAGCTTTTACTATTGTAGCTTCAGTTCCAAGTAAGTTCCAAGGGCTGATCAGCCCTAAGGCCTTGAGCAAGTTCAGTTACGCCTCAGATTTTGTACAGACAACCCCAAAGAGTTAAGAGCTGTAGTCCCCACACAGGGCAGACCTAGGACTCTGAGGTCACCATCATTCGACGACCTGCTCTGCGTTCTCCATCCTCCCTGTGCAAAGGTCTGGGCCTAGAGTCACACCTAGTCCCTCCCCTGCACCACCCCAACTGGTGTGAAGAACATGAAGAGATCAGTACACAAAACAGCATGAACCATTTTAAAGTCTTTACTGAATTTGTTACAGTCTTGCTTTGTTTTATGTTTTGGTTTTCTTGGCCTTGAGACATGTGGGATCCTGCGGATCGAACCTACACCGTTGCATTGGAGGGCAAAGCCTTAACCCCTGGGCCATCCGGGAAGCCCCACTTCACTGCATTTTAAACTAGAAGCTCTTTTGTTGGATCGTACTTTGTAAGCTATTACTGGTGGGTGACTGCAAAGTTTGACAGTCATCTCAAAAGTCACTCTGTGATACTTTTCAATTTCGAGAATACAAAGACCCAGAAAAGCAGGCTGATTTATTTTTGATGAGCAAGTACCACTGATGTATTTCACTTGAGGTGATGAATACATACTGCTGACAAACTGTTACCATCTCCTGCCTTAACCACCATTTTTTCACAGTGATCTAAAATATATTTTTCGAACACAGAGCTTTACATTTCAGATCAATAAAGGCAAATTCATACATTAAACCAATCTGACAGCAAGAGAATCTTTCTCTTCCTTCATGGAATGAGACCAGGGTCACCCAGTCTAAATGCTGGTAAGAACTTTGCCTCGGTTAATTAATCAGCTAACCAGACCTCTGTGTGGAGTTCAGTTCTTATCAGTAGAGACTAAAGCTTTTGATAGAACAATGTCCACATGAAAAGGACATCTGAATCCCTCAGATGTGCTTCAGAACTTCTTTTAATTAAAAGTGTTTTTAATATGTAACCCACATTTCTGATTTTTTTTTTTTTCTAAAAATGAAGCTTTTAAAAAAGATGAAAAAAAAAAAAAAAAGAAATAAACAAAAAAAAAAAAAATGAAGCTTTTACTATTGTAGCTTCAGTTCCAAGTCAGTTCCAAGTGCTGATCAGCTCTAAGGCCTTGAGCAAGTTCAGTTACGCTCTCAGATTTTTGTACAGACAACCCCAAAGAGTTAAGAGCTGTAGTCCCCACACAGGGCAGACCTAGGACTCTGAGGTCACCATCATTCGACGACCTGCTCTGCGTTCTCCATCCTCCCTGTGCAAAGGTCTGGGCCTAGAGTCACACCTAGTCCCTCCCCTGCACCACCCCAACTGGTGTGAAGAACATGAAGAGATCAGTACACAAAACAGCATGAACTGGGTCATCGCAACCGAGCAAAAACTTTCGCTCTGGATTTATTCATTTATCAGACATCCCATAAAGCACCGGTGGCTCAGTGGTAAAGAATCCGCCTGCCGATGCAGGAGACCCCTGAGTCGGGAAGATCCCCCAGAGAAGCAAATGGAAACCCACTCCTGTATTCTTGCCTGGGAAGTCCCGTGGACAGAGGAGCCTGGTGGGCTACAGTCCATGGGTTTGCAAAATATTTGGACATGACTGAGCGTGCTCACATGCAGTCAGACGCTATGTGCCTAGACCTTTCCTAGATCTCGGTGTTAGCAAGTGCAAGGCAGACTTAAGACAGACTCTTTCTTGTGCTTCTGGACAACTCCCCTTGTATACACGCAGTGCACACAACCAGCCAAACCCAACAGCAGATACTTTTTTTAAAGAAAGGATAGAATTAAGATTTTGGTGGGAAAGGAACAGACTATAACCCTGCAAACAAAGAAGTCAGTAAGAGGAGTTCAGATGGTGACCAGTGAGACGCCAAAAAGAAGGCCAGTGAAAGAGTGACTAGAGAACACAATTTGGAGACATTTTTGTTTTCGTTTGTTTCACTGTCTGCATTTTCCAAGTTTGCCACTATGAAGCTGTATTCATTTAGTAATCAGAATGAAATTACCCCACAGAGTATACAAGTCAGACAGCAGGAAAATGGGGAGAGGTGGCTGGTGAGAGCTTTTGCAGCCTGTCGTCACGGTGTTGGTCTGTAACGAGACGGGCCGCACAGGGAGCAGGAGCCCGCCTTCTCGGTGCCTGTTTACCTCCTGCCTGTTCACCCAGCGCCAGAGTGGCTCCCATGGGCCGTGATCAAAACATGAGTTCATCGTGCTTGGTTTCCCCAGGGAGAACAACCCAGCCCTGCCTGGAACTGCGTGTCCCCCTCTCCGGGGAAATGTCCTCAGGCTCTAGAAAGTCTCTCCTGGCCAACCAGCCGGAGGACGCCTGGCCTGGGACCTCTGTCGGCTTCCCAGCAGATGGATGGGTCTGGGGAGGCCTGTGAGGTCTGGTCTGAGGGGTAAACAACACATGGGCCTGTTTTTTCCATCTGGGTTTAACCCCATTCCAGTTGACTCTTCAGCAGTGGACCGTGTGCTATAGCCACAGGCCCTCAGCCAAGAGGGGGGAGCTCCGACCACAGAGGGGGAAGGAGGTGCCAGGGGCATATCTGCCTCCAGCTGGGGCCACGGGGAGGGCAGGTTCCAGCCAGGAGGCCTGAGCCAGGCGGAAGCACCCAGGTCTAGGGTGAGGATCGGGAGTGAGCACTGACTCCAAAGCAAAAGTTAGACATGAGCCCTGGGGACGTGCTGAGGGATGAAGGATGAGGCCTTTCTGGGACCCACTCGGTCAGTCAGTCAGTCAGTCCAGGGAGGGGAAGAGCTCCAGCGGACTTCCAGCCCCCACAACAGCGCTCCCTCCACCCCACCCCTGGGGCTCCCGCTTCCTGCTGCCGACACTGGCTCTGTACCCAGGTGGGCTTGAAGGGGCCCGCTATCTAAAAGCGCTGTGTAGTCCAGCTACCACGCTAAGAGCACTTAGATGAGCCTATACCGTGACTTGCTGTAGATTAAAAACAGATTCCTTTTTAAAAGCCTGGAAGACATATGCTCAGATATTCACATTGATTGCCTCAGCTAATGGACTATGGGAGAGACTTTTTTCTCCATCATACATTCCTAGTTTTTTAATTAAATTATAAATTGGCCAAGCAGAACTGATATAAATGCTTGCTGGAAGATTCCGAGGATGCGAGGCACGTGGAATGAAACCTGAGGGCTACCTGGCTCATGGCCCCAGGGCCACTCCCCTATCCCACGGTGACTGCTGATAAAGTGTGGTGTCTAATACTTGCATTGTTTTAATGTTAAAAAGAGAAAAGTTTCAGGAATGAATACTGCATGGGCTAGGGAGCACAGAAAGTTCTCAAGGACAGTTGTTGATCTGAGAGTCAGACAGGCAGGCAGAGGCCACTGGGCCCTGGCCCTTACGGTGGCCCTCTTGCCCAGTGCATTCCTGCGACAGTCCCAAGGAGACCTTCTCCTCTCACCCAGAAACCTCTCCCAGCTTGACAGGCAGCTGTGTACAAGGGGATCCTTGTTCAAATGTCCCTGAATTCAAAACAGATTGGGAAATATGTGGAAGATGCTCCATCCAATGAGAAGATAGGAATGTGGGCTAATCTCCCCGCCGGCCACTCACTCCCCCAGCTCCTGACCTCTGCCTCCCACTTGGCCCCAGCAGGCAGATTCATGCAGAGAAGGAGTCTTCTGACTGGTTAGCCTGGTGCTACCAGCAGCCATGAAGAAAATAAAAGCAGTTTAGCGGTCCGTCCATCATTCCCAGGGGGGTCCCCCAAAGGATCTGGCCAGCCTCAGGGCTCCAGGGTCCCAGCCACCTGCCAGCATCTTCGGGGCCTGTGGTTGTCATGACGATGAATCAGCCCTGGGCAGGGCTCTTCTCCCTGGTTCCAGAGAACCAGGGAACCCAGCGAGGCCCCAGTAGCAAGAGCTGCTCCTGGTGCGCCTTCAGAATTTGCTCCCCTGGTGCTTAAAGCCCTCTTTTTAAATTTTAGGCAGGAAAAAAAATCAGAGAGAAAAACTGGAGACCTAAATACCAGGGATAAAAAATAGGAAAGCACATAAGTGATGGTCTATACCTATTCTACAGCCACTAAAAAAATAATATGTACAAAGAGTCTTTTATAACAGAAATATTTTCCTCAGCAAATATAAAATGGGTTAGCAAGAAAATGTACCTCGAAGAGAGGGCTTGGCGGTGCATTAAGTTTAGGAAATACCATGTCCCTGGCAACCCACGCCAGTGTTCTTGCCTGGGAAATCCCATGGACAGAGGAGCCTGGCTGGGTACAGTTCATGGGGTTGCAAAGAGTCGGACACATGTGAAGCGACCAAGCATGAGCACCCTCCTCGCACAGATGCATGTTGGATGTCAGTGTGGTAAAGGTTCTGACAAGTCTCACAATCAAGCAACTGTATTTAGCTTTATTTAAGTCAGTTTTTCTGGATCTGTTTGCACAATTTTCGAGACCTCTTTCCCGACTACAGAGGCCACTGGGCCCTGGCCTCACGGTGGCCCTCTTGCCCAGTGCATTCCTGCGACAGTCCCAAGGAGACCTTCTCCTCTCACCCAGAAACCTCTCCCAGCTTGACAGGCAGCTGTGTACAAGGGGATCCTTGTTCAAATGTCCCTGAATTCAAAACAGATTGGGAAATATGTGGAAGATGCTCCATCCAATGAGAAGATAGGAATGTGGGCTAATCTCCCCGCCGGCCACTCACTCCCCCAGCTCCTGACCTCTGCCTCCCACTTGGCCCCAGCAGGCAGATTCATGCAGAGAAGGAGTCTTCTGACTGGTTAGCCTGGTGCTACCAGCAGCCATGAAGAAAATAAAAGCAGTTTAGCGGTCCGTCCATCATTCCCAGGGGGGTCCCCCAAAGGATCTGGCCAGCCTCAGGGCTCCAGGGTCCCAGCCACCTGCCAGCATCTTCGGGGCCTGTGGTTGTCATGACGATGAATCAGCCCTGGGCAGGGCTCTTCTCCCTGGTTCCAGAGAACCAGGGAACCCAGCGAGGCCCCAGTAGCAAGAGCTGCTCCTGGTGCGCCTTCAGAATTTGCTCCCCTGGTGCTTAAAGCCCTCTTTTTAAATTTTAGGCAGGAAAAAAAATCAGAGAGAAAAACTGGAGACCTAAATACCAGGGATAAAAAATAGGAAAGCACATAAGTGATGGTCTATACCTATTCTACAGCCACTAAAAAAATAATATGTACAAAGAGTCTTTTATAACAGAAATATTTTCCTCAGCAAATATAAAATGGGTTAGCAAGAAAATGTACCTCGAAGAGAGGGCTTGGCGGTGCATTAAGTTTAGGAAATACCATGTCCCTGGCAACCCACGCCAGTGTTCTTGCCTGGGAAATCCCATGGACAGAGGAGCCTGGCTGGGTACAGTTCATGGGGTTGCAAAGAGTCGGACACATGTGAAGCGACCAAGCATGAGCACCCTCCTCGCACAGATGCATGTTGGATGTCAGTGTGGTAAAGGTTCTGACAAGTCTCACAATCAAGCAACTGTATTTAGCTTTATTTAAGTCAGTTTTTCTGGATCTGTTTGACAACAGAGCTCTTTCCTGTGAAGACCTCTTTCCCGACTACAGGAACGAGACACGGTCCCTCTGCCTCCCTTTCTCCCTGTTGGGTGGTCACTGTGGGGGCTGCCCACACCTCCTGGGAGGCCACGGGGGTGCCTGCAACAGGGGGACTGCATTTCCCACCTCGTCCCACCCCTGATTCCCATCCCGTGGCCTGGCACTGGCGAGTCTGCAGTAAGAGTTTTTTGGATTGGGTTGAATTACAGTCCATGTTTGTTTCCAATTTAGATATGGATGATCTGACTTTTCATTCCTTCTTCTTTAAATTCTGCTGTTACTGTTAGTCTTCAAGTCATGCCTGACTCTTTTCGACCCCATGAACTGTAGCCCACCAGGCTCTGTCCGTGGGATTTCCAGTAAGAATCCTGAAGTGGACTGCCATTTTCTTCTCCACTTCTTTAAATGGTGTTTATCATAAGAAAGGAGCACTAGGTCAATCCCAACAACTGTCATTAATCTATCTCCAATAAGGGATTAATCACTGATGGGCCAGGAGCCAGGTACATCAAGTGGCCTTCCTGATATTGCAGTGTGATGAGCCCAGCACTTTCCCATCTGGACCTTGGACCACGCCGGCCGCTGGCCTGGCTCTGCCTCAGCACTTTCCCACTTCCTTACCCGGGCAGCTCCTTTGGGACTCAGTGTAAATGCCATTTCATTAGGGAGCACTTCCCCGATTCTGTCATGTATTAACGCCATCACACACTTTCATAGACATTTTTTACCACCTGTCACAGATCCTGATTAGGTGTTCATTTGTTTAGTCTCTCTACAGCCACTAAAAAAATAATATGTACAAAGAGTCTTTTATAACAGAAATATTTTCCTCAGCAAATATAAAATGGGTTAGCAAGAAAATGTACCTCGAAGAGAGGGCTTGGCGGTGCATTAAGTTTAGGAAATACCATGTCCCTGGCAACCCACGCCAGTGTTCTTGCCTGGGAAATCCCATGGACAGAGGAGCCTGGCTGGGTACAGTTCATGGGGTTGCAAAGAGTCGGACACATGTGAAGCGACCAAGCATGAGCACCCTCCTCGCACAGATGCATGTTGGATGTCAGTGTGGTAAAGGTTCTGACAAGTCTCACAATCAAGCAACTGTATTTAGCTTTATTTAAGTCAGTTTTTCTGGATCTGTTTGACAACAGAGCTCTTTCCTGTGAAGACCTCTTTCCCGACTACAGGAACGAGACACGGTCCCTCTGCCTCCCTTTCTCCCTGTTGGGTGGTCACTGTGGGGGCTGCCCACACCTCCTGGGAGGCCACGGGGGTGCCTGCAACAGGGGGACTGCATTTCCCACCTCGTCCCACCCCTGATTCCCATCCCGTGGCCTGGCACTGGCGAGTCTGCAGTAAGAGTTTTTTGGATTGGGTTGAATTACAGTCCATGTTTGTTTCCAATTTAGATATGGATGATCTGACTTTTCATTCCTTCTTCTTTAAATTCTGCTGTTACTGTTAGTCTTCAAGTCATGCCTGACTCTTTTCGACCCCATGAACTGTAGCCCACCAGGCTCTGTCCGTGGGATTTAGTAAGAATCCTGAAGTGGACTGCCATTTTCTTCTCCACTTCTTTAAATGGTGTTTATCATAAGAAAGGAGCACTAGGTCAATCCCAACAACTGTCATTAATCTATCTCCAATAAGGGATTAATCACTGATGGGCCAGGAGCCAGGTACATCAAGTGGCCTTCCTGATATTGCAGTGTGATGAGCCCAGCACTTTCCCATCTGGACCTTGGACCACGCCGGCCGCTGGCCTGGCTCTGCCTCAGCACTTTCCCACTTCCTTACCCGGGCAGCTCCTTTGGGACTCAGTGTAAATGCCATTTCATTAGGGAGCACTTCCCCGATTCTGTCATGTATTAACGCCATCACACACTTTCATAGACATTTTTTACCACCTGTCACAGATCCTGATTAGGTGTTCATTTGTTTAGTCTCTCTAGGTATGAAACTATAAAATCCTTGAGGGCAGGGAGCTCATTGGTTTTGTTCAGCATAGGATGCCCAGAACTCAGCCCAGTGTCTGGTACATAGCAAGCCAACGTATGTTTGTTCAGCAAATGAGCTTGGTATTTCTCAGATCACTCAGCCAATACTTTGGTATGTACCGTGTGTGCATACGCAGTCGTGTCTGACTCTTTGCAACCCCATGGACTGTAGCCTGCCAGGCACCTCTGTCCATAGAATTTTCAAGGCAAGAATAGTGGAGTGGGTTCCACTTCCTGCTCCAGGGGATTGTCCAGACTGAGTGATGGAACCGCTGTCTCCTACCCTGGCAGGCAGGTTTTTACAATGGGCACCTGGGAAGCTGGAAAGCTCTTGGTGTGTCACAGCTTAAATAAGCTCATCAGATTTTCCCAGGCCTTCCCTGGTAGCTCAACAGTAAAGAATTCACGTGCAATGCAGGAGATGCAGGTTCGATCCCTGGGTCGGGAAGATCCCCTGAAGAAGGAAATGGCAACTCACTCCAGTTTTCTTGCCTGGGAGATCCCATAGACAGAGGAGCCTGATGAGTTACTTTCCATGGGTGGCAAAAGAGTCAGGCATGACTTAGCAACTTAACAACAATAACAATTTTCCCATCTGTAAAATGGGTAGAAAAGAGAAAGGAAATTGAATTAGAAACATAAATCCTGAAACCTTAGATGGTAAAATATATATAAACCCAATCAGGAGCTTGAGATTGGGGAGGGGCTCTGCCCCTCGTAGTCACCCAGGGACTCAGGATGGCAGCATCTCTATGGTCTTCAATGAGTGGCTTTTCCAAAGCTGTCCTTGGAGTTGACATACAGGTGTCAGGTGCAAGAGATGGAGGACTCAGGGATGTTTTTAAGGGCCAGGCCTGGAAATGAAACACATCACAATCACCCATGGTCACCTGACCAAAAGCTAGTCACAGGGCAACATCCAAGGGAAGCTGGGAAATATATCTAGGTACCCAAGAGTCGAAGTAAAATGAGTTTAGTGAAAAGCTAGCTTGTCGCTGCCACAGAAGTTCATATACTGAGTGGGTTTAGAGTAGGGTTAGCAAACTATAACCCACAGACCAGTAACTGTCAGCCCCTGTTTTTCATAAAGTTTTTTGTTTTTGTTTTTTAAATTTTGCCTGCTTTTATTGATTGTTTATTCATTCACCTTCATACATCTTCATTCTTTGGCCTGCGTGGACCTCCCATTGCAGTGGCCTCACTCACTGCAGAGCACTGGCTCTGGGCGCATACACTCCAGAGCGCTGACTCATAATTGGACACACTGGTCCAGCCGCTCCATGGCATGTGGGATCTTCCCTGGCCAGGGATAGAACTGATGCCCCTTGCACTGCAAGGCTGACTGTTTACCCACTGGACCACCAGGGAAGCCCTTTCATAAAGTTTTATTGAAGTACAGTCATACACCTTTGTGTATGGTCTATAGCCTCTTTGTGCTACAACAACAGAGCTAAGGAGTTGCAACAGAGTTCACGTGGGCTGCAGAGAGCTGAGATGACCAGCATTATTATTAGTAGTACTAGTTGCAGATCATTTATTTTTTAAAAGA
Organism: Tragulus kanchil; assembly: GCA_022376925.1. Classification (NCBI taxonomy): domain Eukaryota; kingdom Metazoa; phylum Chordata; class Mammalia; order Artiodactyla; family Tragulidae; genus Tragulus; species Tragulus kanchil. The sequence continues at coordinate 64,596,246 of JAIOJX010000027.1, forward strand.
TGTTTTAAATTTTCATTTATGTACTTTTTGGCTGTGCCAGGTCTTTGTTGCTGCTGACAGGCGTTCTCTAGGCTTGGTGAGAGGGGGCCACTCTAGTTCAGGTGTGCCGATTCTCATTACGGTGGCTTCTCTCGTTGTGGAGCACGAGCTGTATGCACGCAGGCTCCATAACTGTGGCACGTGGGCTTAGTGGCCCCATGGCGTGTGGGATCTTCCCGGACCAAGGATTGAACCTGTGTCCCCTGCACTGGCAGGTGGATTCTTACCCACTGTACCACCAGAGAGGGTCCCTGTGCATCGTTTTTAGTGGCAATTGCTGGAGCACACAGAATGGCTTGTTTCCTGCTTTGAAAGAGTATTTGCAATCGAGTGTCAGACTTGACACTTTTCCTTGTGGCTCAGGGTGGGGAAATCATAAATAGAACTTGTGGAGAAATCCTTCTACATCAGAGATCGACCAGCTTTTCCTGTGCGAGACAGATAGTAGGTCTTCTCAGCACATGGAAGGTTGACTCAGCTGCCACCTGCAGGGCCTGAGGGTAACACACTGGGGATGCCTCGAGACGACACCGAGGACCACACTGTTGTCATTCCCAGGGAAAGTGAAAGGAACTCTGAAATGACCGGGCTTAAACATCTGTTACCAGGCAGAATGGAGACAAAGGAGAGGTGAGATTGGATATACAAAAAAAAAAGCAAACATTTCTTGCACACTTGAGTCTGGCTTGGGACAGGACACAGACATCACTCTTAATAAATACATTTTAAATGGAGCCATCGAACAGAACTTAGGGCAAGAGGCCCAGAGTCGGAGGCAGGCAGACTCCCAATACCTGCAGCCCCTCTCGCCTCTCCCTGGAGGCTTTGAAGCCCCGGAGACTGTAGCTTGGAAAAGTCCAGTCAGAGGGGAGGTCCCTGGAAGGATTCTGAGTCATTCTTTCGATGTTGCCCACTCACCTCACACTGCCCTGCTGACCTGTACCCACATCCAGGGGTCCCACACCCCTGCACTCTGACTGCCTCCCACCCCAAACAGGCACACTGAGCCTCCGGTGCTCAGTTCTTTCCCAGCTGGGACCCTCGAGCCCTTCACCAAGTCCTCAGTGGATGAAAACATCTACCATTTATGGCAAATGACCTCCACAGCAATGATGACTCATGCAGACTAAGGAGGAGCTGCGGGTCAGGATGGTGTGAGGCCTTCTCACCCAGGGCACATCCGCCTAATCAGAGGGGCCAAAGGAATGAGTCCCAGGTGACCAGAGTGTGGCAGGGACGGACGCCCTGCTCCCCAGGCTGTGGGCAGCTCTGTCCCCATTAGGCTGGGTTCGTTGTAACCCCCCAACCTGCGGGAGGCCTTTCTAAACCCGCCCTGCGGGCAGGAGGAGAAACTGGAGAATCAGCAGGGCCTCCCTGGAAGCCCATTAAGCAGAGTGGAGGAAACCCTGAGCTGGAGGTGGGGAGGAGCCTGGTGCCTCGAGTTTGCTATCCTCACGCTTCCTCCCCTGATGAATTATTCATATCCATGGCCAGGCAGTGGATCAATAATGCAGAAGGAAAACCCTGGCAGGACCCGGCTTCTAACTGACCGGCTCCGCCCAGGGACGGCTCCAGGGAGGGACTCTCTGCAACCCCGTCGCAATGGGGCGGGCTGGGCAGGCTGGTAGAGGGAGGCCGTGTGGCTGTGCCTGGGCCTCGGAAATCCAGCTGTCCTCAGGGCTCCAGCCTGGGACCCGGCAGGAAACCAAGCAGGAAGGGGCACCCTTTTGCAGCTTGCACCCATCCTCTGCCCGCAGTAGGCTCACCTGGCCATTAGTACAGGGAGCCATGTGTATCTGGGCCGAGCCTGGGAATAGGAATTTCTGCCCCAGCACCAGGGTGCAAGAGACACCACAGCTTCCCTGGGTCCTTTCCTCACGCCTTCTCCAGGGATTAGGGTCTCAGGGATGGAGACCCAGGGTGTTCATTTTGACTTTGAAAAGTTTCCATCGAGGCAGATTTAAAACACCTGCTTGCCTCCTCGAACTCCATGCAGGTTCCGGCAGGTGTGTGGGGGTCAGGATGGTGTGAGACCTTCTCACCCAGGTCACATGCATGGGGGTGGGGGTGATAGGCTAGGGGGAAGCCAAGATCCTGGCTTCCTAGGGAATTGTGCTTTAGGGGCACCCCCCACCACACCCACATATACCCCACCCTACACACAGGCCACCTACTTTAAGTTGCAGCGTCACGGGCAAATGTCATGGAGCAAAGGGTTTGGCCCAGAAAGCCAAACCCTGACAGTGGGAGTTGGTAGCAAAGGAAAGATCTGTTGCTTCCCAGGTGGCTCAGTGGTAAAGAATCCACCTGTCAGTGCAAGAGAAGCCAGTTCCATCCCTGGGTTGAGAAGATATACCTGGAGGAGAAAATGGCAACCCACTCCAGCATTCTTGCCTGGAAATTTCCATGGACAGAGGAGCCTGGCGGGTCAGACCCGACTGAGCACGCACACGAAGGGTTATTACAGAGCACCCAGCAAGGGAGCGGGAGACAAGCCTCAGGTCCACTCCAACTTGGTCTTTGAGTTAGCAGTTTTGTTTTGAAAGGGGAGTAACAAATTGCTGGGATTAACCACCAGTGAATGCAGTTTCAGCAGTTGGGGTGTCTCTGGTGTACAATTCTCAGACCAAGTGATCTATGGCTATGGGGTCTGTTAACTCATCTTTCCCTGGAGAAATGACCTGAGTTTGTAGGTTAATGACAAGTTCTATCACAACCATTTTAGTATTTAGCGTTGATATCTGCTGCAGCAGTCTGAATCATCAGATTGCTGGTTAATTAATGTTCGGTTAGCTCAGGACTGAGGTCAGAGAGTCAAGAAAGGAAATAAGGTTTTGGAGTGTAAATCATAAGCTCAATAAGGGAACTCGTTTTAAGGGGACTTGTTTCACAAACACTGTGGGAAGTAGAGTGCAGATCTTTTCTGCTATGAAAAGACGAGCCTGGGAATAGGAATTTCTGCCCCAGCACCAGGGTGCAAGAGACACCACAGCTTCCCTGGGTCCTTTCCTCACGCCTTCTCCAGGGATTAGGGTCTCAGGGATGGAGACCCAGGGTGTTCATTTTGACTTTGAAAAGTTTCCATCGAGGCAGATTTAAAACACCTGCTTGCCTCCTCGAACTCCATGCAGGTTCCGGCAGGTGTGTGGGGGTCAGGATGGTGTGAGACCTTCTCACCCAGGTCACATGCATGGGGGTGGGGGTGATAGGCTAGGGGGAAGCCAAGATCCTGGCTTCCTAGGGAATTGTGCTTTAGGGGCACCCCCCACCACACCCACATATACCCCACCCTACACACAGGCCACCTACTTTAAGTTGCAGCGTCACGGGCAAATGTCATGGAGCAAAGGGTTTGGCCCAGAAAGCCAAACCCTGACAGTGGGAGTTGGTAGCAAAGGAAAGATCTGTTGCTTCCCAGGTGGCTCAGTGGTAAAGAATCCACCTGTCAGTGCAAGAGAAGCCAGTTCCATCCCTGGGTTGAGAAGATATACCTGGAGGAGAAAATGGCAACCCACTCCAGCATTCTTGCCTGGAAATTTCCATGGACAGAGGAGCCTGGCGGGTCAGACCCGACTGAGCACGCACACGAAGGGTTATTACAGAGCACCCAGCAAGGGAGCGGGAGACAAGCCTCAGGTCCACTCCAACTTGGTCTTTGAGTTAGCAGTTTTGTTTTGAAAGGGGAGTAACAAATTGCTGGGATTAACCACCAGTGAATGCAGTTTCAGCAGTTGGGGTGTCTCTGGTGTACAATTCTCAGACCAAGTGATCTATGGCTATGGGGTCTGTTAACTCATCTTTCCCTGGAGAAATGACCTGAGTTTGTAGGTTAATGACAAGTTCTATCACAACCATTTTAGTATTTAGCGTTGATATCTGCTGCAGCAGTCTGAATCATCAGATTGCTGGTTAATTAATGTTCGGTTAGCTCAGGACTGAGGTCAGAGAGTCAAGAAAGGAAATAAGGTTTTGGAGAGAGTAAATCATAAGCTCAATAAGGGAACTCGTTTTAAGGGGGACTTGTTTCACAAACACTGTGGGAAGTAGAGTGCAGATCTTTTCTGCTATGAAAAGATCTCCCCCACCCCCAACTTATCTGAGGTTCTCTCAGTACCCGTCTCTTGGCTTCTCAGTATCGCCTAGATTTTCTCCATTTGTTTCAATAGACCATTGTTGTAAGAAAGAAAGGAAAATGGGAATTCCCTGGCTGCCTAGTGGTTAAGACTGTACTCTCACTGCTGAGGGCCCGGGTTCAATCCCTACTCTAATATCCTACAAGCCGCTCGGCGTGGCGAAAAAAGAAAGGAAAACGATAATTATTTTTAGAGAGGATATCAAAGACCCCTCCTCTGAGAAGGTACAGCCTCAGGGGAGACTGCAGCCAAGCAGGCCCACTTGACTTGGCTTCAGGTGTCCTACCCTGAGCATCTCCAGCTTCAGGGGGCATGAACCACCGGGGAATCATGAAAGGCTGGGGATTCCGGTCAGGGTGTGGCCCCCGCTTCTGCACCTCTGACCGCTCCTGGAGACAGCCGTTAATGCAGAATGGGGAGGCCTGAAGCCTAGCCCGTGGTTTTCACCTCAAATGACCACTGGGGTTACCTGGAAAGCTTTAGCAACTCCAGAAGCCCAGGCCACACCCCAGATCACTTACAGCTGATTCACTGGGACTAGAAGCCGAGCACCGCCACTGACACCCAAGCTCCCAGGTGATTCCAATGAGCTGTTAAGATTGAGCCGCTTCCTCTCAACCCACTCAGCTCTCTTTACCTGGAGACGGAAGCCCACAGAGACGCTGGGGCAGCCCAAAGCAACACACGGAGTGAAGGTTTAAGGCCTGGGTCAGAGAGCTCTCCTGGGCATGTGGGGTGGTCTCCAGTCATGGATCTGGAAGAGGCAGGTCAGGCTGTGGCTGGAGGGGAATCTCCAGGGCCAGCCTGGGGTGCCCTTCCAGCCTCCAAAGCGCTCTTCCGACAGCAGCGTCCCCCACATGATTCCAGCCCTTGCGGTGCACCAGGACTCGCCCTGGACCTCCGCCAGCCCTGGGGGTGTGCAGAGCGCAGCACTGCCCTGCCCACAGGTGAGGGGCCCGGGTTCAGAGAGGGCACAGCCGCCGGTGACTTGAGACCTTCTGCAGTGCAAAAGCTGCAGCTTTTCCCTTGCTGAATGTCAGACACATTGTCCCCCATCCCCTCATTTCAAAGTTCCTAAAACTGGGTGGCGATCTGAAAAACTTTCAGATCCCCAGGCCAAGCAGTAAAGTGATACGGCAGTGCCCACGTGGAGAGGGTATCAGGATGGGTGTGTGTCCATCGCTAAGTCATGTCCAGCTCTTTGTGATCCCAGCTCACCAGGCTCCTCCGTCCATGTGATCATCCAGGCAAGAATACTGGAGGGGGTGGCCATTTCCTTCTCCGGGATCTTCCCAGCCCAGGAATCGAACCTTTGTCTCCTGCATTGGCAGACAGATTCATTACCACTGAGCTACCTGGGAAGCCCCGCTAAATGAGATAATTAGCACAAAACGTGGAGCCCAGCACCTGGCAACAGGAGAAGCGCTCCCCTGGACCCTAGTCTAGCTGGAAGGAATTCCCCCTAGGAGGCACAGCTAGTAAGTGGCGGGGCAGGATTTGAACCCAGGTAGGCAGGCTGGCTGGCCTCAACTCCCACCCCTTGGTCTATTCTGCTGGACTGCCCGTGGGCTCTCCCTGCGTACCTGCCCCACCCCAGTGCTATGCCCTTCCCTGCCTCTGTCCCCCAGCCTCTTGCCCTCAGTGTGAGGAGCTCCTCAGGGCCACATGGCAATTCCTCCCCTCCTGCTGACTGCCCAGCCCCGTGCCTCTGCCTCCACCCGCCTCCTAAGGCCCTCGCCGCCTTCCACCCCTAGCCATCCATTCTGGAAATAGATCCACCCTGCCCCCTCCCACCACAGCCACAGCTGACTCCGCCTTCCTCCCACAGGGCTCTGCTCCAGGCAGCAAAGATGGCAGCAAGAAGCCAGCTTTGAGGGTCAGAGCTAGGGATACAGTCCGTTCACCAACATTTCTTCGCTCCCACAGGGGGCTCTGCTCTCATTTGGCAGCAAAGGATGGCAGCAAGAAGCCAGCTTTGAGGGTCAGAAGGAACAGCCCTTGCGGTGCACCAGGACTCGCCCTGGACCTCCGCCAGCCCTGGGGTGTGCAGGCCAGCTGCCCTGCCCACAGGTGAGGGGCCCGGTTCAGAGAGGGCACAGCCGGGTGACTTGAGACCTTCTGCAGTGCAAAAGCTGCAGCTTTTCCCTTGCTGAATGTCAGACACATTGTCCCCCATCCCCTCATTTCAAAGTTCCTAAAACTGGGTGGCGATCTGAAAAACTTTCAGATCCCCAGGCCAAGCAGTAAAGTGATACGGCAGTGCCCACGTGGAGAGGGTATCAGGATGGGTGTGTGTCCATCGCTAAGTCATGTCCAGCTCTTTGTGATCCCAGCTCACCAGGCTCCTCCGTCCATGTGATCATCCAGGCAAGAATACTGGAGGGGGTGGCCATTTCCTTCTCCGGGATCTTCCCAGCCCAGGAATCGAACCTTTGTCTCCTGCATTGGCAGACAGATTCATTACCACTGAGCTACCTGGGAAGCCCCGCTAAATGAGATAATTAGCACAAAACGTGGAGCCCAGCACCTGGCAACAGGAGAAGCGCTCCCCTGGACCCTAGTCTAGCTGGAAGGAATTCCCCCTAGGAGGCACAGCTAGTAAGTGGCGGGGCAGGATTTGAACCCAGGTAGGCAGGCTGGCTGGCCTCAACTCCCACCCCTTGGTCTATTCTGCTGGACTGCCCGTGGGCTCTCCCTGCGTACCTGCCCCACCCCAGTGCTATGCCCTTCCCTGCCTCTGTCCCCCAGCCTCTTGCCCTCAGTGTGAGGAGCTCCTCAGGGCCACATGGCAATTCCTCCCCTCCTGCTGACTGCCCAGCCCCGTGCCTCTGCCTCCACCCGCCTCCTAAGGCCCTCGCCGCCTTCCACCCCTAGCCATCCATTCTGGAAATAGATCCACCCTGCCCCCTCCCACCACAGCCACAGCTGACTCCCGCCTTCCTCCCACAGGGCTCTGCTCTCCAGGCAGCAAAGATGGCAGCAAGAAGCCAGCTTTGAGGGTCAGAGCTAGGGATACAGTCCGTTCACCAACATTTCTTCGCTACCCTCTATGCCAGGTTGTCTGTGACCCAGGCCGAGAGTCTGAACCTCTCTGAATCTTGGTTTACCAACCTGAAACCCAGGATACCACCAGCGACTCCCTCAGAGGGCCACATGGATTTTTATCAAGGCTTGTAAAATGCCCAGCAGAGCCTCCGGACCTCCTCTTGAATTCCCAAGGCCTTTGCTCAGAAGGAACAACCAAAGGCCAGTGTCACTCACCGGAGGAACAAAGCTGGGCGAGGACCAACGGCTCGCCCAGGGGAATCCTTTCGTGTTGGCCATGGAGAACCCTGGACGGCCAGGCTCCCCTGTGCCCCCCAAGTTATTTGGAGCCCCTTGAGCCCGCAGCACACATACACAGATCCTTGACGGAGTGACATCTTTATTTCTTTCCATGCAGAGAAACAGAAGTGGTAAGTGGGGTTGGCGGGGGGTGGTGCGTGCTTTTCCCCAGGGGCCCTGAGCCAGGGGGCCACTGTTCGTGCATCCAGCGCTGGACCATGATGGAGCTGGGACAGCAGGGCCACTATCCCTCCATCTTCAACAAGGCCTGGGACTGTTAGGCACCCTGCGGGTGGGGGGCAATGAGGACCCTCCCTCCCAGTCTTACTTCTGAAGGGTCTCCCGTCCTTGGGCCCTAGGCTCCTCTCTGCCAGAAAGACCAACCTCTTGGGGGCCTCTGTGCCTTCCCCACACCTGGGAGGCCTCGGAGCTCCATTTTCCCTTAAGGGTAGAAAGCTCAAGTCGTTCTTGCCTGGGCGGCAGGATGCTGTGCCTGCTCATGCCGCTGTCTGCGGAGGCGTCGCTCTGTCTCCGTCGTTCTGGGTCTGGATTTGGAGCCAATGTGTGTGGCGGGGGAGTGCGTGTGGGGCGGGGCCTGCTTCCCTGGGTGTGACTGTGGGCAGCAGGGCATGTGTGGTTGCGTGTGACGGTCCCGGAGCACACAGAGGCCCAGTCCCACCTCTGCCATCCTTTTCCCACAAGACCACGCCTAAACAGTCTGGTTCCCTACTGTCGTCTCCCCGGGGTGCTGAAGCTGGGGCCCTCTGGGGCCTTCCCCCCGAGACGCCGACTCAGGACCCTTCCTTCCAGAGCTGAGGCCTGTGAGTGTCCGATTCATAGACCTTGTGACTCCCCCGGCGTGACCTTGAAAGTGGCACACATTCTCTGGGCTCATCCCCTTCCTTCCCCGATCAACAGGGGATGTCTCTTTTGGCCCCAAAGGCCCCGTAAAGCAGATCCAGCAGGCCCCTCCTTTAGGGCTGAGAGAGGCTGGAGTGTGTTCCCCAGGCGGGGGACTGACGCAGGATCGCCAGCCCCAGAGGGATCTGTCCAGGGCTCCCGAGCCCTAAACCCTCCCCTCAGCCCCCTTCCGTGACAGAGGCCCTCCTCGAAGGCTCAGAGTTGCACCCAGAGCTCTCCTGGCAGACAGGGCCTCTAGCAGGCTCCTTCTCCAGGAGCCGCTGGGGAGGATGGGAAAGGCAAGCAGGGGCCCTGAAAGGAAGTAGGAGGATGCTGATCGAGTGCAGAGGAATCGTTCTCAGCCAACTTGGGGCCAGTCTGCCCTGCTCTCCCCGGTCCCTGGCTCAGCCTCCTGGACCCCTGGCTGCAAGGCAGGGCCTCCCAAGTGGAGGAAAAGCCCAGAACATCCTTCTCCAGGGCCTGGGGGTGCAGTCAGCTGGAGAGATGGGAGCAGGAAACATCAGGAGGACGTCTGACGGACCCGCTTCACTCCTTCCTGGTGTCGCATTAGGTCCTGAGACAGGCAGTGGAGGTCAGGCCCCTGATTCTGGGCATGTGTTCCCAAGCCTGGGGTTCCTGAAGGCAGGACCCTTCAGCCAGCCTCTTCACTCTGTCTTGAAATTCTCTAGACCCAATAAACAACAATCCAACCCCACTGCGAGTCTTGCGGGGGCGGCTGGCCTGCTCCCTGGGGGTGTGCTCCGCGTTCTGGGTCTGGATTTGGAGCCAATGTGTGTGGCGGGGGAGTGCGGGTGGGGCGGGGCCTGCTTCCCTGGGTGTGACTGTGGGCAGCAGGGCATGTGTGGTTGCGTGTGACGGTCCCGGAGCACACAGAGGCCCAGTCCCACCTCTGCCATCCTTTTCCCACAAGACCACGCCTAAACAGTCTGGTTCCCTACTGTCGTCTCCCCGGGGTGCTGAAGCTGGGGCCCTCTGGGGCCTTCCCCCCGAGACGCCGACTCAGGACCCTTCCTTCCAGAGCTGAGGCCTGTGAGTGTCCGATTCATAGACCTTGTGACTCCCCCGGCGTGACCTTGAAAGTGGCACACATTCTCTGGGCTCATCCCCTTCCTTCCCCGATCAACAGGGGATGTCTCTTTTGGCCCCAAAGGCCCCGTAAAGCAGATCCAGCAGGCCCCTCCTTTAGGGCTGAGAGAGGCTGGAGTGTGTTCCCCAGGCGGGGGACTGACGCAGGATCGCCAGCCCCAGAGGGATCTGTCCAGGGCTCCCGAGCCCTAAACCCTCCCCTCAGCCCCCTTCCGTGACAGAGGCCCTCCTCGAAGGCTCAGAGTTGCACCCAGAGCTCTCCTGGCAGACAGGGCCTCTAGCAGGCTCCTTCTCCAGGAGCCGCTGGGGAGGATGGGAAAGGCAAGCAGGGGCCCTGAAAGGAAGTAGGAGGATGCTGATCGAGTGCAGAGGAATCGTTCTCAGCCAACTTGGGGCCAGTCTGCCCTGCTCTCCCCGGTCCCTGGCTCAGCCTCCTGGACCCCTGGCTGCAAGGCAGGGCCTCCCAAGTGGAGGAAAAGCCCAGAACATCCTTCTCCAGGGCCTGGGGGTGCAGTCAGCTGGAGAGATGGGAGCAGGAAACATCAGGAGGACGTCTGACGGACCCGCTTCACTCCTTCCTGGTGTCGCATTAGGTCCTGAGACAGGCAGTGGAGGTCAGGCCCCTGATTCTGGGCATGTGTTCCCAAGCCTGGGGTTCCTGAAGGCAGGACCCTTCAGCCAGCCTCTTCACTCTGTCTTGAAATTCTCTAGACCCAATAAACAACAATCCAACCCCACTGCAGGAGGCACACACAGCCCTAATGGCCTGGGAGCCTATAGGAATTTTCCCCAGGGCTGATCGCAAAGCCGGCTCCAGGGAAAGCCTTTGCAGTTAGTGGCAGGTCAGGAGTGCAGGATGAGGCACAGAGTACCAGATGCAGCTGGGCTGGGAGCCCTGTCCTACCTGAGCCGCTCTGCATGGGGACCCTGAGCCCCTCTGCATGAAACCCTGAGTTTGTACCCCAGACAGCCAGAACGTCCCTGGCAGGATGAGAGCTCAAGCCTGGGTTCCTCTTGACTGGCTGACCTGGAGGCCGGGTCAGAGCCCTGGAGGTTCTTGGTTGGTGCTCCAGACTGCAGCCCAGGGAGAAAACAAGAGACAGACTTGAGTCATCCTGGAAGATGCTCTGGGGCAGACTTCTCTGCTGAGATGCTCCTGAGGGTGAAGCGTTTGAGAAGAGGTTTGTGGGTCGTGCTGTCCCCGTGTCTGTCTCCACCAACACGCCTGTCCGCGCCCGCATCCTGCGATGGGGGATTGAAGTGTGGCCATTGCTTCTTCCCAGGGCGGCTGCACAGCCTGTGTGTCTGGGGGTCCAGGGCATGTGCTAAGCAGCAGCTCGGGCTCTGAGCTCAGGGCACTGGCAGCAGGCATGTGGCACAAGGCATGCAGACAGCCTTGTATGATCCCGCCTCAAGAGAAATAGGAAAGATAAAGCCCCGTGTCTTTGCCGCTGGTCATCAGACACTCTGGGGTGCTCTCCCTGGTAGGGCTGGTTTCTTCTCTCTCTGGCAGTAGGTGCTGCTTGGCAGGTCCCAGGAGATTATGGGGATGAGAAACCAGCCAGAACCCTGGATTCAGATGCAGGACGTGCCCATGAGGCTGGACCACACTCTTCATCTGTTTCAGAGTCAATTTCATGTCCTTTCTTCCTCTCATTTTCCCCCGTTTGAGGTGGGCTAGCAATGGGGTGACTAGTGGGGGTTTCCCTCCAAGTTTGTGCTTTTGGAGCTGGGGGACAGGTAGGGCTTTGGCCCCTTCAGGGTTCCCAAGCCTGGGGTTCCCGGGGAAGGCAGGACCCTTCAGCCAGCCTCTTCACTCTGTCTTGAAATTCTCTAGACCCAATAAACAACAATCCAACCCCACTGCAGGAGGCACACACAGCCCTAATGGCCTGGGAGCCTATAGGAATTTTCCCCAGGGCTGATCGCAAAGCCGGCTCCAGGGAAAGCCTTTGCAGTTAGTGGCAGGTCAGGAGTGCAGGATGAGGCACAGAGTACCAGATGCAGCTGGGCTGGGAGCCCTGTCCTACCTGAGCCGCTCTGCATGGGGACCCTGAGCCCCTCTGCATGAAACCCTGAGTTTGTACCCCAGACAGCCAGAACGTCCCTGGCAGGATGAGAGCTCAAGCCTGGGTTCCTCTTGACTGGCTGACCTGGAGGCCGGGTCAGAGCCCTGGAGGTTCTTGGTTGGTGCTCCAGACTGCAGCCCAGGGAGAAAACAAGAGACAGACTTGAGTCATCCTGGAAGATGCTCTGGGGCAGACTTCTCTGCTGAGATGCTCCTGAGGGTGAAGCGTTTGAGAAGAGGTTTGTGGGTCGTGCTGTCCCCGTGTCTGTCTCCACCAACACGCCTGTCCGCGCCCGCATCCTGCGATGGGGGATTGAAGTGTGGCCATTGCTTCTTCCCAGGGCGGCTGCACAGCCTGTGTGTCTGGGGGTCCAGGGCATGTGCTAAGCAGCAGCTCGGGCTCTGAGCTCAGGGCACTGGCAGCAGGCATGTGGCACAAGGCATGCAGACAGCCTTGTATGATCCCGCCTCAAGAGAAATAGGAAAGATAAAGCCCCGTGTCTTTGCCGCTGGTCATCAGACACTCTGGGGTGCTCTCCCTGGTAGGGCTGGTTTCTTCTCTCTCTGGCAGTAGGTGCTGCTTGGCAGGTCCCAGGAGATTATGGGGATGAGAAACCAGCCAGAACCCTGGATTCAGATGCAGGACGTGCCCATGAGGCTGGACCACACTCTTCATCTGTTTCAGAGTCAATTTCATGTCCTTTCTTCCTCTCATTTTCCCCCGTTTGAGGTGGGCTAGCAATGGGGTGACTAGTGGGGGTTTCCCTCCAAGTTTGTGCTTTTGGAGCTGGGGGACAGGTAGGGCTTTGCCGTCACCATCCTGTCCTCCGTGGAGTGTGTGAGTGACGAGCTCTTCTGCAGGCTGGGGAGGCCTCTGCGGGCACCGCCCCTGAGTTAGTTTTATTTCTTCTGAACTGTAAAGAAAAGAACAGTTACACTGGAGCGGGAGGGAGGCTGGGGCGAGGATGTGGGGAGTTGGCGTGGGGGAGAACAGTTAGGGCAGAACAGAGCTCAGAGCGCAGGGTCTCCCGGTCCCTTTTTGGAGGATTCAGGTTTTTGTTTCCTAGTGGGAAATGGTAATGGGGTGATCTGGGTTGAAGCTCCGGGTGGAAATGAACTCTTGCAAACTAGAGGACTGGGGTCTTGGTGATGGTTCACATGACCCCTGCGGCTAGAACCATTCCTACTTGAATATTTTAGTGAAAGCTAAACAGTCCCCCTGCAAACCTGAGTTCAGTGGGTGTTACTTGCCCTGGAAAGTAACCTGGGCTTCCCTGGTGGCTCAGATGGTAAAAAATCTGCCTGTCAATGCAGGAGACCCTGGGTTCAACCCCTGGGTCAGGAGGATCCCTTGGAGAAGGGAATGGCTACCCACTCCAGTATTCTTGCCTGGAGAATCCCATGGACAGAGGAGCCTGGCGGGCTCCATTCCATGGGGTAGCAAAGAGTCAGACACGACTGAGCTATTAACATGAGCCCACATGGGAAGAGTTACGAGTCAGATTCAAGTGGAGCAAAACAAGAGAGACAGAGGCATCAGAAGGCAATGCTGAGGCTCATGTCCTCAGCTAGTGGGCTCCTGCCTCGCGGGCACCTTCAGGCCTCTCAAACTCGGACAGATTATGGGATGTGCTTCTGCTCAAACAGATGAGATGGAGGACCTGTGTTTTGAACCCAGGCCGGCTGATGACAAATCTGAACTCTTCCCTCGTGTAGGAGGCCATGGTTCGCCATAACCCTACAGCCGAATCCTAGGCTTTCTGCCCCAAGTTGAAGACTGTACTCTAGACCAGTGCCTCCTAAACTTTGATGGTGGGGTTGGGAATCTTCCTAGAGGGCTGACTTTGATTCAGTGGGCCTGGGTGAGGTCTGAGGTTCTGCCTTTCTGACCTGTTCCCCGTGTCAGCAACCGTGGAGCCGCTGGTCCCCAGAGTGCAGGTGGAAGGGCCAGGTCTTTAGGGGAAAAGCTTAGGTTGGTCAAAGGGACAGAGCTGGTTGGAGGCGCCCAGTGTCGGGGAAATGGGCAATGCTGACCTGCCTAACCCCTAAACTCCCAAAGCTGCCTGGGCTTTGTGAGGAGCTGAGTATCCCCTTTGAAAAGGCTGGTCACCCTGCTGGGGTCACTTCCCTCGGCCACCCTTGGGTGCTCCCAAAAGCGTCACTTCCTGACTTCCAGCACAGGCATGGTTGACTTCCAGTACGTGCCGGCTATCTCGGCAGGGATGCGGTGGGGCAAGTCCCCAGCTTATAAAGCAGAGACGCACGCGTCATCTCAGGTGATGTTCACAAAGGCCTCTGAGCTGGAGGCTTCTCCCTCCCACTTTTGATACAAAAAACCCGAGGCTCAAGCAGGCAGGCCCCAGCGCAGGACCCAGGGCCGTCAGAGCCGAGACTGAGGCTCGTGGCCTCGTTCCCAAGACCGTTCCTGGTGATCCACTCTCCAGGCGTCAGAGAGTCAGAAAGCCAGCCCCCATACAGGCCAAAGAATAAAGATGGATGAAAATAAATTAACAAAAAACCAATAAGAGAGGCCAAAATAAAAAAAAAAAAATGAAAGCCAGCCCCATTCAGCCAGGCCCTGCAGGAGACGGGGGGTGCTTTTCTGGAGTGAGAGGAGAAGGCTATGGCCCCCACCTGCTATCACCCTTCTCCCCACCTCCACCCCTGTCCCAGGGGGCTGGGCCACCCTCTTCTGCAACCCTCACACCAAGCAAGCTGGGGTGCAGCTGGGCCTCACCTGCAAAGTTGACGGTCACGGCCACAGTGATGATGATGATCCCCATGATGATGAAGGTGATGCTGAGCATCCCGGCCAGGCGACCCAGCCTCCGGGCCCCGTCCAGGTCCCCCTGCTGCACGCTACTTCGAGACTGCAGAGAGAGAATGGTAGAAACCTCAGGAAGTCTGTCCTTAGCAGCCTTGCCAGGGCTTCCAAACATGCCCCAGTGCTCACTGCAGCCTACACTTGAGTCAACCCTTAGGGGAGAGGCAGGGGCCTCCCTCCTTCAGGAGAAGTGGCCTGAACTCAACGTCCTAACCAAGCCTGCCTATCCAGGCTGGAGACAGCTAGAAACGTGGCCGAGCAACGCTGGTCATTATCTCAGCTTTTTGTGTTTGTTTTGACCATACCGTGCAGCATGCAGGATCTTAGTTCCCGGCCAGAGATCAAACCCATGTCCTTTGCAGTGGAAGCACATAGTCTTAACCGCTGGACTACCAGGGATGTCTGCAGGGTGTCATCACAAGCCAGGGATGGGCAGGGTGCTACAGTAGCAACTGAGGGCCTGGGAGGGTGACCCATGCGCAGGCCATGCTGAGCTGATGGGAGAGAGACGCCAGGCCCCCGTGGACCCCAACCCAAGGCTCACCCCTGTAGCCACATGAAGGCAGCCCCTGTGGCTTGTGGCCCGACACGCCTGCCTTCTTTCCTCTGTGGGCCCCCTCTTGCCATAAAAGGGGAGAAATCCCTGGTCCTTCCCGCATTTCCCACCCAGGAACCACACCCTTTTCCACCCAAGCCCACTTCCCAGATCACACTGGAAAGGCAAGGCAGCTTGGGTTTGAACCAGGAAGGCTGGGGCTTGGGTGGAGCTGTGTATGGCTTCACAGGTCCCTGTCTGATGATGACGATTTTCAGTGGACTCGGCTTCTCTTGGACGAAATCAGGTGTGTGTGTGGAGGGATGAACAGAGGATGTAGCAACAGAGAAGGTCCTGAGGGGCCCTGGGATGGCGCTGCGGGAGGCGTGTTCCAAGCTCGTCCCTGGAGACCCCGCCTTCACCACTGCCCAAGGCTGCCTGGTGACCCCTGGATTCCTCCAGATCTAGAACTTGGACCTCTGGAACAGAAACAAAGCAGGAGGCCGCTTTCACAGCCTCAGGTCACTTATTTGATTTCTTTAAACCCCATGATGATGAAGGTGATGCTGAGCATCCCGGCCAGGCGACCCAGCCTCCGGGCCCCGTCCAGGTCCCCTGCTGCACGCTACTGAGACTGCAGAGAGAATGGTAGAAACCTCAGGAAGTCTGTCCTTAGCAGCCTTGCCAGGGCTTCCAAACATGCCCCAGTGCTCACTGCAGCCTACACTTGAGTCAACCCTTAGGGGAGAGGCAGGGGCCTCCCTCCTTCAGGAGAAGTGGCCTGAACTCAACGTCCTAACCAAGCCTGCCTATCCAGGCTGGAGACAGCTAGAAACGTGGCCGAGCAACGCTGGTCATTATCTCAGCTTTTTGTGTTTGTTTTGACCATACCGTGCAGCATGCAGGATCTTAGTTCCCGGCCAGAGATCAAACCCATGTCCTTTGCAGTGGAAGCACATAGTCTTAACCGCTGGACTACCAGGGATGTCTGCAGGGTGTCATCACAAGCCAGGGATGGGCAGGGTGCTACAGTAGCAACTGAGGGCCTGGGAGGGTGACCCATGCGCAGGCCATGCTGAGCTGATGGGAGAGAGACGCCAGGCCCCCGTGGACCCCAACCCAAGGCTCACCCCTGTAGCCACATGAAGGCAGCCCCTGTGGCTTGTGGCCCGACACGCCTGCCTTCTTTCCTCTGTGGGCCCCCTCTTGCCATAAAAGGGAGAAATCCCTGGTCCTTCCCGCATTTCCCACCCAGGAACCACACCCTTTTCCACCCAAGCCCACTTCCCAGATCACACTGGAAAGGCAAGGCAGCTTGGGTTTGAACCAGGAAGGCTGGGGCTTGGGTGGAGCTGTGTATGGCTTCACAGGTCCCTGTCTGATGATGACGATTTTCAGTGGACTCGGCTTCTCTTGGACGAAATCAGGTGTGTGTGTGGAGGGATGAACAGAGGATGTAGCAACAGAGAAGGTCCTGAGGGGCCCTGGGATGGCGCTGCGGGAGGCGTGTTCCAAGCTCGTCCCTGGAGACCCCGCCTTCACCACTGCCCAAGGCTGCCTGGTGACCCCTGGATTCCTCCAGATCTAGAACTTGGACCTCTGGAACAGAAACAAAGCAGGAGGCCGCTTTCACAGCCTCAGGTCACTTATTTGATTTCTTTAAACAATTTATTTGGGCTGTGCCAGGTCTTAGTTACCGCACGCAGGGGCTTTTCTCAGTTGCAGCATGTGGGATCTATTTCCCTGACCAGGGATCAAAGCCAGGCCTCCTGCATCGGGAGCGCAGAGTCTTAGCCACTGGACCAGCAGGGGAGTCCCTATTTGGCTATTTTATGTTCTAATAATCAGAATCGCCTCAGTTCAGCATGGAACAGTCAAGTACCTTGAGGGTGAACAGTGATGGTGAAGACTTATTGAGCCCTTATTTTGTATTGGGCAGCTTGTTAGGACTATGCCTACATGATCTCCTTTAGGCTCAGAATCATCCTATGAGGTTGGCAGTGTCACCCACTTTTAAAGAAGCTGAAGTTCAGAGAATTAACCCTGCCCTCTCTGTTCTCTTCAATAGTGTACCTAGACCCCACCTACATCTTGCGGAATTCAAACTGATCCCTCACCCCTACCCCCTGGTTCCCTCTGCCAAGCTCCTTCCAGGCCAGCACTACCTGCCCACTGCAGCGTGACCTTACGGCTTCCTACTTCCCAGATCTGCTCCTTGCCGTGTGTTTCTCCTTCCTCTTGTTCAAGCCCCGGTTATTGGCAACAGCCTGGAGTTCTCCCACTCGGCCAGAGCTCCCCTCCCATCCCAGCCTAGAAAGTAGGCTTCTCCCCTTGTCAATTCCATTGTAACTCTCCTCTGTCGCTTCACTGCACCTGCCCTAGTTCCAGGAGCCTCTTGAAGACGCCCTGTGGCTCCACGCTCTCTTCCTCTCCTCTCTCCTCTCCACACCCACCCGTTCACCCTGCCAGTACTCATGCCAGGCCTGGGACTAGGACCCTGGGAGGCACCAGAGAGCCCCCAGTTGTTATGCTCATGAAATGTGCATCCTAGTGGGGGAGGCTGGCCTCCATCGTGACTGCACAAATAAAATTGCAGCTGTGGGTAGTTAGTGTTTAAAAGAGAGGTACCTGGTGCCAGGAGGGTTTACAGAAGGGGAGAGAGGGGGAACACTTCCTGAAGGGAGGACATTTGGATTGAGAGATGGGTAAGAATTAAATAGATTTTTTTTTTTTTCGAAAGGAAGAAGGATATTCTGGGTAGAGAGAACAGCATATGCAAGGGTCCTGGGGGAGGTCCCGCACGGCAGATATGTAGATGATCAATAAATTGTTATTGACTAAAGGGAGCAAGCGGGACTGGGCAAAGGCCCAGTGTGACTGGAGCCGAGACAGTGAGGAAGAGGAGGCTGCAGAGGTGGGCAGGGCAGACTCTGCCCACGCAGAGGGCGGTCCTTATCCCAGAATAGTGAGAGCCAATGAAGGTGAAGCCTGGGGTCAGAGGATGGTGTGATTGGATACAAGTTTCCAAGAGATCCGCCCCCTGTAATCCAGCTTGGTCAGGGGATCAGAAGAGTCAGGAGGTGATAGAAAGGCTCAGAGAGAGGATACTGGCTGAGGCAGTCACTCGTGTTCAGCATCTCCCATGGCCCCCCACTGGCTGCAGAACAAGGTCCAAACTCAGGTTAGCTTTCCATTTCCGGGTTTGACCCTCTGCTCTTCTCTTCCACAACTGCTGGGCCCAGGTGATCTGAGCTGCTCAGGATAAGAGCACCAACTTGCTTTTGCTCGTGCTGTTTCCCCTGCCTGCATCCCGCACCCCTACAACACCGCACGTCCAGATTCTCTCCGCTCTTCAACAGGTGGCTCCCATGTCACCTCCTCTGTGAAGCCCACCAAGGTTCCTCTGCCTCCGTGAGAACAGTCATCATCCCTAGCATAGTTTAAACATTGACCTTGTGTCAGGAACTATCCAAGCTCAAGTCCAAGCCTCAGTCTCTCTCTGCTCCCTGGGGACAGTGGGGCACTAGGCCTCCTTGGTCTTCACACCCTCTCCTCGTCGACTGGCTCTTTTTCAAGAAATCCTCTATTTATCTCACCTGGTTGTGGGCTCCCCTGTGTCGACAGGACGACATCCAGATCCCATTTTGTGACAGTTGGTACCCTTCCTCCCATCCAAGTACCACCCAGGCCTGACCCTGCTTAGCTTCTGAGATCAGACGGCACCCTCCTGATCTGGCCTTTTTACCCTTCTCCAGTTGCTTCTCTCACCACACCTGTCGTGTGTTCTGTGCTCCAGCTCCTGGTCTGTGAACCGACCTCATGACCATGCCTGCCCCCTGGGCGTGGTAGAGGATAAAAGTTTCTAATAGTTTAGTCGCTCAGGTCACCAAACTCAGGACCTCAGCACCAAGGCAAGAGAGGGAGCAACATCCAGCGGGACTTCCAGGAAGTCCAGGTTCTGAAATCCTGGAACTACCTTGAATCATTATCGAGGGGCTCACTGGTGGCTGTAAAGATGGCGTCAGGAGGAAGGGCAGAGGTTCTGAGGTGGGTCCTGCCCCCCATTTTCCAGAAAAACAATTGTCTGTGCAGTAATGATTCAGGATCACGGAGAGAGGTTTTGGAGGGTATGAAAGGTGAGGAGGTAAGGTGAGAGGGAAAGAGGTTTCTTTTTTTTTATTATTCCAGTTACATGGAGCCCAATTGCACTTCTTTATCCACAGAGTGATCAACCCTTGCCTTCCAGCCATGCATGTTCCTTCAAGTGTGAGGGGTACCACTGAAGGAGGCACGCTGGACGTGACCAGGTGGGGCAGCAGAGCCCTGATTGTGGCTGCTTTGTTGTGTCAGACAGTGCTCTGTCGCATCTAACAGTCGTGATGACAACTGTCCTGTGAGCCTTGGTTGTCTGATCTGTAAAATGGAGGGAAAGTAATTGCCTCGAAGAATACAGTCCGACCCTTTTATTTTTATGGGGGCGGGGAGGCAAGCCACTTCTATTGGTCTTTCATTTATCTGTTTTCATCCATCTTCGTTCCTTGGCTCCTGTGGGCCTCCCATCGCGGTGGCGTCTGTTGTTGCAGAGCACTGGCTCTGGGCGCATGCGCTCCAGAGCTCCGGCTCGGTAATTGGACACATCGGTCCAGCTGCTCCACGGCACGTGGGATCTTCCCAGGCCAGGGATTGAACCGGCAGCCCTTGCACTGCAAGGCGGTGTCCTTACCCACTGGACCACCAGGGAAGCCCCGACCTTTTTTTTTTTTTTAATATTTGGCCACACCACATGGCATGTGAGATCTTAGTCCCCCCACCAGGGGTGGAACTCGAGCCCCATGCAGTGGAAATGCACAGTCCTAACCACCGGACCCCCGGGGAATTCCAGAGCTCTGATTTAATATGAGAAGTTCCCCACAGCTAGGTGCCCCTCACTTCTGAAATCCCTCTCCACTCCCATGAGTAACCAAATGAAGGATCCTCCCCTTGACGGGAAGGATGGAAGAAAACCCTATTTCCTTCTGTGAGTAAATTACCAGCTGCTCTCCGCTGCCAGCAGCTGCATCATCTTCCTCTTATACCAAATGGCTCAAGTTGAAGGCACAATAGTAATTGCAGGAATGGTTGTAATGACTGAATGAATAGATCCTTTGTGATTGCAGTGGCTGTGGGAATGGTGAGTGAGAAAACGATTATGAATTCAGGTTAATTGATCTGTGAGGAAAGACACTGAAAAAAAAAAAAAAAACAACAAGTGTGGGGAGAGGGTGGTGGGGGTGGGGAGGACTGGTGAGGAGGATGCTGGGAGAGAGCTGCCAGAGGCTGAAGCCCGCCAGAGGAGGGAGGCAACAGAACTCAGGAAAGAGCTTCCTCCACCCATGAGGCTCAAATCAAGGCCCAGCTAGTCTCAGGAGAACAGACAAAAGGTGCCAGGGCTCGGTGCAATGATTACAACTATGCTTCCCCTACAGAGGGCATCGGTTCAATCCCCGATTGGGGAACTAAGATCCCACAGGCCGCACAGCACAGCCCAAAACAAACAAAAAAGATGTGCCGGGACCTATCCCTTATTCGCGCTTCCACAGCGGTCAAGCATCTCCCGGCAGGTGAAAGCGAAAAGATGTGTTTCTCCACGTTCTCTTTACATCATCCTCTTTGTAAATACGCAGTTGCGTTTGAAATGCCCTGACCACAGGTTCACTCCTCCATTGCTGAGGGTGCGGGGGAGGGGTGGTCGTGGGGCAGGGCTCAGGGTGACGGCAGGGGTGGACAGGAGGGGCTGGGGAGACTTAGGGGCTTAGGACAGCAGCTGTTTACCCACAGGTTCAGAAGTGGGTCAGTCTCTGAAGCCATATGCCTGCATGCCCGCTCTCCACCAGCCCGGGCCAGAGCGTAGCACTCTTGTCTGAGTGAATGGATAAATCATAAATGAATGAAAATGAGCCTGCAGCGCCTCAGTTAAATAATTAACTTGTCGAAAATGCCTAAGTAAGGAAGCGTCGAAACCACTCAGGATCTCCGCATTGCTCCCACATGCTGCAGGAACAACCTACAGACATGGTGCCACCAAAACACAGGCAAGGGTGCCCACCTCCTCTGGGGGCATAATGAGGGGGTGAGACTCCCTTATATCCAGATTGCTAAAAGCCAGAATTGCCTGCCCACTGGGGCAGAGGCCCCCCACCTTCGGGTTCTAATGCCAGATGATCTGAGGTAGAGCTGATGTAATAGTAATAACAGAAATAAAGTACACAATACTGATAACAGAATGCACTTGAACCAAACCATCCCCCACCCCAGTCCATGGAAAAACTGTCTTCCATGAAACCAGTCCCTAGTGCCGAAAAGATTGGGAACTCCAGCACTGGGGGGTTGCCCTTTCCTCTGGCATTGCAGTTTCATTTAGTATTAATAATAATGGCAACCACTTCCCTTTATTAAGCATTTACTATGTGCCAGACTCTGGCACACGCATTAGTTCACTTAATTCTCCCAACAGCCCTATGAGGTAGATGGTTTTATTACCCATATTTTATGGATGAGACAACTGGAGCTAAGGAAGGAGGCTGAGTGGTTTGGATGCAGTTACATACCTTAAAAGGGAGAGGGAAGTGAACACACCCAAGTGTCTCTGATGCTTGTTTGCTCAGGAACTGAAGGCCCACTGCTTGGGGTCCAGCATCTTTCATTGACAGGAGACCTGGCTGAATCAGGGAGCATGGGGAGCCTGACCGGGAAGTAACATGGATAGAGCCAGCCTTGCCCTGGCCACCCCGGGAGGCTTCCGGAGGCTGCAGAGCTGAGCAAGGCTGGGTCTGGACACCTGTGATCAGAGCTTCTGAGACAGAGCCCATAGTCCCAGCCCTGGTCCTAGCCGGCCCCTGTTCAAGCCACAGTGAGAGGAATGCTTGCTGGTCCGTTAGTTTTCCCCTGATGGAGTGAGTGAGTGGCAGGCAGGAGGCCTCTGGGAGGCAGGGGAGAAAAAGAGGGAAGGAAGTGGAATTATCCCCTCCCTGTGCAAATGTCCAGAAGATTTGGCTTTCCTGGGAGGAACCTGCCATCCATACCACAGAGGTAGACACAGGGTGGGGTCGTGAAAAGAACACTGGATTCAGTATCCAGCTGATGTACCTCTTCGCCATTGTGTGAACCTGGGAAAGGCAGAGTTCTGCATGCCTCAGTTGCCTCATCTGTTAAATGGGAATGATTCGACAGCCTCGGCCCACCTCATATTACGACATGCTCTGCAGACAGTGAACTCTAGCGGCGCTGTCAGGGGTGTGGGTCTCCTTCCTCCCTGGGGTCAAGGGCTTGACCTTTCCCTCGATAACCAGCGGGGAGACTTTAGATGAGGCGCTCTGAGGTCTGTTGCCAGGACCTGGGGACACCAGCATAGCGACTGAGTTCTTTCCACACTTTCAGTCTCTCCTTCACCCCTGCTGCTGTTTGAGTGGGACCACGCGTTTCAACTCTAGACAACTAACTGACCTCCTCCCTCCCTGGAGCATGGGAGTACCCTGTGTACTAGAAAAGTGAATGTCCCAGCAAAGAGACTCAGTGTTTCGGTTTCCCAGTGTATATATAAAAGTTATGTTTATATTTTGCAGTAGTCTATTAACTGTGCAGTAACACTGTGTGTAAAAAACATTTAAAATACTGGATGAGACACTGACCTGAGTGGTTTGGATGCAGTTACATACCTTAAAGGGAGAGAAGTGAACACACCCAAGTGTCTCTGATGCTTGTTTGCTCAGGAACTGAAGGCCCACTGCTTGGGGTCCAGCATCTTTCATTGACAGGAGACCTGGCTGAATCAGGGAGCATGGGGAGCCTGACCGGGAAGTAACATGGATAGAGCCAGCCTTGCCCTGGCCACCCCGGGAGGCTTCCGGAGGCTGCAGAGCTGAGCAAGGCTGGGTCTGGACACCTGTGATCAGAGCTTCTGAGACAGAGCCCATAGTCCCAGCCCTGGTCCTAGCCGGCCCCTGTTCAAGCCACAGTGAGAGGAATGCTTGCTGGTCCGTTAGTTTTCCCCTGATGGAGTGAGTGAGTGGCAGGCAGGAGGCCTCTGGGAGGCAGGGGAGAAAAAGAGGGAAGGAAGTGGAATTATCCCCTCCCTGTGCAAATGTCCAGAAGATTTGGCTTTCCTGGGAGGAACCTGCCATCCATACCACAGAGGTAGACACAGGGTGGGGTCGTGAAAAGAACACTGGATTCAGTATCCAGCTGATGTACCTCTTCGCCATTGTGTGAACCTGGGAAAGGCAGAGTTCTGCATGCCTCAGTTGCCTCATCTGTTAAATGGGAATGATTCGACAGCCTCGGCCCACCTCATATTACGACATGCTCTGCAGACAGTGAACTCTAGCGGCGCTGTCAGGGGTGTGGGTCTCCTTCCTCCCTGGGGTCAAGGGCTTGACCTTTCCCTCGATAACCAGCGGGGAGACTTTAGATGAGGCGCTCTGAGGTCTGTTGCCAGGACCTGGGGACACCAGCATAGCGACTGAGTTCTTTCCACACTTTCAGTCTCTCCTTCACCCCTGCTGCTGTTTGAGTGGGACCACGCGTTTCAACTCTAGACAACTAACTGACCTCCTCCCTCCCTGGAGCATGGGAGTACCCTGTGTACTAGAAAAGTGAATGTCCCAGCAAAGAGACTCAGTGTTTCGGTTTCCCAGTGTATATATAAAAGTTATGTTTATATTTTGCAGTAGTCTATTAAGTGTGCAGTAACACTGTGTGTAAAAAAAACATGTACATACCTTAATTTAAATATATTGCTAAAAAAATGCTAACCATTAGGACTTCCCTGGAAGTCTGGTGGTTAAAACTTTGCCTTCCATTGCAGGGGCTTCGAGTTCAGTCCCTGGTCAGGGAACTAAAAATCCCACATGCCTCTCAGCCAAAAAACCAAAACATAAAAACAGAAGTGATGGGCTTCCCTGGTGGTCCAGTGGGTAAGGACACCGCCTTGCAGTGCAAGGGGCGCCAGTTCGATCCCTGGCCTGGGAAGATCCCATGTCCCGCGGAGCGGCTGGACCAATGTGTCCAACTACTGAGCTGGAGCTCTGGAGCGCATGCACCCAGAGCTGGTGCTCTGTGACTAGAGAGGCCACTGCGATGGGAGGCCCATGCAGGCCAAAAAGAGTAAAGATGGATGATAAATGAAATAGAAGTGGCCAAAAAAAAAAAAAACCAAGTGATATTGTAACAAATTCAACACAGACTTTGAAAATGTGGGCATGCTAAGTTGCTTCAGTTGTTCAGACTCTTTGCAACACTATGGATCATAGCCCGCCAGGCTCCTCTGTCCATGGGATTTTCCAGGCAAGAATACTAGAGTGGGTAGCCATGCCCTTCTCCAGAGGCGTCTTCCAGCCCAGGGATTGAAACTGTGTCTCCTGTATTGGCAGGCATATTCTTTACCACCAGCACCACCTGGGAAGTCCCAAATCATATGATACATGAATTATATTTCAAAGCTCTAAAAAAAAAGAAAGCAAATGTGTAATGGCTTCCCATTCTTCACCAGGGAGGCACTCCCCCTAATTTTCTGTCACCATGTGCTAGCACTTCCTATGTGCTGGGTGCTTTAGCACTTAGTGTGGATCCTACAACTCTGTAATTTAGGTGTTTGTTTTTTTTTTTCCAATTTTTTTTTTGGTCTCTTCTATTGATTTTTTTAATTCATCTATTTTCATCCATCTTTATTCTTTGGCCTGTGTGGGCCTCCCATCACAGTGGCCTCTCGTCACAGAGCACTGGCTCTGGGCACATGCACTCCAGAGCACTGGCTTATAATTGGACACACCGGTCCAGCCGTTCTGCAGCATGTGGGATCTTCCTGGGCCGGGGATCGAACCGGCATCCCTTGCATTGCAAGGCGGACTCTCTACCCACTGGACTACCAGGGAAATCCTAGGTGTTATGTGGATACCCATTTTGCAGATGGGAATACTGAGAAGAGAGGCTTGAGTGACTTGCCTGAGGCCCTACAATACATTGTGGTTTTGTTTCGCGTGGGCACTTCTTGCAATGTGTTATAAGGATCTGTTTACAAGTTCTCCCCACTGGAGAGTAGGCTCGTGGGAATTGTTGACAGTGGCTGGTTTCACACAGTACTCCTTGCCCTGGGCCTGGCGCCGTCAGACCTAATTCAAGAATCCGAGAAGGATGTGCAAATGCACTGGGGGTGGGTTCAGTGGTCTCCCAGCCATGGGCCCAAGTTTCCTTTGACAAAGTCTGCTTTTACCCAGCTCACACTCTGCCACCCCCACCAGGAGATGGATTCTAGCAACCGTTCTCTCCTGGGCCCTTGTCTGGTTTCCCTCCCCAGAGCCTCTCTCCCCTCCTGGGGTTTTGCCCTGTAACCAAGAGCTTAGCCCTACCCAGAGCCACGGGTGGCACCCTTGTGGCCCAGTTTTGCCCCCAGCTGCCCCCCAAGACCAGGAGGCAGCACAGGAAAGGCCCTGCCCATGCCATTCGCCCTGGCTCTTCTGCCCATGCCATGCGCTCGCACTTAAGAATGCTGCCAGTTTCCCCTAAAGCCCTGGGCAGGCGGTGCTGGATTTGATGGGGAGATCAGGGAACGCACCCCTGGCTGGAAACTGAGCCTCAGTAAAATGGAGAGAGACGTGTAAGGACATAAGGGTTTTCTCAGTGGACGGCGAGGCATCAGGAATGAGCATAGCTCCTGGGGGCTAGATGAGACGACCCACCGGTGGAGTCCCTCCAGAGGAAAGCAGTGTCTCCCCTCTTGGTTTACCATCCCCTGCTCCTAACCTCATTCTGAAAGCCAGTTCCTGCCAGCCTCTCTCTCTGTCTCTCTCTCTCTCAACTTCCTGAATTACGAAACTCACTTGCCAACAGCTACCCACATTTCCTGTGGCTCCTCTGTAAGTAGCTTAATCCCAATGGCCTGGGTTGGAGATGATCAAAGGTTATGTATGCAAAACCCTACCACACAAGCGTGGGAGAAGCGGAGACTAGCCCCCAGGCCCCTCCCTGGCCAGGCCAGCCATGCCCCGAGACACACAGGCGTTGCCACCCGTGGCCCAGACCCCTCCCAGCCCCGGCCCTGCCGGAAGACAGCTACCAAAATCAGTGCAGAGGCGAGGCCCAGGGGGCTTCAGCAAGAAGCTCCCCCGAGAGGAGCAGCCCTGGGAGAGCCGGGCCCTGGGGCCCACAGTCCATGCCAGGGAAGCCACCGCCGGCTCTTAGAAACCAGAGTTGCCAGAGGCTGTTAGAATACCCAGGAGGCCCTTGGGGGGTGTGCCTGGCTCCCCTTTGGCGAACGTGGGGCCCCGAGACCCCATCTTGGCTGCCATCTGTGCTGATTTACAGCCCCACTCAGGAAGGACTCCTTGGGACAAAGTCCCTGACCCCTGCAGAGGCAAGACACCCAGCTCAGCTGTCTCTGTGCAGAAGTTTGTTCCAGGCGGCTCTCTGGACTCCCCTTCCCAGCGGGGATGTGTGCAAAGTCACACTGTGATGTCCAGGAGTGCAGATGAAGGAAAACAGTAAACAGAAACTCTCCGGGCTCCTAGGCCCTTCTCCAACAAGGAGTAACAGGCCAGGTAAGACAGGGCATCTTGCCCCCGGCCCCAGCACCCAGCTCTTTCCTCTGCACCCTAGGCAGGGTGTCTAGTGCCTGCTAGGGAGGCATGGCCGCTGACCGGAACCAGCCCCCGCCCTGCCGTGAAGAGCAATACTTACCATGATGGAAAAGATGAGAGGCATGAGGTTGAGGGGCCAGACGGGGCAGAAGCAGGAGGCAATGGCAAGGATGAGGTAGTCTTTGGGAACTTCTCCGTCCTGAGCATAGGAGGTGGTGGCAATGGAGGACGCCCGCCTCGAGCTGGCCCGGGAGGACGAGGGGGGCAGCGAGGCCTCTCGGTGCCCCTCGGACAGCACCCTGAAGGGCAGGCTGTGGCCATTCTGCTCCAGGTCCAGAGTCCCCGAGAGGGACTTGGATGGCTTCAGGGGCTTGTCGTCCTGGCCCCCAACCTTAATGAGGAGCTTTTCCATCTCCGGCAGGTCCAGGGGTGAGGCTGTGCCTGGCTGCCCCGCTGAAGAACACGGAGGCTTCCCCGGGTTGGCCATGCTGGCCTCGGCCTTGGGCTCCTCCAGCTCCAGGATGGAACGAGGGGCTTCAGAGGAGCCTCAGCACACCATTCCTCGGCCCAGACTGGAGGCCTACAGGTCAGGGGCAGGCGTGCCACCCAGCGGCGCCAGGGCCAGTTAGGCGGCCCCGGGAAGGTTGGCTTCTCCAGGCCAGCTGAGTTCAGAGGCTTGGGCCTGTCTGCTGCCCCGTGGAGCTCCGGGAAGCTGGAGCCTTCCGCTCCATTCAAGTTTGAGGCCAACTTTGCTGGTGCTGCTGACAGCCCAGATGGGCGGGGAAGCAACAGAAGGCAACGGAAGGCAGCTTCAGGAGCGGAGAGAGTGCTTCTCTGCTGAGTGAGGCTCCGGCTAAGTCAAGGAGTCTGTATGTGTGTGTGTGTGTGTGTGTACACCACCCGGCCTCCCTCCCTCCCTCAGAGATGCTTTTCAATTCCCTTTTCCCTGGAGAACTGCTCAGCAGCATTCTGCCTCTGCCCTAGCCCAGCTCAGCCCAGCCCAGCCCAGCCCAGCCCAGCCCTGCCCAGCCCTGCCCAGCCCAGCCCTGCCCAGGGCGACTTGGGCCAGCCTCTGGCCCCCACTGCGGACTCAGGACCCCCTCCTCTGCGCTGGGGGCTCTGGAGAAGAAGAAAGACAGAGTGGGTCCAAATGGGTGTGTCTTCCCCGTCACAAGAGACTGAGTTCTCTGCTTCTCTTTTCCTGGAGCAGGCTCCCGCTTCTCCTGTCTCTGTGAACTGCTGGACCCTGGACCTATTGCATCCCCCCTTGTCTCTGACCCTAAGCCCCAGGGGCATGCAGACCAGAGCCGGGCTCCTAGCGCTGGGAGGCAAGGGTAGCGTGGGTACTCGTGTGGCTTCTGGAATATTCCGTCTGCACCCTCTGAATGGGTATCTGAGCAGTTCCCAAGAGTGGGGGCAGAGGGGCTGTTAGAGTGGAGTGTCGGCCCCGTCTCATGGCCCTTAGAGCTTTTCTGAAGTGCTTTTAGAGAGCCAGCAAAGATCCTTCTGTTGCCGGCGCTCCTTAGGGCAGATGCCAGCTTGAAGGGCCTCCATCTTGGCTGCCTGTCCTGTCTCCCTTTGTTCTCTCACATCTCCTCCCTCTGTTTCTGCCACGTTCTCTATTCTCCATCTCTTTCTACATCCCTGAAGAACACGGAGGCTTCCCGGGTTGGCCATGCTGGCCTCGGCCTTGTGCTCCTCCAGCTCCAGGATGGAACGAGGGGCTTCAGAGGAGCCTCAGCACACCATTCCTCGGCCCAGACTGGAGGCCTACAGGTCAGGGGCAGGCGTGCCACCCAGCGGCGCCAGGGCCAGTTAGGCGGCCCCGGGAAGGTTGGCTTCTCCAGGCCAGCTGAGTTCAGAGGCTTGGGCCTGTCTGCTGCCCCGTGGAGCTCCGGGAAGCTGGAGCCTTCCGCTCCATTCAAGTTTGAGGCCAACTTTGCTGGTGCTGCTGACAGCCCAGATGGGCGGGGAAGCAACAGAAGGCAACGGAAGGCAGCTTCAGGAGCGGAGAGAGTGCTTCTCTGCTGAGTGAGGCTCCGGCTAAGTCAAGGAGTCTGTATGTGTGTGTGTGTGTGTGTACACCACCCGGCCTCCCTCCCTCCCTCAGAGATGCTTTTCAATTCCCTTTTCCCTGGAGAACTGCTCAGCAGCATTCTGCCTCTGCCCTAGCCCAGCTCAGCCCAGCCCAGCCCAGCCCAGCCCAGCCCTGCCCAGCCCTGCCCAGCCCAGCCCTGCCCAGGGCGACTTGGGCCAGCCTCTGGCCCCCACTGCGGACTCAGGACCCCCTCCTCTGCGCTGGGGGCTCTGGAGAAGAAGAAAGACAGAGTGGGTCCAAATGGGTGTGTCTTCCCCGTCACAAGAGACTGAGTTCTCTGCTTCTCTTTTCCTGGAGCAGGCTCCCGCTTCTCCTGTCTCTGTGAACTGCTGGACCCTGGACCTATTGCATCCCCCCTTGTCTCTGACCCTAAGCCCCAGGGGCATGCAGACCAGAGCCGGGCTCCTAGCGCTGGGAGGCAAGGGTAGCGTGGGTACTCGTGTGGCTTCTGGAATATTCCGTCTGCACCCTCTGAATGGGTATCTGAGCAGTTCCCAAGAGTGGGGGCAGAGGGGCTGTTAGAGTGGAGTGTCGGCCCCGTCTCATGGCCCTTAGAGCTTTTCTGAAGTGCTTTTAGAGAGCCAGCAAAGATCCTTCTGTTGCCGGCGCTCCTTAGGGCAGATGCCAGCTTGAAGGGCCTCCATCTTGGCTGCCTGTCCTGTCTCCCTTTGTTCTCTCACATCTCCTCCCTCTGTTTCTGCCACGTTCTCTATTCTCCGCATCTCTTTCTACATCCCTGATCTCTCTGCTTACCTGTTTCATAAGGTGACCTAGGACCACCAGAGTCGTGTGTGTGTGTGTGTGATTTGGAAGACAGCATGGGTCATGCAGGATGAGGGTGAGAAGCTAGAAGTGAGAAAGGGTCTCAGAGGTTGTGGCGTTCAAATCTTTTGAGATCAGAAGTTAGGAAACTGAAACTCAGACCCACCTCAAACTGTATCCCAATCAGACATTAATCCCTGGTCCAAGTGTAGGGACTGGTTTGGGGCAAGATGAGCTATATTAGCAGAAAGAAGTACCTCTGGGTTGTAGCATACTGGCTTCAGAAATGATTCCAGTAAGGGCCACAGCAAGGTGGAGGAGGGGGCGTGGTGGGCACAGAGTGGTGAGTTGGCCACAAAGGGGAAAACGGGGGGCTCCCCCAGACCAGGGATGTGGAAGGGGAATGAACTGGGCCCTTCTCCCTAGGAACTTTCAGAAACATACTAATACCTTTTGCAATAAGAGACCTTCAGGAATTCCCTGGTGGTCCAGTGGGTAGAGAGTCCGCCTTGTAGTACAGAGGGCAACGGTTCGATCTCTGGCCAGGGAGGATCCCACGTGCCGTGGAGCGGCTGGACCAGTATGTCCAGTTACGAGCCAGTGCTCTGGAGCGTGTGCCCAGAGCCGGTGCTCTGCTACGAGAGAGGCCACTGCACTGGGGTCCACACAGGCAAAAAAAGATGATGTAAATAAAATAAATGCCAGAACTATTGCATCCCCCCTTGTCTCTGACCCTAAGCCCCAGGGGCATGCAGACCAGAGCCGGGCTCCTAGCGCTGGGAGGCAAGGGTAGCGTGGGTACTCGTGTGGCTTCTGGAATATTCCGTCTGCACCCTCTGAATGGGTATCTGAGCAGTTCCCAAGAGTGGGGGCAGAGGGGCTGTTAGAGTGGAGTGTCGGCCCCGTCTCATGGCCCTTAGAGCTTTTCTGAAGTGCTTTTAGAGAGCCAGCAAAGATCCTTCTGTTGCCGGCGCTCCTTAGGGCAGATGCCAGCTTGAAGGGCCTCCATCTTGGCTGCCTGTCCTGTCTCCCTTTGTTCTCTCACATCTCCTCCCTCTGTTTCTGCCACGTTCTCTATTCTCCGCATCTCTTTCTACATCCCTGATCTCTCTGCTTACCTGTTTCATAAGGTGACCTAGGACCACCAGAGTCGTGTGTGTGTGTGTGTGATTTGGAAGACAGCATGGGTCATGCAGGATGAGGGTGAGAAGCTAGAAGTGAGAAAGGGTCTCAGAGGTTGTGGCGTTCAAATCTTTTGAGATCAGAAGTTAGGAAACTGAAACTCAGACCCACCTCAAACTGTATCCCAATCAGACATTAATCCCTGGTCCAAGTGTAGGGACTGGTTTGGGGCAAGATGAGCTATATTAGCAGAAAGAAGTACCTCTGGGTTGTAGCATACTGGCTTCAGAAATGATTCCAGTAAGGGCCACAGCAAGGTGGAGGAGGGGGCGTGGTGGGCACAGAGTGGTGAGTTGGCCACAAAGGGGAAAACGGGGGGCTCCCCCAGACCAGGGATGTGGAAGGGGAATGAACTGGGCCCTTCTCCCTAGGAACTTTCAGAAACATACTAATACCTTTTGCAATAAGAGACCTTCAGGAATTCCCTGGTGGTCCAGTGGGTAGAGAGTCCGCCTTGTAGTACAGAGGGCAACGGTTCGATCTCTGGCCAGGGAGGATCCCACGTGCCGTGGAGCGGCTGGACCAGTATGTCCAGTTACGAGCCAGTGCTCTGGAGCGTGTGTGCCCAGAGCCGGTGCTCTGCTACGAGAGAGGCCACTGCACTGGGGGTCCACACAGGCCAAATAACAAAGATGGATGAAAATAAATAAATAAAAACTAATAAAAGTGGCCAGAATTTGAAAAAAAAATAAAAAGAGAGAGAGACCTTCAGGAATTCCCTGGCAGTCCAATGGTTAGAACTCTGAGCTCTCACAGCGGAGGGCCTAGGTTCAATCCCTGGTTAGGAAACTAAGATCCCACAAGCCTCAAGGTGGGGCCAAAGATATAAAGATTAAAAAGAAATTTAAAAATATGAGACCTTCTGCAGAGGGTGCCATTTTGGATGCCCCTAGACTTTAAGTCAGTGTCCAGCTTGGACAGAATTCCATATTATAGCCTGGGAGCTGACTCTTGGTGGGGAGGACTTAGACCCTGTGGACCTACCACTGTCCAGACCAATAAGCCAAGTGCCATAGCCAGCAATCAAATCGGGCCATCGAGCCCCTGGAATGTGGCTCATACACACTGAGATGTACTGTACATATAAACACACACTGGATTTCAAACACTTGGTAGAAAAAAATTAAAATATCTCATTAATACAGTGTCTATAGATTACATATTGGAATGACAATATTTTGGGTATATTGAGTTACATAAAACATTATTAAAATTAATGCCACCTGCATCTCTTTTCTCTTTGTAATATGCCTACCAGAGAAGTTAAAACATGGCTTGCATTATATTCCTTTTGGGTAACACTGGCCTGAAGAACAGAAGGAACCAAACATAAAGAGATGGGATTTTTTACTTAATAAAAACTCGAACAGACAAGAAGTCAAGCAGTCCTCAGGGTGGCCATGGCAGCAAGGTTACCAGGTAAGCTGGGGATGCTGGACTTGGGAGACAGGTTTGCTCTGCCCTATGGCGCCATCTAGTGGCTTGGTGGTGATGCGCGCAAGGCCGAGAGGTGAGAGCGGGGACCGGGGAGGAGGCGGGGAGAGGCCAAGACAAGGAGCACCGGGTTTGGGCTCCGGGGTTGATGAGCTCAACCCAGCCAGCTGCTCCGGCTGCAGCCTGGTCCTGCCCCAGGTGCCCTGCAGGTGCTGCCTCCCGCTACCGCCACCCCCAAATGAAGACTTCAATGAAAGTCTATGGCTCACGCTCATCAGGCAAAGTGGGTTTAGCCTGCACCGTGTTAGGCTAACATGTTTTTTTTTTTAATCCATTTTACATGAAAATGGGGGTTTCAGACTTTAAACATGAAGGTCTGGGAAGCCTGGGCCCATTTTCTGCAGAACAGCCAACAGCTAGGCCCGCGGCAGCCTTAGAAGGGAAGGCTCTGAGCTCGTCCTCTGACCCCGCCTTCGTATGGCCTGTGGGCCTCAGATGGGGGTCTGCACGATGAGCCCCTGTTGGTGCACAGGTGTGCTGGGGCTTCTGCTTCGCTGCAGGCTGGCTTCACTGCTCCCTAGTATGGATGCAGGAACTGAAGAAAGTCACTCCCCTCTTGACGCCCCCTCCCCATGGGCTGGGAGGTCTTGGAGGGGGCAGGTGTGGCCATGACTTTTAGCAATTCTGTCTTCTATGCGTGTTTTCTCTTTCTGGAACTTTCCTTTTTATATTCATTTAGTACCTATCCTCTTACTAACTATGTTTCTGTAGATTGGGATAAACCTATGTGGTCTTGGTTGATAACTTCCATTTCTTTAATAATCATAGATGTACCTTCTCTCCACAGCAAATCAGTCACCTTGGAGAACAGATATGGTCTTAGGAAACAGACAAAAAACTCAAGCAAGGGTTCCAGAAAACCTGGAAGGCACATAATTAAAGGTACTCTCACCTAGCATCCCCTAAAGGATCAGGGAGAGGATGGGGGATACCTGTTAGCTCAATACATACACATGTTGCTGCTGCTTAGTCACATCAGTCGTGCCCAACTCTTTGCTGTCCCATGGACTGTAGCCCGCCAGGCTCCTGTGTCCATGGAATTCTCCAGGCAAGAGTACTGGAGTGGGTTTCCAAGCCCTCCTCCAAGGGATCTTTCCAACCCAGGCATCAACCCGGGATCTTCTACATTGCAGGCAGATTGTTTACCACTAAGCCACCTGCGAAGTCCCCATACATGCACATATGTGCACACAAAAATTCACATATCTCCACATCTCTGTAAGCATGCACAAAATGTGTGCATATCAAAAAAAATCTCAGGATGCCAGGCAAATATTTACATATCATACTGTAAATGTGCAGATGTGTACCCTCAGACAGATAACCCGGATGAAACAATGTTAATACCTAATGTGCTGGGGACTTCATAAAACACATTCCCATGCAATCTCTCCTTTTAACAGCTCTACAAATAGAATTTGTCTTAATGTTAAATAGCTTCCATGCAGTGAGTGAGTTTGTGGGCCAGGCACCATGCTAAGTGCCTTAAATGCATTCTCTCTTTTAGTCTGCCCAACAGTCTATGATGTAAGGACGTATTTCAGTCCATTATATGGAGGGAAACACCTAGGCTCAAAGCCCTTAGGCGATCTGCAAAGGTCACTCAGGTTAAGTGAGGAAATACCTTCTCATCCTCAGGCTGACTTCACAATCTGTGGCATATTCCCCATTTCACCTGCAGGGGGCGCCCTCGCCCTTCCAGAGCTGAGAGTGCAAACCGGGAAGAAGAACCCTCATTTTTTTCCGTCCTCGAATTTCAAAAAGCAGGATTTCATGGTCATTTTATCATGTTTCCAGAGACTAAAAAATGCCTGAGGCTGAAGCAAGGTGGAAGTACTGTGCAGGCTGTCAGAAAATTATATATAATCCATTATATAATAATGTATATTATATATAATATATATTACTATAATAATACGCAAACACTAGCAATTCGTGGGACACCCTCCACCTGCTAGAAACTGTACCTTATGAACAAATGTTAATGCTCACAGCGTCCTGAGGTGGAATCACCTGTGTCTGAGGTGAGGCCCAGCGCCTTGGAGAGGTTAAGCTTGCACACCTGTAGGAAGTGCCGGACAGAGCCTGGATCCCCGAGCACAGGCTGGCTGTTTCCTTTCTGCTGTCACGCCATGGCACTGCCTCTCCCTGACAGGTACGTTCAGCGGGCAGGCCTGAGTCCAGGGCCCCACATTTTGCTCCTGGTGGGACCCTGGGCTTTCGAGTCCCAGCCTTTCTGGCGTCTGTGACCCAGCCACTCGCCCTGTGAAATGTAGAGCCCTGAGGCCTGTGAGCCTGGAGACCAGATGCCAAGGGTGCTGGCCAGCATCTCACTTGCAGAAAGCAAAGCCACTGGTAAGTAGAATGATGAGCCTCATCTCAAGGGTTCAGGGGACCCCTCACTCCTCTCCAGGAGATGATGGACATCTCTCCAACTTCTGTGGGCCCCCCATTCTGAGCTGTGTAACTCCCCTTGTCCCAAGCTCAAGAGCCCAGATCTCCAAGGAGACCAGAAAGCCCTCAGGCCTCACCCAGCATATCAAGGTCCTGACTCCAGCAAGCAGCTCCTGCAACGACATCAGCGCAGTCAGTCCAAGGGAGGCCAGACTCAAGCTCGGGGTGCTTATCTCAAGATGCATAGCAGTTACCCAGACTTCTCTAGGGGGCCGGCTGTCCTCCCCACTTCTTCGGCAACCTTGACACGAGGCTCCACTTTACTGGGTTCCAAATCAGCCCCTCGTCACACGAGGCCCTGGCTGCACTGGCCCCCTCTTCCCAGGGAGCCTCATTTGCCCATTGCCTGAGGTACCAGCAGGACTTGCTGATCCCACCCCAGTCCTTGGCCCTGCCCCTAGCCTCCTCCCTGAGGCTGGCCCAGGCTCTGTCACCTTCTCCATGGCTCACGGCAGACAGCAGCTCTGACCACATGCTCAGCCTGCCAGTCCTCCTCTCCAGATAGCGTCCTCCCCTACTGCGTCCCTCACTGGGCTCAGCCACACCTGGGCTGTTGCGGGAACCAGCATCTCCTAGTACCCACCTGTGGGCTTCAGGCGGGTGCCCATCACTCCAGGGTGAGCCTCCAGGCCTCCAACTTCTCTCCCTTTCCTGCCACCCTGGTTCCTGGGCCCCCTGGAGTCCTGCTAGCAGACAGAGACGACCGCTTCTCCTTTTTATTTGGCTGCTTCTGATGGCCTCCCCCAGATCACAGACTTGGGGCATCGGCACAGGCAGGGGGAGGGGACCCATGCTGTGCCACCAGACCACATCAGGGGCCACCCCACTCTGACATACACGCTCCCCGCTCCGCCCCATCCCAAAGCCCTCATTCTCCTAAACAATTTTTTTCTTTTTTTTAAAGCAAGAAACAATTGGGCTCTTAGGCACCGGGTTGCAAAAGTCACTTTCCAAGGAGAGTTCAAGTCCAAAGGTAAGAAAGAATCTAGCAGAACGTGGCTCCTTTGGTAGCTGCCAATCCTGCCTGGGATCATGGGGGTCCAAGGAAGTGCAGTCCCAGGCTCCAGAGTTCCTTTCCACTGACAAGGTGCCTTCTTCCCCCTCAGGCCTCAGCCCATTCCGTTTGGCCCTGGATGGTTTTAGAATCTTCACCTCTGTCGTCAGTCAGCCCTTTGGCTCCTTCCAGGCCAGCCGCTCTCCAGGCCCACCCGTACGTTCGGTGCGGGTCAGGAGTGCTGGTAGCCCAGCTCAGGGCCCTCTCGCAGGTAACCCCGTGGCCAGGCTGAGGGAGCCCCGAGACCTCGGCGCCAGTTTCCCCCGGAGGCCTGGGCCAAGCCCTGCGCCTCGGTCACAGCCCTGGGCCGTCCCAGGGGCATGTGCAGGAAGCACGAAGGGCAGTGAGACACGAAGGGCCCAGCGGGCTGCGACACAGGCTGCAGTGGGCTGGAGTCTAGGTCCCCCGCGTCCGCGGCATGCGCGGCCTGCCCGTGGCACTCCAGGTGCCCGCAGGGCCAGCGGGGCGCGGGGCTGGCGCGCAGCACGAGGGAGAGCGCGCTGATGCGGTGGATGGCCCTGCGCAGCGTGGCGATCTTGGAGAGCCTTTTGCCGCCCAGGTCGTGCCGCAGCGCACGGCGCAGCGCGTTGAAGGCCTCGTTGTAGTCCAGAATGCGCTTGCGCTCCCGCACGTTGGCAGCCATGCGCCGCGCCTTGGACCGCACCGGCCGGCTGCGCTTTGGGCGGTTCGCCACCTCCTCCGCCTCTCCCAGGCCTCGGGGATCACCGTTCTCCTTCAGCACCCCAAAATTCATTTCGGTTTCCAGGCAGGCGTTCTCCAAGTCCTGGGCTGAGCCCTTCATCCCCTTCAAGCCCCTGAGGCCTGGTCCTGGCAAGCCTTGGTGCATGTCCTCCGCTGGTCCTTGCTCTCCCGGCTCTGCCTCCCGTTCCAAGGCTGACAGTGCACCTCCTGAGCGTTGACTCTTGCAGTCTGGACACTCCCAGGACAGGCCCTCTCTAGCTGGGCTTTATGGCACCACGTGGCTCTCCGCCCTCCTCATCCATCCATCTCCCTCCTCCTGCTTTATTACCTGCCTCCAGGTAGGTTGGTGAGGGAGGAACCCAGAGAGAGGAAGCCAGGAAGGGAGAAAGCATGCAGATGCTTGTAGGAAGGGGCCAGGCGGGCAGTGGGACACGCCCAGGGCAGTGCTCCAGCCACAGGGAGAGCTGGCCTGGTTTCACTCCAGGGCCTCTCTGCGGGTGGTTGGGGTCCACATTCTTCCTCCTGACCCCAAGAGTGCCAAATCTGGCCTGAGGGCAGGAAAGCTGATAGGGCACACAGAAGGGTGTGTTTAAAGAACCTTGAAAGTTTTGTGGGCAACCACAGGGCTGTCACCCAGGAAAGCATGACTCTTCCAGCAGGACACATAAAGGAGGTGAGGGGCTGGGGGAGATCAGAGACCTCAAGGCCCTGCAGGTAAGATGGGCCTGGAGCTGCTGGCTCTTTCAGCTCCCAGAATGAGGCTGGCTGGAATTCTGGGTTTGGGTTTTGCTTGGGCCTTATCCCCTGGGCTTCCCAATGGCGCTAATGGGAAAGAACCTGCCTGCCAATGCAGGAGACGTGGGTTTGATCCCTGGGTTGGGAAGATCCCCTGGAGGAGGGCATGGCAACCACTCCAGTATTC
This sequence comes from Tragulus kanchil, assembly GCA_022376925.1. Classification (NCBI taxonomy): domain Eukaryota; kingdom Metazoa; phylum Chordata; class Mammalia; order Artiodactyla; family Tragulidae; genus Tragulus; species Tragulus kanchil. The sequence continues at coordinate 64,633,453 of JAIOJX010000027.1, forward strand.
TTGCCTGGAGAATCCCATGGACAGAGAAGCCTGGTGGGCTGTGATCCATGTGGTCGCAGTGGGACGTGACTTAGCACAGCACACACAGGCTCACCCCCTGCGTCACCTTAGTTCTGCTGCAGGCAGAGCTGAACTGAGTGCTGACTCAGAGGGTGAGAGAGATTCTCTCGTGGTCCTTGTGGTACCCATCAGGGGCGTCTTTTGGAGTCCGAGGTCATGGACATAGCACTGTGGTGTTATGAACTCAGTGAACCCACTCTCTACCCCAGGGGTTTAAATTTTCCACAGGGTCCCAGAAAAGGAATAATGCTTAGACCTAGAGAAAGCCCCCCCCACCCCTCCGCAATGGAATTTCAGGCATCTATAAGTCAGTTATATGGAACACCAAGGTCAAGCTCATTCCCACTTAATCCAAATGCCTCCAGATTGCCAAAGCTTTGGTATCAGCTGGAATGGGTATGGGGTTCACGCCCGTCTTGCCAAAGTGCAGACCAATAACCCTGTTAATGCAAACGCTGACTTACTCCTTGGAAAGGAATAGGACTGTTCTTTCATTTTCTGTTTTGCCTACTGGTCTGAGGTAGCCTAAGGCCATTGCATTTCTGGGGCTCTGTTCCCTAAATCTGCAGTATCTGAAATTTAAAAGTGAATGAGGGCTTCCCCAGAGGCTCAGTGGTAAAGAATCTGCCTGCCAATACAGAAGATGCAGCTTCGATCCCAGTCCGGGAAGATCCCACATGCCACTGAACAGCTAAGCCTGTGGGCCACAGTTAATGGAGCCTGTGCTCCAGAGCCTGGGAACTGCAACTACTGAAGCCCAAGCACCCAGGGTCTGTGCTTTGCCACAAGAGAAGCCACCGCAATGAAAAGCCCATGCACTGCAGCTAGAGAGTAGCCCCTGCTCACTGTGAGTAGAAAGAAGTCTGAACTGCAATGAAGACCCAGAACAGCACCCCCCCCACCCGCCAAAAAAAAGTGAATGAAAGCAGCTAGAACTGGATATTTTCTCCTCTGCTCCCACCCCATTCCTTGTCCCTTAGCCCACCCCCACCCCACCCCCCGCCCCGCCCCAGGCCACGCTAGAGACTGAATCACCTTCCTGATCGTCGGTCTTACCCAGCCCCTCAGAAAAGCCTGGCCCCTGGACTCAAAGGCCTGCAGACCAGGAGGCAGCCCGTGAACCTTCCAGTCTCAGAAGAGCCAGAGAGGGGTGATTTTCCCTCCCCAACCACTCCCAGCCAATGTCTCCTTCCAAAACTTCCCCCATCAAGGGCACAGTTGGACATACAAATGCTTGTTATATACAGGCATGGTACTAAGTGACTTTTTTAGAAAAAAAAAAACAACAACATACATTATCTTAGCCTAATAGCAGTCTTATATGGAAGGCTCTATTATTATAACACCCATTTTATAGACTGGAAAGCGAGACTCTGCCAGAGTGAAGTAATTTGCCCCAAGTCAGAGGGCATAGCTGTTGCTGAGCCAGGGTTTCAAAAATCAGGCAGTTTGGCTCCTATTTGGAGACTAAGCACTTAACCCCTCTAGGCTGAGCCTGCGTCCCGGGCTTCCCCACCCAGCAACCCCCACTGACCACCTGTATCTAATAGAGGCCTTGCCTCTGCTCTTTGAAACAGTAGTCACTGAGATAATCAAATAGTTTCAACCATGTGTGAAAAAAAGAGCTTGGCTGATATAGAGAAAAGTGGGATGAGGGGAGGGAGGGTCCTCCGAATGAAGAGACAAACAGGAGAGAAAAATAGAGAATGTGGGCCGGAAGCTAGGAGCAGTCCAGAGCAGCCCAACTGCCTGCTTCCTGGTGCTGAGATTCGCTGCCTGGGATCTCCTTGGCTCATTCTAACTCTGTCCCCAGATGAACTGATGGCTTCTGGACTCCGGGAGAGGATGAGACAGCAGAAGGGACAGACCAGGGACTACCTGCCAACCTGACCCCGACTGCAGGTGAGCCAGGGCCCTGGGAGCCAGGAGTAGCTGGAAGGGACTCAGGAACAGCCCACAGCAACCTGCATACATGTGTTGGAAAGGCTTGAGGCCTCTGCATGCCAGAGTTCTGGATGGAGTTCAGCGGCCTGCAGAGGGTTAGCAGCCCCTGCTGCTTGCTAATCTTTCCTCTTCTGGGAAGCCGGTCCTGAACCCTCCACTTCTGTGCATTATTCCATCTTAGAATTTATTGTGTGTCTCAGAACATATTGTACATTTTTCCCTTCTTATTTTTTCAAATTCCCTAGTGGCTCTGATGGTGAGGGATCTGCTTGCAATATGGGAGACCCCAGTTCAATCCCTGGGTCAGGAAGATCCCCTGGAGAAGGGAATGGCTACCCACGCCAGTATTCTAGCCTAGAGAATTCCATGGACAGAGGAGCTGGGTGGGCTACAGTCCGTGGGGTCGCAAAAGAGTCGGACATGACTGAGCAACTAACACTTTCACACTTTTCAGGTTTTTTTATTGTACTTTTCCCCCCTCTTATTTAATTTTTTTTTTATTGAAATAGAATTGATTTACAATGTTGTGTTAGTTTCAGGTATACCATGCAGTGATTCATATATATATGTATTTGTCAGTTTCTCTTATAGGTTATTATAAGATGAGTATAGCTCCTTGTGTTATATAGTAGGTTCCTGTTGGTTATCAGCATATTGTACTTTTATGTTCATGCTGCATCTATATCTAGGTTGCTTCTTTTTTTTTTTTTTAAACCTTTATTTTGCTTTTAACTTTTACAGTTTTGGTGTTTACAGATATGTATGTTCCCAGATTAGTCATATATATATTCCCCCCTTCCCACCCCTCCCGACCATCACACAGCACCCCCGAAGGATCCCCTTTTCTCACAGAGCAATGACTAGAGCTATTTTCTTCACTTATGATAGTACAGGCCTTCATGCTACTTCCTTTACGCCTCCCACCTTCTGTTCCTTCCCCACAATGTCCATATGTCCACTGTCCATGTCTGTCTTTCTGTCGCTTCACTGCGTGTGCCATCATCACCATCCTACTAGATTCCATATATATGTGTTAATATACTGTATTTGTCCTTCTCTTTCTGACTGACTTCACTTTTGATGATACGTTCTTGACCCAGCCACCTCATTAGGGCTGATTCTTCTGCATTTCTCTTTACAGCTGTGTAGTATTCCATTGTATATATGTACCAGAGCTTTTGGATCCATTCGTTCGTCGATGGGCATCTAGGTTGCTTCCATGTTCTAGCTATTGTATAGAGAGCTGCAATGAACATTGGGGTACAGGTGCTTCTTTCAGATTTGATTTCATCAGGGTATAAGCCTAAGAGTGGGATTGCTGGGTCATATGGTGCTTCTATTTTTAGTTTTTTAAGGAATCTCCATACTGTCTTCCATAGAGGCTGTATCAATTTACACTCCCCCAGCAATGCAGGAGTATTGTACATTTTTCCCTTCTTATTTTTTCAAATTCCCTAGTGGCTCTGATGGTGAGGGATCTGCTTGCAATATGGGAGACCCCAGTTCAATCCCTGGGTCAGGAAGATCCCCTGGAGAAGGGAATGGCTACCCACGCCAGTATTCTAGCCTAGAGAATTCCATGGACAGAGGAGCTGGGTGGGCTACAGTCCGTGGGGTCGCAAAAGAGTCGGACATGACTGAGCAACTAACACTTTCACACTTTTCAGGTTTTTTTATTGTACTTTTCCCCCCTCTTATTTAATTTTTTTTTTATTGAAATAGAATTGATTTACAATGTTGTGTTAGTTTCAGGTATACCATGCAGTGATTCATATATATATGTATTTGTCAGTTTCTCTTATAGGTTATTATAAGATGAGTATAGCTCCTTGTGTTATATAGTAGGTTCCTGTTGGTTATCAGCATATTGTATTTTTATGTTCATGCTGCATCTATATCTAGGTTGCTTCTTTTTTTTTTTTTAAACCTTTATTTTGCTTTTAACTTTTACAGTTTTGGTGTTTACAGATATGTATGTTCCCAGATTAGTCATATATATATTCCCCCCTTCCCACCCCTCCCGACCATCACACAGCACCCCTGAAGGATCCCCTTTTCTCACAGAGCAATGACTAGAGCTATTTTCTTCACTTATGATAGTACAGGCCTTCATGCTACTTCCTTTACGCCTCCCACCTTCTGTTCCTTCCCCACAATGTCCATATGTCCACTGTCCATGTCTGTCTTTCTGTCGCTTCACTGCGTGTGCCATCATCACCATCCTACTAGATTCCATATATATGTGTTAATATACTGTATTTGTCCTTCTCTTTCTGACTGACTTCACTTTTGATGATACGTTCTTGACCCAGCCACCTCATTAGGGCTGATTCTTCTGCATTTCTCTTTACAGCTGTGTAGTATTCCATTGTATATATGTACCAGAGCTTTTGGATCCATTCGTTCGTCGATGGGCATCTAGGTTGCTTCCATGTTCTAGCTATTGTATAGAGAGCTGCAATGAACATTGGGGTACAGGTGCTTCTTTCAGATTTGATTTCATCAGGGTATAAGCCTAAGAGTGGGATTGCTGGGTCATATGGTGCTTCTATTTTTAGTTTTTTAAGGAATCTCCATACTGTCTTCCATAGAGGCTGTATCAATTTACACTCCCACCAGCAATGCAGGAGTGTTCCCTTTTCTCCGCACCCTCTCCAGCATTTATTGTCTGTCGATTTGTGGATGACGGCCATTCTGACGGGTGTGAGGTGATATCTCATTGTAGTTTTGAGTTGCATTTCTCTAATGATAAGCGAAGTTGAGCATCGTTTCATGTGCTTTTGGGCCATCTGTATGTCTTCTTTGGAGAGGTGTCTGTTTAGGTCCTTTTCCCATTTTTTGATTGGGTTGTTCGTTTTTCCAGTGCTGAGTTGTCTGAGTTGCTTGTAGATTTTGGAAATTAATTCTTTGTCTGTTGTTTCATTTGCTATGATTTTCTCCCATTCTGTGGGCTGTCTGTTCAGCTTTTTTGTAATTTCTTTAGTTGTACAAAAGCTTTTACGTTTCATTAGGTCCCACATGTTCATTTGTCTTTTTAGTTCCACTATTCTAGTAGGTGGGTCAGAGAAGATCTTGCTTTGATTTATGTCCTTGAGGGTTTTGCCTATATTCTCCTCTAAGAGTTTGATGGTTTCTGGCCTTACATTTAAGTCTTTAATCCATTTTGAGTTGATTTTTGTGTATGGTGTCAGGGTATGTTCCAACTTCATTTTTTTGCATGTAGCTGTCCAATTTTCCCAGCACCATTTGTTGAAGAGGCTGTCTTTGTCCCATTTTATAGTTTCGCCTCCTTTGTCAAAAATAAGGTACCCATAGGTGCGCGGGTTTATCTCTGGGTTCTCGATCTTGTTCCATTGGTCGATATTTCTGTTTTTGTGCCAGTACCATACTGTCTTGAGGACTGTTGCTTTGTAGTAGAGTCTGAAGTTAGGAAGGCTGATCCCTCCAGCTCCATTCTTCTTCCTCAGGATTGCTTTGGCTATTCGAGGTCTTTTGTGTTTCCATATGAACTGTGTTATTCATTGGTCTAGTTCTATGAAGAATGTTATTGGAAGTTTGATAGGGATCGCATTGAATCTGTAGATGATATTTGGTAGTATGGAGGTGGCTTCTATATTCCCAGTTCCTAGCAAACTGCCTAGTATGTACGTAATAGGTCCAAAGAAATCATTGCTGAATGTTGAATAAATGGTGCCGTCCCTGATAGCAAGATATTTGTGAAACACTGAAAATTCTGCACTGATCAAACAAGCTCTGATCAAACTGGTCTGATCACACAAGCTCTGTATTCCAATCCAGTGACTATTTATTGAATGTATACTAAATACCAGGCCCAATGCATGTATTGACAGCCACGGACGTGTGCATTAAATATATAGAAACTCTATATTAAAATAAAGGAAAGTAATCCTTGCAGCCAAAAAAAGAATTGTTGGGCTTCCCTGGTGGTTCAGTGGGTAAGGACACCGCCTTGCAGTGCAAGGGGCGCCAGTTCGATCCCTGGCCTGGGAAGATCCCACCTGCCGCGGAGCGGCTGGACCCATGTGTCCAACTACCGAGCCGGAGCTCTGGAGCACATGTGCCAGAGCCGGTGCTCTGTGAAGAAAGAGGCCACTGCGATGGGAGGCCCACACGGGCCAAAGAATGAAAGATGGATGAAAATAGATAAATGAAAGACCAATAGAAGTGCTCCCCCCACCAAAAGAAAGAATTGCCTTGGAATTTTCTACCCACCCAAGTCACTTGTTGGGGGGAGGGATTTGGTAGTTATCAAAACTTTATTCTCAAATGCGGTTGTAATGGCGGCAGCAGTCTGACTTCTCGAAACCCACTCTAGATCTATTGAATCCAGAATTCTGCCTTAAAAGCAAGTGGTTCAAATGCTCAGAAATATGTATGTGTATCTGCTCTTCCAGAATCAAGCCCAGTTGTTCGGTCACTCAGTCGTGTTGGACTGAAGCCCAATGGTTATTCAATTTTACCTTGCTTAAGGACAACTGACTGTTTAGGATTGTGTACATAATGCCTTATTTAAGGTTAAGTCTTTTTTTTTTTTTAAAGATTTATTTATTTATTTATTTTGGAGGGGTGGGGTGGGGAGGGAGGGGAGCTGGCAGGCTACTTCTATTGGTCTTTCATTTCTCTATTTTCATCCATCTTTGTTCTTTGGCCTGTGTGAGCCTCCCATCGCGGTGGCCTCTGTTGTCGCAGAGCAGCGCTCCAGAGCTCCGGCTCGGTAATTGGACATATCGGTCCAGCCGCTCGGCGGCAGGTGGGATCTTCCCAGGCCAGGGATCGAACCGGCGCCCCTTGCATTGCAAGGCGGTGTCCTTACCCACTGGACCACCAGGAAAGCCCAAGGTTAAGTCTTATTCAAAGATAATTTGACTACACACAAATTTTCTTCTTGCACGTTAACCTTAGTATCCCCTCCCATACTTTGGATGGAGGGGAAAAATTCATGGCAGTAGACAGCTGTGGGACTTAAACGCAACAAAATAGTCCTATGAGATGCAACCACAGATTTCTCTGCCAGCCCCCTACCATGAACCCTCGAATCCATTGGAAAGAAACGTTTCCCAGGGGTGCAAGATGCCGGGAGAGCGGGCCTGCCCTCGCATCCCTTCCCTGAAACAGTTCTGGCTTCTTCCCGCGCGTCCTTCTCTAGGTCAGCTCCCCCGACCCTTTCCCGCACACCTTCCGCTCCAAATGAATAATTCTGAGACCACACTCTCCGGACAAGTGGCCGGGGCTTCTCCAGAGAAGCGCCCCCACCCTACTCGCCGCCTTCCCATGAATCCCGGGAATCTGAGTGGACTGGGCGTGATGCTCCCCGGGTGCGACCCCCCACCCCGGGCGTGCAGCTCGCGGGGGCCTGGAGCGGGGCAGGGGGCGGCGCGACTTCAAAGGCGGGCGGCGAGGCAGGCATTTCCGCGGCACCTGCAGCGGCGGCCGGTGCCCCCTCCGCGCGCCTGGGATCCGCCCCCGCCGGGAGCGCCGCTTCGCCCCTGCCGGCCGCCGAGAGGCGGGGCCGCGGCCGTGATTTAGGGCCGGCGATTCCGCTGGCGGCCGCCAAGGTGCCTATTACCGCTCGGCGGGCCTGAATTTCAGAAATTCCTGCTCTCCCCTGGAAGTTCCGGCGTCGCTCCCCCGAGGGAAGACACAGCTTCCACCTTGCAGAGAGCCGGCATCCCGGGACAGGCTGTGTGGAGAAACCGAGCCCAGGGGGTCCCGGGAACCCCTTCATTCCCCAGAGAGCGGGGCTCCTGGAGGGCCGGTAGTCTCCCTTCCCTCCCAGGCCGGGACCCTCAGCGTTTCAACTTAGAGATAAACTTGACCTGGGGGTGGGGGGCGAGGTGATGGTGGCAGAGGGGATTTGGAATCTGGCAGATTTGGGAGAGTTTCAGGCTCTATCCCTTCAACAAAATACTTCCTGTTCAGGTTTCTGGTGCAAAATAGTGAATAAAACAGAAAACAGCTCTTTTGAACAGTGTGGAGAAGGGATCTAACGCAGATTTCAGTTAAGAGGTTACTGTAGGGACTTTTCCTGGAGGTTCAGCAGTTAAGACTCTGAGCTCCGAATGCAGGGGGGCCTAGGTTCCATCCCTGGTCCAGGAACTAGATCCTGCATCCCGGAGCAGTCCAAAAAAAAATTTTTTTTAAGTGGTATCTCATAGTTACTGGAAAAAAAAAATACATGAGGCCGCTGTAAGGATCCAGAGAGAGGGGGCGGGGGTGCTGAGCTATGCAGGTGGCTGTGAGAGAGATGGGCTGGAGTCCACACCTGTTGGGAAAGCCGAATTGGCACATGGGGGTGGCCCGCTGGGTGTAGCAAATTGTGAAAAGGAAAGTGTTACCATCTCATATCCTCCTTCAAGAATCTGAGGCCTGAGATTTCCCATCAGCCCCCAGCGATGGGTTCCCTGCAGTGCAGGATCCAACTTTGGAGGTCAGGAAGGACAGAGAGCTGATGGCATTCTGGTCACCCTGGGGCCCCTGGGGTGAATGTTTTTGTTATCATTGTTGTTTGCTCTGCAGCATTGGTTGTTATTATTGTTTGTTAATTTAAAAAAAATATTTATTTATTTGGGCTGCACCAGGTCTTTCTTAGTTGTGGCATGTGGAATCTAGGTCCCTGAGGAGGGGTGGAACCCAGACCCCCTGCCTTGGGAGCTGGCAGTCTTAGCCACTGGACCACTAGGGAAGTCCCTGCAGCATTTGAGTAGTCTGTCTGGGGGAGGGACGCCTCTATGGTGGGGCTCTGGTTGGGAGAGACTGCTGGCAGCTAGAATAGACAGGAGTCCAGGTACCTGACGTTTTGACTTGAATGTAGAGCAGGCGTCCCAAAGAAACAGGCTCCTGGGGAGATACTGCCTGTCCTGGGCTAGTTGCCTCCAGTGCCTCATGGGGGCATCCACAGGAGGTTCCTAGCTAGGCTATGGATGCAGCCACCCAGTTCCTGTCATTCTGATGAGTTTCTCAAACTTAACCCCATGAAACATTCCACCGATCCCATGAGCTATCTCAGAGCTGGGTTTTATGACCCAAATCCTGACAACAGAGAGCAGAGAGTAACTGCCCTGTGGCTCTGCTCTCCCTCCCACATCAGCTCCGGTACCTGCCATTTACAGGCTTTGAGACCTGGAACAGGTCACTTAACCTCTCTGATTCTCAACTTCCTCAACTATAAAATGGATTGGTAACTGCCTCATAACTAGAAGGCCCTCAGTGCAATGCCTGGCACTTCACCATATTTAGTTGCTATTATTATCCTCTTTCTAGAAGATTTTGCACCCAGGAGTTCTTTCTTCCACGCTTATGTAGTGATGTGGCCCTCTCCCCCGCCCCAACTCCCAGCCTAACCGAGTAACATTCGCCAGTCAGGCTCCTCCTGACAGCGTGTTCCTTCTAGATTTGAACCTAGAATATCTCTTGGGCCTTCACTTATACTCCCCTCTGCTGTGCCTCTAACAATGAACAGCAGAGTGGATGTTTAGGCTCTGGAATAAGCCCATTGCTTATGACTGGAGAGCCTTGAGTAAGATGTTTAATACTTAACCTCTCTGAGCCTCTGTTGCCTTATCTTTAAAATGGGGATATGCAATAATACTGCTTTATCAGGTTTGTTGTGAGGATTAAATGGAACCGCTAGGCTCTCATAACAGGCCTCAGCTCCTCTAAAGTGCTCTAGGAAGATGAACTTTCTCCTCCTGTCACCCCTCCCTTCCCCCAGACCGTCTGGCACTGTAGCTATAAATCATCCAGACCCAAGTGCATCCTCCTCCCTCCCACCCCAGTATCAAACTCCTCATCACCTCCACCCACTAATGACCTGGTGATTGGCTTCTCATTAAAGCAATGACAAAGAGGACTCTTTGCTTTTAGCTGGGGTCAAATCAGGCATAGATCTGCCCCAGGGTCCGTCCAGGGGAAAGAAGGGATTCTGAGTCTGGGGGCTGGGCTTGTGGAGGGCTCTGTCTTCCTGTCACTTCCAGCCACCACCCGGGCCTGGAATTCTCTCAGGACAGGGCCCTGCTATTGTGGGGAGGGGAAACAGGGCTCCTACCCAGGGTCCAGGAAACTGACAGCTGTGTGTGGTCTGCCTTCCTGAGATTCAGTTTTCTCATTTGTCAAATGGGAATAAATGATAATACCTACCTGGTAGGGTTGGTGTGAAGACAGAAATCAGTTAAATGTAAATTTCTAAAACTGTCCGTAAGTGAGAGCCATTATTCTTCTTGTTATAATTGCTTTCGTTATTATTGAATTTTTAAAATTGGACACCAAGTGCCAGTTTTTCCAACTCCATTTGGTGACTAGTTTATTCTGTCTTCTATGATTTCTAATGCCACATCTCTGTAATGCCGCTTCTGGCCGTCTCTGTCTGATCTGGCAATCTCTTGGCCTTGTTGTTCATTTCCACAATCCTCTTGAGTGCTCTCGGCTCATGACACGTTCAAGGGAATTTTAGAATCCCTTTGTTTAATGTAATCATTCATATGATTATTCTTCTGTGACTCTATCATATCTGTTCTGTGTATATTTCTTTCTCAAAGTGGCTTCTCTCTAGGTGGCAAATGACTGCAAGAGTTCTAGGAATCACACACAGACTCCATCGTGCACAAAAGGGGAAGAGATTTATCCCTCAAATCCTGACCCATGGAAACTGTGAAATAATAAATGCACATTATTGTTTTAAGCCAGTATGTGGGGGGTTAGCACATTTCTTATCCAAATTTATTTTTGTAAATTTATTTGGCTTCATTGGGTCTTAGTTGTGGCACTTGGCATCTTGATCTTTTTGCAGCATGCGGGATCTTTAGTTGCAGCATGGGGGTCTAGATCCTACCACGGTCACTGGCATTGGGAACTCAGAGTCTTAGCTCCTGGACTATCAGGGAAATCTCTAAGCCAGTATGCTTTGAGATAACTTGTTACACAGCAGTAGATAATGAATACAACTACTAAAACATTTCCCAGCCCTTCCTACAGTTGGCTGATTAAAGCAATGACAAAGAGGACTCTTTGCTTTTAGCTGGGGTCAAATCAGCCATAGATCTGCCCCAGGGTCCGTCCAGGGGAAAGAAGGGATTCTGAGTCTGGGGGCTGGGCTTGTGGAGGGCTCTGTCTTCCTGTCACTTCCAGCCACCACCCGGGCCTGGAATTCTCTCAGGACAGGGCCCTGCTATTGTGGGGAGGGGAAACAGGGCTCCTACCCAGGGTCCAGGAAACTGACAGCTGTGTGTGGTCTGCCTTCCTGAGATTCAGTTTTCTCATTTGTCAAATGGGAATAAATGATAATACCTACCTGGTAGGGTTGGTGTGAAGACAGAAATCAGTTAAATGTAAATTTCTAAAACTGTCCGTAAGTGAGAGCCATTATTCTTCTTGTTATAATTGCTTTCGTTATTATTGAATTTTTAAAATTGGACACCAAGTGCCAGTTTTTCCAACTCCATTTGGTGACTAGTTTATTCTGTCTTCTATGATTTCTAATGCCACATCTCTGTAATGCCGCTTCTGGCCGTCTCTGTCTGATCTGGCAATCTCTTGGCCTTGTTGTTCATTTCCACAATCCTCTTGAGTGCTCTCGGCTCATGACACGTTCAAGGGAATTTTAGAATCCCTTTGTTTAATGTAATCATTCATATGATTATTCTTCTGTGACTCTATCATATCTGTTCTGTGTATATTTCTTTCTCAAAGTGGCTTCTCTCTAGGTGGCAAATGACTGCAAGAGTTCTAGGAATCACACACAGACTCCATCGTGCACAAAAGGGGAAGAGATTTATCCCTCAAATCCTGACCCATGGAAACTGTGAAATAATAAATGCACATTATTGTTTTAAGCCAGTATGTGGGGGGTTAGCACATTTCTTATCCAAATTTATTTTTGTAAATTTATTTGGCTTCATTGGGTCTTAGTTGTGGCACTTGGCATCTTCGATCTTTTTTGCAGCATGCGGGATCTTTAGTTGCAGCATGGGGGTCTAGATCCCCTACCACGGTCACTGGCATTGGGAACTCAGAGTCTTAGCTCCTGGACTATCAGGGAAATCTCTAAGCCAGTATGCTTTGAGATAACTTGTTACACAGCAGTAGATAATGAATACAACTACTAAAACATTTCCCAGCCCTTCCTACAGTTGGCTGAGTTCTCCTGTAAATAGAGTGGAAGTAGTGTGTGTCACTTCCAGACCTGTCCATTAATAGCTTACCACACACAGCCTCCACATTCCTTCTTCTCTCCCCTGACTCAAAGACGTAGGGCAGCCATGGGAGCCACAAGCTAAAGACGGCAGAGCCGAAGGAGGAGAGTGGCCCAGAAAAAGGGCCCGACCTGGAGCACCCACGAGTGAGAAATAAACTTTCATGTTTAAGCCTTTGAGATTGGGGAATGTATCTCCCATTGCATCTAATATCATCTTTACTAGTACACTTTTCGTATAGCGTTTTACAGATCTTTTTCAAATGCAATCAATGTTCACTTAAATGTGCTCATACACTTACTGATTTCTTTGCTCTGCATTACCTCCTGCATCTCAGACATTCCATGTGCAATCTGCTTTTTTCCCTGCCTGAATTATATCCTTTAGAATTTCCTCCAGTGAGAGGCCACTGGTGATGACTCTCTACGCCTTTATTTCTCCTAGATAAGTCTGGTTGGTTCTACTTTTTAAATTATTTATTCTTTAAATGTTTACTTGTTAATTTGGCTGTGCCAGGTCTTAGTTGTGGCACTTGGGCTCTTTGATCTTCGTTGCAGCATGCAGGATCTTCAGCTGCAGCATGCAAACTCTTAGTTGTGGCCTGTGGGATCTCTTTCCTAGACCAGGGATTGAGTCTGGGCCCTCTGCATTGGAAGCAAGGACCACTGTGAAAGTCCCGGGGTTTTTTTTGTTTTTAATTTGTTTCAATTGTTTATGAACTGACCAGATTACAAAAATAATCATGGTAGATTATTAGTTCATCCTTCTAATAAGCCTGTTGATCTGAGCTTCCCTGTTGCTAGTATCTCCATCTTCTACAAAATGGGTGGTCTTTTTATTCATTCCACCTTGTGGAGAGGACAATTTGTAGGGCCGCAGGAAGTGGTTTGCTTCTTTGAAATGTTTTCCAACGGTATAGATCTCATGAATCAGATCCTCCACGCATTCGATGCTGTATTTGCCAAGAGATCAAGCAGTCAAAGCATTATCTGTCAGGGCAATTTACTTCTTGTTGATTTTGCCATAACGACACTTGTAAATCAGTTCATTTCCAGACTTCAGATTGGGGCACCCCCATGCATTGTATGGCTCCACAGTTCTCAATATGTTAATTGAGCCTAAAGGTGCCATTGAAGATCTAAGGGAGGTGAAGAACCTGCAACACATTTCGAACCTTTGGGCTCACACCATGGACTCCTCGGATCCAGATGACAAATTGGTGTTTGGGTTCTGCGGGGACATAGAAGTGGCCGGCTTTTTGTGCCGTCCTAGCCATTTCAATTTTCAGATCTCTTCATCTGCCTGTATTCCTTGTGGTAGTGCTTAGCTTCTTCATAGATAAGCCTGCTCGCCTTTCGAAGCATCTTTGGGCAAACTTCTTTTCCAGGCGCTTGAGCTTAAGCTCTGTGAAATTCTTTCACTTTTCTTCAGGGTTTCTGGCACAGCAGGAACCTTTTCTTCTCTTCTGCACCTCCATGGTTCCAGCTGGGAAAGAGAGTCCCGGTTCTTTTCAAATCTCTTTGAAAAATATATTTTCCTCCTACTTTCGTTGCTGAGAATGAGATGTCAGCTTCAGAATAACTAGTCTGGTCGGTTCTACTTTTTAAATTATTTATTCTTTAAATGTTTACTTGTTAATTTGGCTGTGCCAGGTCTTAGTTGTGGCACTTGGGCTCTTTGATCTTCGTTGCAGCATGCAGGATCTTCAGCTGCAGCATGCAAACTCTTAGTTGTGGCCTGTGGGATCTCTTTCCTAGACCAGGGATTGAGTCTGGGCCCTCTGCATTGGAAGCAAGGACCACTGTGAAAGTCCCGGGTTTTTTTTTTGTTTTTAATTTGTTTCAATTGTTTATGAACTGACCAGATTACAAAAATAATCATGGTAGATTATTAGTTCATCCTTCTAATAAGCCTGTTGATCTGAGCTTCCCTGTTGCTAGTATCTCCATCTTCTACAAAATGGGTGGTCTTTTTATTCATTCCACCTTGTGGAGAGGACAATTTGTAGGGCCGCAGGAAGTGGTTTGCTTCTTTGAAATGTTTTCCAACGGTATAGATCTCATGAATCAGATCCTCCACGCATTCGATGCTGTATTTGCCAAGAGATCAAGCAGTCAAAGCATTATCTGTCAGGGCAATTTACTTCTTGTTGATTTTGCCATAACGACACTTGTAAATCAGTTCATTTCCAGACTTCAGATTGGGGTACCCCCATGCATTGTATGGCTCCACAGTTCTCAATATGTTAATTGAGCCTAAAGGTGCCATTGAAGATCTAAGGGAGGTGAAGAACCTGCAACACATTTCGAACCTTTGGGCTCACACCATGGACTCCTCGGATCCAGATGACAAATTGGTGTTTGGGTTCTGCGGGGACATAGAAGTGGCCGGCTTTTTGTGCCGTCCTAGCCATTTCAATTTTCAGATCTCTTCATCTGCCTGTATTCCTTGTGGTAGTGCTTAGCTTCTTCATAGATAAGCCTGCTCGCCTTTCGAAGCATCTTTTGGGCAAACTTCTTTTCCAGGCGCTTGAGCTTAAGCTCTGTGAAATTCTTTCACTTTTTCTTCAGGGTTTCTGGCACAGCAGGAACCTTTTCTTCTCTTCTGCATCCTCCATGGTTCCAGCTGGGAAAGAGAGTCCCGGTTCTTTTCAAATCTCTTTGAAAAATATATTTTCCTCCTACTTTCGTTGCTGAGAATGAGATGTCAGCTTCAGAATAACTGTTGCTCCCTTGAAAGTAAGTTTTTTTTCCAGATTGGTTTTGAAATTTTTTCGCTGCTTTTAGTTTCTGATATATCGCTGTGACACATTTAAGTGTGTGGGTTTATATATGCATATACACACATATATCCTAGGATTTGCTGGGCTTCTTGAATTTGTGGTTTGTTACTTCTCAGACTGGCAAATTGCCTAACCTTTGTCTTTTCAGATAATGCTTCTGTTGTGCTTCCCTTTTTCTCATTTTATGGCTCTTTAATCTCATGTAGGACATTCTTTCTCACTCTCTCCTTCACATCTATTTGTCTCACTTTTGCTTTACTCTACAGATAATTTTTTTACATGTGTGAAAACAATTTTATTTGTAAGTAAAGTACAAATGTTTACTCAGGGTTGTTTTTTTAAGTAATTCTTAGACATCTAAAGGAATTTCTATCTATACATTAGTTCAATGGCCAGTTGTTGTTTAGTCACCAAGTCGTGTCCGACTCTTTCAACCCCATGGACTGGAGCCCATGAGGCTCCTCTGTCCATGGGACTCCCCAGGCAAGAACACTGGAGCAGGTGACCATTTCCTTCTCCATATTCTACCCATGATTTTTAAAAAGGATTTCCACGTGCTTCAGTTTAACTTGATCCTCCTACTTAGTGCCATGGGCAGGACAGAGTGCCTCTTTGGTTAATAAGAATGCTTTTGTCAGCCAGGCAAAGATGTTTGCCCAAGGTCACACAGCTGGTGGTGGGGCAGGAAGACAGCCAACCAAGTGGCAGCAAAGAGGCAGTCAGTCTAGTCCAAAAGTTTAAGCTCCGGGGACAGATGGGTCTGCTACTTGCCTAGTAACCCTGGCCCAGTCACTTCATCGCTTCTTTCTTGCTTGGGTTTCTGGCACAGCAGGAACCTTTTCTTCTCTTCTGCATCCTCCATGGTTCCAGCTGGGAAAGAGAGTCCCGGTTCTTTTCAAATCTCTTTGAAAAATATATTTTCCTCCTACTTTCGTTGCTGAGAATGAGATGTCAGCTTCAGAATAACTGTTGCTCCCTTGAAAGTAAGTTTTTTTTCCAGATTGGTTTTGAAATTTTTTCGCTGCTTTTAGTTTCTGATATATCGCTGTGACACATTTAAGTGTGTGGGTTTATATATGCATATACACACATATATCCTAGGATTTGCTGGGCTTCTTGAATTTGTGGTTTGTTACTTCTCAGACTGGCAAATTGCCTAACCTTTGTCTTTTCAGATAATGCTTCTGTTGTGCTTCCCTTTTTCTCATTTTATGGCTCTTTAATCTCATGTAGGACATTCTTTCTCACTCTCTCCTTCACATCTATTTGTCTCACTTTTGCTTTACTCTACAGATAATTTTTTTACATGTGTGAAAACAATTTTATTTGTAAGTAAAGTACAAATGTTTACTCAGGGTTGTTTTTTTTTTAAGTAATTCTTAGACATCTAAAGGAATTTCTATCTATACATTAGTTCAATGGCCAGTTGTTGTTTAGTCACCAAGTCGTGTCCGACTCTTTCAACCCCATGGACTGGAGCCCATGAGGCTCCTCTGTCCATGGGACTCCCCAGGCAAGAACACTGGAGCAGGTGACCATTTCCTTCTCCATATTCTACCCATGATTTTTAAAAAGGATTTCCACGTGCTTCAGTTTAACTTGATCCTCCTACTTAGTGCCATGGGCAGGACAGAGTGCCTCTTTGGTTAATAAGAATGCTTTTGTCAGCCAGGCAAAGATGTTTGCCCAAGGTCACACAGCTGGTGGTGGGGCAGGAAGACAGCCAACCAAGTGGCAGCAAAGAGGCAGTCAGTCTAGTCCAAAAGTTTAAGCTCCGGGGACAGATGGGTCTGCTACTTACTTGCCTAGTAACCCTGGCCCAGTCACTTCATCGCTTCTTTCTTGCTTGGGTTTCTCCATCTATAAAATAGGAACCTTAATGGCGGACTGGCAGGGTTGTTTGTGGAAGTTCATTAGATAATATAAGCCAGATTCCTGGCACTGAATAGGCACTCAGTAAATTTTTGATCAATGAATAAAGTGTTTAGCCAGCTTGGCGCGCAGTCTCTCAATCAATGTTAGCTATTGCTATTATGCCTGTATTTTATTTATATGTAAATACATTCATTTAGAACTATTAATTTTGTCACTTCAACAAGGCCTTCCGAATTGGGGATCCTCTCTGGTCTCCGGTTTTACCCCTCTTAAACAGCCCCCTCCCTTCACCTCCGCCCCTCCAGGCTCCCCTAGACTTGCCCAGTCCCAACCGTAAATTAGGCTCTGCAGACCCTGGGTCTGTAATTAACAAGCCGAAGACGTGGGCGTGCCTGGAATGGCCCCGCCCATCCCGTCCTAGGGGCTTCAGGCTTCCCTGTCCCCTCCGAAAGTAGGAGTGAGGATGCAGGCAGCTGGGGGGTCTCCCACGCCCCCTGATTTATCGCCCTCTGTGTGAAGGAGATTTACGAGCTATGACTCCCGAGCTGGGACTGTGAGGAGGGAGGTTGGTGCACAGAGAGGGGGGTACCGAGGGCCGAGGCGAGGAGGCAGGTGGTCACCTGCCTAAATCCTGCGTGGTGGCCACACACGTCCTGCCACAGTTCCGGCTCAGGGACCCCGGGTCCCTGGCGCCTTCTTTAACCGGTCTCCCAGGGCCAGGTCTCTCAGGTCTCTCTGAGCTGGGCGTGCCAGAGCTCACTGATTGACAACGTTCTGCAGGTTCTGGTATCTGTTGCCCTTGTTCTCAGATGAGAAAACAAAATCTCTTGAGATGTTGTTTGCCCTGAAGCCAAAGCTTCCGTTTTTTGATTCTATCCTCAATTACCTCTTGTGGGTCAATATAAAAATTTTCCTCCGATGCAGCTATATCACTCCCCCATAAAGGAAAGAGCCACCTGCTGGGAAGGGGCCAGGGAAGGAGGCAGAGGAAACAGTCGTTCTCCGGGCACTGCAGGTGCCTCGCGTAGCCTCAGGAAAGCCTTTTGCCTGACTGTTTTCATGCCCAGGTCATAGATGTGAAAACAGAGCCTCCCAGAGGTTTAACAACTCACCCGCGGGTGGGTCAAAGCTCTTCTCTCTGGCTCGCCGTCTTGGTGAACTGAACAAAACCATTACTCACCTGGGCTTCCCTGGTGGCTCAGACGATAAATTATCTGCTCATGGTGTGGGAGACCCAGGTTCGATCTGTGGGTCAGGAAGATGCCCTGGAGAAGGGCATGGCTACCCACTCCAGTATTCTTGCCTGGAAAATCCTGTGGACAGAGGAGACTGGCAGGATCAGTCCATGGGGATCACAGAGAGTGGAACATGACTTAGCAAGTCGGCATACACACAGCATCATTCCCTGGTTCTCCGGTTTTACCCTCTTAAACAGCCCCTCCCTTCACCTCCGCCTCCAGGCTCCCTAGACTTGCCCAGTCCCAACCATAATTAGGCTCTGCAGACCCTGGGTCTGTAATTAACAAGCCGAAGACGTGGGCGTGCCTGGAATGGCCCCGCCCATCCCGTCCTAGGGGCTTCAGGCTTCCCTGTCCCCTCCGAAAGTAGGAGTGAGGATGCAGGCAGCTGGGGGGTCTCCCACGCCCCCTGATTTATCGCCCTCTGTGTGAAGGAGATTTACGAGCTATGACCCCCGAGCTGGGACTGTGAGGAGGGAGGTTGGTGCACAGAGAGGGGGGTACCGAGGGCCGAGGCGAGGAGGCAGGTGGTCACCTGCCTAAATCCTGCGTGGTGGCCACACACGTCCTGCCACAGTTCCGGCTCAGGGACCCCGGGTCCCTGGCGCCTTCTTTAACCGGTCTCCCAGGGCCAGGTCTCTCAGGTCTCTCTGAGCTGGGCGTGCCAGAGCTCACTGATTGACAACGTTCTGCAGGTTCTGGTATCTGTTGCCCTTGTTCTCAGATGAGAAAACAAAATCTCTTGAGATGTTGTTTGCCCTGAAGCCAAAGCTTCCGTTATTTGATTCTATCCTCAATTACCTCTTGTGGGTCAATATAAAAATTTTCCTCCGATGCAGCTATATCACTCCCCCATAAAGGAAAGAGCCACCTGCTGGGAAGGGGCCAGGGAAGGAGGCAGAGGAAACAGTCGTTCTCCGGGCACTGCAGGTGCCTCGCGTAGCCTCAGGACAGCCTTTTGCCTGACTGTTTTCATGCCCAGGTCATAGATGTGAAAACAGAGCCTCCCAGAGGTTTAACAACTCACCCGCGGGTGGGTCAAAGCTCTTCTCTCTGGCTCGCCGTCTTGGTGAACTGAACAAAACCATTACTCACCTGGGCTTCCCTGGTGGCTCAGACGATAAATTATCTGCTCACGGTGTGGGAGACCCAGGTTCGATCTGTGGGTCAGGAAGATGCCCTGGAGAAGGGCATGGCTACCCACTCCAGTATCCTTGCCTGGAAAATCCTGTGGACAGAGGAGACTGGCAGGATCAGTCCATGGGGATCACAGAGAGTGGAACATGACTTAGCAAGTCGGCATACACACAGCATCATTCCCTGGTTCTCCAGCTAAACCTCCTCTATGGATCTACCCCACTCACTGTCCACCTCACTCACTATCCAGTGGTCCAGCCTGTCCCCTTTACCTCCCAGTTCACTCTCCAGTCTGTTCCCTCCTCTTCACCTCCTGGCCACTGTCCTGTCCACGCCTCATGGTAGAGGCATCTCTGCACGGCTATCATTGGCCTTCTTGCCTCTGTCTACCCACCTTTTATGTCTCCCTCCCCCACTCAGAACCCACTCCACTCAAGCTACCACTTCCAAACAAATCCAGTCCCTCGCCTCCCCGCCATGATGGCAGTGGGGAGTCAGGCAGTGCACAGAGTTCGTTCTGTGGGTGTTCCTGGTGTTAACAACAACAGCAAATACTCTCTGGACAAATAAATGTGGGAAATGACGGGTTGAACAAAACCAGGCAGGTTTCTTTGCTGACTCCCGGGACTCTCCAATGTGCCGGCACAGAAATGGAAACAGTTTGCCCCTTTGTCAAATGTACGGACAGAAAATCCTTTCCTCACCGAGCATCTCCCAGGGCAAGCTTTCTAGCACACAGACCTGTTGAATAATTGTTCACTGGTTGATTATTCATTGAAACCGAGTAGGAATACGGCTTAGCTCACTAGGAAGGACCTTCAGTAAGCTCCTTAACCTTTTTGAAGCTTCGTTTATTCCTCTGTAGACAGGATGATAATAACAACTACTTCACGCCGCCACACTTGCCCTCTGTGATGACCCACGTTCAGTCTGCGAAGTGTGCTTCTCTGTCAATCTGAATAAATCCACTTATTACCCATCAAAACAAAAAAACAACGAACAAACAATAAAACACCAACTACCTCAGAAGTGACTTGTGAGTGAGACGGCACTTGGAACATCGTCCGACAGAAATGGTGGTCATGTGCCTTGTTTGGCCAGTGCTTCCTTGAGGGAGGGCTTTCCTGGTGGCTTAGACAGTAAAGAATCTGTCTGCAACATGGGAGACACAGGTTCGATCCTTGGGAAGGGAAGGTCCCCTGGAGAAGAGAGTGGCTACCCACTCCGGTATTCTTGCCTGGAGAATTCCATGAACAGAGGAGCCTGGTGGACTACCGTCCATGGGGTCACAAAAAGTCAGATACAACTGAGCACAACATTTCCTTGAGGGAGGCAAGAAAAAAGAAATTAGCTGCTAGGTGCATAGCTAATTCCTGTTTTTTTGTTTTTTTTTTTCACATATTTTACTATTATTTTTTAATGGCCTCACCATGGCGAGGTGTGTGGGATCGGCCAGGAATCTAACCCACACTCTCTTCAGTAGAAGTGCAGGCTTAACCACTGGATCACTAGGGAAGTCCCTAGATTCTTTTTCTTCAAAGGTCTTCCTTTGGGTTATATCAAAGAGTTTATTGTCCTTCAAACATGACTGACTCAAAAAAAAATAATAATAATAACATTTTACTCCTGGAATCAAAGGAACTTTGGAGAAAACAGAGATGGGGCCCGGGAGAGGTGGGGGAAGAGTGGAAAAAGTTGGTGCTGTCTTGGGCGCCCTCTGCTGGTCAGGTAGTGGGACTCCAAGGAGACGGTCAAGCCAGGTCTCTAGGACTGCCGCCGGATGCGCTGCCTTTTGTTAGTCACTCAGACCCTGTGTGATCCCATGGGCTGTAGCCGCCAGGCTCCTCTGGCCATGGGATCCTCTAGGCGAGAATCTTGGAGTGGGTGGCCATGAACTTCTCACTCCACCTTTTGGGGCAACACAAATCTGAGGTAGAGGAAACTGCCCTTTTTCTCCCCGGTCAGCTTCTTCCTGTCTTCCTCTCAGCGGCTCTCCAAAGCTTCACCACTTGAAACCCTCAATTTGTCCATATCTCTCACTTGAGAGCCCACCCTCACCTCCTGCGTCATAAAGGAAAAATGGAGACCATCGGATGTGAAGCCTCAGCTTCCTGCCCACTCCACCCACAAAAATATCTATCTGTGCCTCCCTTCCTCCTGCTTTCTGAAGCTAGTTTCCCCGCTGGGCTGGGAAACCCCTCCATCCCATCGCTTACAAAACCTAGACTTGCCCCTCTTCATTGTTCTTTTCTTTGGAAATGAGTTTAGATGAAACTCATTAACAGATTAAAGGAGAAAAGCAATGTAAACAGACTATATATTTATATGTAAATATATATGCACATACTTGCATTTGCATAAAGAAATTCTTGAAGGATAAATGAGGAATTAATAGTAGTGTTTCAGAGACTGGGGTGAAGCAGGACTGGAATGGTGGAAAACAAAGGTGGGAGGTACACATTTTACTGAATACTTGTTCATGCTTTTTTAATAAAATGTATTTATTTATGGCTGTGCTGGATCTTCACTGCTCTACAGGCTTTTTTCTCTAGTTGTGGCAAGTGGGGCATACTCTAGTTTCTGTGTGCAGGCTTCTCACTGCAGTGGCGTCTCGTGGTGGAGCACAGGCTCTAGGCCGAGCAGGCTTCAGTAGCTGCAGTCTATTGGCTCACTAGTTGCAGCTCCCAGGCTCTAAAGTATAGGCACACGTGCTTAGTTGCTCTTTGGCATGTGGGATCTTTCCAGATCAGGGAGCAAACCCGTGTCTATTGCACTGGCATTCTTTTTTTTTTTTTAATTAAAATAAATTTTTGGGGGGCCACTTCTATTGATCTTTCATTTATTTATCTTTGTTCTTTGGCCTGTGTGGGCCTCCCATCAGAGTGGCTTCTCTTGTCGCAGAGCACCAACTCTGGGCACATGCACTGCAGAGCTCCAGCTCGGTAGTTGGACACATCAGTCCAGCTGCTCCGTGGCACGTGGGATCTTTCCAGGCCAGGGATCGAACCAGTGCCCCTTGGACTGCAGGATGGTGTCCTTACCCACTGAGCCACCAAGGAAGCCTTGTCTGTGCTGTTTTTTTTTTTTTTAAAAAAATTGTTTTGAACCGTGTGACTCTATTATCTTTTTTCCCTAACTTTTGTTTTGGGGTGCTTCCCTGGTAGATCAGCTGGTAAAGAATCTTGTTGGGAAGATCCCCTAAAGGGAGGGCATCGCAACCCACTCCGGCATTCTTGCCTGGAGAATCCCATGGACAGAGGAGCCTGGGGGGCAGCGGTCCATAAGGTTGCAGAGTCAGACACGACTGAGCGGCTAAGCGCAGTGACTGAGCAAAGCACAGCATAGCTGATTAACACTGCTGTGAGGGTTTCAGGTGAAGAGTGAAGGGAAACCCCCGTATTTGGGGGGAAATGAGTTTAGATGAAACTCATTAACAGATTAAAGGAGAAAAGCAATGTAAACAGACTATATATTTATATGTAAATATATATGCACATACTTGCATTTGCATAAAGAAATTCTTGAAGGATAAATGAGGAATTAATAGTAGTGTTTCAGAGACTGGGGTGAAGCAGGACTGGAATGGTGGAAAACAAAGGTGGGAGGTACACATTTTACTGAATACTTGTTCATGCTTTTTTAATAAAATGTATTTATTTATGGCTGTGCTGGATCTTCACTGCTCTACAGGCTTTTTTCTCTAGTTGTGGCGAGTGGGGCATACTCTAGTTTCTGTGTGCAGGCTTCTCACTGCAGTGGCGTCTCGTGGTGGAGCACAGGCTCTAGGCCCAGCAGGCTTCAGTAGCTGCAGTCTATTGGCTCACTAGTTGCAGCTCCCAGGCTCTAAAGTATAGGCACACGTGCTTAGTTGCTCTTTGGCATGTGGGATCTTTCCAGATCAGGGAGCAAACCCGTGTCTATTGCACTGGCATTCTTTTTTTTTTTTTAATTAAAATAAATTTTTGGGGGGCCACTTCTATTGATCTTTCATTTATTTATCTTTGTTCTTTGGCCTGTGTGGGCCTCCCATCAGAGTGGCTTCTCTTGTCGCAGAGCACCAACTCTGGGCACATGCACTGCAGAGCTCCAGCTCGGTAGTTGGACACATCAGTCCAGCTGCTCCGTGGCACGTGGGATCTTTCCAGGCCAGGGATCGAACCAGTGCCCCTTGGACTGCAGGATGGTGTCCTTACCCACTGAGCCACCAAGGAAGCCTTGTCTGTGCTGTTTTTTTTTTTTTTTAAAAATTGTTTTGAACCATGTGACTCTATTATCTTTTTTCCCTAACTTTTGTTTTGGGGTGCTTCCCTGGTAGCTCAGCTGGTAAAGAATCTTGTTGGGAAGATCCCCTAAAGGGAGGGCATCGCAACCCACTCCGGCATTCTTGCCTGGAGAATCCCATGGACAGAGGAGCCTGGGGGGCAGCGGTCCATAAGGTTGCAGAGTCAGACACGACTGAGCGGCTAAGCGCAGTGACTGAGCAAAGCACAGCATAGCTGATTAACACTGCTGTGAGGGTTTCAGGTGAAGAGTGAAGGGACTCACCATACACGTGCATGTGTCCATTCTCCCCCAAACACCCCTCCCTTCCAGGCTGTCATAAAACACTGAACAGAGTTCCGTGTGCTATACAGCAGGTTCTATTATGTTCTTAAAATAGACTTTATTTTTTACAGCAGTTTTAGATTCACAGCAACACTGAGCAGAAGGTCCGGAGACTTCCCCTGTGCCCCTGCCCCGCGCATGCACAGCCTCCCCCACCGTCCGCATCCCCGATCACAGCGGTGCTTTTGTTACAATGGGTGAACCAGCACTGACACATTATTCCCACCCAAAGGCAGCCGTTTCCATTCGGATTCATCCTTAGCTTTGTACAGTCTATCAGTTCAGTTCAGTCGCTCAGTCATGTCCGGCTCTTTGCAACTCCATGGACTGCAGCACGCCAGGCTTGCTTGTCCTTCACCATCTCCTGGAGCCTGCTCAAACTCGTGTCCATTGAATCAGTGATGCCCTCCAACCATCTCGACCTCTGTCGTCCCCTTCTCCTCCCGCCCTCAATCTTTCCTGGCATCAGGGTGTTTTTTTTCAGTGAGTCAGCTCTTCGTATCAGGTGGCCAAAGTGTTGGAGCTTCAGCCCCAGCATCAGTCCTTCCAATGAATATTTAGGGTTGATTTCCTTTAGGACTGACTGGTTTGATCTCCTTGCTGTCCAAGGACTCTCAAGAGTCTTCTCCAAAACCACAGTTAGTACATTCTATGGGTTTGGATAAATGTCTAATGACATGCACCTGTCATTGTGGTATCATACAGAGAAACTCAACTACCCTTAAAACCTTCCGCCCTGCCTATTCCATCCTTCTTCCCCCTACTCCTTACCCCTGGCAACCGGCTGTTATCTTTTTAAAAACTTAATTTTTATTATTTTCAAAAAATAGACTAGGGCTTCCCTGGTGGTCCAGTGGATAAGGACACCACCGCCTTGCAGTGCTGGGGGCGCAGGTTCGATCCTGGGAAGATCCCGCGTGCCGTGGAGCAGCTGGACCGATGTGTCCAATGACCGCGCCGGAGCTCTGGAGCACATGCGCCCAGAGCCAGCGCTCTGCGACAACAGAGGCCGCCGATCGGGAGGCGCACATGGGCCAAAGAACAAAGATGGATGAAAATAGATAAAAAGAAAGACCAATAGAAGTGGCCCGCCCGCCCCCCTCCAAATAAATTTTTAAAAAAGACTAGTATCTTTGGTCTCACTTCCTGGGTTTGGATCTCCTCCCTACCATGGACGTGTACCCTCTGGCAGATGGATTCACTTGCTTAAGCCTCTGTTTTCTCATCTCTAAAGTAGAGGTACTAAACGTGTTTATTGTTGAAAGATGAATAAGGTAAAATTTGAGAAACTTCGGCAGAGCACCTGGCATTTGGTAAACCCTCATTCAGGTACATACAGTTATCGTGGTGATCACTTGTCATCTCCGTGGAAGTCGCCTTCCATTGTCCCAGTGAGCATCTCCTTCCAGAGCAAATCTGATTGGGTGGTGGTGTTGTTATCTGATGTGGAACATCCCTATTGGACAGACTCTTGCAGACCCATATCATGGCTGGTCGTCATTTTTTTAAAAAAATTTGGCTTGTTTTTATTGGTTTATTATTTATTTATTTTCGTCCATCTTTATTCTTTTGGCCTGTGTGGGCCTGTCTTTGCAGTGGCCTCTCTCGTTGCAGAGCACCAGCTCTGGGCGCATGCGCTCGGGCGCTGGCTCATAATTGGACACACTGGTCCAGCTGCTCCGCCGCACGTGGGATCTTCCTGGGCCAGGGATCTGACCAGCGCCCCTTGCACTGCAAGGCGGGCTCTTTACCCACTGGACCACCAGGGAAGCCCTGGTCGGTCATTTTTATGTCCAGCCTATGCAGAGCCACTTTGGACTTGGGCTCCATCCCCAGCCCCAAACCAATGACTCCAGAATAGCCCAGTCATGTGACTCAAGAGGAAGTAAGAACACCCCCAAAGATAACCATTTTCTTCAAGAGGAGGGGGTACCAGGCACTCAGAATTATTTGACTTGTGTGGTACAGTTGGTTAGGAAAGGAAAAGAATCCGGGAAGAGCCTGGAAGAAATGAGAGAACAGGAATTTAAAACTCTATTATGCATATGACTAATCTGGGATCATACATATCTGTAAACAACAAAACTCTGTAAAAGAAAAAAAGCAAAATAAAAACATGGCAAATAAATAAATAAATAAATAAATCTCTATTACTGGGCTTCCCCTGGTGGTCCAGTGGGTAAGGACACCGCCTTGCAGTGCAAGGGCTGCCGGTTCAATCCCTGGCCTGGGAAGATCCCACATGCCGCGGAGCGACTGGACCGATGTGTTTAGTGACCGAGCTGGAGCTCTGGAGCGCATGCGCCCAGAGCCGGTGCTCTGCGACAACAGAGGCCACCGCGATGGGAGGCCCACAGGAGCCAAAGAACAAAGATGGATGAAAATAGAGAAATGAAAGACCAATAGAAGTGGCCCGCCCGCTCCCCTCCCTCCCCAACCCGACCCCTGCCCAAAATAAATAAATAAATAAATCTTAAAAAAAAAAATCTCTATTATGAGGACTTCCCTGATGGATACAGTGGATAAGGGTCCCCTTGCCAATGCAGGGGACATGGGTTGGATCCCTGGTTCAGGAAGATCTCACCTGCTGAGGGGCAACTAAGCCTGTGTGCACAACTACTGAGCCAGCCCACAGCAACTCCTGAAGCCCCTGCACCTACAGCCCAGCCACAAGAGAAGCCATTGACATGAGAAGCCCACACACCACAGCTATGGAGTATAGAGGGTAGGCCCCACTCTCCACAGCTAGAGAAATCCTGTGGTCAGCAACATGCACCCAGAGCAACTATATCTATCTATCTATCTATCTATCTATCTATCTATCTATCTATCTATCTATCTATATAAAAATTTAAAACTAGTATTGGTTTAGGGTTGTTGGGAGGATTCATGGAATCAAACCACATATAGCATCTAGTAGAGTGCTGGACATGTAGTAAGCACTCACTATGTGCATTGAGGATGACCAGGATGACCGTGATGGTGCTGAGGACTGTGACTGTCCTTAGGGCTCTCTGAGGTGGAAGAATGGCTACAGGTAGAATGATGGGGCGAGGGAGATAGGGGCAGGGGTTGTATGCAGGACAGGGCGCATGAAGGTCTAAGGTTTCAAAGTAGGAGCATTTCCTTGGATGTGACAGCCCAAGCCGAGGTCCTGGACGTGGGAGTGTGACATGCGTACGCCTGGCAGCCCTCCCTCCCTGAACCTCCAGACACATTCATGGTGCCCAAGCTCTGTATCCTCCTGAGGTCTCACCCAGTGCCTCGGTTCCATGAGGAGCCTGCTGCCACTCACTGATGCCTTTTCAGAGGTACCCAATTCTCCCCCTTCCCAGTACTTCACAGAGAGGCCTGTGCTTGAGGTCCATCTACCTCGAAGAATGAACGCTTCCACAGGGCCGCTGCGTGGCACACTCTGGGTGCAAGCCACCTGGTGCGAGCTGGGGCTGCAGGGGAGGTTCCAAAACACGGGGCTATTTATAGCCTGGCACAGGTGCCCAATTCCCAGCGAAGGGAGAGGGGTGTGGTAGATGGGAAGCAGTCTTGCTTTCCTCATTTATTATTTTATTAACCACTTAGGATGCGGTCTGCCGTGAGCATCCTCTGGCTGCATCCACAGTTGTTCTGTTGGCAATTCCTTCCTCCTTGTTACTTCAGGAACGACCTCCTTCTCCGCGGGCCAAAGAGGGGCCAGGGAGAAGATGAAATTGACCAAGCGACAATGAATGACAGCAGAGAAGGGATAAATATTCATCCTGCTCCATCAGCAGTGGGAGTGGGTCCAAAAAAACACTTAGCCTCACAAATTGCTCACTTATCCTCCCCATGGCGAGTTTGCTCCAAATGGTTTGGAAAACTATTGCGGCTAATCAAAGGCGTCAGGCCCGTGGCTGGAAGGGGGCCAGGATGGGCCCAGCAGGAGTCTGCATTGTGCCTGGATTCATTATCTCTATCTAGTCAACGTTTTAGTGGTTGGTTTTTGTTTGATTTCAAAGTGAGATGGTTAGGTCATTTAAATATAACTTTTAAAGGCGTTTAAAAGCTGACAGGTAAGACACTGTGATGGGGCGATGACCGTGATGGTGCTGAGGACTGTGACTGTCCTTAGGGCTCTCTGAGGTGGAAGAATGGCTACAGGTAGAATGATGGGGCGAGGGAGATAGGGGCAGGGGTTGTATGCAGGACAGGGCGCATGAAGGTCTAAGGTTTCAAAGTAGGAGCATTTCCTTGGATGTGACAGCCCAAGCCGAGGTCCTGGACGTGGGAGTGTGACATGCGTACGCCTGGCAGCCCTCCCTCCCTGAACCTCCAGACACATTCATGGTGCCCAAGCTCTGTATCCTCCTGAGGTCTCACCCAGTGCCTCGGTTCCATGAGGAGCCTGCTGCCACTCACTGATCCCTTTTTCAGAGGTACCCAATTCTCCCCCTTCCCAGTACTTCACAGAGAGGCCTGTGCTTGAGGTCCATCTACCTCGAAGAATGAACGCTTCCACAGGGCCGCTGCGTGGCACACTCTGGGTGCAAGCCACCTGGTGCGAGCTGGGGCTGCAGGGGAGGTTCCAAAACACGGGGCTATTTATAGCCTGGCACAGGTGCCCAATTCCCAGCGAAGGGAGAGGGGTGTGGTAGATGGGAAGCAGTCTTGCTTTCCTCATTTATTATTTTATTAACCACTTAGGATGCGGTCTGCCGTGAGCATCCTCTGGCTGCATCCACAGTTGTTCTGTTGGCAATTCCTTCCTCCTTGTTACTTCAGGAACGACCTCCTTCTCCGCGGGCCAAAGAGGGGCCAGGGAGAAGATGAAATTGACCAAGCGACAATGAATGACAGCAGAGAAGGGATAAATATTCATCCTGCTCCATCAGCAGTGGGAGTGGGTCCAAAAAAACACTTAGCCTCACAAATTGCTCACTTATCCTCCCCATGGCGAGTTTGCTCCAAATGGTTTGGAAAACTATTGCGGCTAATCAAAGGCGTCAGGCCCGTGGCTGGAAGGGGGCCAGGATGGGCCCAGCAGGAGTCTGCATTGTGCCTGGATTCATTATCTCTATCTAGTCAACGTTTTAGTGGTAGGTTTTTTTGTTTGATTTCAAAGTGAGATGGTTAGGTCATTATTTGTTAAATTATAACTTTTAATTAGCGGCTGTATTGAAATAAAATGCCTAAGAGAGATTCATGTGCCTCTAAGGTTTTGTTTGGAATTTATCCTTGTTGCCATTTGGAAAAGATTAGTTGGGGGCAGTAAAGTTTTTTTGATTTTTTTGTTTGTTTGTTTAAGAAAATCCACAAATGATATGCTTTAGCGGGAGGAAGGAGGAAATTTCCTTATTCTTTGTTTCAACTTTGTGACCTTCCTCTCATCTGGTCTAGCCCTTGCTCTGCTAGTAGGGGCTTCCCTGGTGACTCAGTTGGTAAAGAATCTGCCTGTAACGTAGGAGAACCCGGTTCGATCCCCGGGTCTGGAAGATCCCCTGGAGAAGGGAATGGCAGCCCACTCCAGTATTCTTGCCTGGAGAATTCCATGGGCAGAGAAGCCTGGTGAACTAGTCATCGCTCGTTGCAGAACGATATTAGATCCAGCAGGGGGCGCGCCACTGCCTGGTTTAGAGAGGGCCCCTCCATCTCCAGCGAAACCACACCACCACCATCTGCGCCGAAGGTGTACTTTTCTTCCAGTCTCTGTGTCAGGTTTTCTTCTCTGGTAAGAGAAAGGACGTGGATCACAATCTTTGCGCGTTGGCTCTCGGGCCGGGAGCGGCTATCAAGGCGAGCACCCTGGTTTTTTTTTATTACTTCACAACCAAGGAGAACACCCCACCCCCTGTGCCCAAATTCTGAACCCTTTCCCTCAAGACTCTTTTGCTCTGTGCTCTGCAGGTCCTACCGACAGCAGGTGGGAAGCCTCTCTAGTGCGCGGGGGAAGCCAACATCCACGCCCCCAAACCCCGTCTCCGGTGGTGCTTGGGCACTTTGTACCATCGGGCCACAAGTCCCATTAGAGGGGAGACCAGGGCTGTTCTCTGATCTATTACTGACTAAGCACAGAACTAACACAGGTATATAATACAAAATGAATGAATGAATTCATGGGAACCGTTCTTTTCATTATTTCATTCTTTCATGTACTGAGCATGTACTCTGTGCCAGGCATTGAGGAATCAAAGATCAAAATATATAACTTCTGTCTCCAAGGAGATTATAACTTTAAATTAGCGGCTTTTTAAAGTGGTAGGTTCTTAGTTTGATTTCAAAGTGAGATGGTTAGGTCTTTTTGTTAAATTATACTTTTATAGCTGTATTGAAATAAAATGCCTAAGAGAGATTCATGTGCCTCTAAGGTTTTGTTTGGAATTTATCCTTGTTGCCATTTGGAAAAGATTAGTTGGGGGCAGTAAAGTTTTTTTGATTTTTTTGTTTGTTTGTTTAAGAAAATCCACAAATGATATGCTTTAGCGGGAGGAAGGAGGAAATTTCCTTATTCTTTGTTTCAACTTTGTGACCTTCCTCTCATCTGGTCTAGCCCTTGCTCTGCTAGTAGGGGCTTCCCTGGTGACTCAGTTGGTAAAGAATCTGCCTGTAACGTAGGAGAACCCGGTTCGATCCCCGGGTCTGGAAGATCCCCTGGAGAAGGGAATGGCAGCCCACTCCAGTATTCTTGCCTGGAGAATTCCATGGGCAGAGAAGCCTGGTGAACTAGTCATCGCTCGTTGCAGAACGATATTAGATCCAGCAGGGGGCGCGCCACTGCCTGGTTTAGAGAGGGCCCCTCCATCTCCAGCGAAACCACACCACCACCATCTGCGCCGAAGGTGTACTTTTCTTCCAGTCTCTGTGTCAGGTTTTCTTCTCTGGTAAGAGAAAGGACGTGGATCACAATCTTTGCGCGTTGGCTCTCGGGCCGGGAGCGGCTATCAAGGCGAGCACCCTGGTTTTTTTTTATTACTTCACAACCAAGGAGAACACCCCACCCCCTGTGCCCAAATTCTGAACCCTTTCCCTCAAGACTCTTTTGCTCTGTGCTCTGCAGGTCCTACCGACAGCAGGTGGGAAGCCTCTCTAGTGCGCGGGGGAAGCCAACATCCACGCCCCCAAACCCCGTCTCCGGTGGTGCTTGGGCACTTTGTACCATCGGGCCACAAGTCCCATTAGAGGGGAGACCAGGGCTGTTCTCTGATCTATTACTGACTAAGCACAGAACTAACACAGGTATATAATACAAAATGAATGAATGAATTCATGGGAACCGTTCTTTTCATTATTTCATTCTTTCATGTACTGAGCATGTACTCTGTGCCAGGCATTGAGGAATCAAAGATCAAAATATATAACTTCTGTCTCCAAGGAGATTATAGTTTGGAGACAGAGACAGACACAAATCTTGGCCGCTCACATTTCTAGGTTCCCTTAGTTAGTGGCTGAATAACTTTGTTTAGCCAGCATAATCACAGCAGTCACATGGTAAGGGGACACACCGCCTGGACATGACAGCATCCTTCTGAAATTCAACGCCTTCTTTTTATTTTTTTTCCCCATTTTCCTCTGTTTTCTTTGTTTGTTTTTTAAAAAAACTCTTATTTTACTTTTAACATTTAACCCCCCATCCCACCCCTCCAGACTGTCACACAGCACCCCTGCAGGACAACCCCCTTTTTTTAAAAAATAGTTTTGGCAGTGCAGCTGGCTTGTGGGATCTCAATTCCCCAACCAGGGATGAACCTGGACCCCCTGCAGCAGAAGCTCTGAGTGTCCACCAGTGGACTGCCAGAGAGGACCCCAGCTTCTTATCAAGTGAACTTGACTCTCACTCTCTTTCCCAGGGTTGTGGGAGGCAGGGTGAGGTTCCAGTTCAGACGCCCTTAGTCTCCTGTTACTTTAAAGCTCCCAATTACACTCTATATATCCCGTACCTCCTAGGAAACCAGGCCCCCTTGCAGTGGTCACTGTTAGGCTGTGCATCAGTGTCTCAGTGGTTTTCCCCTCAGAAGGGGAGATGAGAAAATAACCTTTCATAAACCACTTTGTCCTGAAGGACTTTGGGGCTTTTGCTGTCATTGAGGTTTTGTTTGTCTATTCTGATTTTGCTTTAAAATGTAGATTCAGTGTTCCACCTCCCCATCTCACTTTCATCTTTATTCGTAATGATCACCATTTACTCCACTTATAGGCGTAATCAAAGAAGCGAAACCCTCTCCCAGTGGGGGAGAATAGCCCAGAAATAGGAATTGTTTTCTGACGAGCAAATGTCAAATGTTATAGAAGATTAGCTTTGGGTACTAAAAGGGGAAGCGAAACCCTCTCCCAAAATTGGGGAAGAAATAGCCCAGAATGTTTTGACTGGGAACCGTTCTTTTCATTATTTCATTCTTTCATGTACTGAGCATGTACTCTGTGCCAGGCATTGAGGAATCAAAGATCAAAATATATAACTTCTGTCTCCAAGGAGATTATAGTTTGGAGACAGAGACAGACACAAATCTTGGCCGCTCACATTTCTAGGTTCCCTTAGTTAGTGGCTGAATAACTTTGTTTAGCCAGCATAATCACAGCAGTCACATGGTAAGGGGACACACCGCCTGGACATGACAGCATCCTTCTGAAATTCAACGCCTTCTTTTTATTTTTTTTCCCCATTTTCCTCTGTTTTCTTTGTTTGTTTTTTAAAAAAACTCTTATTTTACTTTTAACATTTAACCCCCCATCCCACCCCTCCAGACTGTCACACAGCACCCCTGCAGGACAACCCCTTCTTTTTAAAAAATAGTTTTGGCAGTGCAGCTGGCTTGTGGGATCTCAATTCCCCAACCAGGGATGAACCTGGACCCCCTGCAGCAGAAGCTCTGAGTGTCCACCAGTGGACTGCCAGAGAGGACCCCAGCTTCTTATCAAGTGAACTTGACTCTCACTCTCTTTCCCAGGGTTGTGGGAGGCAGGGTGAGGTTCCAGTTCAGACGCCCTTAGTCTCCTGTTACTTTAAAGCTCCCAATTACACTCTATATATCCCGTACCTCCTAGGAAACCAGGCCCCCTTGCAGTGGTCACTGTTAGGCTGTGCATCAGTGTCTCAGTGGTTTTCCCTCAGAAGGGAGATGAGAAAATAACCTTTCATAAACCACTTTGTCCTGAAGGACTTTGGGGCTTTTGCTGTCATTGAGGTTTTGTTTGTCTATTCTGATTTTGCTTTAAAATGTAGATTCAGTGTTCCACCTCCCCATCTCACTTTCATCTTTATTCGTAATGATCACCATTTACTCCACTTATAGGCGTAATCAAAGAAGCGAAACCCTCTCCCAGTGGGGGAGAATAGCCCAGAAATAGGAATTGTTTTCTGACGAGCAAATGTCAAATGTTATAGAAGATTAGCTTTGGGTACTGAAGGAAGAGCGATCGTTATGGCCTGAAGCAACTGCATGCATCTCTGAAGTCAAGAAAGGCAGAATAAACGTTTGGGAAGTGATTTAAGGAACATATTTTGATCTCTGAAAAAGCTAGAGCATGAAATAAGTTAACGAAACGACTTACAATGCTTTTTGACTCGGAGCAAAAAAAAGAAAAAAAAAAAAAACACTCACACAAATTTAATCTTTAAAATTTCATGGTATTGAAAATTTACTAGAATTAAATTTGTCTAAATCCCACAACTACTCCAGCACCAGCTGTGTGCACTGGTGTGAGCAAAATACTGTCTGTCATTTCGATTACACTTCTCCCCTCCAGAGCCCCCCAGCAAGGGTCCCAATCACCACAATTAAAACCACTGCACCACATGGTTTCACAGGGGAATTCTACCAGACCGTTCCAGAGAAGACAATTCCAGGGCTGTTTAAACTGTTACATGCTGTTGAAAAAGACAGAAATTTTCCAAAATTTTTAGAAATATGAGCAAGAGTCTAGTGAAGATTTCACTAAATATATAAATACAGCTCATTCATTAACATTCACATAAAAAGTTCAATTACAATGTTAATAAAAAGAATATAGCATATGAAAATTAATATATCACATAGAGTTTGTCCCAAGAATTCAAGGGTGGTTCACCATATGGACCTCTGCCACCGAAACCCAGAACTTCCTATTCTGGTTGGCAGTGAACTAGGTAATTTAGAAGACTTTCCACAAGGAAAAATCTTTGTTAGACAAAGTATAACAAAATTACTTAAGCATCAAAGCGTGAATAAGACAGGGATCAGTTACTTAGTGAGATCTGGCAGAGGTTGGGCATACAGATTGATAAGTCGAGCACTTGGGATTGCCTTTTTCAGAAAATTTGCTGAAGGTCTAAAATGTACCTTTTGCAGTCCTGTAGGGATTGGGCTCAAAACATGGAATCCACCTCAGGTAGGGACTCTAGTAAACCACTCCATCTCCATAGCATTTAATTCAGATAGAATCTAGAAGCAGTGAGAGAACAGATGGATTTCTCAACATGTAGTACTGCAACAGCTGGGTAGTCCCTGGAAAATAAAGTACAGAAGCCCAGTTCAGAGGCCCTTGTGTGAAGGTTGCTCAGTCTTTCTTTTTTAAAGATTTATTTATTTACTTTGGGCGGGGGTCGGGTTGGGGAGGGAGGGGAGTGGGCGGGCCACTTCTATTGGTCTTTCATTTCTCGATTTTCATTCGTCTTCGTTCCTTGGCTCCTGTGGGCCTCCCATCGCGGTGGCGTCTGTCGTTGCAGAGCACCGGCTCTGGGCGCATGCGCTTCAGAGCTCCGGCTCGGTGATTGGACACATCAGTCCAGCCGCTCCGTGGCACGTGGGATCTTCCCAGGCCAGGGCTCGAACCGGCGCCCCTTGCACTGCAAGGCGGTGTCCTTACCCACTGGACCACCAGGGGAAGCCCATTGCTCAGTCTTTCTCTCCAATATTGGAAAACAAAGTTGGATTCAGACTTTACACTCCATAGGAGGATAAATTCCAATTGAGTCAAAGTTTGAAATGTAAGAAAAGTGACCTCGTGAAAGTAATAGAAGAAAATATGAGAGGATTCTCTTATAAATTAGAAGAGAATTCTTATAAGGAAGCAAAGGCTATGTAATTATATCACAAAATCCGAAAGTCACTAAAAGGAAATTGATCAATTTGGCTCCAGAAAATTTCTGTGGTACGACAGCCAGGAGGGGTGGGATCGGGGGGACTGGGAGGGGGTGGAGGAGGGAGGGGGCCAGGGATATACTTATGACTAATCTGGGATTATACATACTGTAAACAACAAACTCTGTAAAAGCAAAGAGTCAAATTAAAAAAGAAAACAGAATACTGAAAAAAAAAATAATTTTGTGAAACTTCCCTGCAGGCCCAGCGGTTAAGACTCTCCGCTTCCACTGCAAGGGGCATGGGTTCAAGGGTTTGATCCCTGGTCAAGGAACTAAGATTCTATATGCCATGGGATGCAGCCAAAAAAAAAAAAAATTGCAAGGCAAAACATAAAGTCAAAAGACAAATGACAAACTTGGAAAAATATGTGCACCTCAAATCACAGGCAAAGAATTAATTTCCATAATAGTTGCAGAGAAAAAGATGACTAGCCGAGAAAACAGATGGATTTCTCAACATGTAGTACTGCAACAGCTGGGTAGTCCCTGGAAAATAAAGTACAGAAGCCCAGTTCAGAGGCCCTTGTGTGAAGGTTGCTCAGTCTTTCTTTTTTAAAGATTTATTTATTTACTTTGGGCGGGGGTCGGGTTGGGGAGGGAGGGGAGTGGGCGGGCCACTTCTATTGGTCTTTCATTTCTCGATTTTCATTCGTCTTCGTTCCTTGGCTCCTGTGGGCCTCCCATCGCGGTGGCGTCTGTCGTTGCAGAGCACCGGCTCTGGGCGCATGCGCTTCAGAGCTCCGGCTCGGTGATTGGACACATCAGTCCAGCCGCTCCGTGGCACGTGGGATCTTCCCAGGCCAGGGCTCGAACCGGCGCCCCTTGCACTGCAAGGCGGTGTCCTTACCCACTGGACCACCAGGGGAAGCCCATTGCTCAGTCTTTCTCTCCAATATTGGAAAACAAAGTTGGATTCAGACTTTACACTCCATAGGAGGATAAATTCCAATTGAGTCAAAGTTTGAAATGTAAGAAAAGTGACCTCGTGAAAGTAATAGAAGAAAATATGAGAGGATTCTCTTATAAATTAGAAGAGAATTCTTATAAGGAAGCAAAGGCTATGTAATTATATCACAAAATCCGAAAGTCACTAAAAGGAAATTGATCAATTTGGCTCCAGAAAATTTCTGTGGTACGACAGCCAGGAGGGATGGGATGCGGGGACTGGGAGGGCGGAGGAGGAGGGAGGAGGCCAGGGATATACTTATGACTAATCTGGGATTATACATACTGTAAACAACAAACTCTGTAAAAGCAAAGAGTCAAATTAAAAAAGAAAACAGAATACTGAAAAAAAAAATAATTTTGTGAAACTTCCCTGCAGGCCCAGCGGTTAAGACTCTCCGCTTCCACTGCAAGGGGCATGGGTTCAAGGGTTTGATCCCTGGTCAAGGAACTAAGATTCTATATGCCATGGGATGCAGCCAAAAAAAAAAAAAATTGCAAGGCAAAACATAAAGTCAAAAGACAAATGACAAACTTGGAAAAATATGTGCACCTCAAATCACAGGCAAAGAATTAATTTCCATAATAGTTGCAGAGAAAAAGATGACTAGCCCGAGAGAAAAATAGGCCAAAGATATAAACAGATGGTCCGCAAAAAAAGAAAAAAGAAACGGATTTTATTATAAAAAGATGCTCAACACTAGTCTCATGAGAAATACAAATTAAAATCACATTGAACTGCAATGGGAGGCCCACGTGGGCCGAAGAATAAAGATGGATGAAAATAAATAAATAAATAAACCGATAAAAGAGGTCAAAATCTAAAAAAAATCACATTGAGATATCATTTTTCATCATTATACTGGCAAAAATTCAAACATTTGATCTCACACTGCATGGACCAGAAAACAAGCATTCTCACACATTGCCAGTAGGAAGGTAAATTGATTCCCCTTCAAGTGCAATTTGTTAGGCTTTATCAAAATTACAAATGTTTATTTACTTTCATCTAGTAATCCCACTCCCAGATTTTTTTCCTACAGATACCTTTATACATGCACAAAATGATATTCATACAGGCAATCCATTATAAACATGTAATGGCAAAAGAAAGAGCTAAATGTTCAGCAATAGAGGTTTAAATTATGGTCCCTCCATATGCTGGAATATTTATTATACAGCTATAAAATAGAGTAAGGAAACCCCTTATGTGTAGGGTTGGTCAAAAATTCTTTCTGTTTTTTCCATAACATTGTATGGAAAAACCCAAATGAACTTTTTGGCCAACTCAAAATTTTATGGAAAGTTTAGCAAGATACATTCTAACAAAAAAAAACAGAAAATAAACAAGACTCAGGAAGTGTGCTACCATTTGGGTTAAAAAGAGAGGGGAAGGGGCTTCCCTGGTGGTCCAGTGGGTGGAGAGTCTGCCTTGCAGTGCAAGGGGCACCGGTTCGATCCCTGGCCCAGGAAGACGGGTGTGTCCAATTATGAGCCAGTGCTCTGGAGCGCATGCGCCCAGAGCTGGTGCTCTGCAATGAGAGAGGCCACTGCAATGGGAGGCCCACACAGACCAAAGAATTAAGGTGGGTGAAAATAAATAAATGAAGGACCAATAAAAGAGGCCAAAAATTTTAAAAGAGAGAGAGAGGGGAAGATAGTGTATACCCATAGGAGCTTGTCTACACGTATATATACACGTAGAAGGTCAAACAAAAAACTAAAACCCAGTCACCCATTGAAAGACATGGCACAGTGGATGGGAAAAAGTGGGAGGGAGACTTTTTACTACCTGTGTTTTTTTTTTTTTTTAATTGGATGTTTGAACAATGCACATGCCTTATTTATTTATACCTCTGAGGTGTAATGGCCATCCTCCTCACTCACTATTAAAGCCATAGGTGGATACTCTTTCCCAGCAACCGGAAGAGACTCCCCTGAGAGGAACTCTCTTCTGGACAAAGGCACTGATTTCTAATCACTTCCTGGGCTTGGGATGGGGCTGATGTGGTTTATGAGACAAAGGAGAACTAACAGGCCCCTACCTAGATTTTACCGCCAAGTTTGACTTAAGAAACCATTTGTCATTGTGGTAAAATATACATTATGTGAAATTAACCATTTTGACCATTTTTAAATCAAAGTATGGTTGATTTCTAGTGTTGTGGTAATTACTGCTGCACAGCAAAGTGATCCAGCTATACATACATACACATTCTTTTTCACGTGTTCTTTTCCATTACGGTTTATGATGGGACACTGAATATAATTCTCTGTACTATATAGTGGGACTTCGGTGTTTATCCATTCTATATAGAAAAGCTTACATCTGGCTGAGCTCAACCTCCCACTCCATCTCTACCCCAACTTGCTCCCCCTTGGCAACCAATAGACTGTTTACTATGTCTGATTCTGTTTCATAGATAGGTTCGTTTGTGGCATAGTTTAGATTCCATGTACAAGTAATATCTGTCATGTGGTATTTGTCTTTCTCTTTCTGATTTATTTCACTTGGTATCATAATCTCTAGTTACATCCATGTTCCTGCAGATGGCATTATTTCATCCTTTTTCATGGCCAAGTAGTATCCCATTGTATATACTATGTACCACATCTTCTTTTTCTGTTCATCTGTTGATAGACATTTAGGTTGTTTCCCTGTCCTGGCTGTTGTGAATAGGGGTGCGTGTATGTTTGAATTATTTTTATTTCCTGCAGATGGCATTATTTCATCCTATTTCAGGCCAAAATTTTAAAAGAGAGAGAGGGAAGATAGTGTATACCCATAGGAGCTTGTCTACACGTATATATACGTAGAAGGTCAAACAAAAAACTAAAACCCAGTCACCCATTGAAAGACATGGCACAGTGGATGGGAAAAAGTGGGAGGGAGACTTTTTACTACCTGTGTTTTTTTTTTTTTTTAATTGGATGTTTGAACAATGCACATGCCTTATTTATTTATACCTCTGAGGTGTAATGGCCATCCTCCTCACTCACTATTAAAGCCATAGGTGGATACTCTTTCCCAGCAACCGGAAGAGACTCCCCTGAGAGGAACTCTCTTCTGGACAAAGGCACTGATTTCTAATCACTTCCTGGGCTTGGGATGGGGCTGATGTGGTTTATGAGACAAAGGAGAACTAACAGGCCCCTACCTAGATTTTACTGCCAAGTTTGACTTAAGAAACCATTTGTCATTGTGGTAAAATATACATTATGTGAAATTAACCATTTTGACCATTTTTAAATCAAAGTATGGTTGATTTCTAGTGTTGTGGTAATTACTGCTGCACAGCAAAGTGATCCAGCTATACATACATACACATTCTTTTTCACGTGTTCTTTTCCATTACGGTTTATGATGGGACACTGAATATAATTCTCTGTACTATATAGTGGGACTTCGGTGTTTATCCATTCTATATAGAAAAGCTTACATCTGGCTGAGCTCAACCTCCCACTCCATCTCTACCCCAACTTGCTCCCCCTTGGCAACCAATAGACTGTTTACTATGTCTGATTCTGTTTCATAGATAGGTT
This sequence comes from Tragulus kanchil, assembly GCA_022376925.1. Classification (NCBI taxonomy): domain Eukaryota; kingdom Metazoa; phylum Chordata; class Mammalia; order Artiodactyla; family Tragulidae; genus Tragulus; species Tragulus kanchil. The sequence continues at coordinate 64,672,882 of JAIOJX010000027.1, forward strand.
CGTTTGTGGCATAGTTTAGATTCCATGTACAAGTAATATCTGTCATGTGGTATTTGTCTTTCTCTTTCTGATTTATTTCACTTGGTATCATAATCTCTAGTTACATCCATGTTCCTGCAGATGGCATTATTTCATCCTTTTTCATGGCCAAGTAGTATCCCATTGTATATACTATGTACCACATCTTCTTTTTCTGTTCATCTGTTGATAGACATTTAGGTTGTTTCCCTGTCCTGGCTGTTGTGAATAGGGGTGCGTGTATGTTTTTGAATTATGATTTTGTCTGCATTTTAACCATTTTAAGCATATAATTCAGTGGCATTAAATACATTCATAGTGTTGCACAGCCATCTTTACCATCCATCTCCAGAACTTTTCCATCTTCCCAAATAGAAACTCTGTACCCATTAAAGATTCCCCCTCTCTCCCTCTTCCCAGCCCCTGGTAGCCACCGTTCTGCTTTCCCTCTCTCTTTCTCTTGATTACTCCGGGTACCTCGTGGAAGTGAACTATACAATATTTGTGTTTTGGGGTCTGGTTTATTTCATTTAGCATAATGTTTTGAAGGTCCACCATGTTGTCACACGTACCAGAATTTCATTGCCTTTATGTCTGTCTGAATAATATTCTACTGTACAAATGCACCACATTTCAGTTCTTCGTTCATCGGTTGATGGATATTTGGATTCTTCCCACTTTGCAGCTATTGTGAATAGCACTGCTCTGAACACTGGTGTACAAGTATCTGATACCCTTGCTTTCAGTTCTTCGGGGAACAGATACCTGGGAGAGGAAATTGTCCTTGTTTTGACTTTTAACCAACTGAACTAACCAGAGAAAGACTCCTTGAAGATTAAGGACTGATTGTGAAAACTCTTGACTAAAAGGAAAATCAAGAAGAAAGTGCAAATACAAACAAACAACGTAAGACAGCCAAGTACCATCTATACATAAATGCATCACAACTAAAATGAACTTGAGGGCTTCCCTGGTGGTCCAGTGGGTAAGGACACCGCCTTGCAGTGCAAGGGGCGCCAGTTCGATCCCTGCCCTGGGAAGATCCCACGTGCCGCGGAGCGGCTGGACCCATGTGTCCAATTACCGAGCCGGAGCTCTGGAGCGCATGTGCCCAGAGCTGGCGCTCTGCGACAACAGAGGCCACCGCGATGGGAGGCCCACACAGGCCAAAGAACAAAGATGGATGAAAATGGACAAATAAAAGACCAATAGAAGTGGCCCGCCTGCTCCCTTCCCTCCCCTCCCCACACCCTTCAAATAAATAAATAAATAAATAAATCTTTTTTAAAAAAATAAAATGAACTTGAGGCCACTAAGTGCCACAGGCTTTGATGTCTCCCCCCATCTCCCCCTACCAATGAGCCGTAGTGGTGTTTCTATCTCAGGTCAGTCTTCATCCCAGGGCTGGCAGGATGTCAAAGGTTGCCTGGCGCCCTCCCTCCCTCCCTTCATAGGAAGCACAGATGAGTCTGCAGCTTCTGCCTGCTCACAGGTCAACTGGAACCTGAACGGTGCCTCTTCATATCATGGGATTTTTGGCATTTAGCAGAGGTGACCTGTAGTAACACTAATGTGTCACTTACTGATGAGAACTCTGAAGAAGGCTGGCAAGCTTAGTCATTTTCTGATTGTATTCTGACCTCCTCCGAGAGGGCTTTTGGGCAGGGACCTCCTAAACAGCATTAAAACAGAGCCAAGGCACCACCAGATTTGTGAAATAAGCACTCTGCCCTGCTCACTTCTCTGGCATCGGTTTTCCTCATCCTGGGCAGTGGGAGTGCACCACATTTCATCTGAGTTGATGGATATTTGGATTCTTCCCACTTTGCAGCTATTGTGAATAGCACTGCTCTGAACACTGGTGTACAAGTATCTGATACCCTTGCTTTCAGTTCTTCGGGGAACAGATACCTGGGAGAGGAAATTGTCCTTGTTTTGACTTTTAACCAACTGAACTAACCAGAGAAAGACTCCTTGAAGATTAAGGACTGATTGTGAAAACTCTTGACTAAAAGGAAAATCAAGAAGAAAGTGCAAATACAAACAAACAACGTAAGACAGCCAAGTACCATCTATACATAAATGCATCACAACTAAAATGAACTTGAGGGCTTCCCTGGTGGTCCAGTGGGTAAGGACACCGCCTTGCAGTGCAAGGGGCGCCAGTTCGATCCCTGCCCTGGGAAGATCCCACGTGCCGCGGAGCGGCTGGACCCATGTGTCCAATTACCGAGCCGGAGCTCTGGAGCGCATGTGCCCAGAGCTGGCGCTCTGCGACAACAGAGGCCACCGCGATGGGAGGCCCACACAGGCCAAAGAACAAAGATGGATGAAAATGGACAAATAAAAGACCAATAGAAGTGGCCCGCCTGCTCCCTTCCCTCCCCTCCCCACACCCTTCAAATAAATAAATAAATAAATAAATCTTTTTTAAAAAAATAAAATGAACTTGAGGCCACTAAGTGCCACAGGCTTTGATGTCTCCCCCCATCTCCCCCTACCAATGAGCCGTAGTGGTGTTTCTATCTCAGGTCAGTCTTCATCCCAGGGCTGGCAGGATGTCAAAGGTTGCCTGGCGCCCTCCCTCCCCTCCCTTCATAGGAAGCACAGATGAGTCTGCAGCTTCTGCCTGCTCACAGGTCAACTGGAACCTGAACGGTGCCTCTTCATATCATGGGATTTTTGGCATTTAGCAGAGGTGACCTGTAGTAACACTAATGTGTCACTTACTGATGAGAACTCTGAAGAAGGCTGGCAAGCTTAGTCATTTTCTGATTGTATTCTGACCTCCTCCGAGAGGGCTTTTGGGCAGGGACCTCCTAAACAGCATTAAAACAGAGCCAAGGCACCACCAGATTTGTGAAATAAGCACTCTGCCCTGCTCACTTCTCTGGCATCGGTTTTTCCTCATCCTGGGCAGTGGGGAGTGACTCCTGTTCAGGCTGCTTCCTCTGCTCGGTGTGAAAACATTTCAAAACTCTCCTGCAGGAACTTCCCTGGTGGTCCAGTGGTTAGGACATCAAATTCCAATGCAGGAGGTGTAGTTCAATCCCTGGTCCGGGAACTAAGATTCCCACATACAGAAGCAATACTATAACACATTCAAGAAAGACTTCCAAAATGATCCAGACTTCCCTGGTGGTCCCATGGGTAAGATTCCACCCTCCCAATGCAAGGGGCCTGGGTTTGATCTCTGATCAGGGAACTAGATCCCATATGCTGCAACTAAAGATTTTGTATGCTGCAGTGGAAATCAGAGATCCCATGTGCCACAATTAAGATCTGGCACAGCCCAAGAAATAAAAATAAACATTTTTTTTAAAATGCTCCACAGCAGGGCTTCCCTGGTGGTCCATTGGGTCAGGACACCACCTTGCAGAGCAAGGGGCACCGGTTCGATCCCTGGTCTGGGAAGATCCCACGTGCCGTGGAGCGGCTGGACCGAGATGTCCAACTACCAAGCTGGAGCTCTGGAGCGCATGGGCCCAGAGCTGGTGCTCTACAGCGAGAGAGGCCACTGCAATGGGAGGCCCACACAGGCCAAAGAACAAAGATAGATGAAAATAGATAAATGAAAAGACCAATAGAAGTGGCCAAAGAAAAAATATATATGCTCTACATCAAAAGTTTTAAAAACCCTCCTAGAATGGGTCGCTTGAGAAGTCCCATACTTGGCCACTAAGAAGTGCCCGTTAAGAACACAGCCACCCCATATTCGTTCTGCGTGCAGTCACATTGTGGCTTGTTGCCAGGCAGCAAGAAGCTCACCCTTATCTCCAGGAAGATAAGGGACAGATCTTGAGGTGACCTGTAGTAACACTAATGTGTCACTTACTGATGAGAACTCTGAAGAAGGCTGGCAAGCTTAGTCATTTTCTGATTGTATTCTGACCTCCTCCGAGAGGGCTTTTGGGCAGGGACCTCCTAAACAGCATTAAAACAGAGCCAAGGCACCACCAGATTTGTGAAATAAGCACTCTGCCCTGCTCACTTCTCTGGCATCGGTTTTTCCTCATCCTGGGCAGTGGGGAGTGACTCCTGTTCAGGCTGCTTCCTCTGCTCGGTGTGAAAACATTTCAAAACTCTCCTGCAGGAACTTCCCTGGTGGTCCAGTGGTTAGGACATCAAATTCCAATGCAGGAGGTGTAGTTCAATCCCTGGTCCGGGAACTAAGATTCCCACATACAGAAGCAATACTATAACACATTCAAGAAAGACCTCCAAAATGATCCAGATTTCCCCTGGTGGTCCCATGGGTAAGATTCCACCCTCCCAATGCAAGGGGCCTGGGTTTGATCTCTGATCAGGGAACTAGATCCCATATGCTGCAACTAAAGATTTTGTATGCTGCAGTGGAAATCAGAGATCCCATGTGCCACAATTAAGATCTGGCACAGCCCAAGAAATAAAATAAACATTTTTTAAAATGCTCCACAGCAGGGCTTCCCTGGTGGTCCATTGGGTCAGGACACCACCTTGCAGAGCAAGGGGCACCGGTTCGATCCCTGGTCTGGGAAGATCCCACGTGCCGTGGAGCGGCTGGACCGAGATGTCCAACTACCAAGCTGGAGCTCTGGAGCGCATGGGCCCAGAGCTGGTGCTCTACAGCGAGAGAGGCCACTGCAATGGGAGGCCCACACAGGCCAAAGAACAAAGATAGATGAAAATAGATAAATGAAAAGACCAATAGAAGTGGCCAAAGAAAAAATATATATGCTCTACATCAAAAGTTTTAAAAACCCTCCTAGAATGGGTCGCTTGAGAAGTCCCATACTTGGCCACTAAGAAGTGCCCGTTAAGAACACAGCCACCCCATATTCGTTCTGCGTGCAGTCACATTGTGGCTTGTTGCCAGGCAGACGGCAGAAGAAGCTCACCCTTATCTCCAGGAAGATAAGGGACAGATCTTGATGCAAAAACAGCTTGCTCTGCCTTGAGGAGGAGAAAGAGTGAATCAGTGAACCCTTGGAAATGGGAGAGCTCTGAGAGGACGCCTAGCTTAACCCAGAGCAGACTTTTTTGTTGGCCAACCCTCTTCTGTCAACACCACCCTAATGTCTCAAGGGGGATTAGCCCTCCCCTGGTTGTCGACCATGTGGCTTAGATACAACTAACCCCACCCCTCAGTTCCAGGAGTGGATCCTGATTAGCTTTAGACAGTGTGTCCTGACCCCTGGATGTAGGGATTGGTTTAAAATGGGTAGTTAACCTAAGCCAACAAGATGCAAGAAAATGTTTGCTGGGGTTTCAGGGAAGGAAAAATGCCCTTTTGTGTTGGTTAAGTGGGGAGTACACAAATAAGGAAGGATGTAGCCTCAGGAGCGCCCTGCAGCCATTTTGCCACCAAGAGAGAGAACATGCTTGAGATTAAACCTGAGGATGCTGAGAAACCAACAGAGAGAAGCTGGATGCTGGGCACATTGTTTGAACCTATATCAAGCCCCACCTGAAGTTAGTTTCATCTCTGAACCGTTCAGTTACATGAATTTTTATTTCAGTGAAATGACTTATTTTTTAAGCCAATTCAGGTTGGAATTTCTGTTATTTGCAACATAAAGCTGTCCAGCTAATTCAAGCCTCCATAATCAATGCTACAAGAAATAGAGATCTTCCAGTGAGAGAAAGTTGTTAGCCATTTCCATAAGGTGTCACTGGATGCTCAGCAGAGAATAAGCACAGGAGAATGGAAAGCATGTGAAGAGGAAGTTGGGTGTCTGCCCCAAGAAAGTGAGAGTCCTTACCGAAGGCTTCGTCTTCAGCGGTTGGGGGATAGCTGCTATGCCCCAGGTGACAATGATCGGCCCGTCTTTGATAAATCGACAGTTTGTCTCAGTTTGATTTCCCCCTATTATTCTCACTTCCTCTATAAAATGAGGATATTGGATTTCGGGAGCTCCAGCATTCTACGTATCTTTGTTTCTGTGGAAACAGCACTGACTTCATATACATCACTTACGTCACATACCATATCAGATCCTGCTGACACCTGAGCCACCTCAGTCAAGTCACTTGACCTCTCTGAGCCTCAGAATCCTCAGCTACAAAACATGCATATGGGGCTTCCCCTGGTGGTCCAGTGGGTAAGGACACCGCCTTGCAGTGCAAGGTGCACCGGTTCGATCCCTGGCCTGGGAAGATCCCACGTGCCGCGGAGCGGCTGGACCGATGTGTCCAATTACCGAGCGGAGCTCCGGAGCTCTGGAGCGCATGCGCCCAGGGCCGGTGCTCTGCAACGACAGACGCCACCGCGATGGGAGGCCCATAGGAGCCAAAGAACAAAGACGGATGAAAATAGAGAAATGAAAGACCAATAGAAGTGGCTTGCCCGCTTCCCTCCCTCCCCAACCCGACCCCCGCCCAAAATAAAAAAAAAAAAAAACATGCATATGCACATTGATTATACCTTTGATTCCACATGCCATGCATCAAGGCCAGAAAAAAAAATTACCATGTATGAAGGTGCTAGCACAGTACCTGGCTATTGTGATAAATATCCTATAAATATCAGCTTCCCTAGCCCATTCCACTGCCTTTCTCTGTAAGTGTAGAATACTCACCTCTGTCCAGCTGCCCACGTCTTGCTCCTGCTTTTGTTAATAAAGTTTTATCGGAACACAACTGTATTCATTCAATTATCGATTATCTATGGCTGCTTTCTAGCCCTAAGCTGGGGTTTGGGTAATCAGAACAGAGACTATGATCCACAAACTGGCCGGAGTTTGGATAGCCATTTCCATAAGGTGTCACTGGATGCTCAGCAGAGAATAAGCACAGGAGAATGGAAAGCATGTGAAGAGGAAGTTGGGTGTCTGCCCCAAGAAAGTGAGAGTCCTTACCAAGGCTCGTCTTCAGCGGTTGGGGGATAGCTGCTATGCCCCAGGTGACAATGATCGGCCCGTCTTTGATAAATCGACAGTTTGTCTCAGTTTGATTTCCCCCTATTATTCTCACTTCCTCTATAAAATGAGGATATTGGATTTCGGGAGCTCCAGCATTCTACGTATCTTTGTTTCTGTGGAAACAGCACTGACTTCATATACATCACTTACGTCACATACCATATCAGATCCTGCTGACACCTGAGCCACCTCAGTCAAGTCACTTGACCTCTCTGAGCCTCAGAATCCTCAGCTACAAAACATGCATATGGGGCTTCCCCTGGTGGTCCAGTGGGTAAGGACACCGCCTTGCAGTGCAAGGTGCACCGGTTCGATCCCTGGCCTGGGAAGATCCCACGTGCCGCGGAGCGGCTGGACCGATGTGTCCAATTACCGAGCGGAGCTCCGGAGCTCTGGAGCGCATGCGCCCAGGGCCGGTGCTCTGCAACGACAGACGCCACCGCGATGGGAGGCCCATAGGAGCCAAAGAACAAAGACGGATGAAAATAGAGAAATGAAAGACCAATAGAAGTGGCTTGCCCGCTTCCCTCCCTCCCCAACCCGACCCCCGCCCAAAATAAAAAAAAAAAAAAACATGCATATGCACATTGATTATACCTTTGATTCCACATGCCATGCATCAAGGCCAGAAAAAAAAATTACCATGTATGAAGGTGCTAGCACAGTACCTGGCTATTGTGATAAATATCCTATAAATATCAGCTTCCCTAGCCCATTCCACTGCCTTTCTCTGTAAGTGTAGAATACTCACCTCTGGCCAGCGGCCCACGTCTGGCTCCGGCTTTTGTTAATAAAGTTTTATCGGAACACAACTGTATTCATTCAATTATCGATTATCTATGGCTGCTTTCTAGCCCTAAGCTGGGGTTTGGGTAATCAGAACAGAGACTATGATCCACAACGCCTAAAATATTTACTGCCTTGGCTCTTTAAAGGATCAACTTTCTGATGTGGACCACAAGGCCTGATCTAGTTGAAGGAACCTCAGTCATTTTGTCAGTGGGGAGGAGAAATATTGGGAAGGTATGAAGAAAGTTACTGATGCCCTTGAATTGTTCATGCTGACTCTGGGGGCATGTGAAGGTGGTGGCCAGTCTCAAAGGAGAATAACCTATGGCAGGGAAGAAAAAAACACAGCAAAATAGTCAGACATGATCTAAGATTCAAACCTTCCACAGCACTTGAGGAAAGGGGCTGAAGGGAAGGGTGTGTCTTTAGCTGTCACACACACTCACATGCGCGTGCACACACACAGCTGCAAGGAAGTAACCAGAGAGTTTTTTTTTTAAGTATCAACACACAAATAGTCAATGTTGCCATAGGTCTTGGGTACTGTGCTGATGGGATGATAATGACTTCCTTCGGGGTCACATTTTCTGTGGGCGTGGCGTGGGAGAGAAGATCTGTGTCAGTCAGGGGCGTGAGCGTTGGTTGATCACAGGACGCTTGGGTAGCCACAAACACTGGCCGTTGGAGCTTAAGGCCCTGAACAGGTCACCTGACCCAACTGTCCACAACACTTGGTTTCTTCTGCATCTGCAATTGTCTAAGAAAACAACCCGCCCACGGATTCATCTGTTGTTCTAGGTGGTGCAAGCCGTGTAACTCACCGTGATGGTCTCTGCAGTTTATACCTCTCGAGCTGCATGGTCATCCCCGTAGAAGATACCATCACTGGTAACTTGGCTTATTCCTCCTACAGATAACACGAGACACATACGCCGCTGAGCAATGGGCTGTGTTTTTTTTCCCTTCTAAAAACTGGAATATAGCCAACATGCAATGTTATGTTCATTTCAGGTGGTGATGTTTTTCTTAGCAAGACGCGTCTTGTTGACTGAGGCCAGGGACCTCCATTCTCTGTCCTGAGTTAACAAAATACCTCAAGGCACTTTTTTTTTGGTTTGTTTTGGGTGTTTTTTCTTTTGTTTTGTTTTTTTAGCCTTTGCTCTCTTAGAGAAGTTCACCTTTGTGTATTTCAGGTATATTCAGGGATGGCGCTCACCTTCCAGCCTCAACACCCCCATCTCTTGGAGAAATATCTTTGACTGTCTTGCTTTTCACTCTTTTTCCCTTTGTTCCTCTCCCTGTCAGAGGCAGGTGTCCCCTCTGGTGATGATCACACAGCCTACACTGCCCCGACCTCAGCACCTCCAGAATCTGGATGTGGCTGTTGTTGACTCTTTAACTGACCTTTGGTGCTTCCTGTGCTCAGGAAGCTTGGTCAGCTGCTTAGGTGTTGTCCCTCTGCCAGTGACTCCAGAGAGAGACTTGCTGGTGTGGACTGGAGCCACCCACCACTAGTCCTGAGCCAGGAAGTCAGGTGGGAGCAGATGTTTCTAAACTAGGAGCTCTCTGTGCATGGAGATGGAAGGGGTTGGCAAACCTTGCCTGCAAACCTGGAAGAGATTTCAAATCATTTCTTCTCACTTCCCCATTTTACAGATGGGGAAATGGAGGGGGGTGGTAATTTCCCCAAGATACCCAGGTGGTTCTCAGTCATGCTGCAAATCAAATCAGGTCCCAGGTCCTCTTTTCCACACCAGATGGTAAAGCACGGTATTGCTCTTGTGCAGCTGCCTCCATCTAGGGGTGGGCATTGGGTCTGGCTCTTTTCAGAATGTGGTCTTTCTCATGAAAGATTCGTGGGCGTTGGGCCATGACCGACGTCTCTCCTCTCACTTCTGCTGCAGAATGCCAAAGCCTGTAAGGTAGTGATTCCCAAAGCGTCGATTTCAGGTGGTACCCACTTGTTAAATTTTAAGAGTCATGCATTTCTGTGGACATGCACTAGGGAAGTATGTAAGTAGACACCAAATCTATTCATACGTATTAGGCTTGTATGTGACTACTGGCGCGGGGGCTCAGTAACAAAAATCTATCCAGTCAATAATAGCATGGATGATTTGTTAATTGGGAAAAAACATACTATAAGCAAGTGACTGACGTTCTGGAAATGCTGTCATGGAGAAAACCAGCAATTTGGAAGAGACCAGGGATTTGCTGGTGATGAAAAAACACACCCTTAGTCTCATTAATCACCAGAGAAATGCAGAATAAAACTAGAATGAGGGCTTCCCTGGTGGCCCAGCGGGTAAGGACACTGCCTTGCAGTGCAAGAGGCACCAGTTCGATCCCTGGCCTGGGAGGATCCCATGTGCCGCGGAGCGGCTGGACCGATGTGTCCAATTACCGAGCCGGAGCTCTGCAACAACAGAGGCCACTGCGATGGGAGGCCCACACGGGCCAGGGAACAAAGATGGATGGAAATGGATGAATGAAGGACCAATGGAAGTGGCCCGCCCACCCCCCTCCCTCCCCAATCCCCCCACCCCCACAAAAAAGAAAAAAACTAGAATGAGATACAATTTTTCACCTTTCAGTTTGGTAAAGATTATAAATTTGGGGGCTTTCCATGGCAGTCCAGTGGTTAAGAGGCTGCACTTCCACTGCAGGAGGTATGGGTTTCATCTCTGATTGGGCAACTAGGATCCCACATGCCACTGGGTGTGAAGCCCCAAAATAAGATAATAAAGTTTGTTCTCCCTTCAGCAGCACATATACTAAATTTAGAATGACACAGAGAGGCTCGGCACTGTCCTTGGGCACAGATGACATGCAAGTTAATGACAAATCCCGTGGGCTGTTATATGAGTAAGCAAATTAGTATTATGGAAGACAGGGGCTCTTTATTGAAGAGCAAAAAGGAGAAAGATAACATGAGATCATTGAGAGTAAGTAAAAATTCTGTCATCCTGAATATTAACTTCAAAACTCACCATCAACTCATAACATAATTTAAATCAATGTATTTCCTAGCTCTTCCACTTGAAAAGACCTATAAATGGTGACCAGTTCAATAACAATAGACAGCTCTACTACCCTGACTGAAGTCTTCAAATGCCACTTCTCACTAAGAAGAACTGGAACTCTTTGGAGAAATAGCTGATGTTATATATAGGACAGGAAAATATATATGATAAGCCTGAAATATCTTGTCAAACAAGAAAGCAACAGAACTATCAAACATACTATGCTAGTGACTGACCGTTCTGGAAATGGCTTGTCATTGGAAAGAAAACCAGCAATTTGGAAGAGACCAGGGATTTGCTGGTGATGAAAAACACACCCTTAGTCTCATTAATCACCAGAGAAATGCAGAATAAAACTAGAATGAGGGCTTCCCTGGTGGCCCAGCGGGTAAGGACACTGCCTTGCAGTGCAAGAGGCACCAGTTCGATCCCTGGCCTGGGAGGATCCCATGTGCCGCGGAGCGGCTGGACCGATGTGTCCAATTACCGAGCCGGAGCTCTGCAACAACAGAGGCCACTGCGATGGGAGGCCCACACGGGCCAGGGAACAAAGATGGATGGAAATGGATGAATGAAGGACCAATGGAAGTGGCCCGCCCACCCCTCCCTCCCCAATCCCCCACCCCCACAAAAAAGAAAAAAACTAGAATGAGATACATTTTTTCACCTTTCAGTTTGGTAAAGATTATAAATTTGGGGGCTTTCCATGGCAGTCCAGTGGTTAAGAGGCTGCACTTCCACTGCAGGAGGTATGGGTTTCATCTCTGATTGGGCAACTAGGATCCCACATGCCACTGGGTGTGAAGCCCCAAAATAAGATAATAAAGTTTGTTCTCCCTTCAGCAGCACATATACTAAATTTAGAATGACACAGAGAGGCTCGGCACTGTCCTTGGGCACAGATGACATGCAAGTTAATGACAAATCCCGTGGGCTGTTATATGAGTAAGCAAATTAGTATTATGGAAGACAGGGGCTCTTTATTGAAGAGCAAAAAGGAGAAAGATAACATGAGATCATTGAGAGTAAGTAAAAATTCTGTCATCCTGAATATTAACTTCAAAACTCACCATCAACTCATAACATAATTTAAATCAATGTATTTCCTAGCTCTTCCACTTGAAAAGACCTATAAATGGTGACCAGTTCAATAACAATAGACAGCTCTACTACCCTGACTGAAGTCTTCAAATGCCACTTCTCACTAAGAAGAACTGGAACTCTTTGGAGAAATAGCTGATGTTATATATAGGACAGGAAAATATATATGATAAGCCTGAAATATCTTGTCAAACAAGAAAGCAACAGAACTATCAAACACTACTAGAATGATCTCAGAAGCCCTCGGAATTTAACTTGAAGAAGCTCTCCCTGGCCAAAGATGGGACAGTTTGAAGACCAAGATGGATAACGACTGCAGCAGAACAAAATGCATAAGTACACTTAAAATTCTCGAATTTATCATTATGGTAAAAACAATTCAAAAAAAAGGAAACCTCAGGCTTCCCTGGTGGTCCAGTGGGTAAAGAGTCCACCATGCAGTGCAGGGGGCACCGGTTCAATCCCTGGCCTGGGAAGATCCCACGTGCCGCGGAGCGGCTGGACCCATGTGTCCAGTTGCGAACCAGAGTTCTGCAGCACATGCGCCCAGAGCCGGTGCTCTGTGATGAGGGAGGCCACTGCAATGGGAGGCCCACACAGGCCAAAGAACAAAGATGGATGACAATAACTAAATGGAAGACCCATAAAAGAGGCCAAAAATTAAAAAAAAAAAATTTTTTTTTAAATTAAAAGAAAAAAAAGGAAACCTCATTGATTGCCTTCGAGGATACCAGTGAACCAACTCATTCCTTTGGAAAGGTTGGAAATAAAGGTAAAGAATTAAGTAATCACCATAAATTTCCTGTATGAACCATGTGTCAGTATGTGCGTGCTCAGTCATTTCAGTCGTGTCTAACTCTTTGTGACCCTATAGACAGTAGTCCGCCAGGCTCCTTGGTCCATGGGATTCTCCAGGCAAGAATACTGGAGTGGGCTGTCGTTCCCTCCTCCTACTGAACCTGCATCTCCTGCATTACAGGTGGATTCATTTTCGGGGGGGGTGTTGGGGAGGGAGGGGAGCGGACGGGCCACTTCTATTGGTCTTTCATTTCTCTATTTTTCATCCATCTTTGTTCTTTGGCTCCTGTGGGCCTCCCATTGCGGTGGCCTCTGTTGTCACAGAGCACCAGCTCTGGGCGCACACGCTCCAGAGCTCCGGCTCGGTAATTGGACACATTGATCCAGCCGCTCCATGGCACGTGGGATCTTCCCAGGCCAGGGATCGAACTGGTGCCTCTTGCACTGCAAGGCAGTGTCCTTACCCACTGGACCACCAGGGAAGCCCTGCAGTTGGATTCTTTACCACTGAGCCACTGGGGAAGCCCCTGTGGGCACCATACCTCTGGGTAAACAGTTGATGAGGGAAAGTTTCTTGCTGCCACATGGAGAAGGAATGATGGCATTGAACACTGCACTTATCGTGAATGACTGCTAACATCACAAGAAAAGTCATGATGACATGATTGCCATCTGGGAAAAACCCCAAAATTCTCGAATTTATCATTATGGTAAAACAATTCAAAAAGGAAACCTCAGGCTTCCCTGGTGGTCCAGTGGGTAAAGAGTCCACCATGCAGTGCAGGGGGCACCGGTTCAATCCCTGGCCTGGGAAGATCCCACGTGCCGCGGAGCGGCTGGACCCATGTGTCCAGTTGCGAACCAGAGTTCTGCAGCACATGCGCCCAGAGCCGGTGCTCTGTGATGAGGGAGGCCACTGCAATGGGAGGCCCACACAGGCCAAAGAACAAAGATGGATGACAATAACTAAATGGAAGACCCATAAAAGAGGCCAAAAATTAAAAAAAAAAAATTTTTTTTTAAATTAAAAGAAAAAAAAGGAAACCTCATTGATTGCCTTCGAGGATACCAGTGAACCAACTCATTCCTTTGGAAAGGTTGGAAATAAAGGTAAAGAATTAAGTAATCACCATAAATTTCCTGTATGAACCATGTGTCAGTATGTGCGTGCTCAGTCATTTCAGTCGTGTCTAACTCTTTGTGACCCTATAGACAGTAGTCCGCCAGGCTCCTTGGTCCATGGGATTCTCCAGGCAAGAATACTGGAGTGGGCTGTCGTTCCCTCCTCCTACTGAACCTGCATCTCCTGCATTACAGGTGGATTCATTTTCGGGGGGGGTGTTGGGGAGGGAGGGGAGCGGACGGGCCACTTCTATTGGTCTTTCATTTCTCTATTTTTCATCCATCTTTGTTCTTTGGCTCCTGTGGGCCTCCCATTGCGGTGGCCTCTGTTGTCACAGAGCACCAGCTCTGGGCGCACACGCTCCAGAGCTCCGGCTCGGTAATTGGACACATTGATCCAGCCGCTCCATGGCACGTGGGATCTTCCCAGGCCAGGGATCGAACTGGTGCCTCTTGCACTGCAAGGCAGTGTCCTTACCCACTGGACCACCAGGGAAGCCCTGCAGTTGGATTCTTTACCACTGAGCCACTGGGGAAGCCCCTGTGGGCACCATACCTCTGGGTAAACAGTTGATGAGGGAAAGTTTCTTGCTGCCACATGGAGAAGGAATGATGGCATTGAACACTGCACTTATCGTGAATGACTGCTAACATCACAAGAAAAGTCATGATGACATGATTGCCATCTGAGGCAAGAACACAGCTCCACCAACACAGCAGTCCTGTGGTTGCTGTTGAGTCACTGTCTGTTGTATCCAACTCTCTATGGCCCCAAGGACTATAGCCTTCCAGGCACCTCTGTCCATGGGATGTCCCAGGCAAGAATACTGGAGAGGGTCGCCATTTCCTTCTCCAGGGGATCTTCCCAGCCCAGGGATGGAACCCGCATTGCCTGCGTTGGCAGGTGGATTCTTGACCACTGAGCCACCAGGGAGCCCTCACAAAGCAGTCCCACCCCCTCCCCAAATTAAATCTGATCAGGACTCTGGATCTAACTAGCAATTCACAGGAGGTACATATTAAAATATACCACAAAGTCCCCAACAGTAAAATACAGATGGTGGGAAGCTCCACAGGACAAACCATCTAATTTCTTTAACAAATCACCAGGACATATGAAGGTGGAGGGTGAGGTGATATGAAAAGAGAACTTACAAGTTAAAAAGAGACTTCAAGATTGTAATCTATGGAATGTTTTGAACCCTGATTCAAACAAAATACCAATCAAATTGTGAGACAGTAGGAAAATTGAAGACTGATATTTGATGATTAAGGAAACTTAAAAATTTTATTTAGGTATAGTTGATTTATAATGTGTTAATTTCTGCTGTGCACCAAAGTGATTCACGTATATATGTATATGCATTCTTTTTCATTACGGTTTATCACAGACTATTGAATATAGTTCCCTGGGCTATATAGTAGGCCTTATTATTTATCCATCCTATATACAATAGCTTGCATCTGCTAATCCCAAACTCTCAACCCACCCCTTCCCCATTCCCTCTCCCCCAGGCAACACCAAGTCTGTTCTCTGTGTCTGTAAGTCTGTTTCTGGTACATAGATTCCACCTATAAGTGATCGCATATGGGTATTTATTTTTCTCTTTCTGACTTTGCTTTGCTTAGTATCATAATCTCTAGTTATAGCCATGTTGCTGCAATTGCCTTATTTCATTCTTTTTTTTTTAAAGATTTATTTATTTATTTATTTATTTTGGGTGGGGGTCGGGTTGGGGAGGGAGGGGAGCGGGCGGGCCACCTCTACTGGTCTTTCATTTATCTATTTTCATCCATCTTTGTTCTTTGGCTCCTGTGGGCCTCCCATCACGGTGGCGTCTGTCATTGCAGAGTGCTGGCTCTGGGTGCATGCGCCCCAGAGCCCCGGCTTGGTCATTGGACACATCAGTCCAGCCGCTCCACGGCACGTGGGTTCTTCCCAGGCCAGGGATCGAACCGGCGCCCCTTGCCCTGCAAGGCGGTGTCCTTACCCACTGGACCACCAGGGGAAGCCCATTTCATTCTTTTTTATGACTGAGTAGTGTTCTGTCATTTGTATGTACCACATCTTCTGTCCATTCATTTAATATGAAACTATTTATTGAGTTTTCATCAGGGGGTATGATTATGTTTTTAAATCCCTATAACATAAATACATACTGAATTATTTACAGATGAAATGTTTTATGCCATGGGATTTCCTTCAAAATACTCCAGTGGAGGTAGGAAAGAAAAGGGAAGTAAGATTGGCCAGGAGTTCATACTGGGTGGTAGACACATGGGAAATTCTTATCATTATCCTTTCTTTTTTGTAAATGAAATTTTCCACAATCATTTTTTTTTTAAGTTGAAAACTAAGTGCAAACCAAAAAAAGTGATTCATTTGATGATTAAGGAAACTTAAATTTTATTTAGGTATAGTTGATTTATAATGTGTTAATTTCTGCTGTGCACCAAAGTGATTCACGTATATATGTATATGCATTCTTTTTCATTACGGTTTATCACAGACTATTGAATATAGTTCCCTGGGCTATATAGTAGGCCTTATTATTTATCCATCCTATATACAATAGCTTGCATCTGCTAATCCCAAACTCTCAACCCACCCCTTCCCCATTCCCTCTCCCCCAGGCAACACCAAGTCTGTTCTCTGTGTCTGTAAGTCTGTTTCTGGTACATAGATTCCACCTATAAGTGATCGCATATGGGTATTTATTTTTCTCTTTCTGACTTTGCTTTGCTTAGTATCATAATCTCTAGTTATAGCCATGTTGCTGCAATTGCCTTATTTCATTCTTTTTTTTTAAAGATTTATTTATTTATTTATTTATTTTGGGTGGGAGACAGGCTGGGGAGGGAGGGGAGTGGGCAGGCCACCTCCATTGGTCTTTCATTTATCTATTTTCATCCATCTTTGTTCTTTGGCCCGTGTGGGCCTCCCATCACGGTGGCGTCTGTCATTGCAGAGTGCTGGCTCTGGGTGCATGCGCCCCAGAGCCCCGGCTTGGTCATTGGACACATCAGTCCAGCCGCTCCACGGCACGTGGGTTCTTCCCAGGCCAGGGATCGAACCGGCGCCCCTTGCCCTGCAAGGCGGTGTCCTTACCCACTGGACCACCAGGGGAAGCCCATTTCATTCTTTTTTATGACTGAGTAGTGTTCTGTCATTTGTATGTACCACATCTTCTGTCCATTCATTTAATATGAAACTATTTATTGAGTTTTCATCAGGGGGTATGATTATGTTTTTAAATCCCTATAACATAAATACATACTGAATTATTTACAGATGAAATGTTTTATGCCATGGGATTTCCTTCAAAATACTCCAGTGGAGGTAGGAAAGAAAAGGGAAGTAAGATTGGCCAGGAGTTCATACTGGGTGGTAGACACATGGGAAATTCTTATCATTATCCTTTCTTTTTTGTAAATGAAATTTTCCACAATCATTTTTTTTTTAAGTTGAAACATCCAATTTCAGTAAGAGTCTGGAGAAATTATCACTTTCATACACTATTGATGTGAGTACAAATTGGTACAGGATTTTTTTTTAATGCATTTTATTTATTTATTTATTTTTGGCTCTTCTGGGTTTTCACTGCTGCTGCAGGCTCTTCTCTAGTTGCAGGGAGTGGAGGCTGCTCTCTAGTTGAGGTGAGCAGGCTTCTTGTGGTGGTGGCTTCTCTTGTGGTGGAACTCGGACTCTAGGGCACACGGGCTTCAGTAGTTGCGGCACATGGGCTCCATAGGTGCGGCTCACAGGCTTAGTTGCTCCACAGCATGTGGGATCTTCCCAGATCAGGGATTGAACTCATGTCTCCTGCATTGGCAGGTGAACTCTTTACCACTGAGCTACCAGGGAAGCCAGTACAGGACTTTTAAGGACAATTTAGCAGTGTCTATCTAAATGTTAAGGGCACATATACTCTGACTCAGGAATTCTACATTGGAGTATGTAACCTAAAGAAATACTCAAAAGGATAAAAGGATGTTTTCTGTCACATTGTTAGTGATTGCAAGAAAACTGCAAATAATGACAAAATCCACCAGTAGCAGAAATTTCGATCAACTACTGTTAGCATTTGGAGGAGTAGACAAACACCTGCAATGTCTTTCAGTAGGAGATGTTTAAATAAATGATGATATATCTATAGAATGGATTTCCATGAAGCTCTTAAAAACAATGAGGAAGGTCTATACCTGTAGTAAAATAAAAAATAAATATTTAGCCTTTGTCCCTGGCTCAGAGTTCCTAAAAGCCTTGGAATTTACTGTCTATTGTAAGTTAGTGAGATGACTCCAGATGGGGGCTAGATAACTTCAGGATGGGGATTGGTGGCCACAGAAACCAACCACAAGATTAGAGGCTTAGAACGCCCAGCACTTCCCCTCCTTTGCTAGGGAGAAGAGAGGACCTGGAAGAGAGTTCCATCACCAAAGAACAGTGATTTAAACAATCATGCCTACATAAGGAAATCACCATAAAAACCCCTAAAGAGCACAATTCAGAGAGCTTCTGAGTTGGGAAGCATATCCATGGTCCAGGAGGCTGTGAACCCCAACCCTTTGGAGGTAGAGGTGGCTACACTAAGGATTTCCAGACCTTTCCTTATGTACCTCTTCACCTTGCAGTTCATTTGTATTGTTTGTAATAGTACATACAATGTTTTATTGAGTTCTATGGGTTGTTACTGCAAATTATCAAATCTGGGGTGGGGCATGGGAATTCCAAGGTTTGTAACTATTGGGCAAAAGTGTGGGTAGCCTGGGCACCACATTTGTGGTTGGCACTTGAGATAGGAGCAGTCTTGTAGGACTGAGCTCTAGGAAGTTGGTGTCAGAATTGAAGCAAATTGCTTGTATCTGAGAACTGTAAAATTGATTGGTGTCAGGAAAAGAAGTCACCCACCGGATATTGTCATAGAAAGATCTCCAAGATCTATTTAAACTTAAAATTTTCATAACAATTATGAATTCACTGAGAAGAGTGTAAGTTTTCTTATTGTAAAATAAAACATTTGCAAAGCCACAGTGATTAAAAACTGATTCCGGCATAAAATACAGACCTATAGTGTAATGGAACAGAATAGAGACCACCAAATAGATCTTTATATTATGGTCAAATGATCTTTGAAAAGAGTTCCAAGGGGAGTTCCCTGGTGGTCCAGTGGCTAAGACTGTGCTTCCAATGCGGGGGCCTGGGTTCGACCCCCGGTTAGGGAACTAGATCTAGATCTCACATGCTGCAACTTAGACCCAGTGCAGCCAAATAAATAAATAAAATTTTATAGCCCAGTAAACATAATTTTTTTAAAAAATGGACAAAGAACCTGAAGAGACATTTCTCCAAGGTAGAGACACACATGGTGAATGAGTATATGAGATGATTCTCAACATCACAATTATTAGAGAAATGCAAATAAAAATGTCATTGAGATGTTATCTCATAACCATTAGGATGACTTCAGAAGGACAACAACCACAAGATTAGAGGCTTAGAACGCCCAGCACTTCCCTCCTTTGCTAGGGAGAAGAGAGGACCTGGAAGAGAGTTCCATCACCAAAGAACAGTGATTTAAACAATCATGCCTACATAAGGAAATCACCATAAAAACCCCTAAAGAGCACAATTCAGAGAGCTTCTGAGTTGGGAAGCATATCCATGGTCCAGGAGGCTGTGAACCCCAACCCTTTGGAGGTAGAGGTGGCTACACTAAGGATTTCCAGACCTTTCCTTATGTACCTCTTCACCTTGCAGTTCATTTGTATTGTTTGTAATAGTACATACAATGTTTTATTGAGTTCTATGGGTTGTTACTGCAAATTATCAAATCTGGGGTGGGGCATGGGAATTCCAAGGTTTGTAACTATTGGGCAAAAGTGTGGGTAGCCTGGGCACCACATTTGTGGTTGGCACTTGAGATAGGAGCAGTCTTGTAGGACTGAGCTCTAGGAAGTTGGTGTCAGAATTGAAGCAAATTGCTTGTATCTGAGAACTGTAAAATTGATTGGTGTCAGGAAAAGAAGTCACCCACCGGATATTGTCATAGAAAGATCTCCAAGATCTATTTAAACTTAAAATTTTCATAACAATTATGAATTCACTGAGAAGAGTGTAAGTTTTCTTATTGTAAAATAAAACATTTGCAAAGCCACAGTGATTAAAAACTGATTCCGGCATAAAATACAGACCTATAGTGTAATGGAACAGAATAGAGACCACCAAATAGATCTTTATATTATGGTCAAATGATCTTTGAAAAGAGTTCCAAGGGGAGTTCCCTGGTGGTCCAGTGGCTAAGACTGTGCTTCCAATGCGGGGGCCTGGGTTCGACCCCCGGTTAGGGAACTAGATCTAGATCTCACATGCTGCAACTTAGACCCAGTGCAGCCAAATAAATAAATAAAATTTTATAGCCCAGTAAACATAATTTTTTTAAAAAATGGACAAAGAACCTGAAGAGACATTTCTCCAAGGTAGAGACACACATGGTGAATGAGTATATGAGATGATTCTCAACATCACAATTATTAGAGAAATGCAAATAAAAATGTCATTGAGATGTTATCTCATAACCATTAGGATGACCACTATAAAAACAAAACAAAACAAAAAAACAACAGTTGTCGGCGAGGATGTGGTGAAGCCGCAGCATTTCTGCACTGCTGGTGGAAATGTAAAATGGGGTGGCCACTGTGTAAAGCAGTACAGAGGTTCCTCAAAACACTAAAACTAGAAATATGATGGGATTCAGCAATTCCACTCCTGGGTATATACTGAAAAGAATTGAAAGCAAGATCTCAAGAGTATCTGCACATCCATGTTCATTGATGTATTATTTACAATAACCAAGAGATAAAGCAGCCCAAATGTCCAGTGGTAGATGAATGAATAAAGAAAATGTGGTGTATATATATAATGGAATATCATTCAGCCTTAAAAACTAAGAAATCCGGAGCTTCCCCTGGTGGTCCAGTGGGTAAGGACACCGCCTTGCAGTGCAAGGGGCTCAGGTTTGATCCCTGGCCTGGGAAGATCCAACGTGCCGCGGAGTGGCTGGACTGATGTGTCCAGTTACCGAGCCGGAGCTCTGGGGTGCATGCGCCCAGAGCTGGCACTCTGTGACGGCAGAGGCCACTGCGATGGGAGGCCCACAGGAGCCAAAGAACAAAGATGGATGAAAATAGATAAATGAAAGACCAATAGAAGTGGCCCACCCGTCCCCCTCCCTCCCCACCCCACTCCCCAAAAGATAAATAAATAAAATAAATATCTAAAACCAGAATACATTAAAAAAAAAAAAAAACAGCTAAGAAATTCTGTCACAGGCTACCATATAGATAAATCTTGAAGATGTTATGCTGAATGAAAGAAATCAGTCACAAAAAGACAAATACTGTATGGTTCTACTCATATGAGATATCTAGAGTAGTCAAACTTAAGGGAACAGGGCTTCCCTGGTGGCTCAGTAGTAAAGAATCCACCTGCCAATGCAGGAGACATGGGTTTGATTCCTGATCAGGGAAGATCCCACACGCTGCGGAGCAACTAAGCCCATGAGCCACAACTATGGAGCCTGTGCTCCCGACCCTTGGGGCTGCGACTGTGGAGCCCATGTGCTGCAATTGCTGAAGCCCGTGTGGCCTAGAGCTCAAACTCCACAAGAGAAGTCACCTCACCAAGAAGCCTGCTCATCTCAACTAGAGAGTAGCCTCCTCTCCCTGCATCTAGAGAAGAACCGGCAGCAGTAATGAAAACCCAGAATAGCTATAAATTAATTAATTAATTAAATTAAATAAAATTTTTTCAAAAAATTAGGGGAACAGAAAGTAGAACGGGGGTTGCCAGGGCTATGGGAAGGGAAAATGGAGAGTTGTGGTTCTGCAGATACAGAGTTTTGATTTTCCAAGACAGAGAGTTCTAGAAATCTGTTACACAACAATGTGAATATAGCTAACATTACTAAACTGTTCATTTAAAAATGGTAAAGTGGAGAATGTTATATGTTTTTATTACAATTCTTAAAAATAAATAAAACACTTAAGAAAAGTTTAATCAAAGAAGCATAAGACTTGTCCATTAAAAACTATAAAACATCACTGAAAGAAATTAGTTAAGACCTCTATAAGTGGAGATACCCCATGGTCACAAGCTGGAAGACTTACTGTTGATAGGAGGGTAATACATCCCAAACGGATGTATACATTCTATGCTGTCCCTATCCAAAGCTCCCATTTTTTTTTTAAGCAGAAATTGACAAACTGGTCCTAAAATTCATATGAGAATGCAAAAGGCCCAGAATAGACAAAACAATCTCGAAAAAGAAGAAAAAAGGTGGAGGACTCACACTTTTTGATGACAAAATTTGCTACAAAGTTAAAATAATCAAAATGGTGTGGTAATTGTACAAAGATAAATGGTATAGACAAATGGAATAGAATTGTGAGTCTAGAAATAAACCCATATGTTTATGGTCAATTGATTTTCTATTTCTCTTGAAGTATAAGTAAGGTGACTTAAAATATTATCTTAGTTTCAGGTGTACAACATATTGATTCAATATTTTAATAGATTATACTCTATATTGAGTTATTATAACATATTGACTATATTCACTGTGCTGTTCATTACATCCTTACAACTTCTTTATTTTATACCTAGTAGTTTGTACTTCTGTATCCCCTTCGCATATCTTGTCCTTCCTCCCACCCCTCTCCCCACTGGTAACCATGAGTTTGTTTTTTACATCTTTGAGTCTGTTTTGTTTTCTTATAGTCTTTTATCTGTTTTATATTTCATTATTTTAGTAATTAAAACATTCAAAAAATTTTTTGGCCTTGCTGTGTGGCATGTGGGATATTAGCTCCCCAACCAGTGATCAAACCACACCTCCTGCATTGGAAGGTGAAGTCTTAACCACTCCCGGAACCACAATTAAATAAATTTTCAAAAATTAGGGGAACAGAAAGTAGAACGGGGGTTGCCAGGGCTATGGGAAGGGAAAATGGAGAGTTGTGGTTCTGCAGATACAGAGTTTTGATTTTCCAAGACAGAGAGTTCTAGAAATCTGTTACACAACAATGTGAATATAGCTAACATTACTAAACTGTTCATTTAAAAATGGTAAAGTGGAGAATGTTATATGTTTTATTACAATTCTTAAAAATAAATAAAACACTTAAGAAAAGTTTAATCAAAGAAGCATAAGACTTGTCCATTAAAAACTATAAAACATCACTGAAAGAAATTAGTTAAGACCTCTATAAGTGGAGATACCCCATGGTCACAAGCTGGAAGACTTACTGTTGATAGGAGGGTAATACATCCCAAACGGATGTATACATTCTATGCTGTCCCTATCCAAAGCTCCCATTTTTTTTTTAAGCAGAAATTGACAAACTGGTCCTAAAATTCATATGAGAATGCAAAAGGCCCAGAATAGACAAAACAATCTCGAAAAAGAAGAAAAAAGGTGGAGGACTCACACTTTTTGATGACAAAATTTGCTACAAAGTTAAAATAATCAAAATGGTGTGGTAATTGTACAAAGATAAATGGTATAGACAAATGGAATAGAATTGTGAGTCTAGAAATAAACCCATATGTTTATGGTCAATTGATTTTCTATTTCTCTTGAAGTATAAGTAAGGTGACTTAAAATATTATCTTAGTTTCAGGTGTACAACATATTGATTCAATATTTTAATAGATTATACTCTATATTGAGTTATTATAACATATTGACTATATTCACTGTGCTGTTCATTACATCCTTACAACTTCTTTATTTTATACCTAGTAGTTTGTACTTCTGTATCCCCTTCGCATATCTTGTCCTTCCTCCCACCCCTCTCCCCACTGGTAACCATGAGTTTGTTTTTTACATCTTTGAGTCTGTTTTGTTTTCTTATAGTCTTTTATCTGTTTTATATTTCATTATTTTTAGTAATTAAAACATTCAAAAAAATTTTTTTTGTCCTTGCTGTGTGGCATGTGGGATATTAGCTCCCCAACCAGTGATCAAACCACACCTCCTGCATTGGAAGGTGAAGTCTTAACCACTGGACCACCAGGGAAGTTCCATAGTCAGGAGATTATTCCAGGAAGCAGGAGTGAAGGAGAAGGAGACAGACAAGAAGGGAAAGTCAATAGAAAGCCCATTATGGATTGGCTACCACTGTGAACCTACTAACAGTCCTCTCGGAGACCCCTGAGCAACCATGCAGGGTATATGCCTCAGACAGGCTCTCCAGAAACAGGAATGTGTGGCACTTTTTTTTTTTAAAGATTTATTTATTTATTTATTTTGGGCAGGGGTCGGGTTGGGGAGGGAGGGGAGCAGGCGGGCCACTTCTATTGGTCTTTCATTTCTCTATTTTCATCCGTCTTTGTTTTTTGGCCCATGTGGGCCTCCCATTGCGGTGGCATCTGTCGTCGCAGAGCACTGGCTCTGGGCGCATGCGCTCCAGAGCTCCGGCTCGGTAATTGGACACATCAGTCCAGCCGCTCCGCAGCACGTGGGATCTTCCCAGGCCAGGGATCGAACCAGCGCCCCTTGCACTGCAAGGCAGTGTCCTTACCCACTGGACCACCAGGGGAAGCCCTGTGTGGCACTTTTTAACCCGTTCCCATTTCCACCAGTTATGGGAGGCTCTGGGGATAATTTCTCCCGGTAGAAGCTTCTGGGATGCTTGAGAAAAGCCCTAGGGCAGAAAAGTGGGTAATAGTAAGGGTGGGTGTTTGAAGTGAGACACCAGCAACCATGTGAACTGTCCCCTGCACCTGCTGCAGAAATCCACAATGGACCAAAGGGACGTGGCACAAAACACAAAAGGCATCTTCTTAGAGGGTGACTCAGATTGGGGGCCTGGATGGGTGCAGCAAGCAGAAGACATTCAAGAAATGAGGCTGGGCAAGTGAGCTGGGATTAGAGGATCCATTGTGAAGAATCTGATATGCTAGGTTACAAAATTTAAACTTGATTGCCAGGCTCTGGAACTTAATGGTACTCAACAAATATTTACTGAATGAGAGAAGGCTAATGACAGGTGCACCTGGACTAAACCCATGCAAAGCTCCTGAGCTTTAGAAATCAGAAAATTAGCTGTGTGACCTCTAACCTTTTTGTTCTTCCATTTGTGTGTGTCTCTCTCTCACTATCTGGACAATAATACCTTCTTTCCAGGGTTGCTGTGAGAAATTAGATGAGATCAAAGATGTATGGCCACTAGAAGGGCAGACTCAATAAATGTCAGCCACTCTACCCGTGCCCCCATGATGACCCAAAGCCAAGTCATAAAGCTGAACTATCCACCAGCTAGAGACAATGAAGGTTGCTCCTGGGATCTGTTTACAGAAGATGAATGTTGGCATTTCTGGCTATATTGGTCCTCGTGGAAAAAATTAGTGGTATTGGTGACCACTTTCTTGGACCAAAAGGGAATCCCACTGCTGCTTTAATTAAAGGACAGAGTTGAAACTATCCTCCCAGGGAAATTACAAATGCACAAATGGATGCATATAGGATGTTACAGGGTTTTTTCCTTTGTATATTTAAATATGGAAACACCCTCCAATCAATATATGGTTGACTGGGGTTATCTGTCTCTGCTGTGTTGCATTTCGCCTCCATTCTGAAAGCTTTTTTTTTTTTTTTTTTTTTTGCACCATGCAGTATGAGGGGTCTTAGTTCCCCAACCAGGGATGGAACCCGAGCTCCCTGCATGGGAAGCTTGGAATCTTAACCACTGGACTGCCAGGGAAGTCCTACCATTCTAAAATGTGGGGTCGGGCTTCCCTTGTGGTCTAGTGGTTAAGAACCTGCCTTGCAATGCAAGAGATACCAGTTCAATTCTTGGTCCAGGAACTTAAATCCTACATGCCCTGCCACAACTAATGAGCCCCTGGGTCTCAACTAGAAAGAATCCCACACGCCGCAAGAAAAAGATCCCACATGCCACAACTAAGACCCAATAAATAAATATATTTAAAAAACAAGATAAAATGTGGGGCCAAGAAAGCCCCTGTGCTGGCTTGGTGTAAGCATTGAAAGTGCTTCAGTCCCTCCCAGTGGACAAAGATAGTGGTGGCCTCTAGGGAGGTAGGGAAATTTTCTTCAAAATTTGAGGCAAAGGTGGGAGAAAAAGCAGCTTGAGAGACTAGGTGAAGGACAGGTGCAACTCAACAAATATTTACTGAATGAGAGAAGGCTAATGACAGGTGCACCTGGACTAAACCCATGCAAAGCTCCTGAGCTTTAGAAATCAGAAAATTAGCTGTGTGACCTCTAACCTTTTTGTTCTTCCATTTGTGTGTGTCTCTCTCTCACTATCTGGACAATAATACCTTCTTTCCAGGGTTGCTGTGAGAAATTAGATGAGATCAAAGATGTATGGCCACTAGAAGGGCAGACTCAATAAATGTCAGCCACTCTACCCGTGCCCCCATGATGACCCAAAGCCAAGTCATAAAGCTGAACTATCCACCAGCTAGAGACAATGAAGGTTGCTCCTGGGATCTGTTTACAGAAGATGAATGTTGGCATTTCTGGCTATATTGGTCCTCGTGGAAAAAATTAGTGGTATTGGTGACCACTTTCTTGGACCAAAAGGGAATCCCACTGCTGCTTTAATTAAAGGACAGAGTTGAAACTATCCTCCCAGGGAAATTACAAATGCACAAATGCATGCGTATGGGATGTTACGTGTTTTTTTCCTTTGTATATTTAAATATGGAAACACCCTCCAATCAATATATGGTTGACTGGGGTTATCTGTCTCTGCTGTGTTGCATTTCGCCTCCATTCTGAAAGCTTTTTTTTTTTTTTTTTTTTTGCACCATGCAGTATGAGGGGTCTTAGTTCCCCAACCAGGGATGGAACCCGAGCTCCCTGCATGGGAAGCTTGGAATCTTAACCACTGGACTGCCAGGGAAGTCCTACCATTCTAAAATGTGGGGTCGGGCTTCCCTTGTGGTCTAGTGGTTAAGAACCTGCCTTGCAATGCAAGAGATACCAGTTCAATTCTTGGTCCAGGAACTTAAATCCTACATGCCCTGCCACAACTAATGAGCCCCTGGGTCTCAACTAGAAAGAATCCCACACGCCGCAAGAAAAAGATCCCACATGCCACAACTAAGACCCAATAAATAAATATATTTAAAAAACAAGATAAAATGTGGGGCCAAGAAAGCCCCTGTGCTGGCTTGGTGTAAGCATTGAAAGTGCTTCAGTCCCTCCCAGTGGACAAAGATAGTGGTGGCCTCTAGGGAGGTAGGGAAATTTTCTTCAAAATTTGAGGCAAAGGTGGGAGAAAAAGCAGCTTGAGAGACTAGGTGAAGGACTGAGAAATCACATGAGCTGGGGACCACTCAACTCACATATTTGAAAATATATCCATTTCCCCATAGCAATTGGGCACAAAGATAAACAGTGATGAATCATACCAGTTAACCACTGAATTAAAAAGAAAGAAAGAACAGCGAAAGGAAAAGAAAGAAGGAATGTTGGAAAATTGAGTAAACACAGACTTTGTCAAGGAAGGAAATGCCAGAGTTGAGAAGTCTCTGTGGGAAGCACATTGGCTCCCAGCCTGGAGTGATTCACAATTGAAGTAGGAACTGCCAGGTATCTGGTCATCTGTCTGTTCATTCATTCATTCATTCACTTCATTCAGCAATTATCAGCTCTCTCTCAATCCCACTCTTCAAGAAGCAGCAAGGATACAAACGTGGAAAAGACACCATCCCTGACCTGGAAAGCAGCTGTGAAAAAAAGAGAAACAAAAGATGTCACTGATAATTGCCCTAACGTGGAATAAAGACCCATAGGAGAGGAAGTGTATCACAGAGAGTAGGGGGGAGGGACCAGATGAGGCTTCTCAGAGACAGAGCTGTATCTTAAAGGAGAGTTGGAGTCCCTGGGGCTGCAAATAGTTGTGCCTGGGTGGAGGGACAGGAGTTCTAAGAAGAGGGAACTGGTACCGTTAAGATGTCTTTGGGATTTCCCTGGTGGTCCAGTGCCTTCCAGTGCCCGGACCCCAGGTTCAATCCCTGTTTGGGATGCTAAGATCCCACATGCAGCGGGGCAACTAAGCGTGAGCACCACAAATAGAGACAGGCCCATGCACTGCAAGGAAAGATCCCTTGTACTGTAACAAAGACCTTACACCGCCAAAAATAAACAAATACCTTTTTTTTAAAAAAAGAACAAAGTGCCTTTGAGGACTCCATGGAGTTGGTAAAGCTAAAGCCTACGAGGAAGGCAGAGAAGTAGATAGAGATTAAAAGTGGGATGGCCTCCTTGGTCACGGAGAGGAGTCTGGACTCCATCCTGGAGGTGAGAGGAGCCCCTGGGGGCTTTTGACAGCATGACACTGTCTCATTTGTGGTAGCACGCATGCTCAGTGGCTCCAGCCGTGTCTGACTCTTGACCACCCTGTGGACTGTAGCCCGCCAGGCTCCTCTGTCCATGGGATTCTCCAGGCAAGAATACTGGACTGGGTTGCCACGTCCTCCTCCAGGGGATCTTCCCCATCCTGGGATCAAACCCAAGTCTCCTGCATTTCAGGTGGATTCTTTACCACTGGGCCACCAGGGAAGCCCTATTTGTTAAGAAACATCTTTCCGGTATTTTCCCACTATCCAGCCTTGAGGGACAGCCTGAAAGATGGGAGAGAGATGGTTCAGATGGTTCAGGGGAGCAGCCAGTGG
Organism: Tragulus kanchil; assembly: GCA_022376925.1. Lineage (NCBI taxonomy): Eukaryota > Metazoa > Chordata > Mammalia > Artiodactyla > Tragulidae > Tragulus > Tragulus kanchil. Next base: position 64,701,345 of record JAIOJX010000027.1, read on the forward strand.
TACGGATTTAGAGAGAAGGGGGTCACTGAGTTTAGCTCCAGTCCGCAAAGGACACTGTGGCTAGGAAGAATTTCTAGCTGCCAGGTCACTTAGTTCTTATAGTATAATTTCCTCATCCTTAAAATGAAGAAAATATGAATCACCGACAAGGTCCTGGCTGGTTGTGAGCACGAGACAGTGGATCAGGCCTTCTCTCTGCAGTCAGTGGGACCTTACAGAAGACCCTAGGCAAGGGGTGCAGAGAGTAGGGGGGAGGGACCAGATGAGGCTTCTCAGAGACAGAGCTGTATCTTAAAGGAGAGTTGGAGTCCCTGGGGCTGCAAATAGTTGTGCCTGGGTGGAGGGACAGGAGTTCTAAGAAGAGGGAACTGGTACCGTTAAGATGTCTTTGGGATTTCCCTGGTGGTCCAGTGCCTTCCAGTGCCCGGACCCCAGGTTCAATCCCTGTTTGGGATGCTAAGATCCCACATGCAGCGGGGCAACTAAGCGTGAGCACCACAAATAGAGACAGGCCCATGCACTGCAAGGAAAGATCCCTTGTACTGTAACAAAGACCTTACACCGCCAAAAATAAACAAATACCTTTTTTTTAAAAAAAGAACAAAGTGCCTTTGAGGACTCCATGGAGTTGGTAAAGCTAAAGCCTACGAGGAAGGCAGAGAAGTAGATAGAGATTAAAAGTGGGATGGCCTCCTTGGTCACGGAGAGGAGTCTGGACTCCATCCTGGAGGTGAGAGGAGCCCTGGGGGTTTTTGACAGCATGACACTGTCTCATTTGTGGTAGCACGCATGCTCAGTGGCTCCAGCCGTGTCTGACTCTTGACCACCCTGTGGACTGTAGCCCGCCAGGCTCCTCTGTCCATGGGATTCTCCAGGCAAGAATACTGGACTGGGTTGCCACGTCCTCCTCCAGGGGATCTTCCCCATCCTGGGATCAAACCCAAGTCTCCTGCATTTCAGGTGGATTCTTTACCACTGGGCCACCAGGGAAGCCCTATTTGTTAAGAAACATCTTTCCGGTATTTTCCCACTATCCAGCCTTGAGGGACAGCCTGAAAGATGGGAGAGAGATGGTTCAGATGGTTCAGGGGAGCAGCCAGTGGTACGGATTTAGAGAGAAGGTGTCACTGAGTTTAGCTCCAGTCCGCAAAGGACACTGTGGCTAGGAAGAATTTCTAGCTGCCAGGTCACTTAGTTCTTATAGTATAATTTCCTCATCCTTAAAATGAAGAAAATATGAATCACCGACAAGGTCCTGGCTGGTTGTGAGCACGAGACAGTGGATCAGGCCTTCTCTCTGCAGTCAGTGGGACCTTACAGAAGACCCTAGGCAAGGGGTGCAGCAGGTTCAAGAGGAAGCCGGGGGGAGCCCTCCCTCCTCCCCATCCTACTGTCAGCCCAGCCTCCGGTCCCCAGCTCCATTTTTTTCCTCCTCAGGGGAACTGTCGAGGCCCCCCTAACAGGAAGCGGAGCGGAGAGTCCTCTTAGACGCCCAGGTAGGTGTCTAAGGCCCCTGCCAGTCATCGTTTAATTCAGTCACACGGGAGTAGCCTCAGCTTTGAAGTCACGGGGGCCTCTAAGCAGCGCCACTTGGAGCTGTCACTTTGCCTATGTCTCTCTTGAAAAGCTCTGATGAGCAGTGAGTGGAGAAAAAGCTTTCTTGGGTCTCTCACACACACACAGTTTCACCCCCAGCTTTGGATTAAAGAGCTGTGTGATTTTGGACACGCTGCAGGCGCTCAATAAACCCCAGAGGAGGACCACCCCGCCGGTCCGCAGACCTTTCAACACCTGCTCTCGCAGGCCACGTCGCCTGCCCCCGACCTTTTCCTTCTCGGTCCCAGGAGCAGCCCTGACTCTAGACTGGCTAGGCTGCGGAGGGCCGGTCTGCGGGAGGTTGGCTGCGGCCCGGGGCGACCCCTGCGCGCTCCCGCCTCCCCGGCCGCGCGGCCTCGCGCACGGGCCCTGGGAGCCCGCAGCCTGACGGGCCCTTGGGGCCGCTCATCGGCCCCCGCCGCGGTGGGCTCAAACCCAAGTCTCCTGCATTTCAGGTGGATTCTTTACCACTGGGCCACCAGGGAAGCCCTATTTGTTAAGAAACATCTTTCCGGTATTTTCCCACTATCCAGCCTTGAGGGACAGCCTGAAAGATGGGAGAGATGGTTCAGATGGTTCAGGGAGCAGCCAGTGGTGGATTTAGAGAGAAGGGGGTCACTGAGTTTAGCTCCAGTCCGCAAAGGACACTGTGGCTAGGAAGAATTTCTAGCTGCCAGGTCACTTAGTTCTTATAGTATAATTTCCTCATCCTTAAAATGAAGAAAATATGAATCACCGACAAGGTCCTGGCTGGTTGTGAGCACGAGACAGTGGATCAGGCCTTCTCTCTGCAGTCAGTGGGACCTTACAGAAGACCCTAGGCAAGGGGTGCAGCAGGTTCAAGAGGAAGCCGGGGGGAGCCCTCCCTCCTCCCCATCCTACTGTCAGCCCAGCCTCCGGTCCCCAGCTCCATTTTTTTCCTCCTCAGGGGAACTGTCGAGGCCCCCCTAACAGGAAGCGGAGCGGAGAGTCCTCTTAGACGCCCAGGTAGGTGTCTAAGGCCCCTGCCAGTCATCGTTTAATTCAGTCACACGGGAGTAGCCTCAGCTTTGAAGTCACGGGGGCCTCTAAGCAGCGCCACTTGGAGCTGTCACTTTGCCTATGTCTCTCTTGAAAAGCTCTGATGAGCAGTGAGTGGAGAAAAAGCTTTCTTGGGTCTCTCACACACACACACAGTTTCACCCCCAGCTTTGGATTAAAGAGCTGTGTGATTTTGGACACGCTGCAGGCGCTCAATAAACCCCAGAGGAGGACCACCCCGCCGGTCCGCAGACCTTTCAACACCTGCTCTCGCAGGCCACGTCGCCTGCCCCCGACCTTTTCCTTCTCGGTCCCAGGAGCAGCCCTGACTCTAGACTGGCTAGGCTGCGGAGGGCCGGTCTGCGGGAGGTTGGCTGCGGCCCGGGGCGACCCCTGCGCGCTCCCGCCTCCCCGGCCGCGCGGCCTCGCGCACGGGCCCTGGGAGCCCGCAGCCTGACGGGCCCGGGAGGTGTGAGTCGGGCCCACGGCGGCCCGCTCCGAGTGTCGCCGGCGCCGCCGCGGTGGGCTGCCCCGCGGGGCCCTCTCGAAGCCTCCCGGCGGCCCCGCGCAGCCCGGAGGCGCCCGCGAGGCTCCGCCCCCGCCGCGGCTCTCCCGACGTCGGAGCCCGTGGGACGCCCGGCCCCGCGCGGGGGCTGCCGACCGCGGGCTCCTCGCTGCCTGCCCGGGGCGGGCCCAGGGCCGCCGGGCACCCGCCTCCGCCGCCGCCGGTGGCCGCTGACGTCAGGGAGGCGAAACCCAGAAGAAGAAAAAGGCTCGAGGGCGGAAGGGGAAAAACTTTATTATTTTTTTTTTCTTCTTCTTCTTTTCTTCTGGGGTTGAAGCGAAGGTTAAGTCGACTGCGTCAGCGCCGAGAGAGCCGAGCGCGACCCCAGCCGGCGGCGCGCGGAGGAGCCGGGCCCCGGAGGCCCGAGGGGGGCGCCCGGCATGTGGGACCCCCAGGACTTCGAGCGTCACTGGCGGGCCGAGTTCCCAGGGGAGGAGGTGCCCGTTCTGCAGCTGGACTCGGTGCCGGACATGGAGCGCGAGCTGGAGCGCAGCAAACTCAACCTGAAGTGGCTGCAACAGGTGCTGGCGGAGGAGAAGTTCAAAGTCGGCTACCTGCAGGCGGTCCTGGAGAAGCGGGACCTCGGCTGCGGGCGCCGGGAGGGCGGAGACGGCGGCTGCGGGGGGCGCTCCGCTGCGGAGCCGGCGCCGGCCGGCGCGGAGCTGGAGCCGCCGCCGCCGCCGCCGCCGCGCGAGGAGGAGGGCGCAGCGGGCGGCGGCGGAGACCCCCGGGACCCCTCGCTCCTCGACCGGGCGGGGGCCTCCCCGAGCGAGAGTCCCCCCTACGGGTGCCTGGACCTCCACACGTGGCCCGGGGCGCCGGGGGCGGGGGGCGCGGTGCGCAGCCTGACTGCCGCCATCCACCAGCAGCTCCTGCAGCCTCGCCTCCTCTTCAGGCCCCAAGAGGACTGCACGCCCGCCGGCCACCATGGCACGGTTCCCAGCGCCCCGGGAGAGGAGCGGCCCGCCGGGATCCGCGCGGGGCGGGGCTCGGAGGAGGGCGAGCCGGACGCCTCGGGCGCGGACGATGGGGGCGACAGCAGTGACCATGATTTCGAGATGGTGGATCTGAACGAGAAATTCGCCCTCCGCCAGTTGCTTGTGGCCCCTTGCCGGCCCGGGACCTGCGAGGAGGCCGAAAAACCGGCGCGGGCGTACGGTTCTCCTCGCTGGATGCACCTGATCCTCGGGGGGCGGCGGCAGCAGCGCGGGAGTCGGGACCTGGAGCCACTGGAGACAGAGGCCAAGGACGGGCGGGGTTCGCCCCCTGCGGCCGAGGAGCGCCCCCGGCGTCGGGCTCGCGAGCACCTCCCCCAGTGGCGGCGCAAGAGGTTCCTGGGGCTGCCGGAGCGGGACTCGCCCGGCCACAGCTCGCCCGAGAGGGGCAGTGACTGCAGCCGCAACAGCTCCGACCACGAGGACGGCTCCTTTGCAGGTAGGCCCCCCGCCCTCTGCACTCCCGCCTCTTGTATCCTGGGTCAAGCCGGCAGACCCCTTCCCCGCCCCTTCCTGGCACACCGCGTTGGTCCTGTTTGGCCTCAGGCGCCTGGGCAGGAGATGAGATGAACCTGTTTACCTTGAAGGCACTTGTGGAACTTAAAAAAAAAAAAAAGATGGTGCGAAGTGATTTCTGCTTGGGCAAAGTTTAAGAGAATAAACATGACGACCACAGGGTGCGAAGGGATGATGCACTCGGCCAGACCATGGAGGAATCTTTCACTGGGGCCTCAGCCTTGCTTGTTCATGGCAGCATTACCGCCCTCCCCACCTCCAGCTCATCCCCTGCGGGTCGGTCAGATTTCCTGGCGTCACCTGATAGGATCCTTCCGTGCTCAAACTCCAGTGGTCCTCAGTTCCCCAGACTCCTGGATATGGAAGCCTCAGTCTTTCGCTTAATTTTCTGAAGGTATCTCTCATCTTCACCAGCCTGTAGCTTGTGTTCTGGCCACAAGGAAGGAACCTCTCACAGCGAGACAGATCCATAACCCTCACCACCCTCTTCCTTGGCTGAGGGTCCCCTTCCTAGAAGGCAGCATCTGATCTGTCAGCTTCCTAGGAGTCTGAATAGGAAGCGGGGGACTCAGCATCATAGAGTTTTTGAGCTGGCCAAGTGCCCAGAGATCATGTCTAAACCAGGGCCGTCATTGGATAAAGAAGGAAACTGACGCTCAGAAACATTAAGTGCTTGTTGGAGTGAGCTGGGACCTCCACTCGGGCCTCCTGTCGTTTTCTTGTTTCTCCTTATATCTGCCCTTTCATCTGAGGAGGGACCTGGAGCCACTGGAGACAGAGGCCAAGGACGGGCGGGGTTCGCCCCTGCGGCCGAGAGCGCCCCGGCGTCGGGCTCGCGAGCACCTCCCCAGTGGCGGCGCAAGAGGTTCCTGGGGCTGCCGGGCGGGACTCGCCCGGCCACAGCTCGCCCGAGAGGGGCAGTGACTGCAGCCGCAACAGCTCCGACCACGAGGACGGCTCCTTTGCAGGTAGGCCCCCCGCCCTCTGCACTCCCGCCTCTTGTATCCTGGGTCAAGCCGGCAGACCCCTTCCCCGCCCCTTCCTGGCACACCGCGTTGGTCCTGTTTGGCCTCAGGCGCCTGGGCAGGAGATGAGATGAACCTGTTTACCTTGAAGGCACTTGTGGAACTTAAAAAAAAAAAAAAGATGGTGCGAAGTGATTTCTGCTTGGGCAAAGTTTAAGAGAATAAACATGACGACCACAGGGTGCGAAGGGATGATGCACTCGGCCAGACCATGGAGGAATCTTTTACTGGGGCCTCAGCCTTGCTTGTTCATGGCAGCATTACCGCCCTCCCCACCTCCAGCTCATCCCCTGCGGGTCGGTCAGATTTCCTGGCGTCACCTGATAGTATCCTCCCGTGCTCAAACTCCAGTGGTCCTCAGTTCCCCAGACTCCTGGATATGGAAGCCTCAGTCTTTCGCTTAATTTTCTGAAGGTATCTCTCATCTTCACCAGCCTGTAGCTTGTGTTCTGGCCACAAGGAAGGAACCTCTCACAGCGAGACAGATCCATAACCCTCACCACCCTCTTCCTTGGCTGAGGGTCCCCTTCCTAGAAGGCAGCATCTGATCTGTCAGCTTCCTAGGAGTCTGAATAGGAAGCGGGGGGGGGCTCAGCATCATAGAGTTTTTGAGCTGGCCAAGTGCCCAGAGATCATGTCTAAACCAGGGCCGTCATTGGATAAAGAAGGAAACTGACGCTCAGAAAGATTAAGTGCTTGTTGGAGTGAGCTGGGACCTCCACTCGGGCCTCCTGTCGTTTTCTTGTTTCTCCTTATATCTGCCCTTTCATCTGAGGAGGGGACCTGGGCTTAGCCATCTTGCAGTGGTCAGCACAGTGCCTTGCATACAGTAAGTGCTCAGGAAATACTTATTGAATAAATGGAGGAGTGCATTGAATTGAATGCAGCCTTCTGGCCATTCAGCTCCTCTATAGGTCAGGAGTGGGAAGGGGGCTCAGGAGGAAAAGACAGACAGGGATGTGGGCTGTCCTGTAACCGAGTCTTCGCTGCCCCAGGGACTGTCAGGGTCTTTTCAGCCATAGGGAAAGCATAAACTCATCTGCTTGGGTCAAGCCAGGAACTTAATTGCTTTCCCTGTTCAGTGAAGGAGGGGAAAAAAAAATATCACGGATGCTGGGATTCTTCCAAAATCTCCATTATTAGATCTTATCTGGGTGAGCTTGCATCTGAATGAAAAATTGTCCACTTTGCTAAAAGCACATTTGGAAGGGCCATCAAGTCATCTGTTGTGATCAATTACACTTATTCATTAGGAGAGATGGGCTGCTTCTCCCATAGGCAATGCTTTTGCCACCCATGCTAGGAACACGTTTATGTGCCCCTTTAACGTAGAGTCGGAAGATTTCACGCTGGTGCCACATTCCAAATGCCCTCCATGGAGGCTACCCAGGTGGCCCAGGGCTGCTTTAGAGCTGGCTCCAGTCCCTTCCCCCCTAGGCCCTTATCAGCCACTCTGCCCAGGTGTGCCTGATGCACTGGATTTCCCCCAAGGAGTGGTTTTTATTTCTGTGCTCTGTCTCCTCTCTCTGTAAAGGCACTCTAGTACATAGAGCACCTCGGTTTAGATTGGGAACTAATTCCCTCTGGCCTAACAGTTTTCAAGCGGGGCTCTCTTTGGGTGGACCAGTGATAGAAGAAGATTCCCCTTCCTCTGGACTGAAGACTCCAGCCAGGGCACATGTTTGGCACTCATGGCATTGGCTAGAGGTGCCTGGGCTGCTTTTTCAGGCCCCATGTGGGGCCCTGCCCGCTGTGTCCCAAACCTCCCCAGGGAGGAAGCAAATGGGGTGGACAAGCATATACATACAGGCATGCAACACATCCATGCACTCCTATACAGGTGTACACGTCCGCGTGGTCACGTGTGAGCAGGACGAAGAGCCTTCAGACATAAAGGAGGCTCTGAAAGGGAGAGGTTATGGATCAGGGTTTTCCTACTGTGGGTGACAGCCCACTGGAATCAGTGAAGTGGGGAGCTGTCATATCATGAGGCCTTCTCTGGCTGCCCTTGGCCTTCCCTGCTTCACTTCTCTCCATAGCCCTTGCCAGATTTCCACCTCACATGCTCCAGTTTTGCATGTGGATTTTATTCATCCTCTCTCTCCAGTAAAATGAGAGCTCCAAAGGGCAGAGATTTTCTCTTTCATCCACTGACATAGCCCAGTTTAATACATAATAGGTGTTCCATAAATATTTGTTGATGATAGATGTTTGTTAATGAAATGGAAGAGAATGGAAAATATTTGTGTGCCCAGATGATAATGTTCTCTTTAATTTAAAATTGTCCACTTTGCTAAAAGCACATTTGGAAGGGCCATCAAGTCATCTGTTGTGATCAATTACACTTATTCATTAGGAGAGATGGGCTGCTTCTCCCATAGGCAATGCTTTTGCCACCCATGCTAGGAACACGTTTATGTGCCCCTTTAACATAGAGTCGGAAGATTTCACGCTGGTGCCACGTTTCAAATGCCCTCCATGGAGGCTACCCAGGTGGCCCAGGGCTGCTTTAGAGCTGGCTCCAGTCCCTTCTCCCCTAGGCCCTTATCAGCCACTCTGCCCAGGTGTGCCTGATGCACTGGATTTCCCCCAAGGAGTGGTTTTTATTTCTGTGCTCTGTCTCCTCTCTCTGTAAAGGCACTCTAGTACATAGAGCACCTCGGTTTAGATTGGGAACTAATTCCCTCTGGCCTAACAGTTTTCAAGTGGGGCTCTCTTTGGGTGGACCAGTGATAGAAGAAGATTCCCCTTCCTCTGGACTGAAGACTCCACCCAGGGCACATGTTTGGCACTCATGGCATTGGCTAGAGGTGCCTGGGCTGCTTTTTCAGGCCCCATTCCAGGGCCTGTGTAGGGAATCCTGCATATGGGGCCCTGCCTGCTGTGTCCCAAACCTCCCCAGGGAGGAAGCAAATGGGGTGGACAAGCATATACATACAGGCATGCAACACATCCATGCACTCCTATACAGGTGTACACGTCCGCGTGGTCACATGTGAGCAGGACGAAGAGCCTTCAGACATAAAGGAGGCTCTGAAAGGGAGAGGTTATGGATCAGGGTTTTCCTACTGTGGGTGACAGCCCACTGGAATCAGTGAAGTGGGGAGCTGTCATATCATGAGGCCTTCTCTGGCTGCCCTTGGCCTTCCCTGCTTCACTTCTCTCCATAGCCCTTGCCAGATTACCGCCTCACATGCTCCAGTTTTGCATGTGGATTTTATTCATCCTCTCTCTCCAGTAAAATGAGAGCTCCAAAGGGCAGAGATTTTTCTCTTTCATCCACTGACATAGCCCCGAAGTTTAATACATAATAGGTGTTCCATAAATATTTGTTGAATGATAGATGTTTGTTAATGAAATGGAAGAGAATGGAAAATATTTGAGTGCGTGGCCCACAGTGATGATGAATAATAGTATTTTGGTTTGAAACTTTGTTGCCGTTCTAGGTGACTGTGTGAGTATTTACTGCTACCCAATGCAGAATGTGTTTCATGCTGGGGGCTGAGCCAAAAGATTTGAAAATGCTGACAAAGACCCCAGGCTCTGAAGGTAGATGGCTTGTGTGACCTTGAGAGAAGTTTTTTGAATTTTCTGTGTTTCACTTTTCTCATCTGTCAAATGGGACTAATAAACACAGATGACATCATACCACTAATAGGAAGAATACATGAAATATCATTTCTAGAGAGCTTTGAACGGGGCCAGACAACAGTAAGCACCCATAGTATTAACTAACTACAACTGTGGCTTGTTTTCTTTGAGGCAAAGCTTCCAACCTTCCCACTTTCAAATTGTTCTGGATCATAGATGGTTTGATTTTTTATGATTGATGTGTGTTTCCTAGGCAGGCTCTGGATTTTTTTTTTTTTTTTTTTTTTTATATGGAACCTTCCAGGAACAGGGCCGGACCCTGGGCAGAGTGGTAATCTTGACTCATGAGGTTCTCGGGCTGGATTGGCCCTCAAACTGTTCCTCCCTCTCCAACAGCAATTGTGCCCATTGTTTCTACTCAGAGAACCTCACCCCATCGGGTTTTATTGCACAATTCAGGCTTTGCCATCGTCTCAGGGTTTTAAGGAGAGAGAGCATGTGAGGCCTCACATTAAAAGGCCCAAAGCAGAGATGCCTCCCTTCTTGGAAAAGGGCTGCTTTCTCATAGATGAGGAGCAGACCCCGTAAAAAAAAAAGAACCCCCTCAGGGTTTTCCTGTGGTACATGTCAGTGAAGTGGAGCTGTCATATCATGAGGCCTTCTCTGGCTGCCCTTGGCCTTCCCTGCTTCACTTCTCTCCATAGCCCTTGCCAGATTTCCACCTCACATGCTCCAGTTTTGCATGTGGATTTTATTCATCCTCTCTCTCCAGTAAAATGAGAGCTCCAAAGGGCAGAGATTTTTCTCTTTCATCCACTGACATAGCCCCGAAGTTTAATACATAATAGGTGTTCCATAAATATTTGTTGAGTGATAGATGTTTGTTAATGAAATGGAAGAGAATGGAAAATATTTGAGTGCGTGGCCCACAGTGATGATGAATAATAGTATCTTGGTTTGAAACTTTGTTGCCATTCTAGGTGACTGTGTGAGTGTTTACTGCTACCCGATGTAGAATGTGTTTCATGCTGGGGGCTGAGCCAAAAGATTTGAAAATGCTGACAAAGACCCCAGGCTCTGAAGGTAGATGGCTTGTGTGACCTTGGGAGAAGTTTTTTGAATTTTCTGTGTTTCACTTTTCTCATCTGTCAAATGGGACTAATAAACACTGATAACATCATACCACTAATAGGAAGAATACATGAAATATCATTTCTAGAGAGCTTTGAACGGGGCCAGACAGCAGTAATCACCCATAGTATTAACTAACTACAACTGTGGCTTGTTTTCTTTGAGGCAGAGCTTCCAACCTTCCCACTTTCAAATTGTTCTGGATCATAGATGGTTTGATTTTTTATGATTGATGTGTGTTTCCTAGGCAGGCTCTGGATTTTTTTTTTTTTTTTTTTTTATATGGAACCTTCCAGGATCAGGGCCGGACCCTGGGCAGAGTGGTAATCTTGACTCATGAGGCTCTCGGGCTGGATTGGCCCTCAAACTGTTCCTCCCTCTCCAACAGCAATTGTGCCCATTGTTTCTACTCAGAGAACCTCACCCCATCGGGTTTTATTGCACAATTCAGGCTTTGCCATCCTCTCAGGGTTTTAAGGAGAGAGAGCATGTGAGGCCTCACATTAAAAGGCCCAAAGCAGAGATGCCTCCCTTCTTGGAAAAGGGCTGCTTTCTCATAGATGAGGGGCAGACCCCCGTACCAAGACACATGAGAGTGTGTTTTATATATAGTACACCCATCAGGGTTTAAGTCAGGTAGAATGCCAGTTCTTCTTTATTTGTTTGTTTTAATATTTATTTATTTGACTGTGATGGGTCTTTATTTAGCTATACTGGCTCTCTATTTGTGATCTGGCTTAGTTGCTCCACAGCACATAGGATCTCAGTTCCCTCACCAGGGATTGAACCTACGTCCCCTGCATTGCCAGGAAGATTCTTAACCCCTGGACCATCAGGGAAATCCCTAGAATACCAGTGCTTTTAGTATCTTCCAGTTAGCATCAGTACCTCAGCCCTGTTGGTATGGAGGCCATGGATGGCATGGATGAAGGTGGGGGTGTGAATAGTGGGGATGGGGGCTGCAGAGTTACAGCCAGCCGTGTTGGGTCTCATGTGCTGTGAAGGCAGACCCCTGTGTGTGCCCGGGCTCAGCCCTGCAGCCAGTGTGAGTGAAATGGACTAATAAGTGAATGAAGGATTTCTAAGGGCCAGCAAAAATAGACTGTTTGGACAGGCCACTGGCCTTTCTATACCTCTGTCTCTATGAACAGAGATAACAAGAATAGCTAAGGCTTCCTCAGGGCTCGCTTTGTGCCGGCTCCTGTTCTAAGCATTTAACACATATCAGCTAACTCATTTACACCATACACCAGCTTCTCAGACAGGCACTATTATTATTTCTATTTTACATATGAGAAGCATGAGGCCCAGAGAGCTTAGATAGATAGACCTGCCCAAGGTTACCCAGCTGGTAAGCAGCACTTAGGATTTGCATGCAGGCAGTCTGACTCTCGAGTACGTGCTTTAAAACACCAAGCTGTACCACCTCCAACAATAGCATCTGTGTTTCAGGGTAGTTATAAAAATTACATACAATAAAATACTTCGAGTTGACTTTATTCACACAGTGCCATTAAATACACACGTGTGTGTGTGTGTGTGTGTGTGTATGCGTTATTATTTTATCACAGAAGTCCCCAGCAGACCCCAGTTCATCTACTACTGAGGTCAGCCATGAGGGCTGTCACCCACCCACAGGGCTCCTATGTGAACTTGACCTCACTGATGAGCAGACCACCTGCTGGATTTTACTTCTCCCTTCCTCAGCTGGGAGCCCTTGGGTAGACCCAACTGCCTGCCCACGTGTGGAGGCCCTGATATTTTCACTTTCATGTTGGCATACTTCTGTGCCACCTCTACCACGTCACTCTGGGTGGCATGTCCTTCTTCGAGGTTTATGTGTCCTTTCTGTAGATTGTGGCATCCCCTCCACCACATGTGGGCCAGAGTGCACTCCCCCAGCAAAAACCCAAGTCAGGTGTCCTTTTGACTGACAGCAACCGTTCCTCTGGGATTCTGATTGTCATTCAGATGATGAAGTAAATATCATTAATATTTTATATTGGTTGGCTTCTCTCCTTGCATTAAACTCTGCTTAGTGGAGGACAAACAGTCTATTTTTGCTGGCCCTCAGAAATCCCTCATTCATTCATTCGTCCATTCCACTCAACAGAGATTTACCCAGGTCTTACTTTGTGCCAGGTCTGTGTTAAGTCAAGACAGCAAAAGTTGGTGACCTACCCTCAAGGTTCTCACTGGTCTTTTTACTTCTGGGGTAGAAACCTTTTTTCTTCTTCTTTTTAGGTAAAGGAACAGCTTTTCTGTAGGTAACTTGTTAAATCCTGAAAGACGGTGACTAAGTAAGGCCTGTCATTTATAACTTCAGTGACAAGCAAGAACCTAGACAAAGAGAGGATCTTAGATTTGGTTTCAGAGTCTTCCTGCGCCTCTTCAGACAAAGGAGGACCCTGGACCCTAAAAGTAATATGCATGGCCGTCAAGCCGACTCCTAGACCCTATGGGCTTTTCTTTCTTGGAATTTTAAGTGGAGAATGCTTAAGATGTGAGGCCTGTCAAAAGCATAGTAACAGGAGCAAAGACTGTTTCATTCAGCCTTGTTTAGTGAGTGGAAGTTATTCATCCCACTCTGCAGGTGAATATGCAGAGGCCGGGTGAGGTGAACGCATTCACTCAGCATCAAACAGCTGTGGTGGAGGCCGCATGGAACTTGGGTCAGTCTTACAAAGTAGACGCTCCTCAGCTTCCAGTATGGAAGGCTGTCCTGGGCCCAATGTAGATTTCCAGATTTCTCTATTTGGGACGTCCCAGGATCACATTCTGATGGTCTGCTGAGGGAGACTTCTTATTTTTAATCTTCATGGGAAATGCATTTTCTACTAGTACTCATGTTACCTAGTTCATTTGTAACCTGAAGGGTTTATTTTTCTCCCTTCCCGTTAGTGACTAATGAGATTTTTGCTCCAGGAAGAATTCCTTGTGTACAGTGGATGTGTCTGAATATCTTAACTCAAAAGTATTGAATTTTTAGCCTTAGCTGTGATAGAGTAATTCTTTCCCCATTCCCAGTTGTGGAGAGATATTAAGAAACTACTTGAGACACATGAACTGGTGGTTGACTACAATTCATTTGTAACCAGAGGTGACATGGCATCACTGTTTGCTGGCTTTTCTAATGCATGCCACCCCTCCCCCATCTTAGCACCGTCTACACTTCATGAACACCAGTCAGCAAACCAGGTGGGCTGGTTAACCATGTCTTCCTCCTCTACAAGTAGTAAGTGCAAGCAAGCCTGAAAACTTATCCATTCCTGTAACCTGTTATTCTTCTGATGAAGAGACTATTCACAAAGCAATTGGCTCTGTATTTGACCCTGAATCAATGTGTATGCGTGTGTTTGTTTGTTTAATTGAATTATTTGGCTGAGTTGGCAAATCCTGAGTTGGCTGATCTATGGCACACAGGATCTTTTTTTTTTTTTAAGATTTATTTATTTATTTATTTTGGGCGGGGGTTCAGGAGGGAGGGGAGCGGGCGGGCCACTTCTGTTGGTCTTTCATTTCTCTATTTTCATTTGTCTTTGTTTTTTGGCTCCTGTGGGCCTCCCATCGCGGTGGCCTCTGTTGTCGCAGAGCACTGGCTCTGGGCGCATGCGCTCCAGAGCTCCGGCTCGGTAATTGGACACATCGGTCCAGCTGCTCCATGGCACGTGGGATCTTCCCAGGCCAGGGATCGAACTGGCACCCCTTGCACTGCAAGGCGGTGTCCTTACCCACTGGACCACCAGGGGAAGCCCAGCACACAGGATCTTTTCGTTGCAGCATATGAGATCTAGTTCCCCTATCAGGGATCGAACCCAGACCCCCTGCACAGAGTCTTAACCATTGGACCACCAGAGAAGTCTCTGGACTTTTGTGTTTTAAGGTCAGCATCGTTATATCTTTTCCTGGCTTTGAAAGAATGGTAGAAACACGTTCCACATCTGAAAAACAGGCTGGATGTTACCTAGCTTGCTGGATTGTAAGGCTTATCTTGGGCAAGTCACTGACTCTCTAAGCCCTAGTTCCTTGTCTGCCAAGTGGGGGTGATCATAATAGGACTATGTGATAGACTTGTCATGAACCTTCAATGAGATAATGTGGCTGAATATCTTAACTCAAAAGTATTGAATTTTTAGCCTTAGCTGTGATAGAGTAATTCTTTCCCCATTCCCAGTTGTGGAGAGATATTAAGAAACTACTTGAGACACATGAACTGGTGGTTGACTACAATTCATTTGTAACCAGAGGTGACATGGCATCACTGTTTGCTGGCTTTTCTAATGCATGCCACCCCTCCCCCATCTTAGCACCGTCTACACTTCATGAACACCAGTCAGCAAACCAGGTGGGCTGGTTAACCATGTCTTCCTCCTCTACAAGTAGTAAGTGCAAGCAAGCCTGAAAACTTATCCATTCCTGTAACCTGTTATTCTTCTGATGAAGAGACTATTCACAAAGCAATTGGCTCTGTATTTGACCCTGAATCAATGTGTATGCGTGTGTTTGTTTGTTTAATTGAATTATTTGGCTGAGTTGGCAAATCCTGAGTTGGCTGATCTATGGCACACAGGATCTTTTTTTTTTTTTTAAGATTTATTTATTTATTTATTTTGGGCGGGGGTTGGGGGGGGAGGGGAGCGGGCGGGCCACTTCTGTTGGTCTTTCATTTCTCTATTTTCATTTGTCTTTGTTTTTTGGCTCCTGTGGGCCTCCCATCGCGGTGGCCTCTGTTGTCGCAGAGCACTGGCTCTGGGCGCATGCGCTCCAGAGCTCCGGCTCGGTAATTGGACACATCGGTCCAGCTGCTCCATGGCACGTGGGATCTTCCCAGGCCAGGGATCGAACTGGCACCCCTTGCACTGCAAGGCGGTGTCCTTACCCACTGGACCACCAGGGGAAGCCCAGCACACAGGATCTTTTCGTTGCAGCATATGAGATCTAGTTCCCCTATCAGGGATCGAACCCAGACCCCCTGCACAGAGTCTTAACCATTGGACCACCAGAGAAGTCTCTGGACTTTTGTGTTTTAAGGTCAGCATCGTTATATCTTTTCCTGGCTTTGAAAGAATGGTAGAAACACGTTCCACATCTGAAAAACAGGCTGGATGTTACCTAGCTTGCTGGATTGTAAGGCTTATCTTGGGCAAGTCACTGACTCTCTAAGCCCTAGTTCCTTGTCTGCCAAGTGGGGGTGATCATAATAGGACTATGTGATAGACTTGTCATGAACCTTCAATGAGATAATGTGGCTAGAATACATAAGCACACAACAGGGCACGTAAGTGTTTAATAAATCTCAGATGCTGTTAGTGTTACAGTCTTAAGTCCAGGAACTTTCAATCGGCTGAAACCAGGCCACAGCTTACACTCATATTTCTTCACGGCGTGAAGTTCCCCAGGCCTCTTCATCTGCTTCTTACTCTCCTTTTCTTACCTCCTTCCCGGTCCAGAGATGTTTTGCTCTTTCAGGGGAAAACAAGCTTTCTTGGTCCTCTGTGGTCCCTGATCCTTTCCCAGTCAAGCCCTGTCTCCCCTGCAAAACTATCATCTGTTTTCTGCTTATTTCCTGCTCTCCACCCACTTGGTTTAGGCCAGTGCTCATTCTTGCCAGTGTCGTTTCCAGTGATTTTTCTGGCATTCAAAATGCCCTCCCTCCTTCACTTCCCCAGTTGTGAAGCCAACTCTTCCTTTAAGGCCTGGTTTTTTCCTATGGAACCTGGTATTGGTTAAGATATGGGTTTACTACATTTGACAAAAACCCAAAAAAGCAAAACAGAGGTTTATTTATCTCTCATGTAAAGGAGATAAACCGTCCAGAGAGAATGGTGAGTCTATGATCATCAGGAATTTAGGCTTCTTTTTGCTTTTCAGTGTCAAGGTTGTCTCAGGGTCCAAAATAACTGCTGAAATCCAGCCATCACATTTTTGCTTCAGACACAAATTAGACGAAAGGGAGAAAGGACCTACGAGTGCATAGCAGCTGTTGGTCTGCCTTTTAAGGCACTTTACTAGAAGCTTCTCTTGACAGCTTTGGCTTAGATCTCACGAGCCATCTCTAGCCCTATCAGGGATCGAACCCAGACCCCCTGCACAGAGTCTTAACCATTGGACCACCAGAGAAGTCTCTGGACTTTTGTGTTTTAAGGTCAGCATCGTTATATCTTTTCCTGGCTTTGAAAGAATGGTAGAAACACGTTCCACATCTGAAAAACAGGCTGGATGTTACCTAGCTTGCTGGATTGTAAGGCTTATCTTGGGCAAGTCACTGACTCTCTAAGCCCTAGTTCCTTGTCTGCCAAGTGGGGGTGATCATAATAGGACTATGTGATAGACTTGTCATGAACCTTCAATGAGATAATGTGGCTAGAATACATAAGCACACAACAGGGCACGTAAGTGTTTAATAAATCTCAGATGCTGTTAGTGTTACAGTCTTAAGTCCAGGAACTTTCAATCGGCTGAAACCAGGCCACAGCTTACACTCATATTTCTTCACGGCGTGAAGTTCCCCAGGCCTCTTCATCTGCTTCTTACTCTCCTTTTCTTACCTCCTTCCCGGTCCAGAGATGTTTTGCTCTTTCAGGGGAAAACAAGCTTTCTTGGTCCTCTGTGGTCCCTGATCCTTTCCCAGTCAAGCCCTGTCTCCCCTGCAAAACTATCATCTGTCTTCTGCTTATTTCCTGCTCTCCACCCACTTGGTTTAGGCCAGTGCTCATTCTTGCCAGTGTCGTTTCCAGTGATTTTTCTGGCATTCAAAATGCCCTCCCTCCTTCACTTCCCCAGTTGTGAAGCCAACTCTTCCTTTAAGGCCTGGTTTTTTCCTATGGAACCTGGTATTGGTTAAGATATGGGTTTACTACATTTGACAAAAACCCAAAAAAGCAAAACAGAGGTTTATTTATCTCTCATGTAAAGGAGATAAACCGTCCAGAGAGAATGGTGAGTCTATGATCATCAGGAATTTAGGCTTCTTTTTGCTTTTCAGTGTCAAGGTTGTCTCATGGTCCAAAATAACTGCTGAAATCCAGCCATCACATTTTTGCTTCAGACACAAATTAGACGAAAGGGAGAAAGGACCTACGAGTGCATAGCAGCTGTTGGTCTGCCTTTTAAGGCACTTTACTAGAAGCTTCTCTTGACAGCTTTGGCTTAGATCTCACGAGCCATCTCTAGCTACAAGTGAGACTGGGAAATGTAGTATTTTATCTGGGCATATGGCCACCTCAAGTAAAATAAGGGCTCTGTTGCAAGGAAAAATGGAAGAATTGATACTGAGTAGGCTACTAGCAGTCTCTGGCACAAGCCTTTTCCAAGTACTCCAGCCCATCTTGTGGTTCTTAGAGTGAGCCCCACACTCACAATTGTTTTATTATTATGCCGTCTATTAATTCATTGACCCAGTGAACAAATAACAACTGAACCCCTGCTCTGTGCAAGGCACGATGCCTTTTATATGTATACTGTGAAGTGTTGCTCTCAAAATAAGAGGCTAACTGGCTCCTCGAAAGCAGGGACCATGGCCTAAGGCTTCTTTTTCTCCCTCAACAGTATCTGTCTTTCACAAGGCTGGACACACGGCAGACACTTGATAAGTTGTTGTTGTTTAGTGACTAAGTCATGTCCAGCTCTTTTGGGACCCCATGGACTGTCGCCTGCCAGGCTCCTCTGTCCATGAGATTTTTCCAGGCAAGAATACTGGAGTGGGTTGCTATTTCCCTCTCGAGAGCATCTTCCCTTGATACATAGCTGGTTGATTTTCTGAGTCAGGAAAGAGAAGCTCAGTGAAGACTTAAATTCCCATGTGGTACTGTACCTGACAATTCTGGTTATGTAAGCTTTGTTTTGGGTTCGGTCTAGTTTTGCAGACCCACGGCAAGAGTGGGACCTGGGTCACCTCTAAACATCATGGCTGGGCTGTGGCCACACAGACTTCACCAGCTGTTGGGGTGGATTTGGCTGTTTTGGAAACGATTCTGTTTGGACTCTAAGCTAGAATTTTAAGCAGGAACATCTGTGCCCGCCTGATTTTCTTGACTACCGCTCTGCGAAGCTGTTTTTTCCACTGCGTGAGTCGCTCCTGTTATTTCTGCACTGCGTAGCTGCAGTGTAAATCTGCAGTCTTTCCGCAGTGAGCAGCAGCTCCGGTTAGTGTTCCTGTCTTCCCACTTGATCCCTGCTCTTGTCTGCCTGAGATAAGACTATCTGAAGGGAGGTTGCCTAGAGCTTATGTCACATCTTGCAGCTGCCGAGAAAATTATTGTTTTAAAAATTTTATTGGCACTTAGGAAGAAAGGAACTAGAAACTGTTTTGCTTCAACTACCTGCAAGGCACTGTGTTAATGTGTGATCACATTTAATATTCAGAGCAGTCAACAGTTATGAATAAAAGAGGTAATAATAAAAGAGGTTCCTAGTTGAGGAACGGAGACTCTGATCTGTTAAGTAACAAGCCCAAGTTTGCTTAGGGGTAAGTGATGGGATTGTTTTTTTCTCCCATTGAAATAATTAATTAGTTGATTTCTTTGAGAGAGAATTCACATACCGTAGAATTCACCTGTTTAAAACGGACGGTCATGGTGTGTACTGTATTCACAAAGTTGTACAGTGGTTGCTGCCTAATTCTAGACCGTTTTCATCAGGTCAGGTGGGACTGTTTTGAGTCCAGGCTTCTCCTACAACAGTGCCATTTCCTTTTCTAATTTGCCACATGCAGTGATTTAAAACAACTAGACCAGATTTGGGGGAGCATGAGAACTTGTTTGGCTAAGATAAGTACATAAAAGGAGGATCACCTCTGAAGTCCCTTTCTTTCCATTCGGCACCGTTCTGATGTCCCTTTGAATTGCAACAGAGTGGGTTTGGCTTTAATTTCTCTGGGCTCCGTTTCTGCTCATTTCCTGAACCTGGGGGAGTGGGGAGGGGGGGGCAGAATTCCTGCCCTGGGATTGTGAGCGACATGGTGAGAGTCATCCTTATTCTGACCTGTATCTTATTTGTCTCTGTAGCTCCAGAGTGTCATAGTTCTTGACATGTAAGAGGTGCTCATAAATGTTCATGACTATCCAGAGGTTTATTCCATTACCTCTAATCTAAATCACAGCTGTAACTTACTGTTCTGCTCTTAGTCTCCAGCCCAGGTTCTCTTCTGCATTAAAGACAAAGTGATTATTCTAGCCCCTAAATCTAATGAGATTAGACTGAAGTGATCATACTAGCTGTCTGGCTCTTTAAAATTTAGACTTTCTTCCAAGTCCTACCTAGCAACTGCTACTGTCACGCTATTGGCCAACACTGGGTAGTATGGCATTAGCTGCCAGGAGGGTTGGAGAATCAGGAATTTTCACTCTTCAGTCTCCATAGTAAAGAGTATTAAGGGAGAAGGGGACTGTGAGTGGCTTTTGGAAAACCAACCCAGCGTTGGCCCCACAGTCCTTCCCTGAACTTGCATATTCATTTGAGCAGTTATAAAATGGATTAAAATGGTTTGCTTCTCTGTTCCCCTGCTGGATTCCAACCCCCTAAATTGTGTACATAGAAGATGATCATTTTTTAGAAATTCTAGTATCCCTGCCCCTAACACAGTGCTGACATACTGTATTTATTGAACAATAAGAGAAAGATTGCGGATTTCCCTGATGGCTCAGTAGTGATCTACCTGCCAACGCAGAAGACATGGGTTCAATTCCTGGGTTGGGAAGATCCCCTGGAGAAGGAAATGGCAACCCACTCCAGTATTCTTGCAAGGAAAATCCCAGGGACAGAGGAGTTTGGTGGGCTACAGTCCATGGGGTTGCGAAGAGCTGGGCACGACTGAGCACACACAGGCCCCACCACACCCCAGCAGGAGGTATTTGAAAACGTAGAGGAGCGTTTTTAAGGCCAGAGATGTTAAAATCTCCTGCAATATACAGAACCATCCCAAAGAATGTCTGTCCCCAAGTGGCAACAGTGTTAAGAAGTATTTGGTGGGCTTCCCTGGTGGTCCAGTGGGTAAGGACACTGCCTTGCAGTGCAAGGGGCACTGGTTCCATCCCTGGCCTGGGAAGATCCCACGTGCCACGGAGCGGCTGGACCAATGTGTCCAATTACCGAGCTGGAGCTCTGGAGCTCATGTGCCCAGAGCCGGCGCTCTGCGACAACGGAGGCCACTGCAATGGGAGGCCCACATGGGCCAAAGAACAAAGATGGATGAAAATAGACAAATGAAAGACCAATAGAAGCGGCCCACCCGCCCCCCTTCCTCCCCACCCCCACTCAAAATAAATAAATAAGTAAATGTTTAAAGAAGTATTTGGTTCGCAGAAACAGAGGCTGGCTCCCTAGCAAGCTCATACCCACTCCGTTCTTTAAGCATTTAACACCTTTTTCTTTTCCTCTTCTTTCTTCTTTACCTCTATCCTCACCTCTTCCTCCCCTTCTTCTCTCCTTTTTTTGGACCAATGGGTGCATGTTCTAGAGCACGTCATTCTCAAGGGCTATAGTGGACTTTTCTTCCTGAAGCCATTTTCAAATGTCACCTGCCCCCGTGAACTTGATCTAGAGTGAGAAATAAACCATTGGTATTTTAAGCCGCTGAAATGTTTGGTGCTTTTTGCTACTGCTGCATTACCTTGTTTATCTTGACTGACTGACTTGACTTATATATTCATACAGAAGATTGAGTCTCTGAGCCTCAGAAATCAAAGGAGTTTCCTGAAAATCTCTACGTGCCCTTCTCACTAAGGCCAAGTTGTAACTGCCTTGCAGTGCAAGGGGCCCCAATTCAATCTCTGGCCTGGGAAGATCCCACGTGCCTCAGAGCGGCTGGACCGATGTGTCCAGTTACCGAGCTGGAGCTCTGGAGCTCATGTGCCCGGAGCCAGTGCTCTGCGACAACAGAGGCCACTGGGATGGGAGGCCCACATGGGCCAAAGAACAAAGATGGATGAAAATAGACAAATGAAAGACCAATAGAAGCGACTCACCCCTCCCCCCCCCGCAAAAAAAATAAATAAATGAAATAAAGAACTAAAAAAATAGAAAAGGTTAATGAAACTAACAGCTGATTCTCTGAAGAGATTAGCAAAATGGATAAACCTTTAGCCAGACTCATCCAAGAAAAGAGAGGGACCCAAATAAGTAAAATCAGAAATGGAGAAAGAGAAGTTACAGAAATACAAAGAATCACCAGAAACTACTGTGAATAATTATAATAAACTTAGACGAAATGGATGAATTCCCAGAAATGTGCAGTATCCCTTGACTGAATCAGGAAGAAATATAAAATATGAACAGACCATTACCTGTAAAGAAATGGAATCAGTGATTTTTTTTTTTACCAAGAAATAAAAGTCCAGAACCAGAAAGCTTCACAGGTGAATTCTACCAAACGTTTAAAGAATTGACATCTACCCTTCTCAAACTATTTGGAAAAGTGAAGAAGTAACACTTGTGAACTCACTCTATGAGGCCAGCATCACCTTGATATTAAAAACATAGGAAGGCACCACAAGAAAAAAGAAATTAGAGGCCAGTTTACTTATGAACATAGATGCAAAAATTCTCAACAAAATACTGGCCAGCCAAATTCAACAGTACATTAAAAGGATCATATACCACGATCCAGTGGGATTTATCCCGTGGTAGCAAGAATGATTTAATACCAAATCAGTCAATATAATGAACTACATTGCCGTGATTGAGTGCTTATTGCTAGCCTGCCTGAACATAATACCATTGGTATTTTAAGCCGCTGAAATGTTTGGTGCTTTTTGCTACTGCTGCATTACCTTGTTTATCTTGACTGACTGACTTGACTTATATATTCATACAGAAGATTGAGTCTCTGAGCCTCAGAAATCAAAGGAGTTTCCTGAAAATCTCTACGTGCCCTTCTCACTAAGGCCAAGTTGTAACTGCCTTGCAGTGCAAGGGGCCCCAATTCAATCTCTGGCCTGGGAAGATCCCACGTGCCTCAGAGCGGCTGGACCGATGTGTCCAGTTACCGAGCTGGAGCTCTGGAGCTCATGTGCCCGGAGCCAGTGCTCTGCGACAACAGAGGCCACTGGGATGGGAGGCCCACATGGGCCAAAGAACAAAGATGGATGAAAATAGACAAATGAAAGACCAATAGAAGCGACTCACCCCTCCCCCCCCCGCAAAAAAAATAAATAAATGAAATAAAGAACTAAAAAAATAGAAAAGGTTAATGAAACTAACAGCTGATTCTCTGAAGAGATTAGCAAAATGGATAAACCTTTAGCCAGACTCATCCAAGAAAAGAGAGAGGACCCAAATAAGTAAAATCAGAAATGGAGAAAGAGAAGTTACAGAAATACAAAGAATCACCAGAAACTACTGTGAATAATTATAATAAACTTAGACGAAATGGATGAATTCCCAGAAATGTGCAGTATCCCTTGACTGAATCAGGAAGAAATATAAAATATGAACAGACCATTACCTGTAAAGAAATGGAATCAGTGATTTTTTTTTTACCAAGAAATAAAAGTCCAGAACCAGAAAGCTTCACAGGTGAATTCTACCAAACGTTTAAAGAATTGACATCTACCCTTCTCAAACTATTTGGAAAAGTGAAGAAGTAACACTTGTGAACTCACTCTATGAGGCCAGCATCACCTTGATATTAAAAACATAGGAAGGCACCACAAGAAAAAAGAAATTAGAGGCCAGTTTACTTATGAACATAGATGCAAAAATTCTCAACAAAATACTGGCCAGCCAAATTCAACAGTACATTAAAAGGATCATATACCACGATCCAGTGGGATTTATCCCGTGGTAGCAAGAATGATTTAATACCCGCAAATCAGTCAATATAATGAACTACATTAACAAAATAAAAAATAAAAAGTATATGATCATCTCAATGCAGAAATAACTTTTTTTTTTTCAGAAATAACTTTTGATAAAATTCAATATCCACTAATAACAGCTCTCAATGTAGTTAGGGTAGTGAACACACCTCAACACTGTAAAGACCATCTATGACAAACCTGTAACCAACATTGTACTCAGAGCTGAAAAGCTGAAATCATTTCCTCTGAGATCAGGAACAAGACAAGGATGCCCATTCTTACCACTTTTTTTTTTTGGCCACTTCTATTGGTCTTTCATTTATCTATTTTCATCTGTCTTTGTTCTTTGGCCCATGTGGGCCTCCCATCACAGTGACCTCTCTTGTTGCAGAGCACTGACTCTGGGCGCACACGCTCCAGAGCGCTGGCTCAGTAGTTGGACACATGGGTCCAGCCGCTCTGAGGCACGTGGGATCTTCCCAGGCCAGGGATTGAACTGGGGCCCCTAGCACTGCAAGGTGGTGTCCTTACCCACTGGACCACCAGGGAAGCCCCCATTCTTACCACTTTTATTCAACATAGTATTAGAAGTCTACACACAGCAATCAGACAAGAAAAATAAATGAATCCAGATTAGAAAGGGAAGAAGTAAAACTGTCACTGTTTACAGATGATGTGATACTATATATATATAATCTTAGTGATGCCAAAAGAAAACTATTAGAATAAAAGTTTTGATAGTTTTATGGGGGAGGGCGTACTGCTGATCACATGGGTATATTCTGCTAAACAGCCAACCATAGGTACCAAATATAGGCGCCCCAAATGCACCCAGATGTCGTTACCAATCTTGATATATATGCACTGCTGACATGCAAGAAAAAAAAAATTGTGAACTCACTCTATGAGGCCAGCATCACCTTGATATTAAAAACATAGGAAGGCACCACAAGAAAAAAGAAATTAGAGGCCAGTTTACTTATGAACATAGATGCAAAAATTCTCAACAAAATACTGGCCAGCCAAATTCAACAGTACATTAAAAGGATCATATACCACGATCCAGTGGGATTTATCCCGTGGTAGCAAGAATGATTTAATACCCAAATCAGTCAATATAATGAACTACATTAACAAAATAAAAAATAAAAAGTATATGATCATCTCAATGCAGAAATAACTTTTTTTTTTTCAGAAATAACTTTTGATAAAATTCAATATCCACTAATAACAGCTCTCAATGTAGTTAGGGTAGTGAACACACCTCAACACTGTAAAGACCATCTATGACAAACCTGTAACCAACATTGTACTCAGAGCTGAAAAGCTGAAATCATTTCCTCTGAGATCAGGAACAAGACAAGGATGCCCATTCTTACCACTTTTTTTTTTTGGCCACTTCTATTGGTCTTTCATTTATCTATTTTCATCTGTCTTTGTTCTTTGGCCCATGTGGGCCTCCCATCACAGTGACCTCTCTTGTTGCAGAGCACTGACTCTGGGCGCACACGCTCCAGAGCGCTGGCTCAGTAGTTGGACACATGGGTCCAGCCGCTCTGAGGCACGTGGGATCTTCCCAGGCCAGGGATTGAACTGGGGCCCCTAGCACTGCAAGGTGGTGTCCTTACCCACTGGACCACCAGGGAAGCCCCCATTCTTACCACTTTTATTCAACATAGTATTAGAAGTCTACACACAGCAATCAGACAAGAAAAATAAATGAATCCAGATTAGAAAGGGAAGAAGTAAAACTGTCACTGTTTACAGATGATGTGATACTATATATATATAATCTTAGTGATGCCAAAAGAAAACTATTAGAATAAAAGTTTTGATAGTTTTATGGGGGAGGGCGTACTGCTGATCACATGGGTATATTCTGCTAAACAGCCAACCATAGGTACCAAATATAGGCGCCCCCAAATGCACCCAGATGTACGTTACCAATCTTGATATATATGCACTGCTGACATGCACGGTTCATTGCTCCAGATGCAAAATCATGAAAAGGACACTAGAATTTTTAAATTATGTGTTTAGCATGATGTCATTGTTCTAGTAGATTAGCTTTATCTGTGATGATGAGGTTGCACAGGGATTTTGCACATTTGGACTTAGCATGACAGTCGGAACAGTTCCAGAAGTACAATGCAGTTTTCCAGCATCTTTGTCCATTGATTAGATTTGGGAGGCCTTCCTCACAACCTGCGCAACCACTTACACTGTTATTTCAGATCATAAAGCGTAGACTTGTAAACAAAAGCTTGAAACTCTCCATCTGTGATTTTGGAATACCTGACTATAATGATATGGTTTTGCCATGCCAAGTGTTTAATCGAAGTATATATCACACCCGTACTTTAATCAGTACAGCCCCATGAGGCTAAGTAGTAGTATTCTTATTCTGTAGTAATAATAAGTCTAGGAAGATTGAGTCCCTTTCCCAAGTCACTCAGCTAATAAAGAACAGGGGGAGGATGAGAGCCCAGCTCTTTCTGGGGCTAAAGTTACTCTACTCCATCTCACCACTAACTCTTAATCTCTCCAGCCTTCAGCTCCTTATGTCTAAAATAAGGTGATTGGACTATATGACTTTGCAGGCCTAATTTTATGAACATCAATAAATTCGATGAACCAGGACTCTGTTCTAAGTAATGGGTAAAAGCTTAGCTTTGACTCTAGGGAACCTGGGTTGATTCCAGGCTGTAGACTGCTTGTGATTTGTGACTGTAACCAAATTATTTCACCTTTCTGTAAACCTATGTTTTGTACAACAGAGATGATTATATCTCACTCAGTGTTGTAAAGATTAAATGAAATCATGGTCGGTTCTCCCTTGAGCCGGCCCACTGTTCTCACAGCATCTCCCACTCTAACAGTATTGGTTCTCCCTTCCCCCACTCTAATAAACTTTACTTCTGAAAAAAAAAAAAAAGATTAAATGAAATCATGTACAGAAAATATGCACAGTCTGGTGTATATAGTAATCTGTGCATAGATGCAAACAGCCACTGTTACGGATCTTCGAGAACAAGCTGTCTAGGACCACAATGGGTCTGAACCCCAACCCGACCACTTAACTGCTTTGTGATGTTGAGCTAACTGAAATTTTGGGGGCCTCCATTTCCTTATCTTAGATGGAGAGTGATAGCGATGTCAATACCTAATTAAGTTGGTGTGAAGATGAAATAACCTGGGATATAAAGCACTTAGCACCTGACCCGTAGTCAACAGTGTATGTTGGTTAATTTTATTATTATTATCACAGACATTACTGGCTTGGCCATGTGCATGAAATAGATGATAGGATGAAAAATGGTATCGTGCTCATCTGGCTGCCTGGTCCTATTCTTAATTGAAACCCGAGGCTCCTGGAAATCCTGCTGTTTGAATAATCCACGAGCTGAAGCAGGGGAGCATCCAATTACGGAGGCTTCACAGCTGCAGGCCGGGAAGGAAGGTGAGGGCTCAGCACTGTCGAGCTGAGGTTGCTGTCCTATTAGGAAGGAAGCCCTGCTTTGTATGCCTTCAGTGTGACTGTATAATTGCGCCTTTTTGTTTTGTTTTAAAGCATCTTGAGGAATTCAGAGCCCTCTCCCGCTGACAATTAGCAGAGAAAGCCACAGAGCGTCCCATCTCTAATGAGCCTCTTGGACGCTCTGATGGCCCGCCAGGCGGCCAGGCGGGGAGCGCGCATACACGTCTGTGCCCGCAGCCACAGGCTCTCTTTGAGCACAGGCCACCACTCTGGACTTCATTATGGGGCTACCGTGCACCCCAGGATCCTCCACGCCTGTCCTTATTGTCTCAGAAGGTCATGGCATTCCTCCTGAATGCTGGGCTTGTTGGGAACCTTTGTGGGCTGGCAGTGAGAGAACAGAAATTAATTATTCATATCAGCGGGCCTGAAGGAGCTGTTGTTTGTAGAGTTGACTCTTCTTCTGGCTTCCCGACCCAGAATTCCCTGGGGCCTTTGGACACAGAAGACACCACCGTTCTTGGAGACAGCTGCTCTGAAATCAGGAATGGCAAGTGGCTGGCCCCGGGCTACGTGCAGTCTGCTGATGCATTTTGTTTGGGTTGCAGGGGGTTTAAAAAAAATGGAAACAATTTAAAAGTGGGAGATTTTTACAAAGGGGGTTTGAAGTAGTGACCCAAAATTAACTGCTTTGTGATGTTGAGCTAACTGAAATTTTGGGGGCCTCCATTTCCTTATCTTAGATGGAGAGTGATAGCGATGTCAATACCTAATTAAGTTGGTGTGAAGATGAAATAACCTGGGATATAAAGCACTTAGCACCTGACCCGTAGTCAACAGTGTATGTTGGTTAATTTTATTATTATTATCACAGACATTACTGGCTTGGCCATGTGCATGAAATAGATGATAGGATGAAAAATGGTATCGTGCTCATCTGGCTGCCTGGTCCTATTCTTAATTGAAACCCGAGGCTCCTGGAAATCCTGCTGTTTGAATAATCCACGAGCTGAAGCAGGGGAGCATCCAATTACGGAGGCTTCACAGCTGCAGGCCGGGAAGGAAGGTGAGGGCTCAGCACTGTCGAGCTGAGGTTGCTGTCCTATTAGGAAGGAAGCCCTGCTTTGTATGCCTTCAGTGTGACTGTATAATTGCGCCTTTTTGTTTTGTTTTAAAGCATCTTGAGGAATTCAGAGCCCTCTCCCGCTGACAATTAGCAGAGAAAGCCACAGAGCGTCCCATCTCTAATGAGCCTCTTGGACGCTCTGATGGCCCCGCCAGGGCGGCCAGGCGGGGAGCGCGCATACACGTCTGTGCCCGCAGCCACAGGCTCTCTTTGAGCACAGGCCACCACTCTGGACTTCATTATGGGGCTACCCGTGCACCCCCAGGATCCTCCACGCCTGTCCTTATTGTCTCAGAAGGTCATGGCATTCCTCCTGAATGCTGGGCTTGTTGGGAACCTTTGTGGGCTGGCAGTGAGAGAACAGAAATTAATTATTCATATCAGCGGGCCTGAAGGAGCTGTTGTTTGTAGAGTTGACTCTTCTTCTGGCTTCCCGACCCAGAATTCCCTGGGGCCTTTGGACACGCAGAAGACACCACCGTTCTTGGAGACAGCTGCTCTGAAATCAGGAATGGCAAGTGGCTGGCCCCGGGCTACGTGCAGTCTGCTGATGCATTTTGTTTGGGTTGCAGGGGGTTTAAAAAAAATGGAAACAATTTAAAAGTGGGAGATTTTTACATAAAATTTGGATTTCTGAGTTTTCTTGAAAGATGATGTGATCTACAATACAAGTGGGTGGCCCTGAGTAGCTGACCTCTTAAGACTGGACGTGATTTTGCTGATTGCTTCAGCTTCATCCACCGTTATCCACCCACATTGTGAGAGATGTGTGTATAGTGTGAACGGAGGTCCTGAGGCTGATCGTTCCCATGTCCTTAATAGCCCAGCCTTCTGTCCTGCCTCTGCCACTTACTACCTGTGTGACTTTAGGCAAATTACTTAACCTCTCTGGGCCTCAGTTTCCACATCTGCTAAATGGGGGTTATAATTGTTTACCTCTCAAATCTGTAAGAACTAAATGAGTTAGAATAAGTGCTTAGAATAGAGTGTGTTTATCACCTGGTAAATCCGACTTAGGTGTTTATCTATACTAGTATGACACTGTATACCTGCCTGGTGTTTTGGGCAATTGAGATGATAATCCTTGTGTTAAGAATTTTCCATCGGGGGGGAAAAATGTATTTATTTCCCATTGTGCCTCTTAACTCACTAATAAACGTTTCCTCCCTCATTCAGCCCCCGCCTTGGACTATAACAGAGCAGGGCTACCCACTCTAACAAAGTGCATGCTCAGTCACTTCGTTGTGTCTGAGTCTTTGCAATCCCAGGCATCCCTGTCCGTAGACTTTTCCAGGCAAGAATACTGGAGTGGGTTGCCATTTCCTCCTCCAGGGGATTTTCCCCTGGGATCGAAGCCCCCAGGAGATCTCACCTGTGTCTCCTGCACTGGCAGGCAGACTCTTCACTCCGGTGCCACCTGGGGAGCCCCAGCGTAACAAAGTATCCGTGGCTTGACAGGCTGTGTAGTGTCAGCACCTGATCTTGACAGGCAGGTTTGCTTCCTAGGTTGCGCAGAATCTAGGCTCCTGCATTCTTGTGGATCTGCCCTCCTCTGGATCCCTTTGTGGGCTGGCAGTGAGAGAACAGAAATTAATTATTCATATCAGCGGGCCTGAAGGAGCTGTTGTTTGTAGAGTTGACAAGTGGGCTTGGCCCCCGGGCTTAACGGGGAAAGTCTCCCCTGATTGCATTTTGTTTGGGTTGCAGGGGGTTTAAAAAAAATGGAAACAATTTAAAAGTGGGAGATTTTTACATAAAATTTGGATTTCTGAGTTTTCTTGAAAGATGATGTGATCTACAATACAAGTGGGTGGCCCTGAGTAGCTGACCTCTTAAGACTGGACGTGATTTTGCTGATTGCTTCAGCTTCATCCACCGTTATCCACCCACATTGTGAGAGATGTGTGTATAGTGTGAACGGAGGTCCTGAGGCTGATCGTTCCCATGTCCTTAATAGCCCAGCCTTCTGTCCTGCCTCTGCCACTTACTACCTGTGTGACTTTAGGCAAATTACTTAACCTCTCTGGGCCTCAGTTTCCACATCTGCTAAATGGGGGTTATAATTGTTTACCTCTCAAATCTGTAAGAACTAAATGAGTTAGAATAAGTGCTTAGAATAGAGTGTGTTTATCACCTGGTAAATCCGACTTAGGTGTTTATCTATACTAGTATGACACTGTATACCTGCCTGGTGTTTTGGGCAATTGAGATGATAATCCTTGTGTTAAGAATTTTCCATCGGGGGGGAAAAATGTATTTATTTCCCATTGTGCCTCTTAACTCACTAATAAACGTTTCCTCCCTCATTCAGCCCCCGCCTTGGACTATAACAGAGCAGGGCTACCCACTCTAACAAAGTGCATGCTCAGTCACTTCGTTGTGTCTGAGTCTTTGCAATCCCAGGCATCCCTGTCCGTAGACTTTTCCAGGCAAGAATACTGGAGTGGGTTGCCATTTCCTCCTCCAGGGGATTTTCCCCTGGGATCGAAGCCCCCAGGAGATCTCACCTGTGTCTCCTGCACTGGCAGGCAGACTCTTCACTCCGGTGCCACCTGGGGAGCCCCAGCGTAACAAAGTATCCGTGGCTTGACAGGCTGTGTAGTGTCAGCACCTGATCTTGACAGGCAGGTTTGCTTCCTAGGTTGCGCAGAATCTAGGCTCCTGCATTCTTGTGGATCTGCCCTCCTCTGGATCCCTTCATTCTCAGTCGTCAGAGGGCACTGGGGAACAAGAGAGTCAAGACACACTTGCTTCTTAATTCTCTTAGTCCAGAACAGATACCCATTTCTTCCACTCATATTCCATTGGCAAAGTCGAGGCACGTATCCCTGTTTATATGCAGGGGTCCTTGCATGAGTAGCCCCTGACTGGGCAGGTGGTCCCCAGTAGCAGCACTACTCTGAGGAGGGGCTGGGGCAAGAATCGCAGATGGACCGTCAACTGTCTTTGCCACCATGATCTTATTAAATAAGCCCCCAAGTCAACATCTCCCTGGGCTTGTTTTCTTCTTCCTTTTCGCCTATGCAATGTCTCCAAGGGTGATTGCCTTGTTTTTGTTTTATGGTGGGTTTTTGTGGGTTTTTTTGTGGAGGGAGAAAGAGAGAAACAACCCTTTTATTTTTCATTTAATGCTTTAAATTCATATATACCATAAAAGCACCGATTTAGAATATCAGAATTAGATCCAAAGAATAGAACGTAGCCATTGTGCTTTAGCTGCCAAAGCAATGGGGAAAAAAGAAACTTACAGTCAGAATTTTTCTTTTCAAATCTTAAATCTCCTCTTCCTTTAAGTTGGGTTAATTGGACATGTTTAGCATTTTGCATTGTTAAGATAGGTAACTTAAAGCTTAAGGCAGGACTTTCCTGGTGGTGCAGTGGTGGGGATCTACCTGCCAGCACAGGGGACATGGGTTTGATCCCTGGTCAGGAAAGAGTCCACATGCTGTGCTGAGGAGCAGCTAAGCCTGCGCCCTGCACCAGTTTGTAGTCCCCACTGGAAGAGTAGCCTCCGATCGAGGCAACTAAAGAAAGCCTGCACAAAGCAATGAAGACCCAGTGCTGCCAAAAAAAAAAAAGAAAAACCACAAAACTTGAGGCAGTTACTCTTGGGGGATATAGGAAGAGAGAGTGGTGGGGGAAAGAAAGCCAAAATAAATGCATAGGTTGGAGGAGTTCTCTCATAGCAGATCTTTAGGATTAAGACCAAAAAAAGGAAAAGAGGCCCAGAGAGCATTTCAAACCTCTTCAAAATAGTATCTTACACTGCGTTGTTGTTGTTGTTGTTTTTAAAATTATTAACCAGTTTGTTTCTTGGGAACCACAGAGCCTCTCGTCTTTGGAGACACACAGTCACTGTGGGGTTAATACAGTGTCTGCCGCAGTTCACGCACGGTTTCTGAGAAGCCAGCGTAGACGAACTTCTGAGTTAGGAATGGCCTTCAGTCTCTGAAACCTTAATACAGACTAAACAATATCTGCTTAGTCACCTACCACAGGGGCATCTTCCTGCTGGTAGGCCCCACTTTGACGGACAGCTGCCTATGTCCCCTGCATCACAGTCTGGGTGAATCAATCTCAGGCACCACATGGGGAAAAAAATCCAGAATCTGCAGTTTTATATCTGACCACTTCCCAGGCTGGCTCGACTCCTACCCTAAGCACATTACAAAATAAGGAGGTTTTAGAAACTGAAAAGTGGAAATAGCCAGCTTTCTCCCTTGTCTCTGGGCTGCAGTTTGGTGTCTTGTGTTAAAGAAGGATCCATTAGAAAAAGCCTCCTTGGATCTGTCTCATGGTCAGATGGGCTGATTCTCTAGAGACTCCATTCTAGAATTTGCTGGGGAATCTCACAGTCCTTTCCCTGTTTGGTAAAGAAAAAAAAACTCTCTGGGATCCAAACTGTGGTCCCAGATATAGCTCCTACCCCAGGACTTGTCTTTCCATCTCAGTTTAAAATTTGTTTCATTCTGCCTCTTATTATGGTCAGTTCAGTGATGCCCCCACCTCACAAGGCTCTCTGAAAGTAGGAACTCACTTCTGGGAAACAGTTCAGGCTCTGGACTCAGTGTAACTAGCTGTGAGGATTTTTAAAAGTTATTTCATCTCTTTGTGCCTAGGGAGGACTCAGGAAAATAATAACTCCTATGGTAAAGAATCCACCTGCAATGTAGGAGACCTGTGTTCGATCCCTGGATTGGGAAGACGCCCTGGAGAAGGGACTGACTACGTACTCCAGTATTCTTGCCTGGAGAATCCCATGGATAGAGAAGCACAATGGGATACCGTCCATGGGGTCGCATAGAGTCACACACAACTGAGCAACTAACATACACACATATTGTTATCATTCACCCTCTGTTTGCCTACTATCAGCCACTTTCTACCTGCTTGCTTCATGTTTGCTGATGAACCTGAAAGAATAGTTGAGGCAATTACTGAACTATCATTCTTATACTTCTGGAATCATCCAGATGAAATACTTTCTGCAAATCAGAATTCTCTTTAGAAACACTGTCAAAAGACAGATTCCTGGGCTTCCCCTGGTGGTCCAGTGGGTAAGGACACCGCCTTGCAGTGCAAGGGGCGCCGGTTTGATCCCTGGCCTGGGAAGATCCCATGTGCCGCGGAGCGGCTGGACCCATGTGTCCAATTACCGAGCCGGAGCTCTGGAGCGCATGCGCCCAGAGATGGCGCTCTGCAGCGACAGACGCCGCCGCGATGGGAGGCCCGCAGGAGCCAAGGAACAAGGATGGATGAAAGTAGAGAAATGAAAGACCAATAGAAGTGACCCGCTCATCCCCCTCCCTCCCCACCCCACCCTCAAAAAGATAAATAAATTAAAAAAAAAAAAATTAAAAAAAAAAAAAAAGACAGATTCCTGTTCCCACATCCCACTGAAGTGGAATCCCAGTGGACCTGGGATCTACATTTGAACAGGTCCAGGGGCATTCTCAGCAACTGGCCTAGCTCCGCAAAGTCCGGTAGGCTTTGCTAAGTGCTTAATATGAGGTGGTGGTCAATTCCTGGTGCTTTTGTTGTTGGTTTTTGATGTGCATTTTTATAGTCTGATTGAAAATAAATTTTATTACAATTACTACCATAAATCTAAATAACAACAACAAAAATTATTACCACCAGATGTGGAAAATATGGTAAGGCTATGTACATTATATCTTTTTTTCAATAAAATTTATTGTGGTAAATTACACATAACAAAATTAATCATTTTAAATTATTTTAAGTGTATAGTTCAGAGGTATTAAATACATTCATAATATTTTGCAGCCACCCCCCCTCCCATGTATCTCTGTAACTCTTTTCATCTTGTAAAACTGAAACTCTATACCCATTAAACACTGGCTCCCTACCCCCAACTTCCCACTGGCTCTAGCAACCACCATTCAACTTTCTGTCTCTAGAAATTTGACCCCTCTGTGAGGACCTCCTATGAATGGAATCCTGCGCCACATTTTCTTATCCATTTGTCTGTTAGTGGACACGTGGACTGCTTCACTCTTGTGAATAGCGCTGCTGTGACGTTGGTGTACAGATCTCTTTTTGCTACCCTGCTTTCAATGCTTTTGTGTATATACCCAGAGTAGCACTGTTGGTTCATATCTGGTGAAGCTGTTTAGGTCCATACAACCCAAAGGTTGACATTAAAAAGGAAGTAAAAAAAAAAATCTCCAGTTTACTTAAGAACTTCAGATCCTTCTAGGCAAACTGTGGAGGGAAGACAACCCTTTTGAGTTTGTGTGAGTAGATAAGGAGTTGCCAGACAGTTGATAAAATAATCCATTTGTGTTTGGAGCCAGCAAGCAGTCAGAGGGAGGAAGCAGCCCAAGGAGACCTTTGGCCCAAGAGCAAACACAGCAGCAGAAACCCGAGTGACACTTGGATAGTGGCCCAGAGAAGTCCATTGAGATCTGCTGTTTCAAAACACCTGGCTAGCTGTGCTTTGGATCATGTAGGTGACCCTCCTGCTGCCTTGAGATAATAATCATGGGGTTTGAAGGTGTCAGGTTCCAGGTGTGAATGCTCACATTCATTCTACCTGCTGAGCTCTGGGGAAGGACACCGAGGAGGGGGGAGCATATCTTTCCAGCCAGGTGACAAGTGACAGTCCCAAAGTCCCAACACAGGCAGGCTGAGTTTCTGCCTCTGCGAATCCCGTTGTTTTCTGCCTCTCTCAAAGAAATCAGCCTTCACTGATACAGATTTAGGTGGCATGAAGTACATGTCTGTGCGTGTGTGTTCTTTGGGAACGGAGATCACTGTGGTATTAGCATCATCGTTTTGCTATGATTTGTAAATTTGCTGTTTATAAATAGGCAAACATGGTGAACATTGGTAAATGGAACTCTTTCTGGTATTTTTTCAAAGCTACTGGGAGAGCATGGAGTACTTACAACTTCCACACCCATCAAAAAAACAGGTCAACCAAATAACTTTACTGTATTCTTGGTGTTTGTGGGGTATATAAGTCACCAAGTATTAGGGGGTTAAAAGAGAAGACTCTGGACAATAAAACACCACCAACTTCAAAGCACGTTCCCAAGAGTAAAAACATTGTGTGTCTGGTTTTATGACCGTGAGAGATCAGTTCTTGGCCACCATGCACTCCTATCTAGGGGAAAGGGAGGCAGGTACCATTAAAGCAACTTTATTGACACCTGAATTGTGCCCAGCAGTGAGCCAGGAGAAGGGGTTGAAACCTCTGCTTCAAGAGCCTTCTCTTTTGCTTTTTCAATGCTTTTGTGTATATACCCAGAGTAGCACTGTTGGTTCATATCTGGTGAAGCTGTTTAGGTCCATACAACCCAAAGGTTGACATTAAAAGGAAGTAAAAAAAAAAATCTCCAGTTTACTTAAGAACTTCAGATCCTTCTAGGCAAACTGTGGAGGGAAGACAACCCTTTTGAGTTTGTGTGAGTAGATAAGGAGTTGCCAGACAGTTGATAAAATAATCCATTTGTGTTTGGAGCCAGCAAGCAGTCAGAGGGAGGAAGCAGCCCAAGGAGACCTTTGGCCCAAGAGCAAACACAGCAGCAGAAACCCGAGTGACACTTGGATAGTGGCCCAGAGAAGTCCATTGAGATCTGCTGTTTCAAAACACCTGGCTAGCTGTGCTTTGGATCATGTAGGTGACCCTCCTGCTGCCTTGAGATAATAATCATGGGGTTTGAAGGTGTCAGGTTCCAGGTGTGAATGCTCACATTCATTCTACCTGCTGAGCTCTGGGGAAGGACACCGAGGAGGGGGGAGCATATCTTTCCAGCCAGGTGACAAGTGACAGTCCCAAAGTCCCAACACAGGCAGGCTGAGTTTCTGCCTCTGCGAATTCCGTTGTTTTCTGCCTCTCTCAAAGAAATCAGCCTTCACTGATACAGATTTAGGTGGCATGAAGTACATGTCTGTGCGTGTGTGTTCTTTGGGAACGGAGATCACTGTGGTATTAGCATCATCGTTTTGCTATGATTTGTAAATTTGCTGTTTATAAATAGGCAAACATGGTGAACATTGGTAAATGGAACTCTTTCTGGTATTTTTTCAAAGCTACTGGGAGAGCATGGAGTACTTACAACTTCCACACCCATCAAAAAACAGGTCAACCAAATAACTTTACTGTATTCTTGGTGTTTGTGGGGTATATAAGTCACCAAGTATTAGGGGGTTAAAAGAGAAGACTCTGGACAATAAAACACCACCAACTTCAAAGCACGTTCCCAAGAGTAAAAACATTGTGTGTCTGGTTTTATGACCGTGAGAGATCAGTTCTTGGCCACCATGCACTCCTATCTAGGGGAAAGGGAGGCAGGTACCATTAAAGCAACTTTATTGACACCTGAATTGTGCCCAGCAGTGAGCCAGGAGAAGGGGTTGAAACCTCTGCTTCAAGAGCCTTCAGTCTCCCTGTAGGACTAGACTCATAAGCAGGTTTTCATCATCTAAATGTATAGACAGCAGAGATCCATGCTAAGGGCTTGCCATCTTCAGCTGCCTCAGAAGACCCAAAGTAGGTCTCTCTGAACTGTTGGCAGCCACTGACGTTCAAAGACTAACCACATCTTTGCTGGTTGACCAATAGTTATAGAAGTGGTAGCTCCTGCTCCACAGTATTGAGGGCACATTCTTTGGCCTGTTTGCTCCTTTCTTCAGCTCCAGTGCCTCCATTCCGACCAGCGGAAAGTCCAGCAGCTCCTCAAAGCTCTCCCTTACAGACTCAGAGAGGGAGCAGTGCTTGGTGTTGGTGCACCCAAGTTGGCGGAGGACGTGGGTCCTTATCCGCAAGGACTTCTCACTTCATAGGCCAGCAGATGCCCCTGGTCCACAGAGGTGCTGTGGGAATGCACTGATAAGACCCACCACGGGCTTCTGCTCTTCTTGGAGAGAGGAGAATATCCATCCCTCCGTGCTGAGATTAGCTGAGCACACCTGCTCCTCACACCTACGTCCTTCAGGTCACAGGCAGAGCTGCTTCCTCTGCACCAGTCAGCGCTGGAAGGCCAGGCAGGGCACGTTCTATCATCTACCACTACTTCCTTTCCATCCATGGGGACCCATCTGAGAGGTCAGGCAACTTCTCTCTTCAAGCCCTCAGAACACAGGGGTGCCTTGAATGCTCTTTCCCTAGACTGTAGCAGGGAGGCCAGGCCTCTTTGACGTCAGTGGCTCCAAAGTGGTTGATCTTCTAAGAGACTCTGCCCAAGGAATGATGAGATTATAAGGTCTGTGATTCAAGAGCATTTTCCCCCAGCACTTGTCTTGCTAGAGAAAAGGCAACATATCTAATCCTTAGCAGGGTATCCCAATTTCTGCTACTCCAAACAATGCCACAGTGAAAAGCCATGTATGGTATACAGTCCTTGTGTGCATCTGTGTGACTATTTCTCTAGAGAATATATAGACATGGAATCGCAAAGTTGAAAAATGCACATTTAATATATTAATAGCAGATGGGACACATCCCTGGTGGTCTAGTGATTAAGACTCTGCCTTCCAGCGCACAGGACGCAGGTTCAATCCCCAGTCAGGGAACTAAGGTCACACATGCCTGCGAGCTCAAGCCGCAGAGCAACTAAGACCGAGCACCCCAACCAGAGAGAAGCCAGAGGGCTACAACTAGGACCCAATGCAGCCAAATAGAGAAATATTTTTAAAATAAATAACTTAAAATATTTTTTAAAATAAATAAAATGTTAACACATATTGCCAAATTGTCCTCCAAAAATGCTGTTCCAGTATATACGACCACCTTACTCTTTGAGAGATCCCTTTAAGTCTCTCACCAACATGTGTTATTGTATTTCATTTGTGCCAATCTAATGGATAAAAAATGGCGTCTTAAGGTACATATGACCCAGATGACTAGTAATGTACAGGATCTTTTCTTATATTCTTTGGCTGTTTGTATTTACTCTTCTTTATGATAGTCAAACAAAAAGAGAAAAAAAAGATGAGTCTTTCTCAGTTGTGTATTTCTTTTTTTTTTAGTTGCATATTTCTTACAAGCCCAAAAACAGGTCTGAGGGAGTCCCAAGGGACACTGGGACTCTCCGCTCAGCTGTACTCTCCTCTAGCAGCTGTCTTTTGGGAGACTTGAGTGGACAGGACCTTGATTTATAATTTGAATTTCAGGCCATGCTCATCTGGATTTCAGATCTTATCTTTTGCTAGGACCTGCTGAAAAGCCATCCTTGAAGTGCCTCCAGGAAAAGTTTGTGGATGCTGGGGACTCTGACAGTGTCCCCATGTGCCCCGGGGGGGGGGGGGGGCCCTGCAGGCCCTGGAAGTGGCTTCAGCTAGGAATAGGCGGGGCAAAGGGAAGGGGGACGGTCTGGGGTCTTGGGCGGGGGGGGCGGGGCCTTCCCCCCCTTTTCAGCTCTGTTCCAGGGATTTCCCAGTGGACCTGGCACTGGAGGCCAGAAAATATGGTATACAATCCTTGTGTGCATCTGTGTGACTATTTCTCTAGAGAATATATAGACATGGAATTGCAAAGTTGAAAAATGCACATTTAAGATATTAATAGCAGATGGGACACATCCCTGGTGGTCTAGTGATTAAGACTCTGCCTTCCAGCGCACAGGACGCAGGTTCAATCCCCAGTCAGGGAACTAAGGTCACACATGCCTGCGAGCTCAAGCTGCAGAGCAACTAAGACCGAGCACCCCAACAAGAGAGAAGCCAGAGGGCTACAACTAGGACCCAATGCAGCCAAATAGAGAAATATTTTTTAAATAAATAACTTAAAATATTTTTTAAAATAAATAAAATGTTAACACATATTGCCAAATTGTCCTCCAAAAATGCTTTTCCAGTATATACGACCACCTTACTCTTTGAGAGATCCCTTTAAGTCTCTCACCAACATGTGTTATTGTATTTCATTTGTGCCAATCTAATGGGTAAAAAATGGCATCTTAAGGTACATATGACCCAAATGACTAGTAATGTACAGGATCTTTTCTTATATTCTTTGGCTATTTGTATTTACTCTACTTTATGATAGTCAAACAAAAAGAGAAAAAAAGATGAGTCTTTCTCAGTTGTGTATTTCTTTTTTTTTAGTTGCATATTTCTTACAAGCCCAAAAACAGGTCTGAGGGAGTCCCAAGGGACACTGGGACTCTCCGCTCAGCTGTACTCTCCTCTAGCAGCTGTCTTTTGGGAGACTTGAGTGGACAGGACCTTGATTTATAATTTGAATTTTAGGCCACGCTCATCTGGATTTCAGATCTTGTCTTTTGCTAGGACCTGCTGAAAAGCCATCCTTGAAGTGCCTCCAGGAAAAGTTTGTGGATGCTGGGGACTCTGACAGTGTCCCCATGTTCCCCGGGGGGGTCCTGCAGTCCCTGGAAGTGGCTTCAGCTAGGAATAGGTGAGGCAAAGGGAAGTGGGACAGTCTGGTGTCTTGGGCAGGTGGGTCTGTGCCTTCTCCCTCATTTCAGCTCTGTTCCAGGGATTTCCCCAGTGGACCTGGCACTGGAGGCCAGAAAATGAAAACCCTTTGATCTGTTTATTTATTTTAAAGAGAAGGATTAGAGCCGGTTTCACCTCCTCTGTCAGGTCTGCTGCTTCCTGCTGTTTGGCCAAGGTGTGTCACGACCCACAACAAATGCCATGCCCTCGCCCTTGGTATTGGGAAGGACCTGGGCCTCCTAAAGGCTGAGGCCCCCAGAGCATTGTGGCATCTGCTTTCCTGTGAGAATTCATTTGCATCGCAGTTAACTGCATAAACCTCAGAAACCCAGGCTGCCTAACCTACCCGGCTCTCCTCTAGCTGCAGGCCACCACGGGGTTTCTGATTTGATGTTGGTTTAGTCATGCGTGCAGGCAGAGGCAGCGCTGGTTGCCGGTGAGGTTTAGCTCCCCTTGCTCAATTTCACATTTAATACATCTAAAAGGTCTCAGCCCCCTTCAACTGACTGGGAGCCTGTGGCCCCTCCCCCTGGTAACAGGAGGAGAGCCCTGCTGGGGTCAGAAAGGGGCCTTTCCTTGTTCTGAGGCTCCTGTGACCTGATGGAGAAGCTAGCGGGGGAGAGCAGAATTTACCATTGCTTGCAGGCATCTGGGGCCACCTCCTTTAAATAAGAGGGCCATTTATCTTCAAGCCGAATGTTTCTAAACCCTAAACCTAGGCAGGCTTTCATCAAGGGTCTGTGGGTTAGGAATAGATGATTATGAATCATCTTCCCTTCTCTAACAGGATCATCAGATTTCATGGAACATTTACCAAGGGCTAATATGTGAAAGCATGAGAAGGCGTCATTAAGCTCCGGTGGGCACACCATGGTGGAAGAGGAGGCGGGATCCTTCAGAAGAGGGTTGCCAAGTTGGACCTCCTTGTCGACGGGGGAAATGCACTTAAATGTGAATGTGTGTGTGTGTATGTGTGTTCCTGGTCCATTTGTGCTTAGGGGCTGCTTGCTGAAAAGAATATGAAAAGGCAGGAGGGATAATCTTTCTCTTTTTTTTTAATTTATTTTTTTGGCCACTTTTTGGCCTTTCATTTTTATTTTAGATTCATCCATCCTTTCTCTCTGGCCCGTGTGGGCCTCCCATCGCAGTGGCCTCTGTTGTCGCAGAGCACCAGCTCTGGGCGCATGCGCTCCAGAGCTCCGGCTCGGTGATTGGACACATCTGTCCAGCTGCTCCACGGCACGTGGGATCTTCCCAGGCCAGGGATCGAACCGGTGCCCCTTGCACTGCAAGGCGGTGTCCTTACCCACTGGACCACCAGGGAAGTCCCAGGGATAATCTTTCTGTTTGCAGTTTAAAATGAGCCATCACACTGAAGTTTAAACTGAGTAATAGACATGGACTGGAGATTTTCTCTTTTTCAAAAAAATTAATTAATTTATTTTTGGCTGTTCTGCGTTCTGACTGCTGCTGCAGGCTCTTCTCTAGCTGCAGGGAGTGGGGGCTACTCTCCAGTTGAGATGAGCAGTCTTCTTGTTGCAGTGACTTCTCTTGTTATGAAACTTGGGCTCTGGGGCACACGGGCTTCAGTAGTTGCGGCTCTGAGGCTCTAGAGCACAGGCTCAGTAGTTGTGGCTCATGGATTTAGTTGCTCCGCAGCATGTGGGATCTTCCCGGATCAGGGATCAAACCCGTGTTTCCTGCATCGGGAAGCGAACTCTTTACCACTGAGCTATCAGGGAAGTCCCGAGATTTTCTCTTTAATGTGAGTTGGGAGGACCTAGCATAGCTGAATCTATTATAAGAGGTCCTTTTGGATCACTTGTTCCCATTGTAATACTTAGAACATGCCTTAAAATTTATAACCTATTTCTGTAGAAGTGTGTGTAGTGTGTGTGCCTTTGTGGGGGAGGTGGCTTTATGAATTGCTGAATTTAAGAAAAATTTTTCTTGGTCCAAGGTGGTGGTGTGTTTTTTTTTTGGTGACACCATGCAGCCTGTGGTGTCTTTGTTTTCTGGCCAAGGAGTGAGCCTGTGCCCCCTGCAGTGGAAGCACAGAATCTTAACCATTGGACTACCAAGGAAGTTCCATTGGTACAAGATTTTGATTGAGTATTTACTTTGGGCATTCCAGGGTTTATGATTTTAACATAACATTGTTGTTCAATCTCTCAGTCCTGTCCAACTCTTTGTGACCCCATGAACTGCAGCATGCCAGACTTACTTGTTCTTCACTATCTCCCAGAGTTTGCTCAAACTCATGTCCATTGAATCAGTGATGCTCTCCAACCATCTCGACCTCTGTCATCCTCTTCTCCTCCTGCCCTCAACCTTTCCCAGCATCAGGATCTTTTTCAGTGAGTTGGC
The DNA here is from genome assembly GCA_022376925.1 of Tragulus kanchil. Lineage (NCBI taxonomy): Eukaryota > Metazoa > Chordata > Mammalia > Artiodactyla > Tragulidae > Tragulus > Tragulus kanchil. The sequence goes on from JAIOJX010000027.1 coordinate 64,742,976, forward strand.
TCTTCGTATCATGTGGCCAAAGTATTGGAGCTTCAACTTCAGCGTTAGTCCTTGCAATGAATATTCAGGGCTGATTTCCTTTAGAATTGACTGGTTTGATCTCCTTGCTGTCCAAGGGACTCTCAAGAGTCTTCTCCAGACAGCAGTTCTGAAGCATCAGTTCTTTGGTGCTCAGCCTTCTTTATGGTCCAACTCTCACATGCATACATGGGAAAACCATGGGAAAACCACAGCTTTGACTAGACGGACCTTACTCATTTTTTTCCCCCTTTGAACACATTTAAACACTTCAAATCTCAGTTTCCATTTTGCTCAAAGAAGGTACTCCCCCTTGGTTCCCTGGAGAAAATTCTGTTTGTGAGGAGAGCTTGTATACTGTACTCAAATTTTCAGCTTCCATTGCCCTTAAAATCTTTCAAGGACCTATAGCAATGTAGAAGTTCCTGCCTCACTCAAGTGTGACAGCCCTGATTTGAAGGCAAGGGGATTATATTTTTCTAGATGGGGTCTTCTTTTTTATATTCCAACTGCTGTTGAATAGTCAAGTAGTAAGGGGGCCCACTAAAGAAGAATTGTGTTGCTTTGACATTTAAAAATGTTAAAAAAAAAAAAAAAGTTCTCAGTGACAATGAGACAACTACAGAAAACAAAGGGTGTGGTTTGGCTTTGGTGGCCTCAGTATAAGTCATCGTGTCTCTGCTTTGGGCTTGCGGTAATCTTTTCAGTGGGGCTGTTTCACTTTTTGCTTTGTTTCGTCTCTCGAGAGAGAGGTGTAGAGCATGTGTGTGTGTGCGTGCAAACTTCAACCAACGTACTGTTAATAGCTGCAAGACCTTTGCTTGGGTGGATGTGATGGGGCAGGCACTGCCCTGGGGGGTCTTCCATCTGTTCATCTCATTCGGTCCTCTCCACCCTGCCGTGGAGACAGCTACCATGACGATCATATTACAATGGAAGTGATGGAGGCTCAGAGACCGTGAATTGCTTCAGGACACCAGTCTTGAACCCAGGTCTGTTCTTGTCTTCAGAGCCCACATCCTGACCTTCACCATTAAGCTCTGCATCCGGAATAGCAGCAGCCCAGGAGCCAGCCTCATGAGGCTGTTGCTGATGTGAGCCACTCTGGGCGGTGCGGTGGCTTGCAGGGGCTGCAGCTCCTGATCGCGTGCCCTGGGGAATTAGCAGATGTCCCCACCCTCAGGCACCTGGGCGGGGAGGAGGGGCTCTCTCAGACTCAGAGCGTCTGAGAAGAGCTGTTACTGTGTAGGCAGTTCTGCTTATGTGAAAGTGAGTCTCCGTTTTGGCTGGGAAACAGGAACCTTTGGACAAGATGGGCACAACCAATGTCTGGCCCGAGCCGTGGCATTCTCCTCCAGGCTATCAGTTCTGCCTTATCAGCAGCCATGCCCAGCCGATAGGATGTCCTCCTGGGATGTGTGTTTCAGCCCCATTGTCTGGGTGTGAGGGTGAATTCACCTGGACGTTGCCTCATTTCATCTGCTCTGGGTGCTGGCATTGCTGCCTTAGAGGGGCTTTCATGGATTTTTTTCTTGTGTGAGGGCTTCTAAACTCAGAAATGCTTATGAGGGACGTCTCTAGTGGCCCAGGGGCTAAGATTCTGAGTTTCCTATCAGGGAACTAGATCCCACAGGCCACACCTAAAGGCGCTGCATGCGGCGACAAAGCCTGAAGGTTCCTCATGCTGCCACTGAGGCCCAGTGCAGCCAATTAATTAATTTTAAAACAGAAATGCTTATGAAGGCTCTGGCCCCTTGAGGGCATTTGTTGGCAGCAGAAAACGGTCTCTCCCCAGTCCCTCTCGCAGAGCTTCCCAGCCCCAGTGCCTACAACGTGCCTTAGGTGTAGAAACATTGACAGCTTAGGTCACGTGCAGCGTGGGGGTCTAGACCATTGCTTCATACCAGTCTTTGAACCCAGTGATGGGGCAGGCACTGCCCTGGGGTCTTCCATCTGTTCATCTCATTCGGTCCTCTCCACCCTGCCGTGGAGACAGCTACCATGACGATCATATTACAATGGAAGTGATGGAGGCTCAGAGACCGTGAATTGCTTCAGGACACCAGTCTTGAACCCAGGTCTGTTCTTGTCTTCAGAGCCCACATCCTGACCTTCACCATTAAGCTCTGCATCCGGAATAGCAGCAGCCCAGGAGCCAGCCTCATGAGGCTGTTGCTGATGTGAGCCACTCTGGGCGGTGCGGTGGCTTGCAGGGGCTGCAGCTCCTGATCGCGTGCCCTGGGGAATTAGCAGATGTCCCCACCCTCAGGCACCTGGGCGGGGAGGAGGGGCTCTCTCAGACTCAGAGCGTCTGAGAAGAGCTGTTACTGTGTAGGCAGTTCTGCTTATGTGAAAGTGAGTCTCCGTTTTGGCTGGGAAACAGGAACCTTTGGACAAGATGGGCACAACCAATGTCTGGCCCGAGCCGTGGCATTCTCCTCCAGGCTATCAGTTCTGCCTTATCAGCAGCCATGCCCAGCCGATAGGATGTCCTCCTGGGATGTGTGTTTCAGCCCCATTGTCTGGGTGTGAGGGTGAATTCACCTGGACGTTGCCTCATTTCATCTGCTCTGGGTGCTGGCATTGCTGCCTTAGAGGGGCTTTCATGGATTTTTTTCTTGTGTGAGGGCTTCTAAACTCAGAAATGCTTATGAGGGACGTCTCTAGTGGCCCAGGGGCTAAGATTCTGAGTTTCCTATCAGGGAACTAGATCCCACAGGCCACACCTAAAGGCGCTGCATGCGGCGACAAAGCCTGAAGGTTCCTCATGCTGCCACTGAGGCCCAGTGCAGCCAATTAATTAATTTTAAAAACAGAAATGCTTATGAAGGCTCTGGCCCCTTGAGGGCATTTGTTGGCAGCAGAAAACGGTCTCTCCCCAGTCCCTCTCGCAGAGCTTCCCAGCCCCAGTGCCTACAACGTGCCTTAGGTGTAGAAACATTGACAGCTTAGGTCACGTCATGGGGCAGGGAAACCCCCACCCCGACAGCTGATAGCTTTGTCTGCATCCCCAGCATGCTCTGCAAACATTGGCTTTTCCTGCCGATGCCACCGTGTGAAAACGGCACTACTCTGTCCCGCCCTCTTGAGCTGGGAGACGCCTCCATTCACTCTGTCTCTGCCACGAGGTGGGGTTTGAATAGTGTATGCACGCTACCGTTCTCCCTGCTCTGCCCTCCCCTCTTCCTCCTCAGTTTCCTTTGCTGGAGGACTGAAGTCACTCTGACAGCCCCTCCAAGGCAGATGGGTAATCTTGGGCAGCCTCAGGACTCCCTTCTTGTCTCCAAGCTGACGCCCAGCCCTGAGGAAGGAAGAGGCCTGAGGTCCGCCCCCCCCCCCCCCCGCCGCCCCCCAGCAGCTCTCTGCTTCCTACCAAGGAAGCAGATGAGACTGTATCTCTGGTGTCCCCCGCAAGGCGCTGACAAGCATGTAATGTTCCTCTCTCCCTCGAAGAAGCAGAGACCTCTCATTTGCCCTGTGAACAAGCTTGGACAGTGACCTGGTCTCTCCACATGGGAGCTCAGCTTTGTCTTTTGGGCCAAGGAGACCCTGAGCAGAGTGAGGTCATAGCTTATCTAGGTAGCGCCCTTGGCCTGCTGGATATAACAGAACAGCGGAGAGAAGGAAGGCTGGATCCTTGCTGGCAGAGGATCGGTGGCCAGGAAGCTCCTGCGCACAGTTTGAAGATCTGCTTTATGACGAGGTTTGAGGATACCTCTGAAAAACAAATGTCATGTGTCAACGCATATATAGAGAATCTATGAAAATGGTTCTGGGAAACCTATGTGCAGGGCAGGAATAGACACAGACATAGAGAACGGATTTGTAGACACAGCGGAGGAAAAGCAGGGTGGGGTGAATTGAAAGAGAAGCATTGACATATATACACTTTGTTGTTTGGATGCTAAGTCATGTCTGACTCTTCTGTGACCCCATGGACTGGAGCCCATAAGGTTCCTCTGTCCATGGGATTCTCCAGGCAAGAATACTGGAATGGGTTGCCATTCCCTTCTCCAGGGAATCTGAGACCCAGGGATCAAACCCTGGGTCAAGACCTCTTGGATCCTGCAGGTGGATTCTTTACCACTGAGCCGCTAGGAAAGCCCCACATATACACTGTGCATTCTGAGTCATTTCAGTCATATCCAACGCTTTGCTCCCCTATGGACTGTAACCTGCTAGGACCCTCTGTCCATGGGATTCTTCAGGCAAGAGTTCTGGAGTGGGTTGACGTTTCCTACTCGAGGGGATCTTCCAGGCCTAGGAATCAAACCCGTGTCTCTTGTCTCCTGCATTGCCAACCCGGTTCTTTACCACTAGCACCAACTAGGAAGCCCCAAACTGTGTCAAATAGCTAGTGGAACCTGCTGTGTAGCACAAGGGAGCTCAGCTCAGTGCTCTGTGGTGACCTAGAGGGGTCGGATGGGAGGTGGCAGGGAGATTCAAGAGGGAGGGGATATATGTGTGCATATTATTGATTCACGTTGTACAGCAGAGAGTAACAGCAATCATATACCAATTAAAGGGAAAAGACCCCTTTGTACACATTCCAGCAGGGGCTGCAAAATGCTAACTGGTTGGTACATTCCCAAATCACATTTTACTCTCTTATTGTCTAAATTTAAAAAAATTGTGACTGTACTGATTTCACAACAGGAAAAACAAGCTGTATAAACTTACTGTTTTTTTTTTTAAAAACAACCCAACTGCCTATATGCTTCACACCTTCCTTGAGGTCTCTGATGACGTGAGAAATACAGATGAGCAAGTGACAGGGTGCTAAAGGCAGCGTGGCTTCTGAGCGACAGTTTGGGTGTTCTCCACTTCAGCCCAGTTCCTGTTTCCCCATTCATCCCTGCTGCTGCGGCCTCAGAGCCCAAGAGAACTTGTGTTCCAAAACAAAATATCTGTGACCCTGACCACTTGCAACAGAAACTTCCACACCTTCACCACCTCCCTGGGAAGAACACGGGTCCACGGGGGAGAGTGTCTCCTCCTTGGGACCAGGCACCTTGGCGGGTACCATCAGGCAAGCCAGGTGGAAGGTCGCCTGCTGTCAGCGACTCGGGCCATGTTCTCCCAGACGAGACAGAACCTCTTCCTTTTCTCGGTCCTGAAAGCCACATTAGAAGTCAGCAGAAGCACTGCCCACGTGTCCTGCTGTTGGGTTTCGTGGTCTTGGAGGAAGTCAGAGTGCCCGTGGGCCTGGAAGGAAACGTGGCCTGCTGGTGTATACAGCGCCATGTGTGGCCTTGGGAACCCGGGGCCCCATCTGGACTTCTCTGTGGCTGCTTCCTCATCTGTGGTTAGTTTCTGTGGGATGCAAATAGAATCTCTTTTTACAAAAACAGCCCTCTTACCTCCAGAAAATAACCAGCTCAAACTCTTTGTGACCCCACGAACTGTAGAACCGCCAAGCTCGTCTGTCAATGGAATTTTCCGGGCAAGAATACTGGAGCGGGCTGCCATGTCCTCTGTCCAGGGGATCTTCCCGACCCAGGGATTGAACATGAGTCTCTTGTGGGTTCTTTAGCACTGGCACCACCCGGGAAGCCGCAGCCTCCCTAAGGGCGCTCAGAGAACTAACCTTCTGTGTGCAGGTCCTAGCCGACCAGCCCCAGAGCCTCCTGTCTCAGCAGCTTTGCTCCCGCAGTGCATTTGCCCCAAGAACCAGGGATCTGAGAGGCAGAGAGGGTCTGGAGCCAGGGCCAGCTGGTGTAAGAGGTGGCCCCAGGTCCTTCCTGGCCTGTGCGGAGTGGTTGCTGCTGTCTTCTGCTCGGGGCAGCCTGGCATGGAGCCCATGAGCAGGGGCCTCCGGAAAGAGACTGCTCTCTGGGGAAACTGAAAACCCAGTCAAGACCTCATTTGGGCCTGCACTGTCTCCCCCAGGTGGTCCCAGTCTCCCTGGGATGCTGGCTTCAGGGAACAGGGTGCCACCACCCAAGGCTCTGGGGTCCAGAAAGGGGACTCTTGCCAGAATCTCCCGTCCATCTGCTGGTGACCTGTGGTCACCCCATCTAACAAGCATATGGCTTCCTGGAGGAAAGAAACTTGCATAATCTGATAGAAATAGGAACCTGGAAAAGAACTCAGTGGGGAAGAACACGGGTCCACGGGAGTGTCCCCCACATTGGCGGGTACCATCAGGCAAGCCAGGTGGAAGGTCGCCTGCTGTCAGCGACTCGGGCCATGTTCTCCCAGACGAGACAGAACCTCTTCCTTTTCTCGGTCCTGAAAGCCACATTAGAAGTCAGCAGAAGCACTGCCCACGTGTCCTGCTGTTGGGTTTCGTGGTCTTGGAGGAAGTCAGAGTGCCCGTGGGCCTGGAAGGAAACGTGGCCTGCTGGTGTATACAGCGCCATGTGTGGCCTTGGGAACCCGGGGCCCCATCTGGACTTCTCTGTGGCTGCTTCCTCATCTGTGGTTAGTTTCTGTGGGATGCAAATAGAATCTCTTTTTACAAAAACAGCCCTCTTACCTCCAGAAAATAACCAGCTCAAACTCTTTGTGACCCCACGAACTGTAGAACCGCCAAGCTCGTCTGTCAATGGAATTTTCCGGGCAAGAATACTGGAGCGGGCTGCCATGTCCTCTGTCCAGGGGATCTTCCCGACCCAGGGATTGAACATGAGTCTCTTGTGGGTTCTTTAGCACTGGCACCACCCGGGAAGCCGCAGCCTCCCTAAGGGCGCTCAGAGAACTAACCTTCTGTGTGCAGGTCCTAGCCGACCAGCCCCAGAGCCTCCTGTCTCAGCAGCTTTGCTCCCGCAGTGCATTTGCCCCAAGAACCAGGGATCTGAGAGGCAGAGAGGGTCTGGAGCCAGGGCCAGCTGGTGTAAGAGGTGGCCCCAGGTCCTTCCTGGCCTGTGCGGAGTGGTTGCTGCTGTCTTCTGCTCGGGGCAGCCTGGCATGGAGCCCATGAGCAGGGGCCTCCGGAAAGAGACTGCTCTCTGGGGAAACTGAAAACCCAGTCAAGACCTCATTTGGGCCTGCACTGTCTCCCCCAGGTGGTCCCAGTCTCCCTGGGATGCTGGCTTCAGGGAACAGGGTGCCACCACCCAAGGCTCTGGGGTCCAGAAAGGGGACTCTTGCCAGAATCTCCCGTCCATCTGCTGGTGACCTGTGGTCACCCCATCTAACAAGCATATGGCTTCCTGGAGGAAAGAAACTTGCATAATCTGATAGAAATAGGAACCTGGAAAAGAACTCAGTGGGGCATGGAAGAGATTGGGCAATGAGCTGCCTAGCAGACTCTGGGCCGTGGGAGCAGGGGGTGGGGGAGGAACCACATTTTATCCAAGTCATGGCTAAGATCTAAGGACGTCTCCAGAGAGAGCTTGAGACTTGGGTGGGGTCAGGAGGCAGAGGGACAGTGTCTTCCTGTCTGCCACCCTTCAGACTGGACACTGAGCATGGGGCCCACCCTGGAAGGGATGCGCAGGGGTAGAGGGTTGAAGTCACTCAGCAGGAAACGGAGGCTGCTGCAGCTTCCAGCCCTTACCCTCTCCACCCAGAGCTTAAGATCAGGCTGTTTCCCTGTGGCTCTGGAATATGAAAGATTCTCTCAAAGTTCCTCTTAATAACGCTTAGCTGAGGGACTTCCATGGTGGTCCAGGGGCTACGACTCCACACTCCCTACACAGGAGGACCGGGTTCTATCCCTGGTCAGAGAACTGGGTCCAGCCGTGCTGCAACCAAGACCCAGCACAGCCAAATAAATACATAGTTTAGAAAGTAATAATTCTTAGCTGAGCCTGGGCCAGGAAAGGCTGGCAGCTGCCTCTGTAGGAGTGATCCCTCATAGACTAGCCGACCCTTGCAGCACTGAAGGGGCTTCCCAGGTGGTGCTAGTAGTAAAGAAGCCACCTGCCAGTACAGGAGACCTAGGAGACATGGTTTGATCCTTGGGTTGGGAAGATCCCATGGACAAGAGGACATGGCAACCCACTACAGTATTCTTGCCTAGGAAGTCCGTGAACAGAGGAGCCTGGTGGGCTACAGTCCATGGGGTCACAAAGGGTCAGACACAACTGAAGCAACTTAGCATACACGGAACCCTGAAAAGTGCTTCTGCCTAGGAGCCCCTGCGGGGGAACTGAAATTCCTCAGAGCCTTTGCCTTTTGAGGTTCTGTGGGAAGATTTCTCAGAAGTAGAGTCCTTCCTTAGCAGAGCGAACCTTTTCTCCATCACCAGGCGTGTTTTCTTCCCCCAGGCCTCTACCGCTGTTCAGAGAACAAAGACATTTCAAGCTAGTTATGAGTGTCCTTGTCTTCCTTTTTTAGGGCCAGGGCAGCAGAGGCATGAAAATTTGGATAAAACAGGATATAGAGCTGATACCCCAGTTTTCTCCTGCATTCTCCTGAGAGGTTCACTAAGGGAAGAAAGTGAAAGTCACTCAGTCACGTATGACTCTTTGTGACCCCCATGGACGAGCCATGGAAATCTCCAGGCAGGAATACTGGAATGGGTAGCCATTCCCTTCTCCAGGAGGGTCTTTTTAACCCAGGGATCGAACCCAGGTCTCCTGCATTGCAGGCAGATTCTTTACTGTCTGAGCCACCATGGAAGCCCAAGAATGCTGGAGTGGGTAGCTTATCCTTTCTCAAGGGGATCTTCCCAGTCCAGGAATCGAATCCAGGTCTCCTGCATTGCAGGCGGATTCTGTACCAGTTGAGCCGCCAGGGAAGCCCTCTCAGGGATAATTGTCCTTCAGATGCTCCTTACAATATTTGACTGAACCTGAGCCAGACAAGGCTGGGGGCTGCTTTTGTGAGAGACATACCCTAGAGACAACAGAACTCCTGCGTGCATGCATGCTAAGTTGTTTCAGTTGTGTTCAACTCTCTGTGACCCTATAGACTGTACCCTGCCAGGCTCCACTGTCCATGGGGACTCTTTAGACAGGAATACTGGAGTGGGTTGCCATCCCCTCCTCCTAATGCACTAGAAAACACTCCTACCCACAGGAACACTCCAGGTACAGGCTTCAAGACCAAGGAGTAGTCGAAAGACCCCAGAGCTTGTCAGTTGAGGAGAAAGAGGATGGAAACACACCTTCGTGTTTTCTCTGTGTCTTTTTCTCTTGGGCCGTGCCAGGCAGCATGCAGGATCTTAGCTCCCCAACCAGGGATCGAACCCATGTCCCCTGCAGTGGAAGCGCAGACCTCCAGGGAAGTCCATTTGTGTCCTTTTTTGTCTGGAAGGTTCTGGAGGCTGGAAAGTCTAGAGGCAAGGTGCCAGCGTGATGGGAGTTCTTGATGAGAGCTGTCTTCCTGGCTCATTTTTTGGGTTCCCAACACTTTTCTCCATCACCAGGCGTGTTTTCTTCCCCCAGGCCTCTACCGCTGTTCAGAGAACAAAGACATTTCAAGCTAGTTATGAGTGTCCTTGTCTTCCTTTTTTAGGGCCAGGGCAGCAGAGGCATGAAAATTTGGATAAAACAGGATATAGAGCTGATACCCCAGTTTTCTCCTGCATTCTCCTGAGAGGTTCACTAAGGGAAGAAAGTGAAAGTCACTCAGTCACGTATGACTCTTTGTGACCCCCATGGACGAGCCATGGAAATCTCCAGGCAGGAATACTGGAATGGGTAGCCATTCCCTTCTCCAGGAGGGTCTTTTTAACCCAGGGATCGAACCCAGGTCTCCTGCATTGCAGGCAGATTCTTTACTGTCTGAGCCACCATGGAAGCCCAAGAATGCTGGAGTGGGTAGCTTATCCTTTCTCAAGGGGATCTTCCCAGTCCAGGAATCGAATCCAGGTCTCCTGCATTGCAGGCGGATTCTGTACCAGTTGAGCCGCCAGGGAAGCCCTCTCAGGGATAATTGTCCTTCAGATGCTCCTTACAATATTTGACTGAACCTGAGCCAGACAAGGCTGGGGGCTGCTTTTGTGAGAGACATACCCTAGAGACAACAGAACTCCTGCGTGCATGCATGCTAAGTTGTTTCAGTTGTGTTCAACTCTCTGTGACCCTATAGACTGTACCCTGCCAGGCTCCACTGTCCATGGGGACTCTTTAGACAGGAATACTGGAGTGGGTTGCCATCCCCTCCTCCTAATGCACTAGAAAACACTCCTACCCACAGGAACACTCCAGGTACAGGCTTCAAGACCAAGGAGTAGTCGAAAGACCCCAGAGCTTGTCAGTTGAGGAGAAAGAGGATGGAAACACACCTTCGTGTTTTCTCTGTGTCTTTTTCTCTTGGGCCGTGCCAGGCAGCATGCAGGATCTTAGCTCCCCAACCAGGGATCGAACCCATGTCCCCTGCAGTGGAAGCGCAGACCTCCAGGGAAGTCCATTTGTGTCCTTTTTTGTCTGGAAGGTTCTGGAGGCTGGAAAGTCTAGAGGCAAGGTGCCAGCGTGATGGGAGTTCTTGATGAGAGCTGTCTTCCTGGCTCATGGTTGGTGCCTTCTAGCTGTGGGTCCACATGCCTGGATATTTTTTTTAGGATAGTTCTTTTGTTTTCTTGGTCGCGCCACGTGGTACGTGGGATCTAGTTTTCCAACCCAGCGATTGAATATGCACCCCCTGCATTAGAAGCACAAAGTCTTAACCTCTAGACCAGTGGGGAAGTTCTTTTCATTGTTTATTTGTTTTTGGTTGTTCTGGGTCTTCATTGCTGCACGTGGGCTTTCTCTAGTTGCAGTGAGCAGGAGCTACTCTTCACGTAGCTATGGGGCACGAGCTCTAGGGCCCATGGGCTTCAGAAGTTGCAACTTGTGGGTTTAGTTGCTCCATGGCATGTGGGATCTTCCTGGACCAGGGATCAAACCCATGCCCCCTGCAAGTGGATTCTTCCCTGACCCATCAGGGAAGTCCCCCTCTCTTCTTCTTGTAAGGGTACCCGTCCCATCATGGGGACCCTAATCCTCCTGCCCTCATCCAAACCTAATTACCTCTCAAAGACCACACCTTCAAATACCTTCACATTGAGGACTGGGGCTTTCACCTAGGAAAGGGAAATTAGGGAGGAAACACAAATATTCAGTCCATAAAAGCTGCTGAGAGCTTGGGCTCTGGGTCCAGTCAGATCTGAGTGTGAAGTTGGTTCTACCATTTACTAGAGTCTCTGCTACAAAGTAGGGATAATGATTGTGTCTTCCACATCAAAATATCATGTTTCAAAGGTAAGAGTGACATTAAAAAAAAAAAAAGTAGAATGGTGGTAAGCAGGGGCTGGAGGACAGGAGAAACAGGGAGATGTTGGTCAAAGGGTAGGCGCTTTCAGTTATAAGATGAGTGAGTTCTGGGGACCTAACGTACAACACGGTTACTCTAGTCAACACTACTGAATACTTGACAGGTCCTCAGAGGGATGTCCCTGGTAGTTCTGTGGCTAGGGCACCACACTTCCAGTGCAGGAGCCCTGGGTTTATCCCTGTTCAGGGAACTGGATTCCACATGCCACAACTAAGGATCCCACACACTACAACTTAGACCCAAGGCAGCCAAATAAATAAATATTTTAAAAAGATGTTCTCAGAGAGTAGATCTTAAATGGTCTCACCACACGTGCACGAACAGTAACCGTGTTTGATCATAAACTAGCCTTACTGTGTTAACTGGCCTTGTTGTGGTCATTGTTTCACAATGCATACTTATACTGAATCATCACACTCTAGACCCTAAACTTATGCAATGTTATTTGTCAGTCATATCTCAATAAAGCCAGAAAGAAAAAAGTGACAGTCATGTGCTTAACCCAGTGCCCAGAAGTACATACTGGTGAAGCCAGGGACACGTTGCCTGAAGGGCTTTCAGGACTGGATGCCTGTACCTCCAAACTCATTGTAGCGGGGAGGTGGTCCTGAACCTTTGTGGCCATTGCAGGGGGAAGAAGGTGGCCCGGGCAGGCTTCTTTATAAGGACAGGCCTAGGGAAAGCTGCAGACTCTGCCATGTCCCTGATTCATGCTGAGGTCACATGTTAGATCAGTAATGTATCCCCTCAGTTCCCCTGAGGAACCCTTCACCCTGGGACTTCCCTGCTGGCCTAGTGGTTAAGACTCCACAAATCCTCAGTTCCAATGCAGGGGTCATGGGTTCAATTCCTCATTGGGGGACTAAGATCCTATATCCAGGTGCAACCAAAAAAAGAGAACCTTCTCCCCTCTTCTCCCCAGCTGGTCCCCATCTTGCCCTCTTTTTTTTTTTTTTGGTTCTGTTTTATTTTTTACAGAGTTTTGTTGCTTACTGCCACATATCAACCCAACTCACCCTCTTTTTGCTTCTGCGTAATTGCTTATGCATTCCTTCCCTCCCGAATGCCCTGCCTCCCCACCTCACCAGTTTTGCCAATGAAATATGAGCTCTCTTTCCAGGCCCAGATTTAAATGGCATTTCCTTCAAGGAGCGGTTAGTCATCAGCTCAGTTCCAAGGGGTTGCTCTCCCCTGACTCCATAGCATACCCTCCAGACTACTGTCTGGACAGACTAGCTGCTGCCTTTGCCTCTTGGTGTTTTCTGGGCACATCTTAAGTCCACTGTCATAAGCATTCTGGGCAAAAGAACCCAGTCTTATTTATACAGGGTTCAGGGAATATTCATTGAGGTCATGAATAACTTTTTTATCCCTCAGAACCCATGGAACTTCCTGAAATCTTGAGCGACTGAAGCATAGGAAAGAAGAAAGTTTTCCTCTCTCTTAATGACTATTTTATGGTTATCTCTCAAGGAATCATAAACTGGGGCAACCTTCATCCGTGCATGTCATAGTGAGGAAACCAAGGCCCAGAGAGAGAAAGAGAGTCCTTTAAGAGTAGGAATACTGCAGTGGGTTGCTATGCCCTCTGTCCAGGGGATCTTCCTGACCCAGGGATCGAACCCACATCTCCTGTGTCTCCTGCACTGTAGGAAGATTCTTCACCTCTGAACCACCAACTTGGAGAGGCATCAAAGGTATTATTGGGAACTGGTGAGTGAGAGCCTCATCTGACAGCGCCCCTGGAACTGGGGAGTTCAGTTTCCAGAGTCCATATTCTACCAGGAGGTGAGACAGGACAGGCGTGCCCCTGGAGAAAGCTTTTCCCAGAGGCATACTGCAGTTTGCCTCCCTCCTCTGCAAACAAAATTGATTGCAAATTGGGGACAGGCCCAAGAAAAGGACTCTGAGAATTGAGACCAACGTTCCCTGAGTGGGCTGGGCCGTTTCTCAGTTTCTATTCCATTTCCCTCTCAGTGTCTGATTGGGTGAAAAAGAGTGCAGCATCCAATGCTGGCTGCTGAGCAAGGGAGCCCTGGACACTGGGGAGTTTTTAGTTGGGATTTGGATGTGAGTAGTTAGAGAATTAATTGGGACAGCAATTCTCCTACCCCAACTCTAGGATCCTGCTGTTTTTCTGAGTCTTTCCAGAGAACGTGACCATTCTCAGTATGACACTCCAACCGGCTCCAACCGTTCTTTTTCCGTTGATTGGGTGGACTGAGGCTTCTGTACTCCCTCATTTTACGACGGAGCCTATTTGGCCATTCATTCATTCATGTATCGATTCATTCATCAAAACCACTATTTCAAGGTGCCAGAGGCACAGTGTGAACAAGAGAGATGAGGTTCCTGCTTTCTCAGAACTCAGTCTAACAGAAGAGACGGGTAATGGGTGATTTTTGATAGTGCTGAGGAATCAGAAAGGCAGGTCTCTCTGGTCTGGGAACGGTTAAGGAAAGCTTCCAAGCCGAAGTGAGATTTAAGTTAAGAGTAGAGGAAAGAAGGGACTTCCCTGGTGGTCCAGTGGTTAAGAGTTTGCCTTCTAATGCAGGGGATGCCGGCCCAATCCGTATTCAGGAGAGTGAGATTCCACACGCCTCGGGACAACTAAGCCCCTTGCGCCTCAACTAGATAAGCCCATGTGTTGTAGTGAAGAGCCCACACACCACAGTGAAGACCCAGGACAGCCAAAAATTTTAAAAACTTTAAAAAAGACTAGAGGGGAGAGGAGGAGTCAGCCGGGCAGAGTTGGGTGGGACATGTTGGCTAGAGATACCATCCTGTACAAAAGTTCTGAAAAAGCAAGAGAGAGCCAGGGGGCGGAGATGCCAGATGAAGCTGAGAGGGGAGCGGCCAGGCCACAGGGCATCGTGTGCCGCTAAAAGGAAGTGGTCTTTATTTCTGACAGTGATGAGAAGTGTTCTCTAGTTGCTGTGTGATGCTGGAAAACTTTTTCCTCCAACTGATCGTTCTAGCTATGACGTCAGCCTCACAAGCCTCCCACTTCTCAGACCAACAGACTCAGCCCAGATGTGACCACTGTGTGGCTTCCACTTACCACAGAGAAACAGTGTTTCATCGTTTTCTACTCTCTCTTCCTTAGAACACACGTCATGTGTGCTGGTTTCTCATGTCATCCGCTGGCACCAGACTATGAGACAATGCTGACCAGCCCGGGACAGGCTTGGAAAAGGAGAAATTAGGACTCACCAGGTTTCATGACAATTTTCAATACTTTGGCCACCGGATACAAAGCGCCAACTCATTGGAAAAGACCCTGATGCTGGGGAAGATTGAGGGCAGGAGGAGAAGGGGCCGACAGAGGAGGAGATGGTTGGGTGGCATCATCGACTCAATGGACATGAGTTTGAGCTACCTCTGGGAGATGGTGAAAGACAGGGAAGCCTGGCGTGCTGCCGTCCATGGGGTCACAAAGAGTTGGACACAACTGAGCGACTGAACAAGTGAACAACGGGTTTCATGATCAGTATCTGAAAGTGACTTATGCAAAACATGGTGTCATGGGACAGTTCAGCTATGGACGGCTGGACTACGTTGAGTCATCCATGGGGAGGAAAGGTAGGGTGGTCCCTTGAGGGAAGGAGAGGCCAGTCCTCTGTACTTTCTTCTCAGACTCCATCTGCTGGTTCCCAGCGGCCTGAGTCAGGCTGCCAGCCTGTCTGCCTTTCCAGTTCAAGGATCATGGTGACCTCATGCACACTGAGGGCAGGGGCGTGCCTGGCTTTTGAGATGGGACAGCCAGGGACTCTGGTATCCCTGGGGAAGGTGGTCTGGCCAGATCACTCCTCTTTCCACCTCTAAGGTTATAAAGGTAAAAACTTTAAAAAGACTAGAGGGAGAGGAGGAGTCAGCCGGGCAGAGTTGGGTGGGACATGTTGGCTAGAGATACCATCCTGTACAAAAGTTCTGAAAAAGCAAGAGAGAGCCAGGGGGCGGAGATGCCAGATGAAGCTGAGAGGGGAGCGGCCAGGCCACAGGGCATCGTGTGCCGCTAAAAGGAAGTGGTCTTTATTTCTGACAGTGATGAGAAGTGTTCTCTAGTTGCTGTGTGATGCTGGAAAACTTTTTCCTCCAACTGATCGTTCTAGCTATGACGTCAGCCTCACAAGCCTCCCACTTCTCAGACCAACAGACTCAGCCCAGATGTGACCACTGTGTGGCTTCCACTTACCACAGAGAAACAGTGTTTCATCGTTTTCTACTCTCTCTTCCTTAGAACACACGTCATGTGTGCTGGTTTCTCATGTCATCCGCTGGCACCAGACTATGAGACAATGCTGACCAGCCCGGGACAGGCTTGGAAAAGGAGAAATTAGGACTCACCAGGTTTCATGACAATTTTCAATACTTTGGCCACCGGATACAAAGCGCCAACTCATTGGAAAAGACCCTGATGCTGGGGAAGATTGAGGGCAGGAGGAGAAGGGGCCGACAGAGGAGGAGATGGTTGGGTGGCATCATCGACTCAATGGACATGAGTTTGAGCTACCTCTGGGAGATGGTGAAAGACAGGGAAGCCTGGCGTGCTGCCGTCCATGGGGTCACAAAGAGTTGGACACAACTGAGCGACTGAACAAGTGAACAACGGGTTTCATGATCAGTATCTGAAAGTGACTTATGCAAAACATGGTGTCATGGGACAGTTCAGCTATGGACGGCTGGACTACGTTGAGTCATCCATGGGGAAGAAAGGTAGGGTGGTCCCTTGAGGGAAGGAGAGGCCAGTCCTCTGTACTTTCTTCTCAGACTCCATCTGCTGGTTCCCAGCGGCCTGAGTCAGGCTGCCAGCCTGTCTGCCTTTCCAGTTCAAGGATCATGGTGACCTCATGCACACTGAGGGCAGGGGCGTGCCTGGCTTTTGAGATGGGACAGCCAGGGACTCTGGTATCCCTGGGGAAGGTGGTCTCGGCCAGATCACTCCCTCTTTCCACCTCTAAGGTTATAAAGGTAAAATGTAAGGAGAACGCCAAAGGCAGAAAAATGGAAAAAGAAGAACAGAGTGGATATGAGCTTGCTAAGGAGCCAGCCTGTGTTTCTGTGAACCAAATAGTTCTTAACACTGCTGCCACTTGGGGACAGACATTCTTTGAGATGGTTCTGCATATTGCAGGAGACTTTAACATCTCTGGCTTTAAAAACGTTTTCAAATACCTCCTGGTGGGGTGTGGTGGGGCCTGTGTGTGCTCAGTCATGTCCGACTCTTTGTGACCCCGTGGACTGTAGCCCACCGGGTTCCTCTGTTCATGGGATTTCCCAGGCAAGAATACTGGAGTGGGTTGCCATTTCTGTCTTCAGGGGATCTTCCTGACCCAGAGATCGAACCTGCATCTCTAGCATCTCCTGTATTGGCAGGCAGATTCTTTACCCCTAATTGAGAACTACTGTTCCAGTGTTCATGAGTACAGGATGCATACAGCTTTGCTTTATGTCCTCCAGATGGGATAGCAGAGAGGCTGGGTAAGTCCCCGCATTTCAGAATATCTTAGGGAAGCTTTTGTCCAGGCCACTCGTGGGGGCTTCTGCTGTCTCCTGACCCCAAATGGAGCTCCTCCTGACTGCTATAGCCTCTTTGTTCACAATGGTAACCTAACAGCCCTGTGAAAAATCCAGTGGAAGAAGCTGAGAATTTTTTTGCAGACATTTGCAGGCCTCTTGGCTGGATGGTGTCCACGGTGGCAGGACCCTGTCTGGTGGCTGAGGCGCTGCTCCATTGGACCACCAGATGGCGCTCGAGAGCCCCCGTTGTCTGCCGCAGGACCACTGGTGGCAGAGGAGACTGCAGAGGGAACTCGTCTTAAAGAGGCCTGGTCCTTAAAGAGACAGGGCCTCGCACCACGAACTTGACCGGTAACGTCCAGATGAGACTCTCCTGATGACAAGCAGCACTGGCTAGGCTCTGACGCTCCTTTGTCCCCTTTCCCCACCGCCTTTCCGTTCAAGGATCATGGTGACCTCATGCACACAGGGCGGGGTGCCTGGCTTTTGAGATGGGACAGCCAGGGACTCTGGTATCCCTGGGGAAGGTGGTCTCGGCCAGATCACTCCCTCTTTCCACCTCTAAGGTTATAAAGGTAAAATGTAAGGAGAACGCCAAAGGCAGAAAAATGGAAAAAGAAGAACAGAGTGGATATGAGCTTGCTAAGGAGCCAGCCTGTGTTTCTGTGAACCAAATAGTTCTTAACACTGCTGCCACTTGGGGACAGACATTCTTTGAGATGGTTCTGCATATTGCAGGAGACTTTAACATCTCTGGCTTTAAAAACGTTTTCAAATACCTCCTGGTGGGGTGTGGTGGGGCCTGTGTGTGCTCAGTCATGTCCGACTCTTTGTGACCCCGTGGACTGTAGCCCACCGGGTTCCTCTGTTCATGGGATTTCCCAGGCAAGAATACTGGAGTGGGTTGCCATTTCTGTCTTCAGGGGATCTTCCTGACCCAGAGATCGAACCTGCATCTCTAGCATCTCCTGTATTGGCAGGCAGATTCTTTACCCCTAATTGAGAACTACTGTTCCAGTGTTCATGAGTACAGGATGCATACAGCTTTGCTTTATGTCCTCCAGATGGGATAGCAGAGAGGCTGGGTAAGTCCCCGCATTTCAGAATATCTTAGGGAAGCTTTTGTCCAGGCCACTCGTGGGGGCTTCTGCTGTCTCCTGACCCCAAATGGAGCTCCTCCTGACTGCTATAGCCTCTTTGTTCACAATGGTAACCTAACAGCCCTGTGAAAAATCCAGTGGAAGAAGCTGAGAATTTTTTTGCAGACATTTGCAGGCCTCTTGGCTGGATGGTGTCCACGGTGGCAGGACCCTGTCTGGTGGCTGAGGCGCTGCTCCATTGGACCACCAGATGGCGCTCGAGAGCCCCCGTTGTCTGCCGCAGGACACTGGTGGTGGGAGAGACTGCAGAGGGAACTCGTCTTAAAGAGGCCTGGTCCTTAAAGAAACAGGGCCTCGCACCACGAACTTGACCGGTAACGTCCAGATGAGACTCTCCTGATGACAAGCAGCACTGGCTAGGCTCTGACGCTCCTTTGTCCTCACCGCCTTGAATGTTGAGCCGCCACCGCTTGGAGCCGGTCTCCTTGACAGCCTGCCCTCCGCCCCTACGGCCATCCCTGGACCTCACAGGGACGGGGCCAGCCTGGCGGTGGCGTCAGAGCTCCTGGCAGGACAGCGCGGGGCTGAGAGGCCTCTGCAGAACTCTGGCTGAGAGAGCAAGAAGCCCAGCCAGCTGCGGGGGAACGGTGGCCACGGGAGGGCCGAGGGCCAGCCTGTGAGCTCCGGCCCCAGGTGGGCATGCCTCCACTTCTCTCGGAGCCGATAAGGTTGGAGCCGTTGAACTTTGTCTCTGGGTTCTGGGGACTGGGAGAAGCTTTCCGTCTCTCCTGCCTGCCTCTTTCCAAATGCTGATGGGGACGCTGTGGTAAGTCATTTAGGAAAAGGACGCCAGACAGACCCTATTGTTGAGCCCTCTGACGTGCTCTCAGAAACGGCTCGGGCTGACCGCGGGGTGGAACAGTCCTAGCCGTGTCTGGTGAGGGCTGCTTCAGCTAGAACTTGGCCCCAGACCCTCCTGAAATTGCAGCTTGCTTAGTGTGCGCCTCCCATGATGCTGGACTCACTCCGGCCCCAGCCATGGCAATGGGGCTTGAACTCAGCTCCCGAGAAATGTGTGGGGGAGGTGTGGGGAGAGCTTCAGCACCGGAGGGACCTGAGTGTCACCGGGCTCCTCTCTGTCAGGCTGCCGAGGGAGGCAGCCAGGAGGTGAATGGAATGTTCTGGTTGACATCTTGCCATGACTCTTACATCTTCCCCATGACTCAAGCTGACACAAACTTTGGAAGAGAAATGAAGAAGCCGGGGGGGCTTTCTGTAAATCTGTGTTCCCTCTAGATCTCACTGCCTGCTGGAAAAGCGAGTCGTCTGGGAAGAGACGGGAGGAAGAGGGCAGAGGATAGAACTGTTAGGCCAGACCTAGGTGCCCACTTAGAGGTGACCCAGGAGAGGCCTGGGGAATAGTCTCTCCAGGCCCGAGGGCTGAGGGTGAATCTTAGAAGAGGAAGCACCGCTTTACTGTGCTGAGGCCAAAGGAAACAGAGCAAGGAGCCAGAAACAGGTCGTCCTGAGGGCTGCTGGACAGATAGAAAGCCTGGAGGTCATCTCCCAGCTGCACCTGGGTGCCCACCTGCAGATGGGAAAACTGAGGCTGGCAAGGCTCAAGGCCGACCCAAGGCATAGAAGCGGGGAGGTGAGACAGGGACTGGAGTTGAGGAAACTGTCACTGTGACGGTGGCCAGCTTGTCTCCAGGGTCATCTGGCCTGATGGAGTAGATGTGGTTTTCTTTGAGAACCAGTTTTTGTTTTCCTTCACCCTTGGCGGCTCTGGGGGTTCTGGAATTACACTCCTCTGGCAGCTCCGATTTCTTCCTCCCTGAGTTGAACTTCATTCTGTTGATTCATGTAGTCACTCACTGCAGCCCAGCACAGAGATTGCACACGTGGATGCTGGATTCAGAATCTCAGTTCAGTTCTTCACATCACCACCTGCTCGCCAGCCAGTAGCCCTTAGGATGAGGACTGAGGGAAGTAGGCTGTGTGGAGCAGTGTCTGGCACTTAAGAAGCACTCGGTCAAAGTTAGTGGTCATTAGTTTTATTTATTCAACATGTATTATAGAATGCCAGTCTATTGGGCTTTTGGCAGAAAGCTGATCTGGGGGCGCAGTGTAGTTACCACTGCCTTGGAGGTCTACCTGAGCTTCATTCATCCACGGGCTGAGTGCAGTGAAGAAAGATGCAGTCCCAGCCTTTTTGGTTTTCTTTTGTGCTGTGCCACTCAGTATTTGAGATCCTAGTTCCCCAAGCAGGGACCGAACCCTTGCCCCCTTCACTGGAAGCACAGAGTCCCAGCCACTGGACCGCCAGGGACGTCCCTAGTCCCAGCTTTTAAAGAACTGATCTGCCAGAAAGGGTACAAAAGGGTTTTAGGCTGTTAGGTCTGTATTTTGGTTTTGAATTTGAATGCAGGGACCACCCCCACCCAACCCCTGAGCACCAGTACATCTCGCCTGCACACACTGGTGCTCCCTGCAGATGTCAGAGTGGGGAGAGATGAGTGGACATCCTCTTCATCAGTACTGACCCTCACAGGGACTCCCAGGCCTCCCTGTTGTTCCTAAAGGAGCTGGGTTGCTAACAGTGAATGGGGAAGAGAATTGGAAATGTGTAGTATTGGTTTGAAGCACTGGTCACCCTTTTCTCACCCTGGCCAGTTGGCTGGTAGAGTCAAGAACTGGTTGACACCCCTGGGGGTGAAGGGTAAGGCTGCTGACCTTAAGTATGGGATATAGCTTCTTCCCACTTGGCCCTCATCATCCGCCCAGTGCTCCCAGCAACCAACTCTTAAAAGTATCTGTAAACAACAAAACTCTGTAAAGGTTAAAAGCAAAATAAAGGTTAAAAAAAAAAAAAGTGAACGTGAAATAAAACAAACAAAAAGAATGAAAATAGAAAATAAGGAAGTGAAAGTGTTAGTCACTCAGTCCTGTCCAACTCTTTGACTCCATGGACTATAGTCCACCAGGCTCCTCTGTCCTTGGAGTTCTCCAGGCAAGAATACTGGAGTGGGTAGCCATTCCCTTCTCCAGGGGATCTTCCCAATCCAGGGATTTGGAAGGCAACTGTGCTCACTACTATACCACCAACGCTTACTCCCAACCCAGGGATTTGAACCCAGGTCTCCTGCACTGCAGGCCAGTTCTTTACCCTCTAAGCCACAAAGGAAACCCAGCCAACCCTTAAATCTTAAGATGAGGCAGATGCAGTTGTCTGCCATGGAAAGTGAGGACAGGCTGCATGCACAGGCCAGAGGGAGGGCTGGGAAGGTACAGAGTGTTCACTCAAATGGCTAGACAGCTAATGGTTCATGCGGGCTTGGAGGACAGAGTGGGATGGGTGCTGATTCAGTGCCTTGGGGTGCATGGGCAGGTCCACACTTAGTTGAATCAGGGTGGCCCGTCCACAGGAACTGCCCCTGTTCCTCTGATGGGTGGGGGTTGTTGGCAGAGCGCTTCACCTGTGGCACAACACGGGTGGTGGGGGGAAGAATGGCTCTGTAACTTCTTTCTTCCTAGGATGTGGTTTTGTGTCTCCTCCACCTCTTCTCCACTCTCAGTGCCAGGAATCTGGAGACTTCTGTCCTGGTCTTGTATCACCCTGGTGCTTCCGCACACTTGTCCTGTAGCCAAGCTTAGAGTCGAGCCATGTGATGTTAATGCCTATTGGAAGCCATCCCAAGTAGGCATCAAGGGATCTTGAAGTAACCGCCCTTTCCTGGGACACATATGTCTGAGACAGTTGTGCAGAGATGCAAAGAACTGGAAGAGTTTTCTAGGAGATGGTCTCTAACCCATGGACCAGCAAAGATTTCCAGGGACCTCTGCCACCCTGCTTTCAGCCCTGACAGTGGAGGTAGCGTGCACGGCACTGAAGAGCCTGAGCAGATGGGGGTCACATCCCCACCCTCCACTTACCGTCTGGATGCTTCAGTTTGCTCATCTGATAAATGGAGGGAACAGAGATAACAGTGAGGTGGTTGTATAAACAAAGCACTCAGATCCAAGCCAGGTCCTCTCTGTTAATGATAAGAAGGTTCCTTCTTATTGGTCTTCAAGATCTCTATATTGTGTTCCTCCCTGGAAGGTTTAGGACAGGATTGGACAGAATGTAGGGGAAAAAAAGCAAAGCTAAGGAGAGCAACTATAACATTTTAGCTTGAAAAAAATTGCTGAAAATAGCTTGTTTAAGCCTTTGTAGATAAAAATGTAAAATATATGCAAATGTATGTGACTCATGCAGAAACATACATCCATGGCCTCCTCACAGTCAGTGGCCAGATGTCGCAGTCAGGCAGTGTGCAGAGAAGGCCCGGACTGCCTTGGGGAGGGCTGGGTGGGGGGCTGGAGATTGTTGGGGAGGGGGCAGTGCTGCTGCGTGCCTGGGCTGGGCTCCTGCTTGCGCCTTTCTTCTGGGGGTTTCCCCGTGCCTTCCTGATTCAGTTGGGGTGCATGGGCAGGTCCACACTTAGTTGAATCAGGGTGGCCCGTCCACAGGAACTGCCCTGTTCCTCTGATGGGTGGGGGTTGTTGGCAGAGCGCTTCACCTGTGGCACAACACGGGTGGTGGGGGGAAGAATGGCTCTGTAACTTCTTTCTTCCTAGGATGTGGTTTTGTGTCTCCTCCACCTCTTCTCCACTCTCAGTGCCAGGAATCTGGAGACTTCTGTCCTGGTCTTGTATCACCCTGGTGCTTCCGCACACTTGTCCTGTAGCCAAGCTTAGAGTCGAGCCATGTGATGTTAATGCCTATTGGAAGCCATCCCAAGTAGGCATCAAGGGATCTTGAAGTAACCGCCCTTTCCTGGGACACATATGTCTGAGACAGTTGTGCAGAGATGCAAAGAACTGGAAGAGTTTTCTAGGAGATGGTCTCTAACCCATGGACCAGCAAAGATTTCCAGGGACCTCTGCCACCCTGCTTTCAGCCCTGACAGTGGAGGTAGCGTGCACGGCACTGAAGAGCCTGAGCAGATGGGGGTCACATCCCCACCCTCCACTTACCGTCTGGATGCTTCAGTTTGCTCATCTGATAAATGGAGGGAACAGAGATAACAGTGAGGTGGTTGTATAAACAAAGCACTCAGATCCAAGCCAGGTCCTCTCTGTTAATGATAAGAAGGTTCCTTCTTATTGGTCTTCAAGATCTCTATATTGTGTTCCTCCCTGGAAGGTTTAGGACAGGATTGGACAGAATGTAGGGGAAAAAAAGCAAAGCTAAGGAGAGCAACTATAACATTTTAGCTTGAAAAAAATTGCTGAAAATAGCTTGTTTAAGCCTTTGTAGATAAAAATGTAAAATATATGCAAATGTATGTGACTCATGCAGAAACATACATCCATGGCCTCCTCACAGTCAGTGGCCAGATGTCGCAGTCAGGCAGTGTGCAGAGAAGGCCCGGACTGCCTTGGGGAGGGCTGGGTGGGGGGCTGGAGATTGTTGGGGAGGGGGCAGTGCTGCTGCGTGCCTGGGCTGGGCTCCTGCTTGCGCCTTTCTTCTGGGTTCTGTGCCTTCCGGGTGGGAAGGAGAGAGGCCCTGGGCCCTTCTCAGCTCCACCATCTCACGGTCCTCCTTCCGGTTCTCCCAGGAGCCTGTTTGCTGCCTCTCCCATTCCGGCTCTATTTCTGGAGCATCTCATTGGAGATGCACGCCCCCCTCTCTGCCAAGCTCCAGGTGCCTGCTCGCTTGGTCCTCCCAGTCTTGTGTGCAAGTCAGGGACGGTGGGCGGGTGACAGCTGAGCAGGGAGACCCACAAGGGCCAGAATCAGAGCCTGAGCCAGGAGGTCTGGGGTGGGGACAAGCCGAGTGGACACAGGGCGGGGCTGGTGTCACCTCTAGGTTGAAAAAAACCCAGTGTAGCCACCTGTGGACACTTTGCACTACCCAGAGCATCTTCCCCTGCATCTTCCCCAGCAGTTCACCCCACCTCTGTGAGCCCAGTGGCCACCATCTCCCCTGGGGCAGCCCTGGACGCGCTACCTAAGCAGCTGCAGGAGCTGGATTCAGGCTTTCTTTCAGCATCGTGGATGAGGGTCTGCTTCTCCTTTTAAGAACAAGATCTGAAACTAATATAACATTGCCTGTCAACTATACTGCTCTTCATATTTTAAAGAAGAATTAGATCTGTGGTTGTTAGGAATGATGAGGACACCCTTCCTGCCCAATGCTCTGGAGGTTCTGACAACACTCCCCCCACACCCCCCGTAGAGGCCGGGGTGAGACTCAACTTGCAGGCCAGTCCACTGAGCTGGGGCCCAGAAAGTGGCTGCTCTTTTTGTGGGAGGGGCGGGTTGGGGAGGGAGGCGGGTGGGCGGGCCACTTCTATTGGACTTTCATTTATCTATTTTCATCTATCTTTGTTCTTTTTCCCGTGTGGGCCTCCCATCGCCGTGGCCTCTGTTGTTGCAGAGCACTGGCTCTGGGCGCATGCGCTCCAGAGCTCCAGCTTGGTAATTGCACACATCAGTCCAGCCACTCCGCAGCACGTGGGATCTTCCCAGGCCAGGGATCGAACCGGCGCCCCTTGCATTGCAAGGAGGTGAACCCACTGGACCACCAGGGAAACCCAAGTGGCTGCTCTTAAAGCTGCTAGAGGGTGAGGGGCCAGAGGGCCCGCTGCATGGGCAGAAACCTCACTCTCTGAGGTAAAAGCCGGGTTCCCTGTGGGCCCACTGCCTCCCTTCCCTGGGTTTCAGGAAACAAGCTTCAACCTCGCAGCTCTGCACCTTCCCTCCTAGCCGGACCTTTCCTCCCCTCCTGTCCCTGTTCAAGGGTCCTTTGGTCCAAGAAGGTCTGCAGCCAAGGTGCCCTGGGTCCCTTAGAACCAGCACCCTGGGACAAGCATAACAGCTTCCCCACCCCAGCCTCTTTGGAGCGGGGAGGCAGTTCTCAGAAGGATTTTGTTTCTAAAGGTCTGTTCTCAGAGGCGTCTTGACCTCATCCCTCAATTTGCGATTATGTATTTACGGTGCCCCTCTTTACATGGCCCAGTCCCCGGGCAGACTATTTACTTCCCAGCAGTTCACCCCACCTCTGTGAGCCCAGTGGCCACCATCTCCCCTGGGGCAGCCCTGGACGCGCTACCTAAGCAGCTGCAGGAGCTGGATTCAGGCTTTCTTTCAGCATCGTGGATGAGGGTCTGCTTCTCCTTTTAAGAACAAGATCTGAAACTAATATAACATTGCCTGTCAACTATACTGCTCTTCATATTTTAAAGAAGAATTAGATCTGTGGTTGTTAGGAATGATGAGGACACCCTTCCTGCCCAATGCTCTGGAGGTTCTGACAACACTCCCCCCACACCCCCCGTAGAGGCCGGGGTGAGACTCAACTTGCAGGCCAGTCCACTGAGCTGGGGCCCAGAAAGTGGCTGCTCTTTTTGTGGGAGGGGCGGGTTGGGGAGGGAGGCGGGTGGGCGGGCCACTTCTATTGGACTTTCATTTATCTATTTTCATCTATCTTTGTTCTTTTTCCCGTGTGGGCCTCCCATCGCCGTGGCCTCTGTTGTTGCAGAGCACTGGCTCTGGGCGCATGCGCTCCAGAGCTCCAGCTTGGTAATTGCACACATCAGTCCAGCCACTCCGCAGCACGTGGGATCTTCCCAGGCCAGGGATCGAACCGGCGCCCCTTGCATTGCAAGGAGGTGAACCCACTGGACCACCAGGGAAACCCAAGTGGCTGCTCTTAAAGCTGCTAGAGGGTGAGGGGCCAGAGGGCCCGCTGCATGGGCAGAAACCTCACTCTCTGAGGTAAAAGCCGGGTTCCCTGTGGGCCCACTGCCTCCCTTCCCTGGGTTTCAGGAAACAAGCTTCAACCTCGCAGCTCTGCACCTTCCCTCCTAGCCGGACCTTTCCTCCCCTCCTGTCCCTGTTCAAGGGTCCTTTGGTCCAAGAAGGTCTGCAGCCAAGGTGCCCTGGGTCCCTTAGAACCAGCACCCTGGGACAAGCATAACAGCTTCCCCACCCCAGCCTCTTTGGAGCGGGGAGGCAGTTCTCAGAAGGGATTTTGTTTCTAAAGGTCTGTTCTCAGAGGCGTCTTGACCTCATCCCTCAATTTGCGATTATGTATTTACGGTGCCCCTCTTTACATGGCTTGCGGCTCCCATCCCCAGAGAAGACTCCTGGGGGGACCCAGCGGAGACCCTGAAGGCTCCCCTCTAACCCGGCTTGTCCCCCATAACCCCTCGACCACCCCGGCCTTCTGCCTGCCTCCAGCCGCCGCCGCCTGGTGTGAAGGGCAGGGAGCAGCCGTCTTTTAGGTCAAGGGTGTTTAAATAGACGAGGCACGGTGAAGGTTTGGAAAGAAAGAGTCCTTGGGCAGCCAGCGCTTCCCGCGGGCGGGCTGGACGTTAACCCCATCAGCGCCGCTCCGCAGGCTTGCCTAGGGGAGGGGCCTGGCAGCCGCACTGGCCCCTGAAAACGGCGCTTGGAGATCCTGGGGTGGCAGGTGATGTCACCCCTGCGGGCTCAGAGGTCTCCCCGCGGCACCTAGTCTGCCGGGCTGCCAGAATTTGGCCGAGCCTAGCGAGGGGAGGAAGGGTAGCCTGGGTCTGCGTCGCTCCCCGGAGACCCCCGCAGACCACTCTTGGGTCCCCGGCTGGAAACCCCTCTCCGGTGGGGACCCGGGCTGCGGCCGGCACCTCCACCCGAGTCTGGAGGCGCGCTGCGGCGGGGGAGGGGGCGCGCGAGCCTCGCGCCGATTGGTCGCGGCCCCCGACCCCCGACCCCGCCTCTGGGCGCCGCGCAGCCCCGGGGAAGTTGCTAGTTGGCGGGCGGGCTGCGGGGCCGCCGCTCCGGGATCCGCAGCGGGGCTCGCGGCGGCCGCAGGGGCCGGAAGGGCTCCCGGGGGGCGCTCGCCGGCCCGCTCTCGCCCTCCCCTCCTCCCGGCAGCTCCGATCGCTCCTCCCTGCTACCTGTTTCTCTGCCTCCCCCCGCCTCCACCCCGCGTTCGGCAACTTCGGCCTGCGGGGCTGGCCGCCCCTCCCGGCCGCCCGCCGCCCGCGCCCTCCCTCCTTTGTTTTGCGATGAGGGTCGGGTTTCCGATCTGACGGAGCCGCCGCCGCCGCGCGGAGCCGCGGGCATGGAGCCGCTCAGCCACCGGGGCCTGCCGCGCCTCTCCTGGATCGACACTCTCTACAGCAGTACGTGTGCGCTCGGGCCGGGGAGGCCGGGCGGGAGCGGGTCGTGGAGCCCCGACGGCCCCCGGGGCTCGCGGGGCCGCGCTTGGCGGGGAACCCCGGCGCGGGCTGGGGGCTCCGAGCGCGGCCGCCCAGGTGCCGGGCGGGCCGGGAGGCGGGGGAGCGGTGCGGAGGCCGCTCGATCAGCCGCGGATGGGGTTCCCGGAGTGGACTTGCAGCCGGAGGAGGGGTGGGCGGCTCAGCGGACCGACGGGGCCCGGAGAGCTGTATCGCCCGTCTCCCACCTGTTGTATAATCGAGCACTCCCCAGCCCTCGGAGGACGGAGGTTTGGAAAGAAAGTCGCCCCCCACTTGGCCCCTGAAAACGGGCCCCGCCTTGGAGATCCTGGGGTGGCAGGTGATGTCACCCCTGCGGGCTCAGAGGTCTCCCCGCGGCACCTAGTCTGCCGGGCTGCCAGAATTTGGCCGAGCCTAGCGAGGGGAGGAAGGGTAGCCTGGGTCTGCGTCGCTCCCCGGAGACCCCCGCAGACCACTCTTGGGTCCCCGGCTGGAAACCCCTCTCCGGTGGGGACCCGGGCTGCGGCCGGCACCTCCACCCGAGTCTGGAGGCGCGCTGCGGCGGGGGAGGGGGCGCGCGAGCCTCGCGCCGATTGGTCGCGGCCCCCGCCCCCCGACCCCGCCTCTGGGCGCCGCGCACCCCCGGGGGAAGTTGCTAGTTGGCGGGCGGGCTGCGGGGCCGCCGCTCCGGGATCCGCAGCGGGGCTCGCGGCGGCCGCAGGGGCCGGAAGGGCTCCCGGGGGGCGCTCGCCGGCCCGCTCTCGCCCTCCCCTCCTCCCGGCAGCTCCGATCGCTCCTCCCTGCTACCTGTTTCTCTGCCTCCCCCCGCCTCCACCCCGCGTTCGGCAACTTCGGCCTGCGGGGCTGGCCGCCCCTCCCGGCCGCCCGCCGCCCGCGCCCTCCCTCCTTTGTTTTGCGATGAGGGTCGGGTTTCCGATCTGACGGAGCCGCCGCCGCCGCGCGGAGCCGCGGGCATGGAGCCGCTCAGCCACCGGGGCCTGCCGCGCCTCTCCTGGATCGACACTCTCTACAGCAGTACGTGTGCGCTCGGGCCGGGGAGGCCGGGCGGGAGCGGGTCGTGGA
The DNA here is from genome assembly GCA_022376925.1 of Tragulus kanchil. Classification (NCBI taxonomy): domain Eukaryota; kingdom Metazoa; phylum Chordata; class Mammalia; order Artiodactyla; family Tragulidae; genus Tragulus; species Tragulus kanchil. Next base: position 64,771,111 of record JAIOJX010000027.1, read on the forward strand.
GCCCCGACGGCCCCCGGGGCTCGCGGGGCCGCGCTTGGCGGGGAACCCCGGCGCGGGCTGGGGGCTCCGAGCGCGGCCGCCCAGGTGCCGGGCGGGCCGGGAGGCGGGGGAGCGGTGCGGAGGCCGCTCGATCAGCCGCGGATGGGGTTCCCGGAGTGGACTTGCAGCCGGAGGAGGGGTGGGCGGCTCAGCGGACCGACGGGGCCCGGAGAGCTGTATCGCCCGTCTCCCACCTGTTGTATAATCGAGCACTCCCCAGCCCTCGGAGGACGGAGAGAGTCTCTGTAGGGTACTGCTCCCCAACTGGGTGCGCCTTCCGTGCATGCCCAAGCCGAAAGGCCATTTTGGTTAAGTCCTTGGCGCCTGAATTTACCCCCTCAGGGACGTCCTGAGGCCGGTGTGTTTGGGGTGAGGGTCGGGGTGGGGTCGTCTGGTAAAGGAGACGGTAGGCGCAGACTTCCGGAGAGGGAGCATTTGGATGGAAGACCTGAAAGCCCCCAGCTCAGCGATCTTCCCTGCCAGGCTCATCATTACCCCCCAAAAAAGAAAAACAAAAAAACCCCACACGCCTTCTTGGTGTCTCCACCTCCTCCCTCCCAAATCTGCCTCCATCATGTGACTGCCCTTGCACTGCTGCCGGGGATGTGTAACTGATCCCCCTACCTTCTAGACGCTTGTGCCCAGCCTCGAGCGCCCCCTCCCCGCACCGCACCCCACCCCTCACCTAGCTTAGGTGGCCAGAGCACTGCCTTTCTCCCATCTCTCCCTCCAGACATCTTCCCCAAGCCTTCGGTGGTATAGGAAGAGTGAGAGTCCTGCCGGCTCCTGAAGAAGGCAGGAAGTGAATTTCACCCTCCCTGGTCGCTTCAGTGGGACCCTCCCAAGCTCTTTTGCCAGGTGTCTTAGGCTAGGGTCCTGAGGCAGATGCAGGGATGGGAGAGGCAGGTGGGGCCAGGTTCTGGACTCTAGGTGCCATGGAACAAGGATCCATTTAAGGGTTAACTTGGCTCCAATTCCTTGGTAACAGTCACATGATGGGGAGAGTGAACAAGATGATGCCTTGAACCCCAGAGTCTTGCCCTGGAGGCTCCTCAGTTCTCAGTACCCGACCTCCGACCTCTGTATCCCCTTAGGTCCCCGTCCTTCCCCATACCTTTTTTCTCCTATCTCCTCCCCCTCCTCCTCTCCCTCCGTCCTGTTTTTCTTTCCTCCCCCTCCCAGTCTGTCTTCCCCTTTCCCTTTTCCCCCCCGCCAGCAGCTCTCCTTGGGATGGTTCATTCTGCTTTGGTTTTCAACATCGCTGAAGTTCCTTGGCGCGCTGGAACCCCCTTATCCCTCCCCCTTTTAACGAGCACTCCCAGCCCTCGGAGGACGGAGAGAGTCTCTGTAGGGTACTGCTCCCCAACTGGGTGCGCCTTCCGTGCATGCCCAAGCCGAAAGGCCATTTTGGTTAAGTCCTTGGCGCCTGAATTTACCCCTCAGGGACGTCCTGAGGCCGGTGTGTTTGGGGTGAGGGTCTGGGTGGGGTCGTCTGGTAAAGGAGACGGTAGGCGCAGACTTCCGGAGAGGGAGCATTTGGATGGAAGACCTGAAAGCCCCCAGCTCAGCGATCTTCCCTGCCAGGCTCATCATTACCCCCCAAAAAAGAAAAACAAAAAAACCCCACACGCCTTCTTGGTGTCTCCACCTCCTCCCTCCCAAATCTGCCTCCATCATGTGACTGCCCTTGCACTGCTGCCGGGGATGTGTAACTGATCCCCCTACCTTCTAGACGCTTGTGCCCAGCCTCGAGCGCCCCCTCCCCGCACCGCACCCCACCCCTCACCTAGCTTAGGTGGCCAGAGCACTGCCTTTCTCCCATCTCTCCCTCCAGACATCTTCCCCAAGCCTTCGGTGGTATAGGAAGAGTGAGAGTCCTGCCGGCTCCTGAAGAAGGCAGGAAGTGAATTTCACCCTCCCTGGTCGCTTCAGTGGGACCCTCCCAAGCTCTTTTGCCAGGTGTCTTAGGCTAGGGTCCTGAGGCAGATGCAGGGATGGGAGAGGCAGGTGGGGCCAGGTTCTGGACTCTAGGTGCCATGGAACAAGGATCCATTTAAGGGTTAACTTGGCTCCAATTCCTTGGTAACAGTCACATGATGGGGAGAGTGAACAAGATGATGCCTTGAACCCCAGAGTCTTGCCCTGGAGGCTCCTCAGTTCTCAGTACCCGACCTCCGACCTCTGTATCCCCTTAGGTCCCCGTCCTTCCCCATACCTTTTTTCTCCTATCTCCTCCCCCTCCTCCTCTCCCTCCGTCCTGTTTTTCTTTCCTCCCCCTCCCAGTCTGTCTTCCCTTCCTTTCCTCCCCGCCAGCAGCTCTCCTTGGGATGGTTCATTCTGCTTTGGTTTTTTTCAACATCAAAAGAGCAAAGCTGGATCCCCTGGGTGTGGGTCCAGCACCAAGCCCAGCCACTCCATCTGCTCCTTCTCCAGCGGAGGCCAGTACCGTTAGGGGAAGGTCAGGGTCCACGGCTGCTGTGTGGCGCGCGTGTCTGTGTGTGTGTGTGTGTGTGTGTGTGTCCATGCGTCTGCCTGAATGGAGGCACGCATCTGTTCGGAGCCGGGCTGCAGATCAGCTCCTGACCCCGAAGGGAGGATTAGTGACCTCTTCACTGTGCGCTTACAAATAACAGTCATAACAATGCTCATAGTCACATGCAGCGTATGTTCTGAATATTTCTGGCTCTTGGCAAAACCCAGTCCTGCTTTCCCTATTTCCCAAAGCCACAGACGCCTATGGAAACCTGTCTCTGGTTTCTCTTCATTGCCTTAAAGAAGACTCCCCCACCTCATCATCTGATCAATTCCAAGTTTTCCTACCATCCTCCCACCCACCCCAACACCTACCCCTGCCCCAACCTGGAGCAAAGCAGCAAAATTGCTTTGAAATTTTCCAGCTAGAGGAAGGTGGGATTGGAAAAGGAATTAGACGGAGGCTTCTTTGGTGGGGGGGGGCGGGGGTGCTTGTTAATCAGCCCTGACTCAGGCAGGCTGGCATCTGAGCTGTCTCCCCTGCTGCTGCTGCCCTGGTGTCTGGGCTCCTGGGGCAGCCTGGATGGAGGGGAGAGGGGACAGCACCGGCTTGGCAGCAGTGTGAGGAGTCCTTGCCTCCTTCTTCCAAACAGCTTATTGGAGAGCCAGGAATGAGGCTTCCGGGAGGTGCTGTGCAGTCATGTTTGGGCTGTTAGCCATGAAGTTTCCTCTTGACAAGAGGACCTTGAACCCCAGAGTCTTGCCCTGAGGCTCCTCAGTTCTCAGTACCCGACCTCCGACCTCTGTATCCCCTTAGGTCCCCGTCCTTCCCCATACCTTTTTTCTCCTATCTCCTCCCCCTCCTCCTCTCCCTCCGTCCTGTTTTTCTTTCCTCCCCCTCCCAGTCTGTCTTCCCTTCCTTTCCTCCCCGCCAGCAGCTCTCCTTGGGATGGTTCATTCTGCTTTGGTTTTTTTCAACATCAAAAGAGCAAAGCTGGACCCCCTGGTGAGGGTCCAGCACCAAGCCCAGCCACTCCATCTGCTCCTTCTCCAGCGGAGGCCAGTACCGTTAGGGGAAGGTCAGGGTCCACGGCTGCTGTGTGGCGCGCGTGTCTGTGTGTGTGTGTGTGTGTGTGTGTGTCCATGCGTCTGCCTGAATGGAGGCACGCATCTGTTCGGAGCCGGGCTGCAGATCAGCTCCTGACCCCGAAGGGAGGATTAGTGACCTCTTCACTGTGCGCTTACAAATAACAGTCATAACAATGCTCATAGTCACATGCAGCGTATGTTCTGAATATTTCTGGCTCTTGGCAAAACCCAGTCCTGCTTTCCCTATTTCCCAAAGCCACAGACGCCTATGGAAACCTGTCTCTGGTTTTCTCTTCATTGCCTTAAAGAAGACTCCCCCACCTCATCATCTGATCAATTCCAAGTTTTCCTACCATCCTCCCACCCACCCCAACACCTACCCCCTGCCCCAACCTGGAGCAAAGCAGCAAAATTGCTTTGAAATTTTCCAGCTAGAGGAAGGTGGGATTGGAAAAGGGAATTAGACGGAGGCTTCTTTGGTGGGGGTGGGGGTGGGGGTGCTTGTTAATCAGCCCTGACTCAGGCAGGCTGGCATCTGAGCTGTCTCCCCTGCTGCTGCTGCCCTGGTGTCTGGGCTCCTGGGGCAGCCTGGATGGAGGGGAGAGGGGACAGCACCGGCTTGGCAGCAGTGTGAGGAGTCCTTGCCTCCTTCTTCCAAACAGCTTATTGGAGAGCCAGGAATGAGGCTTCCCGGGGAGGTGCTGTGCAGTCATGTTTGGGCTGTTAGCCATGAAGTTTCCTCTTGACAAGAGCCTAAATTAAAACAAATACCCGAACTGTCATTTGCCTGGCAGCATGGTTTGGTGGCTCCCAGAGGAAGTTCCTCTGCCTCTCGGGAACTTATTGGCTTAGAGGTCGCCCCGTCCTGGGGTGGCAAGTCCCCACAAAAGCCCAGTCCATCAGGAATTGTAAAGGGGATGTACACAGGACAGAGGGTAGCCAGGATACTTCTCAGGGATGTGAAAGGCCTGGGGGCAGTGACAGTAGCATCTCCCGAGGACCTTCCAGATGCCAGGCACTGTGCAAGGTGCTCTCCAGCCGGTCTCTGCAAACCTCCCAACTCTGTAAGATCAGCAGTCTTACCTCTTTTTTACAGAAAAAGGGACTGGCTAGGCTCAAATTATTATCCAAGGTCACATGACCGATAAGTGACAAAGCTGGGATTCTGATCCTACCCTAGCATGATGAGGCAGATGATGACCTATCTGAGTGTCACCCAGGTAGGTCTGAACTTATTCATGGTCTTGGAATGGGGGACATGTGTCTCTTTGGTCCTCTGCCACAGGATTCTCCCCAAAATGGTCCAGCAGGATAAGGGGTCTCAATGACTCTGAGCCTCACTTGACTCTGTGACTCTAGACACAGAGGAACTGGGGACTGGTCCTGGAGCCAGGGCATGCGTGCTTGAGGCTCTGTCTGGTTTCACTGAGGCTGAGGACTCCCTGTGCCTTCTGTGCCAGACTGTCAATAGGCCCCTCCTCTCACACACTTCTTGCCTTCGGAGTTGTCCACTCATGGTTTCTGACTTTAGCATCTGTACGCACGCCCATGGCAGGTAGACGGTCACCTGATAAGGGGTGGATAAGGGGTAGGCCTCTGTGTTACCCCTGTAGTTGAAGTCCTGAAGGTCTGCAGTGACGGAGCCAGGGGATGGGTTGGCTCTCCCCTGCCCGTGTGATCTGGAACTGATTGGAGAAGGTCTTTGCCTCTGGTTGGCTGGTGTGGTGGATGAGGGCTCCCGCCACCCCACTTCCTGTCCCTGGACTGTTCATTTTCTTGCACTCACGTAATAACATCAGCTTTGCTTCTCAGTGCCTTGCCTAGATCCTTTCCCTGGAACTGGTGTGTTTCTGTAGGTGTTCTCTGCCTGTGTTCTTCATTTTATCTTCTCTCTGCCTTTCTCTCACCACTCTTTCCACTGAATACTTACCACTTGCTTTTGGCTTCCATCTGTATCATGGGATCGAGTTGGATCAAAAAGCTTTATAGAACAGCAACAATGGGGGATGCTCTGAAGCTTTCTCTTGTCTCTTTGAGTAGAGACGAAAATCTTTCACTCTTTGTTCAGGATTTATTTGAGAAAGAACCGAGGGCTACATGTAAGGTCTCTTCCTTTGCCATTCCAGCCTCTTTTTTTTTTTGGTCCCAACCAAAAGCCTCTAGTTATTTGGATGTCATGAAAAGCAGAGCATGATTGTCTGTTATTAGAACCTGCCTTTCTGAGTTCACTTCTGTTACCAGAAACATTTCCCAAGGGACATTTCAGTCTCTAGTGATACTTTTATGCCCCTTACAGACTCAGTGTCCTGTCCAATGGCCAGGAAACCATTTGGGGCTGGGAGGATACAAACCCATCTCCAGATGATCATGAACCTGTCAGTTTCACACTGGATTCTTATGTTAGCTGCACCAAGGACCAAGCCACTAGCCTGACAGTCGGTGTGGGATTTGGTCAGGCTGACTGTCTTACCCAGGCCGTATCAGACTAGCCCAGTGAACACCTGCAAATGGGTGCTTTCTTGTCCTATAACTAAACCCTCGCCATTCATTCCTGTCATCACCAGCCCATAACTGACATGGCTGCTGGAGTCCCATAGGTGGGCCTGGCAGAGGAATTAAGTCTCCTACTCAGAGAAATGTGGTTTTTCGTGGTTGTTGTGATTGCTACTGTTACTGTTCTTTAGAAAAAGGAAGGAATGACAGGAACATTTGTGAAGAGTTTGCTAGGTGGGAGGAAGATGGGAAGATAGCGGGTAGGAGGGAAGACTTGGGCTGTTCTCTGACTCCGGGGGCGATTCTGGTACCTTCTTTATGCATACTCCTCTGTAAAGTGAGGCTCTGACTCACGTGGGTGCCGTGGGGATGGATTGGTTAATACTGCTCAAATGCTTTGACGATGAGAAGGGCTATTGAACTGCCCAACTGTTCAGCTCATCCCAGCCTTCGTCACTGAGCAGATCCACTCGAGGCTTGCGGAGCGGGTTTGGAAGGGGCTGGAAAGGGTGCAAGAGGACAGACAGGAGTAGAGTGTTGGAGCAGGTTCTCAGCTGGTGCCTGGCCCTGGGGCTCGTGCTGTAATAAGCCCACCATCAGTTTTGGTTGCATGAGTGAGTATGAGAAGGAAAAGAAGGCTTCTGGGTTCCTGGCTCCTTTAACTTCATACTCCATCCAAAACCCCAGAAACCCATTAGCTGGCCCATTCACAAGTTTCCGACTGTGCGAATTTGGTAATTGTAGTAGCTTGTAGTGGAGTCGGAGACCCCCAAGGAGTCCACGCATTGCTAGGGCTTGTGATTCTGTGATTGGAGTCCCACGCAGTTGCTAGGGCCTTGTGAAAAAGGAAACCCAGAAACATTTCCCAAGGGACATTTCAGTCTCTAGTGATACTTTTATGCCCCTTACAGACTCAGTGTCCTGTCCAATGGCCAGGAAACCATTTGGGGCTGGGAGGATACAAACCCATCTCCAGATGATCATGAACCTGTCAGTTTCACACTGGATTCTTATGTTAGCTGCACCAAGGACCAAGCCACTAGCCTGACAGTCGGTGTGGGATTTGGTCAGGCTGACTGTCTTACCCAGGCCGTATCAGACTAGCCCAGTGAACACCTGCAAATGGGTGCTTTCTTGTCCTATAACTAAACCCTCGCCATTCATTCCTGTCATCACCAGCCCATAACTGACATGGCTGCTGGAGTCCCATAGGTGGGCCTGGCAGAGGAATTAAGTCTCCTACTCAGAGAAATGTGGTTTTTCGTGGTTGTTGTGATTGCTACTGTTACTGTTCTTTAGAAAAAGGAAGGAATGACAGGAACATTTGTGAAGAGTTTGCTAGGTGGGAGGAAGATGGGAAGATAGCGGGTAGGAGGGAAGACTTGGGCTGTTCTCTGACCCGGGGCGATTCTGGTACCTTCTTTATGCATACTCCTCTGTAAAGTGAGGCTCTGACTCACGTGGGTGCCGTGGGGATGGATTGGTTAATACTGCTCAAATGCTTTGACGATGAGAAGGGCTATTGAACTGCCCAACTGTTCAGCTCATCCCAGCCTTCGTCACTGAGCAGATCCACTCGAGGCTTGCGGAGCGGGTTTGGAAGGGGCTGGAAAGGGTGCAAGAGGACAGACAGGAGTAGAGTGTTGGAGCAGGTTCTCAGCTGGTGCCTGGCCCTGGGGCTCGTGCTGTAATAAGCCCACCATCAGTTTTGGTTGCATGAGTGAGTATGAGAAGGAAAAGAAGGCTTCTGGGTTCCTGGCTCCTTTAACTTCATACTCCATCCAAAACCCCAGAAACCCATTAGCTGGCCCATTCACAAGTTTCCGACTGTGCGAATTTGGTAATTGTAGTAGCTTGTAGTGGAGTCGGAGACCCCCCAAGGGAGTCCCACGCATTGCTAGGGCTTGTGATTCTGTGATTGGAAGCCTTAGCTGCCAGTGTTGGTGCTGCAGCTGTTTGGCTCAGCTTGAGCCCTTTGGGCGCAGGCAGGTTCAGGACAACCACATGCCATCTCCACGTCATTGGCTGCCTCGGTCAGGCCCCTGGCTTGGTAGGCTGAGGGGATCTGTGGGGCTTGGAGTACCCACCACATTCTGCCTACAGGGTCTTGGCATTTTCCACTGAGTACCAAGGAAGAGGCTGCAGGCTCACCTGTCTCCAGGCCTGCATGGGAGAAACTGATTCTTTTTTGACCTGTGACCTTGGTCTGCCCTAGCTTGCATTCCTCTGAGCAAGGTATGGTTGGATGGAGCCGTGGATGTCCTTCCTGGCAGTGGGAGTGTTCTGAAGCTGGGGGAGAACCTGATCCTGTAAGTGGGGAAGAAGAAAGAAGTCACGGCTTCAGGCGAAGGATAGGATGCACCCTGATAACAGGGTCGGGGATGGAGGCCCAAGCCCACCCTCCCCAACACATTTGGCAAAGAGCCCTTAGAGACAGGGCCAGCTGGAACCATGGCCCACTGCAGAGGGGGCAGCCGGTCTCTTCCCGCCCCCGGCTCTGACGTCATTTAGGCCTCTCTCTGGGTTTTCTGCCCCTGTGCTTTCTTCCTGTCTGCCCTTTCTTCCCCACCGCAGTGATGGACTGAAAATAAATGCAGGTTTACTGGCCCAACTGTTCAGCTCATCCCAGCCTTCGTCACTGAGCAGATCCACTCGAGGCTTGCGGAGCGGGTTTGGAAGGGGCTGGAAAGGGTGCAAGAGGACAGACAGGAGTAGAGTGTTGGAGCAGGTTCTCAGCTGGTGCCTGGCCCTGGGGCTCGTGCTGTAATAAGCCCACCATCAGTTTTGGTTGCATGAGTGAGTATGAGAAGGAAAAGAAGGCTTCTGGGTTCCTGGCTCCTTTAACTTCATACTCCATCCAAAACCCCAGAAACCCATTAGCTGGCCCATTCACAAGTTTCCGACTGTGCGAATTTGGTAATTGTAGTAGCTTGTAGTGGAGTCGGAGACCCCCCAAGGGAGTCCCACGCATTGCTAGGGCTTGTGATTCTGTGATTGGAAGCCTTAGCTGCCAGTGTTGGTGCTGCAGCTGTTTGGCTCAGCTTGAGCCCTTTGGGGCGCAGGCAGGTTCAGGACAACCACATGCCATCTCCACGTCATTGGCTGCCTCGGTCAGGCCCCTGGCTTGGTAGGCTGAGGGGATCTGTGGGGCTTGGAGTACCCACCACATTCTGCCTACAGGGTCTTGGCATTTTCCACTGAGTACCAAGGAAGAGGCTGCAGGCTCACCTGTCTCCAGGCCTGCATGGGAGAAACTGATTCTTTTTTGACCTGTGACCTTGGTCTGCCCTAGCTTGCATTCCTCTGAGCAAGGTATGGTTGGATGGAGCCGTGGATGTCCTTCCTGGCAGTGGGAGTGTTCTGAAGCTGGGGGAGAACCTGATCCTGTAAGTGGGGAAGAAGAAAGAAGTCACGGCTTCAGGCGAAGGATAGGATGCACCCTGATAACAGGGTCGGGGATGGAGGCCCAAGCCCACCCTCCCCAACACATTTGGCAAAGAGCCCTTAGAGACAGGGCCAGCTGGAACCATGGCCCACTGCAGAGGGGGCAGCCGGTCTCTTCCCGCCCCCGGCTCTGACGTCATTTAGGCCTCTCTCTGGGTTTTCTGCCCCTGTGCTTTCTTCCTGTCTGCCCTTTCTTCCCCACCGCAGTGATGGACTGAAAATAAATGCAGGTTTACTGGCCACACAAAAACTGACAGGGTCAGTGAGGTTTTGGGGAGACGAGGTGGGCTCCGTAGTAACCCAGTTGGTCAGGTGCCCTTCTCTTTCCTCCACCCTCACCTCTGAGGCCTTCACGTCCCTCTGGCTGAGTGGTTCCACAGCCTCTTTGGCCCCAGGAACTGGTTTCATGGAAGACAGTTTTTCCATGGACCTGGGAAGTGGGCATGGCGTTGAGATGATTCAAGTGCATTACATCTATTGTCCACTTTATTTCTATTATTACTACATCAGTTCCACCTTAGATCATCAGGCATTAGATCCCAGAGGTTGGGGATGCCTGGTCTAGACCACAGGTAGACACGGTGAACGTGGTCAGGCATTTTGTTCAAGGTCAGGGGTGTCTCCAGAAGGGGTTAGGCAGCTGGGAGGCCTCAGTTGAACTGGTGGACCAGTGCTGATGGAGCTCACTCCAGGCAATACAGCACTGGGCCTCCCAAGGGTGTCAATGGAGCTGGTGTTGCCTACAAGAGCCCCCAGTTGGCTAGGAAGTCTGTGGGTTTGAGCTTCCTAGGCGGTGCTTATGGTAAAGAACCTGCCTGCCAGTGCAGGAGATGAAAGAGACTCAGATTCAATCCTTGGCTCTGAAAGACCCCGCAGAGGAGTGTATGGCAGCCCACTCCAATATTCTTACCTGGAGAATCCCATGGACAGAGAAGCCTGGCATGCTGCAGTCCATAGGGTCACAGAGCATCAGACACGACTGAGGCAACTTAGCACACATGCAGGCTGTGGGTTTACTCAGGGCTGCTGGGGAAGGATATGACCATAATTACCTTCCTGGGATTGAAGGGCTGATCCTATTAGTGGGCTGGGCTAACCCCTTCCTCCTGGGCATTACCTCCTGGCCAGCTGCAGAGGTTTAATGGATCAGGATCACAGAGACCAAAGATGTTGTATAATTAAGCCTAGTTATTTCCCGAGCTGGGGGTAGCTGCTCTCCACAGTAGCAATTGATTTCCTCACTTGTGGTCACCCTGTTCAGTTGCAAGGTACCCTGGGCCTAAGCAGCATGTAGGCCTTCTTTTTGAGAGAATGTCTCCCTTTGAAGGTACCACTTTAGGAAAAAGATCCCTTTCTGAGCTGTCTGGGGTCTGGATGTGCTCTATGGGATCGCACCCCCGGAGTTGTGCTGTGGAACTTCTTAGGGACATGGGGCTGAGCTCTGCAGAGCTACATGAAAACCTCATCCTTGGATCTCTCACAACCTCTGGGCCCAAAGAAAAGAAAGCCCATTAGTCCAATCAAGTTCATAGAAATTAGGTTTTCCCATTTGGTCTAGGAAGAACGGAAGAAAACATCATGTTTAGCCTACTCTGTGTCAGATGCCATGCTAGGTACTTCCTTACCTACCCTAACAACCCACCAAGGCACCTTCATCATCCCCCTGGCCTATGGATGAGGAGCCTGAGGCTCTGAGAGGTTAAGTTATTGCCAAAAGTCTCCCAGTTTGAGCTGGGTCAGATCTCAGATGGCTGCAGTTCTGTTTATAGTGATTCAGCTGCCAGCAGCAGTAACGATGTTAGCCAACCACTGACGAGAACCTCCTAAATGGCAGCATGGTCCTGGGCACTGCATGTGTGTTATTACTAATCCTCAATGGCCCCTATAGGAGGTAGGGAGGAATATCTCTATAGGGAGGAAACTGAGACTCAGGGAAGTTAAGTAATTAACTCAGTGTCCTGGAGTGCAAGCCAGGAGTTGGTTGGCTTCTTTTTCTTGTTTTGGCTGCACCCAGCTCTTAGTTGAAGCTTGCAGGACCTTTGATCCTTGTTGTGGCACTCAGGATCTTTAGTTGCTCTTAGTTGGGGCACGTGGGATCAAACCCAGGGCCCTTCATTGGGAAGCGTGGAATCTTAACCACTGGACCACCAAGGAAATCCCCTGGCCTGACTGTTAACCCCTCTTTCTCCTACACTCCCTTGCCTTTCATGGGAACTGGTACTATGTGGAGGCTGATTGATCTGTTCATCTCTCTAACTAGAAGGACAACTATGGAGACAGTCTTGGCTCCCCCCATGGTATCTGGACAGCCCCCAGCCTTCGGGTGCCCTCTAAGTGCCCACCAGCCCTTCCTAAGAATGATCCCAAGGAGCTCTTCCATGGGCACGTGGAGCCCCAATGCCAGAGTTACCTCGTCCCTGAGGAAAAGATCCCTTTTTTTGAGCCTTGGCCCTTTGGGGTCTGGATGTGCTCTATGGGATGGCACCCCCGGAGTTGTGCTGTGGAACTTCTTAGGGACATGGGGCTGAGCTCTGCAGAGCTACATGAAAACCTCATCCTTGGATCTCTCACAACCTCTGGGCCCAAAGAAAAGAAAGCCCATTAGTCCAATCAAGTTCATAGAAATTAGGTTTTCCCATTTGGTCTAGGAAGAACGGAAGAAAACATCATGTTTAGCCTACTCTGTGTCAGATGCCATGCTAGGTACTTCCTTACCTACCCTAACAACCCACCAAGGCACCTTCATCATCCCCCTGGCCTATGGATGAGGAGCCTGAGGCTCTGAGAGGTTAAGTTATTGCCAAAAGTCTCCCAGTTTGAGCTGGGTCAGATCTCAGATGGCTGCAGTTCTGTTTATAGTGATTCAGCTGCCAGCAGCAGTAACGATGTTAGCCAACCACTGACGAGAACCTCCTAAATGGCAGCATGGTCCTGGGCACTGCATGTGTGTTATTACTAATCCTCAATGGCCCCTATAGGAGGTAGGGAGGAATATCTCTATAGGGAGGAAACTGAGACTCAGGGAAGTTAAGTAATTAACTCAGTGTCCTGGAGTGCAAGCCAGGAGTTGGTTGGCTTCTTTTTCTTGTTTTGGCTGCACCCAGCTCTTAGTTGAAGCTTGCAGGACCTTTGATCCTTGTTGTGGCACTCAGGATCTTTAGTTGCTCTTAGTTGGGGCACGTGGGATCAAACCCAGGGCCCTTCATTGGGAAGCGTGGAATCTTAACCACTGGACCACCAAGGAAATCCCCTGGCCTGACTGTTAACCCCTCTTTCTCCTACACTCCCTTGCCTTTCATGGGAACTGGTACTATGTGGAGGCTGATTGATCTGTTCATCTCTCTAACTAGAAGGACAACTATGGAGACAGTCTTGGCTCCCCCCATGGTATCTGGACAGCCCCCAGCCTTCGGGTGCCCTCTAAGTGCCCACCAGCCCTTCCTAAGAATGATCCCAAGGAGCTCTTCCATGGGCACGTGGAGCCCCAATGCCAGAGTTACCTCGTCCCTGGATTACTGGCAAAAGGCACTGTGTGTTGTTGACCTCGAAATAAATAAAAAGGAAGGAGAGAAAATAGATTTTGTGGGGAAGGCATGGGTTACAGCTAAGACCCAGATTCCAGCGCAGAGCAGGGCAAGGGACAAGTGGGTGGGACTAGAGGAAGACAGGGCTTGGCTGAGCCTGAGCATGCTGGCTCTGATCTCAGGTCTTTTTAAATTCACCTCCACAGTTTCCAAAGGGAAGTAAAGAGAGCGCTCGGCCATAAATCAGGCCACCGCATACCAAGGTCCTTCGTGGAGGCCCAGGGCCAGTGGGGCCACAGATGCAGCGCCTGTGTGTGAGCTCACCCACGCACAGCATGCTAATGCTGGGGTGGCTCCAGCGCAGACCCAGGTCCCCTGCCCTGGAGTTCAGGCCTCTGGGGGAAGCGCGTGTCTGAGGCCTTCCGCCTTAGCAGACCCCTCTTTGGCGAATACGGGTGGAGGGTGTGCTGCACAGAGGGCTGGTGTTGGTGTGTGGAGAGTTTTTTGGGTCTCATAAGGGGGGTGAAAGCCAGTCCCCAGCTGGCCACTAAAGCCAGAGGATGCAAGAGGAGGCGTGGGGAGGGGCGTGGTGCATCCATTCTGTTCCTTTCCCTCTGCTGCTCAAAATATCCTGGCAGCTTACTTCCTTCTCTGAGTCCTCAGGCATTTTTAGGAACGCCTGCTTGGTAGGATGCAGGGACGCATGAGCCTCCCCCTAAGGGGCTCCTCTGTTTGTAGGGGAGTTAGTTTGACATTTCAGCTGCCCCCTCCCTGGGCTTAGGCGCTCCTGACCCCTTCTTCCCACCACCTTGAACTTGCCTTCCTAGATTTCTTCCTCCAGTTGTCCTGGGGTGCTCCCATCCTCCGCGTGGGTCCAGAAGGCAGCCGGGCTGGACCAGTGCACCCTTCAAGAGAACTCTGTCCCCTCCCCCACTCAGAGCTTTCTCCAGTTCTTCCTGCCCCTCCCCCAGCTTCCTCCTTCCCCATCTCCATCGCTGCTTTTCAAGGGAAAGGGCATCTTTCAGAGAAGACCCAGGCAACAGGGCTGCCCAAGCCAGGAGGGTTGAGCGGGCCCTGAGAGGAGATCCTGGTGATGGGGATCCTGTCCCTCCAGCAGTGGCATGTTTTCCTGCTTGAGCATTTCCAGGCTTCCTTCTGGGTCGATGCCTGAGCCTTTCCTCGCCTCAGCAGGACTGGGAAGCGTCCGTTTAGTCACTCGTGACAGGGGCTGTTGCTGTCGGTTCTGTCGTGAGAGAGGAGCCAGGCAGCTGTGGTGGGACCTCGGTATCTGCTCATGGGTGGCCTGGCCCTTGGGATTAAGTTAGCAGTGGCCAGGGGCCCCTCCCAAAGAGAGATTAGACTCGATGAGTGACTCGCTAATCACTCTTTGGACTCCCACCCATACAGAATTCAGACATTTTATATTGTGAGGCAGGACACATACCAACTGAAACAAAAGTTGATGGGATAGTACTTACTGTTTTATCACATTTGCAATATACTTAGCATTTTATGCCCTTCCAGTCTATTCCGTCCCATTAAAAACAAACCCAAGAAGTGCTGGTCATGACCTACTGCATTGATTTCATGACCTGCAATATGCAAAAGAAGTGGCCAAGATGAACTGTAAGGAATAATGATTTCCCAAACTGTCATAATTTATATATTGCCGTTGTGATTTTTGCCAGATTCACTCACCTCTATTATTATGGACTTTTTTCTTCCACATGGTTCGTTGATTTAAATATCCTTTACCGAGAAAGGAAACAAAGGGAAAATCTGTATCTCTTGCAATAAAAGTTTCCTTGCAAATAAAGGCACTGAACACTCAACAGTGTTATTCACTTGAGTTATACACTGATGCCCTTGGAAGGCTCTAGGTCTAAGCCTCCTGTGTCTGTGTTTACAGAAAAGCAAACAGAGGATAGATGTTAAAGACATACTAGTTTCAAACAGTAGCAGGAAGGATTCAAAGAAATCAGGAAGGGAGTAATTTTCTAACCCCACTCAGAGCTTTCTCCAGTTCTTCCTGCCCCTCCCCCAGCTTCCTCCTTCCCCATCTCCATCGCTGCTTTTCAAGGGAAAGGGCATCTTTCTGAGAAGACCCAGGCAACAGGGCTGCCCAAGCCAGGAGGGTTGAGCGGGCCCTGAGAGGAGATCCTGGTGATGGGGATCCTGTCCCTCCAGCAGTGGCATGTTTTCCTGCTTGAGCATTTCCAGGCTTCCTTCTGGGTCGATGCCTGAGCCTTTCCTCGCCTCAGCAGGACTGGGAAGCGTCCGTTTAGTCACTCGTGACAGGGGCTGTTGCTGTCGGTTCTGTCGTGAGAGAGGAGCCAGGCAGCTGTGGTGGGACCTCGGTATCTGCTCATGGGTGGCCTGGCCCTTGGGATTAAGTTAGCAGTGGCCAGGGGCCCCTCCCAAAGAGAGATTAGACTCGATGAGTGACTCGCTAATCACTCTTTGGACTCCCACCCATACAGAATTCAGACATTTTATATTGTGAGGCAGGACACATACCAACTGAAACAAAAGTTGATGGGATAGTACTTACTGTTTTATCACATTTGCAATATACTTAGGATTTTATGCCCTTCCAGTCTATTCCGTCCCTTTAAAAAACAAACCCAAGAAGTGCTGGTCATGACCTACTGCATTGATTTCAGGACCTGCAATATGCAAAAGAAGTGGCCAAGATGAACTGTAAGGAATAATGATTTCCCAAACTGTCATAATTTATATATTGCCGTTGTGATTTTTGCCAGATTCACTCACCTCTATTATTATGGACTTTTTTCTTCCACATGGTTCGTTGATTTAAATATCCTTTACCGAGAAAGGAAACAAAGGGAAAATCTGTATCTCTTGCAATAAAAGTTTCCTTGCAAATAAAGGCACTGAACACTCAACAGTGTTATTCACTTGAGTTATACACTGATGCCCTTGGAAGGCTCTAGGTCTAAGCCTCCTGTGTCTGTGTTTACAGAAAAGCAAACAGAGGATAGATGTTAAAGACATACTAGTTTCAAACAGTAGCAGGAAGGATTCAAAGAAATCAGGAAGGGAGTAATTTTCTCAACATGTGCTCTGGTGTGCTTCACTGCAGTGAGGCAAGCAAGCAGGTGCTAATTAAAGGGCCCTGTGGCATCAGCATTCTCCGCCTCTATCCACCTGGCGTCCTGGGCCCCATATTTCCTGAGATGGGAGAGGGGAGAGGAGACGATGGTTTTCTCCTAGGACCAAATATGCCAGAGCGGAGTCTTAAACTCTATTGTTCATTTTATTTATTTTTTTAAGATTTTTTTTAATGTGGATCATTTTCTTCTGTCTTTATTGAATTTGTGACAATGTTGTTTCTGTTGTTTGTTTTTGTTTTGGCTGTGAGGCATGTGGGAATCTTAGCTCCCTGACAAGGGATCAAGCCTACCACCCCTGCATCAGAAGGTGAAGTCTTAACGAATGGACTACCTGGGGCAGTCCCTATTGGGCATTTTAACGGCCAGAGGATCTCGCTAAGATACAGATTCTTATTCAGTAAGACTGGGTAGAGGCCTGAGGGTCTGTATTCTTGCAAGCTCCCAGGTGATGCCAGGCTGCTCCTGGTGGTCTGGGGACCATAATTAGGGTAGCAGGGCTCTCCGGGGTCCTTTCTATCCCCTCCTAGGGACTCTGAACCCATCAGACCCTTCTGTTTCCCAGTAAAAATAATGAAACCATCGATGAGTTACCTAGGGAGCACTATACCTGAGCTGGTGAGCTCACGGTCACAACCTCATTTCATTCTCACAGTAAACCTGTGAACAGTGGTTACCCTCATTTTCTTTTCTTTTTTTGGGGCAGGGGAAGGGGTGGGAAGGGAGGGGAGCAGGCAGGCCACTTCTATTGGTCTTTCATTTGTCCATTTTTCATCGATCTTTGTTCTTTGGCCCGTGTGGGCCTCCTATCACGGTGGCCTCTCTTGTCACAGAGCACCGACTCTGGGCACGCGTGCCAGAGCTCTGGCTCGGTTTGGCCAGTAGCCCCCCTTGGCGGTCAAACCAGCGCCCTTGGAAGGCTCTAGGTCTAAGCCTCCTGTGTCTGTGTTTACAGAAAAGCAAACAGAGGATAGATGTTAAAGACATACTAGTTTCAAACAGTAGCAGGAAGGATTCAAAGAAATCAGGAAGGGAGTAATTTTCTCAACATGTGCTCTGGTGTGCTTCACTGCAGTGAGGCAAGCAAGCAGGTGCTAATTAAAGGGCCCTGTGGCATCAGCATTCTCCGCCTCTATCCACCTGGCGTCCTGGGCCCCATATTTCCTGAGATGGGAGAGGGGAGAGGAGACGATGGTTTTCTCCTAGGACCAAATATGCCAGAGCGGAGTCTTAAACTCTATTGTTCATTTTATTTATTTTTTTAAGATTTTTTTTAATGTGGATCATTTTCTTCTGTCTTTATTGAATTTGTGACAATGTTGTTTCTGTTGTTTGTTTTTGTTTTGGCTGTGAGGCATGTGGGAATCTTAGCTCCCTGACAAGGGATCAAGCCTACCACCCCTGCATCAGAAGGTGAAGTCTTAACGAATGGACTACCTGGGGCAGTCCCTATTGGGCATTTTAACGGCCAGAGGATCTCGCTAAGATACAGATTCTTATTCAGTAAGACTGGGTAGAGGCCTGAGGGTCTGTATTCTTGCAAGCTCCCAGGTGATGCCAGGCTGCTCCTGGTGGTCTGGGGACCATAATTAGGGTAGCAGGGCTCTCCGGGGTCCTTTCTATCCCCTCCTAGGGACTCTGAACCCATCAGACCCTTCTGTTTCCCAGTAAAAATAATGAAACCATCGATGAGTTACCTAGGGAGCACTATACCTGAGCTGGTGAGCTCACGGTCACAACCTCATTTCATTCTCACAGTAAACCTGTGAACAGTGGTTACCCTCATTTTCTTTTCTTTTTTTGGGGCAGGGGAAGGGGTGGGAAGGGAGGGGAGCAGGCAGGCCACTTCTATTGGTCTTTCATTTGTCCATTTTTCATCGATCTTTGTTCTTTGGCCCGTGTGGGCCTCCTATCACGGTGGCCTCTCTTGTCACAGAGCACCGACTCTGGGCGCATGCGTGCCAGAGCTCTGGCTCGGTAATTGGACACATCAGTCCAGCCGCTCCGCGGCACATGGGATCCTCCCAGGCCAGGGATCAAACCAGCGCCCCTTGCACTGCAAGGCGGTGTCCTTACCCACTGGACCACCAGGGAAGCCCCTACCCTCATTTTAAAGAGGAGAAAAGGGAGTAGCCATTGAGATTGGCCTCTGCTGGGGACTTCGCCCTTGGGAGCACTTGCCATGGGGGACACACCAGGCACCCTCTGCCCGCCCTCTTCCTGAGTGGCAGAAGCCCAGGCAGCTGACCTTCATGCGTTCCTCTGTCTAGACACAACCTGTCGTGTCTCCACCCAACCCCCACATGCCCTGCCCAGAGCCAGCGTCAGTGTTAATGGAGCAGAAAGCCTCAGTTGTTAATTTTCTAGCGCATCATCGAGAGAGTTAATGAGTGACCAGCTGGTGGGCCACCCGCCATGTGGAAAGGCCGTATTGCCTTTTCATTTGGTCCACAGACGTTTGGCAGACCCTGTGGCAACTCCTGACCTGGATGAGTCGGTGGGCATCGTGTGCCATCTTTGGGTGCAGAACTTTTAGAGACTCAAAGCAGGAACTTTGTTTTTAATTTTATTTATTTATTAAATTCCTGTTGGTTGCACTGAGTCTTCATTGCTGTATGTGGGCTTCTTCTGGTTGCCAGAGAAAGGGGCTACTTTCTAGTTGCGGTGCAAGGGCTTCTCCTGGCAGTGGCTTCTCTTGTTGTGGAGCACAGGCTCTAGGGTGTGGGCTCAGTAGTTTGGTGCACGGGCTTAGTTGCCCCATAGCATGTGGGGTCTTCCTGAACCAGGGATCAAACCCATGTCCCCTGCATTGCACGGCAGACTCTCTTTTTTTTTTTTTTGGTGGGGGCAGGTTGGGGAGGGAGGGGTGGGGGACGGGCAGGCCACTTCTATTGGTCTTTCATTTGTCTCTTTTCATCCATCTTTGTTCTCTGGCCCATGTGGGCCTCCCATCTCAGTGGCCTCTGTTGTCGCAGAGCACCGGCTCTGGGTGCATGCGCTCCAAAGCTCCGGCTTGGTGATTGGACACATCAGTCCAGCCGCTCTGCGGCACGTGGGATCTTCCCAGGCCAGGGATTGAACCGGGGGCCTTTGCATTGCAAGGCGGTGTCCTTACCCACTGGACCACCAGGGAAGCCCGCAGGGCAGACTTTTAACCACTGCACCATCACAGAAGTACCCAAAACAGGAGCTTTGGGTCCTGTCTTTACCCCCTGGAAAGGAAGGACGGGATGCAAATCTGATGAAGAGCTGTTTCCTCCCTGGGTACCCATGGTGGCTGTCCAGCTGCCACCGCCGTCAGGCCCTTGTTTCGGGCATCTGAGCACCCTCAAGCCCCTTCCCTGACCTGAGACACCACTGTCCATCCAGTTGGGTGGGACTACATTCAACCTAGGGCTTCCCAGCTGGCGCTAGTGGTAAAGAACCCGCCTGCCATTGCAGGAAGCATAAAGATATGGGTGTGATCGCTGGGTCGGCAAGATCACTTGGAGAAGCTCATGGCCACCCACTCCAGAATTCTGGCCTGGAGAAGCCCATGGACAGAGGACCCTGGCTGGCTACAGTTCACAGGGTGGCCAAGAGTCGGGCATGACGGAAGTGACTTACCACACGTGGACACACCCGTGCACACTCAACCACTTCCATCCCCCTCTTCTCGAGCCAGAAACCCTCAGTAGGGCATTTGCTTTCCACATCCAATCCATATGCCTTCAGGATATCCCCAGAGCTGAGGACATTTCACCCTATCCATTCAGATTTGCTGGCATCCCAGCCCATGCCTCCCACTCTAGCCAGTGATGCCCCTCACCTTGCCACAGCCAACCTCTGTGCCTAAACCTCCACCCAGGTTATCCCCACCTCCAGGAAGCCCCTGTGCCTGATTATACACTGGCCTCAGTGAGCATTCTAGCTCAGAACCCAAGAATGCTGCTTGCTCAAGGCCCTGTGGGGGCAGGTTGGGGAGGGAGGGGTGGGGGACGGGCAGGCCACTTCTATTGGTCTTTCATTTGTCTCTTTTCATCCATCTTTGTTCTCTGGCCCATGTGGGCCTCCCATCTCAGTGGCCTCTGTTGTCGCAGAGCACCGGCTCTGGGTGCATGCGCTCCAAAGCTCCGGCTTGGTGATTGGACACATCAGTCCAGCCGCTCTGCGGCACGTGGGATCTTCCCAGGCCAGGGATTGAACCGGGGGCCTTTGCATTGCAAGGCGGTGTCCTTACCCACTGGACCACCAGGGAAGCCCGCAGGGCAGACTTTTAACCACTGCACCATCACAGAAGTACCCAAAACAGGAGCTTTGGGTCCTGTCTTTACCCCCTGGAAAGGAAGGACGGGATGCAAATCTGATGAAGAGCTGTTTCCTCCCTGGGTACCCATGGTGGCTGTCCAGCTGCCACCGCCGTCAGGCCCTTGTTTCGGGCATCTGAGCACCCTCAAGCCCCTTCCCTGACCTGAGACACCACTGTCCATCCAGTTGGGTGGGACTACATTCAACCTAGGGCTTCCCAGCTGGCGCTAGTGGTAAAGAACCCGCCTGCCATTGCAGGAAGCATAAAGATATGGGTGTGATCGCTGGGTCGGCAAGATCACTTGGAGAAGCTCATGGCCACCCACTCCAGAATTCTGGCCTGGAGAAGCCCATGGACAGAGGACCCTGGCTGGCTACAGTTCACAGGGTGGCCAAGAGTCGGGCATGACGGAAGTGACTTACCACACGTGGACACGCCCGTGCACACTCAACCACTTCCATCCCCCTCTTCTCGAGCCAGAAACCCTCAGTAGGGCATTTGCTTTCCACATCCAATCCATATGCCTTCAGGATATCCCCAGAGCTGAGGACATTTCACCCTATCCATTCAGATTTGCTGGCATCCCAGCCCATGCCTCCCACTCTAGCCAGTGATGCCCCTCACCTTGCCACAGCCAACCTCTGTGCCTAAACCTCCACCCAGGTTATCCCCACCTCCAGGAAGCCCCTGTGCCTGATTATACACTGGCCTCAGTGAGCATTCTAGCTCAGAACCCAAGAATGCTGCTTGCTCAAGGCCCTACCACCGAACTCTTGTCTATTGTTTTATAGTGTTTACCTGTGTAGGCTTCATGCCTGTTGTCATTTCTTCTCTGCCAGACTCTAAGAGGCATGAAGAAGAATAACAAAAAGTGCCATTAATAGGGTGCCAGACGTTGTCCTTAAGCACTTGACAATGTCCCATTTAATCTTCAACCCCCCTGCAGAGATCTCAACTATTTTTATCCACTGTTTTTTTTTTTTTCTTTCCCCAAGATTCTAGAGAGGGTGAACAGTTTTCATAAGGTCACACAGCCTAGGAAGAGCGGAGCTAGACTCTAAACCCAGGTCTGTGTGATGCCCCAGCCTTTCAGAGGTACTCAAATGCCAGGGCCCTCAGCCTGAGAACCTGGGCCTGGCCCCAGCATCTGTGCGTCTCTGAACACCTAATTTGATTTGGGGACTGACTCTTAACCACCACTTCCCAGGTGGCTCAGATGGTAAAGAATCTACCTGCAATGCAGGAGACCCAGGTTCGATCCCTGGGTCGGGAAGATGCCCTGGAGGAGTGCATGGCAACCCACTCCAGTATTCTTGCCTGGAGAATCCTATGGACGGAGGAGCCCGGCGGACTTACAGTTCGTGGGGTCACTCAGAATCGGACACAACTGAGCGACTAACACTTCCACTTTCACTTTCTTAACCACCGAATGCATCTCCTCCCTTTGCAACACTCAGCTGTGCCCTGAACACTCTGGAGTTTAGAAATGCGTTGTGGTGGGTGAGGAGGCATGAAGAGAAGGGTGCTCTGGGGAACTGTGAGAATCATGGGGCAGGGAGGCTGCCAAGAAGCAGTGGAGTTGAGCAGGGGGAGAGCAGAAGGGCAGTCAGAAGAGGCTATTGGAGGGATCTTCCTGGTGGTCCAGTTGGTTAAGAGTTTGCCTTGCAATGCAGGGGACATGGGTTCCATCCCCGGTCAGGGAACTAAGACCTCACGTTGGATCCCACACGACTAGGGTAAGTAGAGAAAACTCTTGCGCTGAAATGAAAAGCCCTCACAGCCAAAATTTTAATAAAATGTATCTTATAAAAACCAGAAAGAAAAAGCTATTGGAGCTGTCTCTCTTCCCGAGCCGTAACTTGGGCCCTCCCCTTGACTTGCTCATTCACTGGGGCTTCTTGTGAGGATGCAGAATCTGGCCCAGCAGGTCTGGGCAGAGCCTTCTGTTTGGCATTTTGTAACAAGCCCCCAGGTGATGCCCATTCATTAGGAAGGCCCCGGACTCCTCAACCCTTCCCGGAGGATTTGATTCCATCACTCGTCTAGCATCTTCCTGCCTCCCTCCTCCCTAGAGGATAAAATCTAAACTCCTTAGTACAGCACAAGAGCCGAGAGCCTTCTCAGACACTGTCTCCAGCCGTCTCCTGCCTCACCTCCTGCTCTCTCTGTCGCACTCCATACCCTGCAGCCTCACTGAATTCTTCACGGCTCCCCAGACACACCATCAGAGTTTGGTACTTTTTGCATAGGTTGTTACTTTGCCTGGAGGAATGCACTTTGGCCTTTCTCAGCCAGGTGAGGATGAAGCAGAAGGTCACCTTCCTGGGAAGTTACTGGAGACAGGGCTCTAAACCCTTGGCTCCAAGAAAAGTCCTCCCTAGGTTCCTGGATCCCTTCCTGTCCCTGCTCTCAGTAAAGGTCGGCCATGGTCCCTGGCCCTGAGAGGTGTGAAATCAGGTGACTTCATTGTCCTGCTCTGAACATTAGTTGTTTCTTGTCACCTTCCTGCAAAAATAGAGCTGAGAATGACTGAAGTGGAGCCCTTGCCTGGAGTCTGGGAGAGCAGAGTGGAGCAGGTGGACCATTCTGCAGAGCTCCGGAGGACAGACCATCTGCAGAAGCTCCAGGACGCTGTGGTCATGCCCTGGGCTCTGAGATGCCACCCCGTAGCTGTTTTCACTTTAAATGTTTCTCTCCTGGCCATGGAAATGCTTCAGGACTTCCGGAAAACTTTCCTTCTGTGCTTCCTGAGTTTTCTCCTGGGCTCTTTTGCCTCCAAATTTCAGGCCCAGCCAGGGACAGCTCCTGGAAGAGCTGTGGGGGCCGCCTTGGCTGACCACAGCCCTCACAGGGACCTCCTCCTGACCTCCCTCTCTTGCAGGAGGGCTCCCCAGTGCACTGTCTTGGGGGAACAGCAGCCCCTCTCTCTGGGAAAAAAAAAAAACATCTCTTCCTGCATTCAGTCTCCTGCCTGGGGGTGGAGGAGCATGTTCTGGTTGCCAGCTGGTGATTGAGGGCTGTGTCTGATTCCTGTCCCCCTCCTGAGAGCAGAACAGCCAGAGGGAAGGGATCAGAGCCTTTGAATACTTGCCAGGACAGTTACCATGGGCAAATTGCTTCATCTCTTTGAGCTTCATCTTCTTCACCTATAAAATGGGAACAACCTTACCAACCCCACAAATAGGGTTGCCAGGTTTTTTTAGCAAATGAAAATATAGGATGCTCAGTTAAACTTGGAAGTTTAGTTAAACAATGAATACTTGTTTTAGCAGAAATATATATTTTGCAATATCTGGGACATGTGGGTGCTCAGTTGTAACCGACTCTTTGTGATCTTATGGATGGTAACCCTCCAGGCTCCTGTGTTCATGGGATTTCTCAGGCAAGAATACTGGAGTGAGTTGTCTTCCTAATCCACGGATCAAACCCATACCTCCTGCATTGGCAGGAGGGTCCTTCCCCTCAGCCACCTGGGAAGCATTTGGGACATACTTATACTAAAAACTCGTTACTCATCTGAAGTTGACGTTGTTCTGGGTGTCTTGCATTTTGCCTGGTGTCTCTACCTCTGGCTGTAATGGTTTGTATGTAGCATTTAGCATGGGACCCATCTAAATGTTCTTTGCTCATTTCATGACTTTCTTTTCTCCACTGCCGGCCCCTGACCCCTAGAGGCCAAGCTGATGAGACATTTCTTTGGAGTAGTCACAGAAATATTGAGGTTGTTTTTATAGAGTTGACACCAAAAAAATGACTGATTAAGGGAAAAGTGCCAGTAAAAATAGCTGTCACTTACCTAGCACTAGCTATGTATCCCACGTTGTTTTCCGAGTCCTTTGTATATTAATGCCCTGACTCTTCACAGTAATCCTATGAGGAAGACACTTATCTCCACCTTACAGATGAGAATAGAGGCACAGGTTAGATTAAGTAACTTCCTCAAGGACACACAGCTAGTGATGAGCTGGATATGCTGCCCCCTTTAGGAGGGCTGGCACTGTCTTGGGGAACAGCAGCCCTCTCTCTGGGAAAAAAAAACATCTCTTCCTGCATTCAGTCTCCTGCCTGGGGGTGGAGGAGCATGTTCTGGTTGCCAGCTGGTGATTGAGGGCTGTGTCTGATTCCTGTCCCCCTCCTGAGAGCAGAACAGCCAGAGGGAAGGGATCAGAGCCTTTGAATACTTGCCAGGACAGTTACCATGGGCAAATTGCTTCATCTCTTTGAGCTTCATCTTCTTCACCTATAAAATGGGAACAACCTTACCAACCCCACAAATAGGGTTGCCAGGTTTTTTTAGCAAATGAAAATATAGGATGCTCAGTTAAACTTGGAAGTTTAGTTAAACAATGAATACTTGTTTTAGCAGAAATATATATTTTGCAATATCTGGGACATGTGGGTGCTCAGTTGTAACCGACTCTTTGTGATCTTATGGATGGTAACCCTCCAGGCTCCTGTGTTCATGGGATTTCTCAGGCAAGAATACTGGAGTGAGTTGTCTTCCTAATCCACGGATCAAACCCATACCTCCTGCATTGGCAGGAGGGTCCTTTACCACTCAGCCACCTGGGAAGCATTTGGGACATACTTATACTAAAAACTCGTTACTCATCTGAAGTTGACGTTGTTCTGGGTGTCTTGCATTTTGCCTGGTGTCTCTACCTCTGGCTGTAATGGTTTGTATGTAGCATTTAGCATGGGACCCATCTAAATGTTCTTTGCTCATTTCATGACTTTCTTTTCTCCACTGCCGGCCCCTGACCCCTAGAGGCCAAGCTGATGAGACATTTCTTTGGAGTAGTCACAGAAATATTGAGGTTGTTTTTATAGAGTTGACACCAAAAAAATGACTGATTAAGGGAAAAGTGCCAGTAAAAATAGCTGTCACTTACCTAGCACTAGCTATGTATCCCACGTTGTTTTCCGAGTCCTTTGTATATTAATGCCCTGACTCTTCACAGTAATCCTATGAGGAAGACACTTATCTCCACCTTACAGATGAGAATAGAGGCACAGGTTAGATTAAGTAACTTCCTCAAGGACACACAGCTAGTGATGAGCTGGATATGAACCCAAGCAGTCTGGCCCCCATGTCGTTGGTGTTAAATGGGACATTATACAGCATCTTGCGTACCGACTGCCACAGCTAAAGATGTAAAGTTTCTTTAAGGTAAAGGATATGGAAACCTAAAGGTATGGTTTCACAGAGCAGGTGATAACACAGTCTGCTCCTAGAGCGGGGTGTGACTTCCCAGGTTCCCCCGAGATCCTTGCATGGAGAGAGGGGGTTCAGCCAGGCATGAGGAGCTCACAATGGGGTTTGTCTCTTCCTCCTCACCAGCCCTGAATGTCACGGAGGTACTGGTGCAGTGCCAGCCTCTCACCAGGTGAAAGAGCTGCCAGTGCATCCCGGAGGTCCTACAAACCCTAATCAGGTTCTTTTCAATCTTATTAATTCACAAACAACTCTGCCACAGTGAGGCGTCTTCTTCTTGAGATTCTTCATGACTCTCTAGAACAGGATGCTTTTCCTTCACTAAAATGAATGCAGGCTTCCATCGTGACTCAGCAGCAAAGAATCTGCCTGCCAATGCAGGAGTCCCAGGTTCAGTCCCTGGGTGGGGAAGATCCCCTGGAGAGGGAAATGGCAACCCACTCCAGCATTCTTGCTTGGGAAATCCAACGGACATAGGAGCCTGGCAGGCTACAGAAGGAATCTGGCAGACTGCAGTCCACAGGGGTCACAAAAGGGTCAGACATGACTTAGTGGCTAAAACAACAACATCCAACAACAAAATGAATGCATAGAGTTACTGGGGACTAGTTGCTGTTGTCATTGTTTAGTCACATTGTTTAGTCATTGTTTGGTCTAGTGGTAAAGAACCCACCCGCCAATGCAGGAGACATGAGAGAGGATCCCTGGGTCGGGAAGATCCCATGGAGGAGGAAATGGCAACCCACTCCAATATCCTTGTTTGGAGAATCTCATGGACAGAGGAGCCTGGCAGGCTACGGTCCATGGAATTGCAAAGAGTCAGACATGACTAAAGCGACTTAGCTTAGCATAGAAGGTAGACTATCCAGATGCCACTGCCCCACCTGTGGGGTGATACCTTCCTTCTTGCTTTTCTCTGTCTGGTCTTGCTGCTCACTCAGGGTCTGGCCTCACACCGACTGTGTGCTCCTGGCAGAGACCAAGCCATGGCCCAGAGCATGATGGGAACCGCGAATATCCCAGCACCACCCTAGGAGCTTGTGCCAAAGGGAATGATGAATCAGAAAGAAGGTCTGACCAGTAGGTGCTATCCTGCCTTCTCTAGACTCTTGACTGACTCTTTGAGACAAGGCTCAGGTGCCTGAAGCTCCCCTCTCTCAAGAACATCATGTGCCCACCCGTCCTCAGCCCCTCCACCCCAGCCCAGGGGCAGCAGTGCGGAAGTGCCTGTTGTTGAAAGGGGCTGCCTGGCTCTGGCCCAGCTTATAACCAAGATCAGTTTCCAGCACACTTTATAGGTAGGTAGCTCTGGAGGCTTTACTTGGCCCGAAGCCCAGAATCCAAGTCTTCCTGCTTCTTTTCCCACCACAGGCCTCCCCAGACTCTCTAGAACAGGATGCTTTTCCTTCACTAAAATGAATGCAGGCTTCCATCGTGACTCAGCAGCAAAGAATCTGCCTGCCAATGCAGGAGTCCCAGGTTCAGTCCCTGGGTGGGGAAGATCCCCTGGAGAGGGAAATGGCAACCCACTCCAGCATTCTTGCTTGGGAAATCCAACGGACATAGGAGCCTGGCAGGCTACAGAAGGAATCTGGCAGACTGCAGTCCACAGGGGTCACAAAAGGGTCAGACATGACTTAGTGGCTAAAACAACAACATCCAACAACAAAATGAATGCATAGAGTTACTGGGGACTAGTTGCTGTTGTCATTGTTTAGTCACATTGTTTAGTCATTGTTTGGTCTAGTGGTAAAGAACCCACCCGCCAATGCAGGAGACATGAGAGAGGATCCCTGGGTCGGGAAGATCCCATGGAGGAGGAAATGGCAACCCACTCCAATATCCTTGTTTGGAGAATCTCATGGACAGAGGAGCCTGGCAGGCTACGGTCCATGGAATTGCAAAGAGTCAGACATGACTAAAGCGACTTAGCTTAGCATAGAAGGTAGACTATCCAGATGCCACTGCCCCACCTGTGGGGTGATACCTTCCTTCTTGCTTTTCTCTGTCTGGTCTTGCTGCTCACTCAGGGTCTGGCCTCACACCGACTGTGTGCTCCTGGCAGAGACCAAGCCATGGCCCAGAGCATGATGGGAACCGCGAATATCCCAGCACCACCCTAGGAGCTTGTGCCAAAGGGAATGATGAATCAGAAAGAAGGTCTGACCAGTAGGTGCTATCCTGCCTTCTCTAGACTCTTGACTGACTCTTTGAGACAAGGCTCAGGTGCCTGAAGCTCCCCTCTCTCAAGAACATCATGTGCCCACCCGTCCTCAGCCCCTCCACCCCAGCCCAGGGGCAGCAGTGCGGAAGTGCCTGTTGTTGAAAGGGGCTGCCTGGCTCTGGCCCAGCTTATAACCAAGATCAGTTTCCAGCACACTTTATAGGTAGGTAGCTCTGGAGGCTTTACTTGGCCCGAAGCCCAGAATCCAAGTCTTCCTGCTTCTTTTCCCACCACAGGCCTCCCCCAGGCCCAGCTTCTCAGTGATGTGGTCTTTCCTCACTTTCTGAAGGTCAACTCCAGTTCATTCAAAGAAATCCAAGACCAAGAGCTTTGCGTATTGCCTCTGCTCCCAGCTCCCTCCATGTCTCTGCCGTCTCCCTTTTCTCCCTGTCTCTTACCCCCATGTCCCTCAGGGACTAACTCAATAGGTGCTTGTTTGCAGGTTCAGAGAGGCCCTAGACCAGTGTCCCCAGCCTGGTTATTCAACTACCACATCTGTCAGGGTCCAGCAGGACACAGATGGTGCACTCAGCTTGCGTGGTTTGGGAAGAGCTTGGAATGGGACTATGACCAAAATGTGGGCAGCATGAGAGAAGGATCTGGTTCCCACACCTGGAAACACAGAGGCCCCGTGGGCACCCTGGCAGGAGCTGCAGCCTTCAGGGAAAGCACGCAGCCTGGGTGGCCCACAGGGAGGAGCTGCCAGGGAAAGATCTCAACCTGGCACCTCTCCCTGCCTGTGACCTCCTGCTGGGGTAGAAAACAGGCTGGGGAGGCAAGGAGAATAGACCTGGAGGGGCACACTCCAGGTAAAATGGTGCTCCGAATCTTTTCCCATTTGCAAAGAGAGGGTTAGAAATACTTACCCAGGGACTTCCATGGTTGTCCAATGGTTAAGAATCTGCCTTCCAAAGCAGGGGTCTTGGGTTTGATCCCTGGTCGGGGAACTAAGATCCCAAATGCTGAGGCTCAGCTAAGCCTATCCACTGCAACTACTGAGCTCGCATACTGAAAATAAGACATGATGCAGCCAAATAAATACATAAATAGTTTTTTTTTTTTTAAAAGTAAGAAAGAAATACCTGCCCCATGCATGCTCTGGGGTTGTAAAATCAGCTAAGATGATGAGCGATGACGATGTGTGCTCCCTCTCAAGAACATCATGTGCCCACCCGTCCTCAGCCCCTCCACCCCAGCCCAGGGGCAGCAGTGCGGAAGTGCCTGTTGTTGAAAGGGGCTGCCTGGCTCTGGCCCAGCTTATAACCAAGATCAGTTTCCAGCACACTTTATAGGTAGGTAGCTCTGGAGGCTTTACTTGGCCCGAAGCCCAGAATCCAAGTCTTCCTGCTTCTTTTCCCACCACAGGCCTCCCCCAGGCCCAGCTTCTCAGTGATGTGGTCTTTCCTCACTTTCTGAAGGTCAACTCCAGTTCATTCAAAGAAATCCAAGACCAAGAGCTTTGCGTATTGCCTCTGCTCCCAGCTCCCTCCATGTCTCTGCCGTCTCCCTTTTCTCCCTGTCTCTTACCCCCATGTCCCTCAGGGACTAACTCAATAGGTGCTTGTTTGCAGGTTCAGAGAGGCCCTAGACCAGTGTCCCCAGCCTGGTTATTCAACTACCACATCTGTCAGGGTCCAGCAGGACACAGATGGTGCACTCAGCTTGCGTGGTTTGGGAAGAGCTTGGAATGGGACTATGACCAAAATGTGGGCAGCATGAGAGAAGGATCTGGTTCCCACACCTGGAAACACAGAGGCCCCGTGGGCACCCTGGCAGGAGCTGCAGCCTTCAGGGAAAGCACGCAACCTGGGTGGCCCACAGGGAGGAGCTGCCAGGGAAAGATCTCAACCTGGCACCTCTCCCTGCCTGTGACCTCCTGCTGGGGTAGAAAACAGGCTGGGGAGGCAAGGAGAATAGACCTGGAGGGGCACACTCCAGGTAAAATGGTGCTCCGAATCTTTTCCCATTTGCAAAGAGAGGGTTAGAAATACTTACCCAGGGACTTCCATGGTTGTCCAATGGTTAAGAATCTGCCTTCCAAAGCAGGGGTCTTGGGTTTGATCCCTGGTCGGGGAACTAAGATCCCAAATGCTGAGGCTCAGCTAAGCCTATCCACTGCAACTACTGAGCTCGCATACTGAAAATAAGACATGATGCAGCCAAATAAATACATAAATAGTTTTTTTTTTTTTAAAAGTAAGAAAGAAATACCTGCCCCATGCATGCTCTGGGGTTGTAAAAATCAGCTAAGATGATGAACGATGACGATGTGTGCTCATTGTACATTTAATACCAGAGTAAGGGATAATTGTTGTTGTTGACAAACACTCATTGGTTACCCCCAACCCCCCAGAATGAGACTTACACATTCTCACTTCTGCTGGAGAGCCTCTGTCTCCCAAGGGCAGATGTGTAAAGGAAAGAGAAATTGCAGAATTGCGAACGCCTGGATTTGGATCCCAGAGTCCCTGCTTCATGTTCATATGCATCGAGCAAGTCATTTAATGAGCCTCCCTGGGGTGAAATATACATCACGGGGTTCAGAGACGAATGAATGCTGTCATTACTGTGAGCTAGCCACGTGCAGGGACTGCTCAGGGGACCTAGCAGTGTCCCTCATCCCTCAGCCAGGTCCAGGCTGAAGGGGGCTGAATTGTGTCCCCACCCCCAAATATGTCAAAGTCTTAACCCCTCACACTCACCCTTACTGCCCCTCACTCACTATGTGAAAAAATAAATGTTAGTCACTTAGTTATGTCTGATTCTTTATGACCCCTGTAGCTTATCAGGCTCCTCTGTCCGTGGGATTTTCCAGGCAAGAGTACTGGAGTGGGTTGCCATTCCCTTCTCCCCAAGGTATCTTCCCGATTCAGGGATCGAATCCACGTCTCCTACACTGCAGGTGGATTTTTACCATCTGAGCCACCAGGAAAGAGACCCTCCCACCCACCGCTTATAGACAGAGGTAAACCACCGTCTTGAATTTTGTGTGAATCATCCCCTCCTTTTCTTTAGAGTTTTTTTTTTTTTTTTTTAAGATTTATTTATTTTGTGGGAGGGGTGTGGGGAGGGAGGGGAGCAGGCGGACTACTTCTATTGGTCTTTCATTTGTCTCTTTTCATCCATCTTTGTTCTTCGGCCCGTGTGGGCCTCCCATCGCGGTGGCCTCTGTTGTCACAGAGCACCGGCTCTGGGCGCATGCACTCCAGTGCTCCGGCTCGGTAATTGGACACATGGGTCCAGCTGCTCCGCGGCACGTGGGATCTTCCCAGGCCAGGGATCGAACCGGCGCCCCTTGCACTGCAAGGCGGTGTCCTTACCCACTGGACCACCAGGGAAGCCCTTCTTTAGAGTTTTACTACAGAGGTATGTGTCCCTGAATAATATAAATGTAGTTTTGCCAGCAATTTATATAAATAGACTAATAGTGGAATTACTTCTCTGTGACTTGCCTTTTTCTGCTTACAGTTATGTTTTTGAGATTGGTCTTTGTTCCTATCTATAGCTCTAGATTATTCATTGTCAAAGCTGCCTAGAATTTCCATTCTAGGAATAAACTATAGCTTATTTAGTAGTAATAATGGTATGCCTACATGTTTGGACAAAATCCTTAGTAGGAAAATCATTTTACACTGTGGCACGGCTCACGCACCATCTCTATATGGACATATATCTGAATTAGCTTCTTAAAATCATTCTCCTTGGGCTGCCCTGGTGGTCCAGTGGGTAGGGACACCCACCGCCTTGCAGTGCAAGGGGCACCGATTTGATCCCTGGCCTGAGAAGATACCACGTGCCACGGAGCAGCTGGACTGATGTGTCCAACCACCGAGCCGGAGCTCTGCAGCAAGAGAGACCACTGCGGTGGGAGGCCCACACAGGCCAAAGAACAAAGATGGATGGAAATAGATGAATGAAAGACCAATAGAAGTGGCTAAAAGAAAAAAAAAGATCATTCTCCTTTACAATGTGAGGTGCTTCTTTCCAGTCCATTTCAAAAGTGACTTGCCAGGGCTTCCCTGGTAGCCCAGTGGGTAAGGACACCGCATTGCAGTGCAAGGGGCGCCAGTTCGATCCCCGGCCTGGGAAGATCCCACGTGCTGCGGAGCGGCTGGACCAATGCGTCCAACTACCGAGCTGGAGCTCTGGAGACAGAGGCCACTGTGATGGGAGGCCCACACAGGCCAAAGAACAAAGATGGATGGAAATAGATAAATGAAAGACCAATAGAAGTGGCTAAAAGAAAAAAAAAGATCATTCTCCTTTACAATGTGAGGTGCTTCTTTCCAGTCCATTTCAAAAGTGACTTGCCAGGGCTTCCCTGGTGGTCCAGTGGGTAAGGACACCGCCTTGCAGTGCAAGGGGCGCCGGTTCGATCCCTGGCCTGGGAAGATCCCACGTGCCACGGAGCGGCTGGACCCATGTGTCCAATTACCGAGCCGGAGCACTGGAGCGCGTGCGCCCAGAGCCAGCGCTCTGCGACAACAGAGGCCACCACAATGGGAGGTCCACACGGGCCAGAGAACAAAGATGGATGAAAATAGAGAAATGAAAGACCAATAGAAGGGGCCCGCCCGCTCCCCTCCCTCCCCAACCCGACCCCCGCCCAAAATAAATAAATAAATGAATAAATCTTTAAAAAAAAAAAAGAGTGACTTGCCAGAGCTTGCCTGGTGGTCCAGTGGTTTAGAATCCGCCCACCAGTGCAGGAGACACAGGTTTGGTTGCTGGCCACGAGGCTACTAAGCCTTTGAACACAGATACTGAGCCCAAGGGCCCTGTAGCCTGTGCTCTGACCAGCGAAGCCACCACAGTAAAATGTCCACATACCACAACAAAGAGTAGCCCCTGCTCACCACAATTAAAGTCCGCTTCGAGCAATGAAGACCCAGCACAGCCAAAGGTAGCTATTTGTGTTTTTTCAAGTGACCTGCCAAACTGACTGTATGATCCACTAACCGATCAGCCTGCCGTGGCTGGATGCTCCCTCTCGAGTGTCCAGTTTGGTGGCCCTGTGGCTCCAGGTCCAGTGTTGGCCCAGTGTGTGGCCTTGCTGCTTTCCCCAGGGCTGCCTGCTTGCCCACGCTTGGCACGAGACCATCATCCTACCTGGCTATAGGGTTCTTCCCACTCCTGCTGGCTGTGTTCTAGCTGTGGCCTTGCCCTTGTAGTCGCTGCATCTCACGGGCCATGGCCCAAGGGACACCAGACTCCAGGGGCATGCTAGAAATGGGTGTGCTGAAGAATGACTGATTTAGTCTGGTAGCAAGAGAGAGGGGGGTATCTGGGATCAGACGGGCGGGATTCCAAGCTTAGTTATTTAGTCATTGTGTGACCTTGGGCAAGACATTTGATCTCTCTGGGTCTCAGTGTCCTCATCTGTAACATGGGGAGATTGCAGCCGCAGTACCTACTTCATACGAGTGGTGTGAGGACAGCGTGTGCGTTAATTCACTGTGTGAGTGTGGGCTGATAGTATTATTACTGAGCCCTGCTGGGCCTCGGGGCTGGAACTTTGTTACCATTCCTGGACACAGGAGCTATATGGGGAAGAGGTCAAAACACCCAGTTAAAAGGAAGTTTAAGGTGGCTAGGCACGCTGGTTCTGCACTGAGGCTGCCTTTGCTCAGACCTCCACTCCATTCTCACTCAGCCACGTCACCGAGGAGGTAGGGATCGAACGTGTTACTGTGTGGACCAGGCACGTGGTACGTGGGTGCTGTCTGTCCACCTGGTAAAGCCTCCTGAGGGCAGAGGTTGAAACTGCTTGCAGTTAAAAAAAAAGAGTGACTTGCCAGAGCTTGCCTGGTGGTCCAGTGGTTTAGAATCCGCCCACCAGTGCAGGAGACACAGGTTTGGTTGCTGGCCACGAGGCTACTAAGCCTTTGAACACAGATACTGAGCCCAAGGGCCCTGTAGCCTGTGCTCTGACCAGCGAAGCCACCACAGTAAAATGTCCACATACCACAACAAAGAGTAGCCCCTGCTCACCACAATTAAAGTCCGCTTCGAGCAATGAAGACCCAGCACAGCCAAAGGTAGCTATTTGTGTTTTTTCAAGTGACCTGCCAAACTGACTGTATGATCCACTAACCGATCAGCCTGCCGTGGCTGGATGCTCCCTCTCGAGTGTCCAGTTTGGTGGCCCTGTGGCTCCAGGTCCAGTGTTGGCCCAGTGTGTGGCCTTGCTGCTTTCCCCAGGGCTGCCTGCTTGCCCACGCTTGGCACGAGACCATCATCCTACCTGGCTATAGGGTTCTTCCCACTCCTGCTGGCTGTGTTCTAGCTGTGGCCTTGCCCTTGTAGTCGCTGCATCTCACGGGCCATGGCCCAAGGGACACCAGACTCCAGGGGCATGCTAGAAATGGGTGTGCTGAAGAATGACTGATTTAGTCTGGTAGCAAGAGAGAGGGTGGTATCTGGAATCAGACGGTCTGGATTCCAAGCTTAGTTATTTAGTCATTGTGTGACCTTGGGCAAGACATTTGATCTCTCTGGGTCTCAGTGTCCTCATCTGTAACATGGGGAGATTGCAGCCGCAGTACCTACTTCATACGAGTGGTGTGAGGACAGCGTGTGCGTTAATTCACTGTGTGAGTGTGGGCTGATAGTATTATTACTGAGCCCTGCTGGGCCTCGGGGCTGGAACTTTGTTACCATTCCTGGACACAGGAGCTATATGGGGAAGAGGTCAAAACACCCAGTTAAAAGGAAGTTTAAGGTGGCTAGGCACGCTGGTTCTGCACTGAGGCTGCCTTTGCTCAGACCTCCACTCCATTCTCACTCAGCCACGTCACCGAGGAGGGTAGGGATCGAACGTGTTACTGTGTGGACCAGGCACGTGGTACGTGGGTGCTGTCTGTCCACCTGGTAAAGCCTCCTGAGGGCAGAGGTTGAAACCTGCTTTGCAGTTGTGTCCCTACCACCTTGCACCTAGTCGGTGCACACCAGGTGTCTGCCTGTAAATACAGGAAACTGTGTTTATCTTCCTTCAAGAAAAGTCTTCTCAGCTCCTTAATCTGTGTTTTGATTAGGTTGGGTTCTGTGTCTTTTAATTCTAGAGCTGTAAGATTTCTTTATGTAACCTAGCTACAAATCCCTTATCACATACAAGATTTGTAGATTTCTCCCTTTTCACTCTTTCGTTCTTATGTTATGCGTGTGTTGTTTGCTTTGTCTTTGGCTGCTGCCGCTGTGGCACATGGGATCTAGTTTCCCCACCAGGGACGGAACCCCTGCGCCCTGCAGTGGAAGTCGGGAGTCTTAAAACACTGAATAGTCAGGGAAGTCCCTCTTTTTACTTTCTTTTTCTTAGTTTATTTTACCTCTTTTCACTTTCTTTATTGGGTCTGTGAAGCACGTGTGTGCTCAGTGGCTCAGTCATGTCCCAACTCTTTGCCACCCCACAGACTGCAGCCCACCAGGCTCCTCTGTCCATGGGATTTTCCAGGCAAGAATACTGGAGTGGGTTGCTATTTCCTCCTCCAGGGAATTTTTCTGACCCAGGGATCGAACCCATGTCTCCTGTGGCACCTGCATGGCAGGCAGATTCTTTACCCCTGGGCCACCGGGGAAACTGCCACATGAAACACAAAACGTTTCATTGATGACCCTCCAGTTATCTATGCTTTCTTTTGTTGTTTATACCTTCTGGTCAGTGTCCTCATCTGAAGTGGTTTGGGGGAGGACAGCGTGTGCGTTAATTCACTGTGTGAGTGTGGGCTGATAGTATTATTACTGAGCCCTGCTGGGCCTCGGGGCTGGAACTTTGTTACCATTCCTGGACACAGGAGCTATATGGGGAAGAGGTCAAAACACCCAGTTAAAAGGAAGTTTAAGGTGGCTAGGCACGCTGGTTCTGCACTGAGGCTGCCTTTGCTCAGACCTCCACTCCATTCTCACTCAGCCACGTCACCGAGGAGGGTAGGGATCGAACGTGTTACTGTGTGGACCAGGCACGTGGTACGTGGGTGCTGTCTGTCCACCTGGTAAAGCCTCCTGAGGGCAGAGGTTGAAACCTGCTTTGCAGTTGTGTCCCTACCACCTTGCACCTAGTCGGTGCACACCAGGTGTCTGCCTGTAAATACAGGAAACTGTGTTTATCTTCCTTCAAGAAAAGTCTTCTCAGCTCCTTAATCTGTGTTTTGATTAGGTTGGGTTCTGTGTCTTTTAATTCTAGAGCTGTAAGATTTCTTTATGTAACCTAGCTACAAATCCCTTATCACATACAAGATTTGTAGATTTCTCCCTTTTCACTCTTTCGTTCTTATGTTATGCGTGTGTTGTTTGCTTTGTCTTTGGCTGCTGCCGCTGTGGCACATGGGATCTAGTTTCCCCACCAGGGACGGAACCCCTGCGCCCTGCAGTGGAAGTCGGGAGTCTTAAAACACTGAATAGTCAGGGAAGTCCCTCTTTTTACTTTCTTTTTTTTTAGTTTATTTTACCTCTTTTCACTTTCTTTATTGGGTCTGTGAAGCACGTGTGTGCTCAGTGGCTCAGTCATGTCCCAACTCTTTGCCACCCCACAGACTGCAGCCCACCAGGCTCCTCTGTCCATGGGATTTTCCAGGCAAGAATACTGGAGTGGGTTGCTATTTCCTCCTCCAGGGAATTTTTCTGACCCAGGGATCGAACCCATGTCTCCTGTGGCACCTGCATGGCAGGCAGATTCTTTACCCCTGGGCCACCGGGGAAACTGCCACATGAAACACAAAAACGTTTCATTTTGATGACCCCTCCAGTTATCTATGCTTTCTTTTGTTGTTTATACCTTCTAAGAGTGTTTTAGATCTTTGATCCATTTTGAGTTAATTTTTGTACGTGATGTGAAGCAAGGGCCCTGCTTCGTTCTTTTCGTGGGTGGAGATTCAGTGGTCTCAGCACCATTTGTTGAAAAACCTATTGCATGATCTCGGCACCCTTGTTAAAAATCTGCCAGCCATGCACGGATGTGTGTATTTCTGGCCTCTCTAGTGTACTTCATTGATCCGTGTATCTGTAGAGCCACCTCTGTCTCTGACAGTTTACTGTCTCTGCCCATCTGCTCTTGGCAGCCCTGGAAGCCCCGGCAGGACGCACTGATGGGATATCCCACAACGGAGCACTGTCTCCCCAGGGGCCCCTGAAATTCATCACTTTCCGCACCTGTCAGGGTGACCACTGGGAGGACCCATGGTGACTGGCCCTTGAGGGCAGGCGGGGGAGGGTGCCATGGAGACCTGCTTTCCCTGCCCTCACCCGCACGCCTGCACATCTCCTCCCAGAGCAGGGTGCAAGGTCCCAGAGCAGGGCTGTTTGTGCCGAGGCCCCGCTCCTGATTGGGTGGATGCCCTTGATGTGGGCCACGTAGGAGGGAGCCGAGCGCGGGAAGTGGCCGTTGGGATGGAAGGGAGGGGAACATTCCTGGCACTGGAGGCATCCTCACCAGGACGGCGGCCTCGGGAGGGAGAGCTGGCATCCATGGGTAGGCACAGGGAGGCTGGAGAGGGCCGCTGGCATCACCGGGCTCTTACCCTAACGTGGCTTCTGCCCGTTTCCTTATGCTGTTTGTGTGTATGTGTGTGTGAGAGTGTGTGAGAGAGAGAGACCCCGTGGCTTGACCGCCCCTCTTTCTGAGGACTTGTTTCTTCTGGTTGTGAGGCTTGTGTGCTTTAAGAGGTCAGTGGCTCTTGGCCAGGACGTTCTTAGTGCGGACGTGTTGTCTTATATCGAGCCCAGTCAGTGAATATGACTTACCAGGGCAGCGGAGCCTTTATCAGGGCCACGAAACTGCCACATGAAACACAAAAACGTTTCATTTTGATGACCCCTCCAGTTATCTATGCTTTCTTTTGTTGTTTATACCTTCTAAGAGTGTTTTAGATCTTTGATCCATTTTGAGTTAATTTTTGTACGTGATGTGAAGCAAGGGCCCTGCTTCGTTCTTTTCGTGGGTGGAGATTCAGTGGTCTCAGCACCATTTGTTGAAAAACCTATTGCATGATCTCGGCACCCTTGTTAAAAATCTGCCAGCCATGCACGGATGTGTGTATTTCTGGCCTCTCTAGTGTACTTCATTGATCCGTGTATCTGTAGAGCCACCTCTGTCTCTGACAGTTTACTGTCTCTGCCCATCTGCTCTTGGCAGCCCTGGAAGCCCCGGCAGGACGCACTGATGGGATATCCCACAACGGAGCACTGTCTCCCCAGGGGCCCCTG
Organism: Tragulus kanchil; assembly: GCA_022376925.1. NCBI lineage: Eukaryota > Metazoa > Chordata > Mammalia > Artiodactyla > Tragulidae > Tragulus > Tragulus kanchil. Next base: position 64,809,227 of record JAIOJX010000027.1, read on the forward strand.
AAATTCATCACTTTCCGCACCTGTCAGGGTGACCACTGGGAGGACCCATGGTGACTGGCCCTTGAGGGCAGGCGGGGGAGGGTGCCATGGAGACCTGCTTTCCCTGCCCTCACCCGCACGCCTGCACATCTCCTCCCAGAGCAGGGTGCAAGGTCCCAGAGCAGGGCTGTTTGTGCCGAGGCCCCGCTCCTGATTGGGTGGATGCCCTTGATGTGGGCCACGTAGGAGGGAGCCGAGCGCGGGAAGTGGCCGTTGGGATGGAAGGGAGGGGAACATTCCTGGCACTGGAGGCATCCTCACCAGGACGGCGGCCTCGGGAGGGAGAGCTGGCATCCATGGGTAGGCACAGGGAGGCTGGAGAGGGCCGCTGGCATCACCGGGCTCTTACCCTAACGTGGCTTCTGCCCCTGTTTCCTTATGCTGTTTGTGTGTATGTGTGTGTGAGAGTGTGTGAGAGAGAGAGACCCCGTGGCTTGACCGCCCCTCTTTCTGAGGACTTGTTTCTTCTGGTTGTGAGGCTTGTGTGCTTTAAGAGGTCAGTGGCTCTTGGCCAGGACGTTCTTAGTGCGGACGTGTTGTCTTATATCGAGCCCAGTCAGTGAATATGACTTACCAGGGCAGCCGGAGACCCTTGCAGAGCGGGATGGGAAGCTGGGAGGATGGGACTCCCTGGCACCATGGGGATGTTCTAGCTTGCAGAGAGTTCCAGGTTTAGGGGTGCTTCAGGGAGCCCAGACAGAAAAGACAACTGAACAGAGAACTGGAACGTTGTGTGAATACCTGTTGCATTCAGCTGGGCAGGTTTGCCTGTGGGCTGGCTGAGAGAAGCGGGGGTGCTTAGCGGGTGGCGTGTGGCTCAGAAGGGGGCACGGGGCCACATAGTAGTAGAAACAGCCCATGGTACAGTGCCCCTCCAGATCTCCGAAGGCTTTGGAGATGAGTCTTCCCTGAGCGGCAGCCACTGCGGTGACGCTCTGTTCATTAGGCTCCCGGGAGGGGAATCCACTTCTTCCTTCCACAGGTCCCTAGAAGCAGCACTGGGGAGAGCAGAGATTTCTGTGGCTCTGCGCCCCTCTCCCCCGTCTTCCGTTGTTCTCCCCCGTTGCCCACCCCTGAGTGGGAGCCAAGCGGTGTGAGCCGAGTTGGAGTTGCTCACTGCCTGAGAGTTGCATCAGCCCCGCCTGGCAGGCTGGAGCAGGAGCCTGTTGCTATGGTGACCACCAGGCTTCAAACCCGTGAGAAGGACGAGTTAGTTGCAGGGTGTGGTTTCCTTGCCTTGGGATGATGTCTTGGGACAGGCACACAAGGTCTGAATCCCAGCCCTTCCGGGGGAGACGTGCCGTCTGCTCAGGTGGACTGGCTACTGCTCCGGCAACGGGATGTTGCCCAGGCAGGGCACGTGTGCCGGGGGACAGAGTGGGATCCCTTCTGCCTCATTCTGGGAGCTGTGGGTGATTTGACCACGTCAGCCAGCTTCTGGGGGAAGGGAGGGAACCAGAATGCAAGCTGTCACCCAGACGGAGGGCAGCTCAGAATCCCAGCCAATGAAAGCTGCTCAGGCTGTGTCGTGAGTTGTTTTTCTTCCCAAAACCACCTGACAGAGCTCATCATCTTGCTAAAGGTAATGGCTGCTTGGCCAAACCAGCACCATACCATTAATACTTAGTTCAGATCTCTCCTCTCACATTTTGCCTGCAGTGGGAAAGAGGTTAAAAAAAAAAAAAGGTCCACATTCTAGCCACGTTGAGCATCTTCTGTGTGCTGGCCAGTGCATTAGACACTGCCTTCTCGTTTCATCTTCTCCTTACCTGTGCACGGGGGAGTAGGAATGCTCTTCCCATTCTGCAGAGTAACAAACCCTGTGACCCAGAGAGTTTAAGTGACTTGTCCGAAGACCTCAGCCCAAATCTTTGCACTTTATGTCCAGTGTTCTTTTGGATTCCCAATGCCATTAGAAATAGGAAGTCTTAGGATCTCCAGTAAAGAGACACGCGGTACATCTCCTAGGGGAAAAATCTTGGCAGTCTCTCTCCCCAGAGAGAAACCCCAGTTTCTAGGTGGAGAATGGCTGCCTGGAGTTATTTCTGAATGGGAAGAATGAGAGATGTGGGTGTTGTCTGTGGAGGCAGGGATAACTCGGGAAGTGCTGGGCGAGGTCAGGGCAGGGTGTTGACGGAGCCCAGACTTGGTACGGAGACAGCCGGGGATTTCTGCCTGGGGTCCTTGAGGGGTGTGGCCCAATTATCAGATGAGATGAGTTCTCAGCAGAGGAGGGGTCTGGTGGACTGGCCCAGGGTGAGACGTAGAACCAGAGAACAACTAGACCTTCAAGGAGAGCCTGGCAGTCATGAGGTCTGAGTTGCTGAGCATATGAGTCAGAGTATGTATGCATATGTTCGTTGCTCAGTCATGGCTGCCTCTGCGATCCCATGAAATGTAGCCCCCCAGGCTCCTCTGTCCATGTGATTCTCCAGGCAGGAATACTGGAGTGGGGTGCCATGCCCTTCTCCAATGAGGCAGAGTACCAGCAGTTAATACTCAGATGGTACTGCCACTCTTCTGAGTGCACTTTAGATGTAATTCCTCATTTCATTTTCATAGAATCCCTGGGAGTTTGGTTGTTATTTTTCCATTTTGGAGCTGAAACAGAGGCACAGAGAGGTTGAGTGACCTGCTCAAGGTCACACAGCAGGTAAGAGGTAGCGCTGGGGATTCAAGCCCAAGCAGTCTGATTCCAGAGCAGGAACGCTTGATCACAATGTTCTGTTGTCTCCACTCGTACCTTCTGGAAAGATGATAGCAGTTTAGCTTGTGTGGCCCACCCTGAGGAGTGTGTATGTGCATATGTACGCATACCAGTATACTGGCAATGGGAGGAGAGGCTCATGGTTCCGCTTGTGAGCTTCTGCGTGTATATTTGTGGGGAGCCCAGGGAGACCTGTACCTGTGTGCAGTGCCCTTCCTCCTCCCTTCCCTCCCTCTGTGTCTCCCAGGAGGCTGGGCGCTCTGCCCTCTGCGGTGTAGAACTGTGGAGGCTGTTACTGCACACTTTCTGCTGGACTGATGGCCTGACTGTCCCAGAGAGCCTAGGGTTCCAGGAAGGAGCTCAGACCTCAGGCTGAGAGCGAAGACTGGCCCCGGGAGAGAAGGTGGGAGCACAGTGCTGTGGCAAGGGGCCTTTCTCCTGGACCTCTTTTGGGGCTTGGGTCACCTGTGTGCTGTCCATACAATGTGCAGCTGCTTCCAGACCAGCTGAGCTGCCTGTCTTCCTCAGGGGCAAGACTGTAGGGAGAAATAGTTACTGATAATAATAAAAATACTGACATCAATAATAACAACAATGAACCTTATTTGCTACATGGCAGGCACTGGTCTTAGTGCCTCTACTTGAACTAATTCATGTAACCATCCAAAAGATATTATTAGTATCTTCGTTCTATAAAGGCGGCTGATAAGGCTCAGAGAAGTTAAGCAAGTTGCCTGAAGTCACACAGCTAAAACTGGGATTTGCGTTCCCACTACCAGGCTCCAGGTGGGGCTAGTGGTAAAGAATCCGCCTACAAATCAAGAGACATAAAAGCAGATTGGAGTGGGGTGCCATGCCCTTCTCCAATGGCAGAGTACCAGCAGTTAATACTCAGATGGTACTGCCACTCTTCTGAGTGCACTTTAGATGTAATTCCTCATTTCATTTTCATAGAATCCCTGGGAGTTTGGTTGTTATTTTTCCATTTTGGAGCTGAAACAGAGGCACAGAGAGGTTGAGTGACCTGCTCAAGGTCACACAGCAGGTAAGAGGTAGCGCTGGGGATTCAAGCCCAAGCAGTCTGATTCCAGAGCAGGAACGCTTGATCACAATGTTCTGTTGTCTCCACTCGTACCTTCTGGAAAGATGATAGCAGTTTAGCTTGTGTGGCCCACCCTGAGGAGTGTGTATGTGCATATGTCGCATACCAGTCTACTGGCAATGGGAGGAGAGGCTCATGGTTCCGCTTGTGAGCTTCTGCGTGTATATTTGTGGGGAGCCCAGGGAGACCTGTACCTGTGTGCAGTGCCCTTCCTCCTCCCTTCCCTCCCTCTGTGTCTCCCAGGAGGCTGGGCGCTCTGCCCTCTGCGGTGTAGAACTGTGGAGGCTGTTACTGCACACTTTCTGCTGGACTGATGGCCTGACTGTCCCAGAGAGCCTAGGGTTCCAGGAAGGAGCTCAGACCTCAGGCTGAGAGCGAAGACTGGCCCCGGGAGAGAAGGTGGGAGCACAGTGCTGTGGCAAGGGGCCTTTCTCCTGGACCTCTTTTGGGGCTTGGGTCACCTGTGTGCTGTCCATACAATGTGCAGCTGCTTCCAGACCAGCTGAGCTGCCTGTCTTCCTCAGGGGCAAGACTGTAGGGAGAAATAGTTACTGATAATAATAAAAATACTGACATCAATAATAACAACAATGAACCTTATTTGCTACATGGCAGGCACTGGTCTTAGTGCCTCTACTTGAACTAATTCATGTAACCATCCAAAAGATATTATTAGTATCTTCGTTCTATAAAGGCGGCTGATAAGGCTCAGAGAAGTTAAGCAAGTTGCCTGAAGTCACACAGCTAAAACTGGGATTTGCGTTCCCACTACCAGGCTCCAGGTGGGGCTAGTGGTAAAGAATCCGCCTACAAATCAAGAGACATAAGAGACGCAGATTGGATCCCTAGGCTGGGAAGATCCCCTGGCGGAGGGCATGGCACCCTATGCCAGTATTCTTGCCTGAGGAATTTCATGGACAGAGGAGCCTGGCAGGCTACAGCCCATGGGGTTGCAAAGAATCAGACACAACTGAAGCAACTGAACATGCCCAGGCAGGGACTCCAGGGCAAGGGCTATGAAAGCACAGGACTTGACTGTGTCCTTCCGTGGCTTCCAGGGGAAGCCTCCAGATCTTATAACCCTTTTCTGCCTCCAGCTCAGAGTCTTGATTTTATTTTTCTGAGACTGGGCTGTGCTCACTGCCTGCCCACAGGTCCTGTGCGTGAGATGTGGCCTCTGACATCAGCCAGTTTTTATGGGAGCTGTGCCCCCTTCTCTCCTCTCATGCTCAGATGCTCAGGCATGGAAGGGACATTTTCAGGAGCTCTCCAGGGGACAGAAGTAATTAACCTCGGCCGTTGCTGCCCTGGCTTATCCTGCCGGTCGGCCTGCGCACGGGTGGTTCCTGGGGCACGGAGGGTCCCACCAGCCCTGGAGGCCCCGCTGCCGCTCTCTCCCCTGTCCTCTCTGACCTGGGATCTACAGCCGCCCTTGCTGCGAGGGCCAGGTTGGAACATCTCTTTTCCTTTCCATCACCTGCCTCCCCTATTTTCCTGTCCGCCGTCAGCCCCTGGGCCGTGTCTGGTCCTGAGTGTGGCTCTTGGAGGAGGCTGCCTTCCGGTGGGGGGTAAGGCTGGCCTCTCTTGCTGCCAGGGGGGAAGTGGGAGCCGTGTGGATCTGAGAGGAGGACATGGGGGCGGCAGAGGGGTAGGGGCAGAGCCAGGGAAAAGAGGTGACCTGGCGCTAGTGTCATACCCAGCTGTGACCCCTGGGGTTCTGCATGCCCCCTAAGACATGGCTATTGACAGGTTGAACCTGTGGTTCAACCAGGGTTCTGCCTGATGGGGGAAGGAGTATTGGAATTGAAGCCGTCAATGCCTGGCAGCCCCTGCCTAGGGCAGAGCCAGGCTTGTCTTGTGCCAGGAAGTTGGCAGGAAAGCAGAAACGGAGCTCTGGAGGTGGAACCTGGCTTTGTAATTCAGGTGACTCGAAAGCCCTCTTTGGACGCTGGTAGGCTCTGGGCCTAGTTTCATCCCCTTGCCCCCTGGTAATTCCCATGAAAGAAATTCCTCTGGTGTTTCTCCTTCCCTGTGTGCTTCTCTTTTCTTTTCTTTTTTAAAACAATATTTATTTGGCCAAGTTGGGTCTTAGTTGTGGCATGTGGATCTAGTTCCCTAAACCAGGGATTGAACCTATGTTCTCTGTATTGGGAGTCCACAATCTTAGCCGCTGGCCCACCAGGAAAATCCCTCTATGTGCTTTTTTGGAAGTTATATGTTATTCTATTTTTAAAGTTGCCATGAAATGCATATAAAATTTGCCATCGTCATTATTTTCAAGTATGCAGTTCAGTGGCATTAAGGACATTCACATTGTTTTGCAACCATCACCCCCGTCCACGACCAGAGCTCTTTGATGCTGTGCCCCTTCTCTCCTCTCATGCTCAGATGCTCAGGCATGGAAGGGACATTTTCAGGAGCTCTCCAGGGGACAGAAGTAATTAACCTCGGCCGTTGCTGCCCTGGCTTATCCTGCCGGTCGGCCTGCGCACGGGTGGTTCCTGGGGCACGGAGGGTCCCACCAGCCCTGGAGGCCCCGCTGCCGCTCTCTCCCCTGTCCTCTCTGACCTGGGATCTACAGCCGCCCTTGCTGCGAGGGCCAGGTTGGAACATCTCTTTTCCTTTCCATCACCTGCCTCCCCTATTTTCCTGTCCGCCGTCAGCCCCTGGGCCGTGTCTGGTCCTGAGTGTGGCTCTTGGAGGAGGCTGCCTTCCGGTGGGGGGTAAGGCTGGCCTCTCTTGCTGCCAGGGGGGAAGTGGGAGCCGTGTGGATCTGAGAGGAGGACATGGGGGCGGCAGAGGGGTAGGGGCAGAGCCAGGGAAAAGAGGTGACCTGGCGCTAGTGTCATACCCAGCTGTGACCCCTGGGGTTCTGCATGCCCCCTAAGACATGGCTATTGACAGGTTGAACCTGTGGTTCAACCAGGGTTCTGCCTGATGGGGGAAGGAGTATTGGAATTGAAGCCATCAATGCCTGGCAGCCCCTGCCTAGGGCAGAGCCAGGCTTGTCTTGTGCCAGGAAGTTGGCAGGAAAGCAGAAACGGAGCTCTGGAGGTGGAACCTGGCTTTGTAATTCAGGTGACTCGAAAGCCCTCTTTGGACGCTGGTAGGCTCTGGGCCTAGTTTCATCCCCTTGCCCCCTGGTAATTCCCATGAAAGAAATTCCTCTGGTGTTTCTCCTTCCCTGTGTGCTTCTCTTTTCTTTTCTTTTTTAAAACAATATTTATTTGGCCAAGTTGGGTCTTAGTTGTGGCATGTGGATCTAGTTCCCTAAACCAGGGATTGAACCTATGTTCTCTGTATTGGGAGTCCACAATCTTAGCCGCTGGCCCACCAGGAAAATCCCTCTATGTGCTTTTTTGGAAGTTATATGTTATTCTATTTTTAAAGTTGCCATGAAATGCATATAAAATTTGCCATCGTCATTATTTTCAAGTATGCAGTTCAGTGGCATTAAGGACATTCACATTGTTTTGCAACCATCACCCCCGTCCACGACCAGAGCTCTTTTGATCTGGCAGAACTGAGATGCTGTGCCCCTGAAACACCAACTCCCCTCTTCTGCCCACCCCCAGCCCTGCAGCCATCACTCTGCTGCCTGTCTCTCTGAATCTGACCACTCTAAGAACCTCCTGTACGTGGAATTGTACAGGCCTTCTGTGACTGCGTATTTCACTTAACATAGTGTCCTCAAGTTTCATCCACCTTGTAACACATGCTAGAATTTCCTTTGTTTTTAAGGCTGCGTAATATTCCATACTCTGTGTGTGTGTGTGTGTGTGTGTGTGTGTGTGTTGGTTTATCCATTCATCCATCCGTGGACACATGGGTTGCTTCTGCCTTTTGGCTGTTGTGCATAGTGCCGCAATGAACGTTGGTGTTCCCTGTCTACTTTGGGGCTTACTTCATAGTAATAGGCCCTCCCTGGGGTTTGGTCAGGGATGGGCCTTCTGACTTGGCCCCGGGAGAGTGGGTGGCTCACCAAGCTGGTGGGGGAGGCTTGGCCCTCTGGTGTCTACTTCTACGAAGCACAAAGACGCCAGTGCCCCCGACCCTAACCTGCCGGCTTGAGGACGTTCAGATTTCCTTCCCCTCTACCTTCAGAAAAGGGCGCTGGGTTCCTGGTTCTCTCCTGAACAGGAGGAGGGCAGCAGCGGTTCACCATGAGCTCGGCGTGGGGGGACTGTCCGGCGTTGGGAAGGGCACAGGGCACCTTTCTGAACCTGGGGTGTCCTCACATGGAGGAGCTGGAGGGCAGGCTGGTAGTGCCAGGGAGCCACCTTAGTCCTGAAATCCTCACGACTGCGCACAAGCAGGGTGTGCTGCTTGCTCACACTGGCTCATGGCAGGTAGCGTGGGGCCTCTGCTCCACAAGGCCACTCAGGGGCCCAGCCTGATGGAGGCTGCAGCGTCGGGAACCCCCAGCCTCCAAGGGTTTTTTTATTTGTTATTCTATTTTTAAAGTTGCCATGAAATGCATATAAAATTTGCCATCGTCATTATTTTCAAGTATGCAGTTCAGTGGCATTAAGGACATTCACATTGTTTTGCAACCATCACCCCCGTCCACGACCAGAGCTCTTTTGATCTGGCAGAACTGAGATGCTGTGCCCCTGAAACACCAACTCCCCTCTTCTGCCCACCCCCAGCCCTGCAGCCATCACTCTGCTGCCTGTCTCTCTGAATCTGACCACTCTAAGAACCTCCTGTACGTGGAATTGTACAGGCCTTCTGTGACTGCGTATTTCACTTAACATAGTGTCCTCAAGTTTCATCCACCTTGTAACACATGCTAGAATTTCCTTTGTTTTTAAGGCTGCGTAATATTCCATACTCTGTGTGTGTGTGTGTGTGTGTGTGTGTGTGTGTGTGTGTGTGTGTTGGTTTATCCATTCATCCATCCGTGGACACATGGGTTGCTTCTGCCTTTTGGCTGTTGTGCATAGTGCCGCAATGAACGTTGGTGTTCCCTGTCTACTTTGGGGCTTACTTCATAGTAATAGGCCCTCCCTGGGGTTTGGTCAGGGATGGGCCTTCTGACTTGGCCCCGGGAGAGTGGGTGGCTCACCAAGCTGGTGGGGGAGGCTTGGCCCTCTGGTGTCTACTTCTACGAAGCACAAAGACGCCAGTGCCCCCGACCCTAACCTGCCGGCTTGAGGACGTTCCAGATTTCCTTCCCCTCTACCTTCAGAAAAGGGCGCTGGGTTCCTGGTTCTCTCCTGAACAGGAGGAGGGCAGCAGCGGTTCACCATGAGCTCGGCGTGGGGGGACTGTCCGGCGTTGGGAAGGGCACAGGGCACCTTTCTGAACCTGGGGTGTCCTCACATGGAGGAGCTGGAGGGCAGGCTGGTAGTGCCAGGGAGCCACCTTAGTCCTGAAATCCTCACGACTGCGCACAAGCAGGGTGTGCTGCTTGCTCACACTGGCTCATGGCAGGTAGCGTGGGGCCTCTGCTCCACAAGGCCACTCAGGGGCCCAGCCTGATGGAGGCTGCAGCGTCGGGAACCCCCAGCCTCCAAAGTCACTGCTGCAAGGGCAGAGGGAGAGGGAGAACTGTGCACAAGGACTGACCAGAGCAGGGGAGGCAGAGGCGTCAGGGCCTTAAGGAGATGGCTGTGCTGATGCTTGTGTGTAGCTGTGGGTGGGGGTGTGTATGTATATCTGTGGGTATGTGTGTGGGCATGTGTGCACAGGTGGGCAGAGGGCTGAAATAAGCCAGCTGGGGGAATCCCATCGCCCTTCCCCACCTTACCCTCAACCTGGCGTTGCACCATCCTGAGGAAAGGTGACACTGGTGTTTTAGGAAGTGGCCATTGACTTGGGGGAGTCCCTCTCACCCCCCTGATGGATGACAAAAGGAAGCCTGAGCAGGCAAAACCCCTGGCCCTCTGGAGCTGAGGGGGAGGGAGAAGGACGTGAGTTTTGAGGCACCTTCTTACAACCCTGGACAATTGTAGAGATTTTTTTAAGGTCTAGGGAGACTGGAGCACCCGCAGCTTGAGCCGAACGCCAGCGAGCCAGGCCTCTTGGCGGCAGGGACAGAGGTGCAGGGTGTTTATGAGGGTGGCGGGGAGAGTATGTAAGCGTGTGCAGGTTGGAAATGTCTCGGCTGATTCTTTTTTTTTTTTTCTTTTTTGCCACTTCTGTTGGTCTTTCATTTATCTATTTTCATCCATCTTTGTTCTTTGGCCGGCGTGGGCCTCCCATCACAGTGGCCTCTCTCGCTGCAGAACACCGGCTCTGGACGCATACGCTCCAGAGCTCCAGCTCAGTAGTTGGACAGATCAGCCCAGCTGCTCCACAGCACGTGGGATCCTCCCAGGCCAGGGATCGATCCGGTGCCCCCTGCACTGCAAGGCGGTGTCCTTACCCACTGGACCACCAGGGAAGCCCTGTCTTGGCTGATTATGCAGAGAGAGGTAGGAGCCTGGAGTCGCCAGGCTCTGGGATTGAAGGATGATGTAGAAGGCGGGGGCATATATCCTGATCCTGGCTGCCACCAACACGCAAGTCCTCTTGGAGAGTCTTACTGACCTCTCTGGACCTTGTTTTAGATATTTGTTCTCCGAACTGTCCCTGCCTTCTTCTCAGCAGTAGATTGAGAGTCATTTAATTTTTCATAAATGCCCCTAAGGACTCATGAAACCATATATGGGAGAGGGGCCCTGAGGAGGCCAGGCCAGGCTGATGATAAGTGGGCTTGGATCCATAGGTCATTGTCATAATGGTCCTTTGATTCTTCCTTCTCCGTCGCCTCCTGGCTGCCCCCGCTCTCCCCCTTGGGACCCAGCCGCATTTCCCACCAGCAAGCGGGGAGAGAGGAGGAGGAGGGGCAGAGCTTTCATAAATCAAATCAGCCCAGGATCATTACTCGTTATCAATTCGTGACAGTTCAGAGGGGAGGCAGGAGGCAAGTTAAAGCTGTTAACTCTATCAAAGGTTAAAAGGCCTATAGGGTTGGTCCATGAGCTCCCGGCCCCAGACCCTAAGTTAATCGAATTGGCTGTTATGGGAAGAGATCAGAGGGTTTTTAAGGGACTGCATCACCAGTCGGCAGTTATCCAGCATCCACCGTGTGTGAATGCTGTCCTGAGTGCCGTGAATAACAGGAAGGAAATAGGAGAGGGCCGTCCTTGTCTTCCAGATTTCTGCCACCTAGTGGTGAAGCTAGAGTATAGCACAGACCAAATGAACATGAACTTGACTTTCTTTGGAGAGGTTTTTTTTTTTTTTCCTTTGCAGCGGGAGGGTGTGTCCTAATTGACGAATATACTGTTTGTGAAATACCCTTCTTCCTTGCAATCCCTCACCGATCTTCAGGGCAGCCCTGTGGATTAGGCAGGGCAGCTGTGTTGTCCCATTTTGCCATGAGGAAAGAGAGGCTGTGTAGAGCTAAGATCTGAACCCAGATCTGTCCGACTTCTGGCCCCAGTGTCCCTTCGTTGGATCCCATTGCCTGGCTGATGAGCTATGGTGACCCAAATGGGGGTGCTGAGTCCTGCTTGGGGTCTGTCTGTCCCTGTCACAGTGTCTGCTTTGTAATTTAGGAGCTGTTTGTTGAGCGACTGTTGACACATGAGGTAGGGTTTCCTCCACCGTGGTAAGGGCGTCTAGTCATTCTGCACCATTCTGCACCATATACACCTGGTGGGCATATACGTGCGTTTCCTGCAGAGTAAATTTTAGGCTTCTCTACCCAGCTAGGGAATTACGTTAAGTACAAAAAGTAATAGACTTGGTCCAAAGAGCAGGCTTGAAGTTGTGGTTCAGTTGTTTATTAGGCAGGTGCCAATGGATGAGACCCAGAACCTCGTTGAGCCTCAGTCTTCCCTGGTGCAAAATGGGGGAGTAAATATATACTCTGACAACCTCCTTGGGTTTTGAGAATGAAATGAGAGCCTGGCTGTGGGCGTGATTTGTGCAACCGTCAAACACGGTGCAGATAATCGCGTTTTCTCATCTGTCTGGCCTGAACGCAGTGGCGTTGCTCTCCGAAGTGCCCAGAGCCTACTGAGGTTCTCCATCCCTCGTCTGCCTGCCTCCTCCCCCCACCTGCTATGGTGCCCCATACCTAGGACTCCTTTGTTTCAGGCTTTGGAGTCCTGGTTTCTTCAGAGGGCCACGGTTTCTGCCTCCTTCCCCGGGGGAGCCTGGAGGTGGAGGAGAGGATCGCGTCTCCATGGCAACCAGAGAGGCCGAGCAGCACCCCCGTGGGGGGCCTGAACCTTTTCACAGCAGCTGGGGCGGAGCCAGAACTGAGCGCTCCAGCTACGCGGCCCCGCCTCCAGGAACCAGCTGTCAGGTCGGGTCGCCTCTGCTCTGTCTTCCAGTTGCTCCTTTGCACGGCTAGTGCCCCTGCTCCAGGCCTGCCTGAAGGCTTAGGAGGAGGCCATCCTGCGGTCTGGGCGGCTGCTGCAGGCCAGGGCTTAGGACTCTGTGTGATGGGTCAGGGACTGCCCTCCCAATCCACCTATCCAAGGTGGAGCCCTGCCTGTGTGCCTTCCTCACCTCCTCACCAACAAACCTCCCAGTCCTTCACCTTCAAAACTTAAGTCAAACCATTCTTTTTATAAGTAGTCTTTCCTGTGTTTCTCAGACAGCCTGGCTGATGGCTTTCTGGGACTGTTTTATGTGGTTCTTTTTTTAAAATTTTGATCCCTTATTGAATTTTCGTTTATTTATTTTCATCCATCTCTTTTCTTCAGCCTGCGTGGGCCTCCCATCGCCGTGGCCTCTTTCATTGCAGAGCACTGGCTCTAGACGCATGCACTCCAGAGCACCAGCTTGCAATCGGACACACCGGTCCAGCTGCTCCGTGGCACGTGCGATCTTCCTGGGCCAGGGATCAAACTGGTTTTCCTTGCACTGCACGGCAGACTCTTTACCCACTGGACCACAAGGGAAGCCCTGGGGCTGTTTTATAGTTGAGTTTCATTTGACTTTAGGGGCTGTGACCTTGGGGTCCTTGTCTAAAACTGGTGACGCTCAACCTTAAAATGCATTAGAATCCCCTGGGGAGCTTTTAACAGCCCTGGTGCCCTGACCACCCCTCACCACCTTAATGTAGGTCTCTGGGTGGGGAGCCAGACACCAGACTCCCCAGGTGTCCCAGTGTGTCTCCCCAGGAGATTCCAGTATGCAGGAAAAGTGGGAACTAGTAGTATCTTTGAAGATCAAATTTTATTTCATTTATATTTAGTTTTTTGTTTTGGTTGCACTGGGCAGCTTGCAGAACCTTAATGCCTCTGCCAGAGATCTGTCAGCCTGCACCACGGCAGAGAAAGCGCCAAGTCCTGGACCACCAGGGAATTCCCATGTTCAAATTTTAAATACTCCCACAGCCTACGATGCCTTGCTTGATGCTAAGCCTAGAGGACCCAGGGTGGCTGATGAATAGTTGAGGTCTGCAGAGGAAGCAAAGTGTGCCAGCGCCTAGCCCAGTTGTCTTTTTTCAAAGCTCCGATTTGGTTTTGTTTTGTTTTCCAAGGACTAAGGAGATCCCTGAGGGCCCTTACTGTGTAGGAAGAAGACTGGAGTAGTGATGATAATAGCTACATTTTTATTTAGCGCCTGTTGTGGACCAGGTGCCTGGCTTTGCATTTATTGTTCCTGTTGTTGTTTAGTGACTAAGTCATGTCCAACTCTTTTGTGACCCCTTGTACCACCTCTGTCCATGGGATTTCCCAGGCAAGAATACTGGAGTGGGTTGCCATGCCCTCCTCCAGAAGATCTTCCCAAACCAGGAATGGAGCCTGTGTCTCTTGTGTCAGATGAAGAAACTGAGGCTCTGGGAGGTGAAGTAGCGTGCCCAAGGTCACACAGCTCTTAAGTGATGACACTGGTGTTGAAACCTGGTCGGACTCAAAGCCCACGACCTCAAGCCCTGTCCTGTCCTGCCTCCTAGCTCCCCCTTCCATCAGTCGTAGAGCAGGAGGTGCTGAGAGTGAGGCAGCTTGTCCTGCGGGAAAGATGCCGGTCTCAGAATGCCGCACTTCAGTGCCATGCCACCACTGAGGGGACCCCCCCCAATGGGATCTCAGGGGTCCTGGGGCCCTGAAGGTGTCCAGCCCGCTCTCCCGTGCTTTCAGCCGACCTCTGCTGAGGACTGTTCTGCCCAGATGCTGTCCAAGTTCTTTAACCCCCGTGATGTTCAGTGTCTTCACAACCAGCCCGTGACACGGCACTGTTATTCTCATTTCAAAGACGAGAAGCTGCAGCTCAGAGAGGGCACGGCTGACGATCCACAGAGCAGTTTTCCCGGATCTATGGCCGCTCAGCTCCGGACTCCGAGTCTGCCTTGGCCATCTTGGTTTCCACCAGGTTTGGGGGGAGGGGAGGCCAAATTTCATGGCCCCGTATGCCCCTCAGCTGCGTGCAGGAGATGAGGGCCACTGGGGGCTGTCAGCCTCAAAACTGACCCACCTGTTAAGGATGGCTAGTATCCTGGCCTCCTGGGAATGTGGGGAGTTCGAGGATTTGTGGGGAAATAGGCACTCTCTGCACCTCCCGGGGGAGGGGCCGACACGGGGAGACCACCTGTACACAGTTTCACAGCCGGGTCAGCGCAGGCCTTAGTCTATTGCCTGGCATCCAGGGGAGGTCTGAGGAGGGAGCCGAACCGTTTGTTGGGAGCTGGTGACGGGAATGGGGCTTCCCTAGTGGCTCAGTGGCAACGCATCCGCCTGCAGTGCAGGCAACTCGGGTTTGATCCCTGGATCGGGAAGATCCCCTGGAGAAGAAAAGGGCAGCCCTCTCTAGTATTCTTACTGGGAAATCCCATGGACAGAGGAGCCTGGCAGGCCACAGTCCATGAGAGTAGGACACGACTTAGCAACCAAACAACAGTGACAAGTTGGAGGAACTCTCTCTGTGCAGGAGGAGAGGTCCAGGTCTCGGCTTCACTAGTCTGTCCGTCAGTGTCCTGAACAGAAGGGCACGATCCTGCCCCTGGTCTTTGCAGTTCTGTCTTCTCAGCAGGAGTGGCCTCTTCCTTCTGCTCTTCTCTCACTTCTGTCAAAGCGCCCTTAGACCCTTCCTGAACGGCCTTCGCCCTCAGAATTTTTTTTGACTACATCTATTGATCTTTAATTTATTCATCTTTGTTCTTTGGCCCATGTGGGCCTCCCACCGTGGTGGCCTCCGTTATCGCAGAGCACTGGCTCCGGGCACATGCGCTCCAGAGCTCCCGGCTCGTTAATTGGACACATCAGCCCAGCCGCTCCACGGCATGTGGGATCTCCCCAGGCCAGGGATCAAACTGGCGCCCCTTGCACTGCAAGGCGGTGTCCTTACCCACTGGACCACCAGGGAAGCCCGCCCTCAGACTTTGACACGGGATTTTCCTTCCCCTCATGGGCTCTGAGAACAACCTGCTTAGGTGTTTTTTTCTTATGATTATTATTTGTACAGGTTCTACCTATTATAATGGTTGAAGCACAGATCCTGGGGTCACACTGATAGTGTTCAGACTGATTTTCCACTTAACAGCCTTTTAAACCAGGCACGAGAGACTTAACCCACTATGACTTCAGTATGAATCATAATGATACTACTTAACTACTTGGTTTTTAAATTTTTAACTTTTAAATTAATTTTGTTTAACATTTATTTGGTCGTGCTGGAGTTCGAGGATTTGTGGGGAAATAGGCACTGCACCTCCCGGGGGAGGGGCCGACATGGGGAGACCACCTGTACACAGTTTCACAGCCGGGTCAGCGCAGGCCTTAGTCTATTGCCTGGCATCCAGGGGAGGTCTGAGGAGGGAGCCGAACCGTTTGTTGGGAGCTGGTGACGGGAATGGGACTTCCCTAGTGGCTCAGTGGCAACGCATCCGCCTGCAGTGCAGGCAACTCGGGTTTGATCCCTGGATCGGGAAGATCCCCTGGAGAAGAAAAGGGCAGCCCTCTCTAGTATTCTTACTGGGAAATCCCATGGACAGAGGAGCCTGGCAGGCCACAGTCCATGAGAGTAGGACACGACTTAGCAACCAAACAACAGTGACAAGTTGGAGGAACTCTCTCTGTGCAGGAGGAGAGGTCCAGGTCTCGGCTTCACTAGTCTGTCCGTCAGTGTCCTGAACAGAAGGGCACGATCCTGCCCCTGGTCTTTGCAGTTCTGTCTTCTCAGCAGGAGTGGCCTCTTCCTTCTGCTCTTCTCTCACTTCTGTCAAAGCGCCCTTAGACCCTTCCTGAACGGCCTTCGCCCTCAGAATTTTTTTTTTTGACTACATCTATTGATCTTTAATTTATTCATCTTTGTTCTTTGGCCCATGTGGGCCTCCCACCGTGGTGGCCTCCGTTATCGCAGAGCACTGGCTCCGGGCACATGCGCTCCAGAGCTCCCGGCTCGTTAATTGGACACATCAGCCCAGCCGCTCCACGGCATGTGGGATCTCCCCAGGCCAGGGATCAAACTGGCGCCCCTTGCACTGCAAGGCGGTGTCCTTACCCACTGGACCACCAGGGAAGCCCGCCCTCAGACTTTGACACGGGATTTTCCTTCCCCTCATGGGCTCTGAGAACAACCTGCTTAGGTGTTTTTTTCTTATGATTATTATTTGTACAGGTTCTACCTATTATAATGGTTGAAGCACAGATCCTGGGGTCACACTGATAGTGTTCAGACTGATTTTCCACTTAACAGCCTTTTAAACCAGGCACGAGAGACTTAACCCACTATGACTTCAGTATGAATCATAATGATACTACTTAACTACTTGGTTTTTAAATTTTTTTAACTTTTTAAATTAATTTTGTTTAACATTTATTTGGTCGTGCTGGGTTTAGTTGCAGCACGTAGGCTCTTTGTTGTGACATTTAGGAACATGAGCCTCCTCCATTGGAAGCTTGGAGTCTTAATCACTGGACCACCAGGGAAGTCCCTTTCAAATCTTTTTAAAGAGCATCAACGTTGAGCACGGTGGGTTAGTCACTAAGTTGTGTCTGACTCTTGCACCCCTTGGATGGGGGCCTGCCAGGCTGCTCTGTCCATGGGGTTTCCCAGGCAAGAGTACTGGAGTGGGTTGCTCTTTCCTTCTCCAGGGGATCTTCCCCACCCAGGGACTGAACCTGGGTCTCCTGCATTGCAGGTGATTTCTTTACCCCTGAGCCACCAGGGAAGCCCATTGTTAAACCTATAGCTTGATGAACGTGTACATACCTCTGCTTGTGTACCCACCCAGATCAAGCTGTAGAATGTTTCCAATAGCCCAGAATGTTCCCTCGTGCACCTTCCCAGTCAATACGCATTGCCTCCTGCAGCCCATCCCCGGGTAACCACTACTGTGAACATTCTTAAACATCATAGAAATAGAATCATGCGGTTTGTGCTCCTTTGTGTCTGGATTCTTTATGTGTGTGTGTGGATTCTTTTGCTCTGCATATTGTTTGAAATTCATCCGTCACAGAGTTGCTCTGAAGGTGAAATGAGGTGATGCATAGCCCAGGGCCCAGGAAGGCACAGGTGGCAGTGAGCTTGCTGGGGCCACACTGTGAGGTCCTGGCGGGAAGGATGGGGTCTGTGTCCCTGACTCTGTTAGCACCTGACAGAGCAAGTGGCACACAGGGATTTGTTTTTGGTGGCCAAGGATTAGTTGTAGCACGCGGGATCTTCGATTTTTGTTGCTGCAGCATGCGAGATCTTTCATTGCGACATATGAACTCTTAGTTGCAGCATGTGGAATCTAGTTCCCTGGTCAGGGATCAGACCTGGGCACCCTGCTTTGGGAGCATGGAGTCTTAGCCACTGGACCACCAGGGAAGTCCCTACATATAGACATTTCTGATGCTCTCAGAAAATATTTGATGCTGCTTTAGTGGGAAGCGTAGTCAGGCCTGAACATCCCTCCACAGTCTCCCATGGTTTCCCCATCCCCACTCCCATTGTCCAGTCTGAGGCAGAATATGAGTTTATCAGGCTTTGTACCTCGCCTTCTGGGGGTGGGTGGGCAGGACCATTCCACATCTGGAACTCATCTTGATCCTGCACCTATAGGTTCTTAAAGTGTCCAAGAGAAGGTTGGAAAGATCCCTCAGGCTGCTCTCAGCATGTTTTGAGGGTCGGGATACCAGGATAGATTCTTGACTGTGTCCATCAGTTATTGGGGCTGGACAGTCTCAGGGGAAGGATGTAAATAGCTTGACATCTGTGTGCCTCTAGCTATCTGGGTACCCCTTCTTCCCCACTGAGCCTACCAGAGCTGATGGTGGTAGCAATGAGGGCTGGTCATGCTCTCCCCATTACCCAAAAAGAACATGTCTGAGATCTCCATGGTATGACGCTGGTTGGTTCATGTCCTGTCATCTGGCACAGGCTGTATCACAGGCGTGATATAGAGAACGATGAGATCCCATGTGGTCCCAATCTGGGTGATTCCTAGGCAGTCTGAAGGTCATAGGAGGCTGCCTGCATTGTAACTGAACAGAGGAATATATGCAGGAGGAATTAGCTAAAGTTAGCGACACTTGGCCATGATGTGGCTGGCACAACCTCACTGCGGATAAGGGTCCATGTGAACTGTCCCCACTGGGTCCTGCCTAACTCTTAGCTCGGCATTCTGGTCTGTGCCCACTTCTCTAGCGCTATCTGCCCCTCACCCCACTGCTCACTCAGTCTCACAGCCAGACCAGGCTATTTATAGTCCCCCTAAGGAGCCCTGCTGTTTCACACTTTGTGCCTTTGCCAAGCCTCTTCTCGTTGCCTAGAACTCTGCTCCTGTCCCCCATCTGCCTGGCAAGCACCCACACATCTTTCGCGATTCAATTAATTGTATTAATAATAGCAGCTAAGATTTATTGGGTGCTTACTATGTCCTAAGTGCTTTGCGTGCGTTATCCAGCTGAATCCTCAAAGTAGCCCTGTGCGCTCCATCCCTACGTCACCCTCTTTCACAATCACTGGTTTAACCAGTATCCATGTATAAGTGGCCATCTTGTGCCAGCTGCTCCTGAGCACAGAACAATTAGCAAGTAATGGAACCCAGATTGGAGCCTCAGCCTGGTGACCTAGGGTCCTTGTTCTTAGCCACAGTGATAGACCACCTTCCTTGGAGTATATTACCCAAGCCTATCCAGCTGTCCCCTTATCCATCCTGTTTCCTGCTCCTGCCTCTGCCTTGCCTGTGAGGTGCTTCTGTCATAGCATCTAGGAGGCTTTATTGGACTGCCTTCCTCTACTGGGGTTGTAAGGGTTTCACTTAGCAATGTGTTCATTCTGATTGGCAGAAAATCCAGCATAGAGGGGCTTATAGTTCCCGTTGAGCAAAAAGTGAGGTAGGCTGTTCTTAGTGTAGCTCAGTAGCTCAATAGCACCAGGAAAGTATCTGTGTTCTTTCTTGATCATTTCCTCATGGCAGAAGTATGGCCATTGCAGCTCCAGCCATCATAGCTGAGTTCAAGGTGAAAAGTCCCTTTTAATGATCAAAGCAAAGACTTTGCCAGAGGCCTTCACTAGCATCTCATGGGCCAGAAGTATGTCCAATGGCCACTCCTGGATGTAAGAGAGGCAGAGAAATATATGCAGGAGGAATTAGCTAAAGTTAGCGACACTTGGCCATGATGTGGCTGGCACAACCTCACTGCGGATAAGGGTCCATGTGAACTGTCCCCACTGGGTCCTGCCTAACTCTTAGCTCGGCATTCTGGTCTGTGCCCACTTCTCTAGCGCTATCTGCCCCTCACCCCACTGCTCACTCAGTCTCACAGCCAGACCAGGCTATTTATAGTCCCCCTAAGGAGCCCTGCTGTTTCACACTTTGTGCCTTTGCCAAGCCTCTTCTCGTTGCCTAGAACTCTGCTCCTGTCCCCCATCTGCCTGGCAAGCACCCACACATCTTTCGCGATTCAATTAATTGTATTAATAATAGCAGCTAAGATTTATTGGGTGCTTACTATGTCCTAAGTGCTTTGCGTGCGTTATCCAGCTGAATCCTCAAAGTAGCCCTGTGCGCTCCATCCCTACGTCACCCTCTTTCACAATCACTGGTTTAACCAGTATCCATGTATAAGTGGCCATCTTGTGCCAGCTGCTCCTGAGCACAGAACAATTAGCAAGTAATGGAACCCAGATTGGAGCCTCAGCCTGGTGACCTAGGGTCCTTGTTCTTAGCCACAGTGATAGACCACCTTCCTTGGAGTATATTACCCAAGCCTATCCAGCTGTCCCCTTATCCATCCTGTTTCCTGCTCCTGCCTCTGCCTTGCCTGTGAGGTGCTTCTGTCATAGCATCTAGGAGGCTTTATTGGACTGCCTTCCTCTACTGGGGTTGTAAGGGTTT
Organism: Tragulus kanchil; assembly: GCA_022376925.1. Classification (NCBI taxonomy): domain Eukaryota; kingdom Metazoa; phylum Chordata; class Mammalia; order Artiodactyla; family Tragulidae; genus Tragulus; species Tragulus kanchil. Next base: position 64,829,348 of record JAIOJX010000027.1, read on the forward strand.
CACTTAGCAATGTGTTCATTCTGATTGGCAGAAAATCCAGCATAGAGGGGCTTATAGTTCCCGTTGAGCAAAAAGTGAGGTAGGCTGTTCTTAGTGTAGCTCAGTAGCTCAATAGCACCAGGAAAGTATCTGTGTTCTTTCTTGATCATTTCCTCATGGCAGAAGTATGGCCATTGCAGCTCCAGCCATCATAGCTGAGTTCAAGGTGAAAAGTCCCTTTTAATGATCAAAGCAAAGACTTTGCCAGAGGCCTTCACTAGCATCTCATGGGCCAGAAGTATGTCAAATGGCCACTCCTGGATGTAAGAGAGGCAGAGAAAGTCTATATTTTGCCTGGGACTGGGTTCACTGTCACGTCATATAAAACCAGCATAAGGTAAGCTGAAGGAGAAGAGAAGATAGATATTTAGTAGGAGACAAACAGTGTCTGCTAGTAAGCTAGAAAACAGAGACTATTAATTATTTTTCCCCAATCCTCAGAATCTGAATGCTTTATAATTGTTTTGTGTTGTTGCCTTGCAGTATAGACACATGCATATACAGACATTGTTTTTTAAAGATAGTATATGGTACATTCTATTATTAACTTCTTTTTCACTTAATAAGATGATGTAAATCATCCACATCATTTTCAGTGACTACATAGTAGTCCATCTCGGAGAAAAACCATAATTTACTCAACCAGTTCCCTATAATTAATCTTTCAGCTTGCTTTTAATATTTCACGATCGTAAACAGCCCTGTGATTAATCATCTTGTAACTTTATGGATATTTAAAATTAATTTCCTAGGACACAGTTTTGGATTATGCTGGGTTAAAATCTGTACCAGGATTTCCCTGGTGGTCCAGTGGTTAAGAATCCACCTTCCAGGGCTTCCCCTGGTGGTCCAGTGGGTAAGGACACCGCCTTGCAGTGCAAGGGACGCCGGTTGGATCCCTGGCCTGGGAAGATTCCACATGCCGCGGAGCGGCTGGACCGATGTGTCCAATCACCGAGCCGGAGCTATGGAGCTCATGCGCCCAGAGCCAGCGCTCTGCAACGACAGACGCCACCGCGATGGGAGGCCCACAGGAGCCAAAGAACAAAGACGGATGAAAATAGAGAAATGAAAGACCAATAGAAGTGGCCCGCCCGCCCCCCCCCCTCCCCAACCTGACCCCCGCCCAAAATAAATAAATAAATAAATCTTTAAAAAAAAAAAGAATCCACCTTCCAGTGCAGGGGACTCAGGTTCAATCCCTGGCTGGAGAACTAGGATCCCACATCGCCATGGGGCGACTAAGCCCTCGCACCGCAAGTAGGCCCATGCTTTACAACTGGAGAAGTGCATGCACCACAGTGGAGCCAAAACCCAAACCCAAACTATACCAACTATGAAAGCTTTTGATACCAGATTGACTCCAGAAAAGTTGTGCCAGTTTACCTATCGTCCAAGAGATTCTGAGAATGCCTGTTCCCATACAAGTAGGGCTGAAGGAGAGAGAAGATAGATATTTAGTAGGAGACAAACAGTGTCTGCTAGTAAGCTAGAAAACAGAGACTATTAATTATTTTTCCCCAATCCTCAGAATCTGAATGCTTTATAATTGTTTTGTGTTGTTGCCTTGCAGTATAGACACATGCATATACAGACATTGTTTTTTAAAGATAGTATATGGTACATTCTATTATTAACTTCTTTTTCACTTAATAAGATGATGTAAATCATCCACATCATTTTCAGTGACTACATAGTAGTCCATCTCGGAGAAAAACCATAATTTACTCAACCAGTTCCCTATAATTAATCTTTCAGCTTGCTTTTAATATTTCACGATCGTAAACAGCCCTGTGATTAATCATCTTGTAACTTTATGGATATTTAAAATTAATTTCCTAGGACACAGTTTTGGATTATGCTGGGTTAAAATCTGTACCAGGATTTCCCTGGTGGTCCAGTGGTTAAGAATCCACCTTCCAGGGCTTCCCCTGGTGGTCCAGTGGGTAAGGACACCGCCTTGCAGTGCAAGGGACGCCGGTTGGATCCCTGGCCTGGGAAGATTCCACATGCCGCGGAGCGGCTGGACCGATGTGTCCAATCACCGAGCCGGAGCTCTGGAGCTCATGCGCCCAGACCGGAGCTCTGCAGCGACAGACGCCACCGCGATGGGAGGCCCACAGGAGCCAAAGAACAAAGACGGATGAAAATAGAGAAATGAAAGACCAATAGAAGTGGCCCGCCCGCTCCCCTCCCTCCCCAACCTGACCCCCGCCCAAAATAAATAAATAAATAAATCTTTAAAAAAAAAAAGAATCCACCTTCCAGTGCAGGGGACTCAGGTTCAATCCCTGGCTGGAGAACTAGGATCCCACATCGCCATGGGGCGACTAAGCCCTCGCACCGCAAGTAGGCCCATGCTTTACAACTGGAGAAGTGCATGCACCACAGTGGAGCCAAAACCCAAACCCAAACTATACCAACTATGAAAGCTTTTGATACCAGATTGACTCCAGAAAAGTTGTGCCAGTTTACCTATCGTCCAAGAGATTCTGAGAATGCCTGTTCCCATACAAGTATGGGTATTTTTCTTGCCGATTTGATAGGAAAATTGTAAAAACTAGAAATTTGCATTTTCTTTGATTACAGTTGAGGTTACACTTAACATCTGTATGTTGGGCATTTGTAGTCCTCTTAATTTTCTGTTCATTTCTCTAACTCATTTAGAAAGTTGAGGTATTCACCTTTTTTCTCATTGGATTGCAAAAGCATTTTATATATGCAGGAGACAAGGAGGTTCATGGGAGAAGGGTTCAGACTGAGCTGTATGTAAAGGGTAAATAGGACTTCACTGGGTGGACAGGGGGTGAGGAGGGTGCTGTAGGTTAGGAACAGCATGTGCAAAGGTTCAGAGGTGGGAAACTGAGCATTTTGGGGGGCTGTGTTCATTTCATAGGGCTGTCATTAAAAAGAGGATCACAAACTTGGTGGCTTAAAAACAGCAGAAGTTTATTTGCTCACAGTTTGGAGGCCAGAGTCCAAAATCGAGGTGCAGGCTGAGCTATGCTCCTTCCCAAGCTATGCTCCTTCCTTCACTAAGAGGAGAATCCTTGCTTGCCTCTTGGAGCTTCTGGTGTCACCAGGTATCCCCTGACTTTTGGCTATGTAACTCTGATCTCTGCTTCTGTTTTCACATGGCCTTCTTCTATGTGTTTGTATCTTCTCCCCTCCCGCCTCTTTTTTTCTTTTTGGCCTCTTCTGTTGGTCTTTAATTTATTTATTTTTATCCATCTTTGTTCTTTGGCCTGTGTGGGCCTCCCATTGCAGTGGCCTTTCCTGTCGCAGAGCACTGGCTCTGGGCGCATGCGCTCCAGAGCTCCAGCTCCATAGTTGGACACATGGATCCAGCCGCTCTGCGGCACGTGGGATCCTCCCAGGCCAGGGATCGAACTGGCGTCCCTTGCACTGCAAGGTGGTGTCCTTACCCACTGGACCACCAGGGAAGCCCTCCCCCCTTTTTTTTCCTGTAAGGACATATCATCAGATGTAGGTCTAATTCAGTCTAGAGGGCTTCCCTGGTGGCTCAGTAGTAAAGAATCTACCAGCAATGTAGGAGACGCAGGTTTGATCCCTGAGTCAGGAAGATTCCCTGAAGGAGGGCATGGCAACCCACTCAAGTCTTTTGCCTGGAGAATCCCATGGACAGAGAACCCTGGCTAGCTACAAGTCCATAGGGTCGTAAAGAGTTAAGACACGACTCAAGTGACTTAGCACGCACACAGTTAGTATAAGATCATCTCATCTAGAGATCCTGAACTTAATTACATCTGTAAATACCATTTTCCTGAATAAGGTCATACTTATGGATACTAAGGTTAGGATTTGTAGAAATACACAGGGGCTTACAGGGACATACCTAGAGGACGTCTGGTGTCACAGGACAGCAGAGTGTGAGTCTGCAAAGGAAGAGTCAGGTGGTGACCGTGAAAGGCCTTTTGCTGAGGAGTTCGGCTTGTGCCCTTGAAGGGAGTGGGAAGCCATTAAATTTTGAATGATCAGATTTGCAGGCTGGCACTCACGGGGAAAGAGTGTTGGTACTGTCCTTGTGAGAGGGGTGAGCATGGGAAGGAGAATGGGGAGTGGGGATATTTCAGGGTGTAGGAGGTGAACAGGAAGAGGGAGGAATCTGGAACGATTCCTACATTTCCAACTGTAAGTAATCTGGCAGATTACCTTCAGGAAAAGGTTGGGTTTGAATTTCCTGGGGGTGGAGCTGTCCAGGAAACCATCAAAGAAATGGGTCTGTAGCCCAGACCGCTCCTTGATTTTTTTTTTTTGGCCCCCTTCTGTTTGGTCTTTAATTTATTTATTTTTATCCATCTTTGTTCTTTGGCCTGTGTGGGCCTCCCATTGCAGTGGCCTTTCCTGTCGCAGAGCACTGGCTCTGGGCGCATGCGCTCCAGAGCTCCAGCTCCATAGTTGGACACATGGATCCAGCCGCTCTGCGGCACGTGGGATCCTCCCAGGCCAGGGATCGAACTGGCGTCCCTTGCACTGCAAGGTGGTGTCCTTACCCACTGGACCACCAGGGAAGCCCTCCCCCCTTTTTTTTCCTGTAAGGACATATCATCAGATGTAGGTCTAATTCAGTCTAGAGGGCTTCCCTGGTGGCTCAGTAGTAAAGAATCTACCAGCAATGTAGGAGACGCAGGTTTGATCCCTGAGTCAGGAAGATTCCCTGAAGGAGGGCATGGCAACCCACTCAAGTCTTTTTGCCTGGAGAATCCCATGGACAGAGAACCCTGGCTAGCTACAAGTCCATAGGGTCGTAAAGAGTTAAGACACGACTCAAGTGACTTAGCACGCACACAGTTAGTATAAGATCATCTCATCTAGAGATCCTGAACTTAATTACATCTGTAAATACCATTTTCCTGAATAAGGTCATACTTATGGATACTAAGGTTAGAATTTGTAGAAATACACAGGGGCTTACAGGGACATACCTAGAGGACGTCTGGTGTCACAGGACAGCAGAGTGTGAGTCTGCAAAGGAAGAGTCAGGTGGTGACCGTGAAAGGCCTTTTGCTGAGGAGTTCGGCTTGTGCCCTTGAAGGGAGTGGGAAGCCATTAAATTTTGAATGATCAGATTTGCAGGCTGGCACTCACGGGGAAAGAGTGTTGGTACTGTCCTTGTGAGAGGGGTGAGCATGGGAAGGAGAATGGGGAGTGGGGATATTTCAGGGTGTAGGAGGTGAACAGGAAGAGGGAGGAATCTGGAACGATTCCTACATTTCCAACTGTAAGTAATCTGGCAGATTACCTTCAGGAAAAGGTTGGGTTTGAATTTCCTGGGGGTGGAGCTGTCCAGGAAACCATCAAAGAAATGGGTCTGTAGCCCAGACCGCTCCGTAGAATATAAATAAAATTTGGGAGATGGGATTGAAAGAAGTGGAGAAGCCTGGGAACACCAATTTTTCCCCATCATTTTGTCATGAAAACGTTCAAGCACACATAAAAGTTTAAAGAATTGTATAGTGAACACCCGTGGACACACCGTCTGGAGTCTTTTTTCTTTTTTTGGTTGCTTCAGGTGTTAGTTGCCGCCTGTGGGGTCTAGTTCCCTGACCAGGGAATGAACCTGGGCCCTCTGCACTGAGAGGGCAGAGCCTGAGCCACTGGACCACTAGGGAAGTCCCACAACCATCTGGAATCTTTAATTATCATTTTTCTCCACTCATTTGATCACACATCTGTCCATTCCTCTGAACATCATCAACCCATCTTGTTTTGTGTGTGTTTCAGAGTAAGTTACAGACATCAGTACATTTCATGTGGACACGGCAAGTCCATCGCTAGAGTTCAGTATTCAGTGAAATGCACACATCTTAAGTGTCTATGTGATGAAGTCGATGCACGCGTCACTGTGCACTCCCAAATCCCCATCAGGATGCATTTCTATCACCCTAGAAAATCCTCTGTGTGCCTTCCAGGCAACTCCTGTCCCTACCTGACCCCTTAGAAGCAACCACTATTTTGACTTCTTTTTTTGAGTGTAAATTAGTTTTGTCTGTTTTAGAACTTCATGTAAGTGGAGCCATACAGGAGGTGTTCTTTTGTGTCTGGCTTTTCTCACTTAGCATAATGCCTATAAAGAGTCATTTCTGTGTGTGTCTCAGTAGCTTGTCCCTTTTGTTGCTGAGCAGTGTTCTGTTGTACAGATGTGTTGCTTAGTCACTAAGTGGTGTCCGATGCTTTTGTGACCCCATGGACTTTAGCCCACCAGGCTCCTCTCTCCATGGGATTTCCCAGTCAAGAACATTGGAGTGGATTGTCATATTCTTCTCCAGAGGATCTTCCTGACCGAGGGATTGAACCTGTGTGTCCTGCCTGGGCAGGCAAGTTCTTTGCACTGAGCCATCACGGAAGCCTGTAAAGATGTGTAAAACATAAGGATTTGGGAGAATTCCCTGGTGGTCCAGTGGTTAGGACTCTGTGCTTCCACTGTAGAGGGGCATGGGTTTGATTTCTGGTTGGGGAACAAAGGTCCCACAAGTCAAAGCTGTGGCCAGAAAAAAAAAGGGGGGTGGAATTTTTAAGAGGTGGACAGAGAAAGAGGATTCCACCAAGGAGACTAGAAGGAACAGTGAAGGCAGTAGGGAAAGCACCCAGATAGAATGTCAAGGAAAACCATCTGGATCAGTTATAATTAGGTTTGACTTCATATAACATAGAAACTAAATAACAGTGACTTAAATAACAGGCATTTTTCTTCTCTCATGTAAGAGAAGTCCCGAGGTAAGCAGTCCTGGAGTGGTATGTTGGCTCATTGTGCCATCGCTGGCCCAGGCTGCTAGCTTTTTGCTTAGCTAGATTCGGCACTGGTTTGTATCCCCAAGGTCACCTCATGGTTTAATATGGCGGCTGGAGCTCCAGCTATCCTATCTGCTTTCCAAACTGGCAACAGGAGGAAACGTGGGGCGGTGGGGAATGCCTTCCAGCTAAAACAAGTTACATTTAGTGTTATTAGAACTTCATGTAAAAGTGCATTTCTATCACCCTAGAAAATCCTCTGTGTGCCTTCCAGGCAACTCCTGTCCCTACCTGACCCCTTAGAAGCAACCACTATTTTGACTTCTTTTTGAGTGTAAATTAGTTTTGTCTGTTTTAGAACTTCATGTAAGTGGAGCCATACAGGAGGTGTTCTTTTGTGTCTGGCTTTTCTCACTTAGCATAATGCCTATAAAGAGTCATTTCTGTGTGTGTCTCAGTAGCTTGTCCCTTTTGTTGCTGAGCAGTGTTCTGTTGTACAGATGTGTTGCTTAGTCACTAAGTGGTGTCCGATGTTTTTGTGACCCCATGGACTTTAGCCCACCAGGCTCCTCTCTCCATGGGATTTCCCAGTCAAGAACATTGGAGTGGATTGTCATATTCTTCTCCAGAGGATCTTCCTGACCGAGGGATTGAACCTGTGTGTCCTGCCTGGGCAGGCAAGTTCTTTGCACTGAGCCATCACGGAAGCCTGTAAAGATGTGTAAAACATAAGGATTTGGGAGAATTCCCTGGTGGTCCAGTGGTTAGGACTCTGTGCTTCCACTGTAGAGGGGCATGGGTTTGATTTCTGGTTGGGGAACAAAGGTCCCACAAGTCAAAGCTGTGGCCAGAAAAAAAAAGGGGGGTGGAATTTTTAAGAGGTGGACAGAGAAAGAGGATTCCACCAAGGAGACTAGAAGGAACAGTGAAGGCAGTAGGGAAAGCACCCAGATAGAATGTCAAGGAAAACCATCTGGATCAGTTATAATTAGGTTTGACTTCATATAACATAGAAACTAAATAACAGTGACTTAAATAACAGGCATTTTTCTTCTCTCATGTAAGAGAAGTCCCGAGGTAAGCAGTCCTGGAGTGGTATGTTGGCTCATTGTGCCATCGCTGGCCCAGGCTGCTAGCTTTTTGCTTAGCTAGATTCGGCACTGGTTTGTATCCCCAAGGTCACCTCATGGTTTAATATGGCGGCTGGAGCTCCAGCTATCCTATCTGCTTTCCAAACTGGCAACAGGAGGAAACGTGGGGCGGTGGGGAATGCCTTCCAGCTAAAACAATCTCAGCAACTTTCCTCCAAGTGCCACACACGTCCGCTTAACATCTCATTGGCCAGAGCGTCATCACCTAGTCTGTACCACTAGGAAAAGCAGCCTTTTAGCTAGCCCCTGAGCACATTGCCACTCCAAAGATGAGATTTCTGATACTAGGAGGGGATACGGATATTGGGTGTCAGAAGCCTCCTCTCCCTTCTTTCTCTCTTCTTAAAATATTTATGTGTACTTATTTGGCTGCACTGGATCTTAGTTGTGGTATGTGAGATCTTAGATCTTTGTTGTGGCGCGCGGGATCTTTAGTTGCAGCAAGTAAACTCTTCCTTGCAGCATTTGGGATCTACTTCCTTGAGTAGGGATCGAACTAGGGCCCTTGCATTGGGAGCGCAGTGTCTTAGTCACTGGACCACCAGGGACGCCTCCTTCTTTGTCTTTTGATACCTGGTGGCCAAGCTATGGCCCACTCAGCCTTCCTGTCTGGGGCCTAGAGGGACTGAAGGCTGTGCTTGGCAGATTTGCATCCTCCAGGTCCCCATAGCTCCTTCCTTCTCAGAGGATTGGCATCTCTGTCTTTTCTGAAGGTGTCTTTTCTGGTAGGAATCTCCAGGGTCTTTGGTTGGCTTCCTGGGCTGTCGGGGGAGGGTTGAATGAAAGGAGCAGTATCCAGGAATATTTGCAGACAACGCTATGGGCACTCTCTTCTACCTCTGGGCCTCCCCACCACTGTGGCTGGCACCCCTCCCCCCATTTTTTGGTCAGCCTGCCCTGACCAGGAGGGCTTCCTCTCCAGTCCCTGTGCTGATGGAAAGAGATCTCTCTAGAAGGTGAGTGAGACTCAGAAGGGAAAAGATGGCATTTGGAGAGAGACAGACTTGGGTTCAGATCCTTCGTGTGCCCAGCTCTCAGAGACTCAGCGACTCTTTCCGTGAACCGGGGGTAGTGAGAGCGGCCACGCCCACATGACTGGGCAGAGATGTGGTCCACGGCAGCTCCAGACTGGGCGGCAGAGTCTGGCCTCACCACCTTCCCCGGGGTCCCCGCTAGAGTGTCCTGAGAGTGCGAGCTCTCGTCCTGTGACCCCTGAGACGTGGTCCGTGTACAGGAGAATCAGCATGGCCTGCTGGAATCTGAACTGTTGGCCGGACCAGGGTTCACCATAGCTCACAGCCCTGACCTTGACTCAGGGCACTAACAGGGAAGCCTGGAGCCTTCTGGAGGAAGAGACGGAGGGTTCACGTGGTGTTTCATTCTCTCGTGTGTCTCCAAAGTGAGTAGGTCTCACCAAACAGCCAGGTCCCTTCACAGTGCTAGACGTGGGTAGGTTAAATGTTGTGGCTTTTCTTCTTCCCTCTTGGCCCCTGGAGGCAGCAGTCCCTGTGTGCTCCCATCAGTGGGACCTTTATCCTGGGTGCTTGGCACGCACATTCCAGTGCCTAGGTCCTGTGGTTCGTGCACACCTGTCCTGGGAAAAGAAAAAGCAACAACTCACGTCCCTAACAGCTTAATGAGCTACCAGTGCAGGGACTGGAGAGGAAGTCAGCAGGAACAGGTGCAGCGAGGCCCGGGGAGGCTTTCGGCTGCCAAAGGGCCAGATTGGATTGAGTGTGGCTGTGGCCGGGCGCCCTGGTGACCCGTTGACACCATTCTCAGACTGCTGGCTGCCCCGGAGCTGGTGTGTTGTGACAGAGGAGGAGCCAGGGCCCCCGCCAAGAGCTTGGCTCATGCCTCCGACCTGAGCAAGCACAGTGCGTTCCTCTGCCGTTCACCCTCTGCACACATTGCTGAGGCCCTGGCAGGTGTCAGTCGTGGGTGCTGGGCCCTCACCGATGGCTGACACCCAGTCTCCACCCCAGGGGTTCAGGGACAAATGGGAAGAATCGCCGCTAGAGGTGCGGGGCGCTGGGAGGCCACAGACTGTAGGAGTTCTGAGCTGGGACACCTGGGAGGGCACCCTGGAGGAAGGGAGATCAGAAGCCCAGCCAGAGGTGTCGTGGAGGAGGGTCCCTCAGGTCACTGCAGGAGAGACCTGCACTGGTGGAGTTCGACGGGGTCTTCCTGAGGTGCTGCCCTGCCCCGCGCCAGGCATCCAGCCTGCTAACCCACGCGAGCGTGTCTGTGCGTGGGCTCTGGCCTCCCAGGGGTGCCGGCAGCGCCGACGGGGTTAACGGCAGCTTGACTTCCCTGCGGCCTTCTCTGCCCTTCTTCTCTGAAGAAAGCCTCCATGGAAATTACAGAAATAAGCGCCGGCTTTTGAGGAGTCTGCTGTTCCACCAGGTCCCTGCCAGGGCCCGGGCCGCCTTCTCACCCACGCTCTGCCAGCCTTGGGCTCCAACCTGCACGGAGCCTCATTCAGAGGGGCCGTTCCTCAAACCTCCCCGCCCCCCCGAAGCCGGCCCCGCTCTCCCAGCCAGGGATGAGGTTCTGTGTACAAATGGTACCCAAGTAGGAGGGGCTCAGGAAGTGACATCGCTCGGCCCGCCCCCACCTCCCCATTCCCTATAAAAAGCCAAATGGTGACTCAGAGAGGAGAGTTGGAAGCGTCCTGCCTCCTGCTCCCACTGTTAATTTTTAGACTTGGAATTCGGAGGCAAAGGGAACAACAGCTCGAAATACACGAGTGACATGCTATTAAGCGGGTGGCAACTGCGGAGTCGCCCCCCCTGACGCCCGGCAGCCCCTGAACCACAGTGCCCGGTGCCTGCTGGCGCCCCGGGCCGCGCAGCCCTGCCCAGGTCGGGCGTGGATGGTGCGGCCGGGGCCATGGCAGCCGGGGGCCGCCGCCGGCGCCCACTGCGCTACCAGTCCCTGGCAGCCCTGGTGGAGGACTCTCAGTGGCCTTTCTTGTTCCTTGTCTCAGACTTCAGCTACGGGACAGACGACTACGACGGAGAGGGGAATGAGGAGCAGAAGGGGCCCCCCGAGGGCTCGGAGACCATGCCGTACATCGACGAGTCGCCCACCATGTCGCCCCAGCTCAGCGCCCGGAGCCAGGGTGGCGGGGACAGCATCTCCCCCACCCCGCCTGAGGGGCTGGCACCTGGGGTAGGTACACCTGCTTTTGAGGAGGAGGGGGCTTTGGGGAAGGGAGGTAGAGAGACATGGGTATTGTGGGGCAGGCTCCGCCTGGGGTGCTCCCTGGGTGTTGAACTTGGGAAATTCGGGCCTGGCTGTGCTTGGTGCCCTCAAGCATCTCATGCTGCTTCCGGGCCCTCAGATGAGCCCCCTGCCACCTGCCGAGCCCCCCGCCACCACCTGCTGCGCTCTCTGCCACCCCTGCACCTGGCCCTGCCTCTCTACCAACCATCTGCTCCCCCGACTCCTGGACACCTCACCTCCTCTTTCAGCTTCCTAGGGGCCTCAGGGAGAGAGCAGGCTTTTCTCTCTGGGCCTGGCAGGCTGTCGTTTGCATACATGACCAGCAGGCTGCAGTGAAAAGGCTCAGCACACCAACCACGGCTGGCCTCCATGCAGTGGGGGGAGTGAGCAGCCTCTGTAGCACTCCCTCAGGACTCCAGGCCCCATCCAGCCCTCCTCTGCTGCCCCTGGAAGGGAACAAGCGCTCGTGATGTCCACCTCTCCTCTTGTCCCCTGGTGAGAGCTCTGCTCCAAAGAGAAGCATTTTACAAGCAACACCAAGGATGTGCTCTGAGACAGGCCAGGGGCTAAGATGTGTGGAGGTTTACAATCCTGCTAATGAACGCTGTTCCTGGCCACAGGGACCAGCTCTGTCTGGCCCCAGCTTGTGCGCATGTGCCTGATACACAAGAGTAAGTGAGCCCTAGGGGCTCCTGGAGACTGCTTTTCTGAGATTGGGAAGAATCAAAACCATTTCTTCTCTGGCCAGGGGACTTGGATCGCCTGGTCCTGCTCGGTAGGGGGCCTGTCCGGGTGTATTTTGTAGGGGTCCTTTTTCTTCCCACTAATCCTTTCGAGGAACAGTCAGCGAGATGCCAGGAGATACTTGCTTCTCTCCTGCAGGGCCCAGCTCCCCCCACCCCAGATGGGGGGCTGCCTGGATCCTGCCATTTCTTGAGAACCCCCTAACCCCCTGCTTCCCTCCCTCCAGCCTCCTTGGCCCCCTTCCGCCCCTGCGGAGAGCTCTCACCCCCTCTTCACACACCGGGGTGGCTGTTATAGCCTCTGGCAACAAGGGCCTTGGCAACCGACTTCCCATTTGGGGGAAGCCACATTGTTGCCATGGCAACAGAGGCCTAGGCAGAGCTTATCAGCTGCCAGGCGGTGCAGGTTTGGGAAGGGATTGAGGGGGGCAGGTGGGAGGCGAAGGTGATGGGCACGGGTGTTGGTCAGCCTCGGACCCCACAGCCAGCCGTCTGGGGTGTTGTCCTAAGGAACGGTTTCAGGCGAGAGACAGCCATCTTGGAGCTGGAGGGCAAGATTTGCTACTGACGGAGGAGAAGGTGCTCTGGGGCCTGAACTGACTCTAACCAGGGGACTCAAGGTCACTGCCTTTGGGTCTTGACCACATCAGGGATCTCTGGGCCTGGCAGGCTGTCGTTTGCATACATGACCAGCAGGCTGCAGTGAAAAGGCTCAGCACACCAACCACGGCTGGCCTCCATGCAGTGGGGGGAGTGAGCAGCCTCTGTAGCACTCCCTCAGGACTCCAGGCCCCATCCAGCCCTCCTCTGCTGCCCCTGGAAGGGAACAAGCGCTCGTGATGTCCACCTCTCCTCTTGTCCCCTGGTGAGAGCTCTGCTCCAAAGAGAAGCATTTTACAAGCAACACCAAGGATGTGCTCTGAGACAGGCCAGGGGCTAAGATGTGTGGAGGTTTACAATCCTGCTAATGAACGCTGTTCCTGGCCACAGGGACCAGCTCTGTCTGGCCCCAGCTTGTGCGCATGTGCCTGATACACAAGAGTAAGTGAGCCCTAGGGGCTCCTGGAGACTGCTTTTCTGAGATTGGGAAGAATCAAAACCATTTCTTCTCTGGCCAGGGGACTTGGATCGCCTGGTCCTGCTCGGTAGGGGGCCTGTCCGGGTGTATTTTGTAGGGGTCCTTTTTCTTCCCACTAATCCTTTCGAGGAACAGTCAGCGAGATGCCAGGAGATACTTGCTTCTCTCCTGCAGGGCCCAGCTCCCCCCACCCCAGATGGGGGGCTGCCTGGATCCTGCCATTTCTTGAGAACCCCCTGCTTCCCTCCCTCCAGCCTCCTTGGCCCCCTTCCGCCCCTGCGGAGAGCTCTCACCCCCTCTTCACACACCGGGGTGGCTGTTATAGCCTCTGGCAACAAGGGCCTTGGCAACCGACTTCCCATTTGGGGGAAGCCACATTGTTGCCATGGCAACAGAGGCCTAGGCAGAGCTTATCAGCTGCCAGGCGGTGCAGGTTTGGGAAGGGATTGAGGGGGGCAGGTGGGAGGCGAAGGTGATGGGCACGGGTGTTGGTCAGCCTCGGACCCCACAGCCAGCCGTCTGGGGTGTTGTCCTAAGGAACGGTTTCAGGCGAGAGACAGCCATCTTGGAGCTGGAGGGCAAGATTTGCTACTGACGGAGGAGAAGGTGCTCTGGGGCCTGAACTGACTCTAACCAGGGGACTCAAGGTCACTGCCTTTAGGTCTTCGACCACATCAGGGATTAGATACACCCTGGGGAGTGTCAGCTATTGCCCCTGTGAGCAGGTGCAAGAAATTCACTGTAGGACTCACCCAGCACCAGGAATGCTGGCTGAGAGCTGAGAACATGTGGCCGGATTAGAACCGCTTGCTGGAGAGAAAAGCCGGTTCCTTTCCCCTCTCGGCTTTCCTCCTTGCTTCCTCACTGGTCTTTCCTTGTCACATGACCACCTTGAGGGCGGGCTTGTCCATCAACTTTTAGATCCCCTGGTGAAAGGTACTCAGGTGCTTCCTGTAGTGAAACAAATCCCAGGCATAACAGGGAGGTGCCCCCACCTGGAGCTCTGGGGCTTCAGGTCAGGAATTTCCTTTACTACGATGCTGCCCATTTTGCTTGGTGACTCAAAAGGGAAGAGCTTGGTTTGAGGACTAAAAGCCGAGAGATGCTACAGTGAAAGTTGACCACAGTGCTTGGGAACCCCAGGATTCATTTTTGCACTATTGGCTAGTAGTGATACAAGGTGGGGCTGAGGAGCATTAATCCAATTTGGGGGTCCCAGCGAAGGTTCCAGCCTCATGCATCTGCCCTGCCTGCCTGCCTTCCCTGCTGTTACAGTTCTGCCCTTCTGCTGTGTCAATGGCCCCATCTAGTGGACACAGCAAGTATTGGGGGCATGCTTTATAATGGAGCGGGCAGCTGGAGAGAGATGACATATTTCTTCCTTTGTACTTAGGGACTGTTTTAGTTTAAAAAAAAAAAAAAAAGGGAAGAAAGCCAAAGTTTCTTCTACTTGGCTCCACTCATTTGACCAGGCAGGGCCTCTCCCTCCCAGGCTTCCTGTTGGGGCATTTGGACCAAATCAGATGATTGTTCTAGATTTCTGGCAGCTGGACACTCCACACCCGAATATGTAGCCCACTTGTTCCTGGAAGCCCAAGGTTGAGTCTTTCTATGAGGGTTCTCCAAAGAAACAGAACCATTAGATACAGAGGGAGAAGGATTCATGTGTTATAAGGAATTGGCTCACTGGATCACGGAGGCTGAGGATCTCAAAGATCTGCAGTCAGCACGCGGAGGCCCAGAAGCACTGATGGGATAATTAATTCCAGCCTGAGCCTGGGAGAACTGATGGTGGAAGTTCTAGTCTGTGTTGAATCTAAAGGCAGAAAATGACCTCTGTGCCAGCTTGAAGAGAGGCACAGAGGGAGTTTGCCTTGTGCGTGCATGCTCAGTCAGGTCTGACTCTTTGCAACCCCATTGGGTTGTAACCCACCAGGCTCCTCTGCCCGTGGAATTTTTCAGGTTACCATTTTCTGCTCCAGGGGATCTTCCCTAGCGAAGGATCCAACCCACACCTCCTGCGTCTCCTGCATTGGCAAGGAGATTCTTTCTTACTGAGCCACCTGGGAAGCGAATTCTCCCTTACTTCACCTTTTTGCTTTATCCAGGCCTTGAACTGGCCAGGTGAGGCCCACCTGCGTGAGAGAGGGCAGCCTGCCTTACTCAGTCCACTGATTCAGGTGTTACTCTCACCCAGAGACCCCCCACACACACACACACACTGAGGATAACGTTTGGTCGTATGTCTGGGTATCTGGAGCTCCGTCAGTTTGGCTCATAAAACCAGCCCTCATCGTCTGACTCTCCCAGCAGCTCAGAGAATGGAAGAGCCGTGAGCTTCGGCTAGGTGAACCCGTGTTTCTAATTGTGGGCCCTTAACCTGGTGTCCCACCTGCTCTGAGCGTCACTGTCCTCATCTCTAAACAGGACGAACCACCTGAAGGGTAGTTGAGAGGAGAGGCTGGGATAGCTCAGGTGAGGCCTGCAGAGCCGGGCCTGGCACGCTGTGAACCCTCAGTTCTTGCTGACCACGGCCCATGAGACTCCTCACTAGCCTTGACAAGGAACGCGGAGGCCAGGGCACTTCGAGGACCCGGTCTAGTGAATATTTGCTGGACAACTGAATCCGCTTTTGCAACCGCCTTTTGGGGATTGGATGCGTCCCCCTGGGCGCAGTAACCCAGATGAAACCGGGTCTCTGGAAGCCCAAGGTTGAGTCTTTCTATGAGGGTTCTCCAAAGAAACAGAACCATTAGATACAGAGGGAGAAGGATTCATGTGTTATAAGGAATTGGCTCACTGGATCACGGAGGCTGAGGATCTCAAAGATCTGCAGTCAGCACGCGGAGGCCCAGAAGCACTGATGGGATAATTAATTCCAGCCTGAGCCTGGGAGAACTGATGGTGGAAGTTCTAGTCTGTGTTGAATCTAAAGGCAGAAAATGACCTCTGTGCCAGCTTGAAGAGAGGCACAGAGGGAGTTTGCCCTTGTGCGTGCATGCTCAGTCAGGTCTGACTCTTTGCAACCCCATTGGGTTGTAACCCACCAGGCTCCTCTGCCCGTGGAATTTTTCAGGTTACCATTTTCTGCTCCAGGGGATCTTCCCTAGCGAAGGATCCAACCCACACCTCCTGCGTCTCCTGCATTGGCAAGGAGATTCTTTCTTACTGAGCCACCTGGGAAGCGAATTCTCCCTTACTTCACCTTTTTGCTTTATCCAGGCCTTGAACTGGCCAGGTGAGGCCCACCTGCGTGAGAGAGGGCAGCCTGCCTTACTCAGTCCACTGATTCAGGTGTTACTCTCACCCAGAGACCCCCCCCCCCACACACACACACACACTGAGGATAACGTTTGGTCGTATGTCTGGGTATCTGGAGCTCCGTCAGTTTGGCTCATAAAACCAGCCCTCATCGTCTGACTCTCCCAGCAGCTCAGAGAATGGAAGAGCCGTGAGCTTCGGCTAGGTGAACCCGTGTTTCTAATTGTGGGCCCTTAACCTGGTGTCCCACCTGCTCTGAGCGTCACTGTCCTCATCTCTAAACAGGACGAACCACCTGAAGGGTAGTTGAGAGGAGAGGCTGGGATAGCTCAGGTGAGGCCTGCAGAGCCGGGCCTGGCACGCTGTGAACCCTCAGTTCTTGCTGACCACGGCCCATGAGACTCCTCACTAGCCTTGACAAGGAACGCGGAGGCCAGGGCACTTCGAGGACCCGGTCTAGTGAATATTTGCTGGACAACTGAATCCGCTTTTGCAACCGCCTTTTGGGGATTGGATGCGTCCCCCTGGGCGCAGTAACCCAGATGAAACCGGGTCTCTGGTCCAGGACACGCGCTCCTCACCCTTCAGCAGGTCCCTGCTGCCTCACTCTTCTTGCTTTAGATGTGCCCCAGTGGGCAGCCCAGCAACGGGAAGCTTGAAGCCCTGTGGAGCATGACTTTCCCCGAGCCCTGGCTGAGCACAGTGCTCTCCGGTGACTCAGCTCGGCAGAGAGGGCCTGCTTTCACCCTGGGAGGGAGGGAGGCTCCCAGAACTTTCACAGACAAACGGGCACATGCTTCTCCACCAGGACTGTGCTCTTAGAGAAAATCATGTGCCCCACAAACCTTGGACTCCTCGGATTCCACTCTTGGGAGCCTCATTGCAAAGGGCCCACAGGCAGAGATCTGGGTGTTGTCTCAGCGCCACCACTTCGAGCTGTGTGGCCTGAGGGCTCTCATTCACCCTCTCTGAGCTCCAGTTTGCTCGTCTGCAGTGAAAATACTGAGAATTTCCTTCCTCCCGACTTCCTACAGCTGTCGGGAGGTTTCCATGAGATGGTGCCAGCTGGAGTGCTTTGTAAAGTCTGTACGTGTCAGGACTGCCCTCACTGCTGAATTGAGGGTTCTTTAAATTACTCTCCAGAGGGCAGGGTAATTTAAAGATGGGTGGGGGGAGTTGAGATGATCACTACTGTCATTGTCATCCTCCTCATCTCTCCCCTTCCCCAAGCACCCCCCAACTTCCTCAAAGGTACTTAGACTCCCCTGAGCCTTTTACATGGATTGTCTCATTTAAGGCCCTACCTGGGCTTCCCTGGTGGCACAAATGGTAAAGATTAGTCTGCCTAGAATGCAAGAGACCCAGGTTTGATCCGTGGCTTGGGAAGATATCCTGGAGAAGGGAATGGCAATCTCAAAAGCCAAGGGTTGAGAGGAGAGGCTGGGATAGCTCAGGTGAGGCCTGCAGAGCCGGGCCTGGCACGCTGTGAACCCTCAGTTCTTGCTGACCACGGCCCATGAGACTCCTCACTAGCCTTGACAAGGAAGCGGAGGCCAGGGCACTTGAGGACCCGGTCTAGTGAATATTTGCTGGACAACTGAATCCGCTTTTGCAACCGCCTTTTGGGGATTGGATGCGTCCCCTGGGCGCAGTAACCCAGATGAAACCGGGTCTCTGGTCCAGGACACGCGTCCTCACCCTTCAGCAGGTCCCTGCTGCCTCACTCTTCTTGCTTTAGATGTGCCCCAGTGGGCAGCCCAGCAACGGGAAGCTTGAAGCCCTGTGGAGCATGACTTTCCCCGAGCCCTGGCTGAGCACAGTGCTCTCCGGTGACTCAGCTCGGCAGAGAGGGCCTGCTTTCACCCTGGGAGGGAGGGAGGCTCCCAGAACTTTCACAGACAAACGGGCACATGCTTCTCCACCAGGACTGTGCTCTTAGAGAAAATCATGTGCCCCACAAACCTTGGACTCCTCGGATTCCACTCTTGGGAGCCTCATTGCAAAGGGCCCACAGGCAGAGATCTGGGTGTTGTCTCAGCGCCACCACTTCGAGCTGTGTGGCCTGAGGGCTCTCATTCACCCTCTCTGAGCTCCAGTTTGCTCGTCTGCAGTGAAAATACTGAGAATTTCCTTCCTCCCGACTTCCTACAGCTGTCGGGAGGTTTCCATGAGATGGTGCCAGCTGGAGTGCTTTGTAAAGTCTGTACGTGTCAGGACTGCCCTCACTGCTGAATTGAGGGTTCTTTAAATTACTCTCCAGAGGGCAGGGTAATTTAAAGATGGGTGGGGGGAGTTGAGATGATCACTACTGTCATTGTCATCCTCCTCATCTCTCCCCTTCCCCAAGCACCCCCCAACTTCCTCAAAGGTACTTAGACTCCCCTGAGCCTTTTACATGGATTGTCTCATTTAAGGCCCTACCTGGGCTTCCCTGGGGGCACAAATGGTAAAGATTAGTCTGCCTAGAATGCAAGAGACCCAGGTTTGATCCGTGGCTTGGGAAGATATCCTGGAGAAGGGAATGGCAATCCACACCAGTATTCTTGCCTGGAGAATGCCATAGACAAAGGAGCCTGGAGAAGTACAGTCCATGGGCTTGCAAAGAGTCGGACCCATCTGAGCACCTAACACAGCAACAACCCTATGTGGTAGGTGCGATGATCCTCATTTATAGTTGAGGAAACAGAAGTTCAGAGAGGTGGCCCAAGACCAGCTGGTGGAGTCAAAGATGTACATAAACTTGAGTCTTTCTCTTTCTGGCCATGCTGGCATGTGGGATCTTAGTTCCCTGACCAGGAATCGAACCCACGTCCCCTGCACTGGAAACTCGGACTGTTAACCACGGGTCTGCCAGGAAGTCCCAAAGTGTGGATTTTTCTGATGCTGGAGTCTGTGCAGTGCTACCAGGTCCGCTCAGGTGCCACCTCCCCCGTGAAGCTTTCCCAGCTCAGAGCTGAGCCCTCCACTGTTTGGGGAGTGTGCATGGTTACTTGTGGTGCATGTCTGCACTATGAGGCTGGAGTTCTCATCCCCGATCATCTCCGTGGACCATATCAGCAGCTCCCGAGCACTGATAGAGGTGTTCATCCGGTGTTTTCAGCATTGAACCAACTAGCACTGGGACAGCCAGCGAGTAAGGGGGCCAGATAGAGCCTCAGGGGATGAAGCCAGGGCAAATCGCTGCCCCGTCTTCCCTTCCTGGTCTCTTCTGAGGCTTGTGGTTCAGGATTTGAGGCTGCAGGACAAGGATCTTGCTTTTAGGTGAAAGGAGAAGCCATGTGGAGAGCCGAGAGCATCTGAGATGGCTTCCCAGTCTGTTCTCTTGGGATGAGGGTTCTTTAAATTACTCTCCAGAGGGCAGGGTAATTTAAAGATGGGTGGGGGGAGTTGAGATGATCACTACTGTCATTGTCATCCTCCTCATCTCTCCCCTTCCCCAAGCACCCCCCAACTTCCTCAAAGGTACTTAGACTCCCCTGAGCCTTTTACATGGATTGTCTCATTTAAGGCCCTACCTGGGCTTCCCTGGTGGCACAAATGGTAAAGATTAGTCTGCCTAGAATGCAAGAGACCCAGGTTTGATCCGTGGCTTGGGAAGATATCCTGGAGAAGGGAATGGCAATCCACACCAGTATTCTTGCCTGGAGAATGCCATAGACAAAGGAGCCTGGAGAAGTACAGTCCATGGGCTTGCAAAGAGTCGGACCCATCTGAGCACCTAACACAGCAACAACCCTATGTGGTAGGTGCGATGATCCTCATTTATAGTTGAGGAAACAGAAGTTCAGAGAGGTGGCCCAAGACCAGCTGGTGGAGTCAAAGATGTACATAAACTTGAGTCTTTCTCTTTCTGGCCATGCTGGCATGTGGGATCTTAGTTCCCTGACCAGGAATCGAACCCACGTCCCCTGCACTGGAAACTCGGACTGTTAACCACGGGTCTGCCAGGAAGTCCCAAAGTGTGGATTTTTCTGATGCTGGAGTCTGTGCAGTGCTACCAGGTCCGCTCAGGTGCCACCTCCCCCGTGAAGCTTTCCCAGCTCAGAGCTGAGCCCTCCACTGTTTGGGGAGTGTGCATGGTTACTTGTGGTGCATGTCTGCACTATGAGGCTGGAGTTCTCATCCCCGATCATCTCCGTGGACCATATCAGCAGCTCCCGAGCACTGATAGAGGTGTTCATCCGGTGTTTTCAGCATTGAACCAACTAGCACTGGGACAGCCAGCGAGTAAGGGGGCCAGATAGAGCCTCAGGGGATGAAGCCAGGGCAAATCGCTGCCCCGTCTTCCCTTCCTGGTCTCTTCTGAGGCTTGTGGTTCAGGATTTGAGGCTGCAGGACAAGGATCTTGCTTTTAGGTGAAAGGAGAAGCCATGTGGAGAGCCGAGAGCATCTGAGATGGCTTCCCAGTCTGTTCTCTTGGGATGGTGTTTGAGGCTTGGGTTGGGAGGGTTGGGGCCTGCCCCTGATCTTTACGCCTCTCAGGAGTTTCCAGCTGCAGATAAAACCAGACATCTCTCCTCAAGTTGCCGATCTCTTGCTTTAGCAGCCTTGCGCCCCATGGCGACCTTTCTGGATCTTTGGTCCCTGCTGCAAAGAGGAAGAGCCTACTCGGCCCTCTTATGTGCCAGGTGCTATGCCAGGTGCCCATGGACTTCATTGCCACCTCTCCTCCAACTGCTGGGGAGCCCCCGCCATTTTGCAGATGAGAAAACTACGGTTCAGGGGGTTCCTCGGCTTATCCGAGTCAAGGAGGCTGTAAATAGGAAGTAGGGAGACACCGTGCCCTGGTAGTGGCCCCCAGCCCCTCCACAGCTGGCCCTCCCTGGCCTCTCTGGCTTATCTCCCTCTACCTGCCCAGGGCGTCACACCTGGATGGGATTTGGGCTTCCCTGATACGTCCCACCTGGCCAGCCTGGAGCATCCCTGTAGCACCCACAACTTGTCTGGGGTCTCCCTCTCTGCCAGATCATGGTTCAGTAAGGTGTTTCTCTGGAGAAGCAGATGGGCTGCCCACTCCAGTGTTCTTGCTTGGAAAATGCCATGGACAGAGAAGCCTGGTGAGCTATAGTCCTTGGGGTCTCAAATATATATGGGGCTTTCCTGATGGCTCAGTGGTAATGAATCTGCCTGCAATGCAGGAGACCCGGGTTCCATCCCTGGGCTGGGAAGGTCCCCTGGAGGAGAGTATGGCACCCCACCCCAGTGTTCTTGCCTGGAGAATTCCGTGGACAGAGCAGCCTGGCAGGCTGCAGTCCAGGGGTCCCACAGGGTCCGACATGATTGAAGTGACTAAGCAGCAGCAGTAATGTGTTTATTCAGTGAAGGCCGGCTCATCTCCTGCAGGTCCCAGGACAGTGGATTGGTGAGTGAGTCTTTAGGGATAAGGGGCCAGATAGAGCCTCAGGGGATGAAGCCAGGGCAAATCGCTGCCCCGTCTTCCCTTCCTGGTCTCTTCTGAGGCTTGTGGTTCAGGATTTGAGGCTGCAGGACAAGGATCTTGCTTTTAGGTGAAAGGAGAAGCCATGTGGAGAGCCGAGAGCATCTGAGATGGCTTCCCAGTCTGTTCTCTTGGGATGGTGTTTGAGGCTTGGGTTGGGAGGGTTGGGGCCTGCCCCTGATCTTTACGCCTCTCAGGAGTTTCCAGCTGCAGATAAAACCAGACATCTCTCCTCAAGTTGCCGATCTCTTGCTTTAGCAGCCTTGCGCCCCATGGCGACCTTTCTGGATCTTTGGTCCCTGCTGCAAAGAGGAAGAGCCTACTCGGCCCTCTTATGTGCCAGGTGCTATGCCAGGTGCCCATGGACTTCATTGCCACCTCTCCCTCCAACTGCTGGGGAGCCCCCGCCATTTTGCAGATGAGAAAACTACGGTTCAGGGGGTTCCTCGGCTTATCCGAGTCAAGGAGGCTGTAAATAGGAAGTAGGGAGACACCGTGCCCTGGTAGTGGCCCCCAGCCCCTCCACAGCTGGCCCTCCCTGGCCTCTCTGGCTTATCTCCCTCTACCTGCCCAGGGCGTCACACCTGGATGGGATTTGGGCTTCCCTGATACGTCCCACCTGGCCAGCCTGGAGCATCCCTGTAGCACCCACAACTTGTCTGGGGTCTCCCTCTCTGCCAGATCATGGTTCAGTAAGGTGTTTCTCTGGAGAAGCAGATGGGCTGCCCACTCCAGTGTTCTTGCTTGGAAAATGCCATGGACAGAGAAGCCTGGTGAGCTATAGTCCTTGGGGTCTCAAATATATATGGGGCTTTCCTGATGGCTCAGTGGTAATGAATCTGCCTGCAATGCAGGAGACCCGGGTTCCATCCCTGGGCTGGGAAGTTCCCCTGGAGGAGAGTATGGCACCCCACCCCAGTGTTCTTGCCTGGAGAATTCCGTGGACAGAGCAGCCTGGCAGGCTGCAGTCCAGGGGTCCCACAGGGTCCGACATGATTGAAGTGACTAAGCAGCAGCAGTAATGTGTTTATTCAGTGAAGGCCGGCTCATCTCCTGCAGGTCCCAGGACAGTGGATTGGTGAGTGAGTCTTTAGGGATAGGGCAGGGAGACCAACTGACCTGCATAATTCAGACCCACAGATGTGAAATTGACCCTAAGAGAACACTTTCACTTTGAGACGATTGGCCATACAGGTGAGCCTCTCCAGGGGCCAGAGGCTGAACAGCCTCTTGGCTCTAGGCTCTGCCAGGGTGCAGAAGGGCAGGTAATGTCCCGGCAGCAGGCTGGATTTTAGCCACAGACTCTCTTTTCCATCATCTTCATCTGGTTCCTCTGGGCTACCCAAGTGACACTTCTAAGGAACCCACCTGCCAGTGCAGGAGACGCAAGAGATGTGGGTTCAAGCCCTGGGTCGGGAAGATCCCCTGGAGAAGGAAATGGCAACCCACTCCAGTATTCTTGCCTGGAGAATCCTATAGACAGAGAATCCTGCCAGCCTACAGTCCATGCGGTCACAAAGGGTCCGACACAGCTGAGTGATGGCACGCACGCCCCTGGTTTCTCCACTAGTGGGTGCTAGCGCTCTCTTTCCTCCATGATGCTCTGATGATGCTCTGATCCAGAGGTCTCCAGCCTTGGGGATCTAATGCCTGAGAATCTGAGGTGGAGCTAAAATAATAGTAATAGGAATAGAGGGCACAATAAATGTAATGCATCTGAATCACCCCCGAACTACCCCCCTCCAGCTTGAGTCCAGGGAAAAGTTATCTTCCATGAAACTGGTCTCTGGTGCTGAAAAGGTTGGGGAGCAGTGCTCTGGTGGACTTTCCTCTCGCAGGGCTATGACCTGATTGCTTCTGTCTGGAAGGCCATACAGACCCCCAACTCCTGTGGGACAGGAAGACCAGAAACCCTTAGCAGTGACTGAATGTTGGACACGGTTGTGGCACTTTATAAATACCAACTCATTACGTCCTCACCACACCTTGGGAGGGAGGCACTGGGGCAGCCCTGTTTTCCAGATGGGAAAGTTAAGGTGCAGGGGGGTGACACAGCCCACCTGAGGTCCCACAACTGATGAGCGCTGGGTGACTAAGCAGCAGCAGTAATTTGTTTATTCAGTGAAGGCCGGCTCATCTCCTGCAGGTCCCAGGACAGTGGATTGGTGAGTGAGTCTTTAGGGATAGGGCAGGGAGACCAACTGACCTGCATAATTCAGACCCACAGATGTGAAATTGACCCTAAGAGAACACTTTCACTTTGAGACGATTGGCCATACAGGTGAGCCTCTCCAGGGGCCAGAGGCTGAACAGCCTCTTGGCTCTAGGCTCTGCCAGGGTGCAGAAGGGCAGGTAATGTCCCGGCAGCAGGCTGGATTTTAGCCACAGACTCTCTTTTCCATCATCTTCATCTGGTTCCTCTGGGCTACCCAAGTGACACTTCTAAGGAACCCACCTGCCAGTGCAGGAGACGCAAGAGATGTGGGTTCAAGCCCTGGGTCGGGAAGATCCCCTGGAGAAGGAAATGGCAACCCACTCCAGTATTCTTGCCTGGAGAATCCTATAGACAGAGAATCCTGCCAGCCTACAGTCCATGCGGTCACAAAGGGTCCGACACAGCTGAGTGATGGCACACACGCCCCTGGTTTCTCCACTAGTGGGTGCTAGCGCTCTCTTTCCTCCATGATGCTCTGATGATGCTCTGATCCAGAGGTCTCCAGCCTTGGGGATCTAATGCCTGAGAATCTGAGGTGGAGCTAAAATAATAGTAATAGGAATAGAGGGCACAATAAATGTAATGCATCTGAATCACCCCCGAACTACCCCCCTCCAGCTTGAGTCCAGGGAAAAGTTATCTTCCATGAAACTGGTCTCTGGTGCTGAAAAGGTTGGGGAGCAGTGCTCTGGTGGACTTTACTCTCGCAGGGCTATGACCTGATTGCTTCTGTCTGGAAGGCCATACAGACCCCCCCCCCAACTCCTGTGGGACAGGAAGACCAGAAACCCTTAGCAGTGACTGAATGTTGGACACGGTTGTGGCACTTTATAAATACCAACTCATTACGTCCTCACCACACCTTGGGAGGGAGGCACTGGGGCAGCCCTGTTTTCCAGATGGGAAAGTTAAGGTGCAGGGAGGTGACACAGCCCACCTGAGGTCCCACAACTGATGAGCGCTGGGTGCACGGTGCCCCTGTTCTCTGCCGGCTCTCCAGAACAAGCCCCCGTGCACCCACTTGACCTCTTCCTGCCCTGTGACTCGAGATGGCCTGTAGAGGCTCAGTCCCCGCAGCTGTAAACACCTCCTTGTCTGGAAGGGCTGCTGGGAGGACTAGTGACACAGCCGCTGGGGAAACACAGTCGGCCCCCAACGGAGGAGAGCTCCCAAGGGGACAGTTGTCTTTGAACCTTTCCCGAGATGTGAACCCCGTTCTCTATGGGCCCCAGCTCTGGCTGCCTTCGGGCCTTCCCCTCCACACTCTAGGCCTAGCAGAGGTGGCTCTGCCCTCTGTGGCATGCCTGCAAGGCAGAGGCCCCTTTGGAGGGTGTCATCTAGATGACCAGTTGCCTTCAGTACCATCCTCCCAACCTGAACTCCTTGACTTATCTTCTTGGAGATCCTTTTGCCCTGTAAACCTCCTGGAGTCAGTTTCTATTCACTAAGTGTTTTCTGAGCACCTGCTTTGGGGGGCGGGGGTGGTGCATCTTGCAGCTTATAGGATCTCAGTTCCCTGACCAGGTTTTGAACCCAGGCCATGGCAGTGAAAGCCCAGCGTCCTAACCACTAGACCACCAGGGACCTCTCTGAGCACACGTTCTACGGGCTTTTGTTCTGGGTGCTGTGGGGAATTAGCCTAAACAGGGATTGCCCCTTACCCGCTATACACACACACACACACACACACACAGCATAGTCCCTCAATTGCAAGGCTTGAGAGATGTATTAATACAGTTATCTTAAGGAGGGAGCCATGTGGCCTCAAATAGGGGAATCAGGGAGGAGGCATCCTCAGAGAGGAGGTAGTGTTCTGTTTGGTCAGGAAGGACACTCTAGATAAAGAGGACTGTGTAAACTCTAGAATGTGGGAAAGCCTCCGGAGGGGTGAGAGGAGGAGGGCACTGGGGCCACTGGAAGGGGTGGGAGGTGAGGCTGGGAGTGGGCTAGGGCTTTTCCCTCCTCCATTCCCCGCATCCCACCACCCCTGCCAAAGAAGAGGAGGATGGCTGGTGCCTGCCAAGGGCTCGACTCGCGCCAGGCACTGCCACACGTGTACTAGGTCTCCTGGCAAACCTAGCATGCATGCCTGCTAAGCCAAGTCAGTCATGTCTGACTCTTTGCGACCCCATGGACTATAGCCCACCAGGCTCCTCTGTCCATGCAGATTCTCCAGGCAAGAATACTGGAGTGGTTGCCGTTCCCTCCTCCAGGGTATCTCCCCAAGCCAGGAACCGAACTGGTGTCTTCTGTCTCCTGCATTGGCAGGTGGGTTCTTTACCACTAGCGCCACCTGGGAAGCCCTCAGCAAACCTAGACTTGGTGCTAGAATTATCCCTATCTTATGGATGAGAAAACTGAGGCCCAGAGAGTTTGAATGACTTGCCCAGGGTCACATGACTGGCAAGAGGCAGAAGGAGGACTTTGATGTAAAATCCAGGAGTCTTTTTAGTTTGTTTTTATTTTACTGTATAAACAGTGTCATGGCTTATATCGAACATTTGTTTCATGCTATTGAACTCTGTCCATGATGTCTGGAGTGACTTCCGCTACAGCAGAGAAAAGGAAGGCAGAGGGAGGAGCCCGGTTATCAAGAAGATGTCGAGCCTGATTCTATCTGTGGTGGTAGCTAACCCCGCCTTCCTGTGGCACTGGCCCCCCGGAGTCAGCTCTTGTTGGCTCAGGGTCTGCCGAGCTCCGGAAAACCTGGAGGTGGGGCTTGAACTCCTGCCAAGGAAGTTAGAAGGACCAGGGATAGGCAAAGGAGAGCGAGAGGTGGCTCCAAGCCAGGGTCAGGCCTGGAGGCAAGAATGCGCCAGGCCCTTTCATGGGATGCAAACAGCAGAGGTAGTTGTTGTCAACAGGGTGATCAGTTGAGTCATGGACAAGGGCCACGTTACCCTTGTTTGGACTAGTTTGGTGGCTTCCTGCTGGGCACAGAGTGAGCAATGTTAGAAAGCGTAATCTGATGTCAGCGGGAGGGACACATTGAAACACTGTGTGGTCACTCCTGGTCACATGCCTGCCTGTAGCCCTGCTGTCAAGGCCAGGCCTGTCTGACCACGTGATGGCTGCCCACCTCCGCAGCCTCCATGCCAACCCTTCTGCTAGAATACGAGCTCTGCCACAGGGCTTCGTCTGTTTTGTACCGAAACGTTTGCTCATTGCAAACTCTAGTGCCTAGAACTGTGCCTGGCACATCAGAGATGCCCGGAAGTACTGGTTGACTGAGTGAAGGCTTGCCACCCAGACGGAGCTCATTTCACTGTGGCTCCTGCTCCCCTGTCTGCCCCGGAGCCCCCCTGGCACGGCCAGTCACGGTTCACATTCAGGTGGCGGTTTTGTTTCTGTTTGAATCTTTCGGCTGCTGCCCTGGTCTCGTGCACCAGGAACCGAACTGGTGTCTTCTGTCTCCTGCATTGGCAGGGTTCTACCACTAGCGCCACCTGGGAAGCCCTCAGCAAACCTAGACTTGGTGCTAGAATTATCCCTATCTTATGGATGAGAAAACTGAGGCCCAGAGAGTTTGAATGACTTGCCCAGGGTCACATGACTGGCAAGAGGCAGAAGGAGGACTTTGATGTAAAATCCAGGAGTCTTTTTAGTTTGTTTTTATTTTACTGTATAAACAGTGTCATGGCTTATATCGAACATTTGTTTCATGCTATTGAACTCTGTCCATGATGTCTGGAGTGACTTCCGCTACAGCAGAGAAAAGGAAGGCAGAGGGAGGAGCCCGGTTATCAAGAAGATGTCGAGCCTGATTCTATCTGTGGTGGTAGCTAACCCCGCCTTCCTGTGGCACTGGCCCCCCGGAGTCAGCTCTTGTTGGCTCAGGGTCTGCCGAGCTCCGGAAAACCTGGAGGTGGGGCTTGAACTCCTGCCAAGGAAGTTAGAAGGACCAGGGATAGGCAAAGGAGAGCGAGAGGTGGCTCCAAGCCAGGGTCAGGCCTGGAGGCAAGAATGCGCCAGGCCCTTTCATGGGATGCAAACAGCAGAGGTAGTTGTTGTCAACAGGGTGATCAGTTGAGTCATGGACAAGGGCCACGTTACCCTTGTTTGGACTAGTTTGGTGGCTTCCTGCTGGGCACAGAGTGAGCAATGTTAGAAAGCGTAATCTGATGTCAGCGGGAGGGACACATTGAAACACTGTGTGGTCACTCCTGGTCACATGCCTGCCTGTAGCCCTGCTGTCAAGGCCAGGCCTGTCTGACCACGTGATGGCTGCCCACCTCCGCAGCCTCCATGCCAACCCTTCTGCTAGAATACGAGCTCTGCCACAGGGCTTCGTCTGTTTTGTACCGAAACGTTTGCTCATTGCAAACTCTAGTGCCTAGAACTGTGCCTGGCACATCAGAGATGCCCGGAAGTACTGGTTGACTGAGTGAAGGCTTGCCACCCAGACGGAGCTCATTTCACTGTGGCTCCTGCTCCCCTGTCTGCCCCGGAGCCCCCCTGGCACGGCCAGTCACGGTTCACATTCAGGTGGCGGTTTTGTTTCTGTTTGAATCTTTCGGCTGTGCCTGGCGGCATGCTGGATCTTCGTTCCCCAACCAGGGATCGCACCCCGCCCGCTGAGGTGGACGTACAGAGTCCTAGCCACTGGACCGCCAGGGAAGTCCCAGGTGGGCGTTAACACCACCTCCTCCTGAGAACTTCCTGTGCCGCCCCCTTGCTGCCTCAGAGGCGCGTGCGCCCAGAGCTCTGTCTCCTTTCCCAGTCACAGCACTCACCACACTTCTTTTTTTAACTTCTTTATTTTTCTTGATGACATCACTGAAAATTCTACATTTATAGAAATATATAATATGGAAAGTGAAAGTCTGCTTTTACAGAGAGAATGTCTGTTAAGAGATGGTGGTATATTTTTCCATGTGACATATTATATACGTAAAATACATTTTAATGTGTATATATAAATACATATATAAAATATATACATTATTTATTATATTTATTATATATACATTATAAACATATATAAGTACAGTTTGTATATATATATATATATATATATTGTTGATTAGTCACTAAGGCATGTCTGACTCTTCGCGATCTCATGGACTGTAGCCCACCAGGCTCCTCTGTCCATGGGATTTCCCAGGCAAGAATACTGGAGTGGGTTGCCATTTCTTTCTCCAGTATGTGTATATGTATACATATTATATACATTTGGCAAAAACTGGCATCATACTATTGGTACTGTTATGCAATTTGCTGTGGTTATTTGACTTAGTAAGTCTTGGACATATCAGTAAAGATCTACCTCTTTCTCCTTAATGGCTCCATGCAGAGTTTCTTTATGGATGTACCATAATTCATTTGGGCAGTCCCCTTTGGATAGCTGTTTGGACTGTGTCCAGTCTCTCAGTGGTATAACCATCATTGCAGTGAACGTATTTGTGTAAAGATCTTTGAGTCCATGTAGAAATGTTTTTGCAGAAAAATCCCTTAAAGTGGAGGTGCTGAGTCAGAGGGTGTGAACACTTTAAATCACAATAGATATTTCCATGCTATTCTTTCTGAAAGGGTTGTACTTCGGCCCTGTAGTTCCGAGATTGTGCCCTTCCCCTGGCCCTGCCTTGGCTCGCAGTGGCCAGTCTGTCCCTGAGACGGCCAGCTCCACACAGGGAGACAAATCGTCCGTTGGTGGCTGCATTCTGAAGGGATAGTGTTAAAATGTCCACGGCCAGTCACGGTTCACATTCAGGTGGCGGTTTTGTTTCTGTTTGAATCTTTTGGCTGTGCCTGGCGGCATGCTGGATCTTTGTTCCCCAACCAGGGATCGCACCCCGCCCCCTGAGGTGGACGCACAGAGTCCTAGCCACTGGACCGCCAGGGAAGTCCCAGGTGGGCGTTAACACCACCTCCTCCTGAGAACTTCCTGTGCCGCCCCCTTGCTGCCTCAGAGGCGCGTGCGCCCAGAGCTCTGTCTCCTTTCCCAGTCACAGCACTCACCACACTTCTTTTTTTAACTTCTTTATTTTTCTTGATGACATCACTGAAAATTCTACATTTATAGAAATATATAATATGGAAAGTGAAAGTCTGCTTTTACAGAGAGAATGTCTGTTAAGAGATGGTGGTATATTTTTCCATGTGACATATTATATACGTAAAATACATTTTAATGTGTATATATAAATACATATATAAAATATATACATTATTTATTATATTTATTATATATACATTATAAACATATATAAGTAC
Organism: Tragulus kanchil; assembly: GCA_022376925.1. Lineage (NCBI taxonomy): Eukaryota > Metazoa > Chordata > Mammalia > Artiodactyla > Tragulidae > Tragulus > Tragulus kanchil. Next base: position 64,859,466 of record JAIOJX010000027.1, read on the forward strand.
AGTTTGTATGTATATATATATATATATATATATTGTTGATTAGTCACTAAGTCATGTCTGACTCTTCGCGATCTCATGGACTGTAGCCCACCAGGCTCCTCTGTCCATGGGATTTCCCAGGCAAGAATACTGGAGTGGGTTGCCATTTCTTTCTCCAATATGTGTATATGTATACATATTATATACATTTGGCAAAAACTGGCATCATACTATTGGTACTGTTAGGCAATTTGCTGTGGTTATTTGACTTAGTAAGTCTTGGACATATCAGTAAAGATCTACCTCTTTCTCCTTAATGGCTCCATGCAGAGTTTCTTTATGGATGTACCATAATTCATTTGGGCAGTCCCCTTTGGATAGCTGTTTGGACTGTGTCCAGTCTCTCAGTGGTATAACCATCATTGCAGTGAACGTATTTGTGTAAAGATCTTTGAGCCCATGTAGAAATGTTTTTGCAGAAAAATCCCTTAAAGTGGAGGTGCTGAGTCAGAGGGTGTGAACACTTTAAATCACAATAGATATTTCCATGCTATTCTTTCTGAGAGGGTTGTACTTCGGCCCTGTAGTTCCGAGATTGTGCCCTTCCCCTGGCCCTGCCTTGGCTCGCAGTGGCCAGTCTGTCCCTGAGACGGCCAGCTCCACACAGGGAGACAAATCGTCCCGTTGGTGGCTGCATTCTGAAGGGATAGTGTTAAAATGTCCACTGGCTCACTGCAGGCAATGAATAGATCCTTAGTGATGGTAAGGGCACGACGGGATGGACAGTGAGTGTGAGAGAAGGCTTTTGGGTTTAGAGAGTAAACTGTTGGTGACTTGGAAAGCATGGTGGGTGTCTGAAACCTCAGTCTGCGCCCCTTGCCCGTGGACAGCCTGTGACCCTTTACCCTCCACGAAGTGGTTCCTGCCCTCCTCTCCAAGTTCATCACCTGCCCCTCTTCTCTTCTGTCCTCCAGCTGTGCCTCCGAGGGTTCCTTGCAGAACATTTTTCTCCCTTTGCCTGGAAACCCTTCCCCTTTTCAGGATACTGCTCAGAAACCACTCTCCTGGGAAGCTTTTCCTTCCAGGCAGGGTTAGTGCTTTTGTGCTGTGTTCCCACTGTGCTGACCACGGCCTCGTCTGTTTATATGCCGCTGAGATTTCCCTGACCAGGGATCGAACCTGTGCTCCCTGCAGTGGGAGCTCAGTGTCTTAACCCCTGGACTACCAGGCAGGTCCAAATTGAGAGCTTTCTAATGGCAAGGGCTGTGTCCCCCAGATTTGTATATTTGTAACGCCAGGCCTTCTCTGGGTATGGACAGCCATGCTGGCATCATACTATTGGTACTGTTATGCAATTTGCTGTGGTTATTTGACTTAGTAAGTCTTGGACATATCAGTAAAGATCTACCTCTTTCTCCTTAATGGCTCCATGCAGAGTTTCTTTATGGATGTACCATAATTCATTTGGGCAGTCCCCTTTGGATAGCTGTTTGGACTGTGTCCAGTCTCTCAGTGGTATAACCATCATTGCAGTGAACGTATTTGTGTAAAGATCTTTGAGTCCATGTAGAAATGTTTTTGCAGAAAAATCCCTTAAAGTGGAGGTGCTGAGTCAGAGGGTGTGAACACTTTAAATCACAATAGATATTTCCATGCTATTCTTTCTGAAAGGGTTGTACTTCGGCCCTGTAGTTCCGAGATTGTGCCCTTCCCCTGGCCCTGCCTTGGCTCGCAGTGGCCAGTCTGTCCCTGAGACGGCCAGCTCCACACAGGGAGACAAATCGTCCCGTTGGTGGCTGCATTCTGAAGGGATAGTGTTAAAATGTCCACTGGCTCACTGCAGGCAATGAATAGATCCTTAGTGATGGTAAGGGCACGACGGGATGGACAGTGAGTGTGAGAGAAGGCTTTTGGGTTTAGAGAGTAAACTGTTGGTGACTTGGAAAGCATGGTGGGTGTCTGAAACCTCAGTCTGCGCCCCTTGCCCGTGGACAGCCTGTGACCCTTTACCCTCCACGAAGTGGTTCCTGCCCACCTCTCCAAGTTCATCACCTGCCCCTCTTCTCTTCTGTCCTCCAGCTGTGCCTCCGAGGGTTCCTTGCAGAACATTTTTCTCCCTTTGCCTGGAAGCCCTTCCCCTTTTCAGGATACTGCTCAGAAACCACTCTCCTGGGAAGCTTTTCCTTCCAGGCAGGGTTAGTGCTTTTGTGCTGTGTTCCCACTGTGCTGACCACGGCCTCGTCTGTTTATATGCCCCTGAGATTTCCCTGACCAGGGATCGAACCTGTGCTCCCTGCAGTGGGAGCTCAGTGTCTTAACCCCTGGACTACCAGGCAGGTCCAAATTGAGAGCTTTCTAATGGCAAGGGCTGTGTCCCCCAGATTTGTATATTTGTAACGCCAGGCCTTCTCTGGGTATGAACGAACAGTTCGATGGACAGGCCAGATCAGGTGTCCAAGTGGACGATGAGTGTGGTGGTATCGTGTGAGATACTGCAAACCTGGGTTGGGCGAGTGGCTTTGGAAAAGGAAAAGGAGGAAGCTCTGAAGTGACTTGGTGAAAAGGATGTGGGGCCTGAGAGAAGGAAGAGTCACAAGACTGTGGCCCCGCCAAGAGAAGTAGAGAAGCCAGAAGGGGAAGCTGGTGTAGGGAGGGAGAAAGGCTGTTTGGTCTGGAGAGGCGGAGTTTGAGGGGCTTGCCAGTGGAACTCCCAAGTGAGGAGAACCAGCTGACAGCTCAAGTGTCACACTGGGAGCAGAGCAGGACTTGGCTGCAGATGGGGACGGGCCAGCAGGGAGGAGGGAGGAGTTCTCCAAGAGTAGAGAGCAGAGAGCTGGGGCCTGGGTCTGAACAGGTGACTCCACACTTCTAGGGGGCAGCAGAAAGAAGGGCCAGCCTAAGCCAGAGCCCTCAGAGGCAACGTCGGCATGGCCACGGAAGCCGAGGGATTTAAGAGCATCCAGATTGCAGAGGCCAAGGAGTCGAGAAGGGGCCTGTGACTTGGGAACAGAGCAGTTTTGAGGCCTTTGGAGCAGCCTGCTTCTCTGGAGAGTGGGATCAGGAGCCAGGCTGTAGCAGCCAGAGCTGCCAAGGACGCGGGAAGGAAGCCCTGTCCAGGGCTGGCTCAGGACACGGGCAGGGGAAAGGGAGGGAACACCCCTGGGACCTGTGAGTCACTTCCCTCCAGGGGCAGGACTGAGGGCCTCTGAGTGGACTCTGTGTGCCCGGGGAGATGAGGGGCACTCGAGTTACTCACTGGAATTTCCAGCCAATCCGGGAGAGTGGAGTGGAGAGCCTTTGGATGTTCAGGAAGCAGCTTCTGAGAGGTTTCAGGGTTTGGAAGTGGGGGTGTCGGTCTTACAGAGATGGAGATACTTCTAGAAGACTCCTCAAGGTCCCTCATGTTCCTTTGGGTAGGGGAAGGGACACAGGGGAGGCGCTTGGGCTGTTAGGCCCTTCTCCCATGCCACCTGCTTATCTGACCAGTGAGGGCAACCCATACTGTGCACTTGGAGCCTGCAGAGTGGGAGACTGGCATAGAGCCTTGGGCTGGCACACTTGTGCCCTGGGAAGGCCAGTCCCGGTTGTTCCCAAGTCCTGGGAACGGCCTCACCCGCCCAAACCAAATGAGGAATTGTGGCCCTTCTGATGTGCCCCAGCTATTTATAATAACCCAACCCGGGCAGGGAGAGGGCGGGGGTGGGGAGGGGTGTGCCTCTGCGGAACCCTGTCCGTCCTGAGGTCTCAGAGAACTCACCCCAAATCCCTTGGCCTGTATTTCAGCTGTCTGACAGGGAGAAATCTTTTCTTGGAGAAGACAGGTTTTCAGTTCGAATAGCATGGCAGGAGCCCCACCTTGAGCTCAGAACCTTCACATACTTTTGGGGAAGCTGGGATGAGACACCACGTCCGTGCTTCTCCTTTTCCCTCCTCACTTTTCCTCAGCCCCCCACCCAGCCTGGAGGCTCAGCCACGGGCCCTATGCTCCGCTGGGATGCCCAAAGAGAAGGAGAGGTAATGACCCCAGGTCGGCCAGCATGGTGGGGTTGACCCCACTTTGGGATGCATTTCCAAGTGAGTTCCAAAGAGTTGGTGTCTCTCCCTATGGCTGTACAGTTGCCACCTGACCGGGATGCACCATGGGCCTAAGGAGGCTGCTGGTAGACCCACAAGGCAGTATGGACAACTCAGACACGAGACACGGCATCATTAAGACCAGCTGGTGCTGGCAGCTGTGTATTAGGAGGGTCACTTGTGAGCTAGAAGTGCCAGGAAGATTTCGAGGAAATCCCTGACTAGAGACATGGTTTGGGGGCTGGTGGGAGATTGGTGGGGTAGGGGCAGGTAGGGGGCTGGAGTGGAGTTGTTGATTCAAGGCTCATTAGTCAGAATCTGGAGTTTTCACTTGATCTGCCTGGTTGGTGGCACTTCCTACTATACAGGGTTCCAAAGATACGTAGTGGGCTGGTCATGTGTGAAGCTGAATTTGATTCCAAGATGCCAGAGCCAGGGAGGAAATGGACAGAGGTGATATTCAAGGACCACCCCCACCTCCTGAAGCGTGCCTACAACTCCCCAACTTCCCTCAAAGGAACAGCCATTTGCAAGGAGGCAGCGGTCTTGTCTGTGGGCACAGATAACGTGTTTCATTGAGATTGCACCTTGTTTTGTCTTTTTAAATATAATTCACCTGCCATTGTTTATTTATTTTTGAGATGGACCATTTTTCAAGTCATTATTGAATTTTTTACAATATTGCTTCTGTTTGATGTTTTGGGGTTTTTTTGGCTCTGAGGCATGTGGGGTTTTAGCTCCCCGACCAGAGAACCCTCACTCAGCACCCTTGGCCTTGGAAGGAGAAGGCTTAACCACTGGACCGCCAGGGAAGTCCCTCTGCCATCATTTCTAAATTGAGAGTTTAAGAATCCAGGTTCCAGCTTTCTCTGAACAATCCAAGATGGGGCGGCCTTGAGCCTGCACTGCCCCTGGCAGCCAGCAGCTGGAGCTGAGAGACACTTTCTTCCGTTCACCTGGTCCCTACCTGGCTCACGTCCCTAACCCATTTTACCTGCACTCTCGGGGGGAATGGGGGGGGCTGGGATTTGCAACCTTTGCCCTAGGTGTTGCAGTTGTGAAAGGTTTTCCCAGCTGCCAGCCGGAAGCTCCTCCCCAAGAGAGTAGGTGGATGTATTGATACATCTCTGGATGGGGCCGGGGCCGGGGCGGGGCGGGGAGGGGGAAGGGGGGCGGTGCAGAAATGCTCACTCCACCCTCTGGAAGAAGCCAGGGGAAGCCGGCTGAGGGTGGGCAGGGTGGCGATGGTCCTAGTCCTGGCTTCCGTGTACCCTTCCCTGTGGGGTTGTTTCCACTGGGCCCGGGCCCCACCTGAGGGAGGAGAGCCCAAAGAGGTGTGGGGTGGCTAGTCTCAGCCACATCTGGAAGGGGGAGGTGTGGTCCCTCCAGGTGCCCCCGTGGCCTCTCTGGCTGCCGCTTGCGCTTCTGTCGCAGGGAGGCAGATCAGGCCTCCTTTGCACAAAGCCTTGCCCCTCCCCGACCACGCTGGCGATGGAAACTATGGTTTCTCACCAGCCTTCAAGGTGTCAGAACCTGGGGCGGAAGTGACAAGGGGCTGGTCGGCATCCCAAGGTGACACCGAGGTTGGCCCAGGGGCCCGCGAGGCTGTGCGGGCAGCTGCTCCTCCGCTCCGCCCCCGCCTGCCCGCGGGGCCGGTGAGGGGCTGTAAATAAAGCCTGTCTCTGGGAAGCGGACCTCCCCCTGCGCCCGGCCCGGCTGCGGCCTCGTCGCCCCTCCTCCGCGCTCCCGGAGCCTCCGCCAGCCGGCTGGCCCGGCGACCGCAGAGCGGGGACAGCTCCACCTCGCCCGTCGAGTCGTGCATTTCCTGTGTGTTGAGAGCGAAGGCGGCCTCCGCGTCCAGGAGGGCGGGATCGGAGCGGCCGGCGGCGGCGGGGCGCCCGGCCGGCTGGGAGCTGCGCGGAGAGCCGGGCCCCGCCTGCCCGGAGAGCCGGCGCGCACGGCGGGAAGGGCCGCGGCGGCCGACGGGGGCGCACGGGCTCCGGTGACAGCGCTTGGATAGCGGCGGCGGCGGCGGCGCTCCCCGCCAGAGGCGGCCGGGGCCGCCCCGCTTCCCTTTTCTCCGGGAGGGCCGGGAGCCGGCGGCGGGAGAAGGTTCATAATGGAGCCTTTCATCAGCAGCCGGTGGCCGGGCGCCAGGACGGACTCCGGGGAGGCCCGCGTGCCGGTTTAGGCCTGCCCAGCGCGCTCTTCCCGTCCCCGTCTGCCCGCCCCGCTCCCTCCCGGGCGCCGGCGGCCACGGCTGCCGCTGCCGCCGCCGCCGCCGCCGCCGCTGCTGCTGGGACCCCGCTTCCTGTTTGCCCTCCGCGGCTCCGGCTGCCATGGAAGAGGAAGAGGAGGCGATAGGCTTGTTGGACAAGGTCCTGGAGGATGAAGATGTGTTTCTCCTGGAGGAGTGCGAGCTGGGAACCCCGACCAGCCCCGGCTCAGGGTCCCCCTTCTTGGTGACTGTGAAGGTGGGAACGTGACACGCCCTGGATGCTTGTCGGGGGAGGGGGCAGGGCTCGCGGCTCTGGCTGCAGAAATGGCTGATGTGCGCACCAACCTCGTGGCTGAACGGGAGCACCCCAGCCTAAGGTGGGCTGGCGCCCAGCCGCCCCGGGGAGGCGAGGGGCTGTGCTCTGGGCAGCTGTTCCTAGGGGAGAGGTGCAGTGCCAGCCTCCTCCCCCTGAGCCAGTTGTCCGAGGCGGGGAGTGGCTGCTGGCTTGCCTCAGAGCAGCTCTGCTGGGGGCTTTCTCTGGCAGTGACGTGAATCACCTGGGGGGCATGCCAGGGGTGTGAACCTATGCCCCCAGTAGGAGTCGGCTGACCTGAAACCAGGAGACCATAATTCCTTGTTTCCATGGCAGCGGGGTAATAAGTGCACTTGTGAACTTCAGGCCACGGGGTTGGGGGGGGTGGGGCGGGGCGGGGGGTGGCGAGCCCTTCCCAGCTAGGAGACTTGATGCTCCTGGGCATTGGGGCCAGGGCTCCACGGCCTTTGGAGGGATCCAGGGCCAGAGATCACTGAGCTTCCTTGAAGTAAAAGGGTTGGATGAGCTGAAGAAGGGAGGTAACTGCTGGCTTGGGGGCCAGAGCCAGGAGGATAAGGCAGGTTACCCAAGGTGGGTGCTGGCAGGAAGCATCACTGGACCCCAGCCCACCAACATTCTCAGAGCTGTGTCCCTGTCTTGTCGAAGTTGCCTTGGAGAGAGAGCAGGAGGGGAGTGACCGCCTCAGGTCCCCCCCTTCCCTTCACCTGTGCCCCAGGGTGGGGCTCCCCCTTGAAAGCACACCAGTGCTGCACACCACACAGTTCTTCTGATCTTTCACCTAGGCCCGCTTCTGAGAGCTCTGACCTCAGTGTTTTGCTCACCTCCTCCTTGTTCTGTGGCTTGGAGGGAGGGCCAATGAGAACGTACAGCAGGGAGTTCTCAGACTGCAAACCAGGTTGCCTAACAGCCTGTGCCCATCTGTGGGCCCCAGGCCAGTCTGCCCCGGCAGCACTTCACCTCAGAAGGCGTGGTGCCCGGGAGCGTGGCTGCGGGCAGGAGGCAACTGTCCCCGAGCCTCCTCTGGGCCTCTGTCCCTCCTGTAAGATGGGCATCACAGCCCTGCCCCACCCATGCTACAGTTTGGTGCTAAGGAGGAGCTAATGGAGGTAAAAATAGACTGCAGGCCCTCAGTAGATGGCTGATGTGTGGAAGGGGTGGAGCGGAGCTGTAGGCTTGGGTGTGGGGCCCAGAGGAGCTGTAGTGGGAGCCTGGCAGTGGCTGGCACCCCACCCCTGGGTTTCTCATCGGGTGCTAGCCAGACACCCTGGGCTAAGTCATGTCTCTCATTGGGCCCCTGAGGCCTCGCCCTTAGGGTCTGAGCAGACATTCCAGGAACAGGGTCGGGGAGTCTGGTTATGAACCAAGAGCACCTGCTGGGAGCTCAGTGGTGTGTGGGATGGACCTATGTAGGTTCCTAATGGTCCTCTGAGATGCCCTCCCCTGCACAGACGGGGTCCCCCTCCTGTGCTGCCTTGTGGGTCTCCTCCTTACTCTGGACCCTGGCTTATGCCGGGCTAGCCCATATTCCATTCTGTTGGGAACACGCGACTCTGCCTCCTTGATTCTGTCCTGTTCTCGAGGGCAGGGCCCTCTTGTATTCCTGGTGAGCACTGCCCAGGGCCTGGTGTGCGGCTGGTGTCCAGTGGATAGGTGAAATGAGTGAGGCTGCATGTCCCTGGCCTTGTTCCATCTAAGGAGGAAGCACACGGATGCCAAGGGGCCTTGGGGACACATCACACCTAAAAGTGCTGCTCCTCCCAGAACCCTCTGGACACCTGGATGGAGTCTTCCCCTCTGCCCTGCCACCATGGCGTTCCCGGGCCTGTCTCCAGCATGGAAGGGAAGAGCTCTTTCCTACGTGTTAGGGGATTCCAGGCCCCCTGTCCTAACCTGAACTAGGACGCCCTTCTCCGTTACCAGGCTTGGCCATCTGTTGAAGGCAAGCAGAAAGCTCGCTGATTCATTCAATAAGCACTCTCAGGTTGTGTTCTAGTCTAAGCAGGCTGCCTGGCTCTGGGGAGGAGACAAGATAAACAAGGCCTGGGCCTCCCTCACAAGGCGTGGTGCCCGGGAGCGTGGCTGCGGGCAGGAGGCAACTGTCCCCGAGCCTCCTCTGGGCCTCTGTCCCTCCTGTAAGATGGGCATCACAGCCCTGCCCCACCCATGCTACAGTTTGGTGCTAAGGAGGAGCTAATGGAGGTAAAAATAGACTGCAGGCCCTCAGTAGATGGCTGATGTGTGGAAGGGGTGGAGCGGAGCTGTAGGCTTGGGTGTGGGGCCCAGAGGAGCTGTAGTGGGAACCTGGCAGTGGCTGGCACCCCACCCCTGGGTTTCTCATCGGGTGCTAGCCAGACACCCTGGGCTAAGTCATGTCTCTCATTGGGCCCCTGAGGCCTCGCCCTTAGGGTCTGAGCAGACATTCCAGGAACAGGGTCGGGGAGTCTGGTTATGAACCAAGAGCACCTGCTGGGAGCTCAGTGGTGTGTGGGATGGACCTATGTAGGTTCCTAATGGTCCTCTGAGATGCCCTCCCCTGCACAGACGGGGTCCCCCTCCTGTGCTGCCTTGTGGGTCTCCTCCCTTACTCTGGACCCTGGCTTATGCCGGGCTAGCCCATATTCCATTCTGTTGGGAACACGCGACTCTGCCTCCTTGATTCTGTCCTGTTCTCGAGGGCAGGGCCCTCTTGTATTCCTGGTGAGCACTGCCCAGGGCCTGGTGTGCGGCTGGTGTCCAGTGGATAGGTGAAATGAGTGAGGCTGCATGTCCCTGGCCTTGTTCCATCTAAGGAGGAAGCACACGGATGCCAAGGGGCCTTGGGGACACATCACACCTAAAAGTGCTGCTCCTCCCAGAACCCTCTGGACACCTGGATGGAGTCTTCCCCTCTGCCCTGCCACCATGGCGTTCCCGGGCCTGTCTCCAGCATGGAAGGGAAGAGCTCTTTCCTACGTGTTAGGGGATTCCAGGCCCCCTGTCCTAACCTGAACTAGGACGCCCTTCTCCGTTACCAGGCTTGGCCATCTGTTGAAGGCAAGCAGAAAGCTCGCTGATTCATTCAATAAGCACTCTCAGGTTGTGTTCTAGTCTAAGCAGGCTGCCTGGCTCTGGGGAGGAGACAAGATAAACAAGGCCTGGGCCTCCCTCACAAAGAGTTCAGAGCAAGGAGGCAAGTGTCCAGATAACAGGAATATAATGAGAAAGTAGGCGGGACCATAGGAAGGGTTCTTATAAAAGGGTATGAAATTCAGGGCAGGAGATGCCGCTTCTCACTGAGTCAGGGCTGAACTGGGTGTGTGTGTACAGGTGCACACCTGTGCAGGTGTGCGGGTGCATGTGAGCATGTCCACCTGTGCGGTCACGGCTCCTTTCTGGAGGGTGCGCTCCTGTCCTGGGCTGGGGACTTGGCACACTCCCGCACGGTCGGCTCTTCTTGGCAGCTGGTAGGAACCCAGGGCAGTTCTCTCTCTGCTGTTCCTTTACTTCAGGAGTACTCCCCTTAAACAGTGTCCTAACACCAGTCCTATTATATCAATCCTGTTTCTGAGTTGCTTCATCTTCCTGGGGGACAGGGGATGAGGACGGCCACAGTTTTCTCCTCAGAGCTCGAATCTGGGGCTTGCTCTGTTTCAATCCACACCTCCCTTTGAGACGTTGATAGGCTATAAACTAATCATAATGCAAATACTGAGAGCAGCATCACCTCCCCTCTGTAAGGTGTTGTGTGCATCCTCCAAATCTTTCATAGGATTCTATTTAAAGGTAGCTAGGGCTGAGAGGGGCCTTGCTATATAAAAGCTGCTATTTAAGGAACTCATTTGTCAGGAATTTGAAAACCTTTTTGTAATGCAGATTAACTCTTCAGGTGAATCCTATGCCAATGTCTAATGGATTATCTGAACCGCCTGGGTTTCTGTTGCACTTGTCCAGGTCTCTGCTCCCCTCCATGTCCAGCAATAGCCATGCCTGTGTTACCTACTTAGGTTTTTCCCCAAAGGGTGAGCCACGGATGAGATGGTTTGGGAGATGATTTTCGGTGGCACCAGGATACAGAGTTTGCTCTTTAATAGTTACCATGCATTTTAATGTATCTTAGAAAAAATTAGGGACTTCATTGGTACTCCTGTGGTTAAGATTCCACACTTCTACCCTAGGTGGTGCAGGTTTGACTTGCACATCTTTCTTTCAAATATAATGCTTGGGATAAGACTGCTTTTTTAAACATTTTTCACTTTTTTTACTTATTTTTGGCTGTAATGGGTCTTCCTGACTGCACAGGCCTTTCTCTAGTTTCAGCAAGTGAGGGCTACTCTCTAGTTGTGGTATGTGGTTTGCAGGCTTTTCACTGCGGTGACTTCTCTTGTTGTGGAGCTAAGCGTGCTTAGGAAGCACTACGGGCTTCCGTAGTTGTGGTCCTCAGCCTCTGGAATATAGGCTCACTCATTGTGGTGCATGTGCTTAGGTGCTCTACAGCATATGTGATCTTCCCAGACCAAGGATTGAACCCATCCGTACCTCCTGCATTGGCAGGTAGATTCTTGACCTCTGAGCAACCAGGGAAGCCCAAGGCTGTGCTTTTAAGAAGCCAGTTGTTATTGTGGAGAAAAATACTAAGTAATAGTGCCGGTGGTATGTGAGTCTGACACAACTGCAAAGATGTGGAATGTGAACAACTGAACGTTGGAAACACTGCCAGACCCTGCGGGGCTGGCCTGTGGCTTCAGACAGCAGGGAGCCCGGAGTATGGGGATCAACCCTTCAGGAGAGGCTTCCCTTGGGGCTCAGACAGTAAAGAATCTGCCTGTAATGCAGAAGACCCAGTTTGGGGGCTTCCCTGGTGGTCCAGTGGGTAAGGACACCGCCTTGCAGTGCAAGGGGCGCCGGTTCGATCCCTGGCCTGGGAAGATCCCATGTGCCGCAGAGCGGCTGGACCCATGTGTCCAATTACCGAGCCGGAGCTCTGGAGCGCATGTGCCCAGAGCTGGTGCTCTGCGACAACAGAGGCCACTGCAATGGGAGGCCCACACGGGCCAAAGAACAAAGGTGGATGAAAATAGATAAATGAAAGACCAATAGAAGGGGCCTGCTGTTCCCCTCCCTCCTCACCCTCCCCCCCCGACCCTCCGCCAAAAAGACCCAGTTTGATCCCTAGGTGGGGAAGATTCCCCTGGAGAAGGGAAAGGCAACCCACTCCAGTATTCTTGTCTGGAGAATTCCATGGACAAGCAGAACCTGGAGCAACTAACACTTCCACTTTCACTCTTCAGGATAGTCCCCTAGCAGTGGCCCCGCGGTCCTTTGCTCTCCATTCTGCTGAGGAACTAGCTGAAAGAGATCTTCCTCATGCTGTCCTGGGAAGAGGAAAGAATGGCTGGGTTCCTTGTATCGACTCAACTCAGGGAAGACCAGCTGTGCCAAGACTGATGCTCAGCACAGACACAGTGCCTGGACCCAGTGGCATCAGCTCTAGCCAGAGAGTCCCACCCCACTCCCAGTCCTGGCTCCTTATAGACTGGTGCGGCCAGTGGACTGAATTCTGTGGAGCTGCTTGGCCTAAGACTTGGAATCACAGGCAGCCCTGCCTGTTCGGCCCACGTTGCTATCTTGGAGGAGGCCAAGCCTCCCGGAGAGTGTCTTGATTTGGCCCGGAGCCAAGCCGTTGGAGGCTTTATTTAGCCTGGACTTGAGAAGACCAGGCTGGAGCCAACTGAGCCTAACTTGCAGCTACTGTTCCCGCCAGAGTGACTTGACCTTGGAGGACTTGAGGCCCCAGGCGGACAGCCTTTCAGCCCAGCAGATTGTGTAAAACATTGGGCACAACTGAGCCCACCGTGGCTGCTGTGTTTCATAAGCTCCGCTGGGGGAGGAAGTGGGGACAGTGTCACCAGAAGACAGCTTCCCTGTGCTGAGAGACTAACGAGCAGTGTGGCATCGGCTGTGGGGGCCCTGAACTCCCAGAAACTACCCTGGAGATTCTGGGCATGTGAGCGCCTCTGGGGGTCTCTTTGGGGGCAGAGCAGAGACAGTCCCCTCCCTTGTCTTCCCAGGGCTGGACACACAATGAGGAATGAGTGTGTGCTGAGCCCTGGTGGCTCTTTTGTTTGTTTTGAGGTTGTACTGTGTGGCATGTGGGACATTAGCTCCCTGACCTGGGATTGAACCCATGCCCCCTGCAGTGGAGCCCAGTCTTAACCGCAGAAGTGCCAGGGAAGTCCTGAGCCCTGGCATTTTATGGGATAAGAGGAGCTCTAGGAGGATTGAAGCAACAACTGTGAATTTCCAGGTAATTCCAAACCAGGAACAGGTGGGGTCCGAGGAGAACAAAGATGGAGGAGAGTTGGGATGGTAACTGAGAGCAGACCACCTGTTGGTGAAATGTACCAAGTTTAATTGCATCCTTTCCTATAACCTTTGTCTCCACGCCAGCCAAAACATTGGAGTGAATTCAGCCGAGAGTGGGAACTCTTGGGGGTAACTACTTGCCGCCTTTGAGGGGGTTCTTTCAAGATTGGACTCTGAGGTTGGAGTCTCATGAGGAGCGAGTCCCGCTGCACTGGGCTGTTGTGGGGCTGACCTCAGCGTCTGTGCGTGTGCCTTGGGGGGAACGTGAGGGCTCGGTGGGAGCCATGAGTCACCAGGTCCTCACCCTGGACTTGGTCCAGCCAGCTCTACGGTTAAGCTCACACTGTGTCCCTAAGTGACTTCCCTGAGAGAGTGTTGTCCAGACCCTCAGGCAGATCCCCGGTTGGCAGGGAACAAGAGGGAAATGGAGTGCAGAAGGGGTGTGCCGGTGCCCAGTGTGGAGGGCGAGTTCCCATTTGTCAGGCAGAAGCAGCAGGGTCTGACCGGGACCTCCAGAGCCTGGGGCTGTGTACCCTGCTCCAAGCTCTGGTCTCGTTCTTTGGAAGGCGTGCTGCCCTCCTGCGATGCCTGCGGCTCTAGGCAGCTGGCAGTTTCCCCTCTCTGCGCCTCAAAGGGATAATGATGACACCATCCAAACTTCAGGATTCCAGTGAGTTAATCCACGGAAGGCGCTTAGAACTGCGCCCCTTGTGGGGGCCCTGAACTCCCAGAAACTACCCTGGAGATTCTGGGCATGTGAGCGCCTCTGGGGGTCTCTTTGGGGGCAGAGCAGAGACAGTCCCCTCCCTTGTCTTCCCAGGGCTGGACACACAATGAGGAATGAGTGTGTGCTGAGCCCTGGTGGCTCTTTTGTTTGTTTTGAGGTTGTACTGTGTGGCATGTGGGACATTAGCTCCCTGACCTGGGATTGAACCCATGCCCCCTGCAGTGGAGCCCAGTCTTAACCGCAGAAGTGCCAGGGAAGTCCTGAGCCCTGGCATTTTATGGGATAAGAGGAGCTCTAGGAGGATTGAAGCAACAACTGTGAATTTCCAGGTAATTCCAAACCAGGAACAGGTGGGGTCCGAGGAGAACAAAGATGGAGGAGAGTTGGGATGGTAACTGAGAGCAGACCACCTGTTGGTGAAATGTACCAAGTTTAATTGCATCCTTTCCTATAACCTTTGTCTCCACGCCAGCCAAAACATTGGAGTGAATTCAGCCGAGAGTGGGAACTCTTGGGGGTAACTACTTGCCGCCTTTGAGGGGGTTCTTTCAAGATTGGACTCTGAGGTTGGAGTCTCATGAGGAGCGAGTCCCGCTGCACTGGGCTGTTGTGGGGCTGACCTCAGCGTCTGTGCGTGTCCCTTTGGGGGGAACGTGAGGGCTCGGTGGGAGCCATGAGTCACCAGGTCCTCACCCTGGACTTGGTCCAGCCAGCTCTACGGTTAAGCTCACACTGTGTCCCTAAGTGACTTCCCTGAGAGAGTGTTGTCCAGACCCTCAGGCAGATCCCCGGTTGGCAGGGAACAAGAGGGAAATGGAGTGCAGAAGGGGTGTGCCGGTGCCCAGTGTGGAGGGCGAGTTCCCATTTGTCAGGCAGAAGCAGCAGGGTCTGACCGGGACCTCCAGAGCCTGGGGCTGTGTACCCTGCTCCAAGCTCTGGTCTCGTTCTTTGGAAGGCGTGCTGCCCTCCTGCGATGCCTGCGGCTCTAGGCAGCTGGCAGTTTCCCCTCTCTGCGCCTCAAAGGGATAATGATGACACCATCCAAACTTCAGGATTCCAGTGAGTTAATCCACGGAAGGCGCTTAGAACTGCGCCTGGTACTTGTGACGCCATCAATAAGTAACTATTGTTTTTCCCTAAACCTTGGCACCCACACTGGTCTCCTAATGCTGCTGAAACCAATTATCACACATTTGGGGGCTTAAAACTACACAGATTTATTCTCTTGGCCAGTCTCAAGGGTCAGCAGTCCTGCATTCCCCCTAGAAGCTGTTGGGAAGAGGATCTGTTCCCTTGCCTTTCCGGCTTCTAGAGGCCCCTGCATTCCTTGGCTCATGGTCCCATCCTTTGTCTTCACAGCCAGCGGGGCCACATCATCTTTCAGTCTCTCCCTGTCCCCGCCCCTATCCCCTCTCTCTCTCTTGAGCTGGTTGCCTTTTCTCTGACCCTGACCTTCTTCCTGCTCATAAGATCCCTTGCATGCGTGCTGCATTGCTTCAGTCGTGTCTGACTCTTGGTGACCCTATGGACTGTAGCCCACCAGGCTTCTGTGTCCTTGGGATTCTCCAGGCAAGAATACTGGAGTGGGTCGCCATGCCCTCTTCCAGGGGATCTTCCTGACGCAAGGATCAATCCCGTGTCTCCTGCAGCTCCTGCATTGCGGGTGGATTCTTTACTGCTGACCCACCAGGAAGCCCCAAAAGGTCACTTGCCTAGGCTCTACCCGATAATCCCATGATAACCTCTCCTCCTAAAATATGCTTCATTTAGTCACATTTGCAACTTTGCTGTTGCCACCTAAGGTGGCATAGTCACAGGTTTGGGGGATGGAGAGATGGACATCTTTGGCAGGACGTCCTATGACAGGGTCAGGTTATATTTCAGAGACTCTGGGAAAGGCAGCCTCCAGCAAAACTGCTGACTGGTTTGCCGATAGAAGGTCAACGGTTAAGCTCCTCACCTGGGGAAAGGGTAGGAAGGCTTGTGAGGACATGCTGACGGCTGAGCAGTAGGAGGAAAGCAACTCTCCTGGGACTTAGGAGATTTCCGATAGCTTCAGACACTCTCTCAGCTTATGTTAAGGGTGTGCATTTGATGCCCAGAGCGGGAGCTGCTTGAGATTCCAGGTAAGCATCTGATGCTTGACAAAGAAACACAAGAGTGAGGGAGTCATAAGAACAGGAGAACGCACCCTAAATGGTGTTTGAGGACCTGGGGTAGGGTGGGGCTGGGAGTCCCAGCTCCACCATGTTCTGGCTATTTGATTCTGGACTGGTCCCCTCCCTCTTTTTAAGGCTTATTTGTTTGTTTCCATTTGTATCATGGAAAAATTCGGTACCCTCATCGGAAAGGTATTTGAGAGGGCAGTGAAGCTGAATGAGAGAGTGGAAAGAGCTTAGAAGGCTTAATAAGTGTCAGGTGCCCACACATTAGGAGCATCACATGGTGCCGGGCACTGTGGAGGTGGGGAAAGTATCCAGAGGAGCAGGATGCAGGTGCATCAGAAGTCCTGCCAAATCACTGGGCAGGTAACAAGATAGGGCGCATGTCAGGTGCCGTGGGAGCCGAGGCTACGGGCCAGGGGCTGCAGCTGTGCCTTCGGAAGAGGAGAGCCCATGCAGGAGGAGGCATTTTAGGCAGCAGGGATGGAAAGAACCAAAGTTTGGAGGCCAGAGCCCTCTGGCGTGTTGGGAACGCAGATGGCTGTTGGAGAGATTGGACAGGTCAGGAGAGGTGGTAGGAGTCATTGCAGGTGTTTAAGGAAAGAATAAACTGGACCCTTGTCACACTTTATAGTTATATATTTATGTTTACATGGCTTTTGTTTTAGTTTACTTTTGGCTGTGCTGGGTTTTCGTTGTGGTAAACAGGAGGCTACTCTCTAGTTGCAATGTGGGCTTCTCATTGCAGCGGCGTCTCTGGTTGTGGAGCACAGACTGTATTGAGTGAGTTTCAGTAGTGACGGCACACAGGCTCAGATGTTGCGGTGCACGGGCTTAGTTGTTCTGTGGTATGTCTAACCTTGCCGGACCAGGGATCCAGCCTCTGCAGTGGCAGATGGATTCTTATCCACTGTGCCACCAGGGAAGTCCTCTGTGTTTTTTTTGTTAACATGTTTCTTTCCCACTAGATTATAAGCCACATGCAAGTAAGGGCTATTGAATGCGTATTTCTCATGATGTCTATGGGATAGATGGGCCGTTGAATGAATACATAAATGGGTGAAGAGCCTACTTGAATTCCCCAGTAATCACATTTTGTAGTATTAAGTCTTTGACAAGCTTCAGGTAGGCTTGATCTGACTGCTGAGTGGAGTGGAGGCAGTAGGGAGAAGAGGCCATTGAGGACCTGGGGTAGGGTGGGGCTGGGAGTCCCAGCTCCACCATGTTCTGGCTATTTGATTCTGGACTGGTCCCCTCCCTCTTTTTAAGGCTTATTTGTTTGTTTCCATTTGTATCATGGAAAAATTCGGTACCCTCATCGGAAAGGTATTTGAGAGGGCAGTGAAGCTGAATGAGAGAGTGGAAAGAGCTTAGAAGGCTTAATAAGTGTCAGGTGCCCACACATTAGGAGCATCACATGGTGCCGGGCACTGTGGAGGTGGGGAAAGTATCCAGAGGAGCAGGATGCAGGTGCATCAGAAGTCCTGCCAAATCACTGGGCAGGTAACAAGATAGGGCGCATGTCAGGTGCCGTGGGAGCCGAGGCTACGGGCCAGGGGCTGCAGCTGTGCCTTCGGAAGAGGAGAGCCCATGCAGGAGGAGGCATTTTAGGCAGCAGGGATGGAAAGAACCAAAGTTTGGAGGCCAGAGCCCTCTGGCGTGTTGGGAACGCAGATGGCTGTTGGAGAGATTGGACAGGTCAGGAGAGGTGGTAGGAGTCATTGCAGGTGTTTAAGGAAAGAATAAACTGGACCCTTGTCACACTTTATAGTTATATATTTATGTTTACATGGCTTTTGTTTTAGTTTACTTTTGGCTGTGCTGGGTTTTCGTTGTGGTAAACAGGAGGCTACTCTCTAGTTGCAATGTGGGCTTCTCATTGCAGCGGCGTCTCTGGTTGTGGAGCACAGACTGTATTGAGTGAGTTTCAGTAGTGACGGCACACAGGCTCAGATGTTGCGGTGCACGGGCTTAGTTGTTCTGTGGTATGTCTAACCTTGCCGGACCAGGGATCCAGCCTCTGCAGTGGCAGATGGATTCTTATCCACTGTGCCACCAGGGAAGTCCTCTGTGTTTTTTTTGTTAACATGTTTCTTTCCCACTAGATTATAAGCCACATGCAAGTAAGGGCTATTGAATGCGTATTTCTCATGATGTCTATGGGATAGATGGGCGCACGTTGAATGAATACATAAATGGGTGAAGAGCCTACTTGAATTCCCCAGTAATCACATTTTGTAGTATTAAGTCTTTGACAAGCTTCAGGTAGGCTTGATCTGACTGCTGAGTGGAGTGGAGGCAGTAGGGAGAAGAGGGCCATTCGAAGCCAGTGGGGAGTGGATTGCCCGTGGGCCTCAGTCACGGCCGAGGAGGGGCTGGAGCAGAGGGAAGATTCCTCGTAAGGGATGAGCAAGAACACTTTGAAGGGCTTGTGGACTCAATGTGGCAGGGGAGAGGGAGGGAGTAAGAAGAGGAGGCTAAGAATGACTTGGAGATCTTCAATGATAAGACGAATTAAGTCTTGTCACTCAGGAAAAGTGGTCAGGCACTTTCTCTGTGCCAGGCACAGTGCTAGTTGGTGGTCATTCAGGGCTAAATGGGGTGTGATCTCCGCCATAGAGGAGAAAAAATTCTGCAGTGGGCAGAAGGCCTGTTGGGGTTAGGAGATACTGAGGGTAGGGCAGGGTGGCTACAAGGGGTAAGGTAGGGGGCCTGTAGCCAGCATCTTTCACTATGGGACTGAGCTCCCAGAAGGCTGGAAGGCCACTCGGCCAAGACGCCCACGGCCACTTCCATCCCATCCTCTCTGACCCTACTCCTCATCTCTGTTTATACATCTCTTCCACTGGGCACCTTCTTCAGCTCCTGCTGTGTCCCCCCTATGACCATGCCCATCTCAGTCATGACCTTGACTTCCCTTCTTTACTGTGTGTAGCCCCTTCTCCGTTAAACTGTTCCCACGCATGGGGTCAGGTTCCTTTTTATCTTTCTCACTATTATAAGGGTGAAAGTATGTTAGTTGGTCGGTTGTTTCTGACTCTTCGTAACCCCCTGAACTGTAGCCCACCAATCTCCTCTGCCCATGAAATTCTTCAGGCAAGAATACTGGAGCGGGTTGCCGTTCCCTTCTCCAGGGGATCTTCCCCACCACCGAGAGATCGAACCCAGTTCTCCCACATTGCAGACAGATTCTTTACCAGCTGAACCACCAGGGAAGCCATCGTAAGGGTTGCTGGGTATCAAATAAGGAAATGGAGGTGGGGAGATGGGAGACAAATTAAGCAATATGTAAGCAGTAGGAGTATGGGTGATTGTTTTTCCTTTTATATTTCTGGGTTTTCCAGATTTTCTATAATAAGTATTTGGCTTTTGTCCCCTTGCAAAAGTGTTAAGGAAGAGGGAAAAAAGGCAAGAAGACAGGCTGCTCAGAATTCTGATCTGCTTTTACAGGTGGAAGCCGGGAAAGGCCTGGAGATGAGGAAGCTGGTTCTCTCGGGGTTCCTGGCCAGCGAAGAGATCTATATTAACCAGCTGGAAGCACTGTTGCTGGTGAGTAAAGATTCTGGGACCTTTGTGCTCTGAGACTGCATTTGCAGTTGGAGAGAGAGGGGGACATGGACCAGTCCTTTCCAGGACTGGGGTCTGTGGAACTGCTCTACCTACATCTTGGCTGCCATGGCCACTGCCGGAAGAGGTCTGTGCCTCTCAGCCCCGATTCTGCGTGACTTGCCTTGGGAAGGGGAAAAGCAGCACCACCTGGCTGTCAGACACTCCATCACCTGTGCCCATAGTGCAGGCATTACTAATGGATCATGGTGCCCTGTCCAGGTGGACTCTTCACCTCCCTGGCGAACTGGTGGTGTGGGAAGTCTCTACCAATCAGTCACTTTCATGCCCCTTTGTCATCTCTGGTCCCAGTCCTTCCTCCTCCCTCGATTAGTGAACTGTCCGCACCATCCTGAGGCCTTCTGTGAGGTGCAGGGCTGTGTGTGTCTTTCTGAGACACGTCAAAGCTCTGAGGCATTAGACAGTCCGCCGCCCTCTGTGAATGTACCTTAGTTTCCTCTTCAGTCTGGAGGCGTTGTTGTGAGAATCCGACTGGGAGGGGAATAATACAATGTTTTCAAAAGGAAAAAGTAACCGCAGATGTGAGATGTTTTTGCCTCTGAAGAAAGTGCATATTAGATGCGTCTGGATATTATGCAGAGTGATTGTGCATGGAAGTTCTCTTCCCTGGGTGTTTTACAGTCTGAGACATCAGATGATATCAGAAAAAAGGAGGAACAAGAAATCTAAATGTAGATCAGTAGAAAGAATTGTTAAGATATGCATTCGTGTACTTGCTGTGATGTGAGGTACTGTCAATCCGATGCCCTGGGGGGCTTGGCATTTTTTACCCCAGGAGTAAATTTTTTTTTAAATTCTTTATTTTAAAGGTTTTACAGAGTTTCGTTGTTCATAGACATGCATGTTCCCAGATCAGTCATATGCATATCCCTGGTCCCCTCCCCCGTCCCAGGTCCCCCCATCCCACCCCTCCGGACCATCGCACCAAGCCGTTGTAAGCACTCCTATTCTCTTAGCACAACGACAATAGCTATCTTTTTCACACATGACAGTATAGGTTTCCATGTTACTCCCTCCATGCCTCCCACCCACTGTTCCTTCCCCACAATGTCCGTATGTCTACTCTGTGTCTGTTTTTCCATGAGTTCACTGCATGTGTTATCATGACCATCCTACTAGATTCCATATATATGTGTTAGTATACTGTACTTGTCTTTCTCTTTTTGACTTACTTCACTTTTTATGTTAGGTTCTAGCTCCAGCCACCTCATTAGGACTGAGTCTTCTGCATTTCTTTTAACAGCTGAGTAGTATTCCATTGTATATATGTACCAGAGCTTCTGTATCCATTCATTCGTCGATGGACATCTAGGTTGCTTCCATGTTCTGGCTATTGTATAGAGAACTGCAATGAACATTTCGGTACAGGTGCTTCTTTCAGTTTTGATTTCATCAGGGTATAAGCCTAATAGTGGGATTGCTGGGTCATGTGGTGCTTCCACTTTTAGTTTTTTAAGGAGTCTCCATACTGTCTTCCATAGAGGCTGTATCAATTTACATTCCCACCAGCAATGCAAGAGGGTTCCCTTTTCTCCGCACCCTCTCCAGCATCCAGGAGTAATTGTTGAGATGTGTCACTGCTTTATAATACAGGGGAGTGAGTTGGGGATTGATCTCATTGGGAGTTTGTGGGTCTGCACAGCCCTTTGTGTAAGGGAGGAACAGTTTGGCAGGTCCACAAGGACTCCGGTCTGGGGCCAGAACTGGGGCAAGACTTGACGCTGCCATTAATAGAAGACTTCGTGTCTTTCAAATGGTGCGTCTTGATTACTAGTGGGTTGTGCAGTCAGTGTAGTGGGGTGAACCAGCATTATAAAAGAAATGAGAAAATGTCAGCATGTGTTCCACGTGGTAAGAATAAGAACTGTTTCAGGCAGCTTTGGGTTTGTGGGTTTATGTGGCTGTGTGTATGTACGGCCACATGCTTTCTGACGTGCATGGTCGGTTGTAAAAACCACTGATGGAACTTCCCTGGTGGTCCAGCGGGTTCTCTGGAATTCCAGTGCAAGGGGCATTCAATTCCTGGTTGGGGAGCTATGATCCCATGTGCTATGAAACATTGCCAACCAAATAAAAAAGATTAAAAAAATAAAATGTGTTTAAATTAGAAAAAAAAAAAAAAGAATAACACTGGCTTTGGGCAAGCCCCGAGTAACCTCCTTGAGTTTCCGTTTACTCATCTGAAGACGAGAACAATGCCATTACCTTCTCTCTCTCCTTCATGGGGTCTTTCATTTTGGGAACCTGGTACAATGCCAGGTTCTCACACACTCAAATATTAGCCAAAGGAAGGAGGACAGTCAGCAGAAGTACACCTTAGAGCATTTTTCCTGTGCAGCATGCAGGATCTTAGTTCCCCAACAAGGGATTGAACCCGAGCCCCCTGGAGTGGACGTGTGGAGTCTCAGCCATGGGACCACCAGGGAAGTCCCAGAAAGACACCTCATCAGCTATGGATTTCTGTGCCAAACAAAGGGGCGTAGCTGTCATTACTATTAGTAAAAGGAAGCATATTTGGAAGAAGTTCAGAGGAACAGCATTGAATCCCCATGTGACTGCTTGCTAGCTCTTCATCTTCAGCAGATTAATGAACCTCTGTGCCTCCTTTTGTCCATCTGCAAACTGGGTATATTAATAGTCATCCTCTCTTCTTGGGGTTGTCGTGAGGGGTGAATGAGTTTGTAGGGGAAGCTCTTTGAGATCAAGTGAGAGTGTAGTCTATTCTTTTGTCCCATCCTGGGAGAGAGCGCAGGTTAGAACCTGTTTGTTTCTGTCAACACATCAGTTCCCTTAAGGAAGGGGAGGCGCGTGTTCCCATCAGAAGCACATCCCTCTTACACTCCAGCTCGGTTCTCATCTGTCATTGGGCCTCATTTGAGTTCCGTTTGTTTGGGTAAAGATAACAACAGATTTAAGGGCCAAGACACTCCTTCCCTGCCTGCCTTCCTAATAGCTCATGCTCTCAAGGCAAAAACTGTGAGGCTGAGGCTCCCACTCCTGGGGTGTGACTCAGGGTAGGTCCCTCCTCTTCCCCCCAGCGTGTTCATCCTGAGTTCGTTCTTTCTTGAGCAGAGGCAAGAAAAGAGCGAGGGAGGGACCAGCCAGGAGGCCTGGGCTGTGGCTGGCAGGCACCCTCAGGAACGGGGGCAGGACCCTCCATAGCCACAAGTCTCAGATGAAAAGCCTCAGGGATGAGGACTCAAGCCCTCTTCTCTCTCCTGGAGCTGCGGGCCCTCCCAGGAGCTAAGCCCCTGACTCTTTGTGGGTGATCTGACAAAGGGACTCCAAGAAGAAAACCTGCCTTCCCCAGCTCCCTCCTCCTGCTCCCGCGCCAGCTCTCCTTCTCCCCACCCCACCCCCATTCCCACAGCTCAGGTCCTGCCTGTTTGTTCTCGGTTTAACACTTCCTGATATGCAAACGACTGGGTGTGTGCACCCAGGACTGTAGACAGACCAGGCAGGCACAGACAGGGAGACCACACCGGAGCCTCTGTTCCCGCCACCTGTGTTGCTGGCTGGGCGTGGTTTGGTAACCTTTCAGAACCTTCCAGGTTCCGGATGGCCTCAGGTTACAAGGAAGAGAGCCTGGGAGCCTGGGCTAACTTGGAGGAAGGGAGGCAGGCAGACCAACTGCATGTAATTCTGCATCTCTCCAGGCTGAGCACTGAGCTAGCTGGCTGCATCTGGGCTACCCGGGCCCTCAGTGCCTCCCAGCACTGGGCCCATCTCTCAGACTCCCCTTCTGGAGTTTGCTATGTTCCTTTTCTCTAAAATGGGCTTCCCTGGTGGCTCAGATGGTAAAGAATCCTGACTTGGGAAGATCCCTGGAGATGGGAATGGCTACCCCCTCCAGTATTCTTACCTGGAGAATTCCATGGACAGAGGAGCCTGGCAGGCCGCAGTCCATGGGATTGCAAAGAGTTGGACATGACCGAGCGACTTTCACTATTATCTGTAAAACAGGGTCAAGATGTCCCCCCTACCCCAAACCCCCAGACTCTGGTGACAGTTAGCAAAGACGCACGCGGCAGCCCCCAAGCCTTTTGGGATCGGCAGACGGAGGAAATGGGCCGATTTCTTTCCCCTGTTTCGAAAGGCAGAAGGCGAAGTTGCTGGGGGACTGAGCAGACAAATGACAGTGTGACATCATGAATGAGTTTGAGCCAGCCTGGCTTGCCTCCCTGGGGAGCTCTTCATGGGACACCCAGAGCCAGAGTCAACTCTGATCAAATGGGGAACTGGCACCCCGTCCTCTGCTGCAGGATTCAAGGAGAAGTGCTTATGGGTGTGCTCTGCCTTTCAGCCAGCCCTCGCCGCCAGAGGCCTATTTTCAGAGCTTCACCAGATAAAAATAACTGGCTCCAAGGGTCTCAGGGCAGCCAGGGGCATGCATGCAGCACTTCCCTTCACTCAAAAGCCCCCTCGTTCCTGAGAAGCCATGGCCGGACACCCCAAGTGCAGGCTCTGTCCGTGTGACCCACCCTGCTGAGCGTCGGCTCTTCCCCTTTTGCAGACAGAGTGGGAGTTTAGGAGGAAGCAGAGCGGTTGCGTCTTGTCTCTGTGTAGGCCTGAGTACTTCCCCCAAGTTTCTGACACCCCCTACCCTCGTCTTCCCAGGACTGTTCTCTCCTATTTTCTTTATTCCCACCCTTTGTGGGGATTACACCCCGGTGGCAACAGGGACTCTGTGGTGACTTGGCTCCTGCCCTGGACCTGGGTAGACAGTGGTAAAAAAGGATAAACTCTGGGACTTCCCTGGTGGCCCAGTGGTTAAGACTTCCCCTTCCAATGCAGGGAGTGCAGGTTCGATCCCTGGTCAGCCCACATGCCACAGGGCTACAAAACCAAAACATAATACAGAAGCAATATTGTAACAAATTCAATAAAGACTTTGAAAATGGTGCACATTAAAAAATATATTTTAAAAAAAGGATAAGTTTTGACTGATTCCACGGGCCAGCTCTGTATCCTTCATAGAGCACTGGGAACATAACAGGGCCAGCACAGCCTTGGGATCAGTTGATTGTATTTACAGTCCAAGTCGAGTAATAACCGTATCTTGCTTTGTACACAAAAACGTTTCATTTACGTTGGTCCAGTTTACCCTAAAAATTATAAGTTCTGTAGAACAAGGAACATGAGTCATGCAAATAATCTCCAAAGGAAAAATTGGGCCTTGTTACTCCCTCCAGGGAAAGCCGGGTCATTACACAGGCTTAAAAGCCACATTCCTTCCCCTGTGGGATCTGAGCCCTGCTCAGCCCTCCGGCCCTGCTTTAGGGCCCTGCTCTCCGATCCCCCTTGCTGGCTGCACACAGGCTCACCAGCCTGATTCCAGCTCCTTGCTCTTCCCAAGCTATTCCTGCCTTGGGATCAGGTGTTGAGGAAGTGACTCAGATGGTAAAGAATCTGCCTGCAATGCAGGAGACCTGGGTTTGATCCCTGGGTCAGAAAGATCCCCTGGAGAAGAGAATGGCAATCCACAACGGTATTCTTGCCTGGAGAATTCCATGGACAGAAGAGCCTGGTGGGCTACAGTCTATGGGGTTGCAAAGAGTTGGACACGATTGAGCTACTGACACTTTCACTTTCTGCCTGTAATAGTGTCTCCTTTGCCACTGTGCTTCCATTTCAAGCCAGTGTCCCCTACTTGTCCTTCAGCAGGATGTCCCCTTCTTCATTGCATTTATGTGTGATTTTGTGCCTGTTTCCTTGTGTTTTGCCTGACTCCCCCTTTCAGTGGGAGGCTTCATGGGGGCAGTGATTAGTGAAACACTGAACACCCCTCAGTGTGGCCTTACACAGGCACTTGGTCCATTATTTGTGGGCTTAATAGTAATCATAGTAGCAGCTAACACTTACTGATTGCCTTCTATGTGCCAGGCATATACTCAATATTTTATATAAATTATGGCTTTGATAATGTTATTCCAGTTTCACAAATAAGACTGCTGAGTTCCAGAGATGCTAAGTGACTTGGCCAGAGCTATAAGTGGCACAGTTGGGTCTCTGGCCCACGCTGCCTGGCCTGTACCAGGTTAGACCCCATCCTACGTCCTAGCAAAGGACTGGATATTAAAGCCTTGTTGAGTCCAGCGCTGAGAGGGTCAGAAGGAGGACTTTTTTTCCTGCCTTCATCGTCGTCCTGTCTGGACTTTTTTTTTAAACCTTTTATTTATTTATTTTTGGCTGTGCTGGGTCTTTGTTGATGTGTGGGTTTAGCTGCTCTGCGGTATGTGGGATCTTCCCGGATCAGGGCTCAAACCTGTGTCTCCTGCATTGGCAGACAGGTTCTTATCCACTGAGCCACAAGGGAAGCCCTGGACTTTTTAAAGCTGAAAGGACAAGGGAGTCAGAAGTCAGAGCATTGTCTGGGTTTTTTAAGTAGACGAGACTTCCTCTTGTGGACAGACAGATGGAGGGATAGCGGGAAGCCTGACTGAGCGTCTGGCTGTGGCCAGCTCGAGCTCCGGGGCCTTCTCTTCGGGCGAGCCAGTGATAGCTTCGGCCTCCCTTCCTCAATGGGAGGTGTTCCCTGCAGTCCAGCCATGAGTTGCCCATTCTCTGTTTGAATGCTCCTTTTATCAGAAAGCTTCCTACCTAATCCTGTGAGATTGTGTAGGGCAGCCCTGTGAACTCATACCTGCTCCTAAAACTTCTCCTTTCTGCTCCTGGGTC
Organism: Tragulus kanchil; assembly: GCA_022376925.1. Lineage (NCBI taxonomy): Eukaryota > Metazoa > Chordata > Mammalia > Artiodactyla > Tragulidae > Tragulus > Tragulus kanchil. The sequence goes on from JAIOJX010000027.1 coordinate 64,885,607, forward strand.
TGCAGAATGACCCATGTTAAGTCAAAGGTCTCTTTCCTGCCCAGCCCTTGATCTACATGGTAAATGAAGAACACCAGCCATGTTTGACTCAGACTGCTCAGGTCAGCCTTTCACCCCCACTCTCTCCCACCTTGTGCTTTCTCTATGGGGCGGGTTTCCCAACCCTGTCCCCTGAGGGCTTTTGGAGTGCAGCTTGGGCATCTTTGGGGGCTTTAGGACTGAAGGAAGGTCAACTGCAGAGGACCTCTTTAACAAACCTTTAACAAACCTGTTTGCTTGTTTGTTTAAACTATGAATTTAAGCTTTTTCCCCTGAATATAAAATAAATATTTACTCATTGGAGGTAATTTAGAAAACACAAGCACTTCCCTAGAGCTATAAGTGGCACAGTTGGGTCTCTGGCCCACGCTGCCTGGCCTGTACCAGGTTAGACCCCATCCTACGTCCTAGCAAAGGACTGGATATTAAAGCCTTGTTGAGTCCAGCGCTGAGAGGGTCAGAAGGAGGACTTTTTTTCCTGCCTTCATCGTCGTCCTGTCTGGACTTTTTTTTTAAACTTTTATTTATTTATTTTTGGCTGTGCTGGGTCTTTGTTGATGTGTGGGTTTAGCTGCTCTGCGGTATGTGGGATCTTCCCGGATCAGGGCTCAAACCTGTGTCTCCTGCATTGGCAGACAGGTTCTTATCCACTGAGCCACAAGGGAAGCCCTGGACTTTTTAAAGCTGAAAGGACAAGGGAGTCAGAAGTCAGAGCATTGTCTGGGTTTTTTAAGTAGACGAGACTTCCTCTTGTGGACAGACAGATGGAGGGATAGCGGGAAGCCTGACTGAGCGTCTGGCTGTGGCCAGCTCGAGCTCCGGGGCCTTCTCTTCGGGCGAGCCAGTGATAGCTTCGGCCTCCCTTCCTCAATGGGAGGTGTTCCCTGCAGTCCAGCCATGAGTTGCCCATTCTCTGTTTGAATGCTCCTTTTATCAGAAAGCTTCCTACCTAATCCTGTGAGATTGTGTAGGGCAGCCCTGTGAAGTCATACCTGCTCCTAAAACTTCTCCTTTCTGCTCCTGGGTCTGCAGAATGACCCATGTTAAGTCAAAGGTCTCTTTCCTGCCCAGCCCTTGATCTACATGGTAAATGAAGAACACCAGCCATGTTTGACTCAGACTGCTCAGGTCAGCCTTTCACCCCCACTCTCTCCCACCTTGTGCTTTCTCTATGGGGCGGGTTTCCCAACCCTGTCCCCTGAGGGCTTTTGGAGTGCAGCTTGGGCATCTTTGGGGGCTTTAGGACTGAAGGAAGGTCAACTGCAGAGGACCTCTTTAACAAACCTTTAACAAACCTGTTTGCTTGTTTGTTTAAACTATGAATTTAAGCTTTTTCCCCTGAATATAAAATAAATATTTACTCATTGGAGGTAATTTAGAAAACACAAGCACTTCCCTAGTGATCCAGAGGTTAAGACTCCATGCTTCCAATGCAAGGGGCATGTGTTCAATCCCAAGATCCCCCATGCCACAAGGCACAGCTAAAACAATAGAAATACAGAAATCACCCTGAAGAAAACATATCCAAGCTTCATTTTCCCTTAATGTTGGGCTTTAAAGCAATGACTTCCGCTCCTAGCATGTGGCAAGGATGGTCCTGAGTTTCTGTCTGTCATTTCACCTTCTCCACCAGCAGGCCTGGGGGCATCTTGGTGTAGACAAGCAGAGATGACAGGTTTCGTCTTCAGGTCAACCATGGCATTGAGCACGGGTCTGAGACTACAGCCAGACTCAGTGAGGAGGACCACTGTGATTGCTTAGTAATACCCGCCACAGATCCAGAAGGTGGGACGGTGGTATGTGTGCCACCTGCTCCCCCCGCTCTGTACTGAGAGATGGGAACTTAGGATGTCAGTGCAGTGGAATTGGTTTGGTCCCTTAGAAGCTCTGTCCCCCAAGTCCTAGAATCGTGTTCTGTTTATTAAAACAGCTAAGGGGTTGAGTTCTCAGTCAACCTTCATTCCCACTGAGGCACAGCAAGAGAGTTTTTGCCTTGAGCACGCGGCCATTATGGAAGAGAGCTATGGATCCTGTTAAACCATCAAGCAAACCCAGAGCAGGCCGGGAGCTAGGGCCCCCTCAAGGGACAAGGGAGGGGAGAAGTGTGTCCAGGCAGCACCCCTTGTGGCTGGCAGAGCTGCTGGGCCAGCCTCTGGCCCTCGGGATCCTTCTTCTTGCAGTAGCCTCTTCTGGGGCCTCACGTAGCTTACTGGGGCCTGTGACAGCAACTGCTTGATTCCAACCAAGGTTCAAGTGCCCCGCCCTCAGTGGTCTTGTCTGGGCAGGACTCAGGCAGCAGAAAGGCCTCATCTAGGGCCCTGAGCCTGCTGACCCCTTACCTCTCACCTCTGCTCTTTCTTCCTTCTCTCCGCCAGCCCATGAAACCCCTGAAGGCCACTGCCACCACCTCCCAGCCCGTGCTCACCATACAGCAGATCGAGACCATCTTCTACAAGATCCAGGACATTTACGAGATCCACAAGGAGTTTTATGACAACCTCTGTCCCAAGGTGCAGCAGTGGGACAGCCAGGTCACCATGGGCCACCTCTTCCAGAAGCTGGTGAGTCTCCTGGTGATGGAAGGCGCTTGCCTGGGGCCTCAGTGCAGCTGCTGGTGCTGAGAGAGAACGGGTCAGCCTCAGACCTCCTGGGCTTCTGCCTTTTGGGGAATCTGCCTCATATCTGGACTCCCAGCATCCCCGTGGAAGCCCTGGAGTTCATCTAGGGCTGCCAGAAATAGGCCGTGTGCGTGCGTGCCCCTGGCAGGGGCCTCCAGGACTGGACCAGAGGCTCCCTTGCTGGCCTCAGCCGACAGTGGGGCAAGGGCCAGGTAGACGGGCAGGGACCTCTCACCTGAGACCTCGGATGTTCTCCTCACTTCTGTGCTGCCTTTGAAGTGAGGAGTTGGGGTCGGGGGTGGGAGACTGTTTTAGCGAAGGGTCCTCAACTGAGGACCCTGGAGCAGGAAGAGCCCGGCCCACCGCCGTGGTAGGGCAGGGAGAAGGAAGGAGGAGGTGGAAGAATTGTGTGGCCTCGGTGTCAGGAAAAGCTCACCCAGGTCGAGGTCATCTAGCTCCCCCGGCTTCCGTGACACCCTCTGCTCCAGCTCAGTGTCTGTTTCTGGCCATGTCCCCTGAGGATCCCCAGTCAGACCCATGGAGCCTCCGTCCGGCTCTGCACCCCATTACTTCTTCCCAGCAAGCAGGATGGAGCCCAGGGGTCATGGCCTTGTCCTCGGGGTGTGCATGGTCAGGCCAGGGAGCAGCACGTTTCCTGTTCATCCTCGGCGGGGCTGGGACCTGTTAAATGGACAGGCCTCTGCTCTTCTTACCCAGGGAAGACTCTCGCTTGGATGTGCAAAACCAAACTCATTGGCTCTGAAGTTCTTTGCTGTTTTCCCTGCCTCTATATCAGTGGGTGTGGCCACATGCCATCCTGACACCTCCCCTCCCCAGCTCCCTCCACTTGCTGCATCCCTTGCAGTCCAACACCTGCTTCTCTCCACCCTCCGGCACCCTCACCTGGACCACTGCTGGAGCCTCAGGAGCGGCTTCTGCCCCAGGCCGGCCTCCCAGGCAACATCCATCCTCTACTTAGCAAGAGGAGGATGTTTTCTAAACTCCTGCTTGGACCTCCCTTCCTGCTCACATCCCTTCAGGGGCTTCCCTTTGCCCAGTGGATAAAGACCAGGTTCCGAGGACTGGTTTAGGAGACCTTCTGCTGTTGGCCTCAATCCACCCCAGCCCCTGGCCACTGCCTCTCCCACCTTCTGTGCCCCCGACCCTGAACCTTCTGGTCTCAGTTCACACTGCAGGCATGCTTGACCTCTCCCTACTTGTGGCACTAGCCTCTAGTATCTTTCTCTGTCTTGTCTGGCTGCTCTGGTCGGTTTCCAGTTTAGAAGTGATCTCCATGGAGTACTCTTCTGCAGCCCCTTGAATGCAGCCGCTGGGCTTACACCCTCCATGAGCACTAAACTGCCTGACTCCCCATCACCATAAACTCCATGAGGACAGTGTTTTCTTCAGTTTGGACCTCAGAACCAGTCTAGAACTCAGTGCATGAGTGAGTGAGTGAATAAATGAACCCATGAATAAACGGGTGAATGAGTACACCCTATCCTTGACCCCTGGGACCAGACAGAGAAGTTGGAAGGGCACTGAGGAGACATTACAGGGCCTGAGGGACATACAGAGGTGAACAGTTTCTAGAACCAGGTCAGAGCTGGGTTTGAATCCAGGCTTTCCCACAGGTTAAACATAAACCGGTGACATTGGGCAACTTCCCCAATTTCTCCTGATTCGACTTCCTCATCCGTAAAAATGAGGATTAATGGTAGTATTTATTGGATTGTTGTGAGGACTGAGTGAGTTAATTCCTAAGAAGTTCTTGGAACAGAACTTACAATATAATAAATTAGGAAATAGTTAATAGTCATTATTATTACTGTTATTACTGTTTTTACTGCTATTATTATGATGATGATTAGGAAGAGGCACCCCCAAAGGCATTGTTGCCAGAGAATGCCACCCTTCCGGTGCTGGCAGCCTCAGGGTGCTGGCCCCAGTTTAGGGATGATGAACACCCAGTCATCTCCACCCACCTGGTCCAAGAGCCTGAGCTGATGGGTTTGAGGGTCCGCCTCTCCTCAGCCCTCAGAAAGGCAGAAGAGACCAAACCCTGGGGGGTGGCGTGAGGAGCCTAGAGCATAGGGGAAAGCCTGTCCCCATTTATCTTTGTCACTGGGCCCCCACTGACACCAGGGATCCCCTTTCTGATCTGAGCTCCACTGGCCTGACCATGAATTTGCGACCCCTCCGTGTCTCTTCCCCTGCCTCCCGAAGTGATATCTGAAGCTCCTGAGGCTCCAGGCTTGGGAGGAGGCCAGGGCAGGCCAGGCATCTGGAGGCAGTTTATTTTCAGCTGGTCTCCGGGTATTTGATTATCCATTACCAAGAGAAGGGAATTAGCGTCTTTGTTATTTGTTTTATGAGATCACCCCAGTGCCAAGCTGCTGTTTCCAAAGCAACCTCCACTTCCCAGTGAATGGCCCAGGCAGGCCAGGCCTCGGGCCCTGCAGACTCCAGTGCTGCATGGAGCTGGCAGTGCCCGGGTGACTGGTGACCCTGCCCACAGGCCTTCTGCCCAGGTGGCTTTTGCTTCTGGCTCACCTCTTCCTACTCCTGTGGCAACAGCATAGGAAGGTAGTGTTCCACCCTGAGTACCCAGCCTTTATCCTTCTTGCGGGAAGGGGGACAAGGAGGATGTGTACCTGGAAGGAGAGCAGTGATCCCTGGTTTGGGTAGTGACTGTCTAGCACAACCCCTGTCCCCTGAGACATGGGGGTGGGGGGGTGCAGAACACTCCCAGGAAGAGGAAGCGGACTCCATCCCTTCCCACTCCTCCCCATCTGGAATTCTCCTTTCTGAAAAGTCGAACCCTTCTGGGGTTGAGACCTGCACGGCTCTGGCCCTGGCTTCTTCAGCATCCTGGGTCTCAGTTTCACCTCTGGCTTTACTGGGCCCCGCCTGCCAGCCTCCTCAGGCTCTGTCTCTGCGCTGGGTGGCTCCAGTTCCCCAGGCCTACCTCTTCGGCTCCTTGAGAAGTACAAGTATTGGGCAGAAAGCAAGAGTCTGTCTGGAGCGGGGCTCAGGGGCAGTCCACTTCCCCTCTACCTCCCTACCTTCGCACCTTGGTGGGTTGGAGGCCCCCAGCAGCTGAGCTACTTCATTGGAAAAGAATCTTAACCAAGAAATCCAGAGAATAATGTAGCAAACAACAGTATACTCACCTCCAAGAATTAATAGACATTAAGCTCTGAAGATATATGGAAAGACGTTTTAATCAAGAAACGAAAGCATTGCAAATGAGGATGGAGTTAGTCTCTCTCTCCCTCCTACCCTTGCCTCTTGATCTTCCTCTCAAGTTAGAAGCAGTTTCTGCCATGAATTTGGTGTGTAGCCTTTTAAGCTGCAGTTTGTGTTTTTTTTTACTACATGTCTATGTCTTTTTAATGCACTGCATGTACTTTTAAAGTATATGAAAGTACGTATCAGTCAGTTCAACCCCTCAGTCATGACCTACTCTTTGAGACCCCATGGACTGCAGCACACCAGGCTTCCTTCACCATTTCCTGAAGCTTGCTCAAACTCTTATCCATTGAGTTGGTGATGCCATCCAACCATCTTGCCCTCTGTCATCAGAAGTGTGTATATATGTATCATATTTTGCAATTCGATCAACATTCATTTTGAAACTTGTCCTTGTTGTGACACAGAGATCTAGTTCATTCACTTTAATGGCACTGTGTATGTGAGTTCCTCCCTTTGTAAGCACTGGTTTCTAGTCTTCACAGGAAAAAAGACGTGGGTAAACACCCTTGTGTACATTTCCATGTGCACACACACATGCAAGTTTCTCTAGAGAAGTGCTTTCCAGTAAAAAAATAATGAGAGTCATGTATATAATGTAAAATTTTTTCTAGCAGCCACATTGAATAAAAATAAACAGGTGAACTTAACTTGAAGAATATATTTTATTTAGCCTAATAGAGTCAAAATATTATCATTTCAACATGCAATCAAGATTAAGGAATTGGATCATTTACTTTCTCTTTTGCATATGAAACCTTTTTCTTTTCTTTGAATTTTGACCTCCTTTATTGGTTTTTTATTTATTTTCATCCATCTTTATTCTTTGGCCTGTGTGGGCCTCCCATCGTAGTGACCTCTCCTGTTGCAGAGCACTGACTCTGGGTGCATGTGCTCCAGAGAGCTGGCTCGTAATTGGACACACCAGTCCAGCCGTTCCGTGGCATGTGGGATCTTCCCAGGCCGGGGATTGAACCGATGCCCCTTGCACCGCAAGGCAGACTCTTTACCCACTGGACCACCAGAGAAGCCCCATACGAAACCTTTGAAGCCCAGTGTTAATTTTACACTCATAGCACACCTCCATTTGGATTCGCCACATTTTAGGTGCTCAGTATCCATGTGTAATGCTTTCCTGGTGTCTCAGGCAATAAAGGATCTGCCTGCAGTGCAGGAGACCCAGGTTCACTTCCCGGGTCGGGTAAACCCCCTGGAGAAGGGAATGGCTACTCACTCTAGTATTCCTGCCCAGAGAATCCCATGGACAAAGGACCCTGGCAGGCTACAGTCCATGGGGTGGCAAAGAGTCAGACGTGACTGAGTGACTAACACTGGAAGATCCTTGTGAAGCAAGTGGCTCCTGTACTGAGCGGCAGAGCTCTGGGGTCTGTATGTAGAAGAGTTTGCGCAGTAGCAGGCTAAGCTGTACATGTCTTCAACTTTATTAGTTATTGACAAATTGCTCTCCCAATAATTATACTAATTTACATCCCCACAGGCAGTCTTTAAAAGTTCTCTTTTCCTACATTCTTTCCAACCCTTAATGTCATTAGACGTTTATATTACGACCAGATTGATAGGTGTGAAGTAGCATCTCCTTGTGATTCCATCTGAATTTCCACCCTTTGCTCTCGTAAGAGGAAATGCACATGCACAGCACCGAGAAGGCTTTCCATAAACACATTTGCAGAATTGAATTAGTGAAATATGGTTTCCCCTTGTGCCATATGGGCTGATGGCCCAGCCCGTTGTTCTGTCTCCCCAAGGAGGCGAGGCTCTGTGTGATCCTGAGCTTTGTGTTTGTGGAATGCTTTGTGTTAGGTTGAAAGTGACATGCAGATGTGGAGAGAAGGAGGAAAGGCCTCTGGTTCCCTGAAGGCTGAGGAGGTGGAGACAGGGACCAGGAAGCCAAGGGAAGTGGGGACTGTGCCTTTAAATGCATTTTCCCACATTCAGCCTGAGGAGTGGGGCGCAAACAGGCTACACGTGCCCACCCCCTCCCTGTTTCTCCCTGCTTCAGCTAATTCCAGGATGTGAAAGACGTGTGAGGCATTAAGGGGCTTCAAGCCATGTGAGACTTTGATGATGCTAAATAAAGCCAAATGCTGCGATGAGCTGCCTTTTAGCTTGCCAACAAAGGCCCTGCCCTGCTTCCCCCAGCCCCCAGCACCCCCTTGTTAACCTTATTGGCTGAGTCAGTTTCCATGGAAACTGTCAGGTTCAAAGGGATACTGTAGTATGTTCATCCTGCCTTTTCTCTCCGCTCCCAGCTAGCCATTTGGACTGAGTTAGAGGTTCTGAGTGCTAAGAGAGCTCTGGGTGCTTGGATTATGCTTTCATCCATTCATTATCCTTTCTCCCTGTCCCACTCCTGCCTTTCTCTCTCTTCTCCCTGCAGGCCAGCCAACTTGGCGTGTACAAAGCATTTGTGGATAACTATAAAGTCGCTCTGGAGACAGCTGAGAAATGCAGCCAGTCCAACAACCAATTCCAGAAGATATCCGAGGTGGGCCACCCTACAGTTCAGGGTTTTGAGGGTCTGCTCTGAGCCTTCCAGCCTTAGGGCCTCTCCTCCCCCTGCTTGCCAGTGAGGAACATAGTTCTCCTGATGGGTAACAGCCTGACATTTGCTTTTTTGCACTTGACATTTTCCTTCTTAATATAAGAATATCGATTTCTATGTGATTCTGTTATTGTTTTAGGTTATTCTGTATTATAACAGAGGAAGCCAAAAAACCCAAAAGCAAAAAGGAAAGAGAAAAGGCAGCATTCTCCCACCCTGGGGTGACCTTAAGCTAGTCAGTTCCCTTCTCTTGCAGTTACTTCTTCTGCTGTAGAATGAGGTTGGTCCAGTTTATTCCAAGTTTGCTTGACAATAACCACCAGGGACACTGTTTGAAATGCAGCTCTTCAGGCACCTTCCCTGGAGCTTCCATTCAGAAGGTTTGGGGGAGGGGGGTGCCAGGAGTCTGTATTTTTTTAATAAGCTTGCCCAGGTGATTTTTATAACCAGGGAGGTTTGAAGGAGTCTGGCCTAGGTGATCCATGCAGTCCCACAGAGAGACGACGGGCCCTTTACGTGGGATAGAAGCCCTAGATCCTCTGGCTGGGAATACGCCTGTCCCTCCTGCTGCAGCCCAGCCCTCCCTCCATCTTCCTCTGCAGGGCAAAGATGTGGCATCGTTTGCTGCTGACGCTTATGTCCAGGAAGTGGCAGAGGGGCTATAGGAATCTTCAGGACCACAGCCCAGCTCACCCCTTGAGCCAGAATGATCTCAGGGATCCCCCTACCCGCCCTAAGCTACAGGTTTCACAAGCAACACATCCAGCTCCAAGCTCAGGGGAAGAGAACCTCTGATTCCAAAGAAAAGGAGCTCCTTCTCCAGTTTTGGAAGTCCTGCCTCATAGGCCTCTTTGGATCCTTTGCATTTTCTCTCAGCTCTGATGCTAGAAAAGTTGGTAGATGCAGGATAGTTTTCAAGAAACTACTCGGGTGATGAGGGTTATGCCTAAGTTTGGAGTCAGCCGGAAGGCGACACAAGTGTTGAGCAGATGGAGATGAAAGTGCGAGCTTGATCACTTAGCCAAGGCTGGAGTGGAAAAATGTGGATCTGCAGCCACATGGGGTTCACCAACACCTGCCTTCCATGTTCAGACACATCTCATGGAAGCAGAGAGAGGAGGGCTGAGCCCCATCTCTTCTCCCAAACCTAGGGATCAGGTGAGTCCGTCTCTGCCTCGAAGGACAGAGTGCAGTGAGGGATAGGAAAGTCCCTCCAGGTGGAGCAGAGAGTGACCCTGTCAAGGCTGTCCAGGTCATGTGTGGTCCAGAGAGTGGGGAAGGGTCTCCTCTTAGCCTGGGCTGACTGCCGGGCAGTTCCCTGTGGTCGGCAGAAACCCCTGTGCTCATCCCCAAGCCCCTCTCAGAGCCAGCCGGCCCCACAGGGGCAGAGCGAGGCCCGTGGCCGGCTGCCAGTGGCTTCTCACCCTGACTCATGCGTGGTCGTAGTCGCTTCCTAGTGGTGCTGCTGCTTAATTACTGCAATTAGGCCCTTCTCCTCTGCACAGAGCGATTTCGTACCTTGAGGCTGCTCTGGAAGCAGACATGGGGAAAAATATCCTCAAGCTGGGAAGCCAGACGCTGGTCAGAGACACAGCCTCGAGAAGCCGAGGAACCTCCTTATTCCCCACCCCTGACACACCAGGCTTGGTCCTTGGGGGTTTTCTCTGTCTAGAAACCGCTCCAGGCAGGAGTAGGAGGTATGGTGTTTCTGTTGCCTGGGCATTTGCTCCCGGGCAGAGCAGACAGCATCACTTGGTCCCTGACCTTGGCCTCACCTCGTCCCTGCCTTCCTGCTGACGGTCCGCTTGGAGCCCCCACTCCATGCACTCGGCCTTCCAAGTGGGGATCACATTACAGCTCCAGTTAAAGGCCACACCGGTCCACTGGCAAGGGCCAGAGGACTGCTCCATGTGGAGGGACCTTCCTACCCCTCACTGCACTCCGTCCTTCCAGGCAGAGACAGACTTACCTGATCCCCAGGTTTGGGAGAAGAGATGGAGCTCAGCCTCCTCTCTGCCCCCATGCGGTGTGTGTGAACATGGAAGGGAAAAGTGTTGAGCAGATGGAGATGAAGTGCGAGCTTGATCACTTAGCCAAGGCTGGAGTGGAAAAATGTGGATCTGCAGCCACATGGGGTTCACCAACACCTGCCTTCCATGTTCAGACACATCTCATGGAAGCAGAGAGAGGAGGGCTGAGCCCCATCTCTTCTCCCAAACCTAGGGATCAGGTGAGTCCGTCTCTGCCTCGAAGGACAGAGTGCAGTGAGGGATAGGAAAGTCCCTCCAGGTGGAGCAGAGAGTGACCCTGTCAAGGCTGTCCAGGTCATGTGTGGTCCAGAGAGTGGGGAAGGGTCTCCTCTTAGCCTGGGCTGACTGCCGGGCAGTTCCCTGTGGTCGGCAGAAACCCCTGTGCTCATCCCCAAGCCCCTCTCAGAGCCAGCCGGCCCCACAGGGGCAGAGCGAGGCCCGTGGCCGGCTGCCAGTGGCTTCTCACCCTGACTCATGCGTGGTCGTAGTCGCTTCCTAGTGGTGCTGCTGCTTAATTACTGCAATTAGGCCCTTCTCCTCTGCACAGAGCGATTTCGTACCTTGAGGCTGCTCTGGAAGCAGACATGGGGAAAAATATCCTCAAGCTGGGAAGCCAGACGCTGGTCAGAGACACAGCCTCGAGAAGCCGAGGAACCTCCTTATTCCCCACCCCTGACACACCAGGCTTGGTCCTTGGGGGTTTTCTCTGTCTAGAAACCGCTCCAGGCAGGAGTAGGAGGTATGGTGTTTCTGTTGCCTGGGCATTTGCTCCCGGGCAGAGCAGACAGCATCACTTGGTCCCTGACCTTGGCCTCACCTCGTCCCTGCCTTCCTGCTGACGGTCCGCTTGGAGCCCCCACTCCATGCACTCGGCCTTCCAAGTGGGGATCACATTACAGCTCCAGTTAAAGGCCACACCGGTCCACTGGCAAGGGCCAGAGGACTGCTCCATGTGGAGGGACCTTCCTACCCCTCACTGCACTCCGTCCTTCCAGGCAGAGACAGACTTACCTGATCCCCAGGTTTGGGAGAAGAGATGGAGCTCAGCCTCCTCTCTGCCCCCATGCGGTGTGTGTGAACATGGAAGGGAAGTGTTGGCGAACCCCATGTGGCGGCAGATCCACATTTTCCCACCCTAGCCTTGACTAAGTAATCAAGGCCAGAGCTGGAACTTCTGTCCCTGAAGGTAGATGAAAGAGGTTAGGATCAGAGAAGCCATCCTGGGTCTGTTGCCAACACTCCGTGTCACTTTGGTTGGCATCCAGGAGGAATGCTGCCTCTTCCTCCCTGGCGACTTCTGGGCTCTGATGTCCAGCCCAGGCATGGTGGGTAGGGGTGCAGGTGGGGCTGGTGGCTGAGTGAGTCCCTATGGATATGGGTGACGTAGAGTTCAGACTGCTGTGCACCTCTCAGCCTCAGATGCACCACCTCCCCGCTGCCCCCCGTGCTGGCAGGTGGGACCCCTCGCTCCTTTATCTCAAGGGCTGCTCGTGTCCAAGAAGCAACTGGTACGCTGGTGGTGCTTGTCCACGATATCTTGTGTGCCCTGAGCTGATGTGCACTGAAACTCAAAGCAGTGGCTGCTGCTGAGGGTGGGGGAAGGGTGGTCCCATGCTTGCTCACCCTCTGAAGGCTCTCCTGGTTGCTGGGGAGGGGCTTTAGGGGACAGGTCTGAGAACCACCATGATCTCAGTCCTCCCTGGTCCCCGGAGCCCCTCCTTCTTGCCTGTATCAGTCACTGGACCCCATGAGGCTCCAGGCACTGACAGGTGTGGCCCAGGGGCTCTGAAGGCAGAGAAGCAGCGCAGAGCCCGCCCGCCCGTGTAGGTTAGTCTTTGTCTCTTTTCCTGTCTCTTTTCTCCTATTCGCACCCCTGGATCTCAGGGCCCTCTTTCCTGCTGTGCTGACGGTGGGGCATGGTGGGGAGGCTCGGGGCTGGGGCCAGGGAGTGATTCCTCTCCTCTGTTTGGCAGGAACTCAAAGTGAAAGGTCCCAAGGACTCCAGGGACAGCCACACATCCGTCACTATGGAAGGTACTTCGGGGAACGGGTTGGGTAACAGTCACCTTCCTTTGTCTGGCTGTGTGCCCTGTGTGTGTGTGTGTGCGCGCGCGCGCACGCGTGCATACGTGTGCACACGCATGTGTGTGTGTGTGTGTGAGCGTGTGCACGGAGGAGGAATCCAGCCTCTGTCCCCAGGCAGCTGGCCAGCTACAAACGTGCTGCTCCTTAGGATGCCAGCAGGCGGCTGCTCCCCTCCTCCTCCCCGCACTCCACGCGCCGCCCGCCCCTCCCTCCCCTCCCCCTTGCTGGAGGAGCACTCCAAAGCGGCTGCTTGGTTCTGGAGGCTGTGCGGCAGGCAGCAGCCGGGAAGGTGGCTGAGTGGCCGGGCCGCTGAGGGGAGCCGGGGAGCCGGGAGCGATGGCCGCACGCTCCTGCCGCGGGGACGGAGGCTGCCATGGAAATTCTCCTCATCATTCGCTTCTGCTGTAACTGCACCTATGGTAACCCAGCTCCCACTCTCACGGGAGGCGGGGTGTCTCCCCGCCTCTGGGTGCTGGCTGGAGGGGGCTGAAATGTGGCTGTGAAGGTTGGGGGAGGGCAGCAGAGCAGAGAGAGGGAACAAGTGGCTGAATCTGTGTTGACCCCCGTGCTGGCCAGCTTCCAGCCTGGAGTTGAAGTCTGGGGGCCACTCTAGGCAGGGGTGGCTTGGACATGGGAGGACCAGGCTCGAAGGGGCCAGGTGCCTTGGGGGAACTAGTGGCTCAGCGGGAGAGGCTGTGAGCAACTTCCAGGAGAGACTGTTAAGGAGGAAAAGTGACAAGGTTGCATCTGCAAGGGTGACCACCCTGGGGCTGGAGAGGGGTCGGCAGGGGCCAGTCGAGAGGGACAGATGGTCCGGGTGGCAGCACCTTGGACCCCGAGGGTGCCAGCCCTGGCTGGAAGGAGAAGTTGGGAGTCTCTTTGTTTCGGGCGAGAGGAAAGGATGGTGAGCTGCCAGGGTATTGTGTGCTCAGAGCGTACACGCTGCCTTCGCTCTCCCCTCCGTGAACAGCGTGGGGAGAACGTGGATATGGTTGGGAGCAGGAAGGAATGGGGTTGCCCCCAGAGGGTTCGTTTCCAGCTACCAGAGACCCTCAAGCTGCGGTCTTGGCACTTAGCGCCGAAGGTCGGGGATGAGAGCTGGTGGGAGAGGGGGGCGTGGCAGGCTGCTGCTTTGTAAAGGTCACACACCCGCCATCCAGTGTGGGGGGTAGGGGGGCAGGCAGAGCATCCTCTGCGGCTCCCTTGAGGAGGGGGTCCTGGGACAGGTGTGCACTGCCAGCCAGGCTCTGGCTCAGAGGAGGGTGACCTCAGCCTAGGCAAGGAGGAGTCCGGAAGCTGGCAGACCCCGCCTTCCAAGGCAAGAGGTCCTCTGACCCAGGCTGCCTTTGGCAGAGGCATAGAGGTCAAGCGTTGCCCTCGGGCAGTCGCTCTGGGCCGCTGGGGCAGGTGGCTGGTTTCGGGACCGTCATCCCTCCCACCCAGGCGTGTGTCTCGCTCCTCTCAGTCACTTTGCTTTCATGTCTCCGTGGTAACCTGCAGCTCCGTGTCGAAGGCTGAACAGAGGGGGTTGCCGAGGAGCGATGCCGAGGTTTTCTGGGCTCTTCTCCGAGGCCTCTGTGCGCGATTCGCTGTCCCCTCCTTCTTGGGGGTCCTGGGTAGAAGATTGCGGGTGATGGAGAGAGCCCCTGAGGTTGCCCCTCGTGGCTGTCCCAGCAGGACAGCAGGGGGACCTCTAGTCACCGGGCAGAGGCTGCCCTGTGCCACACACCCAGCTGCTTCTCTGGCTCAGACTGTGACAGGCTGGACTCGACGCTGGCCTGGTGGAAGACTGGAGGGGGAAATACCCTTTTCGGTCTGGTCTGGGAGTTGGTCAAGCCTTCATTCTGCCTCCCTGAAGAGGAAACGGTCGGCCTTTGACTTCCTCTTTCTTCCCCAAAGGAAGCCTAGTTTTCATGAAAGAGGCCAGGGGATCGAGAGGGACAGATGGTCCGGGTGGCAGCACCTTGGACCCCGAGGGTGCCAGCCCTGGCTGGAAGGAGAAGTTGGGAGTCTCTTTGTTTCGGGCGAGAGGAAAGGATGGTGAGCTGCCAGGGTATTGTGTGCTCAGAGCGTACACGCTGCCTTCGCTCTCCCCTCCGTGAACAGCGTGGGGAGAACGTGGATATGGTTGGGAGCAGGAAGGAATGGGGTTGCCCCCAGAGGGTTCGTTTCCAGCTACCAGAGACCCTCAAGCTGCGGTCTTGGCACTTAGCGCCGAAGGTCGGGGATGAGAGCTGGTGGGAGAGGGGGGCGTGGCAGGCTGCTGCTTTGTAAAGGTCACACACCCGCCATCCAGTGTGGGGGGTAGGGGGGCAGGCAGAGCATCCTCTGCGGCTCCCTTGAGGAGGGGGTCCTGGGACAGGTGTGCACTGCCAGCCAGGCTCTGGCTCAGAGGAGGGTGACCTCAGCCTAGGCAAGGAGGAGTCCGGAAGCTGGCAGACCCCGCCTTCCAAGGCAAGAGGTCCTCTGACCCAGGCTGCCTTTGGCAGAGGCATAGAGGTCAAGCGTTGCCCTCGGGCAGTCGCTCTGGGCCGCTGGGGCAGGTGGCTGGTTTCGGGACCGTCATCCCTCCCACCCAGGCGTGTGTCTCGCTCCTCTCAGTCACTTTGCTTTCATGTCTCCGTGGTAACCTGCAGCTCCGTGTCGAAGGCTGAACAGAGGGGGTTGCCGAGGAGCGATGCCGAGGTTTTCTGGGCTCTTCTCCGAGGCCTCTGTGCGCGATTCGCTGTCCCCTCCTTCTTGGGGGTCCTGGGTAGAAGATTGCGGGTGATGGAGAGAGCCCCTGAGGTTGCCCCTCGTGGCTGTCCCAGCAGGACAGCAGGGGGACCTCTAGTCACCGGGCAGAGGCTGCCCTGTGCCACACACCCAGCTGCTTCTCTGGCTCAGACTGTGACAGGCTGGACTCGACGCTGGCCTGGTGGAAGACTGGAGGGGGAAATACCCTTTTCGGTCTGGTCTGGGAGTTGGTCAAGCCTTCATTCTGCCTCCCTGAAGAGGAAACGGTCGGCCTTTGACTTCCTCTTTTCTTCCCCCAAAGGAAGCCTAGTTTTCATGAAAGAGGCCTGGGACCTGCAGGTCAGAGTTTCTCCTGTCCCTGCAGTGAAGTCAGCTCCAACATGTGAGGGGTCAGGAGCAAAGGGACCCGTGCTGACCATACTTGTTCAAACCTTTCAGCCCCTCCAAAAAGTGCTGGTTCTGGGGTCCTAGGGAGATTGTGCGACTTGGGGTTCACTCTGTGGTTGTCCGCCTTAGTGGTTATGTGCCACATGTCCACTTTCCAGGGCTCCATGCCTCATGTGGTGGGGGTGGGCAAAGGAAGTGTGACCCTGACCCTTAGGGAGGGCGCTCACCTTGGCAACGAGAGAGGCCAGCTCACTCGCTCCTTCCTTTTTTTTTTTTTCTTTTTTAAGATTTATTTATTTATTTATTTAGGGCGGGGGTCGGGTTGGGGAGGGAGGGGAGCGGGCGGGCCACTTCTATTGGTCTTCCATTTCTCTATTTTTTCATCCGTCTTTGTTCTTTGGCTCCTGCGGGCCTCCCATCGCGGTGGCGTCTGTTGTCACAGAGCGTCAGCTCTGGGCGCATGCGCTCCAGAGCTCCGGCTCGGTGATTGGACACATCAGTCCAGCCGCTCCGCGGCACGTGGGATCTTCTCAGGCCAGGGATCGAACCGGCGCCCCTTGCACTGCAAGGCGGTGTCCCCATCCACTGGACCACCAGGGGAAGCCCTCACTCTCTCCTTCTTGATGAATCTTTCCTGGAACCCTCCCCAGGACTGCCGAACTACTACCAGTGCTGGCCATGGGGACCGCGGAGGGTGGGGGGCGTGGCTCAAAGTTTGGAGCATGCGTAGATCTACACTCAAAACCCAACTGCCTCTTACTGCTTTGTAATTGTGAGCAAGTTGCCTGAAACTTCTCTGTGCTTTGGAGAAATTTCTGCATCTGTAAAATGGGGCTAGTGATCATTGTGTCTCTTAAAAAGAAAAAAAAACGTGTACTTACTCTACCTTTATTTATTTGTTTGGCTGTGTCAGGTCTTAGTTGTGGCACACAGGAATTTTAGTTGTGGCATGTGGGATCTCGGTCCCAGGGATTGAACCCAGGCCCCTTGTATTGGGAGCATGGAGTCTTAGCCACTGGACCACCAAGACAGTCCCTTCCTTTTTTTCTTTTTTTCAGTTTTGTCTATTTATTTATTTTTGGCTATTCTTGGTTTTCACTGCTGCTGCAGGCTTTTCTCTAGTTGCAGGGAGTGGGGACTACTCTCTAGTGGAGGTGAGCAGGCTTCTTGTTGCAGTGACTTCTCTTGTTGTGGAACTTGGGCTCTAGGGCACACGGGCTTCAGTAGTTGCAGCCCATGGGCTCCATAGTTGCGGCTCTGAGGCTCTAGAGCACAGACTCCATAGGTGTGGCTCAAGGGCTTAGTTGCTCCGCAGCATGTGGGATCCTCTCAGATCAGGGATCGAACCCGTGTCTCCTGCATGGGCAGGCGAGCTTGTCACCACTGAGCTACCAGGGAAGCCCCCTTCCTTTTTTAACGAAAGGAAACAACGCATGTTGTGCACAGTGCCATTGGATATAGTGTAAGCACTCAGCAAGCGAGAGAGGCCAACTCGCACATGTCGTGGTTTGAGTTTTAGGCACTGTGAATGTTGCTGGTGAAAGTCCTGGTTGGGGAAGGCTTTCAGGAGGAAAGGGAGAGACAGGCGTTGAAGCCTGGTGATTGATATCGGCCCCAGACATGGTTACCAGGTAGTGGGGAGGCGATAGAGGAGGTGAAAGAGGCAGGGAGCAGAGGACGCAGCCAAGGAGGGCTCTGCACTCCGCATTCTCAGGGGAAGCAGGTGTGCAGGTGCCGTGGGGAGCAAGGCCGTCAGGGCTGCGCTGTTTCCTTCCACATTTGACCGTGGCCCCAGGGCCCTGTCCTTGCTCTTGGCCTCTCCCTACCCCTTCCTTCCAGCTGCCCCTCCCCTGCACCCCAGATGGATGCATTAGGACTCATTCCATGGCCGCAATCAAGTGGACTCTTGAGGTGACTCGAGGCGTATTAATAACCTGTCTGAAACCCAACCCGCCATTTGTGCAGACCTCCGAGCTTAGTCAGAAACCTCTTCCTCCTGGGACCCAGCAGAGAGCCAGAGGGAGCTGACAGTGCAGTCTCCACTTTCCCCGGGTGGGAACTTGAGGGCCCACTCTGGCAGGTGTCTGCTGATTTACACTGTCTCTGGCTCTCTGGAGTTCTCAGAAAGTGATTTTTAACCCCTGCAGATGGGCTGAACCACAGGTGGGGACCCTAGACCAGGGGTCCGCAGCCTCAGAGCTCTTGTGCCTGGCGATCTGAGGTGGAGCTGATGTCATCGTAATGGAATCAAAACACACAGGAAATGTAACTCACTGGCCTCATCTTGAAACCGTGCCCCTCTTCCCAGTCTGTGGAAAAACTGTCTTCCCAGAAACCAGTCCCTGGTGCCCAGAGAGGTTGGGGACCACTGCCCGAGACAGCGTCAGAGCTGGCACCTCCTGGGCTGGTGACGGGACTGTCCTGGGGTAGCCCAAGCCTGGTCTCCTGTCCATTCAAGCTCCCATAGCCCACGGGGAGGGCTTCTCGAAGTTGCTAAATTAAGAAAGGGCTGCAAATAAATCATGGGAGGTGTGTTTGCATGAAGCAGTGGTTTTCAACATTGTAATGAGATCTTAGAATCAGCAAAGGAGCTTCATAAGAACTTGCTGGTGCCCAGGTTCTGCCCAGCAGTGCCTGCTGTTGAGTTGATGGGAGAGGGAGAAGCAGGCATCGACATCTTTTGAGAGTCCCCCGCTGATTCTAACAGGCGGCCAGGCAAAGCCAGCAGATGCGGCTCACGGCACACTGCTGAGCCTGCATCTTCTCTGTAGCCAGCAGCTTGTTCCCACAGGTGACCATTTAGCTCTGCTCTGGGTATTTATATCTAGGACTTTTGGGAACTCTGGTCTGGGGGCTGCCTGGAGTATAAGGTCAGTCCTGGTATCTGTCAGAGGACCCCTGGTCCTGTGGGATGCCCACTCTAGTCCTTCTCCCCAGACCAGTGTCCTGCCTCTTCCTGTTTCTACAGCAGAAGGACAGAGGTCATGACCCCATGAGCAGAGGTGTCCAGGTGCAGGACCGGAGCTGAACCACTCAGGCTGGGAGGGGCAGGGCGCAGCTGCCTGCAGGAGCTTTGTTCGGAAGTGTGATCAGCCAGCTGCCACCTCCACCTGTCCCTGCTAAATCGTGGCAATCCTCACTCGGTGCCCTCGTTGCCAAGGGGAGTGGCCCATGGGAGGCCCTGCTGAGCTTGCATTTTCCCAGCCTCTTCAGGGGCTCTCAAGCCCCACCTGAAATCTTTGCCCCCTCAGCTGCCACTTGAGAACAGAGGCTTTCTGCGGCCATCAGGCGTGCCTCCCTGGGCCTCAGGCAGGAGCGCAAGGAGGGCATGGAGTGGGGGTGTTCCTCCTGGAGATCAGGTCAGCTGTGGGGTCATATTGAAGCATGACATTCCCAACTGGCAGTGCTAGGCTTTGGACCAGAGGGATATAAGAATGATAGGACATGTGGATGCCTGCCTCCCTGGAAGAGTGGTGTTTCCTTCCTGCAGTCCAGGGCCCTGGGTGTGACCCGCGGGGCCCTGGGTGTGACCCGCGGGGCCCTGGGTGTGACCCGCGGGGTCCTGGAGCTCTTGAGGGTAAGGCTGTGGGATTCCTCAGAGGGTACAGAGGAGAATCTGTGTCTGCTGTGAGCCTAGTCAGGCCAAGACAGGCCTAGGGACAGACTACCCTCAAATAAATCGTGTCTAAAGGGAGACCAGATGAGGTGGGGGAGAGGGCTGGGGCCACCAGGGCTGTGTGTCCACCTTGCGGTGTTTTCTGGCCTGCCTGGGGTGAGATGGAGGTGGTTCCATAGCAGATGCGCTCACTGAGAGTCCCCGCTGATTCTAACAGGCGGCCAGGCAAAGCCAGCAGATGCGGCTGAGCCTGCATCTTCTCTGTAGCCAGCAGCTTGTTCCCACAGGTGACCATTTAGCTCTGCTCTGGGTATTTATATCTAGGACTTTTGGGAACTCTGGTCTGGGGGCTGCCTGGAGTATAAGGTCAGTCCTGGTATCTGTCAGAGGACCCCTGGTCCTGTGGGATGCCCACTCTAGTCCTTCTCCCCAGACCAGTGTCCTGCCTCTTCCTGTTTCTACAGCAGAAGGACAGAGGTCATGACCCCATGAGCAGAGGTGTCCAGGTGCAGGACCGGAGCTGAACCACTCAGGCTGGGAGGGGCAGGGCGCAGCTGCCTGCAGGAGCTTTGTTCGGAAGTGTGATCAGCCAGCTGCCACCTCCACCTGTCCCTGCTAAATCGTGGCAATCCTCACTCGGTGCCCTCGTTGCCAAGGGGAGTGGCCCATGGGAGGCCCTGCTGAGCTTGCATTTTCCCAGCCTCTTCAGGGGCTCTCAAGCCCCACCTGAAATCTTTGCCCCCTCAGCTGCCACTTGAGAACAGAGGCTTTCTGCGGCCATCAGGCGTGCCTCCCTGGGCCTCAGGCAGGAGCGCAAGGAGGGCATGGAGTGGGGGTGTTCCTCCTGGAGATCAGGTCAGCTGTGGGGTCATATTGAAGCATGACATTCCCAACTGGCAGTGCTAGGCTTTGGACCAGAGGGATATAAGAATGATAGGACATGTGGATGCCTGCCTCCCTGGAAGAGTGGTGTTTCCTTCCTGCAGTCCAGGGCCCTGGGTGTGACCCGCGGGGCCCTGGGTGTGACCCGCGGGGCCCTGGGTGTGACCCGCGGGGTCCTGGAGCTCTTGAGGGTAAGGCTGTGGGATTCCTCAGAGGGTACAGAGGAGAATCTGTGTCTGCTGTGAGCCTAGTCAGGCCAAGACAGGCCTAGGGACAGACTACCCTCAAATAAATCGTGTCTAAAGGGAGACCAGATGAGGTGGGGGAGAGGGCTGGGGCCACCAGGGCTGTGTGTCCACCTTGCGGTGTTTTCTGGCCTGCCTGGGGTGAGATGGAGGTGTGGTTGCCATGACACCCACGTTGGCTTTCTGCAAGTGGGTGTCCATGCAGGGGAGGGAGGCGAGTCGGGGCACTGCCTGGCCTCTCGGGTCTCCCTGACTTCCATCTGACCTGTCCCTGTTCATGCTTCCCCAACAACAGCTCTGCTCTACAAGCCCATTGACCGAGTCACCAGGAGCACCCTGGTCCTACACGTGAGTGTCTCCCCCGCCGAGAGGCCCGGGAGGGCTTAGGAGTGGGGAGGAGACTGAACCCAAAGTGCACTAGAGTCACTGAGGACAACCCATGCGGGGAGTTGGGTGGAGGGCCCCTGGGCGCTGACTGCACCTGCCTGGCCTGCGGTGGCCATGCTGATGGGCCCAGGGCCTAAAAATAGCTTGACTACTAAGCTTGACTTTTGACCAAATGCTCCCTGGGAGGCAGGCACTTCCTGCCGCCTCATTCCTTGCCTGATCTCCAGTGTCCTTGGAGCCACTGTGGTGTGAGTAGAGGGATGTCTCTCCCAGCTGTTCAGTGAGAGGAGACTCCCCCTGGCCTGAGCCCCCACCGAGAAGACTAATGACTGCAGAGGGAATAAAGGGGTGTCACTGTCCTCACCCTGCTGCTCTGACCCTAATTCTTAGTCCAGCATTTGCAGGCACGACCAGGTTAGCATGTGGGTCCCTAGCGCCTGCCCACCTTGGAATTCTTTTACGTATGATAGAATGCTCCCCCTGCCTCCCACTAAGCCCCCGTACTGCTCCTCCCTCTCTGCACCCCAGGACCTGCTGAAGCACACCCCTGTGGACCATCCAGACTACCCGCTGCTACAGGATGCACTCCGCATCTCCCAGAACTTCCTGTCCAGCATCAACGAGGACATCGATCCTCGCCGGACGGCCGTCACAACCCCCAAGGGGGAGGTGAGCTCAGGACCCAGAGGGGCCGGGCCATCAGAGTGAGGAGGGTGCCAGCGGCCTGCTCGCCTGCCTGCACAGACACCAATGCCCAGTGGCTCTCCAGCCCCCAATCCCTCAGTCCCAGCCAAGGACAGGCCTTCAGGTCGTCCTGGGCCAACAGCTCACCGTCTTGTTCATCTTCATAATAGTCCACGGAGGCAAAAGAGGAAACGGGGGCCTGTGGAGTCTCTGCAAGTCTCCCGCACGAGGTCTCTTGGCTCTGTGTCTTAACTGGATTCTTTAGCTCAGGGGTCCCTGAGCTTGGACTCCGGACGAGTACCTCCTATCAGAGTGGCAGCAGCGTTAGATTAGAAATAAGGTGCACAATAAACGTCATTCATCAGAATCATCCTGAAACCATCCCCTTTACCCTCCGTTTCGTGGAAAATTTGTCTTTCACGAAATCAGTCCCTGGTGCCAAAAAAGTTGGGGACCGCTGCTTTAGCTAGAGTGTCTGACAGCAAGCCTCCTGCACTGACCCCCACCCCAGGACTCTGTCTCATTGGTGAATGCAGACACCTCCTCTGGGCAGCAGGATGTCCTCAGGGTCCCCTGGAAGACAATGGCTCAGGCTGAGGGACCTTAGAGAGTCAGGGCGAGGTGGCGGAGACTGGTGGGTGACTGAACGGTCCCAGGTGACTGCCTGGATGTGGCTAGCAGCTCCAGGTCCCTGGGGCCCCTTTTTTCTGGAAGAGTGAGGCGGCGTCTGTCAGGGCAGGCAGTTTGAAGGATCAGAGGTACAGTTACCTGCAGGGATCAGCAGCCTGGCCCACATACAGGGCTCCCTGTCTAAGAGAGGAGATTCAGTGGCCTTTAGGAGTGAAGGCTGGCTGTTTCTGCTCCTTTGTTGGGTTTACGAGCCTCCTCTAGTGTCCCTAGAGAGGGACAGGTTCTGGGTATTGACTGATGGGATCAGAGCGCTGTCCCTGGGAGCAGCTCCCAGCCCCGGTTTGCAAACTCTGGAACGTCACGGATTTGTTTGACCTTAGGGAGGTCTGAGAGATCTCCAGAGGCCCTCAAGCATGACCAGTTTGGAATCATTTTAATTGTATGCTTTCTACGTGCTCACCTATGTATGCAACATCTATAGGTCACACAGGGTTGCCTGGGACAGAGTGTGACAGCCCCGCAGAGGCCCACTGGCTCTGAGTTTGGTGGGAGGAGGCTCGGGAAGTTATATATGGAGCAAAATGCTCCAGACCAGCCAGAGCCCAGGTTAGAGGCGGCTGCAGGATCCCCAGGCACTGCGACAGCCTCACAGAGGGAAGCCCAGGGTCCCCCGTTTGCCTAAGCAGGTTGCAGAATCCACGCAGGGACCTGAGTGGTTCTGCAGGTCAAAGTTCAGCTGAAACCAGATCAACGTCTTAGGCAGAGTTGGGAGGTTTCTAGGCTGGGGGTGGGCTGGGTATTCATGAGCCAGAGTGGGACGATCCAGGGGTGAGCTGTTGAGAGCTGCAGAGACGTGGACAGATTTTACTTGTGGGTCCTGTATTACACGCCAGGCCCTGGGCTGACTGTTGTACCTATAGCATGACCCCTACCCTAGGGGGCCTGTATCATCCTCCCCATTTTATAGATAGTGAGACTGAGGCTCCGAGAAGTCAGGAACTTGCCCCGCAAGATCACAACCAGGAAGTGACAGAGTCTGAATTCAAACCTGTGTGCCTGACCCCAAAGTTAGTACCCCGAACCACCAGGCACTATGG
The DNA here is from genome assembly GCA_022376925.1 of Tragulus kanchil. Lineage (NCBI taxonomy): Eukaryota > Metazoa > Chordata > Mammalia > Artiodactyla > Tragulidae > Tragulus > Tragulus kanchil. The sequence continues at coordinate 64,908,858 of JAIOJX010000027.1, forward strand.
TCCCTCCCTGGAGCACCCCCCACTTCTCTGTAGCTGGGTGGGTGCAGGCTGGGCCCTGGGACTGATACCCTCTGAGCAGGTGGGGGTGGGTGTGCTGTCTTCCTCAGACGCGGCAGCTGGTGAAGGACGGCTTCCTGGTGGAAGTGTCCGAGAGCTCCCGGAAGCTGCGGCACGTCTTCCTCTTCACCGACGTCCTCCTATGCGCCAAGCTAAAGAAGACATCAGCGGGGTGAGTGTGGTCAGTGTGGTGAGTGTGCGGGAGGGTGAGAAGACTAGACCGGGGCAATCTGCATTTTTGTCTCTTTTTAAAAACCTATTAATTAATTTTATTTTACTTCATAGCCTTTTTCTAAAAATAAACCATGGTTTTAATTATAAAGATAATACAACCAAATTACAGGGGAAAAAAAAAAAAAACCCCGTCACCCACCCGAACGTAAGCATCAGTCTCCTGCTGCTATATTTCCTTCCAGTTTTTTTAAATGTCCTTACGTTTTTTTCATATACTCGTAATCAGAGTGAATACCCAATTTGGGGCTCTGCTTTTTCCATTTCACGTCATAAGCATTTTCCCTGTTGCTGCCTAATCTTCATAATCATCATTTTACTTTCCTGCATGACGTTACAAGTGGAGATGCCATAATGTACTTAAGCATTCTCCTTTTATTAGACGTCTCTAACTGCAGTTCAGCGAATATTCATTAAATCTGCAGCCACCGTTTATTGAGTGCTTATGTCATGCCAGGTGCCATGACAAATGCTTTGGCTATACTCCTTATAATCTCCCCAGTGACTTCCCTAAGTAGCTATTATCATCCCTGTCTCATAGATGAGAGAAAACACTTAGAAAAGTGGGATAAGTTGCCCAAGGTCATACAACTGACGTAGAGGAGATGGGGCTTGAACCTTAATCTGACTTGAAAGCTTCTTTCCAGCTCCATCTCTCTACCCAGTGACGTGCATGTTTCCATCATGAGCAGAAAAGGTTCTTCAGTATTTATGCCTACAGACTTCCACCTTTATTTCCTTCCTGCCTCTGGTTTACTGGTGGAGACCAGCCACATGCTTCAGGTTGCAGGGAAGTACAAAACAAAGTCCTGGAGAAAGTGAGAGAAGGAGAGGTTATTGTGAGTTTCAGTAGAGGGGATGGCGTTTGAGATGATTCTAAAGCAGAGATGACCGTGATAAGTCTACACACCTCTGCCTGAAGTCCTTTGCCCACAGCAGACATTACTAGTGGATCTCGGCACTGTTTCTCATTAGACTTGGATGTGGCTTTATAATCAGTACCCCATGATTATAAAGGACAACGCAGTGCCTCAGGTACCTTCCACTGATAAGTGGCATTCAAAATTGCATCTGTATTCTGTCTCTAGCCTAGAAGATAATGCGTGTGAGCTAAGTATAGAAAGGCTGGAAGGGAAGGAAGAATTGGATGAGGAAGAGGAAAGCCTGAGACCACTCTTGCTCAGACCCTCAGAGGTCTGGGCTATTTAAGAGCATCAGTCATCCTGGGCTAAAAGAGTGGCGGGCCCAAGGTCCAGAGCCCTTACCACTCGCTGCCTGACCCTAGAACCTATCATTTCATGTGTGTTTCTTGATCAGGCTCCTTGGGGACAGGGATCATTTTTGCCCGTGACACGTTCTCAGTAAATCCCTTTCAGGTGGTTTTGGGTTCCAGCGATTCAGGTCTGAAGATCCAGCTCCTCTCTGGCTCACCTCTCCCTCCGACTTGTTTGCAGGAAGCACCAGCAGTATGACTGTAAATGGTACATCCCTCTGGCTGACCTGGTGTTTCCATCCCCCGAGGAGTCGGAGGCCAGCCCCCAGGTGCACCCCTTCCCAGACCACGAGCTGGAAGACATGAAAATGAAGATCTCTGCCCTGAAGAGTGAAATCCAGAAAGAGGTGAGCAGAACGTGGCATCAGCAGTGGGCGGGGACGTTGGGCATTTTCATTGCGGCCCTTTGAACTGGGTGTGCCAGGGAGGGAGAGGGAGGAGGAGTGGTAAAATTTGGGAGTCTGACAAGGGAGGTGGTATGTAAGAGAGGAAGGCCTTTCTTGATGGTCTTCAGGATACATAAGTGTGCTCTAGGAAAGACTGACCATGGCAGACGAGCACTGAGCAGGTGGAGGGTGGGCCAAGGAGTCAGTGCTCAGAACTTAGTGGGATTAATTATGGGATGTTTTCTGGGGAGCAGTATATGCCAAACACTGCAAAAGCAAGAGGAGAAACAGTCCTTAAGAAAAAGTAGGATGTATGAGGATGAAAGGGCCTGGGAGCCTCTTCAGAAATTGACAGATCAAGTAGGCAAATAAACAGAAGGGCCTTGAGTATCTCTTGCTCAAAAAATGCACAGAGGGCTTCCCTTGTGGCTCAGTGGACAAGAACCTGTCTGCCAATGCAGGAGACACAGGTTCGATCCCTGAACCAGGAAGATCCCATATGCCGCAGAGCAGCTAAACCCACACACCAACAAAGATCCAGCACAGCCAAAAATAAATAAATTTTTAAAAGTTAAAAAAAAAATGCACAGAACCTTGTGTCCTCAAAGAAAAGTGAGATTCTGTCAAACACACATGGAACATTCAAAGATATTTATCATGTATAAGGCTGCATGCTGTTGTTGTTCAGTTCCTAAGTCGTATCTGAGTTTTTGCAACCCCATGGCCCGCAGCACGCCAGGCTCCTCTGTCCTCCACTGTCTTCCAGAGTTTGCTCAAATTCATGTCTGTTGAGTCAGTGATGCTATCTAACCACCTCATCCTCTGTCGTCCCCTTCTCCTCCTGCCTTCAGTCTTTCCCAGCCTCAGGCTCTTTTCCAGTGAGTCCACTCTTCACATCAGGTGGTCAAAGTATTTATTGGAGCTTCAGCTTCAGCAGCTGCCCTTCCAATGAATGTTCAGGGTTGATTTCCTTTAGTATTGACTGGTTTGATCTCCTTGCTGTCCAGGGAACCCTCAAGAGTCTTCTCCAGCACCACAATTCAGAAAGATCAATTCTTTAGCATAGGAAATCTCGAGTTTTAAAAAAATATATTGTATTGGTCATGTTCACAAACTACAGTGCAGTAAAATTAACAGTCAATAACTAGAATATAGTTAAACGTATGCCTGGGAAGTTAAAATGTTCATGGTGAAGAGGAACTCAAAATGGACACTGTTAGACCTGCATGAAAATAAAGAGCCCTCCATTATCAGAACCCAGGAGATACAGGCAAAGCACTCTTTAGAGGAAAATATGTAGCCTTAAGTTCATATATTTGAAAACAGTGGCTAAAAGAAAACAAGGAGGAACCTTCTCCAGGGATGCAAAGAAGAGCATGCAGGGGCTTGGTCGGTTGGCCTGGTCTCTACTCTCCACTCATCCAGGCTCGACTTGGGCCTTGCCTCCCCCGAACCTTCCCTGTTGTCTCCCCACTATAATCTGGGTTGAGCGCCCAGTTGCCTGGTTCCTGATGTTTACCTCTTGCCTTGGTTGATTGGTGCTGAATTGTAACTGCACACTTGGCTTTCTCTTTTCCCCACTAGAATTTCAGCTCTAGTGAAGGGACTCTTTTCTTCAGTTCTGTGTCCTAGTGCGAACTTGCTCAGCTGTCTCTGACTCTCTGTGATCCCAAGGACTATAACCCACCAGGCTCCTCTCTCCATGGGACTCTCCAGACAAGAATACTGGGGTGGGTTGCCATGCCTTCCTCCAGAAGATCTTCCCTCCCCAGGGATTGAACCCAGGTCTCTTGCCTCTCCTGCATTGGCAGGTGGATGCTCTACCACTGTGCCACCTGGGAAAGTCCTTCAAACTCTCTGGGCCTCAGTTTCCCCATCTGTAAAGTGGGGATAATTCTAGCACCAACTCTAGGTTTGCTGAGGGCTTCCCAGGTGACCTAGTTATTAACATGTAATAAATAGTGCCTGTTTTTTTCCAGGTTTGAGTCCACTCTTCACATCAGGTGGTCAAAGTATTTATTGGAGCTTCAGCTTCAGCAGCTGCCCTTCCAATGAATGTTCAGGGTTGATTTCCTTTAGTATTGACTGGTTTGATCTCCTTGCTGTCCAGGGAACCCTCAAGAGTCTTCTCCAGCACCACAATTCAGAAAGATCAATTCTTTAGCATAGGAAATCTCGAGTTTTAAAAAAATATATTGTATTGGTCATGTTCACAAACTACAGTGCAGTAAAATTAACAGTCAATAACTAGAATATAGTTAAACGTATGCCTGGGAAGTTAAAATGTTCATGGTGAAGAGGAACTCAAAATGGACACTGTTAGACCTGCATGAAAATAAAGAGCCCTCCATTATCAGAACCCAGGAGATACAGGCAAAGCACTCTTTAGAGGAAAATATGTAGCCTTAAGTTCATATATTTGAAAACAGTGGCTAAAAGAAAACAAGGAGGAACCTTCTCCAGGGATGCAAAGAAGAGCATGCAGGGGCTTGGTCGGTTGGCCTGGTCTCTACTCTCCACTCATCCAGGCTCGACTTGGGCCTTGCCTCCCCCGAACCTTCCCTGTTGTCTCCCCACTATAATCTGGGTTGAGCGCCCAGTTGCCTGGTTCCTGATGTTTACCTCTTGCCTTGGTTGATTGGTGCTGAATTGTAACTGCACACTTGGCTTTCTCTTTTCCCCACTAGAATTTCAGCTCTAGTGAAGGGACTCTTTTCTTCAGTTCTGTGTCCTAGTGCGAACTTGCTCAGCTGTCTCTGACTCTCTGTGATCCCAAGGACTATAACCCACCAGGCTCCTCTCTCCATGGGACTCTCCAGACAAGAATACTGGGGTGGGTTGCCATGCCTTCCTCCAGAAGATCTTCCCTCCCCAGGGATTGAACCCAGGTCTCTTGCCTCTCCTGCATTGGCAGGTGGATGCTCTACCACTGTGCCACCTGGGAAAGTCCTTCAAACTCTCTGGGCCTCAGTTTCCCCATCTGTAAAGTGGGGATAATTCTAGCACCAACTCTAGGTTTGCTGAGGGCTTCCCAGGTGACCTAGTTATTAACATGTAATAAATAGGTGTTTTTTGAACAGTTGTTGAGAGACATATGACCAGATGGCCTCTAACGATACTTTCCACCCAGATATCGTTCTCTGAACAGGGGAGAGGAAGACCACAGCAGTAACCCAAGGATGTTTGGGTCTGGGGAATGTTCTAGGATTGGAGTGCACCTGCCCAGAGAGAGCCCCCTGACCAGCACAGGTGTCTCCTCCTGAAAAGCCAGGCCCATCCTGCCTCGGTGGAGCCTGTTTCGCCATCTGGGTCTGCCCAGCATCCCCACCTCAGGGGCGTCCTGTATGCAGGCCTCTTGGCCGGTCCTGGGAGCCGCAGGCTCTGTGCCCTCCCTCCCGCCCCAGGTGTGCAGATGGTCTTCTGCGATGCTGAATCGTGCTTACCGACCTCTGCCGGCCGCAGGGCTAAGCCAGATGCTCAGAGACCTCCTTACCCAGTGGAGAAGGCCGGGGGTCCTCTGTGTGACCACAGCCCGTGACAGGGTGTGAGGCGAGTCACCGGAGAGGCCCATTGTGGTTCTCTGAGTCTCCGAAGCAGCAGCAATTTGTTCTTTTAATAATATTTTTAAGTATAATGTTTTTCTAATCACAAGTGTCCCACTGGCTTATTATAACAAGAAATACAATACTAAAGTATAGAAAATAGAACCCCCCACCCATTATTACCAGTTTGAGGTGTATTCTTCTAGACTCTTCTATGTTTGTACATGTGGGTATGTGGCTTTGCTAATGAGATTGGACTACGCGTACTGTTTTGCAGTTTAATCTATCAAAGCCTCTTAAATAGCTGCATCGTCTTCGGTTACTTGACTGCACAACAATGTAGTTGGGTCTTTCAATGGTTTCTCATTCTTTCCTCTACGTTCCTGTTTCTCTCTGGTAGATTCCCTGCATGTGGAGTGTCGGGGAGCGGAGGGCTCGTGCATTTCCCTGCCAGATTTGCGTGTGAAAAGTCAGCCTCCGATCATGTTCCCCCCAGGGTGTGTCATCTTCTCTGTCCCCCGCACTGTCACAGCACCGGCTGCGAGCAGTTGTCACAATTGTGCCAGTCTAGGGGGTAAAGAGAAACGCAGAGATGAATTCTAGCTTGTCGAGCCTGAGGATGGTGTTGGAACTGAGATGTGAAGCGTAATAGTGGTTCGTAAAAGGGAGGGGATCCTTTATACAATACCAGCTTGAAAAACAGGAGAAGGGGAGGCCGGCTGAGAGGGAGAACGGCTTGTTAGAGAATAGGGAATAATAGCGTGAGGCTGGAGTGGAGGGGGCCGGGGCAAGCGGCGGGCGTGGAAGCTAGAACCCAGCCCTCGGGAGGCCCCATGTGCCAGCCCAGAGGTGGGGGCTTTATGCTGCAAGGTGTCTTGGTGGTACTTGGGATTTAATTTAGGGAGATGACTGAGTGACAACCCAGAGACGCTGATGCCGCTGAAGATGTTTATTCCTTAGATTTATTGTATTACTTAAAGTTTCCAAGAGTAGGGGGCAGGCCGTGCCATGCAGGGCCATGTGGGAAAGTGCCGGGTTTGGACGAGAGGCAGAAGGAGGGACTTCCTTGGGGGTCCAGTGGTTAAGACTCCGCGCTTCCAGTGCCGGATCACAAGTTCATTGCCTGGTCGAGGAGCTAATATCTCACCTGCCATGCTGCACAGCCAAGAGAAAAAAAAAAATAAGGCAGGAGCACAGCCCAAAGCCTGGATTGTGTTTTCCACAAGCAACAGTTTAGGACTGGCAAGTTTAAGTCAGCAGGCTCTGGGCTGGCATGGCGGTATTGAGTTTCCCTGGGTTATTTAGGGCACAGGAAATATTGGCATGTGTGTGAAAATTAGTTAGAGGAGAGGATTGGGGGTGTGGACTCATGACTGGTTTGTGCATAAAAGAGCACTCACAGGGGAGTCGTTTACTAGCCTAGGAATTCGCATGTCCTTCGAGGAGCAGTTTCTTTTGTGGCTGGCTGGCCCTCCCAAGACATCAAATTGTCATAAAATATAGAAAAAGAAAAAAATATTGATGACTACATAAAGAAATGTTGTATGTAGAACTTTGGGGTGACAAGCGGAGTCTGGGGGGAGAACCCCTTTGTGATCATGTTCCCCAGGGTGTGTCATCTTCTCTGTCCCCCGCACTGTCACAGCACCGGCTGCGAGCAGTTGTCACAATTGTGCCAGTCTAGGGGGTAAAGAGAAACGCAGAGATGAATTCTAGCTTGTCGAGCCTGAGGATGGTGTTGGAACTGAGATGTGAAGCGTAATAGTGGTTCGTAAAGGGAGGGGATCCTTTATACAATACCAGCTTGAAAAACAGGAGAAGGGGAGGCCGGCTGAGAGGGAGAACGGCTTGTTAGAGAATAGGGAATAATAGCGTGAGGCTGGAGTGGAGGGGGCCGGGGCAAGCGGCGGCGTGGAAGCTAGAACCCAGCCCTCGGGAGGCCCCATGTGCCAGCCCAGAGGTGGGGGCTTTATGCTGCAAGGTGTCTTGGTGGTACTTGGGATTTAATTTAGGGAGATGACTGAGTGACAACCCAGAGACGCTGATGCCGCTGAAGATGTTTATTCCTTAGATTTATTGTATTACTTAAAGTTTCCAAGAGTAGGGGGCAGGCCGTGCCATGCAGGGCCATGTGGGAAAGTGCCGGGTTTGGACGAGAGGCAGAAGGAGGGACTTCCTTGGGGGTCCAGTGGTTAAGACTCCGCGCTTCCAGTGCCGGATCACAAGTTCATTGCCTGGTCGAGGAGCTAATATCTCACCTGCCATGCTGCACAGCCAAGAGAAAAAAAAAAATAAGGCAGGAGCACAGCCCAAAGCCTGGATTGTGTTTTCCACAAGCAACAGTTTAGGACTGGCAAGTTTAAGTCAGCAGGCTCTGGGCTGGCATGGCGGTATTGAGTTTCCCTGGGTTATTTAGGGCACAGGAAATATTGGCATGTGTGTGAAAATTAGTTAGAGGAGAGGATTGGGGGTGTGGACTCATGACTGGTTTGTGCATAAAAGAGCACTCACAGGGGAGTCGTTTACTAGCCTAGGAATTCGCATGTCCTTCGAGGAGCAGTTTCTTTTGTGGCTGGCTGGCCCTCCCAAGACATCAAATTGTCATAAAATATAGAAAAAGAAAAAAATATTGATGACTACATAAAGAAATGTTGTATGTAGAACTTTGGGGTGACAAGCGGAGTCTGAGGGTGAGGAGAGACCCGTCTGTGCCTTCTGTCCCCTGCAGAAAGCCAACAAAGGACAGAGCCGGGCCATCGAGCGCCTGAAGAAGAAGATGTTTGAGAATGAGTTCCTGCTGCTGCTCAATTCCCCCACAATCCCGTTTCGGATCCACAATCGGAATGGAAAGGTCAGGAAGGTTGGAGATAGGACAGACAGCCCCCTTCTCCTCCAGGGCTGCCCACTCTCTATGCCTCCTGGCCCTGTGGGAATCAGGGACTCAAGCCCCATCATTCCCAAGGAGGCTGCCATGACTCCCGCCCTGGACGCCCTCTCCCCGCTGGTGTGGAGCCAGTGCCCTCTGCTGGTCATCACTGGCACTGCCGCTCCTGTCACCAGGTCTCCTAGGAGCCTTCCTCCCAGCTGCCTTCTTCACCAAGCCTAAGGCGAGCCTGGGTACCAAGGAGCTTTGTTGGGGGCCCCAGAACCCCAAAACGTCCTTGGCCTGACTGTGGTCACTCTAGTGAACTCTCATCTCCTCTCTTCAGAGCTACCTGTTCCTCCTGTCCTCAGACTATGAGAGGTCAGAGTGGAGAGAAGCAATTCAGAAACTACAGAAGAAAGGTAAAGCCCCGCCGCTGTTCTGTGCTGCCTCGGTGGTGTCCATGGCCACCGTGGGCCTTTTGCGTTTCCAAGCCTTTCCCTGTCCAGTGTCTCCTCCTCAGCCCTCTAGTCACTTTTAGAGGGCCAGAGCAGGTGGTTCTTGTCCAATGTCCCTGATCCGTTGAGACCCAAAGAATTTAGGTGATTGCCTCAAGGTGTGTCATGAATCATTAGTAAGGCTGGACCCAGAGCTCGGAATTGTCCGTCTCGCCATCTCTTGCTCTCGCTGTCGTGTACATAATTCATGAACCTCTCTAGTTAGATCCTGCTGTTCTTATCCCTCTGGCAGGACCCCTGACTGTCCCCCAGCTGAGTGTCCCCCTCCCTTCTAGTGACCAACTCTGCCCCCCGGAGCTGAGCTTCTTCCTGGCAGTAGCCCTCGAAGAAGAGCAGTGAGTTCTGGCGGACCTGTAACGACATTCCCCCCGCCTCGTCTCCTCCCGCAGATCTCCAGGCCTTTGTCCTGAGCTCAGTGGAGCTCCAGGTGCTCACAGGATCCTGTTTCAAACTGAGGACTGTACACAACATTCCTGTCACCAGCAATAAAGACGGTAAGATCTGGAATCCGAGGTTGCTCAAGCAGCGGGTCCAAGCCCCCAGGGTGTTGCTGGAGCCTTCCACAGAGACCGAGCCGGTCGCTTGGCTGCCCGTGGCTGACCTCTGCTCCACTGGGCTGGGAAGACTCAGCTGCCCGGCACACAGAGTTTGAACAGATGTTTTTTTGACTGAGTCCCTGGATGGCCTCCAACTCCTCCCTGGTGCCTCTCTGGCGCCTTGGTGCCCCAAGATCATGCGCTTAATATGTTCATGGAAGCAGAAGACCGAAGCGTGGGGCAGGGTGGTAGTGGAGTACAAGGCGAGGTGGATGAGAAATAAGGCAGAACCTTCTCTTGGGCACAGAGTGACTTCAGTTCCGTTCAGTCACTCGGCCGTGTCTGACTCTTTGCAATGCCGGGGACTGTAGCACATCAAGCTTCCCTGTCCTTCACCACCTCCCAGAGCTTGCTCAAACGCACATCTGTTGAGTGGGTGATGTCATCCAGAGTGACGTATGTTGGTTCATCTCCGCTTTGGAAGGATAGACTGAGGAGGGCCGCTGTGAGAGAGGCAGGATTCATAAGATGAGGGAAAGTGCCCCTGAGGAATGTGGCAAAGCCCCTGCCTGGCCCAGGCTTAGCGGAGGGAGAAGGGATCAGCTCATGTTCCAGGAAGCAGTGGCCTGTGTCAGCTTCTTCATCCAGCCACCAGGTGGTGCTGTAGGACCAAGACACCGAGGGTCTCGCGTCCATTCTGTGTCCTACTAACCAGGGGTGAGGAAGGGAGAAGCAGCAGGCCTCTCATCACTGCTTTCCCTGGGTTCTATTCTCTTTTACAGACGACGAGTCTCCAGGACTCTATGGCTTCCTGCATGTCATCGTCCATTCGGCCAAGGGGTTTAAACAGTCAGCCAGTAAGTACCCATGACCGCCAGCGCATGAAAGAAGCTTCGTGGTCCATCCTTTCACAGAAAATCACTGTGGACACACTGCAAGGGACCTCCCACTGTCCACGGGCTCTCCTGGTCTGCCCAGGCTGGGACCCTGCCCGCTGCTTTGAGGCGTGGGGCGTTCTCCTAAAGACCAGGAGCCAGCTCCTCTAGGCAGGGGGTTCATTCCTGCTCTTTGTCTCAAAGGTCTGCTCTTCCCTAAGCCTTCCCTGTGTGTGTGCTAAGTCGCTTCAGTCATGTCTGACTCTTTGGGACCCTCTGGAGTGTAGCCTGCCATGCTCCTCTGTCCATGGGGACTCTCTAGACAAGAATGCTGGAGAGGGTTGCCATTTCCTTCTCCAGGGGATCTTCCTGACCCAGGGATCGAACCCACATCTCTTATGTCGCCTGCATTGGCAGGCAGGTTCTTTACCACTAGTGCCACCAGGGAAACCCAAGCCCATCCCTTCCCGCAGGTATGAGAAATATGGGGCTCCAGTCTCGTATCAGCAGATCACAAGCTGTGTGACCTTGGGAAAATCTCAACCTCTCTGAGCCTCACCTTTTTTCTCCACAGAGAGCAATCATGCTTGTTAAGACTCACCTAAGAGCAGGCTTGATTATGACCTGTATGTGGAGGGCCAGCACACTGCCACCACGGACTTCTTTTCCTTCTTCATCACCATCTGCTGCATCAGTGTGGTTCTTAGCCTTTACAAGAAATTACATTTTTATGCCTGATTTGTGAGGGCCGCTGAGAGGCAGGATTCATAAGATGAGGAAAGTGCCCTGAGGAATGTGGCAAAGACCCTGCCTGGCCCAGGCTTAGCGGAGGGAGTAGGGATCAGCTCATGTTCCAGGAAGCAGTGGCCTGTGTCAGCTTCTTCATCCAGCCACCAGGTGGTGCTGTAGGACCAAGACACCGAGGGTCTCGCGTCCATTCTGTGTCCTACTAACCAGGGGTGAGGAAGGGAGAAGCAGCAGGCCTCTCATCACTGCTTTCCCTGGGTTCTATTCTCTTTTACAGACGACGAGTCTCCAGGACTCTATGGCTTCCTGCATGTCATCGTCCATTCGGCCAAGGGGTTTAAACAGTCAGCCAGTAAGTACCCATGACCGCCAGCGCATGAAAGAAGCTTCGTGGTCCATCCTTTCACAGAAAATCACTGTGGACACACTGCAAGGGACCTCCCACTGTCCACGGGCTCTCCTGGTCTGCCCAGGCTGGGACCCTGCCCGCTGCTTTGAGGCGTGGGGCGTTCTCCTAAAGACCAGGAGCCAGCTCCTCTAGGCAGGGGGTTCATTCCTGCTCTTTGTCTCAAAGGTCTGCTCTTCCCTAAGCCTTCCCTGTGTGTGTGCTAAGTCGCTTCAGTCATGTCTGACTCTTTGGGACCCTCTGGAGTGTAGCCTGCCATGCTCCTCTGTCCATGGGGACTCTCTAGACAAGAATGCTGGAGAGGGTTGCCATTTCCTTCTCCAGGGGATCTTCCTGACCCAGGGATCGAACCCACATCTCTTATGTCGCCTGCATTGGCAGGCAGGTTCTTTACCACTAGTGCCACCAGGGAAACCCAAGCCCATCCCTTCCCGCAGGTATGAGAAATATGGGGCTCCAGTCTCGTATCAGCAGATCACAAGCTGTGTGACCTTGGGAAAATCTCAACCTCTCTGAGCCTCACCTTTTTTCTCCACAGAGAGCAATCATGCTTGTTAAGACTCACCTAAGAGCAGGCTTGATTATGACCTGTATGTGGAGGGCCAGCACACTGCCACCACGGACTTCTTTTTCCTTCTTCATCACCATCTGCTGCATCAGTGTGGTTCTTAGCCTTTTACAAGATACAGTTACATTTTTATCTGATTTTTCTTCCTGTAGGAATTTGTGAGTCAGTTAGACAACTAGTAGTGTCTCCCTATATGCCAGATGAGAAAGCTGAGTCAGAGAGAGAGAGAAGGACCTGACATCCCAGAGGATCAGAAACCTGGGGCTCCTGGCTCCTCTCCCTAATTCGCTTCCCCTCTGGCTGTGAGGTCTGCCCTGTGCCTCTCTTCCCAGTGCACCACCCAGAAGTCATTCAGTAAACAACCCCCTGCGGCCCCTCAGCTCCTGCCTGCCTTTCTCTCTGCTCCCATCATCCCAGGGCAGCATACTGTTATCATAGAATTTTGTCACTTAAAATATTCTGCTGCTGCTCTGAGTTCTTAGACGACAGGAACCATGTCTCCTTTATCCTTGGATGAACAGGAGTTCAGAAATGCTGAAGGAAGTAGTTTATTTCTAGACGCCTGTTGGGCACCTGGGTCCCTTACAAGGTCTTAGAGAAAATGCAGATTGCATGGCTAGTGGGTGGACAGTGCTCGGTATGCTCAGAGCCTTTTCGAGTGCATTATCTGCCCTGAACCTCCTGGCATCCTTTCTAGGTCACGGAAGCCATTCCCACTTGGCACACAAAGATGCCGAGGCCAGGGGCTTTCCCAGAGCAGCCCTGCAGGGCAGGCGCACAGCTGGTGGAGTCGAATCCACACCTCCGATGCCAAGGCCTGCACTTTCCGCTCTAGAACAGCACTTCCTGTGACTAGGACCCCCTCACGCATCACTCAGGCTGTGCTGGGGGGTGCATGTGACCGCTTCCTGGACGCCCCCAGACCCACAGAAGCCACCGGTTGGGGGATTGCCTCAGATTATTCCTGGTCAGTCAGTCTTGTGTGGCTGCCACACACACCCAGCACTGCGGCCCACTGAGCTGGACCAGGGCCCTCCCATCTCTGTGGTGACCAGATGCCTCACCCTTCCTGTCCCTCCGCCTTCCATTGGCTGGGATGGGCCTCAGGGAGCAGGGCCATGGGGGTAGGGTGTTCCACGGCCCCAGAGCAGGGGTCCTACCTCTTAGACTGGGTCGCGGCACTCAGACACGGGGAGAGGTCTCCAGAGTCTCCCCTTGCCTCCAGCCGGCCCTCACCTTCTCCCTCCGTTGGCCCCCTGGCCGGCTCAGATGTTCATTCTGACTCCGGCCTCGTGAATCGTCTTCCTCGCTGCTTGTCCTGGTAAACTCATTAGGTCCCCACAGTCTGGCGTGTAGATACCATCATCCTGCCTCATCTACATAGGAGAGCAGTCGGGCACAGAGGGTGGGTGGCGCAGAGCTTGACTCAGACAGGCCAACTCCAAAGCCCTCCCTCCTATCCCAGATCTATCTATTGATGGAGGGTTCCCTCACGGCAGAACCAGTGAAGGGACACTTCACACCCCTCCGTCTCTCAGCCACCCAGAGGTGTGCTCTGCTCCAGTGGAGGCCAGTTAGGCCTTCTGCATCATTCACCTGTTCACCTGTGTCCACATCCTGCTGTCTCAGATCCCCGGTTACATCCAGTCTCCCTCACACACAGTGAGAGACAGCTCTCCCCAGTCTCCCCTCTGCAGGAGAGCTCCTCGGATGGAGAACAGCCCAGCTGGGCAGCTCCTGGGGCCTGAGAGGGAAATGTAGGTGCACCCTCTGACCTCTTCCCCTTGCCCTGTGATTCACAATGCAAAGGACTGCCTTGTGGTTCCCCAGAATCACCCCCTAGCACATAGCATTACTTTGAGAAACAGCCTAGGCAGTGAAGGCTGCCAGGGCCCGAGCCTGGGAGGGCGTGTGTTGATTTGCAGAGCCCTACAGGGATGCTGGAGGGACGGATCAATGCGTGATCCCCCTTCCCTCCTGGGTCCTGAGCCTCGGGCCTCACTGCGTGTCTCTGCCTGTCCCCACAGACCTGTACTGTACCCTGGAGGTGGATTCCTTTGGCTACTTTGTCAGCAAAGCCAAAACCAGGGTGTTTCGGGACACAACGGAGCCCAAGTGGGACGAGGTGAGTGGAGGGGCTGGTGTCCCCGCAAGGACTCCTGAGCTTGTCCTCCACCATGTTCATCCAACCCCAGTGCGCACATCCTGTCGTCTGGGGACAGCCAAGCCTGCTGCCGGGCCAGCTCTGTCCCTGGCACCCCTCTGCCCTCCTCTCCTTGCTCGTCTGACTTCTGATCACGGGTGTGTGCCTAGACACCAGGGTCACAGCTCAAGTTCTCCCATCCAAGTACTCACCAGGCCCAATCCTGCTCCGTTTCTGAGATCAGACAAGCTCAGGCGTGTAGCGTTCAGTTCTAAACTCCCCTTTCTCAGTGATTCAGTGGCCTCAGGAGCTCCAAAGAATGAGGGAGCTGCTCCAGGCCTCAGGATGTGGTCCTCATGGGCCTGCCTCACCCCTTTGTCCCCTTGCAAAGGTGGGCCCACACCTGGCCGGACCCAGGTCAGCTGCAGGCGTTCAGGATCCTATCTCATCTTCCCCAGGAGTTCGAGATTGAGCTGGAGGGCTCCCAGTCCCTGAGGATCCTATGCTACGAGAAGTGCTATGACAAGACCAAGGTCAACAAGGACAACAACGAGATTGTGGACAAGATCATGGGCAAAGGGCAAATCCAGGTGAGAGGCAGGCGCAGCCAGGAGGCAGCACCAGTTGGAAAGGTCTTTGTCTTCTACCTTTTCCGTCAAGGTGATTTGCCTTTTGGGACTTGGGGTCAAGGCTGTTTTGAGCTAAGTTCCCTGAGGTGGGTATTCTCCCCCTGCTAGAGATGGTACGTATTCTAGCCCCAGAAGCCCCTGTGTACCTAGTTCCTTGGACTTGCACTTCTGGGGCAAGTGAACCATCCACACTCCTACAGGATAGACTGGAAGGACAACAGCTGCCTTTGTTTTCACATCCCGTCGGTCGCCTCCTGGTGGCTTTTTCTAGGAACACTGTGTTAGGAAGGATTCTGAGGCTGCATCCATGAGTGCTGTGTTGGATTTAGCACTGTCGACCCTGGGAGGACTGACACCCCACTCATTTGCCGCTGCACCAGAAGAGCTGAGGATGCAGCTGGGTTGCTGGGGGGCTGGCATCTGACCCATGGCTAGGGTGGCTGGGCTTTACTCTTCCGTGCCAGGAGTTTGTTGGCTTAGGGTGGGTCCTGTGGTCCAAGCAGGGCTAAGTCCTGAGTCTGGATAAGGTGTATATACCCCCAACTGCATTTCTTTGCCTTTTAAATGTACTTAGGGAAAAGGGCTTTGTTGGCTGCTGTGTCTTTGGAAATTCTGCCCGTTTCGAAGAGGGCTGCTATTTCCTCTGTCAAGGGCATGCAGGCTTGGAGGGATGGCACTTGGTGTGGAGCCGCCCACATTCCCCATTATACGGCCTTGTGCTTATGCCACAAGTGGCCTGGTTTGAGTGTGGGTTCTCTGACTGTGTGATCAGGGGAAGCAGTAACCGGCACACCCTGGGATTGAGCCGTGGCTGTGGGGGGCTCTGGGCTTCTTAGTAATTGCACCAGGTGTAGTTTGGGTCCTAGGAGTTGAAATGACGCTTTTTCTCAGGAAGCATTTGTTCTCCGACGGACTCTTGAGGCTCAGAGTTTGCTGTCTGACTCTTGGCAGGGTGTCCTTGGTGGCAGTGTCCCCTTGGGGACTTGTGTGCTCCCCCTATCCTGTCTCAGGCTCCCGTGTCTGAACAAGGAGGATGACACCGTTCGGTAGGGACCCGGCCATCTGCCTCGTGTTCCTGAGCACATCCCTTCCTAAGACTGGGAACCTGCAGCGTGCTCTGCAGCACCATCGTCAGGGAGATGGTGCTGCCAGGCAACCAGGAGCCGGTCCTTCACTATTTAGGAAATGCGAGCTGATGAGAGTGAGCTCTAGATTCAGTCCGGGGAAGCAGCGTCCTGCAGGATTAAGACTGGGAGCCCCATCTCCACGTCCCTGGGCTGCCCATCTGGTCCCAGGAGATAGCCAGCCAAGAAGCATGACCAGTGTGGCCACGCCTTCTGGGCCATTAGTGGCTGCAGAATGG
The DNA here is from genome assembly GCA_022376925.1 of Tragulus kanchil. Classification (NCBI taxonomy): domain Eukaryota; kingdom Metazoa; phylum Chordata; class Mammalia; order Artiodactyla; family Tragulidae; genus Tragulus; species Tragulus kanchil. The sequence continues at coordinate 64,924,995 of JAIOJX010000027.1, forward strand.
AAGGGTTAAAACTGTGTTGTGAGCAGCCGGCTCAGTGAGCACCGTGGACACCAGCCTCCAGGGCTCCGTGAACCCGGATTCCGGGCCTCGATGGCATCGTCCCCACCTGGACTCTCAGCCCTGCTGCTTCCCTCCCTCTCACTGCTGTCAGCTGCACGGGCCCAGGGGAAACACACCATAAATCATTACGTCTTGGCGACAGGAGCAGATGGAGGCGGTGGGGGAAGGAGAGGAAGCCAGGTTATGTTTGGCAAAGCAGAGAGCACAGTCTGGTAAGGAAAATGTTTCTGTGTTTAAGCTTCAAGGAATGTTAAACGCCTGGGAGTGGGTATTAAAAGAAACACAAACCTTCCTGCTGCCAGCTGACCTGGGCCTGTGAGCGGCCAGTTCAGAGCCAGCATTCCCTGGGGGGCTTTGAAGTCGCCCAGGCCTCAGCCCTGCAGGGCCCAGCCTTTGGTCCTCAGCCCTGCAGCCTTCCTGTGGGTGGCGGGGGTGGGGCGGACAAGCTGTCCTCGCCAACGGTGCGCCGTGCCATGCGACCTCTGCTCACCCGGGGACTTCCCTCAGCCCTGCCGAGGATGGCCGGGCTCAGTTGGAAAGGCTGCACTCAGCCGTTTCCATACGGCCAGGCTCCACGGAGCCACGGGACGGTCTCTTCCCAAACCTCACTCCCATCTCCCTTCCTGCCTCGTGTCCAAGAGAGGGAGTTGGCACCAGCCTCTGGCACTTGGTTCCGTGCCCCCTTCGGCAAGTGCCAAGGATGGAGCAAAAGGTGGCCTCAAGTCTAGGGGCCAAGGCCTTGGGGGCTTTCAGGTGACCTGAAGGAAAGGCAGGCGGAGAAGGCCCGCCCCTGTGGCCCCCACTTCTTGGCAAGCCCCTGTTTGCTCAGTCCATCCAGAGAGCGGCCGAAGACCCAGGCATTTCCTCCCACATGAGCCGTCCTCTCTGGCTGACGGTGGGAGCAGGGGCTCGGAGAGGAAGGGGCGGCCTTCAGTGGCAGACAGATGGCAGCGCTCCTCTCCAGCGGGTGTGTCCAGCACTCGCGCTCTTGGGAGCATGTTCCCAAATGTTCTCACGTGGTCCTTGGAACAGTGCTTTGAGGGAACGAACAGTCGCGTCCTTACCAACGAGGACATGGCGGCCCCGGTGCCTCGGCTGGTCGTATGCAGAGAGGGTCCACTTCTCGCCTCTGTGCCGTGTCCCTGTGGTCCAAGCCTTTGTCAGGGAGCCCCCCAGCCTGGGCGAAGGGCACGGCGTGGCTCGCGGCCTGGAGGAGCTGGGGTGAGTTCCCACCCCCGCATCCCACCCTGCGGTGTGTGTGCGTGCTCACCATCCAGTCATGTCTGACCGCTGGTGACCCCATGGACTGCAGCCCTCCAGGCTCCTCTGTCCCTGGGATTTTCGAGGCAGGAATCCCAGAGTGGGTTGCCATTTCCTCCTTCAAGGAATCTTCCCCAACCCAGGGGTTGAACTGATGTCTCTGGCAGGCAGATTCTTTACCGAGACGCCGCCCCCTGGGAAGCCCGCCGTATGGCATACGGTGCACAGGGGCCTTCTTTGTCTGCAGTCCTCTTACCTCTGGGTGAGAGACATTTCGGCTTGGTGTTCCTAGAAGGAAGCAGAGAGAGTGTTCATGGAAAAGAGCAGGGGGACGGCTTCCTCTGCTTCTGCAGCATGCCTGGCATGGACTGGCTACTCGGAGGTGTAGGGACCTGGCCTCTAGGAATCTACTGCCAGATTGGAAGACAGTGTGTCGTGCTGCACCACCAGGGAGCAAGGCAAGATGCCAGTGATGGGGATGGGGATGAGGTGGACAGGGGCGCCGGGCAGGGGGTGACATCAGAAAGCTTTTCTCTGAGCCCCACACTGGGCTAATGCCCACAGCTGTTACCTCAGGCGCCTGATAGTACCCTATGGGGTAGGAAAGTTATCCCAATTAAATTTTTAAAATTTTTGATGGCACTGGGTCTTTGCTGTGGTGCATGGGCTTCTCTAGTAGCAGCACATGGGCTTAGTTGCAGTATATGGGATCTAAGTTCCCCGACCAGGGATAGATCCTGGGTCCTCTGCATTGGGAGCTCACAGTCTTATCCACTGGACCACCAGGGAAGTTCCCCTCACCGTTTTAAAGTTGAAAAAACTGAGGCACGGAATGGTTAAGGAATTTGCCAAAGGCCAGGCAGCTAAAGGGAAGAGCCCCTGCCAGGCCCTCTCCAGGGCTCTTTTTCATTCCCTGTGATTCTCTGCTTAAGAAGACAGAAACTTGTGCTCCGGGAATTCAAACAAGGAGAGATCCTGGTGGGCTGGAGTTAGGGAGGCTTCCAGGAGGCGGTGGAATGAAAGAGGTTTGAGAGCACTGGGTTTTTTAAATCCCCAAAGCACTATTTATATTAGAAAAAAAATTGCAACAATAGTAATGAGACTTGAAACATAATTACAAACCATCCTGACTCCCACTCCTCTGAAATAACCATTTTATTTTGTGCCTTTTCCCTTCCTCAGGTATACAGTTTTTACTTGGTTTTGATCATGGTGCATATTTTGTCTTTTTTTCTATTTTCACATGCCATGATCATGGATCTCCTTTTTTCTAGGGCTGAACGTAGTCCTTATAATTACCTTTTTTTGTTGTTACATTGTCGAAAATACTTGATAAAAGTCATTTTACATAATGGCCAGCCCATTAATTGCCATTTTGAAGGCTCTGTTATTCTAGCAAGGTAGTTAGGCTCTGAATCAGCAGAAAGGAGTGGGATGGGCATTCTGGGGGAAGGGCCCAAGTGGCCCAGAACAGGGAGGCAGGAATGCACAGGGAGTGTCCCAGGAAATTAAGGAGCCGGCCTGCCCTGAGCTGGAGGAGTTTAAGCAATGCCAGGAAGAGGGAGGTTAAAGGCACAAATAAAAGAGGAGAGAGCAGTAGGGTTTATATCAGAAGGAAGCCTGGAGGGCCTTTCATTCAGTCCTGTTGGGCGAAGAGCAGGAAACTGAGGCCAGAAAGGGTGAGTGATATAGCCACAGTCACACAGCTCATAGTGGTGGAGCAGGGGCTCCAGATTCAGGACCTTGGTCCCAGTTTGGTCCTGCTTGGTCAGCTGCTGGGCAAATGAGTGAAATGACACTGCTCCTGGAAGGGGCGGGGGCAGACTGGGATGTCAGCCTGTGACTCTCAGGGGTCTTCCCTTTGTCGTTGCAAATCTAGTGCAGGATCCCACCAGCGTGGAGCTTTTCTGAGCCCTTCTTTCCTTCCCCAGACCTCCCGCTTCTCCATCCAGGCTGCCCCGCTGTCTGCCTGCTCTTTGCTGCCCTGCCCTGGAACCCCTCAGCCGGGAGGGCCCCCTCCTCTGCCTTGGCTCCCCGGCCCCAGGAGACTCCTGCATGTTTATCCCAGTCTATTTCCAGCCATGCCTCTCCAGGCTCCAGATGTGCTGTTCCCAGCTGGGACCTAGTCGCTGGCCGATGAGCATATTCCCAGGATCCAGCGCTTGTGGACTGGATGGGCCAGAGGGAAGAGTTCTCCCAGCTCAGTTCCTGCCACTGACTTCAGAGAGGGATCTGAGACCGAGCTGAAATAACCATTTTATTTTGTGCCTTTTCCCTTCCTCAGGTATACAGTTTTTACTTGGTTTTGATCATGGTGCATATTTTGTCTTTTTTTCTATTTTCACATGCCATGATCATGGATCTCCTTTTTTCTAGGGCTGAACGTAGTCCTTATAATTACCTTTTTTTGTTGTTACATTGTCGAAAATACTTGATAAAAGTCATTTTACATAATGGCCAGCCCATTAATTGCCATTTTGAAGGCTCTGTTATTCTAGCAAGGTAGTTAGGCTCTGAATCAGCAGAAAGGAGTGGGATGGGCATTCTGGGGGAAGGGCCCAAGTGGCCCAGAACAGGGAGGCAGGAATGCACAGGGAGTGTCCCAGGAAATTAAGGAGCCGGCCTGCCCTGAGCTGGAGGAGTTTAAGCAATGCCAGGAAGAGGGAGGTTAAAGGCACAAATAAAAGAGGAGAGAGCAGTAGGGTTTATATCAGAAGGAAGCCTGGAGGGCCTTTCATTCAGTCCTGTTGGGCGAAGAGCAGGAAACTGAGGCCAGAAAGGGTGAGTGATATAGCCACAGTCACACAGCTCATAGTGGTGGAGCAGGGGCTCCAGATTCAGGACCTTGGTCCCAGTTTGGTCCTGCTTGGTCAGCTGCTGGGCAAATGAGTGAAATGACACTGCTCCTGGAAGGGGCGGGGGCAGACTGGGATGTCAGCCTGTGACTCTCAGGGGTCTTCCCTTTGTCGTTGCAAATCTAGTGCAGGATCCCACCAGCGTGGAGCTTTTCTGAGCCCTTCTTTCCTTCCCCAGACCTCCCGCTTCTCCATCCAGGCTGCCCCGCTGTCTGCCTGCTCTTTGCTGCCCTGCCCTGGAACCCCTCAGCCGGGAGGGCCCCCTCCTCTGCCTTGGCTCCCCGGCCCCAGGAGACTCCTGCATGTTTATCCCAGTCTATTTCCAGCCATGCCTCTCCAGGCTCCAGATGTGCTGTTCCCAGCTGGGACCTAGTCGCTGGCCGATGAGCATATTCCCAGGATCCAGCGCTTGTGGACTGGATGGGCCAGAGGGAAGAGTTCTCCCAGCTCAGTTCCTGCCACTGACTTCAGAGAGGGATCTGAGACCGAGGATCCCCTTCATGCCCTGGTCCCCTATTCCCAGCTCAGCCCCAAGCCTGGGGATGGGCCCCCAACCTTTGTCTTTGCTCTCCCTAGCCAGAGGCAGCTACACTTTCCTGTGAGCCCTCGCCAGGCACCAGGCGTAGGAGAGCTCAAGACCCTGGGGTGAGCAGGGGGAGGGCTCCAGCTGCTCTGATGCCTGGAGGGGTAGCTCCCTACCTCCCCTTCTCTCCCCTCCTCACTACCCCTTACTCCCAGTTGCAACATTCAGGCCTGATGAGAGCCTCGTCCTCTCTCTCCCTCCCGTCTGGAGCTTGAAGCCTGAGTCTGAAGGGAAAAGGAGGGTAACTTCTTTGACATTCTTGACCTGGCCACTTGGAAGCTTGTGAGGGGTCAGAGCTATTAGAAATGACACTCAGGAGGAGGTCATGAAAGCTTCAGAACTGAAAGTATTCTCGGAGCCCAGATTGGCTCATCTGACCATATCTAGGCCCACATACTTTTTTGTTCAACTGTGATAGAATACATAAACCATGAAATTTGCCATTCTAATCACTTTTAGGTGTACAATTCAGAGGAATTAAATCCATTCACCTTGTTGTGCCACCATTACCATCCATTTCTAGAACTTTTTCATCTTCCCAAACAAAAGCTCCATACCCAGTACACAGGAACCTTCCATTCCTCCTCCCCCAGCCCCTGGCAACCAGCATTTTGTTTTCTATGAATCTGTTGATTCTAGGTACCTCACGTAAGCGGAATCCTGTGACGCTTGTCCTTTTATGACTGCTTACTTCTGTGGCACAGTGTCCTTAAGGTTCATCTATGTAGCAAGATAGGACAACAGAATTTCCTTCCTTTTTAAGGCTGAATAACATTATACATATAGACCGCATTTTGTTTATCCAGTCGTCCATCAATGGACATTTGGATTGTTTCCACCGTAGACGTTCTCATTTTTTAGAAGATTCATTCATTCATCTGGCTGCGTCGGGTCTTAGTTGAGGCACATGAGATCCTCATTGTGTCATGTGGGATGTTTCGTTGCACCTCTCAGGCTCAGTAGTTGTGGTGCCAGCCCCGTGGCATGCAGGATCTCAGTTCCCTGACCAGGGATCACACCTGTGTCCCCTGCATTGCAGAATGGATTCTTTTTTTTTCCAATTTTGGCCTCTTTTATTGTTCTTTTTATTTATTTTCATCCATCTTTATTCTTTGGCCTGTGTGGGCCTCCCATTGCAGTGGCCTCTCTCGTCTCAGAGCACCAGCTCTAGGTGCATGTGCTCCAGAGCGCTGGCTCGTAATTGGGCACACCAGTCCAGCTGCTCCAGTGCATGTGGGATCTTCCCAGGCCAGGGATCGAACTGGTGGCCCTTGCACTGTAAGGCGGATGCTTTACTCACTGGACCACCAGGGAAGCCCCAGGACTCTTTAACCACTGGACCATCATGGAGGTCCCCAGCGCTCTTATTTTTAAGTAAGGAAAAGAGCATAGTCTTTGGGGATGGAGATTTCTTAGCTCCTTCCCTCCTGACCCAGTGTTGCCATGTCCCTCCCCACCCCTGGAGGCTCATTTCTCTCCAGCTGTTGCAGGAGAGCAGGCCCCCAGCATCCCCAGCAGATACTGGTGACCATTCACCTCTTCTTTTAATACCAATATTTTTTTAAGTTGAAGTATAATTGATTTACAGTGTGGTGTTAATTTCTGCTATATGGCTTAGTGATGTAGTTATATATTTATATACATATATATATATATATATATATATGTATATGCTTCTTTAATTTATATATTCATTTTTGGCTACTCTGGGTTTTCACTGCTGCAGCAGGCTCCTCTCCATTGAAGGGAGTGGGGGCTCCTCTCTAGTTGAGGTGAGCAGGCTTCTTGTTGCGGTGACTTCTCTTGTGGAACTCAGGCTCTAGGGCACACGGGCTTCAGCCGTCGTGGCGCATGGGCTCAATAGTTGCGGCTCCGAGGCTCTAGAGCACAGGCTCCATAGTTGTGGCTCACAGGCTTCGTTCTCCACAGCATGTGGGATCTTCCCAGATCAGGGATAGAACCCATGTCCCCTGCATTGGCAGGCGAACTCTTCACCACTGAGCCACCAGGGAAGCCCATATATACTCTTTTTCATATTCTTTTCCGTGATGGTTTTCTTAGGTATCATAGTATATTGAATATAGTTCTCTGTGCTATACAGTGGGACCTTGTTGTTTATTCATTCCATATATAAAAACTTGTATCTCTCACTAGGAGCCTCTTCTACTTGAATAAAAGAGCTGTCCCGCCGGCTTTCTGTCCCCTGGGTTAGGCATCTCTGTCTCCTCAGCTCTCCTTCCTGACTTGGTTGCCCTCCCCTTGGTCAGTGGTTTAGACAGATTGAGTGTGGAGTGCAGTTACCTGGGCAGTGTAGGGAGAACCCTGGACTGAGGATCTGCAAAATGCATCCAGGTTCCTTGACCTCTGGGGGCCTCAGTTTCTTCATCTGTTAAATGGGGATTATCATCCACACTCTGCCTCTTATGACATGTTTGTCATGAGGCTCAAAGGATGGAATGTCCCTGAAAGAACTGGTCAGCGCACATTCATACTTTCGCTGGTTTATTCCCTCATTTCTCTGTGTTGAGCTCCCTCTGAGTGGCAGGCACTGTGCAGTAGATGCAGAGAATGAACAGGGCCTCCACACCTAGTGAAGAGAGCAGAAGAGGACTGGGATCGTTCCATGAGTGTTGAAGGGGCTTTGAGGCCAGGTGGATCTGGGCTTCAGTCTTTCTCCATGCATTAGTTGGGAGAACAGGTTACTTTACCTCTCTGAGCCTCAGTTTCCTCATCTGTAAAATGGGCTGCTAAGAGAACTGAATGGCAAAGTGTGTGAAGTCCTCGCTGCGGGCCCTGGCACAGAGTCCATCTAGTGATGTTAGCCTTTTGCCTGAGCCGGCAGGACCAAGTCCATGGTCCTCTGCATTCCTGCAGGGGCTCTGGGTGAAGGGTGTCAAGCCGTCCCCCTCTCAGAGACTGTCACCCGCAAGTCGCCCCTGTTTGGGGACCTTAGGCTGGCCAAGGCCATGTCTGTTTCCTTAGGCTAGTGAATGCAGTCGGGCTTTGATGAAGTAACATTGGAGGGGACAGGAGGTCAAAGTTGGGGTCCTCACCGCCTGCCAGCCTGAGGTTTTCCTACTGTGCCCCCACCTCAGGCTAATCAGCTCCAGGATCATCCTCTTGGAATCATGCTGACCTCAGCTTGGCGCAGTCAGGCCCAGAGCTAGTGATGAGCCAGGAAAGGGAGGTTATTGTCGGAGGGAGCTGCTTCTGGTTTCAATTACTCTTCAAGGCCTGCAGGATTTGGGAATGAGCGTGGGTCAGGAGCCTGCTGGGGCAGCAGTCCAAGGCTCCCCCAGCCTGGGTCCCTCCCTCTGTGTCCCTGCGGGGTCTGTTGTCTTCATTTGACTCTGCCCGAGGATCTCACATGGCAGCTTTATTGCCCAGGGAGCTGGGCACTGGGATGTTGACCGGGTTGACCTGCAGCCCCTTCTGCTCTCGTGGCTCAGCTGGTATGAGATGCCTGGGTCGCTCCCTGGGTGGAATGACAGAGGGTTGTTTCCATGGGTCCCTGACACCTTCTCTCAGGCAGCCTTCAGGCCACACCGACCACAGCCAGGCCCTGTCCCCTGAGAGTGGCTGGTCTCGACCAGGATGGGGTGCAGCTGTGAGAAAACCTTGCTTTCGGGGCCAGTCAGAGCTTCTTCTTTCATCCCAGCCCTGCATGCCCAGCCTGGCCCCTTGCAGCCCTGGGTGGCTCCCAGGCCTGGGATGCCACAGTACCTATGCCAGGTGTGGCTTTCCAGCCTCTCCACTGGAAGGTGGACCCCTCCCTGCCCCCAGCCTGCCTGGGCTGGGTGTGCATGTCCAGGGGAACCGTCTCCCTCTAAAGTCTATGTTTTAGATCCCTGCTGCTAGCTGCTTTCAGCCGGTCCCTGGGGGTCTCTTCCCTTGGCTTCCGTATTTACCCCATGCCAGCCCGGAGGTCCAGGGGGAAGGGATGGGGCACTAGGACTGTTCCTCTCCCTGCTTCCAACACTCCTGCCTCCTCCCAGGGTCCAGGTGACTAGAGCTGTTTCAGACCCATTCGCTGTTTAGTGCCTCACCTGCCACCTTCCTGGCCGGTCTGGACGGCTTGGTTATACTTGCTGGCCAAGTGGGCAGTGGGCCGGAGGAGAGCCGGGGCCAGGATCCCACAAGAGAGCCCGCCCTGCTGTCCAGAGGCCTTCCCTAGCTTGTAGACGATCTCATTTCCGGGCTCCATCTCCAGGCATTCCTGATCTGGGAACCCTGGGCTCTACTGGGTGGGTTCTGGAAATGGAAGTACTGTGCAGGAAGCAGGTGGAGGCCTGGGTCTTCTCCCTCTCTCCTGTCCCACATGGGAATGCCCCCTTGGCAGGGGGACATGGTGCCTGCTCCCGCTCCTGCCTGGTCGAGGTGAGAGGCAGCAGAGAGGCCGACCCGGAGGGGCCTTGGGAACTGATTCCAGCAGGCCCTGAGAATGTCCCGCCTTTCAACAAACCAAAGAGGGTGCTGTCCGGGCTCTGGGCCTGGGGCTCCTAGACTCAGTAGCGGAAGACCCAGGGTGGATCACCACTCCACCACCATAGAGCAAGGGGACCTCTCTGAGGGCTTCCTCTCGGACCTCTGTGAGGACTAGGAGAGTCCTTGGAGGGGACGGTGCCTGGCTTGCTGTTCCCAGGAACCGTTAACCTCCCTGCAGGTGGAGGCTGTGACTCTATCCTCCTGCGGTGGGCCTGCTTTTGATTTTATACAAAACCTTTGAGAAAAGGATTTAGTGAGGGACTTGCCAGGGACTTCCCGAGGGAGGGCTGAGGCTGGACATGAATGCGGATCATGACCCCCTTAGGAGGTCTCGGCCGGCCTCTCTCACTGCAGGCACTGCAGAGCCCACCTCGGCTCCTCGCTTAGCCCACCCTGGCTGTGGCACGAGCCGTGTGGGCAGTGGTGGCTCTCAGGGTATGACCCCCAGTGTGGCCCGCTCCCCATGGGCTGGCACAGGGGAAGCTGGGCGTACTCTGCTCACACCCTTGGAGGCAAGAGCTAAGCTGCACTGGCTTTGGGGCAGAGGTGACCCAGAAAACACCAGCCAGACTGACTCCATGAGGTAAGTGTTACCCTATTTAAGGCCACCAAAGGGAACCCACGCCAGCAAAGGAGAGGCCCAGAGCTTTCTCAGAACCGAGGGAAAAGTAGAGAGATGAGTTTCAGATCCAAGACTTTGACCCGGAAGTTTCCTTAAAAAGCTCCTAATCTCCCCGCTTCCATATCCACCCGCCGTGGAAGGGAGTAAGGGCCAGTAGTTGCAGTAGAGGAATTAGCAGTTCTCATGGGAACAGACCGTCCTCATAAAGGAGGACCTGGGGCTTCAGATTCTGCAGGCTTGGGGGTTACTGGGGTGGCCTGAAGTGCCCCCAGGCAGGGAGTGGTGGACAAAGGCACGGTGAGCAGGTAGGTCCTGTATGCCCACTCCTGCCAGGGGCTCCCTGCTTCTGCCTTAGCTGATCGGGGGCAGGGAAACTGGCGTAAGATTCATTTGGAAAGAAAGGGAGGCTGTGTCCTCTGCTTTAAAGAAATTCATTGCAGACCACTTGTCTGGTCCAGGCTCCTGTTTGACAGGTATGAAAACTATGTCCAGAGAAAGGGAGTGGCTGCCACAGTGACCAGGCAGGATTCACACCCTGGGTCCGTGGCTCCTAGGAACTTTCTTCTGTTTGTTTGGAGCTCAGAGTTGGGTGGAAAGAAGTTGCTCGGAGGACCTTGACCTCCTCTTGAATCCTCCTGCCTGAGGCTGTTGTGTTTTCAGCCTAGGGTCCCGGAGGCCCTCTGGAGAGCTCTGCCCACCCCGCCCCTCGCTGTGTGGGAGACCCCTGGGCAGGCCGCCTCTATCCTGGAAGCAGAAGCAGGCAAGCAACCAAGGGGCACAGGGTATCCGTCTGGCCGTGAGTTCCATCCAGGAGGCGTGCGGGGAGGAATGAATGGACGCACGGTGGGCGTGCGCTGTTCATGCTGTCCCAGGGTGGGCTTTGTTCGAGATAAGCAAGATGTTCCCGAAAGGCTCAAATAGATTTTCCATGGTTTTCCGTGACCACGTGTGCCGTGAGAATCACTGGGGATGGCCAGGACGCACCATTAGGACAGTCCTGCAGCGGACAAGCTCTGTGGCTCTCTCCGCCTCTCCTGGAGCCGTCAGGCACCCAGAGACACCAGTCTGGGGTGGCCAGGATGGCGCGTGAGACTGCGTGCGAAACAACGTGTGATTTGCACCATCCTGTGACTCGGCCGGGCCTTGGGAGACAGGAAGTACACTTTGAGGCTGGGCCGAGGAGCAGTTACCTTCGATTCCCGGCTGCCCACTGTCCCCACACCTTAAACCTCGAGCTCGAAAGCTGCTCCCCTTGCTTGCCCCAGGTGGCCATCTAAAGCCACCAACAGCCGGTTATTTGTAGAGTTGAGGCTCCAGAACTCAAAGACCTGTGCAACCCCATGCACAGCTGTTAGGAAGCGGGGCTCAGACTTGGAAGTCCTGGCCTGGATGCCTGCCCTGTTGCAGACATCTCTAGGGAGGGTGGGTCAGTGGTGGGGCAGGGCCGTGTCCTGTTCTGGGTGTCTCCACCCGGCAGGTGATGGGTGTCTATTCAGTGATGAGTGAATGGGTAAATGAATGAAAATGAGCCTCTAGGCCCAGCTCTGCCACTGGCTACTTGGTGACTTTGAGCAGTGTCCACATCCCCAGGCCTAACACAGGCCTGAACATAACAGATGGTCAGAAAGTATGGAAAACTGTAAACGCGTCTCACTTTCGCTTCTGATGTCACTTTCTCCTGTTCGGATGATCTCTGCCCTTCCAGTCCACATCTTAGGTCAGGATGGGTACAGAACAGGGTGAGAACACACATGAGGAATGCAGGGACCCCCGAGCCATTCATCCTGAGGAGACTCTCCGCCTCCCTTTCTCCTAGTCCTCCTGCCATGTGCCACCGTCCCCACCAGCTCCCACGCCCTCTGCGCGGGCTCCTGTGCGCGGCCTGCCTGGCTGCTGCTCTCTTGGACTGGACTCTGGGGCAGGAGCTGCCATGAGCTTCCTTTCTGCAGCCCTCCCAGCCTCACGCCCAGCTTGCTGTCCACCCCACCCGCCTCCCACCTCTGCTCCTGGGGGGCCCATCCGTCTGTTCCCCTCTGGGGTGGAAGGGAGCCTTCTTGGCCGACCCCAGCCGTGTCCCTCCTGGTGCTCCCTCTCATCCTGGAAGCTCTGTGGCTCTCTCCGCCTCTCCTGGAGCCGTCAGGCACCCAGAGACACCAGTCTGGGGTGGCCAGGATGGCGCGTGAGACTGCGTGCGAAACAACGTGTGATTTGCACCATCCTGTGACTCGGCCGGGCCTTGGGAGACAGGAAGTACACTTTGAGGCTGGGCCGAGGAGCAGTTACCTTCGATTCCCGGCTGCCCACTGTCCCCACACCTTAAACCTCGAGCTCGAAAGCTGCTCCCCTTGCTTGCCCCAGGTGGCCATCTAAAGCCACCAACAGCCGGTTATTTGTAGAGTTGAGGCTCCAGAACTCAAAGACCTGTGCAACCCCATGCACAGCTGTTAGGAAGCGGGGCTCAGACTTGGAAGTCCTGGCCTGGATGCCTGCCCTGTTGCAGACATCTCTAGGGAGGGTGGGTCAGTGGTGGGGCAGGGCCGTGTCCTGTTCTGGGTGTCTCCACCCGGCAGGTGATGGGTGTCTATTCAGTGATGAGTGAATGGGTAAATGAATGAAAATGAGCCTCTAGGCCCAGCTCTGCCACTGGCTACTTGGTGACTTTGAGCAGTGTCCACATCCCCAGGCCTAACACAGGCCTGAACATAACAGATGGTCAGAAAGTATGGAAAACTGTAAACGCGTCTCACTTTCGCTTCTGATGTCACTTTCTCCTGTTCGGATGATCTCTGCCCTTCCAGTCCACATCTTAGGTCAGGATGGGTACAGAACAGGGTGAGAACACACATGAGGAATGCAGGGACCCCCGAGCCATTCATCCTGAGGAGACTCTCCGCCTCCCTTTCTCCTAGTCCTCCTGCCATGTGCCACCGTCCCCACCAGCTCCCACGCCCTCTGCGCGGGCTCCTGTGCGCGGCCTGCCTGGCTGCTGCTCTCTTGGACTGGACTCTGGGGCAGGAGCTGCCATGAGCTTCCTTTCTGCAGCCCTCCCAGCCTCACGCCCAGCTTGCTGTCCACCCCACCCGCCTCCCACCTCTGCTCCTGGGGGGCCCATCCGTCTGTTCCCCTCTGGGGTGGAAGGGAGCCTTCTTGGCCGACCCCAGCCGTGTCCCTCCTGGTGCTCCCTCTCAGTGCCATCCCAGGCTCCTCTCGGGCTCCAGCGCCAACACTTGGCCTCTCTGGGTGACCCACTGGGGCTGTCCCGTCCTCCCCACTCCCAGGCTGTCTTCGCTGGAGTGCCTGTGGCCTTGGTCTAGCTGGCCGCTCAGAACCTTTCCTGCCCTCGGGTCATTTGTCTGGAGGACAGGGAATCAGGGTTCCGGTCTGTGCTGGGGGGAAGGTGAAAGCCATTCCAGTGGGGAAAGGAGGCCACGCCAGAGAAACAGCAGCAGCATCCCCGGGTTCTGAGAAGGAACCTGCCGCCGCGTGTTCGCAGGCTGGAGGATGTGCCTGGAAGCCGTCCTCACCCCGGGCTGTCACCAAGGCAGCACTGGCGGCAGTCCCTGCCTCGCCCGCCCACAGGGCGCAGGCTGCCGATATTCCCTGTTGACCTTTTATTTCTTTGTGATGCCTCTGCTGATCACTTTAGCCTGATTTTGCCTTGGTCACAGCTGTGCTGAGTGGCCAGCCCCAGCCACCCCAGGTAGCTCCCCCTTCCTCCATGTAACCTGGGGTCCTGCCCGCACCTCTCTGGGGGTGGCCCCTCTCATTCCTCTGGCAGAGAGCCTGGGGAGGGGTTGAGGGGGGATGGGACAGTCTACGAGGAATGTTTCTCATTCCAAAGGCAGCGACATCTGTTCGTGTGGGCCTTCCCGCCCAGGCGGTGTTTATCCAGACAGGGGGCCCTCGCGCATCCTCAGAGGCCAGCTCTGCCAGCTGTGGCGGGATGGACAGAGCAGGGAGGGGGTGCCGCCACTTCCTGGGTGGCCGGGACAGCCTGAGTTAGCCCATCCTGAGAAGCCGAGGAGAGGGGTCTGTCGGGGGGCGCTGGAGGGACCAGAGCTCAGACTGCTGTTGAGGAACTTCAGAGGAGCATTTGTCTTGTACAGCCCTTCCCCCACCCTACAGCCCGCTCCTCGACCATTGCTTCCAGGAAGGAGTGAGTCAGGCTTGGGGAAGAGAAGGCCAGTCTGTGCTGTCCCTCGAGAGAGCCCCCAGCCCACGGGGAGGCAGGAAAGATGAGCATCTCAAGGGAAGAGCCTCCCAACAGCTACCCATCTGCTAAGGCGCTTATGTCACCATGGAGACCAGTTGGCCAGCCTTCATCCAATCAGAGCTCGCTTTACCTAGACAACTGTTGAGCCTGGGGTTCCTAAGGCAGACAAGTAGAAGGCTTCGGGAACAGGATCCGCACTGTCCCCCTTCTCCCACACACCTGGTGGGGGGCGCACTTTGCAGAGCATCCTCCAAGCTGCACCCTGTGGCATGTGACCCAGATAGAGGGCAGAGAACCTTAGAAAGCCAGCGAGGGGCCAGTTCTGAAGTTAACAGCTGGCAGTGCCCAGCACAGACCACGTGTCTGCAGCAGGTGAACGTGGTCAGCAGTTATAATGGCACCTTACCAGCCAGTTACACAACCAACTGAGGGATGCGGAACAAAACCAGGGAGGGTGACCTTTTTCTCTTCTGGCCCACGCCAACCCTTTCTCCTCCAGGAAGCTCTCCCGGATGCCCTCTGGCTACAATTTTTCTCTCCTTTCTCTCAACCTTTGTGGCACTTAATCTGTGCTGTTCCTGAGACATAAGAGTGTTTTTTAAAAAATATATATATATACATATATATATATATGTGTATATATATATTTATTTATTTATTTGGCTGTGCTGGGTCCTAGTTGCAGCATGTGGGATCTAGTTCCCTGACCAGGGATCGAACCTAGGTCCCCTGCATTGGGAGCCTGGGGTCTTAGCCATTGGACCACCAGGGAAGTCCCAAGAGTGGGTTTCTCGAGGGCCGAGACAATGCTTTGTCCAGCTGGGTATGACGCGTGGCAGGTACACAGCTGATAAATGCTGAATGTGTGAGTGCCTCTCTGTCTCCTGTTAGGAGGTGTTTAAGCCTTTGTCTCCTCTCTTGAGCTGTCAGCTTTGTCAAGAACAGGCTTTATTTATTTATTTAGTTCTGGCTGCGCTGGGTCTCTGTTTTTGCACTTGGGCTTCCTCTAGTTGCAGCAAGCTGAGGCTACTCTTTGTTGCAACGCACAAGCTTTTCAAAGCCGTGGTTTCTCTTGTGGCAGAACATGGACTCTAGGTGCTTCAGCTTCAGGAGTTGGGGCACCTGTGGGCTCAGTTGCTCCGCAGCCTGTGGGGACCTTCCCAGACCAGGGATCGAACCCCAGTACCCTGCCTTGGCAAGTGGATTCTTCACCACTGGACCACCAAGGAAGTCCCACGCACAGGCTTTTGATTCATCTCTGTGATTCCTGGGGTTGAACACACAGGCCGTAAGTCAGTGCCTCGCGAATGAAATGGCTGAGATGAAGAGGCGAAGACCCCAGGAAAGGGTGAGGCCTTGAAGGAGGTGGTTTTGTGCAGTGCTGGTGGAGGGGGAGGCTGCCGCCTCTGAAGGAGCTGGAGAAAGACCCTCTTGTGAGGCGGCACTTAGGTGCCCTGGGAGAGCAGGTCCAGGTGGGGTGGAGAAGGGTCGCTCAGGATCCAGGGGATATAGGCATGTTCCTGCCTTGACAGGTCTCTTCCCTTCCCCATCAGGGGTTACTGGGAAAACTGTGATCCCATTGAACCGCACTGGCTTTGAGCAACTTTGGCTCAAGTAGAGGGGTGGGCCCACGCAGCCTTGGTCATCCAGCCCTGTCTGTGCTGTGCAAAAGAGGGTGTGACAGTGGAGTCCTGGAGTGGATGGGGCCGACCCAGCCACCCTTCAGGAACCACCAGAGCCCAGCGGAGTCCCAGCACTCACCACCAGGTAGCACAAGATCAGACCCGGGCGTGCTGGGCCATCATGGTGGCAGGGGCACAGCCGGATGTCTTTTCAGGGCCCAGCCTGGCCTGGCCCAGTGGCTGAGCCTCTCTGTGCCCTTAGTTTCCTCAAATGGAAAGTAAGGGTTTGAGGACATACGTCCTAAGGTTAAGGGAGCTGTGAGTGAGTTGCTCCATGTGGAGGCTGAGCCTGGTATCTGTCACCTTGAAGAGTCGGTGAGGAGCGTCTCTTGTCACGCTCGGGTCTTGACTGCCTCTGCGATGGAGCACTCTCCTTTCTCCAAAGACGCCACGGGCTCCGATGTGAAACCCCACAGTCCTGCATGCTGGTTGAGATCCAGAAGGTGTATTTCAGATGCCAGGGGCTGCTTCTGGGCCGCCACCCACCCACCCTGGGGGCCTGACCGAGCTCTTTTCCCCCAAATCCAGAGAACCAGTCCCCCTTCAATGGGGGTGAGCCCCAGCACCTCGGGAGGAGACCTGTCACTCACCAGCTGAGGTTCCATGACCTCAAGCAGGAATTTCACCTCCCTGAGCCCCAGTCCTCACAGTTCCAAACAATAACGCCAACGTCACCAAAGTCAGGAGGCTTCCATGCAAACGGATATTTGAATGGCCTTTGCATGGGACTCAGCTTACGGTTGGCACTGCGAAAAATACTGGTTTCCTCCCTCCCCGTGCCAAGCTCTGCAGGGTGTGCAGACCCTCACCACCTGGGGTTCAGGCCATTCTCAGTTCTCCAGACCCCACACTCTGACTTGTTACCTTGCGAGATGAACCCTGATCAACTTGAGTTTCCAGGAGAACAAGTTGTTCCTTCTTCGTGCCAAGACACCCAGCACAGAGTGGCTTGCTTGCCCCTTTATCCGGGGAGGTCCTCCGCCCCCAGCAGCACAACCCCTTTGGTAACTTTTCCCACGAGGGGCACTGGCCATAGTTAAAAGCCACCGTGAAAGAAGCGCCTCTTACTGGACATCCGTAACAGTGTCGTCCTTGGATTTTTTTTTGCTCAGATCCCCAGAGACGGCCTACAGTGGCCAGTTCCTTGTGGGGCTGCTAAGCCCAAGAGGGTCTTCTTTATTCCCGACACAGGAGTTTTGTGAGGGCCAGTCCACGCGGGTCTGGCTCTGTCCCTGAGCTGGCATCTCTGGAGGCTGGCGGCCTCTGGGGCAGGAGTTGGGGGAGGAAAAGCGCAACTCAAGGGCAGTACAGGTTCTTTTCAGGGGCAAAGGCAGATGGTGACCGCTCTTTCCCCTACAGACTTTCCCCAGCCTCCCCAGGTGCAGGATGCCGCCGCCTGGTGGGGAAGGGGTTAACCAGGGCTCCAGAGGGGAAGGGACTGACTGGTTTCGCTGCTCGTCAAACTTTATTTAGTAGCGCCGCAGGGAGGGCTGCAGGGTGGGTGAGGAGGAGGCCTGGCCTGCAAGGAGTTAAAAGCGGGAGGCTGGGTGTTTTGGAGGGGGCAGTCTCCCGCGCCTCCCTTTGAGTCACTTCCTCCAGTGGGGCGGTGGGGGCGGGGGCTCCCCGGCTGCCTCGGGCGCTGCGCGGCGCTGGCAGCCCGCTTGCCTGCCCGGACCACAAGCAAGCCGGGTGCTGCTCCGGCGCTGACTGCGGGGAGGGAGGACGCCGAGGGAGTGGAAAGCGGAGCTCCGCACCATGCGCGTCCCTGCTCGGCTTGAGTGACCGTCCAGACTGCGCCTGCCTGCCGGCCCTCCAGCAGCTCTGGGCTCTCGGCCACCCGCGCGCCTCCTTATCCCTGGAGCGGAGCTGGCCCCGCAGGCTGGGTCGCTGTGGGGCCCGGCGCTGCCGCTGCCGCCGGCATGACCGACGTCCTGCCCCAGCCTGACTGCAGCCTGAAGGCGGTGTGTGAACCCCTGGAGCGCTGCTGCCTGGATCCGCTAGAGGAGCAGGGGAGCAAGCGGCCCCCCAACACCGGCGCTCGGCTCTGGGGCCGCGTGCGCAGCAAGCTGCTCCGCCAGAAGGTGCCCGTGGGGCCGGAGCGGGTTGGAGCGGGTGGAGGAGAGGGACTGAGGTCCGCGAGGGCTGCTGGGCCACTGGGCACCCCCTTTGGGGAGCTCATTGCTTCTCCTGCCTGCCCGTGGGGTCCTAGGACAGAGGCTGGGGTGAGCTCAGAATCGGCTCTCAATGGCCTCAATGTGATTACTGCTATTGCTCCCCACGCCTGCTTTCTCTGCATCTACCCCTGTCTCAGGAAAAGGGGGCGCCGTCCCTTGTAGGAGAGGACTGCCTGGCTCCTTTCTGAGTTTCTGGGCAGAAGAAATATGAACAGATGAGGCGAGGGGCTCCTGAGTCTCAGTTTACCCTCCAGTACCCAGCCCAGACCTGAGCCTGTGTCCAGTGGACACTGTTGGCTACCCCTTTGCCAAGGGGCACCCGCAGACGCGCCCCAGTACCTGCGGCTGTGTGAAGTTTCTTTGTGTGGGATTGGGGGGAGGTCGTGGTGCTGCTGGGTCTGGGGGCGCTAGGCTGCCTCTCCAGGGACCACCCAGAGGCCTGCTGGCCCGGTGCCAGCCAGGCACCAGGCAACTCAATCAGTGTGCCAGGGGTTTCCTGACCCAGCGGGCAGCTCAGACCAGGCTGCGCCAGGACATACTGCCCGTCCTGCCTGCCGCCCCAGACCTGGGTAAGGATGAAAATCTGAGAGAGAAGCTGGACTGTCCTGCAGCTGGGCAGGCTGCCGCGGGGCTGGCTTTGGGCCCTGGTGGGGTATCTGAGAAAGAGCCCTACCGGTGCCCAGCACACAGTGAGCACTTGATAACTGTGGACCAGATCACCGCCTCAGCAAGTGTCGCGGGGTGCCTGTCCTGGCTGGCCAGGGCCACGTCTGTCCCTCGAGGAGGGGATAAGGGAGGCTTGGGCCGGTCTCTGTGACTGGTGGGGATTTACGTGCGTTCCTGTGGCTCCGAGGGGGGACCCTCTGCGCAGGTCGTCACTGCCAGCCGGCCTAGAGGCTCCTGGCACCTGTAAGAGCAAGTTGCCTCCTTGTCTATTCGTGATCTCCCAGAGGTGACATCAGTCCTGGAAAGTGCTGGGCCGGGCAGCAACTTGAGCTGTCCTGCTCTGGCCCCTGTGTCACCTTCAGCCTCTCTGGGGACCAAGCTTGCAGGGCCCTGCTGGCCTCAGCGGCTACTGGAGCCCCTCTGTGCTGAGGCAGCCGTCTGTGCCCGGCAGCCCGGAGCCGTCCCCTGCCTGGACCCCCCTTTCCAGTCCCTGCTGAGGCCAGCAGACGCCAGCCCAAAGCTCAGTTGTCCATTTCCAGACCTAGAGGTTGGCAAGAAAGGGACACAGCCGGTTCCTGGGCCAGTGCCAGCCAGAGTCCTTCCGGTTTATCTGCCCCTTTTGCAGAGAGATGGGGGAGAAAGCTAGCAAGTAGGGGACCGTTTATAAACCCTGAAACTCCAGACTTCTAATTCCTCCCTCGTGCATTAGTGACTATCAAAACCAAGAAGTCATGGAGGAATTCTTCAGCCAGGTTCACCTCTGGTGGTATCTGATATCTCCGTGTCTCATGGTGCCCTCTGGGCAAGACGTGTGGGCTGCCCATGGATATGCACCTCCAGGGACCACCCAGAGGCCTGCCGGCCCGGTGCCAGCCAGGCACCAGGCAACTCAATCAGTGTGCCAGGGGTTTCCTGACCCAGCGGGCAGCTCAGACCAGGCTGCGCCAGGACATACTGCCCGTCCTGCCTGCCGCCCCAGACCTGGGTAAGGATGAAAATCTGAGAGAGAAGCTGGACTGTCCTGCAGCTGGGCAGGCTGCCGCGGGGCTGGCTTTGGGCCCCGGGGGGCCATATGAAAAAGAGCACTACCGGTGCCCAGCACACAGTGAGCACTCGATAACTGTGGACCCGCTCACCGCATCAGCAAGTCTCGCGGGGTGCCTGTCCTGGCTGGCCAGGGCCACGTCTGTCCCTCGAGGAGGGGATAAGGGAGGCTTGGGCCGGTCTCTGTGACTGGTGGGGATTTACGTGCGTTCCTGTGGCTCCGAGGGGGGACCCTCTGCGCAGGTCGTCACTGCCAGCCGGCCTAGAGGCTCCTGGCACCTGTAAGAGCAAGTTGCCTCCTTGTCTATTCGTGATCTCCCAGAGGTGACATCAGTCCTGGAAAGTGCTGGGCCGGGCAGCAACTTGAGCTGTCCTGCTCTGGCCCCTGTGTCACCTTCAGCCTCTCTGGGGACCAAGCTTGCAGGGCCCTGCTGGCCTCAGCGGCTACTGGAGCCCCTCTGTGCTGAGGCAGCCGTCTGTGCCCGGCAGCCCGGAGCCGTCCCCTGCCTGGACCCCCCTTTCCAGTCCCTGCTGAGGCCAGCAGACGCCAGCCCAAAGCTCAGTTGTCCATTTCCAGACCTAGAGGTTGGCAAGAAAGGGACACAGCCGGTTCCTGGGCCAGTGCCAGCCAGAGTCCTTCCGGTTTATCTGCCCCTTTTGCAGAGAGATGGGGGAGAAAGCTAGCAAGTAGGGGACCGTTTATAAACCCTGAAACTCCAGACTTCTAATTCCTCCCTCGTGCATTAGTGACTATCAAAACCAAGAAGTCATGGAGGAATTCTTCAGCCAGGTTCACCTCTGGTGGTATCTGATATCTCCGTGTCTCATGGTGCCCTCTGGGCAAGGGTGGTGGGCCAGCCTGTTGCTGGGCTGCCCAGCTGGTCTGCATCAATGCACCGGCAGGGTGACTGCGGCGCGGGGATGCTCCATGTGGCGGGTGACTTGGTCCCCCAGCCCCTGCGATGTGACAGAGTATGTCGGTATTGCAGACACAAGGGTCTGGACCGTGGGTAACAGGGGAACACTCGTTCTCCCTGCCGTGCCTGGGGTTGGTGAGTGAGCAGGCAGGCTTGAGGAGCCAGACCTGCTGCCCACCTCCGTTCTTTTCCCAGCTGCATTAACCTAGTTTTGTTCAGTGCGGCAGGCTCACTGCCAGACAGGGGGGCTGGACTCGGCAGCTTGAGGTGGGTGGGGGAAGGGTGCCAGGTTCTGCCCCGCCTGACAGGAGGGGTCACCTCATTAGCTCCTCATTCCGCTTTGCCACGAGGATGCGATGCTGGGGAGGCCAGAGACACCTGTAGCCCTCCTGCCGCCTCTTAACTAAGGCTTCACGAAGGCTGGGGGAGGCTGTGAGTGACTCATCTGGGGACGCCGTGCTGGGGCTGAAGACGCTGTTGAAGAGAAAAAGCCCTGTGTTACTAGCCTGTGGAGCCTCTGGCCCCAGGAGTCTGCATTTGCTCAAAGAGGGGAGGCAGGGACCACTCTCAGACTCTCCTTTGGGTTCTGGGCAGGGGCTGTGGCTGGGGTTGTGCTTGTCCCCAAAGAGAGTCCTGAGGCTGAAGCCTCTGACTTGGCAGTCGGCTTGTTGTGCAAGCGTTTAGCAGAGGAGACACGTGGCATTTGAGTTTATGGGTTCTGCCAGTGCTCTCAGCATTTAACTTCACATTTCTACTTTCCTTTTCCTTTTTTTTTTTTTTTTTTTTTGTTTCCTTGGCTTTAAATCACACTCAAGGAGACCAGGCTCGGTTCCTGGTCTTCCTCCTATCCTGCCTCTTTCTAGATCCTTAGATTGCACTTTGGACGGAGAAGAGCTGAAAACAGGAATCCCATCTTGCCCCTGGAATTGTCCAGAGGTTTTTAATGGGGTCACCTGTGGGAGCAGGAGAGACAAGCAGGGCCCCAGGGAGGCAGCGGCCAGGCCAGAACTTTTTGTCTCAGGAGTGGGGGTTGTGGGTAAGCAGGAATCCGTGCCTGCTGCTGTTGTCGCCCTACAGCCCAGGTGAGGACGTCCAGACCCAGACCAGGCTGGGTGGGTGCTGGCTGGAGGTGGGGGTTTCGGCTGAACTAGGAGTGTCCGGAGGAGTGAGGGAAGACTGAATAAGGTTCCTGATGATCTTGCCTCTGCTTCAAGCACCTGGGAATTCCCCACTCTGAAGAGCTTCTCTCGGGAAGTTAGAGGACAGTAAGATGAACCAAGATGTTTCCCGCCGAACTCCAGGATGGGAGTTCCAAGATGGGCTTTGCTCCCCTCTGCTGCTCAGGGGGTCAGAGGTTCTACCGAAGGAAGGAGAGGAGGGGCGCCCTCTTTGGCCCACTCAGCTGGGTAACCTTGGGGTTTGGGAGGGTCCCTTTCTTCATCATCTTGATTGCAACTACTGGGCAGCTCCTGGCACTCCTCCCGGAGTCTGTCATTTAACCTGACAGTTTGCTAACAGCATCAGGCATGCAAGGTGCACACGTCTCCAAGGCTGGGTCCGCCATTCCCTGGCTGATCCAGGCGTCCAGGGTCCAAGGGTGCTGGGGTAGAGAGATGTTTAGGGCTCATTGACTTCATTATCTGGCTGTGGGCATCCTTTTTTTTTTTTTTGGACACTTCTATTGGTCTTTCATTTACCTATTTTCATCCATCTTTGTTCTTTGGCCTGTGTGGCCCTCCCATCGCAGTGGCCTCTCTTGTCATAGAGCACTGCACTGGCTCTAGGCGCATGCGCTCCAGAGCTCCAGCTCGGTAGTTGGACACAGCAGTCCAGCCGCTCTGCGGCACATGGGATCTTCCCAGACCAGGGATCGAACCGGTGCCCCTTGCAGTGCAAGGCGGTGTCCTTACCCACTGGACCACCAGGGAAGCCCCTTTTTAAAAAAAATTTTAATTTGGCTGGACTGGGTCTTATTTGCAACATGCAGGCTCTTTAGTTGCAGTATGCTGTATCTCGTATGCTGACCAGGGATTGAACCCAGGCCCCTGCATTGGGAAATCAGAGGCAAGGGCCACCAGGGCAGTCCTTGGCTATGGGCATCTCAAAATCTTAGGCAATAGACATCTCTCCTGCCCCAGCTGCCCACGTCTCTCCCCTGCCCCCGTTCCCACAGCCTACCCTTCCTTCCACCTACATCCTGCCTTCACCGTTCACAGGGCCATTCACAGCCCTATAGCCATCCCTCAGCTGCAGGAAAGGGACAGTAGCACCTCTCTCTAGGACGTGAGACCCCTGCAGGCAGCCCATTTCCTTCCAGGCCTCTGTGTGGACCAGAGTGGTGACCACCCTGGCTGGCTGGGGGCTTGGAAGGCTGAGTAGCGGGACCTCCCTGCCTTCTCGCAGCCATTATATTAACATACACTCCCCAGAGGAGAGGACCTTACTCCTGGGGCTACACAGGTGGTCACTGGACTCCCACTTCTCCACTGAGCTGGCTCACGAGAGGCCTGTTTGATTCCACAGAGCAGAAATCCTCAACTCTGAGAATCTGATGACAGTCATGGCGCCCCGCCCAGACCCAGAAGCACACATAATGCACAAACTAGATGCTGTTCCCAGCTTCCCTGGTGGCTTAGATGGTAAAGAATATGTTTCCAGTGCAGGAGACCCGGGTTCAATCCCTACGTTGGGAAGAACCCCTGGAGAAGGGAATGGCAACCCGCTAGAGTATTCTTGCCTGGGAAATCCCATAGACAGAGGAGCCTGGTGGGCTACAGTTCATGGGGTTGCAAATAGTTGGACATGACTGAGTGACTCATACCACCATATACTATTTTAGAGAAGGTCACAGATCCCAAAGTAGGAACCCCTGCTTGGTGCGTTTGGCAAAAGCTGCCGTTTCTTGGCTCCTGGGGAGGTTGGAAGGGGCACCGGCCCTCTCCAGTGTCTCTACAGCCCACAGGTGTCTTGGCCAGGCAGCCATGCTGGGCTTGGTGCCCCGGCTTTTGGATGGCCTTGGACCAGGGGAAGCTGAGCCTGCCAGTGCTGCCCGAGCCCAGTGGTACAGGACTATCCAGAGGTCAGGAAGCCCCAGGAGAGCAGATATTTTGGAAAGAGCCCAGAAACTTCCGCAGGTGCCCATTCGGGGGAGTTGGCACGTGCAGGTCAGGTGCAAGTCTGGCAAGGCATAGTCCTCCCAGCGGAGGACTTTCCATCTGCCCAGATTGTCGGGAGCTGGTCAGCAGGTGCTATTTCAGTTTCAAATCGTGCTGGGGTTGTGTTCTGACGTCTCCCTGGCGCCCAAAGGAGCACACAAGGCTGGAACCTGCCTACCCTGTCCTCAGAAGAATGCCAGAGTCAAGCCTGGATCCCATGGAGCCTTAGATTAAGGCTCCATTGTCCCTGGGACCACGGTGGGCCTGCAGAGGTGGGAAGTGACCAGGGGAGCTGTCCGTGGAATTCAGCTGCAGAGAAGCTGGGAGGACCCATAGCCCCACAGTGGTTTCCTCGATTCTGCTTTGGCTGAGAGAGAGTGGAACTCATGCCTGAGCCAGAAGCTGGAGCCACGCCTCTCCTGGATGACGACCACGGCTGGGGCGGGGTGGGAGGTTCACGGCAGCCACAGCTCTCATTCCCCTCGCGTGTCCCCTCAGTGCTCTGGCCTCCCCCTTGGAGCATCCCCGCCTCCAACTCAGGAGGCCAGAGAATGAGGAACAGCAGGCTGGTAGAGTCACGAGGCCTCGTTTTTCTAATCCTGAATCTGTCCTAACATTTTGTTTCAGGCTCATGTCTTGCATTACTTCTTTACTGATGCATGTGCTCCCGCAGCCTCTCTAGGGAAGAGGCGCATACGCTGGGGGTGGTGAAGCACAGGCAGAGGCTAGCTCCCCGTCCCAGTTTGACTTCAGAAGGCAGCCTCTTTGCTCCTTGAAGGTCTGAGCAACAGACCTGGACAGCCCTCTGCGGTCCCCGTACCCCAAGGAGCCCGTCGGCTCTTCTGCACCGGGAGTGATGCCGTTGGGGCTGGGGAAAGAGGCGCCGAGGCCTGGGACTCCGAGCCATCCTCATCCTCCTCATGTGGGGATGGTCTTAACGTGCTGTGTGTGACCTTAGGCAAAATGTCTTCACCTCTCTGCCTTTGGCCTCAGTATAAAGAAGGAGCTGAACAGGATGATCTCCTAGATCCAGCTCATATGATTTTGGCCAGGTCTCAAGATGCCTGTGCCTAAGCCTTAAGCCCTCAATATGCTGGGAAAGTCTGGGTGGAAGAGGTCACAGGGCTGCCTCTGGGCCACAGCCAGCCATTCACTGACCACGAGAAGAGAGAGGTGAGCAGGAGTATGGGGCTTCTCGAGCCCTGTCCCAAAGGAGCCCTGACTGAAGGGCATTGCTTTCTGCAGCCTGCGCAGCCTGATTCGTCCATTGGTCTCAGAATATTGATGGTTCGGCCTCATGTGCTGGGCACTGCAGAGGCGGCCCCGGGCAGAGAGCCTCTGCTCTCGTGGAACTTTCTGTCCATAGGAGGAGTCAAGTCATAGGTCATTTCATGGTGCACAAATACTGCAAGGAACATAAAATTGGGTCACAGATGAGAGACTGAAGTGGAAGGGAGAGGCCTCCTTTGAAAAAAATCATTTTGAACGAAGATTTAAACGACACGGATTCTCGAAAGGTTGGAGACGGTGCCTTCCAGGCAGAGGTGAGCACCCTGCAGCTGGGGTGACTATGGTGTGTTCGGAGGCAGACAGAGGCCACTGGGAACGTGAGAAATGACCTTGGACAGAGCGGGCAGTGGCCTAGCAGGAGCTGGGCTTTTAATCTAAGCCCAGTAGGAAGCCGCTGGGGAGTTTAAGCCCAGTTTTAGTGACGCTGATATGTTTTGAGCACGTGCTGTGTCCGGGCATCATTCTTACGTCTTGATGGGATCTAGGTGATAAGTCACCAGTTGCTCTTAGGCTCGGAGCGTGACCTGATGAGGTCCTGACTTAGTGCAGGAAGTGCATTCAGCAATCATGCCCCCAACCCTGCGGTGCGCGGAGGCGGCGGCCCAGGGCTCACTTGGGCTTTCAGCTGTTTCTCGGTTGTCCAGGTGATTGGTCACGGAGCCCCGTCGGGGTCAGGGCTGCATGCCCTGGGCGGAGAGCTTCCAGAGGTGTGGAACACCCCGTAGCAAGCTGTGCCTAGAAATGGGCCAGCACCTGGGTGGGACCTGGGGAGAGTCGACCAAGAGGCCCCTCAAGAGTGGGCACAGGCAGGAGGTTGCTACGCCTCATTCTTCTCAGCAGGCTCTGTGCCCAGACAGCGATCCTGGCGAGGCAGGGAGGATGAAGTCTGCTTTAGAGAAGGACTTTCATGATGCTTACCAAACCACTCCAGGTCCAGAGGGAGGCCGCGGGGCCCAGAGCGTCCTAAAGGGCCTTGGCCTCTCTGTGGCCACAGTGCAGCACTCCCCAGGTGTACCTTGGGGAGCCTCTCGCTTGGGACCTTGACCTCTACAGTGGCCCCTTCTCATTGGGGACAGAGCTAGCGGGGGCTGGGGGGGTGGGGTTGCTGCCCCTGTGTTGCTTTAGCCCTGTGCATGCTAAGTCACTTCAATCATGTCCAGTTCTTTGCAACCCCATGGACTTCAGCCTGTTAGGCTTCTCTGTCCATGGAATTCTCCAGGCAAGAATACTGCAGTGGGTTGCTGTGCCCTCTTCTATGGGATCTTCCTGACCCAGGGATTGAACCTTCGTCTCTTACATCTCCTGCGTTGGCAGATGGGTTCTTTGCTACTAGTGCCACCTGGGATGCCCCAATTTACCCTGACCAGTTCCTTTTCCTAAAAGAGACCCTGCACTTGTCAGCTGGTGGCCCTGAGCCGGGGTGGGACAGTGTCCTGGCTGTTGGTTGCAGGCCTGGTTTGGGGGTGCAGTCTTCAGGAGGGCTGTTAGTGGAGGGTGGGCATGGAGCTCTGAGGTGGGTAGGGCCCCCGGGCTCCGGGAAAGATGTGCCCATTCTGAGTTCTGTCTGCAGCTGTGCTGGCCTGGGAGCTCGAAGTGTGGGGCTGCGAGGGGCAGGCTGAGCCCTGGAATGCGGGGCTCTGGGAAGGCAGGTCACAGTGGGTGCCACAGGGCTAACCTGGCTTCAATAAAAGCCTCATTCAGAGCTGCTGAACCCTTTCCATATGTGGGCCTCAGGGAACTTCAAAGTTCTGGGGGAGGGGAGGCGAGCTGAGGCGAAGTGGCCTCATGCCGGGGCCTGCACAAGCCTGTCGTGTGGCTGACCCTGTGGGTCGGGGGCTGGAGGGCAGCTGGCTTGGCCTTATGGTGGGGGGGGGCCTGGCCTCTGGGAAAGTCGGGGAGAGTTTACTGAGCCTGACCCTGGTCTCCCCCAAAGCAGCTGCTGAGCTAGAAGCCAAGGTGCAGGCCTGTGCCCCGCTCCTGCTTCGCCCTGCCTCTCTGTGAGTGTCTCTCAGGCGGCCACGTTGACAGAACCCTCCAGTACCCTCCCTGGGAAGCGGGGGGAGAGAGACAGGCTCTCGGCAGCGCCTTCGTTCCCCCTGCTGCCAGCCCTCCCATGCCGCTCACGCCTGTGGTTTGCCTCAATGACAGGCTGGCTCCAGGGGCCCAGGGGGGGCAGCCCAGAGCTGGGGACGCACTTGGGGCAGGGCAGGGGCAGGCCAGCCAGGACCGCCACCGTGGCCACTGTCCGGGGAGCCCCAGGGTGCATGCGCCCATCGGACAGAACACCTGGCTCGGGACCTGGTCTCGGCAACCCAGCGCCCAGCCTCCGGCAGCGTCCCTGAAACGCAGCCACACCCCTCTCTGCCTTCTGGTTTTTGGGTTTGTTTTGTTTTGTTTTTTAAGTTATGTATGTATTGTGACTGCGCTGGGTCTTTGTTCCTGAGTGCAGACCTTCTCCCATTGTGGTGGCGCGCGGGGGCTCCTCTCGGGTGTGGGGCGCTGGCTGCTCACTGCAGTGGCCTCTCCTGCTGCGGCGCCCAGGGGCGAGGCACGCGAGCTCCGTAGCTGTGACATGTGGGCTTTGTCGTCCCACGGCATGTGGAATCCTCCATGAGCCCTCAAGCCAGAGAAGAGGAGAACACTGGAGTCTCCTGTCCCAGGCTGAGGAGAAACAGGCAGGGGGAAGGACTTGGACCTCTCAGAGGACCCCTGAGAACATTCCTGAAATGGAGGTGGCACTCGCCGCCCGGGGGGTGTTTGGGTGCCCACAGAGCAGCCTGCTCGGCCCTCAGGTCCTCAGATCCTCCCAGCCACCTGCCAGGTTCTCTCTGAGACTCTGTGGACCCCTTGCCTGGGACGTGGGATTCCCCGCCGGGGACCTGGCAGTCCTCTGGGGGACATCAGTCTCAGAGGGCAGCAGATTGTTCTCGGGAGAGGTCTGAATGTGCCGCCGTGACCTGACCAGGTCCAAAGGCAAAGGCAGAGGCACACGGTTGAGCTGCTCCCAGGGGCTGTGTTGGACCGTTCGTTTATAACTTTCTCTCGGGTGAACAGGACCTGCGTCTGTCTCGGGCCTGTGCTCCCTGGGGGCAGCCCCACTGCATTTTGGTTTCCTGTGTGTTGAAGGAGGCACTCTATTGGGGGGTGGTCTCCCCAGCCTGGTCCTTCGCAGCCCCATCTGTCTCGCTCCCTCAGGTACCAGGGAGTCTGATGTCCCCCTGGTACCTGGTCCCAAGTAGGGGGGCGGCACATCTCTGCTGGGACCAGAGGGTGAACGGTCAGGTGTTCCTGTCCACGGACGTCCAGGAGGCTGGCTCCTCCGCCCCCAGTGCTAATCTAATCAGGAAATAGCAAAGTCCACGTTTCCCAGAGGTTATAAATAACCACGGCAGTTCAGACAGCATCATTTCTCTGGAAAATGTGCCATGTCTGTCTCTATTCTACGCGTTCCCTTCTCTGTATTTAAATGACAGCCTGAAATAGACTTGGTTTCTGAAGTTCGGCCGGCCTCCCAGGAGACAGGGCTCCGCTGTCGGGGCGCCAAGGGCCTGGGCTGGCCTCCCCACGCGAGTGCCAGGGCCACACCTACAGAACGGATCTGGAATAGGGTGGCGACGGGAGTCACAGAAAAACATGACAGTGCCACCTTGCCCAGACCTGATCCGGGACAGACGGCAAGTGCTGCAGGGGACGGGCTGCCAGGGTGGCAGGGAGGCAGAGGGCAACGGAACATACTGAGGCCTGGAGATCTCTGGGAAGGCTTTCCAGAGAAACGGAGCGGGGACTGGGCCTTAGCATCAGGGCTTGCGAAGGTCCTGTCTCAGATGCTCCCAGGAACACGTGGGGTTGCTGCTTGGCAGCCGGAACAGAAGCAAGAGGGAGCGAAGGAATGAAAGAGTTGCACTGGAGACAGTCTGGCAGCAGCCAGGCCGGCCTGCGGTGCCAGACAGCGGGGCCTGATGCCTCTTCCTGATAAACACTGATCTCGCTGTCTTGCTGCTTGAGGGGAGGACGCCAGGCTAGGTGCTGTACGTGTTGTGCAGGTCTAGCCAAGCCGAGACGGGAGACTTGATTTTGCACCCCAGGTCTCACAGTGTCTCAGTGGGCAAGCTCCGCAGTCTCTGTAAGCCTCAGTGTTCTCATCTGTAGATTGGGAACAGCTAGAAAGACTTAGACCTCTTGGGCTCGTTATGAGGATTGACTGAGATGCTGTATGTAAGGGGTTTGTCCAGGAGCCAGGCAATGATCCCAACACCTCTGTCACTGTTACTGGTTGCATAGCAACACTGAGGCAGGTGTGGACCCCCTGTGGGGCAATGGAGGCTCCAGGAGGCTAAGTGACTTGCCCAGATTCACACAGTTGAGTGAAAGTGTGGGCATGTGGGCCCAGATCTGTCTGATTCTCATTCCCTGCACTTTCCCCACTTGGGCTGTGTCCACATGCCACTCCAGAACTGACCCAGGGAGGGACTGCTGGCTCCGCCCACAGCAGCTGCCAGGAGGTGCTAGCCGGGAAGGGGCACCAGAGGCCAGGACCATGGGATTGGCCTGGGATCTATGCTGATGCCAGGAGAGACCTCCATTAGAAGGAGGTGGTCATTCCAGAAGGTGAGCCCTAAGGGTAGCAGCCGTCTCTGTCGACAGACAGCACTGGAGCTCTCTCTCCTCCAGGTGGCCGCTGCTGGAGGACAGGGCTGGGGACACATCGAGGCCCCGGGTCTGAGACCGGGCATTCCAGAGGCGATGAAGAAACTGTCAGGATGGCCTTGCCACAGGCCCGGTGAGGGCTGAGACAGAAAGTATAGGGGAGGAAGGTTTCAGGGGCCCAGTAGGACTTGGACCGGAGCCTTCCAGAATAGAAGGCTGGGCAACCCCCAGGCTGGTGAGCCCTACACACTTCTCTCGCAGGTTTGAAGGTGCTCGGTTATCTCCACTCTCCCTCTGTCTCCGTTTCCCGCTGAAACCCCTTTTCACCCTAGCAAAAAATAACATTCATGCACACACACAAATTAAAACAGAAAAAAATGCTCTACTACCCAGTCTCATTAAGACATGTGATTCTACCAGAATGGTACTTTTTTTGGTTAATTTCTTTTATTACATACTGTTAATCATTGCAGTCATGGATCCAGAATACGTTTTGAACATTTGGAGCCTCGTGGTCTTAGGAAATTTTTCATTTCCATTTATACAGATGTTTTCATTGAAGCAAAATATAATAGGGTAAAGAATAAAAGGCTTTAAAAAAGAAAAACACAAACGAGGGCATAATTCTTTGGGAGAAACAGACTAGAAAGACAAAACCGAGAAGAAAAAGGAACATTGCAGGTTTCTACAAAGAAAAGAAGACCCTGTTTATGTGTTCTTTAAATGGATGATGGCGGGTATCAAATCATTGCAGAATTTGGATTCCACCGAATACATTTAAGAGAATGATATAACAGTTTTATTTTAAGATGTAAATATTTACATTATTCTGCAAATTATGTTCTCTGCAGCTATTTAAACTTGCTTTGGAAATGTTCCGATGTGGCCTTAAAAATGTGCCAGGGTGTACATTGTTTTTCCAAGTCACTTTATGGATGTACAAGGAAAGACAGTTTGAAGGCCACTGAGCCAGAGGACCGGACTCCTATTTGGTCACCTGTGAGGGATGCCTCTGGGCCTCCCCTTCCCCATCTCCACCTCCCTGGGGCTCCTGCCCAGTTTGCAGGGGTGGGGGGGTGCCTGCACAGCGTGTTTGCTTCGTGGGAGACCAGCCACTTGCCCATCATCTCGTTGAGTCTTCACAACAATCCAGCATGGCAGGGTCTTTACTGGCTACGACGAACACAGGAAACAGATGAGGTTTAGCAAGGTGGAAACTTCCCGAGGTCACCCAGCTGGAAGTGGCTGAGCTGGGATTCAGAACCAGGGCTCTTCACCTCTCCAGGGCCCCGCCGCCGGCTCAGCACCTCCAGGTTCAGGGCGGCTGCATCCCCTACGGTCTCCTCCAACCCAGGCAGTTGAGCAGGTTGCTGATGGTGTGTGAGTCTGAGTTTCTGCACCCGTGAAATGGGGGATAGTACCCATCTCACAGAGCGGGGTCAGGAGTGAAAGAGCGGTGATACAGATGTGCCAAAGAGTGCACCCCACCTCCTTCCCAGAGTGGGGGAGTCCTTCATTAGCTAGGGCAGGAAGGACCTGGGGGCTGGAGTCCCGGAAGGACTGATATTGAGATAAGCATCAGACCCTAGTTCCATCCTCCTGACTTTCAGCCAGCCTCAGAGCCGTGGCTGAGCAGCAGGGAGAGCTCTGGTCCCCGCTGTCACCTCTCTCTCACACACATTCTCTCTTTCTCTGCAGCTGGATCCACAAACTGTAGAAACCAAGAACTGGCACACCGATGTGATTGAGATGAATGGGGTGAGACGGGAAGTGTCGGCACAGTGGGTGGGCAGCCCGGCCTCTCTGGCTGGTGCCATCAGGGTGCTGCCCCTCCTCCACCCGCCTGCCCTCTGGCCCCTTAGTCCAGCCTTTCCCCCCTCCTCTGCTTGTACCCTTCCGGCTCACACCCTGTGAGTATTTCAGGGGGGCCCGTGTTGGGGAGAGCACTCCTTGGGCGCTCACCCTGGGGCGTTGTGCCTGCCCTGCCCCCGACCAGATCAAAGTGGAATTCTCCATGAAATTCACCAGCCGAGACATGAGCCTGAAGAGGACCCCGTCCAAAAAGCAGACTGGCGTCTTCGGTGTGAAGATCAGCGTGGTGACCAAGTAGGTGCTGCCCGCCCCTCCCTCCAGTGCCCCGAGTCTAGCACCCCCACAGTCACCCTCCAGTTCAGTAGCCACAGCTGCCTGTCGGACGGGCAGCAGCGGCCTGTGGAGGTGGGTTCTCTGCCTCACCCGATGCTTTAGAGATAAATGAGCCGGGGACTTCCCTGGTGGTCCAGGGGCTAAGAAATCCATCCCTGGAGTGGAAACTTCCCGAGGTCACCCAGCTGGAAGTGGCTGAGCTGGGATTCAGAACCAGGGCTCTTCACCTCTCCAGGGCCCCGCCGCCGGCTCAGCACCTCCAGGTTCAGGGCGGCTGCATCCCCTACGGTCTCCTCCAACCCAGGCAGTTGAGCAGGTTGCTGATGGTGTGTGAGTCTGAGTTTCTGCACCCGTGAAATGGGGGATAGTACCCATCTCACAGAGCGGGGTCAGGAGTGAAAGAGCGGTGATACAGATGTGCCAAAGAGTGCACCCCACCTCCTTCCCAGAGTGGGGGAGTCCTTCATTAGCTAGGGCAGGAAGGACCTGGGGGCTGGAGTCCCGGAAGGACTGATATTGAGATAAGCATCAGACCCTAGTTCCATCCTCCTGACTTTCAGCCAGCCTCAGAGCCGTGGCTGAGCAGCAGGGAGAGCTCTGGTCCCCGCTGTCACCTCTCTCTCACACACATTCTCTCTTTCTCTGCAGCTGGATCCACAAACTGTAGAAACCAAGAACTGGCACACCGATGTGATTGAGATGAATGGGGTGAGACGGGAAGTGTCGGCACAGTGGGTGGGCAGCCCGGCCTCTCTGGCTGGTGCCATCAGGGTGCTGCCCCTCCTCCACCCGCCTGCCCTCTGGCCCCTTAGTCCAGCCTTTCCCCCCTCCTCTGCTTGTACCCTTCCGGCTCACACCCTGTGAGTATTTCAGGGGGGCCCGTGTTGGGGAGAGCACTCCTTGGGCGCTCACCCTGGGGCGTTGTGCCTGCCCTGCCCCCGACCAGATCAAAGTGGAATTCTCCATGAAATTCACCAGCCGAGACATGAGCCTGAAGAGGACCCCGTCCAAAAAGCAGACTGGCGTCTTCGGTGTGAAGATCAGCGTGGTGACCAAGTAGGTGCTGCCCGCCCCTCCCTCCAGTGCCCCGAGTCTAGCACCCCCACAGTCACCCTCCAGTTCAGTAGCCACAGCTGCCTGTCGGACGGGCAGCAGCGGCCTGTGGAGGTGGGTTCTCTGCCTCACCCGATGCTTTAGAGATAAATGAGCCGGGGACTTCCCTGGTGGTCCAGGGGCTAAGACTCCACACTCCCAATGCAGGGGGCCTGGGTTCAGTCCCTGGTGGGGTTGCTAGATCCCAATTGCTGCAGCTCTGATCTGAGGCAGCCAAATAAACAAAATTAAAATAAATATTTAAAAAGAAAGAAAGAAATGAGCCAGCACTTAAGCACTGGGAGACTGCACATGAAAAGCCCCGATCAGCATCATCCTGTAATAACTGGGGAGACGTGACAACCGTACGCCTATGTCTTGGTGTGGCAGCGGCTGGCTGGAATCCAGACGTGTCTACCCCTCAGGAAAGGCCATCCTTCAGCCTCCCCCGCCCCTTGTCTCCAGGGTCTGGCCCACTCCGCTCTGTAGGTGACATGCTGGGTCCCCCATAGCATGTAAACGTGAGCCCTCTGTTCTGATGAACGCACTTTCTTTAGTCTTTGGATTCATCTCCTAAAATCTCCTGCCTTTGTCCCCTGCTGTCCCTCAGCACCCAAGCCGGAGGTAGGCTGTGGGTGGGGAGGGGGTGCAGTGGCCTCTTTCTCAGCCCTTTCCTTGACACCCCCCGGTCTTGATCTCAGAGGCCAGAGCTCTCCAAGACCACGGTTTGCAGAGAGGGAGAGGTACACGTAGTCCTCACTGGGGGCCCCTTCCCGTGCCTGCCTCACATCTCCTCCCTGCAGGCGAGAGCGCTCCAAGGTGCCCTACATCGTGCGGCAGTGTGTGGAGGAGGTGGAGAAGAGGGGCATTGAGGAGGTGGGCATCTACCGGATATCAGGGGTGGCCACAGACATCCAGGCGCTGAAGGCCGTCTTCGACGCCAGTGAGTCTGGGAGGCACCGCCGGGCAGCGGTGGGGCGGGGGCAGTCTGGAAAGCTCTTAGGGCTGGTGGGAGAACGTTGCAGGAGCAGGAGGCTTTTCCGTGGAGAAACCCCCACCAACCGAAAACAGAGGCACCTTGCACTGTGAGCTCTAGCCCAGCATGGCGTGGGGTGGACCATTGCCGCGTCTCTGTGACACCAGCCCTCCCTGCATTTTCTCATGTAATCCGCTGCCCTCCAGTCTCATCTGTTGCTACAGATAAAGAAGCAGAGCCTCAGACAGGCCAAGGCCCTTGCCCAAGATTACTCAGTTCACAGGCTTTGAGCCTGATTTAAACTCGGATCTTGCTGATTCCAGAGTCTGTGCTCCTGGCTTTCTTTGAGCCTGGTCTAGCTGGCTCAGGCACCCCTGCATCTCTGGGACCCCCAAGTGCCCTTTGGGAGGGATATTGCTGCCTCTTGGTTTGCCCGAGTCCCCTTAGTGGTCAGGGGAGCTGAGAGGCAGCCTGGTGGGTGTCCCCAGGAAGCTGCCAAGCAGACACATTAAGCACCCGGAGGGTAAGCGGGCAGCTGGGGACAGGCTGGCACATGGCTCCTCTGTGCCACCCGGAAGCTGAGGCTTTGCTGGAACATGATTTTAGGTATAAAGATTGCACAGTGCCTTCCAGAGAGGGGCTTAGCAGGGGTGGGGTGCGGGGGTGGATTCCAGTTGGAAGGAGAGCATGTGACTCCTTCCTACTGGTGTGAATGTGGCTCCAGGGCTCTGGATGATCAACTGTGCTCCCCCCCTCCCCCCTCCTCACCGAGCTGAGTCACAGACCACCTATGGCAGTAACCTACATCCCACCTTTGCTGGGGAGACCAGACCAGAGACAGAGTGGGGGGTGCCCCAGGCAAGCTGTCTCAGGATGGAGCGGGGATGGGAACAGAGCCGGGCTCCCCGCCCAGCTGAGGACTGCGTGGGAGAGGGGGAGCGCTCAGCCGGCACAGGCCCTGTCCTCCTGCCTCCTCACAGATAACAAGGACATCTTGCTAATGCTAAGTGACATGGACATCAACGCCATCGCTGGCACCCTCAAGCTCTACTTCCGGGAGCTGCCCGAGCCTCTCCTCACGGACCGACTGTACCCTGCCTTCATGGAGGGCATTGGTGAGCGACGGGGGTCTGAGGGCTGGGCTGAGCCAGGCCTCTGCAATGAGCAGAGAACACAGGAGGAGATCTGTGCCCCCACCCCTTTGCTTCTCCATCCACCCTGTGTACTGGGCCCAGTGCTGGGGCCTGATCTGGAGGCTGGGCCTGCTCTCCCCTGCCCGTCTCCACTCTTGTCCCTCCAGGCTGCCCTCTGTGCTTCCTCCCTGGACACTGACCTCCTTGCCTAGACATCCCAGCACCCAGGGAAATCTGCCCTGAGGATGGGTGGGCAGGTGCCAGTGTCCTGGGACCAAGGAGAAGCAAGCTGGAGTGCACGTGACATGGGTGACACTGAGCCTTTCAGAAGGAGCGTTCTCTCATCTGTGACCGATGCCCAGGATGGGGAGGAAGCTGAGAGCCCTGACTATAGGGCTGCGGCCTTCCCCCTACCTGGGCCACATCTAGGCCTGGGTACATCCCTCCTGCCTCATCTTCTGCTGGGGCCAATCAGTAGAATGAGGAGCCCACGAAAGACAGATCACTGCCAGGCTCTGGCATCAGAAGTGCTTGAAGAAAGAGAGCATTTAGGGAAGGAATTCCAGTGGTTAGGGCTCTTTGCCCTCATTGGCGAGGCCCGGGTTTCAGTCCCTAGTCGGGGAACTAAGATCTCACAGGCTGAATGGTGCAGCCAAAAAAGAAAACAGTCACACAACTGGCATCCTTGTAGCCTTCCTGACCAGGGGTGGGAAATGGTTCTGGCCCCGAAGGCCGGCACAGTGCCGATAAGAAGGGAGTTCCTCCCCACCTGCCTGCATCCTGGCTGAGGTACAGGTCAGGGGTGGGGCCTCCTGTTGGCACCTAATAGCCCACCCTTGGGAAAATACCAGGCGCTTCCCTGCCAGGTCTGCTCCCTTGACCCCCTGCAGCCTGGGCTTTCCCCCAGGCTCCCTCAAAGCCTCCTGACCCCAGGATGCTGGCCAAGGCCTTCCTGCTCGGAGCCGAGCCCCACCCCAGCCCCTCCTGTCCCCACAGCCCTGTCAGACCCTGCTGCCAAGGAAAACTGCATGATGCACCTGCTCCGCTCCCTGCCTGACCCCAACCTCATCACCTTCCTCTTCCTGCTGGAACACTTGAAAAAAGGGTAACTGGGCCCCTGGGGGCCCAGTCCAGGGATGTCCTCGGCACCCTCGGGTACTGGTCTCTGCCGG
This sequence comes from Tragulus kanchil, assembly GCA_022376925.1. Taxonomy (NCBI): domain Eukaryota; kingdom Metazoa; phylum Chordata; class Mammalia; order Artiodactyla; family Tragulidae; genus Tragulus; species Tragulus kanchil. Next base: position 64,961,166 of record JAIOJX010000027.1, read on the forward strand.
GCCCCCAGTGCTGGGGCCTGATCTGGAGGCTGGGCCTGCTCTCCCTGCCCGTCTCCACTCTTGTCCCTCCAGGCTGCCCTCTGTGCTTCCTCCCTGGACACTGACCTCCTTGCCTAGACATCCCAGCACCCAGGGAAATCTGCCCTGAGGATGGGTGGGCAGGTGCCAGTGTCCTGGGACCAAGGAGAAGCAAGCTGGAGTGCACGTGACATGGGTGACACTGAGCCTTTCAGAAGGAGCGTTCTCTCATCTGTGACCGATGCCCAGGATGGGGAGGAAGCTGAGAGCCCTGACTATAGGGCTGCGGCCTTCCCCCTACCTGGGCCACATCTAGGCCTGGGTACATCCCTCCTGCCTCATCTTCTGCTGGGGCCAATCAGTAGAATGAGGAGCCCACGAAAGACAGATCACTGCCAGGCTCTGGCATCAGAAGTGCTTGAAGAAAGAGAGCATTTAGGGAAGGAATTCCAGTGGTTAGGGCTCTTTGCCCTCATTGGCGAGGCCCGGGTTTCAGTCCCTAGTCGGGGAACTAAGATCTCACAGGCTGAATGGTGCAGCCAAAAAAGAAAACAGTCACACAACTGGCATCCTTGTAGCCTTCCTGACCAGGGGTGGGAAATGGTTCTGGCCCCGAAGGCCGGCACAGTGCCGATAAGAAGGGAGTTCCTCCCCACCTGCCTGCATCCTGGCTGAGGTACAGGTCAGGGGTGGGGCCTCCTGTTGGCACCTAATAGCCCACCCTTGGGAAAATACCAGGCGCTTCCCTGCCAGGTCTGCTCCCTTGACCCCCTGCAGCCTGGGCTTTCCCCCAGGCTCCCTCAAAGCCTCCTGACCCCAGGATGCTGGCCAAGGCCTTCCTGCTCGGAGCCGAGCCCCACCCCAGCCCCTCCTGTCCCCACAGCCCTGTCAGACCCTGCTGCCAAGGAAAACTGCATGATGCACCTGCTCCGCTCCCTGCCTGACCCCAACCTCATCACCTTCCTCTTCCTGCTGGAACACTTGAAAAGGTAACTGGGCATGGGCCCAGTCCAGGGGAGCGGAGGGGGTGGGCTCCAGCTGGGGAGGACTGGGGTCCACTGGTCCACTGGGGCGCCCATGTCCTCGGCACCTCCTCCTGGGTACTGGTCTCTGCCGGGCCCCCAGAGCCGGGTGAGACTTTGCTTTTCACATTGTTGCGTTCAAATTCTTGCGTTTTGAGAAATACTTAGCAACCCCAAACGTTGCCCACAGAATGCTTAGAAAGGCAGGGCTAGAGCCAAGGGCTGTAGGTAGAGCTTACAGTCAGTGGGTCACTCAGTCCATGTAGCATTTTTTAAATGGAATAGGAGAGACCACCTCTGGGTGCGCTGCAGACGCCAGTGTGCACACTGTTCTGTTCAGTTACTCTCGCAGCGTGTGCTGGATGACCGTGTAAAACGTGTGTGTTATTGTGGGTCACAGTCCAAAAAGTCAGAAGCCCACTGGACTTGGCCCACACCTCATCAAACAGACGAGTCCCCAGCTCAGTGGGGACTTGCTTGGGTTTACCAGTAGCTCTGCCCTTGGAATCCACATCTCCCAGATCCCAAACTATGGTCCATCCCACCATCCCTTACGCTCTGCCCCTTCGGGAGTTGGGTCAGACCAAGAACTGCTACAGCTGACGCCGGCAGCAAAATTCAGAACGGAAGCTGGACCTGACCGTGACCTCATCACTCACGTCTGAACCCAGGACTGGTCCCCAGTGTGCATGAGTCCCCAGATGTCCCTTAAAACCACTTGCCACGCAGGACCAGGGAGCCCCCGGTGAGGGACTGTGAGTCCTCAGGCCCCCCGTGATGGCTCAGCCAGGCCAGGCCAGGCTCTAGAGGGCCTGTGGAGACCTGGGAATGCCTGGGCTGCTGTCTTGTTTTTCCCATTATGAGACATTTTCTCTCTGGTTTGGCCAGGACCGAGGTCCCAACCAATCCCCAAATAGTTTAGCGAGCACTGTGGGGAGGACACACAGAGGACGGGGAAGGAAAATTCATTAGGTTTTCCACCCTGGGAACCGGGCACAGTCTGTTCCCACATCTGGGCGCCTGGCCTATGTGTGTGTGTGTCTGTGTGTGTGTGTGTGTCTGTGTGTGTGTGTGTGTGTGTGTGTGGCTGGGCCAGCTGCACAGCTGCCTCCTGGCCTGGCAGTGTTTGCCCATTTCCAAAGCACTCAGCAGGCACGTCCACGGCTCCTGCCTGGAGGGTGGGGTGACGGTGCAGGGGGAATTGGGGTGAGGCGCTCGGGGCAATTGGGTCTCGACCTCAAAACACTGCCTGGGGCTGGGGGAGCACAGGGCTGCTCTGAAGTGTTGGGTGGTACCGAGCCTGCTGGACACCAGCCCCAGATGGCAGCTCCTGCTGTCACTCAGGGAAAATAGCTACAGAGCATCTGGCTGATGATGCAAGAGAAGCAGAGGAAGACCCCAAAGGAGGCAGCTCCGGGGTCCCATGAGGCAGGCCCTTCTGGAAAAGCTTGGGAGGACAGCCCCTGGGCTCCATCTGGGATGAGGGTTGTTCCTGCCACAGCACAGCAGGCAGAACCTGGGGCCTTTGGCCTCTGCCCGCCCGCCTGGACTCCTCCTCCAGGTCCCCCTCTCCATGGATGGGTGGCTCGTGGGCAAGGCACAGGGTTGGGAAGAGCATGGGCTCTGGAGGCAGGCCACTTGGGTTCAGATCCTGGCTCTGCCTCCTGCTAGCTTGTCACCCTGGGCAGGTCACTTGACCTCTCTGTACTCTGATTTCTTCATCTGTCCAGTGGGGCTGATACTGTTACCTATCCCGAGGCTTGTGATAAGCATGAGTTTTTCTGGGGCAAGTTCTTGGACCTGTAATAGTCTCTCTAGGGCAAGGGATTTGGAGTGGGTCCTTCTGGCACTGACAGTTTACCGTCAGTTCAGGGGGTGGCCCAGGAACTAGGAATCTGTCCGTGGAATGTACTGGAACATAGCTGGGAACTTGGGCCCTTGGCTGAGTCTCCTCCTCACCGAGCGGTCTCTACCCTCAGGAGTGGGGAGCTAGTGACCCCATTTGGGAATCCTCCCGGGAGCAGTGTTAGCCAAGGGTCTGGAGCTCCACGTGGAGGCTGCCAACGACTTGTTCCTCGCCTCCTCTCCCTTTCAGGGTTGCCGAGAAGGAGCCCATCAACAAAATGTCCCTTCACAACCTGGCTACCGTGTTTGGCCCCACGTTACTGAGACCCTCGGAAGTGGAGAGCAAAGCACACCTCACGTCGGCTGCTGACATCTGGTCCCATGATGTCATGGCCCAGGTACCCCTGTGCTGCCCAGGCCTGCGGCTGGTGGGGATGGATGAGACCCCCACCCCACAGGGCGGACTCCTACCCATCTCCCCTCCTGAGCAGTGGCGCTCACGTAGGATGTCACCAGGGAGGCAGGGCTCTGGGCAGTCCTACTGAAAAGCAAGTGCCTGAACCGGGGGCCCAGAGAATGTGTGTCCCAGGTGCTGGCTGCAGTTCGGGGAGTTGCCTGGGCTTCAGGAAGCAAACCCAGGGGTGTTGGGAAAATCTGGGGCCTTGTCCTCAGGCGTGGAAGCTCTAGCATCATTTCCGGTGCATGGGGGTGTGGGGGTCAGGAAGCTTTCCTGGGAACCCCGTGAGACCCAGGGCAGGATCTGGTCTGGAGCGGGTTGGAAGCTTGGGACTGAGGTTGAAGAAGGAGCCCTGGGTTCCCCACCCTCTGCCCTGCAGCGCCCCCTACTGCTGCAATGGGCAGCCACTCCTGGGCTTCCGGAGAAGGGGCAGTGGGGCCCGGCCAAGAGAGCTTGTCTTCCCGCAGGCTGGAGGGCCTCCTGCGCAAGGACCCCAGCCTCCGTCGCCCGTCTCTCCACAGGTCCAGGTCCTCCTCTACTACCTGCAGCACCCCCCCATCTCCTTCGCAGAACTGAAGCGGAACACACTGTACTTCTCCACCGATGTGTAGCCCAAGGTGGGACCTTCTGGCACTGACAGTTTACCGTCAGTTCAGGGGGTGGCCCAGGAACTAGGAATCTGTCCGTGGAATGTACTGGAACATAGCTGGGAACTTGGGCCCTTGGCTGAGTCTCCTCCTCACCGAGCGGTCTCTACCCTCAGGAGTGGGGGGCTAGTGACCCCATTTGGGAATCCTCCGGGAGCAGTGTTAGCCAAGGGTCTGGAGCTCCACGTGGAGGCTGCCAACGACTTGTTCCTCGCCTCCTCTCCCTTTCAGGGTTGCCGAGAAGGAGCCCATCAACAAAATGTCCCTTCACAACCTGGCTACCGTGTTTGGCCCCACGTTACTGAGACCCTCGGAAGTGGAGAGCAAAGCACACCTCACGTCGGCTGCTGACATCTGGTCCCATGATGTCATGGCCCAGGTACCCCTGTGCTGCCCAGGCCTGCGGCTGGTGGGGATGGATGAGACCCCCACCCCACAGGGCGGACTCCTACCCATCTCCCCTCCTGAGCAGTGGCGCTCACGTAGGATGTCACCAGGGAGGCAGGGCTCTGGGCAGTCCTACTGAAAAGCAAGTGCCTGAACCGGGGGCCCAGAGAATGTGTGTCCCAGGTGCTGGCTGCAGTTCGGGGAGTTGCCTGGGCTTCAGGAAGCAAACCCAGGGGTGTTGGGAAAATCTGGGGCCTTGTCCTCAGGCGTGGAAGCTCTAGCATCATTTCCGGTGCATGGGGGTGTGGGGGTCAGGAAGCTTTCCTGGGAACCCCGTGAGACCCAGGGCAGGATCTGGTCTGGAGCGGGTTGGAAGCTTGGGACTGAGGTTGAAGAAGGAGCCCTGGGTTCCCCACCCTCTGCCCTGCAGCGCCCCCTACTGCTGCAATGGGCAGCCACTCCTGGGCTTCCGGAGAAGGGGCAGTGGGGCCCGGCCAAGAGAGCTTGTCTTCCCGCAGGCTGGAGGGCCTCCTGCGCAAGGACCCCAGCCTCCGTCGCCCGTCTCTCCACAGGTCCAGGTCCTCCTCTACTACCTGCAGCACCCCCCCATCTCCTTCGCAGAACTGAAGCGGAACACACTGTACTTCTCCACCGATGTGTAGCCCAAGGTGGGAGTGGCTGTGGGGGGCGGCCCCAGCCAGCCTCTCAAGCCAGGGACCCAACCCAGACTTGAAGGACTACCACAGAGAACTCCCAAACCCAGCGCTCCACACTCCAAGGGACACAGGTTTCCAAGAACTGGAAGACGTGCATCTTTTGTGCCACCTTGTACAAAGCCAGCCGACCCGGCCCCAGCCCTGCGGCACACCCCAGCTCTGCCCTGTCCCTCTAGTCATGTCTGATGCTCCGTGCTGTTTGGGACTTGTTTCACGTCTATTTGTCATGCAGAAAAGGTAGTGACCAACCCAGTGTGGGCACACAGACAGCCTGCTTTGTTCTTTCATTTCCTCCAACCCTTTCTTTCCTCCTGAGCCCGGTCCAGAGGCTCTTCTTTTGCGTTCTGTAACGGCTGCCAGCTTCGCCTCTCTTGGCCCTGCTCCTAGATCGCAGACTCCTGGCAGCCTCCTCTCCGTCTTCCTCGGCCCTGTCCTCCCTCCCAGCCTGACTGCATGCATGTGCAGCCTTGGGTTTTGATCCATCGCCTCAAAAGTTCTGAGGAGGCCCTTGGCGGCGATGTCAGGAGGGCCTGGTCCAATGCCGCTGCGCGCCAGCCTCTCCTTGCCCCCCACTTGCAGAGGCGCGCCTGCCCGCCTTGCTGCCTGTGCAGATGTTGGACAAGGAGATAGACTCATACTGATCCTCGGCTCAGCACAGCCTGGAGCAGGTTTCTGGGATTTTTTTCACCTGAAAACCTCCATTTCTGGGGTTTATCTGTTCTGTCTCCAGTCCCAGTGAGGCACCTTTGACTGTTTATTCTACTGCTTTTCAGTTTCTTTTCTCCTGCTATTCTATTTTCTTTGAGTGTAGGTACCCACCAGTGACCTGCCATCAAGGTAGCCAGAGGGTCAGGAAAGAATTAAGGGGAGGTGGGAGGGTCAGGTTGCCAAGGAGACTGGACGGGTGGGCTGTTGAGGAGTGCCAGGGAGCGGTAGGCGTCCTGGGCTGGAAACAAGGAGTTGTGGCTTTTCTGGTGGAGCTGGGCTTCTGGGAGGGCGACCACAATGGCTGAAGCAGGTGTCCAGAAAAAGGCAGGCTCCATCCGAGAGGGTTAGCCCTTACTGGCGCCTCCTATACCTCGTGGTGCCTTTGCCTTAGGTGTTACACGCTTTCTCCACAGCCAAGCACTGCCGTGGGGCAGCCCCCAAGGCCACGTGCACTCTAGGGCCTGCAAAAGGCAGGTGCAGTCCAGCAGTGGTCAGCTGTCACGATGCTGCCTCCCACCCCTGGCTTCTAGACGCAGATGTGTGGGTAAACACACGGAAACGCCAAGAGTTGGGGAAGAATGAGGAGTCCCAGGTACCTGCCTGTCTTGGGACTGGGTTTTTCAGGGGACCCTGGTGGTGGACGCTCTACTCCAGGGTAGCAGGTTCCGACCCCAACATTGAGGGATGCTGCTCAGTACTGGAAATGGGGAGTGCAGATACTCCCGGCTGCAGGGGCTGGGGCTGCAGTACAGGGTTCCCTGGTCCTCAGTGGCAGAAACCAGATTCCAAGCCCTGGGGGCTGGAAAGAAGAGCTCCCCTAGCTTAAGCTCAGGGCAGTTTTAAAGAAGGGTCTGGGGTCCTAAAGCTGTAGCACTTGCTCAGAGGGAGGGCCCCTTCTCATCTGTGTACGGTACATATTGTGTGCACATGGGAGGGGAGAGAGGCCCAAGAGGAGGGAAGCAGTGCCCTCCTGGCTGCCTGCTAAGCAGCTTAGCGAGGAACCCCCTCCCTGAGGAGTGTCTGGGGCTTTGGGTGGAGAAAGAATGCTGGAGTCTAAAGATCTCCCGTGTCTGATCATCCCTGGAGCCTGTTAGACACTCAGGAGCTGGAGTGTGGCCTGGAAGGGTCTTGCTTCCACAGCCACTGACTGGCATGAACCGGAGCCCCAGCCTGAGTTATTTACAGCCCCCCAGTGGTGGCCTCTCACCTTCCAACCCAGGGACGTGTGCTTCTCAGTATCAGGTAGCTACTGCAGTCCCCAGTCTCACTTGGGCAATGAGAACAGGAGGAAGGCTGGAAGGTCTAAGAAATGGAGAAGGCTCTAAATATCAGTCCCACTCCCAGAGCAGGGAGGGGTGGGTACCAGACCTGGACTGAGCTGCACTGAGGGAACAGCCCACGGGTTCTCCTGAGAGACAGGGACTGTGCAGCCCAGAACCCCAGCCACTGTGCCCGGCAGGGCCGACTGTGCCAACAGGAGCCCACAGGCAGGCTACAGGTGTCCCGCACGCCTGTCCTTGCTGGTGAAGGCTGCGGGCTGCCGGTGGTGTGCTGACACAGGTATGATGGGACCCTTCATTAATATTTGACTTTAAGGATATATTTTTCTTTGGTCTATGTTCTGTTTCAACTTATGTAGATTATTATAAATTGATGTAAGCCCCGTGAGAGGAAAATGTTAATAAAAAAAAATCGCAAAGCTCCCAACATTTGCACACAACTCAGCCCTGTGGTGTGGACGTTTGTGTTCTCAGGGGTCCAGGGAAGACCACCAATCTAAATATTTAATTCTTCCAGCTGCCTCCAGATGTATTTCCCAAGAATCTCCTTCAACTCCCCCTTGCGCTTCCCTTCCCTTGGCAATTGAGGGGGAGATGAGCCCACACCCTCTCCTTGCTCTTTCACAAATGCCCACAGCTCAAGTCACCAGCCTGTTCTTTTCGTGAAATACAAGCGCCCGATCAGAGACCTGGACATCAGTAGGCCTCAGAGATGGCCGGAAGTTATCTTATTCAAGTATAGGTTTATTTTAGGCATTTCTCTACATTTTCCTTGGCAGTCGCAGGTCTGTGCAGCAGCCTGCTGGTCTAATCTCTGTGTTGAAGAGGCTGGGTCCCCTAAGAGGGCCCAGCCTCCCGCAGGAGAGCTAGCAGGGTTAATGCCGGCTCCCACCAGCCTCCGCCATTGGTCACTGTGTTTATTCTGGAGATTGGGAACAGATGTCTCTGAAAATTGGTGTTTGCTTTATGAGCTCATACTGCCTCCTTAGCCATCTAAAACAGGAAACTATTCATCTCCTCTCCTGATTGAATAGTCGATGTGGATGATGCTTGGCCTATTGAACTGATGGCTTCTGACAGCCCACCAGTCTCACTTGGGCAATGAGAACAGGAGGAAGGCTGGAAGGTCTAAGAAATGGAGAAGGCTCTAAATATCAGTCCCACTCCCAGAGCAGGGAGGGGTGGGTACCAGACCTGGACTGAGCTGCACTGAGGGAACAGCCCACGGGTTCTCCTGAGAGACAGGGACTGTGCAGCCCAGAACCCCAGCCACTGTGCCCGGCAGGGCCGACTGTGCCAACAGGAGCCCACAGGCAGGCTACAGGTGTCCCGCACGCCTGTCCTTGCTGGTGAAGGCTGCGGGCTGCCGGTGGTGTGCTGACACAGGTATGATGGGACCCTTCATTAATATTTGACTTTAAGGATATATTTTTCTTTGGTCTATGTTCTGTTTCAACTTATGTAGATTATTATAAATTGATGTAAGCCCCGTGAGAGGAAAATGTTAATAAAAAAAAATCGCAAAGCTCCCAACATTTGCACACAACTCAGCCCTGTGGTGTGGACGTTTGTGTTCTCAGGGGTCCAGGGAAGACCACCAATCTAAATATTTAATTCTTCCAGCTGCCTCCAGATGTATTTCCCAAGAATCTCCTTCAACTCCCCCTTGCGCTTCCCTTCCCTTGGCAATTGAGGGGGAGATGAGCCCACACCCTCTCCTTGCTCTTTCACAAATGCCCACAGCTCAAGTCACCAGCCTGTTCTTTTCGTGAAATACAAGCGCCCGATCAGAGACCTGGACATCAGTAGGCCTCAGAGATGGCCGGAAGTTATCTTATTCAAGTATAGGTTTATTTTAGGCATTTCTCTACATTTTCCTTGGCAGTCGCAGGTCTGTGCAGCAGCCTGCTGGTCTGATCTCTGTGTTGAAGAGGCTGGGTCCCCTAAGCGGGCCCAGCCTCCCGCGGGAGAGCTAGCAGGGTGAATGCCGGCTCCCACCAGCCTCCGCCATTGGTCACTGTGTTTATTCTGGAGATTGGGAACAGATGTCTCTGAAAATTGGTGTTTGCTTTATGAGCTCATACTGCCTCCTTAGCCATCTAAAACAGGAAACTATTCATCTCCTCTCCTGATTGAATAGTCGATGTGGATGATGCTTGGCCTATTGAACTGATGGCTTCTGACAGCCCACCAGGGCTCATCTTTTCCAAGGCAGTTAGTTGTGAGGGCAGCAGTGCCTGTACTTGGTCATTCAGCATACTTGACCCCCACTAGACTGGGTGGTAGATGTCAGCAGTGCTTGTACTTGGTCCTTCAGCATACGTGACCCCCACTAGACTGGGTGGTAGATGTCAGCAGTGTTTATACTTGGTCCTTCAGCATACTTGACCCCCCACTAGACTGGGTGGTAGATGCCAGCAGTGCTTATACTTGGTCATTCAGTGTACTTCACCCCTCGAACTAGATTGGGTGGTAGATGCCAGTAGTGCTTGTACTTGGTCCTTTAGCATACTTGAGTCTCCACGAAACTGGGTGATAGATGCCAGTAGTGCTTGTACGTGGTCATTTGGCATACCTGACCCCCCCACTAGACTGGGTGGTAGATGTCAGCAGTGTTTATACTTGGTACTTCAGTGTACTTTACCCCACCACCAGACTGGGTGGAAAATGCCAGGCTTCTGGCACTGTAAAAGGTGCCAGGTCAGAGTGTCTGCTCTTGTGACTCACTTAGGGACAGTAGAGGACATACTCTTATATTTGTTCTCAGACCTCAGATTCTCCAGCCAGTCTACCAGCAGTGAAGCCTTGTGTGAGACTTGGACAGGCATTCTATAGAATTCCCTCTAGAAGGGCATCAGCCTTGTGCACTAGCTCACACCTTCCAAAGGTAACAGCAGACATGGCCAGAAGAAGGTGTTATTACCAGCTGGGCTCACACTCATTCCAAAGTACACAACATGGCCAGAAGAAGGTTATCTTATTCAAGTATAGTTTTTTGCTCTACATTTTCCTTGGCAGTCGCAGGTCTGTGCAGCAGCCTGCTGGTCTAATCTCTGTGTTGAAGAGGCTGGGTCCCCTAAGAGGGCCCAGCCTCCCGCAGGAGAGCTAGCAGGGTTAATGCCGGCTCCCACCAGCCTCCGCCATTGGTCACTGTGTTTATTCTGGAGATTGGGAACAGATGTCTCTGAAAATTGGTGTTTGCTTTATGAGCTCATACTGCCTCCTTAGCCATCTAAAACAGGAAACTATTCATCTCCTCTCCTGATTGAATAGTCGATGTGGATGATGCTTGGCCTATTGAACTGATGGCTTCTGACAGCCCACCAGGGCTCATCTTTTCCAAGGCAGTTAGTTGTGAGGGCAGCAGTGCCTGTACTTGGTCATTCAGCATACTTGACCCCCACTAGACTGGGTGGTAGATGTCAGCAGTGCTTGTACTTGGTCCTTCAGCATACGTGACCCCCACTAGACTGGGTGGTAGATGTCAGCAGTGTTTATACTTGGTCCTTCAGCATACTTGACCCCCCACTAGACTGGGTGGTAGATGCCAGCAGTGCTTATACTTGGTCATTCAGTGTACTTCACCCCTCGAACTAGATTGGGTGGTAGATGCCAGTAGTGCTTGTACTTGGTCCTTTAGCATACTTGAGTCTCCACGAAACTGGGTGATAGATGCCAGTAGTGCTTGTACGTGGTCATTTGGCATACCTGACCCCCCCACTAGACTGGGTGGTAGATGTCAGCAGTGTTTATACTTGGTACTTCAGTGTACTTTACCCCACCACCAGACTGGGTGGAAAATGCCAGGCTTCTGGCACTGTAAAAGGTGCCAGGTCAGAGTGTCTGCTCTTGTGACTCACTTAGGGACAGTAGAGGACATACTCTTATATTTGTTCTCAGACCTCAGATTCTCCAGCCAGTCTACCAGCAGTGAAGCCTTGTGTGAGACTTGGACAGGCATTCTATAGAATTCCCTCTAGAAGGGCATCAGCCTTGTGCACTAGCTCACACTCATTCCAAAGGTAACAGCAGACATGGCCAGAAGAAGGTGTTATTACCAGCTGGGCTTGACAATCTCACTCATATACACACACTCAGGATGTCTAGATGGTCCAGCTGAGTCTGAATTCTGGTTAAGAACTTTAGAAGATGGCCCACAATGGGGGAGAAAGCCAAAAAGGACAAAGGAAGGCTCTCCAGTGGAATAAAGGAGACAGTATCGCTGGGTGAAGGAGGCTAGAATTACACGGGCCCCACACACTGCCTGCTGTCGTGAGTCCATCTTCCTCCCACCACCAAGGCACCAGAGAAAGGCAGCATCCGCAGCACATCCCAATTGTAAATTTTGTTTTTTTTTTCTTGCAGATGGCACACAATTAGGCTGAGCTGATACGGTCAGAAAAAGCCTACCAGGTCAAGTCAAAAATACTAATGTTTAAGGAGCAAACAAACCCTCTGACATCAGAGGTCCAGGGTAGTGGCGAGCCGCTCCTGAACATGGTCTGGGCACCACCAGCAGCCGCTGGGATTTAGTCCCCAGGGTGACCACAGCAGATCACACACTGTGTCCTTGAGGCGGGCCTGGGCCAGTGGTCAGAGCAGAACATCAACATATGGTTCAGACCACAGACACTCCCACTGGCCAGCCTGAGGGCGTCTCAGAAGAGGCGGGCAGGGTTATGTGTGGAATGTGACTGCATCCTAGGATACGGCGAGCCCGGTTTCTTCAGGGAAAGGCCCAGCCAGCACAGCGATCTCAGTGAGGATGCTGCTGCTCTGCAGACCCTGGGAGCTGAGCATTCCCAGACTCCTCAGGAGCTGGCTCGTGCTTTCTCTGTGGATATTCAATCTTTGGGCCACCTGGTACCATTCTGGAGAGTTGTGGAATTTGAAAATAAAAATAAGTCGACCTTTTAAACTGTTACTATAAAAACATATATATTTAACAAGGATAGAACACTAAACAAAATTACCTAACTGGTTGGATGGCATGAATCCACTCTACCCTGCCCTGAGGTGAGAGATGGATGCCTGTCTGGAGGTACGAGGCCGGGGAGCTTCCGGGTGTGTGAAGCCCCCTCCATCCCCACAGCACCCAAGAGCCAGAGGGCCGGTGTGGACTGAACCTTTGTGGACCTCAGTTCCTACAGGTTAACATGCTGCCTCCTCAACGGCCCAAAAGAGAGACGCAGGCATGGCACCCCCGCCGCCGCACAGCCTGGCTGGGTCCCAGGAGCACAGAGAGTGGCTGCTCAGAGGTAGCAGACTGCAGCCAGGCGGCTCTCTTCTGACACCAACGATGTGAGGAAACGCATGTCATCAGTCTCTGAGCAGGTCCCTGGAGTGAGGCAGAAGCTGCCCTCCACAGAGCGGCCCTGATCCTGAGCTGGCATCGTCCTGCCCCTGGACGCCAGTGTTCTCACCGTAGGTAATAGTCAATTGCCGCGGAGAAAGCAGCAAAACCACCACAGCCAATGACCCCAGCCTTCAAGCCAGCTGTAAAGCAAACACAAATGACATTACCTGTGGTGACAGAGGCTGGGTCAGGCTGCACTAGGGAAAAGTTTGCCTACCCAGAGAATTAAAGAAGCCAGTGAACATATTCTCAATTATTCAACCTAGCAGAGAGCTGGAAGACTTCAGTGACGCTGTGCACATGAGCCGATACAGTGTGCTTTTATCTAACTGTACATTCATTTAACTTTTCTCATTCCAAAGAACTGCTATTTCTAGTCTCATGAAAATAGCCCCTCACAGGCAGGAAACTGGTTAAGAGAACTAGCCCTCGGAATCAAGTGAAAGCATATGGCCTGTTACTCGGATTTGTTTATGGAATAAATTCCTGGGAAGGTGATCAAAGCAATCCCAGAGGAGCTGGCTCGTGCTTTCTGTGGATATTCAATCTTTGGGCCACCTGGTACCATTCTGGAGAGTTGTGGAATTTGAAAATAAAAATAAGTCGACCTTTTAAACTGTTACTATAAAAACATATATATTTAACAAGGATAGAACACTAAACAAAATTACCTAACTGGTTGGATGGCATGAATCCACTCTACCCTGCCCTGAGGTGAGAGATGGATGCCTGTCTGGAGGTACGAGGCCGGGGAGCTTCCGGGTGTGTGAAGCCCCCTCCATCCCCACAGCACCCAAGAGCCAGAGGGCCGGTGTGGACTGAACCTTTGTGGACCTCAGTTCCTACAGGTTAACATGCTGCCTCCTCAACGGCCCAAAAGAGAGACGCAGGCATGGCACCCCCGCCGCCGCACAGCCTGGCTGGGTCCCAGGAGCACAGAGAGTGGCTGCTCAGAGGTAGCAGACTGCAGCCAGGCGGCTCTCTTCTGACACCAACGATGTGAGGAAACGCATGTCATCAGTCTCTGAGCAGGTCCCTGGAGTGAGGCAGAAGCTGCCCTCCACAGAGCGGCCCTGATCCTGAGCTGGCATCGTCCTGCCCCTGGACGCCAGTGTTCTCACCGTAGGTAATAGTCAATTGCCGCGGAGAAAGCAGCAAAACCACCACAGCCAATGACCCCAGCCTTCAAGCCAGCTGTAAAGCAAACACAAATGACATTACCTGTGGTGACAGAGGCTGGGTCAGGCTGCACTAGGGAAAAGTTTGCCTACCCAGAGAATTAAAGAAGCCAGTGAACATATTCTCAATTATTCAACCTAGCAGAGAGCTGGAAGACTTCAGTGACGCTGTGCACATGAGCCGATACAGTGTGCTTTTATCTAACTGTACATTCATTTAACTTTTCTCATTCCAAAGAACTGCTATTTCTAGTCTCATGAAAATAGCCCCTCACAGGCAGGAAACTGGTTAAGAGAACTAGCCCTCGGAATCAAGTGAAAGCATATGGCCTGTTACTCGGATTTGTTTATGGAATAAATTCCTGGGAAGGTGATCAAAGCAATCCCAGAGGAGCTGAGCCTCTCAAAGACCCTGACAAAGCTGAGAGATGGGAAGACCAAAGGAGAAGTTACTCCATATATCACAAATGGCTGTTTGAGGAGAATCAGGTTTTAATGACAGCAAATCATCCTGCCTCTCAGAAAACGAGAAAACAGCCCTTTTGCTACGGGTCAGTCTGGCCACAGGAGATGGAAAGTGGCCAAGCAGTGGACACTGTTAGGAAAGTGAAGTCACTGACAACACTCCTGACAGACACACCAACAGAGAGAAGTGACAAGGAACCAGTTTCTTTCTTGGTTGCCTACAGTGGATAACCCATCATTTCTAGAATACCTGATATGTGGCTTCCAAGGAGCAGAAATCTAAGAACCCTAGACTGCAAACGCACTACTGTGAGAACTTACACACAATTAAATTGACGACTGCCCAATGTGAAGAAAGATGTCTCACGGTTTGAAATGCATGGAGCTGAACGTTCAGCAGAGCTTGTTGTGTGGACCAATGGGCTTCCCAGGGCTGAATGGGGCCCAGTTGTGCTTCTGCACTATCCTCCATAGCAACACATTCCAGAAATTTCTTATGAAGATCTTCCCGTATGTTCAGTGTGGGGACAGTTCTTTTTCCTAAGGTAGACGTAGTTAGGGCCGAGTTTGTGCCCCAGGGGGTCACGGGGACACGTTTACTTGTCACCATGAGGGGAATGCTACTGGCATCTAGTAGGGGAGAGGCCAGGGATGCTTCTAAACATTCTACCATGCACAGGACAGCACTCCCCGCTGCCCAGCAAACACCCCAAATGCCAAGGATCAGAAAGCCTGATCTCGACATCAGAAGTTTCCAAAATTGAGCTAACACAGAAAACGCAATTTACTTGTTAGGAGGAAAGGATATCAAGCTCCCCACAGGCCTTGCGCTGTCCTCGGAACACCCGTGTGTTTGGAAATGTCCACTTCAGTACGTTATCCAAGGCCACAGAGAAAACCCTGGGGGAACTGTTTACTGACCTCGGAAACCGATGGCTCCTCCGGTGATGCAGCCGCTGATGACACTGTTCTTCCAGTCTGACTTTCCCCGGTACTGTAGTCGGAGAAGAGCAGTTCAGAGCCAAAGAGACAGTCAGACAAAACATGAAGGGGAAAAAAGACAGGGTTTCTAGCTGACTAGTCCCTCCCCAGAGGAGACTCTTTCTTTTTCCAGAGTGTAAGTCCTAAAAGGTGACCGTGTCGTCAGTGCTTCCTGCACGTGGGACCAGAGCACTGAAGGGAGAGCCACATTTGAGAAGGAATCAGACTGTCTTCTCAGGTTCCCCAGTAAGTCTCCTCACTATTAACTGGGGATTCCTTAGTGGTCCAGTCATTGGGACCCCACACTGCCACCGCAGGGGACCTGGCTTCATCCCTGCTCAGAGAACTAAGATCTCGCAAGCCAGGGGATACAGCCGAAAATAATAATACAACAAGGAAAAGATAATGCAAGCCCAACTCATAAATGCTCAAAAAGTTTACATTAGGGACTATTTAATGGAAACTGAATCTAGCAAGTACTGGACACTTCTGACCTGCTTTCCGGTAGCATTAAGAATATTTATTCTGAGACGTCCTAAGACGGAAAAAGGCAAGGTTTTCTCAGAAGGCGGGGATACTTACAGATTCTACCAGACACTCAGTGCAGGAAAACATGGCGCCCACAATGGCAAAATTTTTGGCGTAGGACATTCCTCTCTGCCCCATATCTTTAAGAACTTCTCTGGCCGTTGGCGTACGGTAAGGATCCTTAGGGTCAAAGCCCACATTGGTATCAATGCCAGCGGTGAATACCCCAAATGCACCTCCCAAGACAAATCCTAAAAACAAAGAGAGATGAAGATTTCCTTGGCATGTTTTCTAGATTACTGTAATGGGGTCATACTCCAATAGCACCTTTTGGACGGCCACCAGCAAAGAGGATATCCCATCCCCGCCTTTTGCCTCAAAAACGCTCCACTGGCCTGGTTTCCACATTACACAATCCAGGATCTATCTTGTTGGCAGCTGCTTCTCTGACTCTTCTTGTATTGCTTTCTCCTTTCATTTTCTAACATTCCTCAAGATTCCAACTTTAACCTTCTTTCTCTCCCTACTCTCCTGTGTAAAACCAGTCACCCTTGAGTTCAGTATCAACTTTGCAAATCACTTCCTTGACAACACTGACATTCATACTAGTTGTTTGGTAAACACCATATACCAATTACTGATGCTTTATTGTCACAGCCTCATTTATTCTTCACAACAATCCTGTGAGATAGATGTTATTATCCTCTCCTTTCTGTAGCTGAAGACACCAAGGCTCAGAGAGGCAAACTAACTTCCCTAAGGTCACAAAGCTCCCAAATGGCAATCTCCACAGCTGAACTACCCGAGCCTGCTGGACATTTCCATATGGATGTCCTCTCACCATCTCAAGGTCAGTCTATAGTCCATGAAATAATGGGCACCACTCCTCCAGACTTCCCTGCTTTCTGGAAGCTCCTGTTGTCACTCTCACTCCAAACTTACACTTCTGTTTCTTTGTTCCCCTCTGGAACCCTAGGTCCTCGGTTATCATCCTAGTTCAAGGCCTTCACCACTTCCACCCCAGAGCACTACAAGGACTCATTCATCATTTCAACAGAAATGTAAGAGATTTATTAGGGTCGGGCACAATGATGAACAAAGACCCAGTCCATGTCTCAGGGAGCTTCAATCTAGCAACTTCCCAACAGGGTCTCCCTATCTACTGACTTTCTGTTCCTTTGCCACACTTCACCCCAAGGCATCACGCTCTTGGCAACTCTCTAAAACCCTTCAATGACTGCCCTAATGTCTACAGGCAAAAAGCCCAAACCCCCAACTCCACCCCAACTTGAAATACCGTTTCTCCTTCTCTTTGTCTACCCTCATCCTCTCAACCCTTCAAGACAGGCTCCTGTCTCACCTCTTGTGGCCTTCTCCCAACCAAAAAAGATCTGCCTTCTTTCTGATCAGTTCCACGTTTGCAGTCTCACTATATTCGTTTCTTAACTGCCCTTCATCCTCAATGAGACTTTCAACTCACCTGCAAACGTGGTCAGCCTCTTCACTCAGCACACAGGAGGGACATCTACATTCGCGGACCCTCAAAAGATTGCTTTTCTAACCGCTAGCCACTTCCGGCTAGACTTTTCCAAGTGCAGCACTCTCCTCCTCTCTCAGTATTTTTCTATGTATATTAGAAGATTAGCTTCATACGAAAAAGCCAGGCTCTTGTCTCTCACGCTCTTTCCACCGCCTGACACGTGATAGCTGCTCAGTAATAACTTAATGGAAAATGATTATTTTAAACCTAATGGACGAACGAAAGAATGAATGAAGTCAACCATCTTCAAATCTCCAGGTC
Source organism: Tragulus kanchil (assembly GCA_022376925.1). Taxonomy (NCBI): domain Eukaryota; kingdom Metazoa; phylum Chordata; class Mammalia; order Artiodactyla; family Tragulidae; genus Tragulus; species Tragulus kanchil. Next base: position 64,978,555 of record JAIOJX010000027.1, read on the forward strand.
CCGACCTAAACCGATTCTCTGATCCAATTTCCAGCAGCGAAAGCCAACCTCGGGCTCTAGGGAGGCGCTGCTCGAGTTCACTGAACCAGGCGGGGGTGGATCAAGGTCGCGGCTCAGTAGCCCCACGCCTCCCGGGCCCGTGGTTTTCTGGGCAGGAGACCCCGCTGGCACCCAAGCCCTCAGCCTCCCAAAGGCCTCCACCCCGCCTCACCTCCCACGCAGGCCAGTGCCGCCTTGAAGGCGCAGCTTTCCATCGCCCTTTCGATCATCTTCTGCTCCTCACTCTTGGCTGGACTCGGGATCCCTCCCAGGCTCCCAGGCTCCAGGAGCCGGGGCTGACGCTTGTCACCCACCAGGTACTGCAGAAGGAGGCTGTACTGCAGCGGGGCTTCGGCAGAAGCCGATGCCTCAGGTGCCGAGCCCCCGGGAACGGGGGCAGCCGCCGCCATGACTATGGCTGCCCAGGAAACCTAACGTCCTTCTGGTCACAGCCGATTCCACAAGTCCCGTCGGGCCTTGCGCGCCCAGCCACTGTGCCATAGCGGCAGATTCGCCACACCGAATGAGCTCGAGGAAGCCGCGGAAGCCCAGCCAGTTCGTGCACACCCGACGAAAGAGCTTTCATATCCTCCGCAAACTTTCTGTGAATAATGAGTCGAGCTTGTGCAGCATTCCTAGCAACACTAAGATTTAGAATCACTAGAAAGCGCCCCCTTGGAGGCTGCGGCGCGGTGCGTACCGGAACTTGTAGTTCTAACACGTACACGCTAGACATTTCCCAGGAAACCTTGCGCGGGCACTCGCGTCTCAGCCGCCTGGAGCGCCTGACAGGCGGACGGCAAGAGAGGCTGCCGCGCGGCCGGGCACCAGCAGAGGGGGCGCGCGCCACTAATTCTGGAGTGTGTTGCCGGATGCGGACGGGTAAGTGCTTTGTAAACCAACATGAAAGCGTGAATATATAGGCTCAGTGTTTTATTCAATAATTAAGCCATTAAGGGGAGAGAGAAGGGGCCAAAAAATGAGTGAACAAATAAGTGAAGCTTAAAAAAAAAAAAAAAAAAGGGAATTCCCCTGAGATCCACTGGTTAGGACTCCGTGTTTCACCGCCGAGGGCTTGGGTTCGAGCCCTGGTCGGGGAATTAAAAATCCCTCACACCGCGCAGCCAAAAAAAATAATAATGAAGCTAGCCAAGCTTAACAAAAGTACGAGGTGGCTATGGCCAGATCGAGAGCTAAGGAGGCTGAGGCTGCTACTTCCTCCAGCTCATTGTTGTCAGTGGAGTTAAGGATGTGGGGCTGGTGTTGCCTTGAAGGCCAAACTGGTGTTGTGCTGAATCCGTTACAGTGTATACCAGCTTGAACACTCCGAACCTGAAGGCTTACTGTGAGAGAGCACCATATATGAACCCAGAAAACCTTCCGCAGTACTTTCTGTAGCACCAAAATGGATCCCCAGCTGTTGTGTTGAACCAGACTTGCAGTGTCTCTGAGTGTATCCGCTAAGAGAAACGTCAATGGAAACAGGAGGTGGGGAAGGTAGCCAGTCAACAGGGCCAAAGAGACGCCTTCGGTAGCCAGCGTTGTCTGTGCCTGCGAGCAGGACCCGTGGTCCACCCTGCCTCGGCTCCCGTGCACCTGCTTGTCCTCAGGTGCCTGGTGACTTCCCGGTTGTCGAGTCTACGTCGGGTCTCATTTCACTCAGTGGCTCAGGTGTATTTCCTGCTGTTGATGCCTCGCTGCCTTAAGTTTCTTCAGTCTAGGCGGAGCTCCTCTCTCCTAGGTTTGCCACCGCATCTCCAGTTTGTCTGCCTTCTGCGCTGGCACCTCTCTGCCTGACCGTTTCCTGTTGGTCCTCTTGGGGCATCACCCTTTCTTCTCTCAGGCAGTGGACTCATCCACACTGGTGACATCTACTGCCACCTGTACTGCAGTAGTGACTCCTCCGTCTTCATTGCCAGCTTTGACCTGAACCAGTCATTCCCTTACAGCACTTCTAACTCAACACACCCTGCCAACCACCCATACCTTCCAGATGAGTGAGGGACCCAGGGTTCTGACTCACAGTGAGGTCTTAAGAGCCAAAGTTAAATCTGAGAGAAGGTGGGACAGACCCCCTAGGCAAAGTCTCAGGGAAGGTGGTCTTGGAAAGCAAGGAATGATCTAAACAGTTAATCTCTGGGACTAGTTAGAGAGCAAGAGTCAATCCCAGCATTTATTGTCTGTCGATTTGTGGATGATGGCCATTCTCATGGGTGTGAGGTGATATCTCACTGTAGTTTTGATTTGCATTTCTCTAATTATAAGTGAAGTTGAGCATCGTTTCATGTGTTTTGGGGCTATCTGTATGTCGTCATTTGGAGAGGTGTCTGTTTAGGTCCTTTTCCCATTTTTTGATTGAGTTGTTCATTTTTCCAGTGCTGAGTTGTCTGAGTTGCTTGTAGATTTTGGAGATTAATTCTTAGTCTGTTGTTTCATTTGCTATGATTTTCTCCCTTTCTGTGGGTTGTCTGTTCAGCTTTTTTGGGATTTCTTTTGCTGTACAAAAGCTTTTAAGTTTCATTAGGTCCCACATGTTCATTTGTCTTTTTAGTTCCACTATTCTAGTAGGTGGGTCAGAGAAGATCTTGCTTTGATTTATGTCCTTGAGGGTTTTGCCTATATTCTCCTCTAAGAGTTAGCGGAGAAAAGGGAACACTCCTGCATTGCTGGTGGGAATGTAAATTGATACAGCCTCTATGGAAGACAGTCTGGAGATTTCTTAAAAAACTAAAAATAGAAGCACCATACGACCCAGCAATCTCACTCTTAGGCTTATACCCTGATGAAATCAAATCTGAAAGAAGCACCTGTACCCCAATGTTCATTGCAGCTCTCTATACAATAGCTAGAACATGGAAGCAACCTAGATGTCCATTGACGAACGAATGGATACAAAAACTCTGGTACATATATACAATGGAATACTACTCAGCTGTAAAGAGAAATGCAGAAGAATCAGCCCTAATGAGGTGACTGGATCTAGAACGTATCATAAAAAGTGAAGTCAGTCAGAAAGAGGACAAATACAGTATACTAACACATATATATGGAATCTAGTAGGATGGTGATGGTGGCACACGCAGTGAAGCAACGGAAAGACAGACATGGACAGTGGACATATGGACATTGTGGGGAAGGAACAGAGGGTGGGAGGCGGAAAGGAAGTAGCATGAAGGCCTGTACTATCATAAGTGAAGAAAATAGCTCTAGTCATTGCTCTGTGAGAAAAGGGGATCCTTCAGAGGTGCTGTGTGATGGTCGGGAGGGGTGGAAAGGGGAGGGATATACATATGACTAATCTGGGAACATGCATATCTGTAAATAACAAAACTCTGTAAAAGTTAAAAGTAAAATAAAGGTTTTAAAAAAAAAAAGAGTCAATCCCACAGTGAAGTGTCTGCCTCAGAGTTCTGGTGAGATCGCAGCCAAAAATAAGTAATGAATTTTTTTTTAATTTTGGCCTCTTTTATTGGTTATTTATTTTCATCCATTCTTATTTTTAGGCCTGTGTGGGCCTCCCATTGCAGTGGCCTCTCTCATCACAGAGCACCGGCTCTGGGCACATGTGCTCCAGAGCACTGGCTCACAACTGGTCACACTGGTCCAGCTGCTCCATGGCACATGGGATCCTCCCAGGCCAGGGATCAAACTGGTGCCCCTTGCACTGCAAGGCGGACTCTCTACCCACTGGAACGCCAGGGAAGCCGTGGTACCAGCGTGACCATGGTAAGGTGAAGAGAAGCCTTTTCTGGAACATGGTGACCTAGATCATAGAAGGAAACACAGACACCCTGACCTGGTACCTCTCTTCCCCCACCCATCTCCTTCCAAAGGTGGAATGGGTTTCACCTGATGGAAAACTTGAACCTCTTCAAGCATATTCCACAAGGGAGAAGTAGTTTCCCATGTCTGTTTCCCTGTCCTGAACCTTTGCCAGTACTCTAGGGACCTTACCTGGCCACGGCTGCCTGGGGAGTCCAGTCACTCTCACGTTGCAGGTTGTCTGTTCTGGCCATGGGAATACAGGCTTGGAGCAGCATCTCAGTGGGTCAGAGAGAACAGGAGACACTTCACGATGAGTGAGATTCAGAGAGAAGTCAGAACGCTCTGAGGCGTGACCTAGTACTTGAAGAACTCTGGGTAGGGCCCTGCACAGATGGGGAAGAGCTGAACTGGAGGAAGGCCTGAACGTCTCTCTCCCTGTGTAGCCAGGAGAGCCTGGCTGGCCTGTCGTTCTCAGTGCATTAGGAGCCCAGGAGTAAAATAAATAGCAGAAATGGGATGGAATGAGGAGGTCTGAGTTGAGAAATGCAGTGTGTCCTGTGTGGATTTGAACTGTACATGAATTGAGTGACAGCAAGTAGTCTGAATGGTCCCGTTGCTGGTAGGAGGTCTGGCCACATAGATACTCTGCGTAGCCAACTAAGCCACTGTGGATGGTGGGTACTGGATAAGTAACTTTGTATTTAAAGGGCCCTGATCCATGTCCTTCAATACCAGAGGACACTTAGGAGCTAAGCATGGAAATATGGTAGCTGAAAAACTCATGGAAGAAGATACTGACAAGGAGTGGCTGGAGCTGGGCTGGAGCAGAAGTTCAGGGATCCCTAGAAGGTGACAGTCTCTACCAGAAACCCTGGGATGGCTTCATCTTCGTGTGAGGAGTGTAGGTCAGAGAAGAAATCCAAGGATATTGAGGAATCAAGACTTGATTTGATCCTGGACTTCCCTGGTGGTGCACTGGGTAAGAATCTGCCTGCCACTGCAGGAGTTACGGGTCTGATGCCTGGTCCAGGAAGATTCCCATGCTGCAGAGCACCTAGGCCCGTGAGCCGCAACCGCTGAAGCCCGTGAGCCTGGAGTGTGTGCTCCGCAACAAGAGACGCCGCTACAGTAAGCCCGGGCACCACAGCTAGAGACCAGCCCCAGCTCACTAACAAAAGCCTGCACACAGCAACAAAGACCCAGCGCAGTCAAAAGTAAATAATGAAGCCATAAATACATTAAAAAATGTTTAAAAAGACATGGTACAACTCTGGCACAACCTGTCCCATCAGATCACTTAAGACAAGAGGGTGGGATTTACCACAGGGCCACCAGAAGCCAGTACACTGTTGGGCTGATGGAGCAGCTCAGTGGGTCAGAGAGAACAGGAGACACTTCACGATGAGTGAGATTCAGAGAGAAGTCAGAACGCTCTGAGGCGTGACCTAGTACTTGAAGAACTCTGGGTAGGGCCCTGCACAGATGGGGAAGAGCTGAACTGGAGGAAGGCCTGAACGTCTCTCTCCCTGTGTAGCCAGGAGAGCCTGGCTGGCCTGTCGTTCTCAGTGCATTAGGAGCCCAGGAGTAAAATAAATAGCAGAAATGGGATGGAATGAGGAGGTCTGAGTTGAGAAATGCAGTGTGTCCTGTGTGGATTTGAACTGTACATGAATTGAGTGACAGCAAGTAGTCTGAATGGTCCCGTTGCTGGTAGGAGGTCTGGCCACATAGATACTCTGCGTAGCCAACTAAGCCACTGTGGATGGTGGGTACTGGATAAGTAACTTTGTATTTAAAGGGCCCTGATCCATGTCCTTCAATACCAGAGGACACTTAGGAGCTAAGCATGGAAATATGGTAGCTGAAAAACTCATGGAAGAAGATACTGACAAGGAGTGGCTGGAGCTGGGCTGGAGCAGAAGTTCAGGGATCCCTAGAAGGTGACAGTCTCTACCAGAAACCCTGGGATGGCTTCATCTTCGTGTGAGGAGTGTAGGTCAGAGAAGAAATCCAAGGATATTGAGGAATCAAGACTTGATTTGATCCTGGACTTCCCTGGTGGTGCACTGGGTAAGAATCTGCCTGCCACTGCAGGAGTTACGGGTCTGATGCCTGGTCCAGGAAGATTCCCATGCTGCAGAGCACCTAGGCCCGTGAGCCGCAACCGCTGAAGCCCGTGAGCCTGGAGTGTGTGCTCCGCAACAAGAGACGCCGCTACAGTAAGCCCGGGCACCACAGCTAGAGACCAGCCCCAGCTCACTAACAAAAGCCTGCACACAGCAACAAAGACCCAGCGCAGTCAAAAGTAAATAATGAAGCCATAAATACATTAAAAAATGTTTAAAAAGACATGGTACAACTCTGGCACAACCTGTCCCATCAGATCACTTAAGACAAGAGGGTGGGATTTACCACAGGGCCACCAGAAGCCAGTACACTGTTGGGCTGATGTTTCTGGTTAGGAAGGAGTGATGGTGAGATGCCACACCTGAGCAGGGGCTGCTCCGACCTGGATGTGCTGCTGTATTGCTTCCCTCTCCAGGCACCAAACCATCCGTGATCCCTTTATCCTCATGCCACTCTCTCCAGACCCAAAGCTTTCCATGTCCTGATATTACTTTCAGAGCTGGATGAGAAAGCCTGGAGTCCTCTGGGCTGAGAAGGAACTTTTCTAGGAGGAGCACAGCAGGCGTGCAGCTTTGTTGGGGCCTGGACCCAGGCAGAGCAGGTATTATTTTTGGTTATAAATAACTTCGTCAGCTAGCCACCGCGGAGTCATCGGATGCTTGTGAGCTCTGACGATCTGCAAGGAACACTGGCAGGTAGGTCTCTGAGAAGATAGAAGAGTAAGAGCCTGGCATCGAACACGTTGGGCATCAGTGCCTCACATGGACAAGAAGAGTTTGTAGGATTGAGGGCAGGACCAGGAATCAGGATGCTGAGGTCAACCTGGGTTTTAGAGGAAAGCTTCCATCCCTTCATCCCTCTAGAGAGAAGAGACTTTGGCCCCGAGTGGGCTCCCTGAGGACTCAGGAGCCGCCACCATTGTAAGGTTGGCAGGAAATGCTTTGGGCTGTGAACTGGGAGCAAAAGGACAGAAGCCTCCCACCCCAGTAGGAACCTCAGAAAGTAAAAATCAAAATAAATAAATACACTGAACCTCCAAAAAACAAAGAGAGAGCAAAGATCACCCTAAACTCATCATGGGAGTAGTTAGGCAGAAAAAAATATATTCGATTTCTAAATCAAGCTCCCCGGGGTCAAGGAAACACATCTGAGAGGCAGATGAGCGGGTTTATCTAAGTGGGTGTGGTATTTGTCGTGCACCCGCAGGTAGGTCCTGTTACCGGGCTGCAGGGTTCAGGTGGACCTAAATTAGAACGCATTTTCCTCCTAGAACCTGCTCATCCTGAGTTTCCCACCTGGGTGAGCGGTGTTTCCTTGTGCTCCATTAGTCTTAGACTCCATGCTTCCTGCATCTCTTACACACCTTCTAAGTATCTTTTAAACCCATCCTTCCTTTTTCAGTTCATTACTCTTGTTTAGGCTCTAGTCAATTTTCTTTTTTAACATTTTTATTGGATGTTTTACAATATTGCTTCTGCTTTATGCTTTGGTGTTGTTTTTTTTTTTCTTTTTTTTTTTGGCCCTGAGACGTGGGATCTTAGCTCCTCAACCAGGGATCGAATTCACACCCCCTGCATCGGAAGCAAAGTCTCAACCACCAGACCACCAGGGAAGTCTGGAGAGACTTTTCTAGGAGGAGCACAGCAGGCGTGCAGCTTTGTTGGGGCCTGGACCCAGGCAGAGCAGGTATTATTTTTGGTTATAAATAACTTCGCCAGCTAGCCACCGCGAGTCATCGGATGCTTGTGAGCTCTGACGATCTGCAAGGAACACTGGCAGGTAGGTCTCTGAGAAGATAGAAGAGTAAGAGCCTGGCATCGAACACGTTGGGCATCAGTGCCTCACATGGACAAGAAGAGTTTGTAGGATTGAGGGCAGGACCAGGAATCAGGATGCTGAGGTCAACCTGGGTTTTAGAGGAAAGCTTCCATCCCTTCATCCCTCTAGAGAGAAGAGACTTTGGCCCCGAGTGGGCTCCCTGAGGACTCAGGAGCCGCCACCATTGTAAGGTTGGCAGGAAATGCTTTGGGCTGTGAACTGGGAGCAAAAGGACAGAAGCCTCCCACCCCAGTAGGAACCTCAGAAAGTAAAAATCAAAATAAATAAATACACTGAACCTCCAAAAAACAAAGAGAGAGCAAAGATCACCCTAAACTCATCATGGGAGTAGTTAGGCAGAAAAAAATATATTCGATTTCTAAATCAAGCTCCCCGGGGTCAAGGAAACACATCTGAGAGGCAGATGAGCGGGTTTATCTAAGTGGGTGTGGTATTTGTCGTGCACCCGCAGGTAGGTCCTGTTACCGGGCTGCAGGGTTCAGGTGGACCTAAATTAGAACGCATTTTCCTCCTAGAACCTGCTCATCCTGAGTTTCCCACCTGGGTGAGCGGTGTTTCCTTGTGCTCCATTAGTCTTAGACTCCATGCTTCCTGCATCTCTTACACACCTTCTAAGTATCTTTTAAACCCATCCTTCCTTTTTCAGTTCATTACTCTTGTTTAGGCTCTAGTCAATTTTCTTTTTTAACATTTTTATTGGATGTTTTACAATATTGCTTCTGCTTTATGCTTTGGTGTTGTTTTTTTTTTTCTTTTTTTTTTTGGCCCTGAGACGTGGGATCTTAGCTCCTCAACCAGGGATCGAATTCACACCCCCTGCATCGGAAGCAAAGTCTCAACCACCAGACCACCAGGGAAGTCCCATCTTTTTAAAAAATATTAATTAATTTTTACTTTTTGGCTGCATTGGATCTTCATTTTCGTGTGTGGGCTTTCTCAAGTTGTGGTGAGCTGGACGCTCTAGTTTCAGTGTTCAGGCTTCTCATTGCAGTAGTTTCTGTTGTTGTTGAGTATGGGCTGTAGGTGTTGGGGCTTCAGTAATGGTGGCACACAGGCTCAGTTGCCCCAAGGCATGTGGGATCTTCCCAGGCCAGGGATTGAACCCATGTCCCCTGCATTGCAAGGCGGCTTCTGTAACCACTGGAGCACCAGGAAAGCCCTCTAGTCAATTTTCACTTAATAGACTCTTAATTGTTGGGCATGCACCCTCCTTTGTTCTTTGCCAAATCGTCCACAGGCTGTCCTTTCAGCACCAAAGTGTGATCACGTGTCTTGCTCAGAATTCTTGTCTGAGTCAGGGTAGAGTCTAAACTGGATATGTTGCTTCTACAGTTTGTGCCCAGGAAGACACATAAGCTTCTGTCCAAATTGAGCACTTTCTTGAACATTTCCATTCTAGTGGTCTGCTTTCCATGATCTGTTTTGGATCTGGAAGTGGTGGCTCAGAATCATTCTCAATCACATGTGATCTTTAGTGTTTGGGAGGTGAGTTTGAACTTTGAGACTCTATGTCATTTCTTTGATTTGGGCCCTGCCTTCAGTCAGGTGTAAGTTGTTAGAATGTACACACACACACACACACACATACATGTACATGTGTGTATATATATGTATATATATTTATATATACATATAAGTATATATTATAATATAAATATATGTATATATAAATTTTATTTTTTAATTAATTTATTTTAAGGCTATGGTTTTCTTTTTTTATAATTTTGACCTCTTTTATTGGTTTTTTATTTATTTATTTTTATCCATACTTATTCTTTGGCCTGTGTGGACCTCCCACTGCAGTGGCCTCTCTCATTGCAGAGCACCGGCTCTGGGTGCGTGCGCTCCAGAGCACTGGCTCGCAATTGGACACACCAGTCCAGCCTTTCCACGGCACGTGAGATCCTCCCGGCCAGGGATCGAACCAGTGCCCTTTGCACAGCAAGGCGGACTCTTTACCCACTGAACCACCAGAGAAGCCTTCATTTTATTTTTAATTAGAGGATAATTACAATATTGTGTTGGTTTCTGCCATACATCAGCATGAATCAGCCATACATATACATATGTCTCCTTCCTCTTAAACCTCCCTCTCACTGCCCTCTCTATCCTAGCCCTCTGTGTTGTCACAGAGCGCTGCCTTTGGGTTCCCTGTGTCATACACACAGCAAAGTCCCAACAGCTATCTATTGTACATATGGTAATGTATATATTTCATTGCTACACTCTCAAATCATGCCGCTCAAATCATTCTCTCTCCCCCACTCACTGTGTCCAATGTCTGTTCTTTCCATCTGCGTCTCCATTGCTGACCAGTAGATAGGTTCATCAGCACCATCTTTCTAGATTCCATATATATGTATTAATATACAATATTTGACTTTCTCTTTCTGACTTACTTCATTCTGTATACAGGCTCTAGGTTCACCTACCTCATTAGAACCGACTCAAATCCATTCCTTTATACAGCTGAGTAATATCCGGTTGTGTATATGTACCACAACTTCATTCATCTGTCGAGGGACATTTAGATTGCTTCCATGTCCTAGCTGTTGTAAACAGTGCTGCAATGAACATTGGGGTACATATGTCTTTTTCACTTATGATTTCTTCAGGGTATACAGCCAGTAGTGGGATTACTGGGTCATACTGTAGTTTTATTCCTGTTTTGTTTTTTTTTTAAAAAAAAAAAACCTTATTTTACTTTTAACTTTTACAGAGTTTTGTTGTTTATAGATATGTATGTTCCCAGATTAGTCATATGTATATCCCCCCACTTTCCACCCCTCCCGACCATCACACAGCACCCCTGAAGGATCCCCTTTTCTCACAGAGCAATGACTAGAGCTATTTACTTCACTTATGATAGTACAGGCCTTCATGCTACTTCCTTTCCGCCTCCCACCCTCTGTTCCTCCCCCACAATGTCCATATGTCCACTGTCCATGTCTGTCTTTCCGTCGCTTCACTGCATGTGCCACCATCACCATCCTACTAGATTCCATATATATGTTATTCCTGTTTTGTTTTTAAGGAATCTCTGTGCTGTTCTCCATATTTTGAAAAATATTTATTTAGGACTGCACCAGGTCTTTGTTGTGGCATGCAGGATCTTCGATCATCAGTGGGACAATGCTGAATCTTTTTTTTTTTAAAAAAGCATTTATTTATTTATTTATTTATTTTGGGGGGGAGCGGGTTGGGGAGGGAGGGGGGGAGCGGGCCACTTCTATTGGTCTTTCATTTGCCTATTTTCTTTTTTTTTTTTATTCTTTATTTTAAAGGTTCCACAGAGTTTTGTTGTTCACAGACATGTATGTTCCCAGATCAGTCATATGCATATCCATGGTCCCCACCCCACATTTGCCTATTTTCATCCGTCTTTGTTCTTTGGCTCTTGTGGGCCTCCCATCACGGTGGCGTCTGTCATTGCAGAGCGCTGGCTCTGGGCGCATGCGCTCCAGAGCTCCGACTCGGTAATTGGACACATCAGTCCAGACGCTCCGCGGCACATGGGATCTTCCCAGGCCAGGGATGGAACCGGCGCCCCTTGCACTGCAAGGTGGTGTCCTTACCCACTGGACCACCAGAGAAGCCCAATGCTGGATCTTTTAGTTGCAGTATGTGGAGTCTTTAGTTGCAGCATATGGGATATATTCCTCCAACTAGGGATCGAACCCAGACCCCCTGCATTGGGAGTGCAGTGTCTTAGTCACTGGACCACTAAAGAAATCCCAGAAGATATTTGTTATTACTTCTTAATTCTTTTTGCCTTTGACCTATGATGTAATCATGGTGCCAATAGAGGTATCCTGCACTGTTTCCAGTGCCAGATCCTTAGACTCTAACCTGATTCTGAAGGGTGGTAGCGTTCTGGAGCAGATTTCTTCCCTAGCATAATTGTTCGGAGGTTTTATTGACTCATCCAGACTCAACAATTGGATTTACTTACTACCTCTTCTGCTGTTGTTTTGACTTTTTTTATGAAAAGCTACATTAAAGATTTGGCTACGGTCTGGCAGTTTGGTATATGGTTAGGACCTACTTACTCCAGACGTGGGTAAGGAATCATACATTCTGCCTATATCTGTAGGGGGGTCACATCGATGACAAGCTGTAATCCTGAGATTTGCTCTGAAAAGTGTTGGAGCCAAACAGAAATATGCATAATGTTTTTCTAGCGCCTCACATTTCTGACTCAGAAAAGTGTTAGGAGGCTTGAAAAACTAGAGACCGCACTCCTGCTTTGTGAGGGATAAAATGAAATCTAGATAGAACTGTGATGGTAAATTCCTAAAATGACATGTCAAGTGGGTGCCAGAAAGAGAAGCAGCACATTTCTGTTTAAACCAATGAGGACAATGCCCCTCCTTCCCTTCCCTCAGCTTTTTTTTTTTTTTTAACTAATATTGATTTGGCTGCACTGGTTCTTTGTTTCAGCACATGAGATCTTTGATCTTCATTGTGGCATGCAGGATCTTTTTTAGTTGTGGCATCTGGCATCTTTAGTTGTGACATCCATACTCTTGGTTGTGGCACATGGGATCCAATTCCCAGACTAGGAATGGCCCCCTGCAGTGGAAGCATGGAGTATTAGCCACTGAACCTCCAGAGAAGGCCCTTCCTTCCCTCATCTTGATCTTGTCAAATCTTCTTTCACCTCTCTTTCAAGCAGTTTCCCTTATCAGTAGATGTGCCACCAAACACCAGTTTTTTTTAAAGGGAAAAATAAAACAAATGCCCAAACTGTAGTAAAGCATTAATCTAAAAGTAAAATCTTTACAGGGAGCTCCAAGTTAAATGGAATATATTTTTCAGGGAATTCCTGCTGGTTCAGTGGTTAGGACTCCAGGCTTTTGCTACTGAGGGCCCAGGTTCAATTCCTGATTAGGGAATTAAGATTCTGCAAGACAAGCACTGTGCCCCCTTCCCAAAAATGAATTCATTTTTTGTTTGAATTAATTTTGATTCAAATTTTATTAACTCAATTATTTGAACTAAGTGGACTTGGAAAACTTTTAAAATGTGAGTTGTTTGTGATTGGGCCCAAAGGGGCCCTGAAGGCACAAGTTAGTTAACACGATCACAGAATTCACTGGTATTACCATGTGCCTCACCACTCTGAAGCACCTGGTGTGGTGGAGCGGTAGAATGGCCTTTGGAAGATTCACTTTGCAGCACCAGTTAGGTGGCAGTACCTGGCAGGGCCAGGGCAAGGCTCTCCAGAAGACTGTGTATTCTCTATACACGCAGTATAGCGTCTAACAGTATATGGTGTGTTGACTTTACATTGTACTATTTAAATATAGTTAATTTTATATCATCATGTTTAAGTCATGGGCCATCAAGGTGAGTAAACATCCTTAAGGAATCAGTGTCTTATGGGGAAAGAATGAGGGCATTTCTGGTTGCCTACAGGGTACTTGTATCGTATTTGGGAGGATCATGATCTTGTTACCAATGAGGACAATGCCCCTCCTTCCCTTCCCTCAGCTTTTTTTTTTTAACTAATATTGATTTGGCTGCACTGGTTCTTTGTTTCAGCACATGAGATCTTTGATCTTCATTGTGGCATGCAGGATCTTTTTTAGTTGTGGCATCTGGCATCTTTAGTTGTGACATCCATACTCTTGGTTGTGGCACATGGGATCCAATTCCCAGACTAGGAATGGCCCCCTGCAGTGGAAGCATGGAGTATTAGCCACTGAACCTCCAGAGAAGGCCCTTCCTTCCCTCATCTTGATCTTGTCAAATCTTCTTTCACCTCTCTTTCAAGCAGTTTCCCTTATCAGTAGATGTGCCACCAAACACCAGTTTTTTTTAAAGGGAAAAATAAAACAAATGCCCAAACTGTAGTAAAGCATTAATCTAAAAGTAAAATCTTTACAGGGAGCTCCAAGTTAAATGGAATATATTTTTCAGGGAATTCCCTGCTGGTTCAGTGGTTAGGACTCCAGGCTTTTGCTACTGAGGGCCCAGGTTCAATTCCTGATTAGGGAATTAAGATTCTGCAAGACAAGCACTGTGCCCCCTTCCCAAAAATGAATTCATTTTTTGTTTGAATTAATTTTGATTCAAATTTTATTAACTCAATTATTTGAACTAAGTGGACTTGGAAAACTTTTAAAATGTGAGTTGTTTGTGATTGGGCCCAAAGGGGCCCTGAAGGCACAAGTTAGTTAACACGATCACAGAATTCACTGGTATTACCATGTGCCTCACCACTCTGAAGCACCTGGTGTGGTGGAGCGGTAGAATGGCCTTTGGAAGATTCACTTTGCAGCACCAGTTAGGTGGCAGTACCTGGCAGGGCCAGGGCAAGGCTCTCCAGAAGACTGTGTATTCTCTATACACGCAGTATAGCGTCTAACAGTATATGGTGTGTTGACTTTACATTGTACTATTTAAATATAGTTAATTTTATATCATCATGTTTAAGTCATGGGCCATCAAGGTGAGTAAACATCCTTAAGGAATCAGTGTCTTATGGGGAAAGAATGAGGGCATTTCTGGTTGCCTACAGGGTACTTGTATCGTATTTGGGAGGATCATGATCTTGTTATTGTCTTTATTTAGAGAGTAAGTATAGTTTAAGGAGATGCATATGGGATCAAGTTGACAAGGAGTAGACTTGTGATATTTAATTTTATGTGTCAAATTGACTGGGGCATGAATATGGTTAAGCAGATATTTGGTTAAACATTATTCTAGGTGTGTCTGTGAGGGTGTTTCCAGATGAGATTAACATGTGGAAACAGCATGAGTAAAGCAGATTGTCCTCTCCAACATGAGTGGGCCTCATCTAATCAGTTGAAGGCCTGGATAGTAAGGGACCAAAAAGTAAGGGAGAAGTCACTCTCTCTGCCTGCCTTTGAGCTGGAACATAGGTTTTCTCCTGCCTTTGTACTCAATATGGATTAGATTTTATACCACCAGTTCTTTTGATTCTCCGACTTTTGGACCCAGACTAGAACTAACTACACCATCAGTTCTTCTGGGCCTCTGGCTGCTTGACTGCAGAACCTGGGATTTCTCAGCCTCCATAATCATATGAAACAATTACTTGTAGCGGATCTCACTCTGTGTTGGTTGTCTTTCTCTGGAGAACACAGACTAAAACAGTGTACACAGAAATCTCTTTATTTTTAGTAACTGGATTGTATTCCAAATGATGAACGTGCCATCTTTTTTTGGGGGGGGGGGTTGGGGAGGGAGGAGGGCAGGCAGGCCACTTCTATTGGTCTTTCATTTATCTATTTTCATCCATCTTTTTGTTCTTTTGTCCCATGTGAGCCTCCCATCGCAGTGGCCTCTGTTGTCGCAGATCACCGGCTCTGGGCGCATGTGCTCCAGAGCTCCAGCTCCGTAATTGGACACATCGGTCCAGCCGCTCCGTGGCATGTGGGATCTTCCCAGGCCAGGGATGGAACCGGCGCCCCTTGCACTGAAAGGCGGTATCCTTGCGCACTGGACCACCAGGGAAGCCCAATGTGCCATCTTTTAATCCTCCTCAGTGAGTTCAGTCACTCAGTGCTCAGTCGTATCCAATTCTGTGACCCCATGGACTGCAGCACACCAGGCTTCCCTGTCCTTCACCATCTCATTGACACGTAATTAATACTCCTCCTTGATACATAATTAGGCTTTTCTCAGTTTTCCAGTCTTTTTCTAATTTCACCAATGTATCAGTAACTATCTGTACATATACATCTTTTTTTTCCTTTTTTTGGGCCCAGCCCGTGTGGCATATGAGATCTTAATTCCCTGACTAGGGATAGAACCTATGTCCTCTGCAGTGGAAGCACAGTGTCTTAACCACTGGGCTGCTGAGGAAGCCCCTGTACACAGACACTCTTGTGCACATATGCTTCTGTTCCTGAAGACCAAGGAATATGACCCATGAATCTTAAAGGTGACAAATGTATATTTGTCCTGTGCATGTTTTATATGATGTCACATGCCTTAGAATGCAATTTCCCAAAAGGAGAACTGTGTAATATGTATGTGCTATAAATGTCAGGCATCTTGTGGTTCCTTAACACGTATTTTAAAGCAATAATAATTTGCAGGATAGCCACTAAATGCATATAACATAACTAGCTAAATACCAGTAGGGAAATTTTCTTTAAGTGGGTCTCTTGAACCGCATACTTGGAGAGCGGGCTTTCCATAAGCCAAAGGATGTTGGCTGTTCTTTACAGGAAGCCCAGAGAGTCTCTTCAGGCTTCTTCTTATAACAAACACCCACTCGAACTATGATTTTGGAATCATTTCCATTGCAAATCCTCTCTTTCCACACCCCTTTAAAAGGCAGCTGCAATATTTGGCATGTACCCAGGGCCTGCTGCACCAACAATTCTCTAACTTTTATTTATATTTTATGCGCAGTATGTTCAAGCTCTCACTTTCCCAGGTGCCAGATGCTGGTTTGGACACACTCCAGTGGAAAGTGCTTTCCTGTAAAATAATAAAAGGAAAATGCTGAACAAACCACCTCTTTATACAAACTTGCACCTAGTACGCCAGAGTTAAGTACTTTAATAATGACTTCACTATTTTCCCCAATTTTCAAGCCCCTGAATTCCCTCCTTACTTCCCTCCACACCAAATACTCTGTCTCTAGGCATCAACAGGAGGCTTATGGTCCCCTCCCATCTCTTGAGTGTTCACTTGAAAGTGTCAGGGTGTAGGCATCTGTCTGTCTTACAGGGCTTTGGATGGTACCTGATGCAACCCACCCATGGGTATTTCAAATACAAATCAATGTCTGCTATGTCCATACCTTTTACATGTTTTCACCAAAAGTGATGCTTTCTAAGTGTTGGTAATAATACTGTCCCCGCAGTCGCACAGAATTTTGCCAGGACACTAAGAATGAGCTTGGAATTTGCCTTGGTCATAGAGTCCTTGCCTGCCTAAAGGCAATACTCAAACCAAAGAGCCTGCTTATCAAATAAGCAGCAGTGTTATGTGGACACTAAGAAAACGTATATCATTCAGGAGACTGCCAGTCCACCTGTGGAGTCCACCTCCACTTCTTTCATCACTTTATGTGGTAACATTTCACTGATAACCAGTACAATTCCTTGTTCTATCCCAGAAAAACTTACGCATGGGAAACTTAGGCATGAAAATTTGTGCCAAAAAACTTGTGGTTATATTACGAGATTTAAAGGAACTCTTGTAAAGCAGGTTATGGGGGTGGTGTGGGTGTGGGTGTGTATGGGTGAGAGAGAGAGAGAGAGAGAGAGAGAACGTGTGTGTGGGGGGGTGTGGAAAACAGCTATAAAATATAAATACTCTGCTTGGCCGCCCATATCCCTTTTTCTTTTCTCGCTCTTTCCGCTAGATGGCGGTAGATGCCCAAGAAATAACTTGCGAAGCGCTGGTGCAGAGGGGTGAGACGCCTGATCCTATCCTTTCACTGGGTTGTTGGTAGCTGAGCTGGCACACTCTTGTTCCTCTGTTGCGAGTGGGCATGATATAAAGTTACTTTTTTCGTGTATGTGTTGGGGGAAGGCCGGAAGATTTGTCACAGACCACCTGTTTAATCCAGGTTCTAAGCTTAGGGTAGCATCTCGCCAGCTGGCAAAAAAAAAATCCATAGAATTTCTCTCAGCTAAGACTTGTGTAGAAGCTATGGAACCGCAGAAAATAATAAAAGGAAAATGCTGAACAAACCACCTCTTTATACAAACTTGCACCTAGTACGCCAGAGTTAAGTACTTTAATAATGACTTCACTATTTTCCCCAATTTTCAAGCCCCTGAATTCCCTCCTTACTTCCCTCCACACCAAATACTCTGTCTCTAGGCATCAACAGGAGGCTTATGGTCCCCTCCCATCTCTTGAGTGTTCACTTGAAAGTGTCAGGGTGTAGGCATCTGTCTGTCTTACAGGGCTTTGGATGGTACCTGATGCAACCCACCCATGGGTATTTCAAATACAAATCAATGTCTGCTATGTCCATACCTTTTACATGTTTTCACCAAAAGTGATGCTTTCTAAGTGTTGGTAATAATACTGTCCCCGCAGTCGCACAGAATTTTGCCAGGACACTAAGAATGAGCTTGGAATTTGCCTTGGTCATAGAGTCCTTGCCTGCCTAAAGGCAATACTCAAACCAAAGAGCCTGCTTATCAAATAAGCAGCAGTGTTATGTGGACACTAAGAAAACGTATATCATTCAGGAGACTGCCAGTCCACCTGTGGAGTCCACCTCCACTTCTTTCATCACTTTATGTGGTAACATTTCACTGATAACCAGTACAATTCCTTGTTCTATCCCAGAAAAACTTACGCATGGGAAACTTAGGCATGAAAATTTGTGCCAAAAAACTTGTGGTTATATTACGAGATTTAAAGGAACTCTTGTAAAGCAGGTTATGGGGGTGGTGTGGGTGTGGGTGTGTATGGGTGAGAGAGAGAGAGAGAGAGAGAACGTGTGGGGGGGGGTGGAAAACAGCTATAAAATATAAATACTCTGCTTGGCCGCCCATATCCCTTTTTCTTTTCTCGCTCTTTCCGCTAGATGGCGGTAGATGCCCAAGAAATAACTTGCGAAGCGCTGGTGCAGAGGGGTGAGACGCCTGATCCTATCCTTTCACTGGGTTGTTGGTAGCTGAGCTGGCACACTCTTGTTCCTCTGTTGCGAGTGGGCATGATATAAAGTTACTTTTTTCGTGTATGTGTTGGGGGAAGGCCGGAAGATTTGTCACAGACCACCTGTTTAATCCAGGTTCTAAGCTTAGGGTAGCATCTCGCCAGCTGGCAAAAAAAAAAAAAAAATCCATAGAATTTCTCTCAGCTAAGACTTGTGTAGAAGCTATGGAACCGGTTCAGGAGAGCAGCCAGCATCGATTTAGAGATGTCTTGGCATCTGCTGCCTATATTTGTGGAGATGAAAGAGAGCCACTCGCTGGTGGGAATGACCGCAGGCTGAAATCCACAGTGTGGCCTGCGATCAACCCGTAAGTACTGGATTCCCTCCCATGTGCCTAGTCCTAGATCAGAAGCTACATGAAAAACATAGGTGGCGTCCTGCCAGTCTCTCGTGGTGGAGAAAACAAAACATACGCAGAGAAGTCAATGTTGAGCAAGACGTAGCCGGACGGAGTTATCCTTGTGTGAATATATCATTGTGTGCAGGTATTATGAGGTCAGTGGGGGTACAAATGGCCCCGGGTAGGCGGTGTGTAGGGAGAGAGCAGAGAAGAAGAAAGAACTAGGAGGGATAGGAGAACTCGGGTGGTAATTTTTGGAGAATTCCGGAAAGAATTTGGAATTCGGGAGCGAGAAGGAAATGGAGGGAGGGGCGAGGCCAAGCCCGGCCCTGCGCGGAATACAGCTTCGCAAAGGCTGGCTGAGCGGCCCCTTCTGCTTTCTTCACTTAGATCACAGGCATTTCCGACAGACCAGAGCGTCTCCGGTCAGCCTTCTCGCCAGGGCTTCTCCCAAGCACTTCGGCCACGCGGCGGGAGTCGGCGCCCCTGGCAGCAGCCGGTGCTCTGGCGGTTAGCGCGGCACAAAGGGGGCGTGGTAGAGGGGCGTGGCGTAGGCGTGGTGGTTGGGCGGGGCTGTCCTCTCGCCTGTGCCCGCCGCCGCTGCAGCTGCCGCCTCCGCCCGCCGCGCGGACCAAGGGAGCGCGGTCGCCGCCGCTTGCCAGCCCGGGTGCCCGCGAGCCCGGGCTGCGGTGGGCCAGGATGTCGGGCTTCCTGGAGGAGCTGCTGGGCGAGAAGCTGGTGACGGGTGCCGGCGAGGAGGTGGACGTGCACTCGCTGACTGCCCGCGGCATCTCGCTGCTCGGGCTCTACTTCGGCTGCAGCCTGAGCGCCCCCTGCGCGCAGCTCAGCGCCAGCCTGGCCGCCTTCTACGGCCGCCTGCGGGGGGACGCGGCGGCCGGGCCGGGGGCCGGGGCCGGGCCGGGGCTAGGGGCCGGGGCGGCGGCGGAACCCGAGCCGCGGCGCCGCTTGGAGATCGTCTTCGTGTCCTCGGACCAGGACCAGCGGCAGTGGCAGGACTTCGTGCAGGACATGCCGTGGCTGGCGCTGCCCTACAAGGAGAAGCACAGGAAGGTGAGCGGCGCCGGCCTCGTCGCGCGTTCCCGGGAGCCGGTCTTCGCCACCCCGGCGCCCCTTCTGCCTCCTCCTCCGTCGTGCACGCACGCGCTTCCTCTCCTGCCCCTCAGCGTCCCCTGCCTCTGCCCTCCCCCCGTCCCGCAGGTTCGGGGCGCCCGTGGCAACTCCTCGGTGACGGTGCCAGGCCGCGCCCGCTGGGGAAGTTTGAAACCCTCTGCCCGGGATCCCATTCACGTCCTAGGGAGTCCCCACATGTACGGGAGTGACTGCATCCGAGGGTCCGGACTCGGTGACCCCCCCATCCCCGAGCAGAAGCGCGGGCAGGGGTCCCTTCTTTCCCTCTGCGCTCGACTCGCCGCGGCTACCTGTGGTCGGGGGGAGGGCGCCAGCCCCCTACCCATAATGCCCGAACCAGGAAGTTTCCTCTCTCCGAGAAAAATCTACTTTTCTCCTGCTGTGGCCGAGGGCAGGCCCCCCGGCGCCCTGGGTTGGGTGAGGGGGTGTCGGCCTCTGACCGTGGCTTTGGGCGAGGAGGGAGCTTGGTCGTCTCCTCTTGCCCTCCCTCCGTCTCCCCTTTCCCTTCCCGGGCTGAACTAGAGGCCACTAGGGAGCCTTTCATTGTCTGGCTGTCCAGCCAGCCATCCTCCCCAGATGCTTCCCGGGCACCGGACCAGACCCTTCCGTGCAGTTTTTAGTGGCTTGGTTGGTGGGCCACTGGTGTCTTGGCATCGGATTAAACGCTAAACCAATCCCATAAGTACAGATTGACCAGAAGAGAGAGGATTGGGGGAAATTTACACTTCGCTGTCAACTTTCATCTCCCCTCGCCCCCCCCACTTCGTTTTGCTGCTGAAATTAGCTTGGATTTTTGAGTGTGTGTGTTGGATGAAGATGTCTGTTTCAATAAAACGAATTCAGGAAATGTTGCCATGAATCGAAACAGAAAAAGTTTTGGAGCGCTCTTGCTTAATTAGTATGCCTGATGCATCGTGTGAATCCAGCTCCGTTCTTTCCGGAGGAGAATCTGTTTATGGAGTGGACAGAAGGACTCTGCTGGGGTGTTTAGATTCCTCTCTGGAGGAAGATAAGGGCATGCCATGTGTTTCTTTAATGCGTATAGAATCTTGTTGAGAAGCATTATTTAGATTCAGTGAGAGTAAAAGGCTTATACTGTGACCCCATGTGTCTCCAGTAAATCATCCTTGGAAGCAATGTAAGGCACAGACTTGGTATTCAAAGTATGAAATACAGTTTAACAAATACAGTTGGTAAATTTAACATTGGGGAAATATGGACTCAGAAACCATGCCTCACAGAGGCAGCACTTGGCGTTGTAACCACTTTTTAGATGATCTTGCCCATGGTAGATTTATGTGCTTGAGGCAGTGCAGGAGTATGTACAGCCAGTCCCTTTTTTTTTTTTTTTTGCTTTAAAACATGGGACTCCTTTGTTTTCCTTAGTGGTTTTTATGATCCTTTTGGGGAGGAGTAATGTCCAAAAAGTGAATTATCAAGAAATATTTTCGTTATTATGGCCAGTTTCTATCGTAGACCGAAGTCTTTGTAAAATACCGTCCTTATTCAGCAATACAAATGATTTCTAGCTTTTGCAAATACACAATGACGGTACAATGTTACAGACTTAATAAGGCCTAGTGTTGTGTTTTCCCTGTAAGTGATGGAAGTTGATTTGCTATCCAGTAAAATATGCAGCAAATTGAGATGTTTTGCAAATGCGTAAGCCTTTTCTGCCAAAAAGAATATTTGGTGTGAGATAGGCCCTGCCTGGTTCCCTATGCCCTGACCAGCTCCTTTTGCACACACACAAAGAGTGGTCTGTGACCCCGGCCTGGACCTGCTCCGTCCACCAAGAGGAGAATCCGGATCACACAGGGCAGACCCTCATTTGAAAATACTCTTCATTTTGCTGGCACATGCCTGAACCATAGTTTTTCAGCATCTTAGGTTTATTTTTTGCTCAGAGTTTTTCTGACTCACATTCTATAAGTTCACTTTGTTCTCTAAAACAAGTCCAGTTTTTGAGAAGGTAGTTTGTGCCCCTGGATGTTCGTGAATAGGCAACTCAAGATTTGATCCCAGAAACATTCTATTTTGTGGTGATATACCAGGTCAAAAAAAAGGCTCCATCCAGCTGGGATTCTTACGGAAAACATACGCTTGGCAATGACAACAGCTATGGAAGAACACTTTGGAAGAAATGATTATCTCCCTTGAAACCAAAGAGATGTAAAACAGATTCCTTGTCTGTAACTTTGGGTTTTTGTCTCTCTTATTTGAAATCGGGGTGCTGAGAAATCTGTGAGCTTGTGATGCCAGCGCTGTGATAACAACAGTGGAAACCCCAGGGCACCCCCAGTTCAGGATGCTGACTGGATGGACACTCACCTTCTTGTTGATGGACCTTGTCCATGTTGTTTCACCAACTATAAAAACAGCATTCAAGGAGACGGTTTTGTTTTTACATTGAAGGGAAACCAGAGGACTAATTTTTTCAAGTTCTCATTAACATTTATTCTTAAAACCACTTGTATACTTCCCATTGGGATCACAATGGATGTGGTTCTAATTAGTTATTGGCTGGTATTTCTCTAAAGAAAATTGAAAAATTATGGTGGGGAAAGAAAATGCCGTGTGGTGTTTCTTTTTTTCTTCTTTTATTAATTTCCCCCTTATATAGTAAGAAAGTCCGGGAATGACCATATATGTTAAAACGGTGTTTTGCCTGGCTTCTTTCACCTTGATTGGAACTGTGAGAGAATACCAGCTAACAGGATTCCCGCATCTTTTTAAAAAAAAGAAATTGTTTACAGAAGATTGCCTGTTTCTACTTGCTTTAGTGGTCAGTGCAAAGGTAATTGAAGCTTCATTTTTGGCTTCCAAGCACATATATAAATAGCTGTGTAGAAATTGTTATTAGATGATAATGGAACTTCGAGTGCTTCTATAAGAGCCATGTTGTAAGGAAGCATCTAATCCTGAAGTTTAAGCGGTTAGATTTGGTTTAATAAGTAGGCTTGTTTTCTGTTTTGTTAATAGGCATTTTTCAGACTTCTGGAGAGAAAATGTGATGAATAGTTGGAAAGTGATGAAGATTTGGACTTTGGGGATTTGATCTACTGCTTTGCAGGCATGCTTAGTTGCTAAGTTGTGTCTGATTGCGACACCATACACCGTAGCCCACCACGCTCCTCTGTCCATGGCATTCTCCATGGAAGAATACTAGAGTGGGTTGCCATTTTCTTCTCCGGGGAATCATCCTGACCCAGAGATGGGACCTGCGTCTCCAGAATTGGCAGGTGGATTGTTTACCACTGAGCCCCCCGGGGAAGCCCATTCATGCCTGAACTGAATGCCTGATGGAAAACATTTGGTCAGGGTGCATGCCCTGACATGAAACATGCAGGGTGCACTGGTCTTGCTCTGAACAGGTTTGATGGGCCCTGGCTTGGTCCCAGAACTTCCTGCCCCACAGAAAGGGGAGCAGGAGCATGACAGAGTCAGGGACTCTGGCCTGGCATCTCTGGTCTACCAAATCCAGCCAGGGGAAGTGGTATCAGTCCTGTGTGGGTTGTTTGCTCTAGGCGATTGTGGTTCAGACTCAGTCAGAGACTTGGCCTAGAATTCACCTGAATCCCTTCATCTCTTTGGATGGTGCAAAATTTGGTACCAACCCCGGCCGTCTTACAACTCCAACTCTGCAAATCCTTCCTCCCTCAGATCAAATACCCTTGCCACTAGGAGAATGCTTTCTACAACAGACCACTTGGCAGGTGATAAAAGATGGTAGAAAGCTACCGCTCTGAACATTGGAGTTTTCTGCCTTCCGCACAAGGAGCCTGGACCAGCCAGGACGGGTCCCTCTGTTGACTTGTGTTTCCAGCATCCAACTAATAAAGGACAACAGTCTGATTAAAGTTAATAAGCAATTTTCCTTCAGAGGCTTTTTCCTCATTCCCTTATTTGTAAAGTATTCTTTAGTCTCGTTTCTAGTCTCTGCATAACGAAGCTGTCTTGTGCAGTGGCTGAAAATACAGACTCTTGTCCATCTGACTGAGTTCAGATCCTCTGTCATTCATTCATTAGCTGTGTGACCTTGTGCAAATTACCCTACTTCTCTGTGCCTCAGGTGCTTCTCCTATAAAACGGAGATGACAACAAGACCCGCTTTATGGGATTATTGTAAAGATTACACAAGATAATAGACACATGCCTGGCTTATAGTACGTGCTAGTGTGTTAGCAATGATTATTGGTAAATGGCCATGAACTTTAGTCATTCTATTCACTTGATACCTGAGCCTTTGGCAGATATCACATTACAGAGTTGCAAAACTGTAATGAGGTGTATTTTTGACTTTTCAAACAAGTTACTTTTATAAGCCTACAAGGGGATACAATCAAGAGTCACCCTTGAAGAGATTACAATCAAGGAGAAAGACACAGAAAAATGAAACCAAAGAAAATGAATGTAAGAAACAACATCCTTTAAAGTACTGGTTGTGCTGATATTTATTGAGCTTTGTACTTTCATTTGCCAGTGTAACTTGAGACAGCCAGTCAGGGAAGCCAGGCATGATAAAGGATAAGAGCTTTCAGATGATGGGGCACCCTTCTTGAGAGAGATTAATTACACACTTGGATGATCGTTTTTTTGGTTTGCCAAAGACATTAGGCGTGTCTTCTGCTGGTCCTGGCTGTTCACATCTGGGTGGCGTGGGACTGCAGGATTACTGCTCCTTTGTGTGGGAATGGATGGTGCCCAGTCTCCGAGCTGTACAAACCTCACCCCTAACTCGGACGCATTCCTCCCTCAGATCAAATACCCTTGCCACTAGGAGAATGCTTTCTACAACAGACCACTTGGCAGGTGATAAAAGATGGTAGAAAGCTACCGCTCTGAACATTGGAGTTTTCTGCCTTCCGCACAAGGAGCCTGGACCAGCCAGGACGGGTCCCTCTGTTGACTTGTGTTTCCAGCATCCAACTAATAAAGGACAACAGTCTGATTAAAGTTAATAAGCAATTTTCCTTCAGAGGCTTTTTCCTCATTCCCTTATTTGTAAAGTATTCTTTAGTCTCGTTTCTAGTCTCTGCATAACGAAGCTGTCTTGTGCAGTGGCTGAAAATACAGACTCTTGTCCATCTGACTGAGTTCAGATCCTCTGTCATTCATTCATTAGCTGTGTGACCTTGTGCAAATTACCCTACTTCTCTGTGCCTCAGGTGCTTCTCCTATAAAACGGAGATGACAACAAGACCCGCTTTATGGGATTATTGTAAAGATTACACAAGATAATAGACACATGCCTGGCTTATAGTACGTGCTAGTGTGTTAGCAATGATTATTGGTAAATGGCCATGAACTTTAGTCATTCTATTCACTTGATACCTGAGCCTTTGGCAGATATCACATTACAGAGTTGCAAAACTGTAATGAGGTGTATTTTTGACTTTTCAAACAAGTTACTTTTATAAGCCTACAAGGGGATACAATCAAGAGTCACCCTTGAAGAGATTACAATCAAGGAGAAAGACACAGAAAAATGAAACCAAAGAAAATGAATGTAAGAAACAACATCCTTTAAAGTACTGGTTGTGCTGATATTTATTGAGCTTTGTACTTTCATTTGCCAGTGTAACTTGAGACAGCCAGTCAGGGAAGCCAGGCATGATAAAGGATAAGAGCTTTCAGATGATGGGGCACCCTTCTTGAGAGAGATTAATTACACACTTGGATGATCGTTTTTTTGGTTTGCCAAAGACATTAGGCGTGTCTTCTGCTGGTCCTGGCTGTTCACATCTGGGTGGCGTGGGACTGCAGGATTACTGCTCCTTTGTGTGGGGAATGGATGGTGCCCAGTCTCCGGAGCTGTACAAACCTCACCCCCTAACTCGGACGCACCTCCCTTCCTGGCTCTGGAATGTTGTAGGATAGGTTTGTCCAAACCTGTTGCCATTTGGGGTTTAGTAATTGTCTTCTAGTTAGCGGCTCAGGCCTGATGGACTGACTGTCCACATTTCTTACTGATCTTTGTCTTCTGATATGGGTTGGGACATGAACCGGAGCCCAGATGAAAGCAGTGGGTTTTGATGTTAGGGTCATTGATTTCATTTACCTGTTTTCTTCCACCCCCACCCCCTTTTTATCGCTGTGCCTTGTAGTTTGAGGCCTTGTTTTAATATCTGAGCAAACTGGAGAAAGAAGGCTTTGTATTGTATACAGCTGGGATGGGGGAGTAAGCAAGTCCCTCAGTCGGGGGGCCATGGAAGGGGTGGTTCTTTATTTTTTGTGAGGACCTGGGGCCCCAGGGCTCCAGCTGTCCCCGTTCTGAACTAGTCTGGGCTCCTTACTGCTGATCTTGTTTCGGGGAGAGGCGGGGAGAGGAGGCTTGGCATAGGATGTATTCTTTTTTCACGTTCTGAATTCCCAGTGGTGCTCAGTGTTAACCACCGGGGTGCTTAGGTTTCTGTATTTCATTAATTTACCATTATGCTTATTCAAAGGCACTCAAAGAAAATGACTTTTGAGTTTAGAATCTTTCTGCTGATACTGACTTTCACGAGACTCTTGCACACTGTTGCCTTACATGCCATTATTTAGAAGTGACTAAGAGTTCTTGAGTCTCAGGAGTCATTCTTGATCCTCTTCCGCTCCTCCTATCGAAGAAAAAAGCTCCAAGCCTTGTTGATTCCGTCTCCTTAACAGCTCTCAACTCTGACCCCTTCTCTCTCTCTGTTGCTTGAGTTCACTTTTCACCTGGACCCCAGCAGCCTCCTCCATGGGGTCTTTGCTTCCAGTGCTGACCCCTGATTCTCAAGACTAGAGCTTCTTAAACTATCTGCCTGGAGTCAAGGATCAGTTACCTTTGCTCAGCTTCTAATCAGTTATGCACCCATACCAGGCTTTGTTATACATAACCCCTGTACAGTTTTTTTGTTTTGCTTTGTTTTCATGCATCTTGTAATTCTTTGGCCTGTGTGGACCTCCCATTGCACTTGCCTCTCTCACTGTAGAGCACCAGCTGTGGGCGCATGCACTCCAGAGCGCTGGCCTGCGACTGGACACACTGGTCCAGCCACTCCGCTGCACGTGGGATCTTCCTGGGCCAGGGATCGAACCGGTGCCCCTCGTATGGCAAGGCAGACTCTTTACCCACTAGGCTACCAGGAAAACCCTTCTTGTGATTTTTTTCTTTTTTTTTTTTGGTCTTCTTTATTTGACCATAAAGCTTCTTTTTTAAAAAAATTATTTATGGCTATGCTGGCTGCACGCAAGCTTTCCCTAGTTGTAGCCAGCAGGGGCTACTTTTTGTTGAGGTGTGTGGACTTCTCATTGCAGTGGCTTCTCTTGTGGAGCACAGGCGTTAGGTGCACAGGCTTCAGTAGTTACAACTCTGGGGTCTAAGAGCGAGGGTTCAGTGCTTGTGAGCCAGAGGTTCAGTTGCCCCATTGCATGGGGAATCTTCTCAGACTAGGGATCAAACCCATATCCCCTACATTGGCAGGCTGATTCTTAACCACTAACCCACCAAGGAATTCAGACTGTAAGCTTCTTGAGGACAGAAACCAACCAAAGGGAGGGGAAGATGATCAGCGTTTTGATTCTGAGAATCAAATAATACAATCTGGGGCTTCCCTGGTGGTCCAGTGGGTAAAGAGTCTGCCTTGCAGTGCAAGGGCCACCAATTCGATCCCTGGCCCGGGAAGATCCCACGTACTGTGGAGCAGCTAGACTGGTGTGTCCAATTGCGAGCCAGCACTCTGGAGTGCATGTGCCCGAAGCCAGTGGTCTGAGACAAGAGAGGCCACTGCAATGGGAGGCCCACACTGGCTGAAGAATAAAGATAGATGAAAACAAATACATAAAAAAGCAATAAAAGAGGCCAAAAGTAAAAATATATATATATAAATAATACATTATGGTCACAGAAAGCAGGCATGTGACTTTGAGATTGGTAACTGGAAAACACAGTATTTCCCACATTGTGTGAGTTGAATGTGCACTTGCACTAGTGCTTAGCTTGATTTTAACATTTAATATTAGAGTTAGGCCCTAACTGAATTGCATAATTGTATATACCCACAGTACACGGGTGTTTTTGTTTGTTTTTGTTTCTTAATGAGTGCTTTCAAGAGCACTTCCATGAGCAAGTGGATATATAACTCCATTGCCCTGTAATTCTGTGCTCAAAAATAGAAAAAGACTCGCCTCCATTTTTGAGATGTCTCCCTGGGTGGCACAGTGGTAAAGAATCTGCTATCTGCTTGCCAACGCAGGAGGCGTGGGTTCAGTCCCTGGCTTGGGAAGACCCCCTGGAATAGGAAATGGCAACTCACTCCAAAATTCTTGAGTGAAAAATCCCATCAACAGAGGAGCCTGGCAGGCTACAGTCCATGGAGGTCACAGAGAGTCAGACATGATTGAGCATGCATGCGTGCACAAAATCTTAGTCCATTAAAATAATCTTTCATCTGCAAGCCTATCCTTCCATGCTTTTATATTTCCTAAGTAATTTGAGTTTCTCTAGCATCTTTCTTCCAAGGAACTCAAACTACATGCGTATTCTGTCTTCCAGCAACTAGTCATCAGTAGCTATTAAGCATTTTAGTTTTTCAAAGTAAATTTGAGTTGGAGAATTGATGCAGAGCTAACCGATTATTATTAATAGATCAGGGTCACAGTGTTGAGGATGAAAGCTCTCGGCTGAACTCTCTTAAATTCAACTCAGTCCTTTCTGTTCCAGAAATTGGGTCTTAAAAAATATGCACATCAAGCATTCTCCAGGAGGGAGCCTAAACTTCTGTTTTCAACACATCACTTTCCGAGTAGATTCTCTAGATGTGCTTGATAGACTCTGAAATAACATAGAGGTGCTTTAACCACTTAAAACATTTGCTACTGATGGTAAGACAGGAGAGTTAGAACTTTTTTCTTCTATTGCTCCCTTTCCCTGGTGGTGGTTTCTAAAGATCCTTTTAACGATCTGGCTTTTTTTTTTTAGATCAGCCAGTGAACTGCCCCCAACTTCCCTTCATCCTATGCAAAGCCTGGGGGCTCCTTTCGTGCTTTTGTTCAGAGACAAAATTGAACTTCAGGTATCCTGCCGAGATCCTAGGACTAAATCAGTCCTCCCTTTTATGAGGTTTTCAGAAACTGCGGCTCTAACTTCCAGTGAAATCTCAAACATGTGCTTTCTGCTTTATGACAAGCAAGAAGTATAGTAATTGAGAGCTGCCTGAGTGCTGTTACTCTGGAGTTGCCCTGTAATTCTGTGCTCAAAAATAGAAAAGACTCGCCTCCATTTTTGAGATGTCTCCTGGGTGACACAGTGGTAAAGAATCTGCTATCTGCTTGCCAACGCAGGAGGCGTGGGTTCAGTCCCTGGCTTGGGAAGACCCCCTGGAATAGGAAATGGCAACTCACTCCAAAATTCTTGAGTGAAAAATCCCATCAACAGAGGAGCCTGGCAGGCTACAGTCCATGGAGGTCACAGAGAGTCAGACATGATTGAGCATGCATGCGTGCACAAAATCTTAGTCCATTAAAATAATCTTTCATCTGCAAGCCTATCCTTCCATGCTTTTATATTTCCTAAGTAATTTGAGTTTCTCTAGCATCTTTCTTCCAAGGAACTCAAACTACATGCGTATTCTGTCTTCCAGCAACTAGTCATCAGTAGCTATTAAGCATTTTAGTTTTTCAAAGTAAATTTGAGTTGGAGAATTGATGCAGAGCTAACCGATTATTATTAATAGATCAGGGTCACAGTGTTGAGGATGAAAGCTCTCGGCTGAACTCTCTTAAATTCAACTCAGTCCTTTCTGTTCCAGAAATTGGGTCTTAAAAAATATGCACATCAAGCATTCTCCAGGAGGGAGCCTAAACTTCTGTTTTCAACACATCACTTTCCGAGTAGATTCTCTAGATGTGCTTGATAGACTCTGAAATAACATAGAGGTGCTTTAACCACTTAAAACATTTGCTACTGATGGTAAGACAGGAGAGTTAGAACTTTTTTCTTCTATTGCTCCCTTTCCCTGGTGGTGGTTTCTAAAGATCCTTTTAACGATCTGGCTTTTTTTTTTTTTAGATCAGCCAGTGAACTGCCCCCAACTTCCCTTCATCCTATGCAAAGCCTGGGGGCTCCTTTCGTGCTTTTGTTCAGAGACAAAATTGAACTTCAGGTATCCTGCCGAGATCCTAGGACTAAATCAGTCCTCCCTTTTATGAGGTTTTCAGAAACTGCGGCTCTAACTTCCAGTGAAATCTCAAACATGTGCTTTCTGCTTTATGACAAGCAAGAAGTATAGTAATTGAGAGCTGCCTGAGTGCTGTTACTCTGGAGTGAAAGCCTGTAATGGAAACTTTTGTTCTGTGGCATCTGTGATTAAATGCAAACATAAATTTTCTGCTGCTTGCTGGTCATATAACTCTTGGACCAGATATACAATGGGTTTTTGTATGAGCTACACCTCAGAAAAGCCCTGTTTTAAGGACACTTGAAGCTTAAAGCACAGGATACCTTTCTTGTCCATCTGTCCCCCACTCCCCCTTAGATTATTTTGAGACACCAGTTACAGGTAAATTCAAGTAATAGTTCCACTGTTAATAATGCTTTTATCTTGGAGCATTGTCATAAAACAGGGTGTGGTCAGTTTTGCTGCTCTATGGATAATGGATAGAGTTTCCCTCTTTGTTTTCCTAGGAGAATTTTATCCAGATGCATTGGAGTTTTTTTTTCTTTTTTAACAGTTTTTTCTTTTTTTTTTGTCTTTTTTGGTCAATATCCCTGGGATAAAAATCTGAATGGATTGAGCGTGTTTAAAATCAGAAGACGCTGCCTTTTCCCCTCTCCCTTATACATGATCAGGTCAAGACAGTTTTCTTTTGATCGTGGTAGCTCACAGCACAGCTGCTTCATCTGTTACTCATTTTTGGGGGGTTTGATGTGAAATATAAAGATTGGGCAGAACAACAGTGCACTAGGCAAAAATTACAGTGTAGCCCTCTGAGCTCTGAAAGGCACTTGGATGTGAGCCCGAGGGCAAAAATGACTAATTTTGACCTTTGGGCATGGGTTTGACTGCAACTTAAAAAAGTGCTTAAACACACAGACCTTCAGAAATACCCCAATATAAGTGAATATTTAAAATCTGTTACACAAATGTGTAGGAGTATGGACTCTGGGTCGAGTTTCTTATGTTTGAATCTCATCTCCATCACTCTGAAGCAAAGTGGCTTTGGTGCAAGCTGTATAACTTGTGTGTCTCTTAAGTTCCTGGTCAGTAAAAAGGAGATAATTGTATCTCCTTTATAGGATTGTGCTGTCAAGGGTTAAACGAGTTAACATTTTAAAATTGTTTAACATAGTGCCTGGGTACATCATCCATATCACTGAAAGGTGTACCCCAGGTGTTCGGTTATGCCATTCAAAAAAGAAAAAAAAGTAGTTATTCAGATTACAAAAGAAAAGGATTCTCAGCCTTTTTTTTTTTTTTCTTTGTATCCCTTTACTTTCAGCACCTGGCTCTTTTCTTCTAATAACCTATCATGTCATCTGATTTCCCTTCAGTTTCCAACTAGAACAGTGATCATTCTTTGTCAGTTGTTGATGTGATGACATATCCATGTCTTTGAATGTGGGTATGATTCTAGACTATCTCTTTGACTAATTGGATGCTCAGTTTTACTGATTGGATTCCATTTTCCCTTTTAAACTGGGAGAGGGGAGGGAAGGAGATACTGGTCTGTACCTATTCCCCCTGCCGTTTATTTATTCTTCAACTTTTTACTGTGGAAAACTTCAAACATCACGCAGGTGGGGAACATAGTACAGGGACCCCCTGTGTGCACCCCACACCCAGATGCAGTGGTCAACTCATGAACACCAGCTCCCCCACCCCTAACTGGGTTACTTTGAAGTCACTCCTAGACATTCTGTCATTCCCTTCTTAAACTAAGAAACTTGCATAACTCTTAAAAAAAAAAAACCAAACACAATATCATATCATATCTTAAAAAACTAGGAATTCATTTGTATCAGCATACATCTAGCCAGTAATTCAATTTCTCATAGGATTTCTGTTTTTTTTTTTTTTTTTTTTTTTTAATAGTTGGTTTGTTTGAGTCCAATTAAGGTCTATACATTGCATTTGGTACCTATGTCTCAAATCTTCTTTCCCCTCTCCCGTACCATTTTTAAATTGTTCTCTTTCATTTAAACTTTGTGTCTGGGTCTACCCACTTGGCACATCCCCAGCCTTTTTCTTAGTTATCTTTCCCTCTTTATCTAGGTCCTAGATTGAAAGGGTCCTAGCTGCCCGTGTCTGAGAGGCCCAGGTGTAGGTCACCTTCTAGGCACAGGTGGCTCTGAGTCTGTCCTCAGGACCACTTACCCGTGTCCATCTCTCTGCTCTGCTGGCCTCTAAAGGAAATTTTCTAGGTTTTAGGTTAAACGAGTTAACATTTTAAAATTGTTTAACATAGTGCCTGGGTACATCATCCATATCACTGAAAGGTGTACCCCAGGTGTTCGGTTATGCCATTCAAAAAAGAAAAAAAAGTAGTTATTCAGATTACAAAAGAAAAGGATTCTCAGCCTTTTTTTTTTCTTTGTATCC
Source organism: Tragulus kanchil (assembly GCA_022376925.1). Lineage (NCBI taxonomy): Eukaryota > Metazoa > Chordata > Mammalia > Artiodactyla > Tragulidae > Tragulus > Tragulus kanchil. The sequence goes on from JAIOJX010000027.1 coordinate 65,011,043, forward strand.
CTTTACTTTCAGCACCTGGCTCTTTTCTTCTAATAACCTATCATGTCATCTGATTTCCCTTCAGTTTCCAACTAGAACAGTGATCATTCTTTGTCAGTTGTTGATGTGATGACATATCCATGTCTTTGAATGTGGGTATGATTCTAGACTATCTCTTTGACTAATTGGATGCTCAGTTTTACTGATTGGATTCCATTTTCCCTTTTAAACTGGGAGAGGGGAGGGAAGGAGATACTGGTCTGTACCTATTCCCCCTGCCGTTTATTTATTCTTCAACTTTTTACTGTGGAAAACTTCAAACATCACGCAGGTGGGGAACATAGTACAGGGACCCCCTGTGTGCACCCCACACCCAGATGCAGTGGTCAACTCATGAACACCAGCTCCCCCACCCCTAACTGGGTTACTTTGAAGTCACTCCTAGACATTCTGTCATTCCCTTCTTAAACTAAGAAACTTGCATAACTCTTAAAAAAAAAAAACCAAACACAATATCATATCATATCTTAAAAAACTAGGAATTCATTTGTATCAGCATACATCTAGCCAGTAATTCAATTTCTCATAGGATTTCTTTTTTTTTTTTTTTTTTTAATAGTTGGTTTGTTTGAGTCCAATTAAGGTCTATACATTGCATTTGGTACCTATGTCTCAAATCTTCTTTCCCCTCTCCCGTACCATTTTTAAATTGTTCTCTTTCATTTAAACTTTGTGTCTGGGTCTACCCACTTGGCACATCCCCAGCCTTTTTCTTAGTTATCTTTCCCTCTTTATCTAGGTCCTAGATTGAAAGGGTCCTAGCTGCCCGTGTCTGAGAGGCCCAGGTGTAGGTCACCTTCTAGGCACAGGTGGCTCTGAGTCTGTCCTCAGGACCACTTACCCGTGTCCATCTCTCTGCTCTGCTGGCCTCTGTGTAGGCCCTGACCCCCTCAAGGCTGTTCTTTGCAGTGACACAAGAACCACTGGCAGCTCTGGGCTTGCTTCTTGTCCTCCCAGAACTGCTGCAGGTGGAGGCCAGCTTGGTCACCCTCTCAGGACCAGTCACCATGGCCAGGGTGTGTAATACTCTGGCCAAGCGTGCTGGGCCAGCAGCATCATGGATGCCCAGTGGAGTCATCTACACCAACTCCATGAGAGTGTGCCCAGTATGTGGCCAGCCAGCCTCTGCTGGAGCCTATCCAGGGACTGGGACGTGCCCCCTCCTGAGAAGCCATTCTGACATCCTCTTCCAGGGGACTGACTCATCTTTAAAGAACTGCAGACAACTCTTCTCTACTTCACAGGAAAGATTCCCTTGGTCCTTTGACCATTTCTCAGGTAGTGTGTATTCATTTCTCAGATAATGTGTATTCCAGTCTCGGTACCGTCCTGACCTTTCATCTCTCAGCTCTTTCCAGGTTTGTCTAAGACCTCATTTAAAGAGTAGTCCTCACCATGAGCAGACTCCAGTGTGGGTCTGCACCAAGCTCAGGGCTCACCAAGCTCAGTACCTCCTTTGTTCTATATCTTATCTAGTCTTGTATTATCATAACCTGAGATTGCCTTCCTTGTTCTGACAGTCACAACACTGACAACTGTGTTGATTAACAGATCTTTTGGTCAATGAAACTCCAGAGTGTTTTTCACCAGTCTTAGTGTCTGAATGTGAATAGAGCCCCAAGTACTTTGTCTGTTACCTTTAAGAATCAGCTTATTTAGGTTTGACGAGTTTTTGCAGGCTTTGGAATCTTTTTTTTTTTATGTCCTTGTGGTCATCCATAATGACCGTTGCCCCTTCTGGCATTTGAACTGTGTGATCCCTTTCTAGACCTTGTTTACATCTGGCGACTGGAGTCCCAGAGCACATGGCCAGGGACCTCCTCCAGGCTAATAGTGATCTGTTGGTCAGTGGTTCGACCAACTTCAAATCATCCATTTCTAAATCTGTCTGATTGTATCACTGTTCAGCCCACATTTCTCCATCTGGTTAACATGTTTATCCAAGGAGACCTTAACAAATAGCTTGCTATCACTTAGGTATTTGCTGTTTCCCTTCCAAGGAAAGATAGTCTGAAATACTGTGTGTTCTGTGAGCCCATGCTTGATTTGAAATCGATCATTTCTTTTCCTAAGTGTTTAGTAACTGTGATAACCTGTACGGTTTTACTTAAAGGGTCAGTGTCAGCTTCACCAACCTGTGGTCTGCAGAATCTCCCCTTTCTGCCCTTTTGAAAATTGATAGTTGTTCTGTCTATTGGTTGCAGTTAGCTGATATCCTGGTCACAGTTTCTCCCCGTCGGATGTAATTCATACCTTATAGGAGTTGCTAGGTCAGTTGGCCGTGCATAGAGTGATGGTACATGTGTTTCCTGTGGAGGAGCCTGTAGGAATAGCTGTGACCAGATGCCCCCAACACTCAGTGTGTAGTTGAGAGCACTTGGTTCATCCAGGGGACCCAGATCCTGCGCTTTCTGAAGGCTGTGTGGCAATAGTGGTTGCCAGGTCCCCACCCCCACCCCCCCTCCGCCGTCTCAATTAGGACATTAATAGAGCCTGAGGGAGTCTTTCTGTAAAGCCATTTCCCCCCTTCAGGCACAGGCAGGATGAGAATCTGCTGGCTAATTAATTAAGTGTGGCATTTTGTTTCAGAATGAGCAAGAGACAGTAACTAGCGACAGAGCAACCCAGCATCCTTGTGTTGATAGATTTGTTTTTCTTAATATTTGACTTTTTAGGATGAATTAGCCCACTTAGTTTGAACACTTTACCTTGCTTTAAAATGGATTTGCTTTCTTGCCCAAGTGTATTTATTTGCCCATTTACAGTTTCCCATGAATCTGTATCATGCGTTGCAGCTTGGCACCTAACAGTTCTGACATTTCACATATTAGGCACTGAAGATGAACTGCAATTAAATGCCTAAAACATTACTTTCCTGGTGGAAGTTAAGTTTTCAGAAGGTCACTGGCTTCAGCCCCTGGATGCATTGTTTTAAGCTTTTACAAATGTTCCTAAGAGTAAAATACTGCTTAATACGACTTGAACGTCTTCTCTTTCATTTGGATTTGTGGGAAGTATTAATTTGCAGAGGCTATGGTGTGGAACACTCTAGTTTTGAAGCACCGCTTTCCTGTGAAGGCTTAATTTAATGACTTTTCCCTGAGATGATCTGAGTCTGTTCTTCATTCGATTTGGTCACAAACGCAGTAGTTCCCAGGTGAATCCAGATCCTTGGAACAGTACCTGGTGCTTTCACGAGGAGAGTGGGATTTGTTTGTCTGTGTGCATATATAGCACGGGCCATGGCTTAACCACTGTTTACATTAAGAATCCATTTATATTCCTGCATTCAGTATATACTTAAACACTATTTTTCCACTTATTAACTTTTCCCTATTCCCAAGAGAAAGCCAGTGTTTCATTGGTGAGTTGTAAAAATGGCTCTCTTTCCAAAGATAACCCGCTGTTAATAGTGTCTTATATTTTCTTCCAAAAAGAGAATAGGTATAGACTGCCTATAAAACTGGAGGTGCTTAAATTTTTTCTACACAGCTTTAAGCATTGGAAATTAATTTTTGTCTTCTGAAAAGATAGTGCCTTCCCATATTAGAAATTTCAAGTAAAACGAAAAGGGAGTGGTGGGGGTGGGTTGAGGGTGGGAAGGAAGTGTCATGGTGGGCCACAGTTTGCTTCCCTTCCCTACCAATTTCGCCCCCACGCGGCCACCATCAGTTTCTTGTGTGTCTCTTCAAAGGTATTTTGGGAAAACAGTATGAGGGTTGCTCAAGAAACTAAAAATGCAACTACCTTATGACTTGACAATCCCACTCCTGGGTATATATCCAAAAACAAAACAAAACACTAATTCAAAAAGATACATGCACCTCATGGCTTAGCAGCATTATTCACAACAGCCAATATTTGGAAACAACTTCAGTGTCCATCCGTGAATGATTGGATAAAGATGTGACACACACACACACACACACACACACACACACACACACACACACCCCAGAATACTTTACTGAGCCGTAAGGAAAAATGAAATTTTCTCATTTGCAGCAACATTAATGGACTTGGAGAGCATTATGTGAAGTGAAATAAGTCAGAAAGAGAAAAATAAGTACTGTATGATACTATTTATATATGGAATCTAAAAAATACAGTGAACTAGTAAATACAACAAAAGAAGCAGACTCACAGATATAGAGAACAAACTAGTGGTTATCAGAGTGGAAAGGCAATTTAGGGATAGGAGATCAAGCTACAGGGTATATTGTACAACATGGGGAATATAGTCAGGATTTTATAATAACTGTAAATGCGATATCCCAGGTGAATCCAGCTCCTTGGAACAGTACCTGGTGCTTTCACGAGGAGAGTGGGATTTGTTTGTCTGTGTGCATATATAGCACGGGCCATGGCTTAACCACTGTTTACATTAAGAATCCATTTATATTCCTGCATTCAGTATATACTTAAACACTATTTTTCCACTTATTAACTTTTCCCTATTCCCAAGAGAAAGCCAGTGTTTCATTGGTGAGTTGTAAAAATGGCTCTCTTTCCAAAGATAACCCGCTGTTAATAGTGTCTTATATTTTCTTCCAAAAAGAGAATAGGTATAGACTGCCTATAAAACTGGAGGTGCTTAAATTTTTTCTACACAGCTTTAAGCATTGGAAATTAATTTTTGTCTTCTGAAAAGATAGTGCCTTCCCATATTAGAAATTTCAAGTAAAACGAAAAGGGAGTGGTGGGGGTGGGTTGAGGGTGGGAAGGAAGTGTCATGGTGGGCCACAGTTTGCTTCCCTTCCCTACCAATTTCGCCCCCACGCGGCCACCATCAGTTTCTTGTGTGTCTCTTCAAAGGTATTTTGGGAAAACAGTATGAGGGTTGCTCAAGAAACTAAAAATGCAACTACCTTATGACTTGACAATCCCACTCCTGGGTATATATCCAAAAACAAAACAAAACACTAATTCAAAAAGATACATGCACCTCATGGCTTAGCAGCATTATTCACAACAGCCAATATTTGGAAACAACTTCAGTGTCCATCCGTGAATGATTGGATAAAGATGTGACACACACACACACACACACACACACACACACACACACACACACCCCAGAATACTTTACTGAGCCGTAAGGAAAAATGAAATTTTCTCATTTGCAGCAACATTAATGGACTTGGAGAGCATTATGTGAAGTGAAATAAGTCAGAAAGAGAAAAATAAGTACTGTATGATACTATTTATATATGGAATCTAAAAAATACAGTGAACTAGTAAATACAACAAAAGAAGCAGACTCACAGATATAGAGAACAAACTAGTGGTTATCAGAGTGGAAAGGCAATTTAGGGATAGGAGATCAAGCTACAGGGTATATTGTACAACATGGGGAATATAGTCAGGATTTTATAATAACTGTAAATGGAATAGAACCTTTTAAAATTATGAATCACTATATTGTATACTTGTAAATTCTGTAAGATGGTACAGTGACTATACTTAAATAAAAGGAAAGAGAAAAGGTATTTCTTTTTTTTTTTTTTTTAAAGATTTATTTATTTATTTTGGGCGGGGGTCGGGTTGGGGAGGGAAGGGAGCGGGCGGGCCACTTCTATTGGTCTTTCATTTCTTTATTTTCATCCGTCTTTGTTCTTTGGCTCCTGTGGGCCTCCCATCACGGTGGTGTCTGTCGTCGCAGAGCGCCGGCTCTGGGAGCATGGGCTCCAGAGCTCGGGCTCGGTCATTGGACACATCCGTCCAGCCACTCTGGGGCACGTGGGATCTTCCCAGGCCAGGGATCAAACCAGCGCCCCTTGCACTGCAAGGCGGTGTCCTTAGCCACTGGACCACCAGGGGGGAAGCCCAGAAAAGGTATTTCATACATACATAAGCAAGTATAAAATGACCCTGACATGACCCTCATACACACACACACATGTACTTTTTTTCTTTTCTTTTAAACCGAACCTTTTCAGGACCTGCCTGGAGGTCCAGTGGGTTAAAACCCTGTGCTCCCAAAGCAGGGAGCATGGGTTTGATCCCTGATAGGCGAACTATAATCCTGCATGCTATGCAGCACAGCCAAAAAATTTTTAAAAGTAAAATCAAAGTTTTTACATAGATCTTGCTCATATTCTTGGCTGCCCTCACAGATGCTAGTTCTTTCCTGTCTCAGGTGCGCAAAGATGGGAAATCTTGTTTCATAGGCCTTAAGATACCTTGGTTTTGTGTCTGCCCAACAAAGATGAAGATGGGACAGACCACATTTCTCCAGAAGGAAAATGACTTGGCCTGACATGCTTATTGGGTCCAGTAGACTAGGGAGAACTTAAAAGCAGTTTCTCTATCCTTTGAAAGGGGGCCCTCTCAAAGACCAACCAAACACAATGAGAAGACAGTGTCTTTGAAATTCCCACTTATGCCCTGTGGTTTGGATACATTCAGAGTTTTGTTCTCTAAGGCTGTCAGTCTCTCCTTCCAGAAGTATTCAGATTTGTACAGGGACAAAAGGCTTCCGCAGTCACTTGTATTATACTGTGCCTTTTGTGGTGACTGGTATTAGGCAGCTGGTATTCAGTATAATGTTTTGTTTACTAAAATATGCTGTACTTTTAGAAAGTCTATCACCTCTAGAATCCAACGTTATGAAATAAAGTAAGAGGCAGGACTACTATTTTCATTACAGAAGGATCTCCATTTTATTAGGCCGAATTGTTTTAGATTGTGTGCTCCTTAGAGGTGTTTGAAATGTGATTTCTGCTACTTAGAAGCCCCCTAAAGCATCACAGGGCTGCAACTGTTGCTTTGAGAAAAAGATGCAAATATTATACCCGAAGACTTCTTACTCAGATCACACACACACTCACCCTTTCCCCAGAATGGTCCTTATTCTCTTCTGTAGAAGGCAGCTGAAAAATACTTATTACTCATTCGGGGGTAGATTCATGTAGACAGGTGGCTTAGGAACAAATCAAAGCGTTGCTATGGGAATGAAATAGATTGATTAAATAGATAATATAAATTGTGAAATGCAATCTTTACAAAGATCTGGTGAACCTTTACAGGGGCCTTGATTTAAGAGTGGAAAGGGAGGGCTTCCCTGGTGATGCAGTAGGTAAGAACACTGCCTTGCAGTGCAAGGGGCACTGGTTCAATCCCTGGCCTGAGAAGAGCCCACGTGCTGCGGAACGGCTGGACCGATGTGTCCAACTACCGAGCCGGAGCTCTGGAGCGCATGCGCCCAGAGCCAGTGTTCTGTGACGAGAGAGGCCACTGTGATGGAAGGCCCACACAGGCCAAAAGAACAAAGATAAATAAATGAAAGACCAATAGAAGTGGCCCTCAAAAAATGTTACAAAAAAATAATAAAGAAAAAAAAACATTAAAAAATGAGAGAATGGAAAGGGAATTAGTGTGTGTTGAGAATATTTTCTCAATCATTAGTCATAAATGCAGACTAAATGTGTCAACAAAACTAATGATCTTGCTTCATCTTACTTACCTTCATCAAGATATTCTTTAAAGCTGTATATAATAGTCAGTCTTCAGAAATTTCCTCTGTTGTTCATTGAGTAAATTACAGCACACAGTCATGTTGAACATGATTTAATGGCCTTTGTGAAAACACAGAGCTGTAGTTCAGATATTGTATTCAAAAAATCAAGATCCCAAATTGCACAGATACCAAGATTGCAACACTATTTAAACAGTTGTATAAAAAGAAAGATCAGTCATGTGAGACTCTTTGCGACCCCATGAACTGTAACCTGCCAGGCTTCTCCATCCATGGAATTCTCCAGGCAGGAATAATGGAGTCAGTAGCTGTTCCCTTCTCCAGGGGATCTTCCCAAACCAGGGATTGAACACAGGTCTCCCTCATGGCCAGTGGATTCTGAGCCACCAGGGAAGAATACCCCAGATTGCTCAATGTTGTCTTAGGGTGGTGGCACCTATGGGTGGTGGGTCGTTGATCTTCAGGTGTTCCGAATGTAATATTTTTTTGTATTTTTTAAGTACATGTGAAGAAGATAATAGGACTCTTGCCTGAAAGCATTTGCATCCTGTGTTTGAATGCTTGATTTGGGTGCAGGGTTTTTTCTCCCCGCTTTGGATCTAGCTAACAGAGGCCTCTTGAGAAGGATGGTGACTTGCTCATTGTTTCTTACCAAGCCGAGAAACATGAAGAGAATCAGCTTGCAGCCATCTACTTCAAGAAAACTTTCTGGAAAGAATAACTCGAAAGTGACCTTTTCAAATGAGGGGGAGGGTAGTCCAGTGGATTAAGAAAGAAAGATATTCTGGATATAAATAACCATGTGGGAATGAAGGGGGAAAGCTGAGAAGGAGAGAGTTCATTTGATCCAGCTCAAAAGTGAGTATGGGGTGATTGAGAGGACGCATGTTGGAGAACTGATGAGTGACAGGCTTCTTGTGCTCAGTGGGGAACGTTTCAAGTGGTTTTTTTTCTTTTTTTTAAAGGAAAACAGAAGTTCCTTTAGCAGATAGTCAGAAAAATGCACAGTGATGCTGATTTGAAGGTGCGATTCTGTGGGTGAAGACTCTGGGAAGCCGACAGCAGTGGTCTGTTTGCAAAGTGATGGTGGCCTCTCTCAGAGGCTTGGGATGAGAAAGAAGGTCTGGATCCCAGACGTGCCCCATAGTAAGAAACAGATGCTTGTTGTACAGAGATGCCAAAGTGGATCTGAAGAACCTCTTCCCAGGCTAGGTTGCAGAAATGAGCTTTGTGTACACTTCCTTAGATCATAAAGAAGAAACTCTGGGTGAAGGGCTTCAGTTTGTGAAATAAAGGGAAGGATATTCCTTTGGGGATTTCCTACTCCTGTACAGCGTTGAGGAGCCAGGGAGTGATGACAGGGGACTCAGACATTCCCAACTGGACTTCTCATTTCATGTGTGCTCATGTTACAGAAATAAAGTTTGCATTGCTTTGTGTTGGCACTGCTTAGCCTGGGTCAGTCATGTATTGTTTTGAGTCTCTCATTTGGGCGTAGTGCCAGGATATGGAGAAATTAATGACAAAGTCCCTTCTCTCAAAGGCATTTATAATTTAGCTGGGAAGACATGACATAATAGATATGAGATATACATATGTGTATATGAATGATATATATGGTATATGATGATACATACAATGATACGTACACATTTAGAGTCTATAGGCTGACATCTGGTGTGTTGGTTGTAATAGGGCTGAGTGTCACCAGGAACTCTGAGAACTTAATGTTGCATCACCTGATCAGACAGAAACCAGAGAGGCTGACCCCTGTCATGGATGACCTGATTCAGATTCATCTCTGCAGCCATCTACTTCAAGAAAACTTTCTGGAAAGAATAACTCGAAAGTGACCTTTTCAAATGAGGGGGAGGGTAGTCCAGTGGATTAAGAAAGAAAGATATTCTGGATATAAATAACCATGTGGGAATGAAGGGGGAAAGCTGAGAAGGAGAGAGTTCATTTGATCCAGCTCAAAAGTGAGTATGGGGTGATTGAGAGGACGCATGTTGGAGAACTGATGAGTGACAGGCTTCTTGTGCTCAGTGGGGAACGTTTCAAGTGGTTTTTTTTCTTTTTTTTAAAGGAAAACAGAAGTTCCTTTAGCAGATAGTCAGAAAAATGCACAGTGATGCTGATTTGAAGGTGCGATTCTGTGGGTGAAGACTCTGGGAAGCCGACAGCAGTGGTCTGTTTGCAAAGTGATGGTGGCCTCTCTCAGAGGCTTGGGATGAGAAAGAAGGTCTGGATCCCAGACGTGCCCCATAGTAAGAAACAGATGCTTGTTGTACAGAGATGCCAAAGTGGATCTGAAGAACCTCTTCCCAGGCTAGGTTGCAGAAATGAGCTTTGTGTACACTTCCTTAGATCATAAAGAAGAAACTCTGGGTGAAGGGCTTCAGTTTGTGAAATAAAGGGAAGGATATTCCTTTGGGGATTTCCTACTCCTGTACAGCGTTGAGGAGCCAGGGAGTGATGACAGGGGACTCAGACATTCCCAACTGGACTTCTCATTTCATGTGTGCTCATGTTACAGAAATAAAGTTTGCATTGCTTTGTGTTGGCACTGCTTAGCCTGGGTCAGTCATGTATTGTTTTGAGTCTCTCATTTGGGCGTAGTGCCAGGATATGGAGAAATTAATGACAAAGTCCCTTCTCTCAAAGGCATTTATAATTTAGCTGGGAAGACATGACATAATAGATATGAGATATACATATGTGTATATGAATGATATATATGGTATATGATGATACATACAATGATACGTACACATTTAGAGTCTATAGGCTGACATCTGGTGTGTTGGTTGTAATAGGGCTGAGTGTCACCAGGAACTCTGAGAACTTAATGTTGCATCACCTGATCAGACAGAAACCAGAGAGGCTGACCCCTGTCATGGATGACCTGATTCAGATTCATCTCTGCTTATTCTCTACCTTTGAGACATCAGGCAAATTAGTTTACTCTTTCTGAGCCTCAGTGTCCCCATCTGTAAAATGGGAATGATAGTAGTACCTACTGGCAGGGTTGCCTTTGAAGTTTGCGATGACTTGTAATAGAAAAGGCCCGGTCATGGGTCAGCAGGAGGTGACTGTTCAGTTCTGCCAGATCAGAAAGTCTCTGAGAGCAGGGACCCTTGTGGTATTCATATATAGTACATTTGGTAGACCTGATGAACATATATTTGGCACAGATATTTATTGAAAGAAAGAATGAACAGTTGGCAGGATTCCGATAGAAAGAGGAATGAAATTCTAAGCGTTAAGGTGAGTCTTTAAGTTAAACAAAGGCATCCATTCATTTGTATATTTGTGCTGCAGTCACAATTAAACAAAAGCTCTTGTTACATCACGTTGGCCAGTGTGATTATTGAATGTTAAACTGGAAAGGTTGTTGAGGATTGAGTAGCAGAAATCCGCTTCCTTTACTGATGAGAAAACTGAGGCCCGGAAAGGAGGAAGCCCACGTGGCTGATCAGCCTCTGGGCTCTAGCCTCTAGGGCCCTTATTGCTGGGGGAGTGGTGTTCCTTGGCATTCTTCCTGGTGGCCCATTTTAAAAAAAAAAAAAAGGTCAACCCGTGCCTGTAAGCTGTTGCCAAACTTTGCTCAGAGGACAGAGAGATAAGCATCCTGAAAAGAGGGAAATGCCACAGTCCTAGTTTTCCCGGGTAATTTTGTGTATCTTGGCCTCTAGGATGTGGGATGGTTTTCCGGGTCCCAGGAGCTTGTTCCTGAGAGCAGAATCATTTTCCTGTGGGAGGGCTGGGGTCAGGTCCGGGGTGCCGGCCAGACCTCCTCTGGGGAAAGCCTCAAGTGGCTGAAAAAACAAGCATGTTACCCCACTGAACAACAGCTCTTAAGGATGGGATTACTGGGGCTGAAACGTGAAATGTAAAGAAAGGATTTAAAAAGAGCCAGGTGCTTCAATCCTGCCTCTGGCCTGATGAGGCTCAAAAGTGTTAAAGAGAAATTCCATTCGGATGAGTCCGAGGCCACAGTATTTGTTCCTGCTGGGCCAGCAGGGAGGGGAGAGGGGACAGCTCCCTGGTGCCTGTGCAGGCAGTCAGGGCCCTTCCCAGGTGGAGGGATAGCCCTAGTCTGAACCCTTGACCTGCAGCCTGGGCCCCAGGTCACGGGAACTTGCCCTGTGCTCCCAGGAGGTCATTCCAACCTGAGCAGAAAGATGGAAGCCGCTGTAGAGAGAGGCACAGCTTTGGACACATACTTGGCTTCGGCCTCCAGCACTTGGAAAGGGGACTACTGGGCCAGATCAACTATTTGACTGCTTTCCTAGAGGGAGAATTGAGATGTTCAGAAATTGTCTCTAAAGTCGCTTCTTATTAATGCATCTTCTTGGTGTGCTTTAAGATGCTCTCAGAGGGACTTCCCTGGTGGTCCAGTGATTAAGACTTTATGCTTCCATTGAACGGGGTGCAAGTTCAGTCCTCAGTCAGGAAACTTAAGATCTCATGTGCCACACCACCAAAGAGAAAACAAATACTGTCAAAAACCCAGGTCCCTTTGAAGCTGGGGTTTGTAGTATGCTGTGTACCAGGAGGAGATGAGGCATGAGGGCCTCGGTGACCCTTTGCACACGGTCACACCCTCCATGGTGACCATGTGCAGAGCTGATTTTATGTGTGTTTCTCTACGAAGACACCTTATTCAGTACATGCTGTTGATTCAGTAGTGTTGCACTTACCGCCCATGTCCATAGACCTTGTCTGAAGGAAGCTTTATCTAACTCACATTTTTTCCTAAGGCACCCTAAGGCATACCACACCTTCCTTGCATTTGGCAACACTAGACAGCACTACAGCATGATGCTTGGGGGCCATTTCAAACAGTGAAATCGCCAAAAAAAAAGAGGCACAAAAATGCAAAAAAATGTGTCACTAAACAGTCTGCGCACAAGGACAGTTGTTTAAAGCAGGAGTTGAATCAAGAAGCCAAGTAAGGCCCTGTGTGACCTTAGCTGGGAATGCATGTGGTAGGTGGGTCACTCTTACTTTTCATCACCCTCTGCACAACTGAGAATGATCATGGAAGTGTCACCAGACTGATGGAGGTGGGGGGTGATTACAAGTACATTTTAGCAAATAGGCAAATTCACAAATATTGAATTCGTGAACCATGAAGATTGGCTGTACCTCCTTCTCCCAAATATTATGCTGAATGTGCACCTATTATGCGAACCCCCACCTTTTAAATTGTGTTGTTTGAAAACTTGCTTCCCTGGTGGCTCAGACAGTAATGCTCAGCCTTGCAGGCATTGCATTATGCCTGCAATGTGGGAGACCCAGAATCGGGAAGATCCCCTGGAGAAGGAAATGGCAGCTCACTCCAATATTCTTGCCTGGAAAATCCCATGGATGGAGGAGCCTGGCAGGCTACAAATCATAGAGTTGAAAAGAGTTGGAGCAACTAATACTTTCACACTTTTGCAAAATTAGAAAGTATAAATTTGCAAAAATAAAAATATTTAAGATCATCTAAATGGCATCAGCCAGGGAGCTTCCCTGGTGGTCCAGTGGTTAAGACTCTGTGCTTCCAGTGAAGGGGACGTGGGTTCAATCCCTGGCTGGGGAGCTGGATCCCACATGCTGTGCAGAGGGACCGAAAAATTAATAAGAAACAGATTCCACCAGCCAGAGATGATCACTGTTTATATTTTAGTGTCTGTCTTGCCAGCATTTCTTTTCTTTGCAGCTGTATACATGTCATCTGTACTCTCATTTTAAATGTGTGTGTTTAAAACAACATTAGTATCATATCATGCTTATTATATAATCTGCATTTCACAGTTCTTGTTTTTGAAGTCTAAAATTAGGGTCAGGGGAGTTCCCTGGTGGTCCAGTGGTTAGAACTTGGTGCCTCCAGTGCAGGGGGCATGGGTTCAATCCCTGGCCCAGGAACTAAGATCCCATAAACTGCATGGTGCAGCTGAAAAAAAAAAAAGGCTGGAGTAGGGGCAGGGAGTGAGGGACAAGGATAGATGGGCAAGTGGGGCAGAAAATGAAGGGACATCAAGGTGTGGACTGTGTCCTTTGGGTACCACTGATGGATTCTAAGCAGAGACTTTGCATAATCAGATTAGATATATAAGGACTGTAGCTGCATATACACTGGACTTGAGGGGAAGTAACTAGAGCTTTCCCTCTAGTTGTCTGGTCTGGTAGCTGCTGTTGCTGTGAATGCTTTACAGCTGGTCCTTGTGGTGATATGCTGGGTTAAGTATACACTGGATATAAAAAATGTGGTACCAAAAAATGTAAAGTATCGCTTTAATAAGTTTTTATACCAGTGAGATGTTGAAATGATCATCTTTTAGGTATATTAAGTAAAATATATTATTGAGACTAATTTCACTTTGTCTTAAAAAATTGTTTATTTGGCTGCACTTGGTCGCAGTTGCAGGATCTTTGATCTTCATGTGGTTTTGTGATCTTTAGTTGCAGTGCGTGGGATCTAGTTCCCTGACCAGGAATTGAACCCGGGCTCCCTTTATGGAGAGCGCGGGGTTCTAGCCGTGCTAGAACCTTCCATGGATCACCATGGAAGTCCCTCACTTGTTTCTTTCTACTTTTCAATGTGGCTACTAAAGTTTTTTAAGTGGCGTATATTTTTATTGGACAGCACTGAACCTGAGGGGAAGGGAGGATGAGGGCTGTGGTGGTTAGGATGGGAGGGAGAAGTGGATTTGAGAAGCATTAGGAAATGTAATTAATGGCTGTATCTTGGCTTTGGAGGGTGCTATCAAATATTTATGCCCCTCCCAATTCCCTGTGTTGAAGGCCTAACCCCTTTCTTTTCTTTGCAGCTGTATACATGTCATCTGTACTCTCATTTTAAATGTGTGTGTTTAAAACAACATTAGTATCATATCATGCTTATTATATAATCTGCATTTCACAGTTCTTGTTTTTGAAGTCTAAAATTAGGGTCAGGGGAGTTCCCTGGTGGTCCAGTGGTTAGAACTTGGTGCCTCCAGTGCAGGGGGCATGGGTTCAATCCCTGGCCCAGGAACTAAGATCCCATAAACTGCATGGTGCAGCTGAAAAAAAAAAAAGGCTGGAGTAGGGGCAGGGAGTGAGGGACAAGGATAGATGGGCAAGTGGGGCAGAAAATGAAGGGACATCAAGGTGTGGACTGTGTCCTTTGGGTACCACTGATGGATTCTAAGCAGAGACTTTGCATAATCAGATTAGATATATAAGGACTGTAGCTGCATATACACTGGACTTGAGGGGAAGTAACTAGAGCTTTCCCTCTAGTTGTCTGGTCTGGTAGCTGCTGTTGCTGTGAATGCTTTACAGCTGGTCCTTGTGGTGATATGCTGGGTTAAGTATACACTGGATATAAAAAATGTGGTACCAAAAAATGTAAAGTATCGCTTTAATAAGTTTTTATACCAGTGAGATGTTGAAATGATCATCTTTTAGGTATATTAAGTAAAATATATTATTGAGACTAATTTCACTTTGTCTTAAAAAATTGTTTATTTGGCTGCACTTGGTCGCAGTTGCAGGATCTTTGATCTTCATGTGGTTTTGTGATCTTTAGTTGCAGTGCGTGGGATCTAGTTCCCTGACCAGGAATTGAACCCGGGCTCCCTTTATGGAGAGCGTGGGTTCTAGCCGTGCTAGAACCTTCCATGGATCACCATGGAAGTCCCTCACTTGTTTCTTTCTACTTTTCAATGTGGCTACTAAAGTTTTTTAAGTGGCGTATATTTTTATTGGACAGCACTGAACCTGAGGGGAAGGGAGGATGAGGGCTGTGGTGGTTAGGATGGGAGGGAGAAGTGGATTTGAGAAGCATTAGGAAATGTAATTAATGGCTGTATCTTGGCTTTGGAGGGTGCTATCAAATATTTATGCCCCTCCCAATTCCCTGTGTTGAAGGCCTAACCCCTAGTGTGATGGGATTTGGAGATGGGACTTCTGAAGGGGGTAATTAGGTTTAGGTGAGATCTCGAGGATGGAGACCCTATCCTGGGATTTGTGACCTGATGAGAAAGGGTTCAGAGCTTGCTCCCTAAGCCCTCAGTGTGCAGACACAGCAAGAAGGAAGCTGTCTGCAAACTGGAAAGAGAGCCCTCTTCAGACGCTCGATCTGCCAGCCCTTTGGGTTTGGAACTTCCAGCCTCCAAAAGTGTGAGAAATAAGTGTTTGCTGTCTAAGTTGCCCAACCTTTCCCATTTGTTACAGCACCCTGAGCTAAGGCAGGAAGGAGTTAATGTCACCTGCAGAGGTAGGGAAAAGTGAGGGCCGGAGGAGTAAGAGCAGTAGAGAAGTTCAGCTGTCTGGCTTCTTGATTCCAGCTCTGTGGAGAGGAAGGTCTCTGCCTGGGAAAGATCAGCAAAGAGAGCCGTGAGAGGGACTGAGAGCTCCAGAGAGCCTGTGGGGAGAAGGTGCCTGAGGGGAGCTGCTGGGGAGAACCAGCAGAGACCTGGGGCCAGGACAGCAAAGGAACAGAGAGAGGGGCATAGGTGGCCGGCGGGGTCGCAGAGGCCAAGGGAAGGTGCATCAGAGAGGGTGAGTGACGCTGGGAATATGAAATATCAGAAAAGCTTGCAAAGTACCGCGTGGATTTATCCTTCTTATTTTCCTGTTTAGGAAGGTTACTGTAAATCTTCATTAAGTCTCTCCTGTGTGTGCGTGCATGTTGAGTTGCTAAGTTGTGTTTGACTCTTTGTGATCCCCTGGGCTGCAGCCTGCCAGGCGCATTTGTCATGGGATTTTCCAGGCAAGAATATTGGAGTGGGTTGCCATTTCCTCCTCCAGGGGATCTTCCTGACCCAGGGATTGAACTCGCGTCTTCCGTATTGCAGGGTGATTCTTTACTGCTGAGCTATCAGGGAACCCGAAGCCGTTCCTATGCTTTATTATGGTTAATAACAATTCTTAACTTTTGACAGCATTCACTTTGTGCTAGGCACAGCACACAGCGTTACAGGCTTCATACAATAGGACACCTAAGTTATTAACCCCATTGTACAGATGGGGATACTGAGGCCTGGGTCAGTGGCTCCTGCCGGGCTCCAGCCTTGATCTGTCCAACTGCAGCCCCCACAGTGTCACCTAAACTTTTTTGCATCTCCCAGACTTGCCCTGGCCAGGAAGTGTCCCTTCTGCCTCAGACATGAGTCTCTTAGGCCACGTGTAAAGGCTCCCTTCCCTTTAATGCTGGCTTTCCGGGGGCCATGACCATGGCCGCTGACTAGGGGGAATTCTGCATTCCAGTGTGCTGAGGTCAGCGCGTGCGGGTGCCCAGGGACACTGATTTCCAGGGCCCAGGCTTTGCTCCTGGGACTGGCTGGCCCCTTCAGTCCCTGCTCTTTGAGTGGGTGAACCCCCACTTCCCAGGTACCCATTGTTTTCCTGCTTCCCATCATTCCTGCCCTAATGGCTGTTCCACGAAAGAATCAATGAAAGAATCCGCCGGATGGACAGGATGCAGGGCCGAGTCCATCCGTCCCTCTGAGCCAGGACTTGCTGCATGGTGAGGAATGCCGCCCCACCCCCAGCCCTGCCCAGGCTCATGCCTGAGGTTTTACTGCTTTCGTTCACTTCCATACATGGAAGCGGGGTTGCCAGCCTCTGCCGGGAGCGCGCCTGAAGCCGGAGGTTTGCCTAGCCGGAGGTTTGCCTCCCCGCAGCTGACAGACAGCCCCCTGGCTCACATATGAAAAATGTATTTATTGAGAAAGACCCTGGATTTAACCATAAGAGTCTGCCAAAAGAGAGCTTGGGCATCTCCACAGAGAAGAACTGTAAAAATTACAGTCTGGTTCCTGAGTGCTGAGGTTACAACACTTAGCTCCGATTCTGTGATGGTTAGAATACTCTGTTGATGGAAGTGATGAGCTTTTAAATCTTCAAATAAATAGAGAAGCTTTTGGAGGAGAGGAGGAGACCCGTTTTTATAAACACAGATACGTGTGTCTTTGTTAACGTGTATGAGCACACAAACACGTTTCTCACTGATATAAGGAAAAGGAAAGAAAGTCTGAGGGAACAAACCAAGATGGAGTGGTGCTCAAAACCCAGACCCTGGCTGTCAAGGTCAACGGGTGTAGACCTTCACATGGCCGAGTAGCCGACTGACATATATCCGTTTTAAAGAACTTCGACTCTCTTAAGGAAATGCTTTTGATATGTCTAGTACTAGGGTCCTGGGTGTTTGCCTTTGTTTCATAAATGATCAAAGGTTGGACCATGTAAAGTTAAGCATCTTAGGCCACGTGTAAAGGCTCCCTTCCCTTTAATGCTGGCTTTCCGGGGCCATGACCATGGCCGCTGACTAGGGGGAATTCTGCATTCCAGTGTGCTGAGGTCAGCGCGTGCGGGTGCCCAGGGACACTGATTTCCAGGGCCCAGGCTTTGCTCCTGGGACTGGCTGGCCCCTTCAGTCCCTGCTCTTTGAGTGGGTGAACCCCCACTTCCCAGGTACCCATTGTTTTCCTGCTTCCCATCATTCCTGCCCTAATGGCTGTTCCACGAAAGAATCAATGAAAGAATCCGCCGGATGGACAGGATGCAGGGCCGAGTCCATCCGTCCCTCTGAGCCAGGACTTGCTGCATGGTGAGGAATGCCGCCCCACCCCCAGCCCTGCCCAGGCTCATGCCTGAGGTTTTACTGCTTTCGTTCACTTCCATACATGGAAGCGGGGTTGCCAGCCTCTGCCGGGAGCGCGCCTGAAGCCGGAGGTTTGCCTAGCCGGAGGTTTGCCTCCCCGCAGCTGACAGACAGCCCCCTGGCTCACATATGAAAAATGTATTTATTGAGAAAGACCCTGGATTTAACCATAAGAGTCTGCCAAAAGAGAGCTTGGGCATCTCCACAGAGAAGAACTGTAAAAATTACAGTCTGGTTCCTGAGTGCTGAGGTTACAACACTTAGCTCCGATTCTGTGATGGTTAGAATACTCTGTTGATGGAAGTGATGAGCTTTTAAATCTTCAAATAAATAGAGAAGCTTTTGGAGGAGAGGAGGAGACCCGTTTTTATAAACACAGATACGTGTGTCTTTGTTAACGTGTATGAGCACACAAACACGTTTCTCACTGATATAAGGAAAAGGAAAGAAAGTCTGAGGGAACAAACCAAGATGGAGTGGTGCTCAAAACCCAGACCCTGGCTGTCAAGGTCAACGGGTGTAGACCTTCACATGGCCGAGTAGCCGACTGACATATATCCGTTTTAAAGAACTTCGACTCTCTTAAGGAAATGCTTTTGATATGTCTAGTACTAGGGTCCTGGGTGTTTGCCTTTGTTTCATAAATGATCAAAGGTTGGACCATGTAAAGTTAAGCATCTATAAAGTAACATTAGACCACAGTGGATCCTAAAAGTAGTTTGGGGAAATGGTAGATGTGTGTTTCTTTGAGAACTGCCTTTACTGGTTCTCTTGAGCCAAATTTACCATATTGTCTGGTTATTTGCCCTGCTACCATTCTGAATACAGTTGTTTGGACATATTCTACTGGATTTTCTTTGGAGTCTGCCTCTCTCCTCTGAGATCTGCTGTGTAGTGGAATCTTAATTATTTGAAAGCTGTCATTCAGGATTGTAAAATTCTGGAAGCACGTGACAGTCTGCTTTTGTTTGGGGGAACTCAATAAGAGGGTGAGAAGTCTGCTCTTGGCCTAACAGTTTGTTCACCCCACCCTTCCCCCAAACACTAGATGCTGTTCCAGCCTTAGATAAGATCTTAAAAATAAAATTAAAAGCCCCTAGTTCTTTCTTATCATGATTTATTTTGAGTTTAAACGAGCAAACCTTAAACTCCTTGATCTCTGTCCTTGCTCCCTTCCCCTGCTGGATCCCTTTTTCTAATTGTATAAAAAGATTTTGAAATTCTTCCTTGATTCTTTCCTGCCTCAAGGGGAAGGGGTGAATCGGCACCAGCTTTATTGCCCTCAGTCCGTGATGTTGATCTGAATTCCTTCTCTTGCTCTTTACAGAGTTGAAAGATTCCCTGCTGTGACTGATGGATGTGTATTCGGCAGGCTTTGAATTTGAAAGGTGGATGGGACTGCCTTCTGAGTTAAGGGGCTCCTTTTAAGCAACCATTTCCCCCAACTTCTGTTTAAAAAAATGATTTTTTCAAGCATCAGGCTGTCATCAACCTCACTAATTGTTTAGCCTCCAAGCAGGGCCAGTACTTGGGGCAAATTACCTCTGGCTGCAGAGCTGTTTAGCCTTCTCATTACCCTCCCAGAAGCTGCTCACCAAATGGCTGTTATCCCAGGGTGTCGGGCCTGCCTGCGGTAGAAGGATGGATGACGTCTGCCTGCACCGGCCCCAGCTGCTGCTCCCAGGCTGGGGCTCAGGCTAAGTCCCAGGCCTCCCCGAGGGGTGGGGGTCGGTGGGTGGAAGGTCCTCACTGTGCTGCTCTTTCCATATTACGAAGGGAGGTGGGCCTGTAGCAAAGGAGGCCAGTGGAGGGGAGAGGAGGCTCAGTCTCTACTCTTGTTCTGATTCCACGTTATTGTAGGGAATGTAGGTCTCAACCTCAAGGAGCAGTGGGGAGAGACAGGGACTGGGGTTGGCATCCCAGTTCTGTTAGGTTTCCCTGAAGTGCTTGCTCCAAGTGAAACATCAAGTGGTGATTTTTAATCCCGGGTGATAATCCAGAGTCACCTGGGGAGCTTTCAAAAAGACAGATTCCCAGGCTTGTTCACTGCTATGTTCCCGGCATAGAGAGAGCACATGCCTGGTATATAAAACACACCCTATGTAAAAGGAGTTAAGTTCATGAGAAATCCATTCTGTCTGCCCATCATGTCTAGGAAAGTGAGTAGGTACCAGCTCTCAGCCCTTCATTCATACGCAGAGTCCAGACTGAGCTGGACAATGTGTCATTCCTTCCTTCATCAAGACCCCAGGAGTCAGACAGCTCCGGTCTATCCCAGATAAGGTTCTGGGGATGATTAGGGTTAATGTGCTTTTAGGTTACTGCTGTGCTCAGGTTTCAAGTGCTTTGTGACCTGGAACGAGGCATAGAAAGACTGATGCTGAAAATAAACAGTCATAACAAAACCAAAAATAACAGCTTTCATTTACATGTTGGATGTGCCATGTCTGCCAGACCCTGTCTAAATGCTTTGTATTATTTATATAATTCTCACATAGCACGCTGAGGGAGGCACCATTGGGCTGCATCATTTTCCTAGTGGTGGAACCAGTATCTGAACTCTGCCTCTAGCACCTGCCCCTGGAGCTGTGCTGAACTGCCTAATAGCAGACCCAGGTTGTCATTGAAGGTGATGTCTTCCAGGTGCCAAGCACTGAAATGGATAGATCTTCGCATCTGCTGCCTTATTTAATTTTCACGCAAACTCTATGAAGTAGGCATCATTATATCATTGTACAGATGAGGAAACTGAGGCCCAGAGAGATAAGAGATTGGTAACTGCTAGCCCCAGGCTGGGGCTCAGGCTAAGTCCCAGGCCTCCCCGAGGGGTGGGGGTCGGTGGGTGGAAGGTCCTCACTGTGCTGCTCTTTCCATATTACGAAGGGAGGTGGGCCTGTAGCAAAGGAGGCCAGTGGAGGGGAGAGGAGGCTCAGTCTCTACTCTTGTTCTGATTCCACGTTATTGTAGGGAATGTAGGTCTCAACCTCAAGGAGCAGTGGGGAGAGACAGGGACTGGGGTTGGCATCCCAGTTCTGTTAGGTTTCCCTGAAGTGCTTGCTCCAAGTGAAACATCAAGTGGTGATTTTTAATCCCGGGTGATAATCCAGAGTCACCTGGGGAGCTTTCAAAAAGACAGATTCCCAGGCTTGTTCACTGCTATGTTCCCGGCATAGAGAGAGCACATGCCTGGTATATAAAACACACCCTATGTAAAAGGAGTTAAGTTCATGAGAAATCCATTCTGTCTGCCCATCATGTCTAGGAAAGTGAGTAGGTACCAGCTCTCAGCCCTTCATTCATACGCAGAGTCCAGACTGAGCTGGACAATGTGTCATTCCTTCCTTCATCAAGACCCCAGGAGTCAGACAGCTCCGGTCTATCCCAGATAAGGTTCTGGGGATGATTAGGGTTAATGTGCTTTTAGGTTACTGCTGTGCTCAGGTTTCAAGTGCTTTGTGACCTGGAACGAGGCATAGAAAGACTGATGCTGAAAATAAACAGTCATAACAAAACCAAAAATAACAGCTTTCATTTACATGTTGGATGTGCCATGTCTGCCAGACCCTGTCTAAATGCTTTGTATTATTTATATAATTCTCACATAGCACGCTGAGGGAGGCACCATTGGGCTGCATCATTTTCCTAGTGGTGGAACCAGTATCTGAACTCTGCCTCTAGCACCTGCCCCTGGAGCTGTGCTGAACTGCCTAATAGCAGACCCAGGTTGTCATTGAAGGTGATGTCTTCCAGGTGCCAAGCACTGAAATGGATAGATCTTCGCATCTGCTGCCTTATTTAATTTTCACGCAAACTCTATGAAGTAGGCATCATTATATCATTGTACAGATGAGGAAACTGAGGCCCAGAGAGATAAGAGATTACTGGGCTAGTAAGTGGCAGAATCAGTCAGTGGCTTTCCTTCTAAAGCCTATTCTTTTACAGTGTGCCCCACCATGTCTTATGAGGGCATACACACACACATACACAGAGTTTCTCCCTACCCCAGGGAAGAATGTCTGGCAGCTAAGAAAGAGCCAACAGGGTGAAAACAGCCAAGGTCCCAGGACCCCAGGGACATTTCCAGCCTGTGGTTTGTTGACCTAACCCAGAGGACCTCCTGATTGGTTGGTCATTTCTGAAAGATTAGCATTTCTTTGAAAGAGCAGAATTGACAAGATTCTAAAGAAAGAGGGTAAGAAATAATCTGAGAGAAAAGCAGTGGTAGCACATGGAAGGGGGCTGCCCCAGACATTATGAATGAGAGGAGTGCTGGTGGGTCACCTGTGTTGGGTCACCTCTGCCCCGTGGCCCCCGTCATCTGCTTTTAGGTACTTTCACTGGACCCTCTATTCATTATTTTGGAAGAAACATCCGTACCCTTAGTAACCACTGCCTTTCCAGAGTCTAACTGCTAATATTGTAATCTGGGAAACACTCATCTATTCCTTCAAGATTCCTTGAAGACCCGTCTTGGATTCTAGAACATGCCATTGGGCAGCAAGCTCAGATAACCGTCACTCGATTGCATGAAGCACTTGGGGAATTTCCACACAGACTTTCCATGCTTAGGAAATGTGTAGGAATAATTTTTATTTTCTTCGAAGAAACAGACCTGTTGCCTGTTTTTCTGGAAACACAGAGCCCTTTTAGTGTATCTTCCATTTTCTAACCTTAGGTAGAGACTTAGGAAGGAAATTCCCTTTTGTCTCGGCTCCCTCCTGTGTAAACTGATAAGTGTGAGTTAAGTTGATAAGTGAGAGTCAGGAGGAGACCGGGAGAGTGTTGAGCCAGGGGCAAATGGAGGAGGGGGAGGAAGAGCTTCCTCATCTCTTGCTTGCTGGAATGCAGACCTGGATGGTCAGGTCTTACAAAGTGTTTACAAACCATGGACTCTTCTGATTTCTAAGTGCTTTGATGTACTGAGTTGCTTCAGTCATGTCCGACTCTATGATCCTGTGGACTGTTGCCCTCCAGGCTCCTCTGTCCTTTGGGATTCCCCAGGCCAGAATATTGGAGTGCATTGGGATGTCCTCCTCCAGGGGATCTTCTCAACCCAGGGATCGAGCCCGTGTCTCTTGTGTCTCTCTTGCGCTGGCAGGTAGGCTCTTTACCACTAGAGCCATCAGTGTTAACTCATTAAAATTTAAAACATCATGTGTGTGTCAGATGACACATCTGAGGGTCCGGTTTGACCCTTGGTGGCCTCTTGGTGATTTTGGCTTTAAGGACAACCACTGAGTACAGCGCCCAGGGCTTTACTCGGTCTTACCTGGCAATCTGGGAGTGGGGTGCCCTGCAGAGAGCTTTGCACAGGGAGGCCCCGGGAAGCATTCGGGAGTATGGGTGCATGGTTTTCAGGGAAAATTTATAGTCTTTATAAAGAGAAAAGACCCTACCTGGGTCAGAGAAGCAATAAAGAACAAGAGAAGATGGCACTCAGCCCTGTGGAATGGTGTGGAAGGAGTCAGAAGGCAAGCCTAGGATCCCTTGGATTGGATTGTTCCCCCAGGAAGGGACAGACTTGCCTTGGCCTGGAAGGGCAGGGAAGAAGGAACATTTAACTGAGATTTCCCATCATGGCTCAAAAGTGGTCATAACACTTACCCTGCATGTAGCACTGGACTGGCTTCAGAGTACTTACTGGCTCAGGGACTGAAGTCTATGTGTAGGAATAATTTTTATTTTCTTCAAGAAACAGACCTGTTGCCTGTTTTTCTGGAAACACAGAGCCCTTTTAGTGTATCTTCCATTTTCTAACCTTAGGTAGAGACTTAGGAAGGAAATTCCCTTTTGTCTCGGCTCCCTCCTGTGTAAACTGATAAGTGTGAGTTAAGTTGATAAGTGAGAGTCAGGAGGAGACCGGGAGAGTGTTGAGCCAGGGGCAAATGGAGGAGGGGGAGGAAGAGCTTCCTCATCTCTTGCTTGCTGGAATGCAGACCTGGATGGTCAGGTCTTACAAAGTGTTTACAAACCATGGACTCTTCTGATTTCTAAGTGCTTTGATGTACTGAGTTGCTTCAGTCATGTCCGACTCTATGATCCTGTGGACTGTTGCCCTCCAGGCTCCTCTGTCCTTTGGGATTCCCCAGGCCAGAATATTGGAGTGCATTGGGATGTCCTCCTCCAGGGGATCTTCTCAACCCAGGGATCGAGCCCGTGTCTCTTGTGTCTCTCTTGCGCTGGCAGGTAGGCTCTTTACCACTAGAGCCATCAGTGTTAACTCATTAAAATTTAAAACATCATGTGTGTGTCAGATGACACATCTGAGGGTCCGGTTTGACCCTTGGTGGCCTCTTGGTGATTTTGGCTTTAAGGACAACCACCGGAGTACAGCTCCCAGGGCTTTACTCGGTCTTACCTGGCAATCTGGGAGTGGGGTGCCCTGCAGAGAGCTTTGCACAGGGAGGCCCCGGGAAGCATTCGGGAGTATGGGTGCATGGTTTTCAGGGAAAATTTATAGTCTTTATAAAGAGAAAAGACCCTACCTGGGTCAGAGAAGCAATAAAGAACAAGAGAAGATGGCACTCAGCCCTGTGGAATGGTGTGGAAGGAGTCAGAAGGCAAGCCTAGGATCCCTTGGATTGGATTGTTCCCCCAGGAAGGGACAGACTTGCCTTGGCCTGGAAGGGCAGGGAAGAAGGAACATTTAACTGAGATTTCCCATCATGGCTCAAAAGTGGTCATAACACTTACCCTGCATGTAGCACTGGACTGGCTTCAGAGTACTTCTCTGGTAGTCCAGGGGTAAAGAATCGGACTTGCAATGCAGGGGATGTGGGTTCTCTGGTTTGGGAACTAACGAAGCCACCAAGCCTGTGTCCATGCGCCGCATCCAAAGATCCTGCATGCTGCACCTAAGACCAGAAACAGCCAGATAAATTTAAAAAAAAACAACACAAAAAAACCCAAACCCCGGGCTTCCCTGGTGGTCCAGTGGGTAGGGACTCCGCCTTGCGGTGCAAGGGGCGCTGGTTCAATCCCTGGCCTGGGAAGATCCCATGTGCTGCGGAGCGGCTGGACCCATGTGTCCAATTACCCAGCTGGAGCTCTGGAGCGCATGCGCCCAGAGCCGGTGCTCTGCGACAACAGAGGCCACCGTGATGGGAGGCCCACACGGGCCAAAAAACGAAGATGGATGAAAAATAGACAAATGAAAGACCAATAGAAGCGGCCCCCCCGCCCCCCCCCGCTACCCCTCCAAAATAAATAAATAAATAAATGTTTAAAAAAAAAAAAAAAAAGAAACCAAACCCCAAATGCTTTCCCCAGTATGTATTCCTGACAGCAGGGCTGGGATTTGGTAGAACTCACATTTATGGAGACTGCAGAAAACAGTGCCAGGGACCCAGCCCCGTGCCGATGCTTTGCCTGCTCTTTTCTATGTTATCCACCCAACAGCCCTGTGAGGTAGGTTCTGTTCTAATCATTACTCTTTCTTCAAGTGAGGAAGTTGAGGAAGTCAGGTAACTTCCTCAAGCCATGCAAGTGAGCAAGTGACAGAGGGGAGGTCAGAGCTCAGACCTGTCCACTAATCCCAGCTTCTATGTTCACATTCCTGGACCACGCAGCTGTGAAAGTCAGACCGGCCACTCGAACCCAGGTCTGGCAGGGCCTGGGATGGACGTGCTTGCTGGCAATAGAGGTAAAGAGGTCTGCACCGCAGGTGGGGCTAGAGAAGCAGGCTGGAAAGTCCACACTGAATGTAAAATGATGAAAGCAGCTCTTAAAGGGTTTTGACCAGAGGCATGAGGTGATGATTGTGGCATGTGAGCAAAATTACTATGGTTCAGTTTTGTTGGAGGAACTAGAGGGGGAAAGACTGGCCTGGGAGGCTAGCGAGAGGGCACAGGCCAGGGTGGTGACAGCACGCAGCTCGTCACAGGGACAGGCCTGGAGCCCGGAGCACAGGGTTTTCAGCCTCGTGTGGCCGTTCCACGAGCTCTTGAGGGAGAAAGCCTCCCTGGTAGGAACAGTATGTTGTTGATTATCGAGGCCACCATTCTGAGAGCTTTCTGATGAGCCCTGGGAACGTCTGCCTCCATTTCAGAAACATCCATTTCTATTTTGCACCCAATTTTCTCTTCTCAACTGTGTTTCACGGTCAGCAGGGGCTTTGTTATTGTTGGTTTTTAAAGTTTCCCTCGTGCAGCCCTCGCCTGGAAGAAAACACTGACCCCATTGGCCGCAATTTAAGACATTTTGACCTCTCCCCAAGCGTTTCTGGATTTTTCTGTCTGTTTAGTTTCTAGCAGGGACTCCCAAAACAAAGTATGATGTTTTCAAGGTGGGAAGGAGGGAGGGAGCTTCCTTCCCTCCCCACATCTCTCACCACCTTCACCCCAGCAACTGACAGACCCAGTTAATTTGTCAGATAAAAGAAAAAAAAAACACCTCTGGTCACTTTTAGCTACTTGAAACACATAAACAAATATTTACACAAAAATTCACCATACTTTTGGCCCTTTGCCGTCTGTTTAACTGGAAGAGACCTCCCACGGCTCACAGCGTGACCACTGATTGAGGCACAGAGGACAGGTAAGAGTAGGTGCCTCAACTCACAGGCACTTCTGCAGCTTATAGGGAAATCTCTCCTTTTTTAAAAATGTAAATATTTATTTATTATTTATCTTTATTTAGCTGCACTGGGTCTTAGTTGCAGCATGCGGGATCTTTAGTTGTGGCATGTGAAGTCTCAATTGCAGCCTGCGAATCTAGTTCCCCAACCGGGGATTGAACCCGGGCCCCCTGCATTGGGTGCACAGAGTCTTAACCACTGGACCACCAGGGAAGTTCCGACTCCTTTATTTATTTGTTTTTCTTTTAAAAATTGTTTTAGTCATGCTTGAAGCTGGGCCCTTGACAGTGAAAACACTTGGGTCCTTACCAGTGGACTGCCAGGGAATTCCCAGAAAAATGAACCCTATAGGAGACAGCCCTTGTACAGGGAGAGTCGGTATAACCTTCAAAGTTAGAAGTATATTTGAGCTCCTTGGAGTTTGGGTCTCACATGGGCAAGGTTGGAACAAGTCACCTAGATACCAACTAAAACATCTCTTTAGAGATGTTTTAGCAAGTTATATAGCAGGTAGTTTTCTTTGGTGGAAGAGTTATTGAGCTCAGTGACTTTTTAAAAAGGTGGTATTTTCTGTTGTAATAGAATACACAGAACGACTGACCCTCTTAGCCGTGTTTAAGTGTGTCACGCAGTGGTACTGGATACATTTACACTGTTGTGCCACCATCACCACCATCCATCTCCAGAATGCTCTCATCTTTGCAGCTGAAACTCTGGACCTAAAACTCTGTACCTGTTAAACCGTAGCTCCTCATCTCCTCCCCGTCCAACCCCTGAGAACCAGCGTTTGACTTCCTGTCTCCAAATTGGACTCGCCTAGGAGCCTCATCTGAGTGGAGTCATGCAGTATTTGTCCTCTTGTGTCTGCCTGATTTCACTGAGCGTCATCAGTTACGTTCATCCATGTTCATCCATCCCTTCTTTGTTTGGAGGGCTAATATTTCATCATCTTTTGACAATACTGCACTTTTGCTTATCCATTCACCCATCAGGAGACGCGGAGCTAAATGTTAAGGTCTTTTCCAGTGTTGTGATTTTATGAATATCTGATTTTCCTTTTATAACCTCATTTTTTGTGTGTTCATAAAACAGAACTGGCAATAATGGATTCTTGGGGAGTGGGTTTAACTTTATATTTGTTAATAATGTTCTTTTAAAGAAAGATATATGATTTAGTGACACGGTGTTGCTTATTATGTTCAGTGACTGGAGACTGGGTGAAGTGAGGTGGACGAAGTGTGTAAGTTGTCGAGAGGAGACCTTCTTGGGGGTGAGAGCGTGGGACCTGGCTGGGGAATCCTTCCTGCCTTCCCACCATGATCTCGGAACCCTCTGCTCAGTAATCTCTTTGAAGCTCCCATTTTCCTCTCTGTGACTTTTGTCTGTAAATCCGGGCACTGGAACAGTTAATACTGCAGCGAGGAGGCAGTTGCCCACCGAGTAACCTCATGCAGGACAACTGCCTCAATTGAGAGATTTAAAATTCACAAACATTTGAGTTGAGAGAGAATTATGATGCCTGAGAAGGAGCTAACCCTAATATTTACCTTTAGCAATTGACAGCTTATTTAAAAACAGTGAAGTATGCTGGCACAGGGAAGGGAGGATGGAGCCTCACGCCTGCCTACCCCATAGTAAATTCAAGGAGGCAAACACATGCTGTGAATTTATGGCTGTGCAGTGGAATCCTGTTTTTAAGCATTCTGGACAGCCTGCTGGGTTGTTATACAGTCAGACAAGTGGTGAGGGTCCACTTCTGAGTAACAGAGGGGAGTCTTGTCCGGGTCATAGCTCTGTAAGGGGAGCTGCCTTTGACCTCAGTGGAATTGAGTTTTGGCAGCCTTATTGTTGCATTTCCTTTCTTTTTTCTTTTGACCATACAGTGAGGCATGCGGGATCCCATGACCAGGGATCGAACCTGCGCCCTCTGCAATGGAAACACAGAGTCTTTAACCACTGGGCCACCAGGGAGGTCTCACTATCGCTGCACTTTAAAGTTGCTCAAGACTCTTATTTTTTTCTTTTACCAAAACGTCTATAGGAATTTTTTTCTCTTTTAGGAGTAGTACAGGATCTTTGTAGAAATTAAGAAAATACAGAAAACATATGGAGGGGAAAATCACCTATAGGCCACTTACCAGAGGTAACTGATGTTCCTGTGTCACAGGGTGTCCTTTCTTTTTCCATGTATGCTTATATCCAGGTAAGAACGCATTCTTCTAAAAGATGCTGTTCAGTAGCTACAGGGTATCCCCCTATGTAAATGAACCATTTATAATTTAAGAATTTATAATTTAGCATTTAACAATTGCGAGTTATAGGAACCTCAGTTCCAAATTGTCTGTGCCTTTAAATTTTTATTTACCTATTTATTTATTTTTTAGCAGTGTTGGGTCTTCGTTGCTGCTTGTGCTTTTCTCTAGTTGCAGTGAGTAGGGGCTACTCTGTAGTTGTGATGTGAGGGCTCCTCATTGCAGTGGCTTCTCTTGTTGCGGAGAACAGGCTTTAGGGTACGTGGTCCTGAGTCGCTGCAGCTCAAGAGCTCAGTAGTTGTGGCTTTCGGAATGTAGAGCACAGGCTCAATAGTTGTGCATTTGAGCTTAGTTGCTCCAAGGCACGTGGAATCTTCCCAGCCCAGGAATTGAACCCATGTCTTCTGCATTGTCAGGAGGGTTCTTTACCACTGAGTCATCAAGGAAGCCCCTTAACTTGCTTTCATATATATCTTTGTGCATGTCTTTGGTTGTTTTCATAGGATAAATTCCTAAGACGAATTACTGGGTCAAAAAGATTCTGTTACATTTTAGTTGTTATTTCCTTTTCATTTGTTCTAGTCTCAGTTTCACCTTATCGTTCATTAATTTATTTTCCTGTTTTGCATTCTGGAATCCTGAGCACTGCTGGTGTATCCGCAGTGTCATTAGCTCTGTAAGGGGAGCTGCCTTTGACCTCAGTGGAATTGAGTTTTGGCAGCCTTATTGTTGCATTTCCTTTCTTTTTTCTTTTGACCATACAGTGAGGCATGCGGGATCCCATGACCAGGGATCGAACCTGCGCCCTCTGCAATGGAAACACAGAGTCTTTAACCACTGGGCCACCAGGGAGGTCTCACTATCGCTGCACTTTAAAGTTGCTCAAGACTCTTATTTTTTTCTTTTACCAAAACGTCTATAGGAATTTTTTTCTCTTTTAGGAGTAGTACAGGATCTTTGTAGAAATTAAGAAAATACAGAAAACATATGGAGGGGAAAATCACCTATAGGCCACTTACCAGAGGTAACTGATGTTCCTGTGTCACAGGGTGTCCTTTCTTTTTCCATGTATGCTTATATCCAGGTAAGAACGCATTCTTCTAAAAGATGCTGTTCAGTAGCTACAGGGTATCCCCCTATGTAAATGAACCATTTATAATTTAAGAATTTATAATTTAGCATTTAACAATTGCGAGTTATAGGAACCTCAGTTCCAAATTGTCTGTGCCTTTAAATTTTTATTTACCTATTTATTTATTTTTTAGCAGTGTTGGGTCTTCGTTGCTGCTTGTGCTTTTCTCTAGTTGCAGTGAGTAGGGGCTACTCTGTAGTTGTGATGTGAGGGCTCCTCATTGCAGTGGCTTCTCTTGTTGCGGAGAACAGGCTTTAGGGTACGTGGTCCTGAGTCGCTGCAGCTCAAGAGCTCAGTAGTTGTGGCTTTCGGAATGTAGAGCACAGGCTCAATAGTTGTGCATTTGAGCTTAGTTGCTCCAAGGCACGTGGAATCTTCCCAGCCCAGGAATTGAACCCATGTCTTCTGCATTGTCAGGAGGGTTCTTTACCACTGAGTCATCAAGGAAGCCCCTTAACTTGCTTTCATATATATCTTTGTGCATGTCTTTGGTTGTTTTCATAGGATAAATTCCTAAGACGAATTACTGGGTCAAAAAGATTCTGTTACATTTTAGTTGTTATTTCCTTTTCATTTGTTCTAGTCTCAGTTTCACCTTATCGTTCATTAATTTATTTTCCTGTTTTCTTTCCCTTCTTTCTTTTTATTCTTCTGCTCAATTTAATTTATTTATTTGGCCCCACCACATGGCATGTGGGTTCTTAATTCCCTGACCAGGGATTGAAGCTGTGCTTCCCACATTGGAAGGCAGATTCTTAACCATTGGACCACTAGGGAAGTCCCTTCTGAGTTCTATAGGATTGGTTCTATTCGGCTTTTAAAAATTGTCTTTAAATGGAAATTTTAAAAGTACAATGGTATTTTTGGTCTCCTTACAATATTTTCTCATTTTATACAACCTTAAAAAATTGTTCTTGGTCTGAAAACAGGTATACATGTTCCTTCTTCTTCTACTAGTCTACTCTTGTATCTTCAGTGGAACATTTTATACTTTGCTGTTGTGGTGCAGAATATTTCCGGAAGCTTCATAGTCTGTATTGTTTGTCCTGGAATGAAGAAAGTTTTCTCAGGTCCTGATTTACCCACGGGCAGGGCAGGTTTCTTGCTTGGTTCCCCTCTGACTGCCTCATTGCCGACAGTCTCCTTTGGGATCTTGAGTGTGTTAGCATAAATTTATGTCGCTCTCTGCTCTCCAGTCTCCTCATGGGCGGGGCTCGCAGGGAACTTCTCTTTTCTCTTTCTTCCGTGTTTGCTGGAGCTGCGGAGATGAGGTCAGCTTTATGCTTGGGGCTTTTTTTTTTGTTTTTTTTTTTCCTTTTTCTTACCAATAGCTGTAAGCTGTAACTGTGGCCAGCCTACTGGTTTGTCACAGCCAGGCAAGCCCTTGCTGCCCTGATGTAGATCCCATACCTCTGCCTTTGAACCCCTGTCCCGTGCGTTTTAGATGCTGCTTATTCTAGCTCTCAGGCTACTCTGTCCTCCAGTGCTGGCCCGTCTATATCGGGTGTCATTAGCTGGGTTTCCCCAGGGTTCCTTTCACTTGCTTACTCTCTGTGTTTCGCTGAGGATGCTTAGAAGGACAATTGCAGGTCTTCGCTGCTGGTCCCATGGTTAAGAATCCGTCTGCCAATGCAGGCAACATGGGTTAGATCCCTGGTCTGAGAGGATCCTGCATTTCTTATAACAACTTTATTCTGTGTGCCACAACTACCGAAGCCCACACACCTAGAGCCTGCTCACTGCAACTAGGAAAAGCCTGAACAGCAACAAAGACCCAGTGCGGCCAAAAATAAATTAATTAATAGTTGTTGTTGCTGGGGCTTCCCTGGTGGCCCAGTGTTAAAGAACCCGCCAGCCATTACAGGAGACGCTAGTTCGATCCCTGGGTCGGAAAGATAGCCTGGAGAAGGAAATGGCAACCCACTCCAGTGTTCTTGCCTGGGAAACTCTATGGACAGAGGAGCCTAGCAAGTTATACTCCATAGGGTCGCAAAGAGTCAAACATGATTTAGCAACTGAACAACAACAACATAAATTTTAAAGAATGAAAAAAATATGAAGGGCAATTGCAAGTCCAACCTCAGTAGCTTTTTCAAATCTGGTCCCAGTCACACTACTTCTATCTAGCAGCAATTCCTTTTCCTCCCTCCCTCCCTCTCTCTGTCTCCCTCCCTTCCTTTTTTCCTTCCTGTCCTTTCAGCAAGCACAAATCTTCCAGGTTGTTATTTAGAGAAGAGAGACTAACCCCTCAGCTTGCGTGGATCCCTCTGTTTTTTTACCTGCTGGGCACGGCATTTCCCTTCCCTGCTGACCTTTGGCCGAGTACTGCTCTGGGCTAAATGACTTCAAAGCCACCCCCCACCCCCAGGTAGCTATCCTTAAACTAAAACTCAAATGGAAGACATTTTGGAGCTCTTTAATAATAATAATAATAACAATAAAACGTCCTGTGAATTCTCTGCTTTTCATGTGGTTCCTAGCCTCCCTCTGACAGCTTGACCTGTTCTGGGCTGCTAGCTCTAATTCCTTTGATGTCTGCCTCCAGAGTACCTCCCTGGAATCTGTGCGGAGAAGAGTGAAATTGTCTGGCGTGGTGTGCTGGCGGGGGAGACATGGAGACGCCCCAGCAACTTTGTGTACGTGTTTGGAAGGAAATGAGGTTTCACTGGCAATAACCCGGGAAGAACATATGTTCTTCTCTGTTATGGAGAATATTCTGATTTTCTTTCCTTTTCACCACACCACCCCCAGTTGTCCCTTCAGCCACTGCTTCAGTGTTCATGGTGCCTGGTTCATCCATCACCTGGTTGTTTCCTTCAGGTATTTCTTATTTCTCGAATTCTTCAGAACACCCTCTCTCTCCTCTGACCGGTGCCTACAATCTTCTTTTTAGACACACCTCTGCATTTTTTGTTTCTTAAAAGGAAAAAAAAAGGCACAACAAAAAATTATTTCTTCTTACAGAAAATTTCAGATGATACAGTCTGTAATAGGAAATACTTTTTGTTGTGCTTTTTTCTTTTTTAAGAAAAAAAATTGGAGAAGTATTTCTTATAACAGAAAATGTCACATTATACCATGAGCTTCCCAGGTGGCGCTAGTGGTAAAGAACCTGCTTGCCAATGCGAGAGACGTACAAAGACATGGGTTCGATCCCTGGGTTGGGAGGATCCTCTGGAGGAGGGCATGGCAACCCCCTCCAGTATTCTTGCCTGGAGAACCCCATGGACAGAGGAGTCCGGCGGGCTACAGTCCATGGTATTTCAAAGAGTTGGACATGAATGAAGTGAAGCCAGTCCTGTTGGTCATGATTGAAGCCAACCCTGTTTCATCTGTACCTTTTTCCACCTTCCCTTCCCTCCTATTATTTTGACGCAAATCACAGATGTATCATTTTAGCCATATTGAAATGTGGTCTATAGAAGGTAAGAGTTTGAAAAGTAACCAGTAATACTATTACCGTGTCCTCCAAATGAATAAGTCCTAAATAACAGTAAGTATCTAGTCAGCGTTCAAATCTTTCATATATCCAACTATCATATGTATCTGTCACTACTTAAAATGACATGTGTATCTTGATTCAGTCTCAAGATTTCTTTCAGGTAAGTGTTTACCTAGTCAAAGTCTAAAGAGCTGCAATTAAACCTCCCCATTTCCTCCACCAAAAGCTCGCAAGAGAAATTCAAGGCAAGGCACTCCATCTGGGATGCATGGCCAGACATCTACCCAGAAGTGGGTTGGCCCACACTGCAGACCTTCCTAGCCAGATAGGCCCCGTGGCTGCAGCCCCGGGTTCTTTCTCCC
The DNA here is from genome assembly GCA_022376925.1 of Tragulus kanchil. NCBI lineage: Eukaryota > Metazoa > Chordata > Mammalia > Artiodactyla > Tragulidae > Tragulus > Tragulus kanchil. The sequence goes on from JAIOJX010000027.1 coordinate 65,044,964, forward strand.
CTCAGTCTTGGAGGGTATAGACAGATTCCTCATAAACTTTGAGTCTCTGGGATCACTTCAAATTTTTGTTAAATAGGTTGTACCAAGCTGTAGCACTTAAACATGTTACCTCTTCTTTTCTTATTTAGTAGACTCATAGCATTCAGTGTATCTAACATTGTTATACGTGCTTTTGCATATTAGCTGTCTAATTCTCATAATAACCCTAACTTGAAAGTAAAAATCGCTTAGTTGTGTATGACTCTGCGACCCCATGGACTGGTGCCCGCCAGGCTCCTCTGTCTATGGAATTCTCCAGGCAAGAATACTGGAGTGGGTAGCCATGCCCTTCCCAACCCAGGGATCAAACCTAGGTCTCCCGCTTTGGAGGTGGATTCTTTACCGTCCCGAGCCCGTGACAACCCTTAAGATTAGCTTCCGTGGACCAGAGGTAAAAGGGTGATTTTCAGTCTTTTGTATTAGTAGGTTTTATGATAGTGAACACATGTCCTGCATTTTCTGGTACACTCCCAGTTTTATATCATTTTAACTTTTTCAGAAAAAAGTGAGTTTGTATGTGTATGAACTGGGATGCCTTTGTAAAGTATTCCATATATACCTGCAAGTTAGGAAGGAACCAAAGGCCACATAGTGTGAGCACTGGGTCAGCTGACAGCTCTGACCGCTGCCATCCCCTGCGCCCCTCAAGTCCGGTGGCGGCAGCATTCTCCTTTCCTCACTGGTGGCACGTGAGACCAGGCTTCCCAGAAAGCAGACAGTAACCAGTAATACTATTACCGTGTCCTCCAAATGAATAAGTCCTAAATAACAGTAAGTATCTAGTCAGCGTTCAAATCTTTCATATATCCAACTATCATATGTATCTGTCACTACTTAAAATGACATGTGTATCTTGATTCAGTCTCAAGATTTCTTTCAGGTAAGTGTTTACCTAGTCAAAGTCTAAAGAGCTGCAATTAAACCTCCCCATTTCCTCCACCAAAAGCTCGCAAGAGAAATTCAAGGCAAGGCACTCCATCTGGGATGCATGGCCAGACATCTACCCAGAAGTGGGTTGGCCCACACTGCAGACCTTCCTAGCCAGATAGGCCCCGTGGCTGCAGCCCCGGGTTCTTTCTCCCCTCAGTCTTGGAGGGTATAGACAGATTCCTCATAAACTTTGAGTCTCTGGGATCACTTCAAATTTTTGTTAAATAGGTTGTACCAAGCTGTAGCACTTAAACATGTTACCTCTTCTTTTCTTATTTAGTAGACTCATAGCATTCAGTGTATCTAACATTGTTATACGTGCTTTTGCATATTAGCTGTCTAATTCTCATAATAACCCTAACTTGAAAGTAAAAATCGCTTAGTTGTGTATGACTCTGCGACCCCATGGACTGGTGCCCGCCAGGCTCCTCTGTCTATGGAATTCTCCAGGCAAGAATACTGGAGTGGGTAGCCATGCCCTTCCCAACCCAGGGATCAAACCTAGGTCTCCCGCTTTGGAGGTGGATTCTTTACCGTCTGAGCCCGTGACAACCCTTAAGATTAGCTTCCGTGGACCAGAGGTAAAAGGGTGATTTTCAGTCTTTTGTATTAGTAGGTTTTATGATAGTGAACACATGTCCTGCATTTTCTGGTACACTCCCAGTTTTATATCATTTTAACTTTTTCAGAAAAAAGTGAGTTTGTATGTGTATGAACTGGGATGCCTTTGTAAAGTATTCCATATATACCTGCAAGTTAGGAAGGAACCAAAGGCCACATAGTGTGAGCACTGGGTCAGCTGACAGCTCTGACCGCTGCCATCCCCTGCGCCCCTCAAGTCCGGTGGCGGCAGCATTCTCCTTTCCTCACTGGTGGCACGTGAGACCAGGCTTCCCAGAAAGCAGACAGTCCAACAGACCTTGCTGTCCTCTCCCTGCTTCTCTCCAGCTTAGTGCTTTTCTTCCAAGTCTGTTCTTTCCCACAGCTGCATCCAGTCTTCAGGTCACGTTTGGGGACTGGGAGGCCAAGAAGGAGAGAATCATTGCTTGAGTGTGTCCGTTCACTGCAAGGGTTTTCCTTGGCATGAACGCTGTGAAGGACTGCATGTGCCCCGTAGCCATGCTCCACACACACACTGCTCCAGTGCTCAAAGGGCAGCTCTTCCACTCTAATGGAGGAGAACTGGAAGGCTTTGTCACGAGAGCACTTTTGGTCTAATGAGACAAGACTGCTTTAACCACATTCTGTGTTGAGACCTGATTAGGCGAGTGGGTGCTGGTGATACAGAGAGACCCCTGCCATCCTTTGGAAGCCAATTGATGTAACCAGAGGGGATCTAAGGATCATGTAGCCTCATGGCAGAAGGGCTGCAGGTTTTATCATAAGGATGTTTGAAGGATGCTAAGCAGACCCTCGTGTGGTTGGTGTGGGAGTAAAAGGTGTATTCTCCCAAGAACCACAGCTGTCAGCACCCACGTTAATAGCCTTCTCTCCTAGAGCTCTGTCTGTCAGCGCAACACCTGCTCTTAAGGTCGTGTTCTGCATAGCTCAGAATGCAAGATCTACATACATAGGCATACAAGGCATAGCTGATGCACACAAGGCACTCCACATATACACATTGGGCTCTCCGGGTGGCTCAGTGGTAAAGAATCCACCTGCCAGTGCACGAGACACAGGTTTGATCCCTGGGTCAGGAAGATCCCCTGGAGGAGGAAGTGGCACCCCACTCCAGTATTCTTACCTGGGAAATCCCACAGACAGAGGAGCCTGGCAGACTCCAGCCCACAGGGTCACAAGACTGTCAGACACGACTTAGCAACTACACAACAACAACAAATACACCCAGAATGAGCCGCACACAGCTCATTGGTCAAAATGCTTGCTTACTGCAGCCCTCCGTGGAGCCCACAGCTGGCGTCTGGTTCCTCCCACACGACCTTACCAGACCTTCTCCAAACATTATCACCTAGGTTCTTCCTTACTCTGGCTTGACCAGAAGGTTCACGGGCTCTCTGAGCTTTCCCTCAGCCACACCCTGCCCTGATCCATTTCCTAGGTCTCAGTTTCCAAGAATCTCCCTTTCCGAAACCTTGTTGCCTGGTCGACTACCCACAGAACGGCCTCCGGTTTCTGCTCATCCTGTCGGCACCCTCATCCCGGGGTTGCCCCCATGTCTCAGTGTTGTTCGGTTGAGGGGGGTTGGGGCTGTCCCACAAAACAGACTATAGGAGAGGTGGGGACTTCTTGCCAGAGAAGAAACTTAGCAGTTGGGGTGGAGACCTGCAGTTCTTTTAAAGAGCACAGCAGAATGATGCAGTCGTGAGTAGCAAATGATACTCTGCCCAGCTAGAAAAGGTCAGCTTGGGAACGGGTTAGGAGAACTTTCTTAACTTGAGTTGGAATTTGGCCAGACCTGGGATTTTACTGACCATCAGTCATCAATTCACAATCTTTTTCAGAAGTGACACCCTGGTTTTCTTCTTACTGTCCTGCCTGAGTTTCTTGTAGTCAGCAGTTATTACTTTTTACAGAGTTAAAAAGAAAATGCCACTTAAGTAGAAGTGAGAATGTCACATCATTTGTTAAATCGGATAGCAAGGCCTGCACTCCCGTCTTCCCCACCTCTGTTTATTTTTCAAGTAATACAGGGTAAGGGCTGTCCGTGCTTGAGAACCTTGGCTGCTTGCATTGGAATCTGTGAAGTTAGTCCAAATTGATAGCTCTCTGGTATTCATGACGGCTTTTATTTATTTTGTAAGAAGCCGCTTAAAGGAAGGCATATTTTTCAAACTGGCCACGTATGATTCAGGATAAGCAGCTTGCTAGTAAGTGCATAATGGGGATACGGGATTTACCTAGGAGGCTTGAGTATTTTTAATAGGCATTGTTTTAAGTCAGTGGGAGGCAGCGATGAAAGGACATTTCAAGATAAGCCCTGTGAGTCATTCTGTGTTGCAGTGAGGGGTTGAGATGGAGGGGATTGGCTTTGGCATTCCTGCCCTATCCTGCTGCAGAACGTGTCCTGGATCAGAATGCTGCCCGGGCCTCGTGGGCAGGACAGGGACTCTCATTTTGGCTCAGATTTGGAAATTAAGCATGTGGTGAGTCTATCAGACAGTTGGTTCTTCCCCTCCCCCAGCCCTAGCCTTCAAGCTCTGTGTCCCCCTTTGTGTGCACCAAGTCTTCCCGCCAGCACACACTCCCCACCTCCTTTCTCACGCGTTCTCTGTTAGAGAAGTTGTTTAATTTATTTCTTGGCTGCTTATCTTTTTATTAATCAGATCTTCTTCCTTGGTCAGGCTCTTCTCCCAAAGGCCTTGCCTTGGTCTTGTGGTGCACACTTGCCAGTGAGAATGGTTCTGTGTTTTAAATGGAAATATCGGCTTCTGTTGGTAGTAACTGCAACCTGGAGGGCACAACTGTATTGGGAAAAACAAATTCCTTTTACAGGTTTGTGGTGATGTTCTGCCTTGGGCCCAGTGGCACACAGAAGGAGACACTAAGTCCTCTTGCCTTTAGGAATTTTTGAGGATGTGGAAAGGAGTGAACTTTAAGTCCTCCTTGGAGATGCAGACTGTGAATATTAATGGGAAGGAGCCATTACAAGTGGTGCTGAAGACTGGGACAGTTTAAAGAGGGAGCCTGGATGCTCCATCTCTGATTTCCTTTGTGATCTTGAACAATTCAAATCAATGGAAAGAATACTTTTACTAAGCACTGACATAGCTTTTCTGTGTCTTAGTCTTATCTTTGAAAGAGGGACTGAATAATTCTAAGTTCTTTCTAAAATGCTATGCGAATATCCAGTGATTATGTGGATTCAGATGCACTTGAGGGATGTATAGAGTTTCTAAGAAAAACCAGTGTACTGGTTGATTTGAAATAAATAGTCCATAAAAAAACTCTCAGAACAGTATAGCTAGTGTGTTGGAGACTACTACTGCTGATAATATCCGCATTCAGTGAACACTTACTATGTGTGAGACGGCTTAATTTTCACGTGTACTTATTAATCTATCTAACAACCCTACGAGCTAAGTGCTATAATTAGCCCCATTTTATAGATTCAGTAAACTGAGGTACAGGGAAGTTAGGTAACTTTCATAAGACCACAAATTGGTAAGTGATGCAGCTGGGATTCAAACCCAGACAGGCTGACTCCAAGCTCAAGCTCTTCACCACCATACCGGGCTGCCACTGTGGTTCTTTCATTAAGAGCATGTCAGGAGAGAGCCCGGGGGTAATTTCCCAGCCCTCAGGTAGCCTCAAGGAACTTCGGGCCCTCTTTCATGTTAGTGAGAAGCGGTGCCAGTGAGAAGTGGTGCCAGGAGGTTGTTCTGAATTCCTTGTCTTGTGGATGACAGGCAGGGAGAGACACAAAGGCTGCCTCAGTGTGGTACCCAAAAGAGACCTGAGAAAGTAGGCCATGGATCTGAATCTTCAGCTCATCCCTTAAGGTGCAGCACTAATCTCGATTCAGTGCCGCTTTCACTCGACAGCTAACTTGAGCAATAGTTCTGGGTGCCAGCTGGGCCCATCCCTCCGATCTGGGCGCGGCTCCACCCTGGCCCAAGTTCAGTTTTAGACTTCCCTTGCGCCCCAGGGCATTCCCCCTCCCACCCCTGCCGGCAAGCCTGTGTCCTCACAGACCCCTCGCCCGCCCCCACCTCGTTCCCACCCCCCTCTCCTGGCTCTGGTGGTTCCTTCTGCCTGGAATGTCTACACTCTGCCTATCCAAACCCAATTACACTCTCCACAAGGCCTTCTCCAACTCCTAGATACTCCCTTCTTGGAGCCTTTGGTGTAATTTTCTTGTTGGCAATTGGGCACTTATGTTGATTTGTAATTTTCATTTTGCTTTCCAAGTTGTATTATAAGTACTTTGAAGGAAGGGAACAGAACTGAAAATGTAGATCATTGTTTATGTTCAGGTGGGACTCTTGACCAGTTCTAATTTGGTTTCTGGAACTTCATATGCTAATTTCTCTGATTAAGGATAATTAGGTGCACAGATCAGCTCATCGGCCCCCAGACCTAAATCTAGAAAGGCTGTTTGTTATTTAGTCACTGAGTCGTATCCAACTCTTTGCGACCCCATGAACTGTAGCCCACCAGGTCACTCTGTCCATGGGATTTCCTAGGCAAGAATACTGGAGTGGGTTGCCGTTTCCTCCTCCAGGGGTGGAACCTGCGTCTCCTGCATTGGCAGGCCAGTTCTTTACCACTAAACCACCTGAGAAGCAGCAAGGCTGTTTAAGAGAAAGGAAAATAAGTCCTATTTCATGGAGCCAGTAATAAGCTCCTGAAATTCATTACCCTAAGAAGGAAAATATGTGGAAAATTTATAAATCATTAGCGATAGTCACCTGTTTCTACTAAGAGACGCTAAGATAACTGTGCCATTCTTTGGGCCTTCTGTTGATGACAGAATTCTTGGGTGTATTGAACCAGGTATGATACATTTCATCCTGCCAACAGTGATTAGTGGTAGCATTATAAACAGTGTTAAGAAGGATTCTGGGGGCTTCCCTAGTGGTCCAGTGGGTAAGGACACCGCCTTGCAGTGCAAGGGGCGCCAGTTGGATCCCTACCTGGGAAGATCCCACGTGCCCCGGAGTGGCTGGACCGATGTGTCCAATTACCAAGCCGGAGTTCTGGAGCATGTGTGCCCAGAGCTGGCGCTCTGCGACAACAGAGGCCACTGCGATGGGAGGCCCACAGGAGCCAAAGAACAAAGATAGATGAAAATAGATAAATGAAAGACCAAGCCTGCCTGCCCCACTCCCTCCCCAAACCCCCCCCCAAAAAGAAAAAAACATTAAAAAAAAAAAAAAGAAGAAGGATTCTGAGGCTTTGTCTGCTGGCTGTGCCTGTCAAGGCAAATAGTGGCTGTCATGAAATACTCTCTGCTTTCCTTGAACTCTGACTCCCTCCAAGTATAAGCAGAAGAAAGGAGCTTGGCCAAGCGTGTACCCTGAATTCCATCGTCAGAGTCTACGTAGGATGCAAGATCTTGCCTCCCCCTCCCACTTTGGTCTATTTTAAGTCAGAAATAGCCAGAGGATATCCGAGAGCTCTGTGGAGAATGTCAGGAGCAAGAAGTGAAGTGCCTCTTGCTTCCTCATAATAGCAGATGACTTATGCAGAGCCGTCCACAGGGCACTCCGACCCGCTCAGCTGCTCAGCCATGGGATCGCCCAGCACACTCACTCCCCACGGATGGCTGCAACACACCGTACCTCTCAGAGACCCCTTCCTAGATGGGTCCCTGCTGCTGGCTCCCACTGGAACTCACACAGGGCAGAGGTCACCTCTTGGCCCTAACCCTGGGGAAACTAACCCTAGAGATTACTTTAAAATTCCTATTTTCCAGGACTTGCCTGGTGTCCCTGGAGTAGTTAAGTATCCGTCTGCGAATGCAGAGGACACGAGTTCTATCCCTGATCCAGGGAGACCCACGGTGACGTAGAGCTGCTACGCCTGTGCGCCACACCTACTGAACCTGCAACTACTGAAGCCCCTGCTCGGCAAGAGACTCCACTGAAATGAAAAGCCCACCCACCGCAACTAGAGGAGAGACTGCACATGGCAAGGAAGACCCAGCACAGCCGAAGTAATTTCTTTAATGCATATTTTCTTCGAAGGGGCTCAGGCCTTCACCTGAATTGGCCTGAGTGGACTGTTAACACTTTAGCTGAGAAGATGATAGCACCAAAAAATGCTGTGTTGTTTTGCTCAAGACCTGCGGGTGTCCAAATGGGAGCCTCCATCAGACCGCCTGGAGGGCTTGTTAAACTGCAAGTTGCTGAGCTCCATTCCAGCGTTTCTGGCTCTTTAGGTCTAAGGTAGGGCCCGCAATTTGTATTAACAGTTCTCAGGTGACCCTGCTGATGCTCCTGGCCCAGAGATCACATTTAAAGAACTGCTTGCTACTCAAGGTAAGGGCTTCCCAGGTGGCTCAAGAGTAAAGAGTCCACCTGCCAATGCATGAGACACGGGTTCCATTCTTGGGTTGGGAAGATCCCCTGGAGGAGGAAATGGAAACCCTCTCCAGTATTCTTGCCTGGAAAATCCCGTGGACAGAGGAGCCTGGCAGGCTACAGTCCATAGTCCATGGGATCATAAAAGAGTCGGACATGAGTAAGCAACTGAGCTCTCTCGTATTCAAGGTAAAACCATGCAACACTGGTCAGTAGCCATATTGGGAGGCAGACTTTTTTTAGGTGGTCTTTGCTTTACCTTTTTCCCCCTGGGTTTCTAATTAGATAAAAATATTTTAAAAATTATATACTATATGCTTATGGTCCAAAATAAAACAGTGTACATCGGATTATAATGAAAAGTGAACTTTCTGTTTCCTCCCAAGAGTTACCACTTTTAAGTGTTGTGGCTTTTTTCTTTTTTTCAATTCTGGTAATTATATGCACATCTCTAAATTAGTATATGTTCCTGCTGCTTTCTCTGTTAGTCCTTTTTAAATATTATTTATTGTATTTCTGTTAAGCTAGATGATTATTTAGCTCACTTAAATTGACCTTACCACTGACTTTCCTGATGGGCCAGTGGTTAAAGCTCCACCTTGCAATGCACAGGGTGTGGGCTTTATCCCTGGTGGGGGAACCAAGGTCCCATATGCCATGGGGTGCAGCCAAAATTAAAAAACAAAACAAACAAAAAAACTCCCCCAGCTTACCTCACCTTCCTGGTTCCTTTCATATGATTGTATCATTTATTTATGGCTCTCTCTATCACACTTTTAGCTTTAAATAACACGTTTATACCTTTCATTCTTGTCCTTCGATGAGGACTTTTTATGATGTGAGAATGTTGGTATCTTTCTACTCAGCCCTTTGGTTCTCTTTCCCCTCCCATTCCTATTTTCTGTACCTTAACTTATACTTAGTCAAAGTTGATCATATTTATATTCTGTTTTATGGCTGTTGTTCATGCTTTGTGTGTAGTTGAAAATCTGTAAATATTGTTCAGAGCAAATTCGGGTGGAATCTTATGATTATAATATTTTAGACAATTTTCTGTGTTTCCTGAAATTAGTAACTGCCTTTTTCTTCTTGTATTATGTTTTTCAGGACCACCCCTCTCAACTCAATTCAATCAGATATTCTCCTGAGTTTCTCCCTTTATTTTCTTTTTCTCTCTCTTTTCTTTTTAATTTTTTGGCCTCACCGTCTGGCTTGTGAGATTTTAGTTCCTCCACCAGGGATTGAAAGCCTGAGCCCTTGGCAGTGAAAGTTCAGAGTTCTAACCACTGGACATCGAGGGAATTCCCTTGAGTTTCCCCTTTTACCTTGGAGAGTCCCCCTTTCCTGGGACTTCCCAGTCCTCCTACAGTTTGGACTGGCTATTCTCTGAGTCTGCCCCACAGCTGTCATCCTGGAACTTAGTTGGATTTCCAATTGGATTTTATTTTAACTCCAGTCACTTGATTGAGTCCAAGCTTTTTTATTTTTTCTTTGTAGCCCAGATACCAATTACGAGTGTTGTTACCAAGGAGATCTTAAAGAACAAAACGCATTTTCCAAGAGCAGAGCTTCAAAATTTAGTATGTGAGTTCAACACAGGTTAAGTGTAAATGAGAATCAGCTGTCTTTGGATTAAACCCTACTATACAGTTTTTTTTTTTCTTCTTTTTAAGAAGATTAAAAATGGAAATAAAGCAAAGATTACAAATACTGGCCCTTTTCAGAAAGCTCAGCAGTTTTGCGATTTGAACTTAAATCTCCTCTGGTTGGATCAGCCTGGAATCAGGGCTCTCTCCGGAGGTATGGTGGGAGATAGTAAATGAAGATTTGACCCAAGCCATGTGTCAAAATCTGGCCTTTGGCTCCTGTTAGCTAGTTGATCTGTCTTATAATGAGCTCAGACTTCCTGGAATATTGGGGAATTCAATAAACCAAAAGATAGGAAAGCACACTGGAAGACTGAGTTGTTCTGTATGCACACGTTATCACTATGAAGTTGTGATCACGTGTCGAATTTTGCAGGAGCGAAACTCTGCAGAGGCCGAGAGTGGGAGAAGATTGAATTAGTGTTTAATGTACAATCAAGTAAAATGTACAGTAAATTGGACACATTTAATAATATGGACCAACATTTACTGTGGGAGCCACCCAGTCAAATGCCAGTATAGGCCTGGCCAGTGAGGTGGGGTGAATTGGGCCATGGTCAGTACCCAGAATGGAGGGGTACAGCTCATCGGAGAGTTTGGACAGCACACTCACCTTCCTACTGCCCTGCAAGAATGAGGTCGGCTTTCTGCTTTTCTGTGCTAAAAGTCTGGATTTTTTATGTGAATCCAGCTCCGTTTTACATGCTATTAGCCAGTTTAAATTTTTTCTTAACATCGAGCAAGCTAAACAGTGAAAGTTCAGAGTTCTAACCACTGGACATCGAGGGAATTCCCTTGAGTTTCCCTTTACCTTGGAGAGTCCCCCTTTCCTGGGACTTCCCAGTCCTCCTACAGTTTGGACTGGCTATTCTCTGAGTCTGCCCCACAGCTGTCATCCTGGAACTTAGTTGGATTTCCAATTGGATTTTATTTTAACTCCAGTCACTTGATTGAGTCCAAGCTTTTTTATTTTTCTTTGTAGCCCAGATACCAATTACGAGTGTTGTTACCAAGGAGATCTTAAAGAACAAAACGCATTTTCCAAGAGCAGAGCTTCAAAATTTAGTATGTGAGTTCAACACAGGTTAAGTGTAAATGAGAATCAGCTGTCTTTGGATTAAACCCTACTATACAGTTTTTTTTTTTCTTCTTTTTAAGAAGATTAAAAATGGAAATAAAGCAAAGATTACAAATACTGGCCCTTTTCAGAAAGCTCAGCAGTTTTGCGATTTGAACTTAAATCTCCTCTGGTTGGATCAGCCTGGAATCAGGGCTCTCTCCGGAGGTATGGTGGGAGATAGTAAATGAAGATTTGACCCAAGCCATGTGTCAAAATCTGGCCTTTGGCTCCTGTTAGCTAGTTGATCTGTCTTATAATGAGCTCAGACTTCCTGGAATATTGGGGAATTCAATAAACCAAAAGATAGGAAAGCACACTGGAAGACTGAGTTGTTCTGTATGCACACGTTATCACTATGAAGTTGTGATCACGTGTCGAATTTTGCAGGAGCGAAACTCTGCAGAGGCCGAGAGTGGGAGAAGATTGAATTAGTGTTTAATGTACAATCAAGTAAAATGTACAGTAAATTGGACACATTTAATAATATGGACCAACATTTACTGTGGGAGCCACCCAGTCAAATGCCAGTATAGGCCTGGCCAGTGAGGTGGGGTGAATTGGGCCATGGTCAGTACCCAGAATGGAGGGGTACAGCTCATCGGAGAGTTTGGACAGCACACTCACCTTCCTACTGCCCTGCAAGAATGAGGTCGGCTTTCTGCTTTTCTGTGCTAAAAGTCTGGATTTTTTATGTGAATCCAGCTCCGTTTTACATGCTATTAGCCAGTTTAAATTTTTTCTTAACATCGAGCAAGCTAAACAAAGCACATGTGCAGTTCATCAATTTAAAGTCTATGGTTTACTGTGTGGGGCTTAAATGTAACTTGCCAGCATAAAAGTTATTCTGAATTCCGTACTTTGCTGATTATAGTGTTTCTCTTTTGCTAGTTTTGTGATATCTGTATGAGTCTACAGTTTTCCCCGATACCCTTTTTACAAGAGAATGAAGAATAAGGTTGAGTCGGACATGGCCAGAATGGATCCTTTAGAACCCAGTGAGAAGCCTCCCTCTAGATTTAATTTTCATCTAATAATCTGTACTTTGGGGGCATGTTGGTTTGGCCTCTTACCAGTTCACCTTGCCCAGCCTTCAGGTCTCCATCTTGTGCACAGGATTTCCATGGATTAAATCTCTTAGAAAGCTTTCTTTATTTTTAATTGGAGGATGATTACAGTGTTGTGTTGACTACTACCATATATCAACGTGAATCAACCTTAGATATAATCAGGGAGGAGTATGTCCCTTCCCTCCTGAACCTCCTTCCACCTCCCACCCCATCTAGGTTATCACAGAGCACCGGATTTGAGCTCCCTGCATCATCCAGGAAATTTCCCTGGCTATCTAATTTTGCATATGTCAATGTGTATGTTTCAATGCTACTGTCGTAGTTCATTCAACCCGCTCCTTTCCACCCTGTGTTCACAAGTCAGTTCTCTATGTCTGTGTCTCTGTTGCTGCACTGCAAATAGTACCATCTTTCTAGGTTTCATTTATGTGTTAATATACACTATTTGTCTTTTTCTTTCTGACTTACTTCACTCTGTATAATAGGCTCTAGGTTCATCCACCTCATTAGAACGGAGTCAAATATGTTCCTTTTTATGACTGAGTAATATTCCATTGTGTATATGTACCACAGCTTCTTTATCCATTCATCTGTTGATAGGCATTGTAGGTCATATTTTGAAATTAGCTTCACCCTCTAACTTTTAGTCTGTTTCTGAAAAGGACCTCCCTCTGTTCTCTGCCTCCAGGAGCCTGGTGCCCTCTATCCAAAGCTTTCCATCTAAGAACCCCTGACCTGTGGACATATGGACATTGTGGGGAAGGAACAGAGGGTGGGAGGCGTAAAGGAAGTAGCATGAAGGCCTGTACTATCATAAGTGAAGAAAATAGCTATAGTCATTGCTCTGTGAGAAAAGAGGACCCTTCAGGGGTGTTGTGTGATGGTCAGAAGGGGTGGGAAGGGGGGGATATACATATGACTAATCTGGAAACATGCATATCTGTAAACAACAAAACTCTGTAAAAATTAAAAGTAAAATAAAGGTTTTTTTTTTTTTAAAAAAAGAACCCCTGCCCTTCTGCCAGATGAGCCCAAACCCTCTGACTACTTGTGCTACCATTACATCCTGTCCCTGTAGCCCTTCCTATTCTCCCTCACATCACCCATTCATCTTCAGCAGGGTGGGGTGGGGGTGGGTAGGGGGCCAGTTTTCTTGGCTGCATTGGGTGGGAAGATAGACAGATGTATTTAACAGCAGTTGCTTTTGTTACCTACAATCTTGTTCTCCAAATCCTGAGAAATGTGGGATGTGCTGTTAATAAAGAGAGGCGGGTTGGGGGCGGGTGGAAACCGTAAGTTGATATATACCTAGCATTTGCAGATGTAACACTGCTTGGATTTTTCAAGAACTTTCAGCAATCCCAAAGGTTCCTGACAGTTAGTAATTTGTCATTTTTCTGAGATACAGGTTTGACTTGCAACTCAGTTGTAACTCTTAACTAATTAAAACTCCCATTGGGACAAACGACTCTTTGGAAAAGAATATCCACTTCTCATATTAAAGATGTTAGGAAAGAAAAAGCAAAGATATCTCAGAAAGGGATAGATCTTAGCCAGGAGGGGGAAAAAAGGAGTTTGGGTAAATGAAAAACTAGAATGATAAATTTCGCTGTGCTGGGAATAGGTCCACCATCTACTGTACTTCATAGAGAAACAGAGAACGTTTTCCCCATTGCTTGAGCCAGGACAACATTTTTTCTGGTGAGATAGTTTTGGAGAAAGTTGAAAAGGGAGTTAACTTGCAGTGGGAGGTGAGACATTTGAAAAAAAAAAAAAAAAGCAGGGAAAAGCCAGAAGCCTCTGCAGCCCTTTCTGTCTTTATGGGTTTGGGATTTATGAAGCTGTCTGGAGGTTCTCCGGAATGTCAGGGCTCTGCTGGAACTCTGTCGTTGGATGTGTTCGGGCAGGTGCTGCACGGCCAGCTGTCAAGAGTATTGTGAAGGAAATTCCTGCATTTGGTTCCTAGGAGGCTTGATTCTTTGAGGTTTAACTTTGTCTCTTGTCTACTCCATCTTTCTGTCTGTCCGTGCGTCTTAGCAGCTAGAGGCAATCAGTGATGAACTGAAAACTCATTTGCACCTGAAGACACTGGCTGTTCCCAGGGCCATCTTCAAAGCCTGCAGTTCCTTTATCTTCTGTTTTAGTATCTCTTCCCACTGCCACACCCTCCATCTCCCATGACCACGCCCTGCACCTCCCATCCTCTGAATCCCCCAAATGGCCATGTAGACCTGTCTTTCCAGCTTTATAAAACTCCCTCCTGCCTTTTCTAGTGATAGGAGTTGAGCAGATGAAGGTAATTGATATCGAAAGGGTGAGTTAGGCGTGGTCTTTCAATGTTGGAATTATAAAGTTAAATGATACTTGATGATTGTGGGGGACGGTGGCTGCTGGGGAAGCTGGGGGACTCTGGATATGGTGGGGACGGGTGTGTTAGTGGTTTTTTTTTTTAGTGGCTGCACCGGCTCTTAGTTGTGACTTATGAGGTCTAGTTTCCTGACTGGGGATCAATCCCGGGCCCCCTAAATTGGGGATGAAGAGTCTTAGCCACTGGACCACCAGGGGAGTCCCTCATGGGCACAGAGTTTCCGTTTGGGAAGGTGGGAAAGTTCTGGAGATGAATGGTGGTGATGGTTGCAAAGCAATGTGGAGACACTTCATGCCACAGAAGTACACACGGTCAAATGGTGAATTTTATGGTATGTGTACTTTTCCATATGCCACAGAAGTCGCTGTGCTGGGAATAGGTCCACATTCGACCTAGAGAAACAGAGAACGTTTTCCCCATTGCTTGAGCCAGGACAACATTTTTTCTGGTGAGATAGTTTTGGAGAAAGTTGAAAAGGGAGTTAACTTGCAGTGGGAGGTGAGACATTTGAAAAAAAAAAAAAAAAGCAGGGAAAAGCCAGAAGCCTCTGCAGCCCTTTCTGTCTTTATGGGTTTGGGATTTATGAAGCTGTCTGGAGGTTCTCCGGAATGTCAGGGCTCTGCTGGAACTCTGTCGTTGGATGTGTTCGGGCAGGTGCTGCACGGCCAGCTGTCAAGAGTATTGTGAAGGAAATTCCTGCATTTGGTTCCTAGGAGGCTTGATTCTTTGAGGTTTAACTTTGTCTCTTGTCTACTCCATCTTTCTGTCTGTCCGTGCGTCTTAGCAGCTAGAGGCAATCAGTGATGAACTGAAAACTCATTTGCACCTGAAGACACTGGCTGTTCCCAGGGCCATCTTCAAAGCCTGCAGTTCCTTTATCTTCTGTTTTAGTATCTCTTCCCACTGCCACACCCTCCATCTCCCATGACCACGCCCTGCACCTCCCATCCTCTGAATCCCCCAAATGGCCATGTAGACCTGTCTTTCCAGCTTTATAAAACTCCCTCCTGCCTTTTCTAGTGATAGGAGTTGAGCAGATGAAGGTAATTGATATCGAAAGGGTGAGTTAGGCGTGGTCTTTCAATGTTGGAATTATAAAGTTAAATGATACTTGATGATTGTGGGGGACGGTGGCTGCTGGGGAAGCTGGGGGACTCTGGATATGGTGGGGACGGGTGTGTTAGTGGTTTTTTTTTTTAGTGGCTGCACCGGCTCTTAGTTGTGACTTATGAGGTCTAGTTTCCTGACTGGGGATCAATCCCGGGCCCCCTAAATTGGGGATGAAGAGTCTTAGCCACTGGACCACCAGGGGAGTCCCTCATGGGCACAGAGTTTCCGTTTGGGAAGGTGGGAAAGTTCTGGAGATGAATGGTGGTGATGGTTGCAAAGCAATGTGGAGACACTTCATGCCACAGAAGTACACACGGTCAAATGGTGAATTTTATGGTATGTGTACTTTTCCAGGATAAAAAAAAAAGAATTTAAAAAATCAAATGAGGTTTTCACAAAGACTGTTGCCTAAGTAATATGAAATCTTGAGAGAATTTGGAAAATGCAGACAAGCACAAGAAAACAAGAACCATAAATCTCTCTACAGCTAGTATTTTGCCCTTTACTGGATTTGTATATCTTTTGAGCCTTTTTGTGTGCGTGTAAGTAGTAATTTTTATACAAAAGTGACACTAAACTGTATACAGTGCTCTGAAGTTTTCAACTGACTATGTCACACATATGCTATGTCATCAGATCTTCATCCACCTATCCTTAGTTTGAACAGTTGCTTGATATTCCATCATTCCTGATCCCCAGGTAAGGCTCTCTTCCCAGTACCATATTGCTGAAGGAAGGGGAACCCTTCCAGGGCTGGAGAGTGACCTCTTACCTAACACTCAGAAATGAATTGTCTGAGGAGACACATGTACTGAGTGTATTGGGATGGGGCGCCCCGGCAGGCGGGAACCCAAGAGAGTTGCTCTGCCACATGGCTCGGCGTCTCTGGTTTTATCCTCAGAGAGTTAGTTTCCAGGTTGTTTCGGGCCACTTGTCTTGCTCGGTCTGTGTTTAGTCTGACTCGGGGTCCTTCTCAGTGCCGCTCGTATCTCTCAGCCAAGACGGATTCCAGCGAGAAGGATGCTGGGAGGTTGGTAGGACATATTATGGACTGGTGTCTCCTCCCTCCTTCAGCCCTTCCCAGATTCTCGGTTGGTTTCTGGCAGCAGCATTGTGGTCCTTATGGGAACTCTTGTGGCAAGATCACTCCTCCCAGGGCCGGGCCAAGGTGAGTGGTTCCCTGCCAATATACACTCTCACTGTAACCTAGGTACTTACTTCATACTGCTTTTCAGAGTGTACAATAAATATACTTTGGAGATTATTTCATCTCTTCTCCTTACAGGAGTATAAACTCTGTGAGGTTACGTACCGTGCTTACTCTGCTGAGCATTTGATCCCTGGTGCCTGGCTCATTGTAGGTCTGCAATTAAAAGTGAACACATTGTTGGACATGTCATTTTCTGATTCTTTTGCTCATGGGTTATCCATAAAAAGTTTCTTTGCTTATCGATAAACCTGTACAAAGCCATAATTGTTTCCTCATGAAAAATTCCTGTAATTCGAATAGGTTAAGCATTTCTTTCTAATACAGTAATATGAGCTCAGTGTGGAGTTTCAGAAAACATAGAAAAGAATAAAGGAAAAAATAAAGCTCACTCCCCCAATCCTTTTTCTGGACTCTGGAATTAAATAGCCTGATAATCATTATTTGTTCTTTAAGAGGTCTGGAATTGCCTGTGAACCTGTCTGAACCCAGGGCCTTTTTGGCAGGTGGTAATTTAACAAGAATGTACAGATATTCTGCAATTATTACTACATTTAACGTTTTTTACTTTTTTAGTGAGTTTTGGTCTTCTATGTTTTCCTCAAAGTGTTTCACTGAAATAAACTTTTTTTTCCCCCACAGTTAACTTCCTTTTTTTTTGGCGGGGAGGGGGCTGATTGGGGTGGGAGGGGGACAGGCAGGCCACTTCTTTTGGTCTTTCATCTATTTTCATCCATCTTTGTTCCCTGGCCCGTGTGGGCCTCCCATTGCAGTGGCCTCTCTTGTCGCAGAGCACCGGCTCCAGACGCATGCGCTCCAGAGCTCTGGCTTGGTAATTGGACACATCGGTCCAGCCGCTCCGCGGCACGTGGGATCTTCCCAGGCCAGGGCTCGAACCAGTGCCCCTTGCACTGCAAGGCGGTGTCCTTACCCACTGGACCACCAGGGAAGCCCTGAAATAAACTTTTAATTGGTGGAATTCTGAGGTGATATTTTGTAAGCAAAGTTCTCACCCATAACCAGCCTATGAAAAAATAACTAGCACTCTAGTCACTAGGTAAAACTGAGGCCTCCAAGAAAGCCCATTTCTGGGAAGAGGAGCAGCAAAGGGCAGAACCGTGCTAAGTGCACTCTATGCAGGAGCCTGAGAGTGTCTTGGAAGGAGCTGCCAGACAGAGCACTTCAGTTTTTCTGTTGTTTGCAGCAGTGGCCAGGAACCTTTGTCTCCTTCATGAGTCTGACCTTGCTGAGGGACTCTAAGGCTGAATAGCTGTAGCCTTTTACCAGGTAGTCAGTTTGTTCTTCAGGAACATATTGAGCTGCTGGCCAGCCTTCCTCACTCACCTGGAAATGATGGTAATTAGCGTTTACCTAGTTCATGTGAGGATTAAATGAGATGTTGCCTGTTAAAAGGTTTAGTGCTCACTAATGGCTCTTTTTCAGACACTGTGAAAGCACCCCTGGGGATATAATCTGGCTGAGTAAAGCCAGGGCCCTTGAGGGGCCCGTTGCTAATAGGGAGACTGGAGCAGCTCTCTGCCTGAGGAGGAAGCCTCACTGCTGTGGAGAGTAAGTGCAGGTTAAGGAGAGCTGGCTGCAGGCAGCTGTAGCAGAAATGGCCTGAATGGTGGGCAGAGGGCTGAGTGTGAGGTGTTCCAGGGCGGCAAAGGGCGTGTGCCATTGGTGGCAGCTGGGGTGGTGCCAGGTGGGAGCACAAGAGGCAGGGTGGGGCAGAGGTGGGGCTGTGTTGTGAAGGCCAGAGAGCTTGTACTTGTTCCTCATAGCAGTTGGGAGCCACTGAGAGTTTTCAAGCAGAGGAATGGTATGGCCACCATACCATTTAGTTGTGGTTTAGAAAGATTGACCATGAGAGAGCAGTGAAGGCTAGGTCTCTCTCTTGAACCCAGGTGGTCTCTTAGACCACCTTAGTAGATGGTTGTGGTTTGTAAGGTATGAAACAAATGTCTTGAGCTGGTGGGATAGTGGTGGGAAGGGAGGTAGAACAGGAGAAATCTGGAAGAATTTGGGAACAGAGTGATTATCAGTTTTTTGATTGTTGTTGTTTTGCTTGTTTTGGCCGCGCCTTGGAGGTTGTGAGGCTTTTAGTTCCCCAACCAGGGATGGAACCCAGGCCCTTGTCAGGAAGAGCATGGAGTCCTAACCACTGAACTGCCAGGATTGAAGAGAAGAGCAGGAAGGAGGTGAGCACAGCTCAGACCATGAGAAGTCATACATGGGCACCTTGTAAGAATTGAGTCTTCTTCCATCTCTCTTGCTCTTAGCTCCCAAATTAACCCCCTGTCCATCTTTTGAGCTGACTAGGTCTTTAAGCTTTTGCTTTGAGAGAATGTACCACTTTGGTTTTGTCTGTGGTCCCATCCCATTTCTGACTAATGATTCTTATACTTGAAGTCAACACCCATGAAGACAAAGTTAGCCCATTTCTCTTTACCAGCACGGTCGCAGGGACCCACTCAAATGGGTTTATGAGAACTGTGCCCTTTGCTCAGCATGCGACCAAAGATAGGAAGAAGAAGGTTTGGAAAAAGCAGTGGCCTCAGTTTAGCCTGAGTTTGAGGCTCCCTTGGGATAACCGGGTGGCGACAGCAGGCAGGTGGAGGCCAGAGGGGAGGGGCCAGGTGAGGAATGAATGAGCAGTCATCAGCACCCCAGGTTTGGTCCAGGTGGTGGGAAAAGATGAGCCCTTCTTTGGGGCAGGGGTGCGGGCCAGGGGTGGAGCCATCAGTCCTGGTGTTTAGGGGTAAGCAGAGGGGCTGATGTAGGAGACCAAGAAGGACAAACCGCAGAAGAAAAACAGACATGAGAGGCCAGTGAAGAGCTTCAAGGAAGAGTTGGCAAGCAGTGGTTTCAGATCAGATGGCAGAGCGGACTGAAAACTCGACCATGGATTTGCCATTAGAAGTCACCAGTGACCTCGCTGAGAGCTGATTCTGTAGAATTTCCAGGGCACCTAGAGGGAGTCCAGGAGCAAGCAGGGGTAAGGAAGAGGAGGTGATGAGTCAAGAAATGTGGTACTGAGCAAGAGGAAGAGAATGTGGCTTGAGGATAGACAGCTAGTTTTGTGGATGACAATAACTGGTTGAAGAGAAGAGGGGACAGTAAAGGAAAGTTCTCTCCTCTGCGTGCCAGTCACTGTCCCGGTGCTTTACATGTGTGTGTCCCACTCCGTCTTCACTACAGGTCTATGATAGGTGCTCTTCTGTGTCTTCCAGAGTCACAAAGAGGTGACAGAACTTCTAAAAGCCACAGACCATTGAAGTGGTGGGTTTGCAATAATAGAACAAGAGCACAGCTGGAAGAGGTGGTTGTGGGAGGTGGGGCACCATCTTCCAAGACTCAGAAGGAGCTGAAGAGGGGCTGGATGAATCTTGTTGAGAGCGGAAGACCTAGGAAACTTTTGAATAGCTGCTGGGGGCCCAGTAAGGGAGCTGGAAGAGAATCACCAAGAGCATTTCCGGGATATCAAGTCTTTGTGATGCCACAGAGAGCGAGGAGCTGGAGGATGGATGAGCAAGGTGGTGCAAATCAGGAGCCAGCCGAGACCATGTTGATGGTAGATGCTGCCAGTAAGAATGTGATTGAAGAAACTGACCCCGGGGAATAGGCTAGCCAGCAAGTCAGTCTGGGTAAGGGTGGAGAGCCTGAGAGCACGGCAGCACTGGAGGGGGCTGGTGAGAGCTGGTCACTTGGGGGTGGAGGTGGAGGGGCAGGCTGGACCCCAGGGACTGGGAACGTTGGAAGAATTAGCCTAAGAGACTATATCAAACCCAGGCAGGGCTGACTTGCATCAAGGCTAAGGGATTTGTGCAGGTGCTCTGCTAGGTTGTAAGTTCAAACTCCAGGGGGGCCTAGGTGTCCTCAGGTATCCCTGGCTGAGAGGGTAGCCATATGGGCATGTTGGCTCATTGGGCCGAATCTGAACAATCTAAGATGTCAGATTCTCCAAGGCCAAAGAGGCAGCTCACCAGGAGAGATGAAAGAATGGGAAGCAAAATTTCTAAGTTTGCAATTTTGAATTTGGGAGTACTAGGGGTGTTAAAGATTCAGGATGTTACCATCCTAAATGCATGGAGTCAATGTCCTTAGCATGGAGGGATGTTGTGGAACTGGATGGGCAGTCTTGTTGGGTAATGGAGAGACCTAGGTTGTCTGTGGAAGTTGAAGCCTGGAGGGGACTGAATGTTTGTTTGAGGGTGGCCTGAGGCAGGAATAGACAGATGAGCTCGGAGACCCCTGAGGGCTGCTAAGAGCAAATGGTTGGGTATTCCCAGGTCTTTCCCATGAGGACCACTTGGCATCTAGTTGGAGTTTCTGAATTCTTTTTCCAACATTATTTTCTCAACTGTCGCTTGCCTCCAGAGCCTCCAGAAGTATGCACTGCCTGATAAATGTTGTTTGATGCTCTTCTCTCCCATCTGAGGGACCAAATGAGATGACTGCAGGGCTTTTAACCGCTGAGACAGGGGTGGGGGGCTAGAGATTCTGTAGCCTGCAGTGAGAGTAGGTGTATGGAAAAGGGTGGAGCTTCCCAGGTGGCTCAGACGAAAAGAATCTGCCTGCAATATAGGAGATCCAGGTTTGATCCCTGGGTTGGGAAGATCTCTTGGAGAAGGAAACGGCTACCCACTCCAGTATTCTTGCCTGGAGAATTCCGTGGACAGAGGAGTCTGGTGGGCTACAGTCCATTGGGTTGCAAACAATCAGACACGGCAAGTGACTAACTTTCATGGAAAAGCATTTGACTCAGTCTTCACAAAACCGGCTGCAGTGATTTAACTTCCGATCATGATAAAATTATAGAGGTTTCTCATTGTTGTCACAACAATACTCACATTTAACAGCATCTTAGAATTAAGGAAATACTATGCTACAATGACAGAACCTTGTAATACAGGCTGTTTAATTGGAATAATTATCCAGGAACATTTTAAATAAGGGACTGTGCAAACTTGACTTAATTTATTTGGTTATCTGAATCCTTTAAATTCACCAAGGGTTCCATCAGACCCTTTTAAAGTCAAGAAATGGAGACTGTAGGTCTTTGGAACTGAAGTGAATTGTGGACTCAGTAGCCAAAGACTTATGAGCTCCATGCATCGAGTTCACAAAGGAAATAAAATGCTGTGATGAAACTCACTGATACATTGTGAGCTCCTCCAGTTTCCTTTCCGATCCTCCTTCCTTTCGCCTCCCATCTGAACCTTACAAAGGAAAACAAGCTTAATCAAGACCAGACCCCTTTGGATTTGGGGCCCCAGAGGACCAGGTGCATGGCATCTAGTTGGAGTTTCTGAATTCTTTTTCCAACATTATTTTCTCAACTGTCGCTTGCCTCCAGAGCCTCCAGAAGTATGCACTGCCTGATAAATGTTGTTTGATGCTCTTCTCTCCCATCTGAGGGACCAAATGAGATGACTGCAGGGCTTTTAACCGCTGAGACAGGGGTGGGGGGCTAGAGATTCTGTAGCCTGCAGTGAGAGTAGGTGTATGGAAAAGGGTGGAGCTTCCCAGGTGGCTCAGACGAAAAGAATCTGCCTGCAATATAGGAGATCCAGGTTTGATCCCTGGGTTGGGAAGATCTCTTGGAGAAGGAAACGGCTACCCACTCCAGTATTCTTGCCTGGAGAATTCCGTGGACAGAGGAGTCTGGTGGGCTACAGTCCATTGGGTTGCAAACAATCAGACACGGCAAGTGACTAACTTTCATGGAAAAGCATTTGACTCAGTCTTCACAAAACCGGCTGCAGTGATTTAACTTCCGATCATGATAAAATTATAGAGGTTTCTCATTGTTGTCACAACAATACTCACATTTAACAGCATCTTAGAATTAAGGAAATACTATGCTACAATGACAGAACCTTGTAATACAGGCTGTTTAATTGGAATAATTATCCAGGAACATTTTAAATAAGGGACTGTGCAAACTTGACTTAATTTATTTGGTTATCTGAATCCTTTAAATTCACCAAGGGTTCCATCAGACCCTTTTAAAGTCAAGAAATGGAGACTGTAGGTCTTTGGAACTGAAGTGAATTGTGGACTCAGTAGCCAAAGACTTATGAGCTCCATGCATCGAGTTCACAAAGGAAATAAAATGCTGTGATGAAACTCACTGATACATTGTGAGCTCCTCCAGTTTCCTTTCCGATCCTCCTTCCTTTCGCCTCCCATCTGAACCTTACAAAGGAAAACAAGCTTAATCAAGACCAGACCCCTTTGGGCCCAGGGCTCTGTGGCTCTGTCTCTGGCACAGAGGACCAGGGCCTTGCACAGGTGCATTTGTCACTGTGACTTCTTACAGAGAAAAAGGCTCTGTTCTGGGAGAGGTGATACTGAATTTTCTGGGTTGTTTTTGTTTGGGGTACTTCCAGTCTGATAACGTTACAGGTAATTTTCTGACTTAGATATGAAAGTTTACTTTTTAAGTGAAACTGGTACTTCATTTAGTCCATATACTTAATGAGTTTCTGTTTTTTTGCCCCATCCTGGACCATGTGCCTTCCATAATGTAGGAGCTCAGTAAACATTTTATTGTTATCCATTAGGGGTTCTTGTCCACAAAACTGACTACAAAAAACGTATCATTTTTCTTCACTAACATGCTCTCTGCTTTGTTTGGAATGCTGTCCCCTCCCTTTCCCATTCTGCTCATCCTCTGAGACTCTGTTGAGCCATCACCTCCTCTGCAAAGCTTTGCTAGAAAGAGCCGCTCCCTCCCATCGCTCCCATGGTGTACTTTGTACTTGTGCTCTGTTGAGCTAGGAGTGGAGGTTTACCTCCAGGAGACGGAAGCAGACAGGAGCATCTGCTGGGGGTAGGCAGTCAGAATTGGGCAGAGGTGGTGAAGTGGGTCTGAGCCATGTTCTTGAGGAACCAAGCCAAGGAACCCAGAGGTACCAGTTTAATAAGTGCAAGAAGTAGGTAAGAAGTTTAAAAATGGGGCATGAAGACAAGGGTCAGGAAGGAGGTAGCAACATGACCAGAGAACCAGGACCAGGTTGACAAGGAACAAGGAGGATCTGGAACAGTTGGAACAAAAGACAAGGTGATACCCGTGACTTGGCTTTCGTTTCATGAGTAAAAGATTCCCAGGCCCAGAACACTTCATTCTTTTGTTCACATAAGAATAAGCCATCTCACCAGAGGCAAAATCTATTTGATTTGTGTCTTCAACATGTGTAATGAAACAGGATACAGTGAGTATCTAAGAAGTGTGAGTAATGGGGCTTCCCTGGTGGCTCAGTGGTAAAGGATCCACCTGCCAATGCAGGAAACACAGGTTCAATCCCTGGTCTGGGAAGATCCCACGTGCAGTGGAGCAGCTCAGCTGACACACCACAACTGCTGAGACTGTGCTCTAGAGACTGGGAGCTGCAACTACTGAAGCCTAGAGCCCGTGCTCTGCAAAAAGAGAAGCCAGCGCACCGCAACTAGAGAGCAGCCCCCAGTTGCTACAACTAGAGAAAAGTCTGAGCAGCAACAAAGACCCAGCACAGCCAAAAATAGGTAAATAAATAATTTTTTTTTAAAAAAAGAATAAGAAGTGTGAGTAATGAATGAAGATGAAGACGTGGAAAATATCTGCCTTCTGATACCTGCCTTCCTTAGAAAATTTCTAAGAAGGGGATATAATGTATAGCCTGGTGACTATAGTTAATACTAGCTTACTGCTTGCTTAAAATGTAGTAAGAGACAAAAAAATTAGAGAGTAGATATGAAGTGCTCTTACCACACGTGTGGGGTGAAGGATGTGCTAATTAGTTTGATTACGGTACAGGTCATAATATATACGTATAGAAAATCACTACATTGTATCCCTTAAATACATAAACCTTTAATTTGTCAGTTATACCTTAATGAGGTTGGAGGGGGAAAAAAGTATAGTGAAACACCAAAACAAAAAGAAAAAGAAGAAAGGAATTTTCCAAGGAAGAGGTTAAGGTGGTGATTAACCTAGAGGCCGGTTGACTGCTGTAACTTACAAATGTGTGTCATATTAAGACTGTCAGTACTTTGCGGTAATTTCACGACACCAAGATCACCCATCTTTTCTTTTTTTTCCTTCCCCCATAACATTCCCGTCTGAGCCACAGGGATCCCTGGAATCCCTGAACAATTAAGAACTTTGATTCCTTGAGTGTTTACAGTAGCTAATCTAGCTGGGATGTATTTTCACTACCAGAAGGTACCATTGTTTAACCATGTTCTGCAATTTTAGTGTTAAAGTTTTGGAGTGTATTTATATTGATTTTAACTCTCTACTTATTTAACTTAGTAAATTTGGAATTTAATATAGTACTGTTACTTGAAATAAGAGATTTGACCTTTAAGCATTTTTAAAGCCCCTCTTCCAAGGAAAATTAGATTAAAAATAACTTTATATTTACCGCAGGAAGAAATAGAATAAAAGGGATCCTGAGCCACAGGAACCTGAAAGCACGTCACTCTGTGTGGTTTTTCCTATTTGATAACCGTGCTTTCTGGAAGATGCAATTTTCTGCTTCCATCTCTGTTGTCAACATGCCAGGATTTCCAGCAAAGTGGGCCCAGTGTTTTGCTGGAGGTTACTTTTCCTTGGAAGCAATTCAAATAAAATCATCATTCTGTTTCTCCCTTTTCATTTGACTAAAACAATGCTTTGGCAGCTAGAAGGAGCGCTTAAGAGCTTCAGTATTTTTCTCCCAATCTTCGCCTTTTAAGAAGTGCCTTTTCAAAATGTGGTTTAAAACTGAGCCTAGAAACAAAAGCACAGAATTGACTGCTTGGAGACCAAAACTCTAGGGAGGGGAAAAGACCTAAGGGAGAAGTCCTGAAAGTTCCCACTCTGGCCCCTGTGTGCGGCTGCCCATTGTAGTATTGTGTATTGTCCTGGTCCCTGAGAACTGTCACCCTTGCTTTGTTGGGACTGTCATGATGCTAAGTTACCAGCCCCACCGTGTTCTTGTTGCTCAGGTGCTTCTTCTTGTTCCTGCACCCTAACTGGTGAACATTATACTATGTACTCATTCATTCTCACTTGATCCCTTACTCAGAAACAATTCCTAGAGGCCATCCAAAATTTTACTTTTCTATTCTCTGAAATTTCTGATCATAACCTCACTTATTTATTCTCCTGCTTGGGAGCCTAATCCTAGCCACTGGACCACCAGAAGTCTCAGTCTGAGCCACAGGGATCCCTGGAATCCCTGAACAATTAAGAACTTTGATTCCTTGAGTGTTTACAGTAGCTAATCTAGCTGGGATGTATTTTCACTACCAGAAGGTACCATTGTTTAACCATGTTCTGCAATTTTAGTGTTAAAGTTTTGGAGTGTATTTATATTGATTTTAACTCTCTACTTATTTAACTTAGTAAATTTGGAATTTAATATAGTACTGTTACTTGAAATAAGAGATTTGACCTTTAAGCATTTTTAAAGCCCCTCTTCCAAGGAAAATTAGATTAAAAATAACTTTATATTTACCGCAGGAAGAAATAGAATAAAAGGGATCCTGAGCCACAGGAACCTGAAAGCACGTCACTCTGTGTGGTTTTTCCTATTTGATAACCGTGCTTTCTGGAAGATGCAATTTTCTGCTTCCATCTCTGTTGTCAACATGCCAGGATTTCCAGCAAAGTGGGCCCAGTGTTTTGCTGGAGGTTACTTTTCCTTGGAAGCAATTCAAATAAAATCATCATTCTGTTTCTCCCTTTTCATTTGACTAAAACAATGCTTTGGCAGCTAGAAGGAGCGCTTAAGAGCTTCAGTATTTTTCTCCCAATCTTCGCCTTTTAAGAAGTGCCTTTTCAAAATGTGGTTTAAAACTGAGCCTAGAAACAAAAGCACAGAATTGACTGCTTGGAGACCAAAACTCTAGGGAGGGGAAAAGACCTAAGGGAGAAGTCCTGAAAGTTCCCACTCTGGCCCCTGTGTGCGGCTGCCCATTGTAGTATTGTGTATTGTCCTGGTCCCTGAGAACTGTCACCCTTGCTTTGTTGGGACTGTCATGATGCTAAGTTACCAGCCCCACCGTGTTCTTGTTGCTCAGGTGCTTCTTCTTGTTCCTGCACCCTAACTGGTGAACATTATACTATGTACTCATTCATTCTCACTTGATCCCTTACTCAGAAACAATTCCTAGAGGCCATCCAAAATTTTACTTTTCTATTCTCTGAAATTTCTGATCATAACCTCACTTATTTATTCTCCCCTGCTTGGGAGCCTGAAGTCCTAGCCACTGGACCACCAGGGAAGTCTCAGTCATTAATTTTTTTTGGAACTATCCCACTTGTACAGGCATTAAGATGGTACCATCATGTCAAATCCCCAGAATAAATAGCATGATCGTAACACCTCCCTTGAATTTGGGAGCACACACCATTCTTATTAGGGTTAATGCCATAATGTAAGTGACTTTACGATAGTGTAGGTGAAAAGAAAAATCATTTTTAATTTTTTTGTGCTTCATTTTCTTCTTCTTTGACTGGAAAGGATAAGAAGGAGGGGCCAGGAAAGAAGTTGTTTTTTGAGCACTTCTGTCATCTGGTCATTGCCTGGGGACTTTGTAGGCAGTTGAAGAACCTCATTATCATTTTTTTCCTGGTCTTGTGTTGGGCCATAGTCTCCCTGGGAAGTTGACCAAATCTCCCTTTCTTTGCCTGTTGAATTGGGTGTTGTGTGGGAGAGCCTTTGCTGTGGCAGGACATGGGTCAAAATCCTCATCTGTAATCACTTCTGTTCTGAAGTGGCTAAGCCAAGGCATCTTTCACTGGAGGCAAGGAGGGTTGCTGGATTCTGGGATGCTGACAAGCATATGGACTTTGCAAACAAAAGAAACAAAATGTGCTTTTCCAGGGATCTGCAGATGCCCTGTCCATGAATTAAGTCACTGGGTGCTGGCATGGTTTGGTTAACAGCCATTTAGTCCTCCAAATTCTCACAAATTCAGAGGAAGTATTTTTGATGACTGTTAATTTTTCTGTTATGACTGCACCTCTCTTAGAAGAAAGTTAACCTATACTGTGTTTCAGAAAGTTAAGCTAGATTTTATTGATGGATATAAAAAAAGATGAATCTCATATAAAACTCCTGTGTGGTTCAGAATACCAGAAATGAGATCAAATGACAAACCATTGACTGTTTGGAAAAGGATATTTCCAACACAGACAACTGAGAAAAGGGACATTTTTCCCTCCATTCTATGCATGATGAGCTCTTAAAATCAATTCGTCTTAAGGTTTAAACAGAAATAAATATAAACATGTTTATAAACATGAAAAGATGCTCAGTTCCACTTATAATGCCAGACATGTAACTACTAAAATGCAATACATCGTTAGTAAGTTGGCAGAAAAAGCATTTGATAACTTATGGGGTTGGAAAGGCATGGAGAAGTAGGCACTTGTAAACTGATGCCGTTTCTTTGGCATTGTCACTCAAAATTATGTAACCTTTGTCCTCCTAATTCAATTCCTAGGAATTTATCCAATAGAACTAATAAATACAAACAAATATGTCTTCATTGCAGCAATAGTCGCTACAATGTGCAATGGTGTAAATGCCTGTGAGTAAAATTGACTGGTTAAGTCAATTGTGATGTATCATCTCCACAGCCAAATACTGACTGTTCGGCCGTTGAAGATTTGTAGATGGTGCCATGTAGAACGTGCTTATATTGAGCTTCTATGCCCAGCATCTGTTTCTTAACTCTTTTTTTTTTAAACTTTTATTTTACTTTTAACTTTTAGAGTTTTGTTGTTTACATATATGTATGTTCTCAGATTAGTTATATGTATATCCCCCCATCCTACCCCTCCAAACCGTCATACAGCATCCGTGAGTGTTTCTTAACTCTTGACTCAAAATGCACTCTTCTTGCCTGATCTGTAAAAATGGTTCAGATCCTTTTTTTTTTTTTTTTTTTTACGCTTTATTTATTTTTGGCTGTGCTGGGTCTTTGTTGATGTGTGGATTTAGCTGCTCTGCGGTATGTGGGATCTTCCCGGATCAGGGCTCGAACCTGTGTCTCCTGCATTGGCAGACGGGTTCTTATCCACTGAGCCACAAGGGAAGCCCAGTTCAGATCCTTGTATTTTATTTTATTTTATTTTTTGGTTGGACTGGTCTTTGTTGTCACACAGTGGCTCTTTGTTGATACTTGTGGACTTTCTTTAGTTCTAGAGTTGGGGCTTGCTACTCACTACTTGCAGTATGCAGGATTCTCATTGTGGCAGCTTCTCTGAGGAACACAAGCTCTAGAGCACATGGGCTTCAGTTGTTGTGGCACATGGGCTTAGTTGCCCCATGGCATGTGAGATCTTCCCAGACCAGGGA
This sequence comes from Tragulus kanchil, assembly GCA_022376925.1. NCBI lineage: Eukaryota > Metazoa > Chordata > Mammalia > Artiodactyla > Tragulidae > Tragulus > Tragulus kanchil. The sequence goes on from JAIOJX010000027.1 coordinate 65,073,772, forward strand.
TACAACCTGTGTCTCCTGCACCGGCGGGCAGATTTCTTAATCACTGGACCACCAAGGAAGTCCCAGTTCTGGTCCTTTTAAAGGATTTTTCCTTGCCAACTGAGAGGTAGTATATTGGTAATTGGCCCACCTTTTAAAAACAAGGGGGTAGGGAAAAGATTATATTTCTGCTTATTTAAATATGCATATTTCGATCCCTTCGGCATTGTCTTTTGCCCCAATTCAATTCCTAGGAATTTATCCAATAGAACTAATAAATACAAACAAATATGTCTTCATTGCAGCAATAGTCGCTACAATGTGCAATGGTGTAAATGCCTGTGAGTAAAATTGACTGGTTAAGTCAATTGTGATGTATCATCTCCACAGCCAAATACTGACTGTTCGGCCGTTGAAGATTTGTAGATGGTGCCATGTAGAACGTGCTTATATTGAGCTTCTATGCCCAGCATCTGTTTCTTAACTCTTTTTTTTTTAAACTTTTATTTTACTTTTAACTTTTAGAGTTTTGTTGTTTACATATATGTATGTTCTCAGATTAGTTATATGTATATCCCCCCATCCTACCCCTCCAAACCGTCATACAGCATCCGTGAGTGTTTCTTAACTCTTGACTCAAAATGCACTCTTCTTGCCTGATCTGTAAAAATGGTTCAGATCCTTTTTTTTTTTTTTTTTTTTACGCTTTATTTATTTTTGGCTGTGCTGGGTCTTTGTTGATGTGTGGATTTAGCTGCTCTGCGGTATGTGGGATCTTCCCGGATCAGGGCTCGAACCTGTGTCTCCTGCATTGGCAGACGGGTTCTTATCCACTGAGCCACAAGGGAAGCCCAGTTCAGATCCTTGTATTTTATTTTATTTTATTTTTTGGTTGGACTGGTCTTTGTTGTCACACAGTGGCTCTTTGTTGATACTTGTGGACTTTCTTTAGTTCTAGAGTTGGGGCTTGCTACTCACTACTTGCAGTATGCAGGATTCTCATTGTGGCAGCTTCTCTGAGGAACACAAGCTCTAGAGCACATGGGCTTCAGTTGTTGTGGCACATGGGCTTAGTTGCCCCATGGCATGTGAGATCTTCCCAGACCAGGGATACAACCTGTGTCTCCTGCCCCGGGCGGGCAGATTTCTTAATCACTGGACCACCAAGGAAGTCCCAGTTCTGGTCCTTTTAAAGGATTTTTCCTTGCCAACTGAGAGGTAGTATATTGGTAATTGGCCCACCTTTTAAAAACAAGGGGGTAGGGAAAAGATTATATTTCTGCTTATTTAAATATGCATATGTGTAAACACCTTCTGGAATTTACATGAGGGTTTGCCTCATTGTGAGACTGGAATCTGTGGGAGGGAGAGACTCACTGGAAGGTTTTTTTTTTTAACCATGTGTGTTTTGTTTTTATAGAGAAAACTACAAAACTTTGATTGGACATTAAAGGGAAAAAAAACTTGCATTAATGGAGAAACAGACTAGCTGGAAATACAAAATATTGTAAAGATGTCATTTAATCAGAATAAATTTATAACTTTAATGCAGTCATAGTAAAGAAAAAAAAAATCCCAAGTTGGAGGCAGGGCATGGATTTTATTGTTAAGAAGCTTAGAGTACAGTTTGGGAGACAGAAACATAGTGTTCACCAAAAAATGCCTTGAACAGTTACAAAGCAATATATCAAGCGCAAAGCAATAAAATTGAATACACATGTATGGTGGGAACTTGGAGTCCTTTGAGAGAATAGACAGCATGGAGTTAATCAGCCAAGGTTCTTTAAGAAAAAAAAAAAGACTGAAAAAAGATAAGCTATAACAAGAAGGAATCTTTCTTAAAGTCCATATTCTCTCAAAAAATGGAAACTGTCCTCCAAAAAGCTTTTCAATGGAGGGAGGGAATTCTTTCTATCATGTATTTTGTGAAAGACCTGTTTGAGAAAGTCTATGAACTGTGCCCACAATTCTTGTTCTGCCGTTGAATAAAGTGGCTCAAATGCCTCTGCATTTTCACTTTTGAGTTTGCAAATGACTGAAAATTAAGTAATCAAGGACAGACATTGGGTCAGCCATGCAAGAAGTACGATGACTTGAAGAATCTGGAAACAATACTGACCACATTTGTTGGCATTAATTCATTGAAACAATAACACTGTATAGGGAAAGTTTTTCTTTTTTTGAAGTCATCAGTTCTGAGTATTTGTTGCAACTGAACTTCAACTTGGAACTGATGATAAATTTTCTTAAAAAAAAAAAAAAAACCTATTATGCATTGAGAACTTTAAGAGAAACTCCCACAGTATTTGGAAGACATTTTATCGTCTCTCTATGCCATTTATAAAGATTAGAAGCTAAGTCATAGGTTGATTTAGAAGATGTGACGTGTTGCTCCAGCTGAGAACTGGATAGAACTTTTAGTGGGAAAATGATTGTTTTTGTAAGTCTTCATGAAATCTTCCCTGTGAATAGGTGAAATGACTTTTTAAATATTTTTATCCTGGCAAATAAAGTGCCTTTATATTAGGAGTATTTCATGATGATTCTTTTATAATGTCCATAGGGTACAGAAACAGATATTAAAGGAGAGCTTAACTTGCTAACATTTCTTTAGATATGTTATCTGTTGCATGCCATTTCCCATTAGTCTAGTTTCTCAACATCACTTACAGGAGTTCCTTAACTCATTTCCTTTGGAACACAAGCTTATAAAACCTCCATTTTTCGTCCTTTGAGAAACCCCCAGAAATAAAAAAAAACACTGCCTTCTGCGAATCATCAGAAGGTCATCATGGTTTTCGTGGCTTTATTTTTCTAATTAGGTCTGTCAAACTGTTACATTGAGGCTTTATTCTAAAGCTTCCTCTATTTGGTGTCACTGAAAAGTAAACAATCCACACACAAAAAGTAAATACAAAATTTTTTCCTTGCCGAAGAACAGAAAATTGTAGACTTTCAAGGAGGATGGTTGAGTGATGTTTGGGTTTATGAACACTTGTCGTGTCAAATTTTGTCATTTCTTATGAGATTATGACAGATAAACAAAAATCAAAGAAGTTTTAAAGTCATTTCATTACTCCTCTTTACCTTAAAAGAATATATTGAGTTATATTATTTTCTTGCTCATTTGGACAGATGACCAGCAAGGGGTGTATTTATTAAAGGTGTTAGTTTTGGTTTCCAGTTCTATAAAACATGAGGATTCTTTTTTTTTTTTTTTTTTTGAGGATCTCTTCTTTTTTTTGCCATTTTTTAAAATTTTGCTTTTTTGCTGAGGATCTCCTTTTAACATCAAAAGATTTCATAGATTCCCTCAGCTACTAGAAGTTGTACTTTTTGCTTTGCTTTTGGATCTGCTGACAATTTTTGGTGCGCAGGTGGCTGGAAGACCTTTGAAATGACCCTGAGGCATTCTAGGGGTTCTTCCCCCATGTTTGAGAACCACTGCCATGCAGTTTTCACATGTGGCTTTAGTGACCGTGACAGCTTCAGTCCAAAGAAGTAGAACCGGGGTTTCTGAAACAGCCCAGTTGGATCTAGAGGAGAGAAGTCAGAGATCAGAACTGAAATGGTTCTTACTCCTCCTCTGAGTAAGCTCTGTGGAACACGAAGTTAATAAGACAGTAAAAGCCACTATAATTATATATTGTTCTCAGATCTTTACACCTTTTATATCATAATGTTTATACCTCTTATATTGGCACTATAGGTACAAAAGCTGAAATGCCTTCCATTGGGGGATGCAGTGCCTATGGAGGTGGGGAGAGGCCAGGGGAAAAGCCTGGGAGGTAGAACAGAGAAATTACTGGGGTGTGGGTGAAGCTACTGCTGCTACACGAGTGGGTGCTAAGTCTGGCACTATTGAGGGTCAGCATTGATGTGCAGTTACTTCTACAACAAAAGTGAGATTCAGTTGATTTCAGGAGAGAGCCTCCCTTCATTTTTTTCTGCTACCAGTATCTTCTGTGACCCTTTATAGAGTAGAGGGTTCTGAAGATGTGATCATGTCCACTTGAGGATGCTTCAGATCTGAGATCTGGAAAAAGATCCAGTTGCCACTGGGAATCCTCTCTCCTGCAGGACACTGTCCTGTTAAAGTCTCTGAGCAGTAGAAGCTGCTGAATTTCATGTGGATCCTGGGTTCCCAAAGCTCATTTGGCCGTGGGACTCCTGCTTATCCACCCACCAACACCCCAAACGGGAAATGCCTGGAAACCTTGTGGAGAGCACACTTTAAGAAAGGCTGATTTTAGCAAAAATCTGGACTTGAGAAACCTCAGTACCTCTAAGCATGTCTGAGCTGTCCCATGATGATGCTGTTAGGAACAATTTTCATGACTGTCTCCAGATTCGGGGTCTGTGTCTCCAGGGAAGGGTGGTAACCCTAGGTATCACAGATGGCCATCTGAAAACAATGATTTATGCTACTAGAAGTTGTACTTTTTGCTTTGCTTTTGGATCTGCTGACAATTTTTGGTGCGCAGGTGGCTGGAAGACCTTTGAAATGACCCTGAGGCATTCTAGGGGTTCTTCCCCCATGTTTGAGAACCACTGCCATGCAGTTTTCACATGTGGCTTTAGTGACCGTGACAGCTTCAGTCCAAAGAAGTAGAACCGGGGTTTCTGAAACAGCCCAGTTGGATCTAGAGGAGAGAAGTCAGAGATCAGAACTGAAATGGTTCTTACTCCTCCTCTGAGTAAGCTCTGTGGAACACGAAGTTAATAAGACAGTAAAAGCCACTATAATTATATATTGTTCTCAGATCTTTACACCTTTTATATCATAATGTTTATACCTCTTATATTGGCACTATAGGTACAAAAGCTGAAATGCCTTCCATTGGGGGATGCAGTGCCTATGGAGGTGGGGAGAGGCCAGGGAATAGCCTGGGAGGTAGAACAGAGAAATTACTGGGGTGTGGGTGAAGCTACTGCTGCTACACGAGTGGGTGCTAAGTCTGGCACTATTGAGGGTCAGCATTGATGTGCAGTTACTTCTACAACAAAAGTGAGATTCAGTTGATTTCAGGAGAGAGCCTCCCTTCATTTTTTTCTGCTACCAGTATCTTCTGTGACCCTTTATAGAGTAGAGGGTTCTGAAGATGTGATCATGTCCACTTGAGGATGCTTCAGATCTGAGATCTGGAAAAAGATCCAGTTGCCACTGGGAATCCTCTCTCCTGCAGGACACTGTCCTGTTAAAGTCTCTGAGCAGTAGAAGCTGCTGAATTTCATGTGGATCCTGGGTTCCCAAAGCTCATTTGGCCGTGGGACTCCTGCTTATCCACCCACCAACACCCCAAACGGGAAATGCCTGGAAACCTTGTGGAGAGCACACTTTAAGAAAGGCTGATTTTAGCAAAAATCTGGACTTGAGAAACCTCAGTACCTCTAAGCATGTCTGAGCTGTCCCATGATGATGCTGTTAGGAACAATTTTCATGACTGTCTCCAGATTCGGGGTCTGTGTCTCCAGGGAAGGGTGGTAACCCTAGGTATCACAGATGGCCATCTGGAAAACAATGATTTATTCTCTGCTTGCAGTGAATTCTCAAAGACAAAAGCTTCCTCTGGTTTCTCTTTGTGTAAGTCAATCTTAGTAAAATAATTACAGACTAGTCACTTATTCACGTAATCATTCCTCAAGGCTTACATTAATTGTCTTTTTCACAACTGGTTGAGGTGGGAAGGGGTGTCTAGAAGGTCTTTTGTTCAACCATCAAGAAATATTTAGACATCAGCTCTCTTCTCAGTCTTAAATATCGATGATTTCTAACCACCCAAATTCACAGATTATTTGGAAAAACTCTTAAGAGTCAGAAGGCTGGAGGAAAAGGAACAGGATTGGGTGGGTGGCTGAATGGGGTGTCGGGGGGTAAGATGTTCTCCGTCTTTGTTCACTAGTTCAGAAAGCTGCTTTTGAATTGGCTAGCTCTCTTGGAGGCAAGGCTAGTTCATTCCCTCTAGAACTTGCTGACTAGGGATGTCTTCTTGTTTTTAAAGCAGGGTTTTCATTTTAACAAAATATCTATTCCACCGAACAACTTAAATATCACTTGGAAATTCCATTGGGATCTTTCTTGTAAAGTGGGTTTATAGTTTCTGAGAGAGTTACACAAATACGCATTTCTTACTGTTCTGAAGCCTCTTGGAAGGAAGGACAGCTGTGGGCAAAATGTTTACAGACTGAAGACAAGAATTACTGTTGATGTGGAAGGATGAGCCTTGATAACCATCGTCAGCATTTGCAGAGCACCGAACATAGTGCATTCATGTGCTTATGGAGTAGGATCCTTACAACAAGCCTTGTAGGGGAAGTCCTGTTGGCATTCTTTCATCTCTGTTTACTACAGCTGATGAAACTGGAGTTCAAGAAGGTTGAAATTTCTTGTCTAGAGCCATTTAGGCAAGCTAACATTTTTTTTCTTTTAAAATATCTTTAAAAAGCCTAGTAGGTATTCATTCCTTACAGGCCAGTCATACAGAAAGACTCAAATTAGAAGTAAACTGGAGCTGTACACCTTTTGAAAATTGTACCAAACCAACTCCTAGAGCTGTGTGATCCATATGGTAGCCACCCACCCACAGAGGCGCTTGAACATCTGAGATGTGGCTAGTCTGAACTGGAGGGAGCTGTGTTTAATATACATACTGGACTTCAGTGACTAAGGATTAAAAAAAGAATATAAAATATCCTATTAATACTTGTTTACATTAGTTGTATGTTGAAATGATCCCATTTTGGATATATTCAATTAATATATTGCCAATGAATTTCACCAATCTCTTTTTTAAAATTTTTTAAAATTCTTTTTGCGGGGGGGGCGGGTTGGGGAGGGAGGGGGGCAGGCGGGCCACTTCTATTGGTCTTTCATTTATCTATTTTCATCCAACTTTGTTCTTTGGCCCGTGTGGGCCTCCCATCGCAGTGGCCTCTGTTGTCGCAGAGCACTGGCTCTGGCTGCATGCGCTTCAGAGCTCGGGCTCGGTAATTGGACACATCCGTTCAGCCGCTCCACGGCACGTGGGATCTTCCCAGGCCAGGGATCGAACTGGCGCCCCTTGCACTGCAAGGCGGTGTCCTTACCCACTGGACCACCAGGGAAGCCCTACCAATCTCTTTTTAACACTTTTAAAAATATTTATTTATTCGGCTGCATTGGGTCTTAGTTTCAACATGTGGGTTCCAGAGCGTGGGGGCTCAGTAGTTGTGGTGCAAGGGCTTAGTTGCCCCTCGGCCTGTGGGATCCCAGCTCCTGATCAGGGATCGAACCTGCATCCCCAGCATTGCATGGCTGATTCTTAACCACAGGACCACCAGGGAAGTCCCTCTATTTTTTTTTTTTTTAACCTTCTTTTTTTTTGTATCCTCTCCTATTGGTCTTTCATTTATTCATTTTCATCCATCTTTGTTCTTTGGCCTGTGTGGGCCTCCCATCGCAGCAGCCTCTCTCGCTGCAGAACACGTGCTTTGGGCGCATGTGCTCCAGAGTCCGGCTCCCTAGCTAGACACACAGCCGCTCCACGGCACATGGGATCTTCCCAGGCCAGGGATTGAACCAGAGCCGCTTGCACTGCAAGACGGTGTCCTTACCCACTGGACCACCAGGGGAAGCCCTCATTTGTGTCTTATACGAATAATATGCCTTTATATTTTATTCTCCTTCTGGCATATTATCACACACCCCTATTATTTTGGATAGGGGTGGGTTGATCTAAAGTTCCCTTTCTGTTTTGAAGACTGCTTTAAGAAGCTTGTAAGTGATGGAACTTCCCAGGTGGGGTGCAGTGGTTAAGACTGCACTTTCACTGCAGAGGGCATGGATTCGATCCCTGGTTGGAGAACTAAAAATCCCACATGCTGCACAGGCCAAAAAAAAATTTTTTAAAAAAAGAAGGGTATAGGGCTTCCCTGGTTGTTCAGTGGGTAAAGTGTCCGCCTTGCAGTGCAAGGGGCGGCAGTTCGATCCCTGGCCTGGGAGGATCCCACGTGCCACAGAGCGGCTGGACCGGTGTGTCCAATTACAGGCCAGTGCTCTGGAGTGCATGCGCCCAGAGCCGGTGCTCTGCAACGAGAGAGGCCACTGTGATGGGAGACCCACACAGGCCAAAGAACAAAGATGGATGAAAAATAAATGAATAAAAAAATCAATAAAAAGAGGCCAAAATTAAAAAAAAAAAGAAGTGTATAATATATTTTATAATGTTAATGTAATTTCTGTGGTTTTAATGGCACCAACTTATAGGAAGGATTTGGTTCATTAGTGCTGCCCTTATTTGGGAGCTGTCTGTTAGATCCATGATGCTCCGAGTGTGAGAATACGGGTTTGTGTGTGAGCACACAGATGTGTATGTATGTGTTTGTGTGTGACCAGGAGAGAAGGGGAGGAGGAGGATGGGAAACAGATTCTCCAGGGTTCTGCCAAATTTCCGCTGGTTCCCACCCTTAAAGAGCCTGATTCTTGACGGGTGGGGAGTAAGGATTTGGATTCTCCCCGACCCCTACCTCCCCCTCCCTTAAAGAAATCCGCCCTGTGGATGAGTCCCTGTGGCTGAGGGGAATGCAATTGAGTCAGAGCAGGGGGGCGGCAGCAGGGGAAGGCTGAAGATCCCCACATTAGAAAGGATCACTATGTAGTCCTCAGCTCTTGGTAGAAAAGTACCATGGGGAAAGGTTTTCTTTTATGAGAATTTCCTGATTGGTTTCGTTCCTCTCCCTGGTGGTGACCGGAGATTAGGGAAGTGGAGCCAGTTGTTCACAGGATGGGAGGCTGAAGTCGGGGAGCTCACAGGTGTCTTTCTCCACTGACCGTCCCTGTTTGCAGCCTCGAGGCCAGCCCTTCCCTGGGCTCGGCGGGCTTCCTGCATGACTGTTAAATCAGCAGATGTTGTGAAGCATGTGCAGACAGAGTTTGGTCTAATTCAGTCTAATTATTAAAATTCTTGGCAGGAATTCTATATGAATCACCTCCAAAAAAATTTACATTAAAGTTAATGCTACATGTCTGACTCTGAGCCCACAAAACTGAGAAAATGACTCCCGAGTTCTAAGTCCACAAGTGTGGCCTTAACTCCCCCTTGTCCACAGACCTAGTGCCTTTTTCCCACCAGAAAAGCATGTGAATGTTATTAAGAACCTGGAAGGGTGGAGGGAGGACTCCAAGGGGACCACTCCAGAATGGAGTTCCTCTGATCTTTGAATTGAAGCAGATGTCACATTCTCAGGCCATGGGGTTAGGTTACAGAACCTGGAAGGTGGCTGGGGCAGGTGACCTCAATAAAAGAGGCCAAAATTAAAAAAAAAAAGAAGTGTATAATATATTTTATAATGTTAATGTAATTTCTGTGGTTTTAATGGCACCAACTTATAGGAAGGATTTGGTTCATTAGTGCTGCCCTTATTTGGGAGCTGTCTGTTAGATCCATGATGCTCCGAGTGTGAGAATACGGGTTTGTGTGTGAGCACACAGATGTGTATGTATGTGTTTGTGTGTGACCAGGAGAGAAGGGGAGGAGGAGGATGGGAAACAGATTCTCCAGGGTTCTGCCAAATTTCCGCTGGTTCCCACCCTTAAAGAGCCTGATTCTTGACGGGTGGGGAGTAAGGATTTGGATTCTCCCCGACCCCTACCTCCCCCTCCCCTTAAAGAAATCCGCCCTGTGGATGAGTCCCTGTGGCTGAGGGGAATGCAATTGAGTCAGAGCAGGGGGGCGGCAGCAGGGGAAGGCTGAAGATCCCCACATTAGAAAGGATCACTATGTAGTCCTCAGCTCTTGGTAGAAAAGTACCATGGGGAAAGGTTTTCTTTTATGAGAATTTCCTGATTGGTTTCGTTCCTCTCCCTGGTGGTGACCGGAGATTAGGGAAGTGGAGCCAGTTGTTCACAGGATGGGAGGCTGAAGTCGGGGAGCTCACAGGTGTCTTTCTCCACTGACCGTCCCTGTTTGCAGCCTCGAGGCCAGCCCTTCCCTGGGCTCGGCGGGGCTTCCTGCATGACTGTTAAATCAGCAGATGTTGTGAAGCATGTGCAGACAGAGTTTGGTCTAATTCAGTCTAATTATTAAAATTCTTGGCAGGAATTCTATATGAATCACCTCCAAAAAAATTTACATTAAAGTTAATGCTACATGTCTGACTCTGAGCCCACAAAACTGAGAAAATGACTCCCGAGTTCTAAGTCCACAAGTGTGGCCTTAACTCCCCCTTGTCCACAGACCTAGTGCCTTTTTCCCACCAGAAAAGCATGTGAATGTTATTAAGAACCTGGAAGGGTGGAGGGAGGACTCCAAGGGGACCACTCCAGAATGGAGTTCCTCTGATCTTTGAATTGAAGCAGATGTCACATTCTCAGGCCATGGGGTTAGACAGCCTGGCTTCACATCCTGCCAAGCCACTCTGGATAGTGTGGCTTGGGGCAGGTTCCTTAACCCCTCTGAACCTCAGTGTTCCACCGGAAAATGGGGATGATCAAACACAGGGATTTGTCTGGATACTAAGTGAGCTAATGTATACCAGCTCACGGCAGGATGGAAGACCGAAGTACCTGATAATCTCCTGGCGCTTTTGTTGCTGGTGTGTTGTTTTCATTCAGTGGGCTCACTCTTCTGGGTGGCAGCACACTGTGTGTCCCACTCCTGGGTTTTCCCGAGAAAACCATAATTCGAAAGGGCACATGCAGTATACCCTAGTGTTTGTTGCAGCATACTTGACAATAGCCAGAACATGGAAGCAACCTAAATGTCCATCCACAGATGTACAGATGAAGATATGGTATGTGCAGAAGATATGGTATGTGTATTGTGTGTGTGTGTGTGTGTGTGTGTGTGTGTGTGTACACATACACTGGGATATTACTTGGCCATGTGAAGAATGAAATTGGGTCATTTGTAGAGACATGGATGGACCTAGAGCCTGTCATGCAGAGTGAAGTACATCAGAAAGGGAAAAACAAATAGTTGTCTATTAATGCATATATGTGGAATCTCAGAAAAATGATAGAGATAAACCTAATTGCAGGGCAGAGATTGAGATGCAAACCCAGAGAACAGAAGTGTGTACACAGCAGAGGGGGTAAGGAGGAATGGGATGAATTGGGGAATTGGCATGTACAGCTACCATGTATAAAATAGATAGCTAGTGGGAACCTGCTGTGTAGTGCAAGGAGCTTAGCTTGTGCTCTGTGATGACCTAGATGGAGTGGGGGGAAGGGAGGTGCAAGAGGTAGAGGATATATATATATATATATATGTATGTATGTATGTATGTATGTATGTATGTATACAGATACACAAACACATGTGACTGATTCACTTCATTGTACAGTAGAAATCGACACAAAATTGTAAAGCAATTTGAAAAAATTATAATTGGAGACAGGCACTATTATATTCTGTGCTCACCTTTTTTCCCTTCCGTCCATCCTCACTTCTTTATAAACACATTTGGAGGGAAAGAAAACAAGTCCTGGAAATCCTATGACTTGCCATCCAATGACAGTTGACTTTAAATAGCCTTCCTTCTCTTCTCAACCTTGGTGGGGCCGGGGCGCGGAGAAAGAGTCCGGCGAGGCAGCATGCCCTTTTTAAGATTTATTTATTTATTTATTTTATTTTTGGGCGGGGGTTGGGGAGGGAGGAGAGCGGCAGGCCACTTCTACTGGTTTTTCATTTCTCTATTTTCATCCATCTTTGTTCTTTGGCTCCTGTGGGCCTCCCATCTCGGTGGCGTCTGTCATTGCAGAGCGCTGGCTCTGGGTGCATGCGCTCCGGAGTTCTGGCTCGGTAATTGGACACATCAGTCCAGCCGCTCCGCGGCACATGGGATCCTCCCAGGCCAGGGATCGAACTGGCGCCCCTTGCAGTGCAAGGCGGTGTCCTTACCCACTGGACCACCAGGGGAAGCCCCAGCATGCCCTTTTGTGTGTCTCTTTTTGCTACTGCTCTCCCCCCAGTCCATCTGTGCCAGTCTCTGTGGAAGGACTCCAGGCACCTTCACAATTCTCAGGGTGCAGAAAGACTCTCTGATGCCTTCTGCTTGCTGAAGGTCATGAGTATCAAAATGTTGATACTTGAAATTAAATTTTTTTTCGATTCCTTTTATAGTTTCTAGCATGATAGAGCTCATCATTGATTTATGTCTGGGATGCATTATAGATATTTGTTCTTTGAATAGACAGGGGCAGTGAATAACAGATAAGATTGGTGAGAGGTAAGTGGGACAGCAGTAGGACTTGCCCTTGGTTTCAGGTTCATTCTTGACTCATCAGCTGGGCAGACATCAGCAGGGGTATTTTGAGGAGATGACCATGGAGGGCTGACTTTCGGTCTTGCTGTCTAGCTGTCAGACAGATGGAACTTTCTCAGGCCAGGTGCAAACAGCAATTTGAGGCAAACTCAGATTCCCCAAAATTTGAGGCAGGTGTTTACAAGACAGCATCCAGTTGATGTCAGATTGAGCTGACGTTTATTGGGTGCCTGCATTTTGCCGGACATTGTTCTCATTTTAAGCGATGAAATGTCATTTGATCCTATGACCACGGTCTGAGGTAGGGACCAGAAAGGAAACCAAGGTCGGGGCATGAGAAGTATTGGAGTCACCCTGAGTCTGGACAGAGCTGGGAGGTAAACCCAGGTTTCTTGTTTCCCTGGCCAGGGTTCTTACTTGGCATAAAGTGTGGGAGTTAGTGTCCACTTCTGTGCCAGCTACTGTTATCCAACTTAGCTTTGATATCACACTTGCTTCCTCCAAACCACTGCATTTGGAGAGGCTAAAGAATACAGACCCCAGGGACTTCCCTGGTGGTCCAGTGGTTAAGACTTCACCTTCCAGTGGGGGTGAAGATTGGGGAGGTAGAAGGTGGATTATAGGTTCTGTCCCTGGTTGATAAACTAGGATCCCACCTGCCTCATGGCCAAAAAGCCAAAACACAAAATGGAAACAGTGTTGTAACAAATTCAACAAGGACTTTAAAAATGGTCCACGTTAAAAAAGGGCTTCTCTGGTGGCTCAGTGGTAAAGAATCCACCTGCCATTGCAGGAGACACAGGTTTGATCCCTGATCTGGGGAGATCCCACTTGTGGCTGGGCAACTGAGCCCATGCACCATAACTACTGAGCATGTGCTCTAGAGCCCGTGCTCCACAACAAGAGAAGCCAGCCTGCACACCACAATTAGAGTAGCCCCCGACTCGCTGCAACTAGAGAAAGTCCACGCAGCAGCGAAGACCCAGCACAGCCAAAAGTAAATAATAAAAATAGTTTCTATTTTTATTAAAGTACACAGACGTGTCTTCCCAAAGCCCATGCTTCTCCCTCAGAACCTTCTTGACTTTCAGAAGACGCTTCCAGCCTAGCAGCTTGTGTCATTTCTAACATCGGTGCACAATGATTTTGAGGAGATGACCATGGAGGGCTGACTTTCGGTCTTGCTGTCTAGCTGTCAGACAGATGGAACTTTCTCAGGCCAGGTGCAAACAGCAATTTGAGGCAAACTCAGATTCCCCAAAATTTGAGGCAGGTGTTTACAAGACAGCATCCAGTTGATGTCAGATTGAGCTGACGTTTATTGGGTGCCTGCATTTTGCCGGACATTGTTCTCATTTTAAGCGATGAAATGTCATTTGATCCTATGACCACGGTCTGAGGTAGGGACCAGAAAGGAAACCAAGGTCGGGGCATGAGAAGTATTGGAGTCACCCTGAGTCTGGACAGAGCTGGGAGGTAAACCCAGGTTTCTTGTTTCCCTGGCCAGGGTTCTTACTTGGCATAAAGTGTGGGAGTTAGTGTCCACTTCTGTGCCAGCTACTGTTATCCAACTTAGCTTTGATATCACACTTGCTTCCTCCAAACCACTGCATTTGGAGAGGCTAAAGAATACAGACCCCAGGGACTTCCCTGGTGGTCCAGTGGTTAAGACTTCACCTTCCAGTGGGGGTGAAGATTGGGGAGGTAGAAGGTGGATTATAGGTTCTGTCCCTGGTTGATAAACTAGGATCCCACCTGCCTCATGGCCAAAAAGCCAAAACACAAAATGGAAACAGTGTTGTAACAAATTCAACAAGGACTTTAAAAATGGTCCACGTTAAAAAAGGGCTTCTCTGGTGGCTCAGTGGTAAAGAATCCACCTGCCATTGCAGGAGACACAGGTTTGATCCCTGATCTGGGGAGATCCCACTTGTGGCTGGGCAACTGAGCCCATGCACCATAACTACTGAGCATGTGCTCTAGAGCCCGTGCTCCACAACAAGAGAAGCCAGCCTGCACACCACAATTAGAGTAGCCCCCGACTCGCTGCAACTAGAGAAAGTCCACGCAGCAGCGAAGACCCAGCACAGCCAAAAGTAAATAATAAAAATAGTTTCTATTTTTATTAAAGTACACAGACGTGTCTTCCCAAAGCCCATGCTTCTCCCTCAGAACCTTCTTGACTTTCAGAAGACGCTTCCAGCCTAGCAGCTTGTGTCATTTCTAACATCGGTGCACAATGATTCCAAGCTTTTAAATAGTACAAACCTTTCTTTCCTCGAAAAGAGAAAAGGCCGACATTTTTGGCCGTCTTCTTTGTAGGCGTTTGCTTTGGAGTGTTTTTGGCCTTGCAAGTAAAGTGCTGAAGTGGGGGCCCCATCCCAGTGGTATGTCATTAGTTTTTCTTCTCCTTGAACTGGCAGCTCCCTTTTGCCTGTAAATAAACTCACCACCTCCCCATTCCCACCCAGGGAGGATCCCCAATGCTAGCCACAGTTTGCCAACTTGTCAGGAAAGAGATTTTCTCTTGATGTTTATACCTTATCTGTGGCTGTCTGTTTCTATAAGAGGCAGTGATGTGAGAAGGGTGGGTAGGGAAAGAACTTAGGTTTTGGAGCCAGATGCCTCATCCAGTTTACTGGGTGTGTGACCTTGGGCAAGTCCGCTGCTTCTGACTCTGTTTGGCCATCTTTGAAATGCTTGTCTCTCCTCTTAAGCTTTTTAGGTGTATCTTTTTGGCTGCAAAGGGTCTAATTTTGTTGCCGTGAGCAGGCTGTCTCTAGCTGGGAAGAGTGGGGGTTACTCTCTAGTTGTGACATGTGAGCTCATTGCGATGTCTTCTCTTGTTGCAGAACACTGGCTCTGGGTGGGCGGGCTTCAGTAGTTGTGGCACACGGGTTTAATTGCTCCGAAGCCTGTGGAATATTCTTGGGCCAGGAATTGAACCCATGTTTCCTGCATTGGCAGGCAGATTCTTATCCACTGTACCACCAGGAAAGTCAAACTATATCTTCCATAAAATGTCAGTGTTAAAAACTATAGCTTGAGGAGAATCATTCAGTTTAACCAAAGCCCTCTGATTTTCTCTTTGTAAAATTGATAGTCTGGTCTGTTCTTCCCTTCAAGTGTATTGTCCCCAAGGAGAGAACCCTTGTCCCCAGATCTCTATTATAGACAACAGAAAACAGCATATGTCTGGAGAGAAAGGAGGAGAAGGCTAGGCTTCGTTTGCTTTTAAGGCTCACAGCTGATTCCTGTAGGTACAATGACGGGTAAAGCCGTCTTTGCCTGGAAGGAGCTAAGTCTCGACAGGGGTTCTGGGGGGAACACCTGCTATTTTTTTGTAACTCTTATTAATATATGCCATTTTCTTATTTTGGCCACAGCATGAAGCATGTGGGATCTTAGTTCCCTGAATAGGCGTCAAACTTGCATTGGAAGTGCAGAGTCTTAACCGCTGAACCGCCAGGAAATCCCTTTCTTTGTTCTTGTTTATTACTTGTCCTCCGTTACTACAGTACAAGCCCATGAGATCAAGGCCCCAGGTGTCTTATTCATGATTCTGTTTCCTGTACCCAGCACGTCAGTATTTGTTAAATTACTGAATGGATGGATGAATTATTAAACAAAATGAGGAGATGATTATAACACGGGTGCTATCAGAAAAGCATGTGGGGTGGGTGTACAGAAGAGGAGCTGCAGCCCCGCTCCTTTCAGGGTGGACTGAGTGTCCGAGTAGCTTTCCAGAGGAGGGGAGCTCCAGACTGGGTCCTGACAGCAAAACAGGAGTCAGGAAGTAAAAACAGAACCAAAAGTGTTCCAGGTAGTGGAAAGGTTTACCCCCAGAGAGTGCGAAGGAAGGGACTAGGACAGTGTTTCTCAATGTGGGGGGACAGTATAGCCCTCCAGGAAATTTGTCATAACCGGGACTGTCCTTCTGTGCCTCATGTAGCCGCTGCCACAGAGAAGCTATTTGGTTCCTTAGAGCCCAGGTTGAGAAACCTTGAGTTAGAGGAAGAATGGCCTGGGAGGCTGAGGGGGTGGGCAGTACACAGAGAGAGGGCATGGAGGGTAGGGCTGAGATGAGAACAAAGATGAGTAAACAGCAAGAGGAAAGAAAGGGCAGCATGGGAGTCATTCAGTTTAACCAAAGCCCTCTGATTTTCTCTTTGTAAAATTGATAGTCTGGTCTGTTCTTCCCTTCAAGTGTATTGTCCCCAAGGAGAGAACCCTTGTCCCCAGATCTCTATTATAGACAACAGAAAACAGCATATGTCTGGAGAGAAAGGAGGAGAAGGCTAGGCTTCGTTTGCTTTTAAGGCTCACAGCTGATTCCTGTAGGTACAATGACGGGTAAAGCCGTCTTTGCCTGGAAGGAGCTAAGTCTCGACAGGGGTTCTGGGGGGAACACCTGCTATTTTTTTGTAACTCTTATTAATATATGCCATTTTCTTATTTTGGCCACAGCATGAAGCATGTGGGATCTTAGTTCCCTGAATAGGCGTCAAACTTGCATTGGAAGTGCAGAGTCTTAACCGCTGAACCGCCAGGAAATCCCTTTCTTTGTTCTTGTTTATTACTTGTCCTCCGTTACTACAGTACAAGCCCATGAGATCAAGGCCCCAGGTGTCTTATTCATGATTCTGTTTCCTGTACCCAGCACGTCAGTATTTGTTAAATTACTGAATGGATGGATGAATTATTAAACAAAATGAGGAGATGATTATAACACGGGTGCTATCAGAAAAGCATGTGGGGTGGGTGTACAGAAGAGGAGCTGCAGCCCCGCTCCTTTCAGGGTGGACTGAGTGTCCGAGTAGCTTTCCAGAGGAGGGGAGCTCCAGACTGGGTCCTGACAGCAAAACAGGAGTCAGGAAGTAAAAACAGAACCAAAAGTGTTCCAGGTAGTGGAAAGGTTTACCCCCAGAGAGTGCGAAGGAAGGGACTAGGACAGTGTTTCTCAATGTGGGGGGACAGTATAGCCCTCCAGGAAATTTGTCATAACCGG
Organism: Tragulus kanchil; assembly: GCA_022376925.1. Taxonomy (NCBI): domain Eukaryota; kingdom Metazoa; phylum Chordata; class Mammalia; order Artiodactyla; family Tragulidae; genus Tragulus; species Tragulus kanchil. Next base: position 65,091,002 of record JAIOJX010000027.1, read on the forward strand.
GACTGTCCTTCTGTGCCTCATGTAGCCGCTGCCACAGAGAAGCTATTTGGTTCCTTAGAGCCCAGGTTGAGAAACCTTGAGTTAGAGGAAGAATGGCCTGGGAGGCTGAGGGGGTGGGCAGTACACAGAGAGAGGGCATGGAGGGTAGGGCTGAGATGAGAACAAAGATGAGTAAACAGCAAGAGGAAAGAAAGGGGCAGCTGTGGTGTTATTTGAGAATTGAATATTGTTCAGCGGCTTAGTACATGGAGAAACTTCTAGATGCACAATGTCAAGTCATCCTTAAATAATCCTGAAGCAAGGATTCGATGAACACCGAACTGCAGAGCAGCGTGTATTGAAGAAGTCTGCTAATTGCGCTGGGACTGGGCATTATGAAGCTCATAGCTTATGCTGCCTATAATTTCTCTATGTCCTTTCAACAACAGTAGAACAAGTAGAATGTCAACAGGGCAGCCCAGCATTGTCCTTCTCTTATTAAAGTGAAGTGATTGCCTTTCTGCATCTGACCGATGGGAAAAGAACACATCTGACCCTGGACAGTGCTTTCAAACAAGAATGGAGTTTCTTTTTTCGCTCTGGACCACACGACTCATCTTGCTAATTGAGTGTCCCCTCAGCAGTGTTGAGGAGTCCGTGGTGGCTTTGTTTCCAGTTTCCCAGGAAAAAGCCAGGCCTCCGTGCTGCAGCCTGGATGCTCATGCAACGACGGCCCTCACCTCCGCCTCCCTTCCCTGAGACAGACCATTCAGGTTCTCCAGCACGCCTGGCTTAGACTTGCCCGGGACCTGCCAGGAGCTGAAGCTTGTTTTCTTTCTCCCACAGGAAATAATTTTCCTGGGCACGGCAGCCCCAGGTTGCCAATCCCTTGCTTTCATGAAAGCTCACGTGTGTGTGACAGTGGCATTATTGTTGGGCATGCTCGAGTTTCCATTCCAGATCTTGTGTTTATCTGCTGCAGGGATTTTTCTCTGAGAGGCATAATTTAAACAGTAAGGCGCAAGGAGGGACCGATTTGAATAAAAGAAAATAGTCTCTGATTCTGGCAGCTGAGAAATGGGGTAAGGTGTGGTCGAGTGGCCACATGCAAGTGGGTGAACCTGGGTCAGTTTCAGTGGCCATGGCTGTGCTTGGTCCTTCAGGGAGCTTTGAACTAGATGAGAAAGTCTTATTACCAGGAACAACTTTTTCCATAAAAACAAAATGTCAATTCCAGAGAAACTCCCTTGGGCTAGAGTGGATAAGATGAGACATTGCGGCGGCCAGGGTGGAGGGTCCTGAGTAGCTTAATAAATGTTTAGATTCAGTTTAAAATGAAGTAAAAATACAGATAAAGAGAAGAACTGAAACCATCTAGAGAGGATGGGCCATGTGCCAGGCACTGGGTTCAGTACTAGAGACATACTTAGTCCTCCTCACAACCCTGGAAGTTGTAGGAACAATTCATGAGGCTCATTTTACCAAAAGGTTTAACCTTGGAAGAAATTGACAGGCTGATGTTGGGAGAGATGATGTCTCCTTGACCCAGGAAGTGTTATTGTACAGCTTCCGGGTGGTGTTTAATTTCGTATTGTCCTTACACTGAGCTTTGTCATGGTAGTGCACCCCAGAGTCCTTCTCCTGGTTTATATGTTACCTTCTTTCACTCTTTCACTTCTTTAGGGAGTCTCTTTTCTTCCTCTTTCTTTTAGAGAAGATAAATGACAAAGGGAAGGAGTGAACAGAAAGGAGGAGAGAGAAAGGCAATCAAGCCAGAGGTTAAAAAGGAGAGCTGGTCCTGATTATCTATTTCATATATAGTAGTATGTATATGGGCTTCCCTGGTGGCTCAGTGGTAAAGAATTTTCTGCCAGTGCAGAGGACACAGGTTCGATCCCTGAACCAGAAGATGCCCTGAAGAAGGAAATGGCAACCTACTCCAGTTTTCTTGCCCAGGAAATCCCATGGGCAGAGGGGCCTGGCAGGCTACATTTCATGTGGTTGCAAACGAATTGGTCACAACTTAGCTAAACAACAACAAAGTGTTTATGTGTCGAGCCCAATCTCTCAAATTATAAAATAAGTAACTAAGAGGACCTACTTTATAGCACAGGGACCTCTCCTCAGTACTCCATAATGGCCTAGATAGGAAAAGAATCTAGGATCTGGGTGTATGTGTAACTGGTTCAGTTTGCTGTACACCTAAAACTAACATAGCATTGTAAGTCTGCTGTATACCAGTGAAACCTTTTTTTTTCTTAAAGAAATGCATTTTTATTTATTATTTATTTTTGGCTATTCTGGGCCTTCACAGCTGCTGCTGGCTTTCCTCTAGCTGCGGGAAGCAGGGGCTACTCTCCAGTGGAGGTGAGCGGGCTTCTTGTTGTGGTGACTTCTCTTGTTGTGGAACACAGACTCTAGGGCACATGGACTCCATAGTTGCGGCTCCTAGGCTCTGGAGCATGGGCTCCATAGTTGCGGCTCACGGGCTTAGTTGCTCTGCAGCATGTGGGGTCTTCCTGGATCAGGGATCGAACCCATGTCTCCTGCATTGGCAGGCAATCTCTTACCACTGAGCTACCAGGGAAGCCCCCCAATTTCTTTTTAAAAGGGAGAACTGGGACTCCAGGGAAAGCTCTGGGGTGACTGGCTGAGTGGGTACAGGGGGATCTGTGTTTGCCCTCAATTCAGGTGTGGTGGGCCCTGCTCTGCCAGGTGGATTTAAATTTCACTTTGTCACATCTCAGTTATGCATCCTGCTGGGAGAGAGCATGCTAGCACAGGTCATACAAAGCAGGGGAGAGTGAACGTGGGCCCCTCTCTCCATCATAATTCTGCCAGAGCCATGAAAGCTGCCAACAGGAGGATCCCGGATCAGGGAGGGTCAGGTATAATATTTCGTTTGGCCTCTGAAGCCTAATGCTTGGCTCAGGCTACTAGGCTGTAGAGAGAATTCTTAACAAAGAGAACAGTAAGGAAGGCATTCTTAGCAGAGACTGAATACAGATGGGAAGGTGCTATCTTTGAGGCCAGCAGACCCGAATCCCTGGGCAGAGGGGCCTGGCAGGCTACATTTCATGTGGTTGCAAACGAATTGGTCACAACTTAGCTAAACAACAACAAAGTGTTTATGTGTCGAGCCCAATCTCTCAAATTATAAAATAAGTAACTAAGAGGACCTACTTTATAGCACAGGGACCTCTCCTCAGTACTCCATAATGGCCTAGATAGGAAAAGAATCTAGGATCTGGGTGTATGTGTAACTGGTTCAGTTTGCTGTACACCTAAAACTAACATAGCATTGTAAGTCTGCTGTATACCAGTGAAACCTTTTTTTTTCTTAAAGAAATGCATTTTTATTTATTATTTATTTTTGGCTATTCTGGGCCTTCACAGCTGCTGCTGGCTTTCCTCTAGCTGCGGGAAGCAGGGGCTACTCTCCAGTGGAGGTGAGCGGGCTTCTTGTTGTGGTGACTTCTCTTGTTGTGGAACACAGACTCTAGGGCACATGGACTCCATAGTTGCGGCTCCTAGGCTCTGGAGCATGGGCTCCATAGTTGCGGCTCACGGGCTTAGTTGCTCTGCAGCATGTGGGGTCTTCCTGGATCAGGGATCGAACCCATGTCTCCTGCATTGGCAGGCAATCTCTTTACCACTGAGCTACCAGGGAAGCCCCCCAATTTCTTTTTAAAAGGGAGAACTGGGACTCCAGGGAAAGCTCTGGGGTGACTGGCTGAGTGGGTACAGGGGGATCTGTGTTTGCCCTCAATTCAGGTGTGGTGGGCCCTGCTCTGCCAGGTGGATTTAAATTTCACTTTGTCACATCTCAGTTATGCATCCTGCTGGGAGAGAGCATGCTAGCACAGGTCATACAAAGCAGGGGAGAGTGAACGTGGGCCCCTCTCTCCATCATAATTCTGCCAGAGCCATGAAAGCTGCCAACAGGAGGATCCCGGATCAGGGAGGGTCAGGTATAATATTTCGTTTGGCCTCTGAAGCCTAATGCTTGGCTCAGGCTACTAGGCTGTAGAGAGAATTCTTAACAAAGAGAACAGTAAGGAAGGCATTCTTAGCAGAGACTGAATACAGATGGGAAGGTGCTATCTTTGAGGCCAGGACAGGAGGATGGAGTCCCTCTGTCCAACCTCCGCCTGGATTTTCTTTAGAGCCTTCCTCGCTTTCTCCCCTAATAAGATATCATCTCAGGAAATCTTCATAATTCACATATACTCAAAAAACTCACCTTTGCTCACTACCTCTGGAAACACGCCTTGATACAGCTGGACTGATGCACTCAACAGTGGGGGGGACTCCGTCTGCCTGTGCAACAGAGCTCTCAACCGGATATTTTTGCCCTTTAAGGACGTATGGCAATGTCTGGAGACTATTTTTTTTTTAAAGGTTTTGTTTATTTTATCTTATTTATTTATTTTCATCCATCTTTATTCTTCAGCCTATGTGGGCCTCCCATTGCAGTGGCCTCTCTCACTGTAGAGCACGAGCTTTGGGCACACCCACCCCAGAGCGCTGACTCGTAATCGGACACACCGGCCCAGCTGCTCCGCGACACGTGGGATTTTCCTGGGCCAGGGATTGAACTGGTGCCTCTTGCACTGCAAGGCAGACTCTTTACCCACTGGACCACCAGGGAAGCCCCAGAGACTTTTTTTTTTTTTTTAATCTGTTTATTTGGCTGCACTGGGTCTTACCTGCAAGGTGTGGCCTCTAGTTTCCTGACCAGGGGTTGAACCCGGGTGCCTGCATTGGAAGCACAGAGTCTTAGCCACTGGACTACCGGGAAGGCCCCTGTTTGGAGACTTTTAAAAAAAAAATAAGCTTAATTTTGTAAGAGCAGTTGTAAGTTTATAGAAAAATTGAGCAGAAAGTAGAGAATTCTGCCTATATACCTTCTTTTACCCCAGTGTCACCTGTTATTAGCATCTTGCATTGGTGTGGTATATCTTTTATTTTATTTTATTTTTAATTGGAGTAAATTATTGACAATGTCGTGTTAGTTTCTGCTGTACATATGGCTATATGTAGCCAACATGTATTGGCTGTATGTATACATATACCTTCCCTCTTGAGCCTCCCTCCCACCCCTGGGGTTGTGGTGTATTTGTTACAATTGATGAACCAACACTGATAACTTATTAAAGTCCATAGTTTACCAAAGGTAACTCTTGTGTTGTAATTCTGTAGGTTTAGGTTTTGACTGATGGATGCATAAGGACATGTATGCACCTTTATGGTACATACAGAATAGTTTCACTGTTCTAAAATCTCCCACTGAAATTTGGGCATTGTCCCAACCAGATCAAAACTCACTTGCTCAGGAAATCTTCATAATTCACATATACTCAAAAAACTCACCTTTGCTCACTACCTCTGGAAACACGCCTTGATACAGCTGGACTGATGCACTCAACAGTGGGGGGGACTCCGTCTGCCTGTGCAACAGAGCTCTCAACCGGATATTTTTGCCCTTTAAGGACGTATGGCAATGTCTGGAGACTATTTTTTTTTTAAAGGTTTTGTTTATTTTATCTTATTTATTTATTTTCATCCATCTTTATTCTTCAGCCTATGTGGGCCTCCCATTGCAGTGGCCTCTCTCACTGTAGAGCACGAGCTTTGGGCACACCCACCCCAGAGCGCTGACTCGTAATCGGACACACCGGCCCAGCTGCTCCGCGACACGTGGGATTTTCCTGGGCCAGGGATTGAACTGGTGCCTCTTGCACTGCAAGGCAGACTCTTTACCCACTGGACCACCGGGGAAGCCCCAGAGCTTTTTTTTTTTAATCTGTTTATTTGGCTGCACTGGGTCTTACCTGCAAGGTGTGGCCTCTAGTTTCCTGACCAGGGGTTAAACCCCGGGGTGCCTGCATTGGAAGCACAGAGTCTTAGCCACTGGACTACCGGGAAGGCCCCTGTTTGGAGACTTTTAAAAAAAAAATAAGCTTAATTTTGTAAGAGCAGTTGTAAGTTTATAGAAAAATTGAGCAGAAAGTAGAGAATTCTGCCTATATACCTTCTTTTACCCCAGTGTCACCTGTTATTAGCATCTTGCATTGGTGTGGTATATCTTTTATTTTATTTTATTTTTAATTGGAGTAAATTATTGACAATGTCGTGTTAGTTTCTGCTGTACATATGGCTATATGTAGCCAACATGTATTGGCTGTATGTATACATATACCTTCCCTCTTGAGCCTCCCTCCCACCCCTGGGGTTGTGGTGTATTTGTTACAATTGATGAACCAACACTGATAACTTATTAAAGTCCATAGTTTACCAAAGGTAACTCTTGTGTTGTAATTCTGTAGGTTTAGGTTTTGACTGATGGATGCATAAGGACATGTATGCACCTTTATGGTACATACAGAATAGTTTCACTGTTCTAAAATCTCCCATGGCTTCTTAGAGACTTTTTATTATTATTTGGCCTCATTGTGGAACGAGGGATCTTAGTTCCCCAACCAGGAATTGAACCCTTGCTCCCTGCAGTGGAAGTGTAGAGTCCTAAGGATTAGACCACCAGAGAATTACCCTCTGAAGACATTTTTGATAGTTACAGCTAGGAGAGTGCTGCTGATGTCCAGTGGGCAGCGGCCAGGAATGCTGCCAAATATTCTGTAATGCTCAAGATGATGCCTTAATGAAAAGTCAGTAGTGTCAAGGCTGTGAAATCCCGCTGTACACACCTGCACAGGTGTGGTTGTGTGTGTGGTGGAGACAAGGGTCATCAAGCTCCAGGTCTGCAGAGGAACCTGGCATTTTGGATGATAGGAAGCCTGGCTGTGCATTGGCAGCAAAGAGGGACGATATGGAAAGTGCTGAGGAGAGAATGAACTGAAACTTGCAGGCAGCATTTCAGCCGTAATCACTTACACATATTGCTTTAACTCTCACCCTCTTAAATTCAAACCCTGAGGTCTGAGTCCAATTAAAATGCCCCAAATTATAATTATTGAGTTGTGCACGGTGGGGTTCGCTTAGGTTACTCTCAAATTAAATGCAGTCGGAGCCATTCAGAACTAAAAGCCCAAGTCTTGGGTTCGGATCTCCTGTAATTAAGCAGTGTCATTTCCTTTTCAGAGAAGGAAAACAGTTTTTTTTCTTGACTTGGAGTGTCTTCATGAGTCACTCTATGCAGGGTGCTACTGTTAGCTTTTGTGACGCCACCATCAGGTTATGGGCAGCAAGACATACGGTTGAAGAATTAGTTAATTAGAAACTGCCCAAGAAGTAACATTTTTATACTGGAAAGGGCTTACTTGGGTCTTCCCTTCTGACTCAGTGGTAAAGAGCTCACCTGCCAATGCAGGAGTCACAGATTTGATCCCTTGTCCAGGAAGACCCCACATGCCACAGAGCAATTAAGCCCATGCACCACCACTGTTGAGCCTGTGCTCTAGAGCCCTAGGGCCACAACTGCTGAGCCTACTTGCCCTAATGCTCCGCAGCAAGAGAAGCCACCACAGTGAGTTGTCCCTGCTGTCCACAATTAGAGAGTAATGCCCACACAGCAATGAAGACCCAAAAACAACTAAATAAGTTTTTTTTCCTTTAAAAGGACTTACATGTATGCTGAAGTTTGTGGGCGAGAGTGGTAAGCTTATAAGATGACTGTTTTTCAAGACGAGATTTTTAAGGGCAAAAAATAGAAGCTTTCTAAAGTCAGCAGTTCTTGCAAATGGAGGGCTTGTGCTCAAGAATCGGGTGGTGTGGCTTGCACTGGTCCCACAGACCTCTCATTGCTCCGTAAGTCTTTTCATGTGGCAGCAAAGCCTTTATTCCTCTGATAGACCTGGGAGGAGAATCAAAAAGCCAAACTCACTCCCTTAGAGAATGTAAATATAAATAAAGAGAAATCGCCCTTTTCATAAATTACCTCCTCTACCCTCATCTTCCTAAAGTCATAAAATCCCAAATGTAACCAGAAAAATGATCTTTTGAGAAAAAAAAAAAAGTCTCCCTTTGTGGGTGGGTCTCTGGGCTGGAGAGGGGGAAGCTTTGCAGAACAAAAAGCTTCCAACCAAGGCATGTAGAACAAGTTTTATTAAAACGTTAATTATCGCCCACCTGCTGGTACCTTGTGAAGTTCAGAGGAAAAGGGCTAATTGAGAACAGCATTTGATGTGCAGGAGTTGCTGGGCTTTTTCCTCTTCTTAAGAGGGATTTGTTCTTAATCAAGATTATTTCCTAATAAGTAGGTCCACACACTGAGTTCACGTTTGCATTTTTGATACCATTTAATTAAGATCCTTCACATGTGTGGTGTCAACTTTGGTTGTTTCAAATTTAATGTCTTGGCAAGCTTAGACCTTGGGTTTGAGGCATTTGTCTTTAGCCTAATGACAAGGGCTTACAGACTAGGTGCCCTTTTTAAACTTGAAACCCCAGGTTTCACTGACTCAGTGGTAAAGAGCTCACCTGCCAATGCAGGAGTCACAGATTTGATCCCTTGTCCAGGAAGACCCCACATGCCACAGAGCAATTAAGCCCATGCACCACCACTGTTGAGCCTGTGCTCTAGAGCCCTAGGGCCACAACTGCTGAGCCTACTTGCCCTAATGCTCCGCAGCAAGAGAAGCCACCACAGTGAGTTGTCCCTGCTGTCCACAATTAGAGAGTAATGCCCACACAGCAATGAAGACCCAAAAACAACTAAATAAGTTTTTTTTTTTTCCTTTAAAAAGGACTTACATGTATGCTGAAGTTTGTGGGCGAGAGTGGTAAGCTTATAAGATGACTGTTTTTCAAGACGAGATTTTTAAGGGCAAAAAATAGAAGCTTTCTAAAGTCAGCAGTTCTTGCAAATGGAGGGCTTGTGCTCAAGAATCGGGTGGTGTGGCTTGCACTGGTCCCACAGACCTCTCATTGCTCCGTAAGTCTTTTCATGTGGCAGCAAAGCCTTTATTCCTCTGATAGACCTGGGAGGAGAATCAAAAAGCCAAACTCACTCCCTTAGAGAATGTAAATATAAATAAAGAGAAATCGCCCTTTTCATAAATTACCTCCTCTACCCTCATCTTCCTAAAGTCATAAAATCCCAAATGTAACCAGAAAAATGATCTTTTGAGAAAAAAAAAAAAGTCTCCCTTTGTGGGTGGGTCTCTGGGCTGGAGAGGGGGAAGCTTTGCAGAACAAAAAGCTTCCAACCAAGGCATGTAGAACAAGTTTTATTAAAACGTTAATTATCGCCCACCTGCTGGTACCTTGTGAAGTTCAGAGGAAAAGGGCTAATTGAGAACAGCATTTGATGTGCAGGAGTTGCTGGGCTTTTTCCTCTTCTTAAGAGGGATTTGTTCTTAATCAAGATTATTTCCTAATAAGTAGGTCCACACACTGAGTTCACGTTTGCATTTTTGATACCATTTAATTAAGATCCTTCACATGTGTGGTGTCAACTTTGGTTGTTTCAAATTTAATGTCTTGGCAAGCTTAGACCTTGGGTTTGAGGCATTTGTCTTTAGCCTAATGACAAGGGCTTACAGACTGGCTGCAGGGTGCCCTGCGTATCCTGTGCCTTAAACTTGAAACCCCAGGTTTCACTCTCATTTTGCATCACGCAGCCTGGAAGGATTCACCTCTCTGCATTTCTGATTTATCCCCACCTTCCCACAGTCAGCCTTTTGACTTGAATTCACTTAGAGCTTTTGAGTGTGTTGCAACTACAGTATCTTCAACACCTTTTAAGCATTTAACACAGGCAGGGACTGGGCGTAGTGCTCTGCCTTCTTCCTGGATCCTCTAAGAGGCCAAGGGTTCTGTGACTGGTAGGCAGAGGAGCTGAGATTTGAACTTCTTTCTTGACCGGGATCAAACCTTTAGCTAGGAGGCTGTCATGGTTTCTCTTTGTGCTCCCCACAAAGACTTAGAAAACCCCCCACTCTCTGGATCTTGTTTTTATGAGTCTGGAATTGTGGGTGGGTCCGTCAAAAGTTTGTGTATGTTCCAGTGTATCTAGAAAGTCCTCTGACATCTTTCTGTTTTTTTTTTTTTTTTTTTTGACATCCTTCTGTATTTTTTCACTATAATCGATAATAACAGTTGTCTGAAAACCTTGGAGTACTTTTTTTTTTTTTTTTTTAATCTTGCTGAACTTTCTCCAGTCTTGTTCTAAGATGTGAATTCTCTCTCTCTCTCTCTCTTGCAATACAAGCTCCTGAAACCCAGTCCTCTGTCCTTTTCTATACCTGTGATGATACCTGTATTGCATCTGTTCAGTGTGGGATGAACCCAAGTTCATGAACTTCGGTTCATCCATACTTATGTAAAATAAGGAAAGGAACACTTCCTGAGCACATGCTGTGTCCCAGGGCCTTTCCAAATGTGGATTATTGCCCCTGGTTTTCTCAGCAGTCCGTGCGATAGCTGTAGACATCCTGTCTTATGATGAACAAGGAAACTGAAGCCCGAAGAGATTTAGTGTTTATCTCTGGACCTCATGGCCAGTGGGGTGTAACTGAACAAGGATTCAGACCCAGACCTCTGTGACATCAGCCTAAGCTCTTTCTCCTTGTACTTCTTTCCACTGAATGGGAATTGGGTTAAATGGCATTTTGCTTTTCCTTAGGAAAAAGGTGGTGAAGGCTTCTAGAAACACATGGGAAACCTTGTTCTTCCCCCCTCCCCAGAAGCCAAAGGCCATCTCATTAATGGAGGCTCACTTTCACCAAATGGATGGAAGCACTGGGTCATGTAGCTGCCCTGAGCCAGCATTTCTGTTTTATAATCGGCTAACACATTTGTTTTGGCTAGCTAAAACAAATACAAGTAATCGGCTCTGTATTTTTTTTTACCTGTGGCTGGTTCTGACAAAACAGGTTTTTTTTCCCTTATCCTCATCACTTACGAGAAGCAAGCTGTGGGATTTTTGTGGACCGAGTAGAGGACTGAAAGAAAATGTCTGGGATTTGGAAAATCCCCACGTACCTGGTGCAGGAGAACGGATCCTTGATGACTTGTTGACAGCTTCCTGCATCCCACCCTCAAAATTCGCACACTGCCTGACTGATGCAGAATTTTGCACACACTCTCTCATCCCTGTGCCCCCCAGGCCCACCCCCAGTCCACCCTTCTCCACTGTGGTCTCTTCCCGGGGAGGGTCCTGGCCAGTATTTACTGAGCTCCTCCTAGATAAAAGTTTGTTTGTTGTGCCTACACTGTCAGGCAAAAATGTTAGAATAAACAGTCAACTGAGATCAAGGCAGTCTTCCTTTTTACTTAGCTCTGGATTCAGAGCACCCAAAGGAGTAAGAGGTTTTATGCCTATATCCATAGGTCATGTCTTTTCAGGATCACGGGAAAGGATTTTGATCCACTTTCTAGAACTGAAACTTTCACGATCCAGCCATCTCCCTTCAGAGCCTTAGAAGTCCTTGTGTCCTTGGGACTTTATTTCCTTTCCTTGCATCCCTTTCTCCTGCTGATTTTCCCCCCTCCTCTCTGGAATCCCTGGCTGTTCCCTCACCACAGTGACTTCTGGTAGCCTAGCAACATTGATCTCATGGAGCACAGCTGCCTGTGTACTGCTGGCCCTCCTAAGGAGAAATCATGTGAAGGTGTCAGGTAGCCAGCAAAATATATCTCCTTGGACTAGATATTCCTTTGGCTTGGTAAGGGCAAACCTCTTCAGTCCAATGTAGATGTGAGAGGACCTTCTGCTTGCTTTATTTATTGATTCTTTAAAGCCAAAGCAGTGTTTGCACAGCCAAGAATAATGCTGGAAAGACTCTGTACAAGAACATGTTCTTGAACAGTTTCTTGACAGCAGTCCAACCTGCCTTCCATTTGGGACCAGAGAGCTTTAGTTGAGAAACCCTGCACCGCAATGAGAATTTGAGGGATTGGAATACAAGCTTTTTACTTCTGATGGACCCCACCTCATGCCAGCCTCTTTCTGCCTTTTGTTGGTTCCCAGTCAGGGTTTTTTTTTTGTTTGTTTGTTTTTTTATTTATTTACTTTGGGTGGGGGTCGGGTTGGGGAGGGAGGGGAGTGGGCGGGCCACTTCTATTGGTTTTTCATTTCTCTATTTTCATCGTCTTTGTTCTTTGGCTCCTGTGGGCCTCCCATCGCGGTGGCGTCTGTTGTCGCAGAGCTCCGGCTCTGGGCGCATGCGCTCCAGAGCTCCGGCTCGGTGATTGGACACATCGGTCCAGCCGCTCCGCGGCACGTGGGATCTTCCCAGGCCAGGGATGAACCGGCGCCCCTTGCACTGCAAGGCGGTGTCCTTACCCACTGGACCACCAGGGGAAGCCCTCAGTCAGGGTTTTGAGCTGTGTTCAGTAAGGGGCATCAAAGGCTTCCCAGGTGGCGCAGTGGTAAAAACCCTCCTTCCAATGCAGGAGATGCAAGAAATGCAGGTTTGATCCATGGTTGGGGAAGATCCTCAGGGGTAGAACACGGCAACCTACTCCAATATTCTTGCCTGGAAAGTTCCATGGACAGAGGAGCCTGGTGGATTACAGTCCATGAGCTCACAAAGAGTGGGACACAACTGAGCACACACACAGACACACACACACACAAGGGGCATCAAAAGCATGTATTGTGGTCCCCAGGTGGGCACAGAGTCTGTCTTCAGCATGAAGCATCTGCAAAAAGAAAAGGAGAAGGCTCTTTAATTCCAGAGACTATTTGTGGCTGGTAAATGGGAGACTGGAAGCAGGTGATGCACTGTGGCATCTTTTACCCTTCCTTGTGTCTGCCTCCAGCTCAGACCTGCACATCTTGTCAATACCATCACTCTCCAAGCCTCACCTGCTCTGGGTGGGCCCCGTCATCCTGGGAAGACCCTTTCCTTGGGACTCTCTCCCTTGTATCCCCCCTCATCCCACTCAGGAGACCTGCCTCAGGACTGCTGCATCTTAACTCTCTTCCCCCTAACTGAGATAGCACTTGCTAGACGCCTCTTTTATACACAGTCTTCAGTCATTCTTCCTTGTCCTCAGCTATATATCTAGGGGCAAAACTCACAGGTTAATCAAAAGCAAGTTTTAAAACTTCATTTTCATTGTGTCTAGAAATTATAAATACTACAGTAGGCAGCCCTGGCAATCTGTGTGTATGAGCAGTTGCCAAGCTGAGGTCAGCCGGCTCTCCATGCAGATCTTCATTTCACCAGCGGACACTATTGGGGTGGATTAAGCAGATGGGAGAGTGTGGCAACCATGTTTTTGATCTCTGGTCCCCTAGGATCTGGATAGGCGATTGGGATACAGAAGTTTAAGAATGCTGTCAGCTCATATTCTAGAAGCATGTTTTACCAGGACCTCCAAAGGCGATGAGACATCATCTCAGGCTAGTTCATTGATTCACAAGAGGCCATCTGTCCCTCTTCTGGTATCTGAACATCTTTATTGCCCTGTTATCTAGGGGACTAGAAACCAAATTAGGAACTCGAGGGATTTTTAGAAAGGCATGTGATGGAGAGCTGGGGGATATAACCACTGAATTTCTGTCCCCCAGGCAGTGCTGAGCAGACCACAGAACTTGCTTGTGAACCCCGAATTTCTCCATCCTTTGCTCACCACACTCCACACTCCCACAGTGCTCCAGGGCTTTTCATTTTTAGATATACAGTAAGTCCCTTACATACGAATGAATCCCATTCCAAGAGCACCTTCATAAGTCTAATCTGTTCATCAACCCAATTAAGTTAGCCGCAGTACCCAGCTATTGGCTGTAGAGTACCTGGTGGCTCAGACAGTCAAGAATCTGCCTGCAGTGCCAGAGATTCATATTTGATCTTTGGGCCAAGAAGAGCCCCCGGAGAATTCCATGGACACAGGAGCCTGGCGGGCGGCCATCCATGGTGTCACAAAGAGTCGGACATGACTGAGCAGCAGCTAACACACACCGTCCTGGAATAAGCTTATAATACTGTTCACACATATAATATACAAAAAACAAACGCAAAAATAAAGAGAACATTTTTTATCTTACAGTGGAGTTTCTTAAAAAGTACTAGCTGCTTTTCTGCTTGCTTCTGGACATCCTGGGCTTGAAATAAAGATACCTTACTACTGTACTCTAGATGGTACTGTAGAGTAAAGCACTCAAAAGCACAACCACCTGAAGAAGGTGCACACACATGACAGTGGCCTCCGGACGGGTGAACTAATTTACGTGATTGGACATGCGAACACACATTTGCATCTTTGCAAGTTCACCGCTTGAAGGTTCATGTGTAGGGAACTTACTATATTCACCCCCACTCACTGGGTCAACATCTTGTGGCCTTGCCACCCTCATTTTTGTACCTTGACCTCTGGGGCTCAGTCTCCCTGAACTTTTTACTGTGTGAACTTTCCCCCGCCCTGATCCGCACAGGAATTTCTGGTTCTCCCAAGGTTGCGTCTGCTTTGGGGGAGAAGATTCCAGAGCTTCTTCTCATATGTGATCTCCCTGGAGGGGAGATTTTAGTGTCTTATAGCCCAGGGTGTTTACGGCCTTTTTTTTTTTCTTTCTTTCTTTAACCTGAGGTCAGGAAGGTGCGATAGGAGCTGTTAGGAGTTTGGAGCTGTGGATGTCAGGGAAATTCGAGGCCTGTACTGGTTGAACTCCAAGAACAAAGACTACTTTTACAACAGCCAAGCTTCTGCTCAGGGAGCTCAAGCGAGAAAAGGAGAGAGAAGGAGAGGCCTCGACTGTGAACAGGGTGTTTCCAAGTCTGAAAAGTAAGATTCAATAACAGAGAGTCCGGCTCCTTTAATCCAGATCAGCTCTCTTCTTCCCCCAGTCTTTCCCTTCCGGTTCTTATTGACCCCGTCCCTGAATGTATTTGTATGAAGGACCAAAGAATGGGAAAGAAAGATAGGAAAATAGTCCTTTTTTTTTTTTTTTTTCATTTATAAGTGGGAATTTTATATTCTGTGAATTGATGTCCAAGACACATGGAGGGAGGAAGGGGCTGGATCAACTCCTTAGAGATCTTTCTCTCACTCACCCACCCTTCCGTGGGAGACACGGGACCACCCACCCGCCAGCTTCTTCCTGGTGCTCCAGGGGCTGGCTCTTAGGGACCCCGTTGACTTGTGTCTCCTGGTTACTATTCATGGCCGAGCAGAATGCAGCTCACTTTCCTCATGTGCTTTGGGTTCTGCAGGCTCCGTGCTCCGTGGGGTCACAGTTCCGCCAGCCCAGCTCTCTGCTTCCTGTCACCTCTTGGGTGGATGCGGGCCGATGGCCTTCTCGCATTCTCAGCAACCAATAGCATCAGTCTCGCCTTAAACAAACAGCTTCCCACAAGTGTTCTCCAGATCCCTAAGCCTTCCGGCTTCTCCTTCCAGAATATCCTCCAGCACACCCCCTGTCCCTTAAGGCAACACTCATGTAAAACATGCTCTGCTCAGTTATCAGTTCTTACCAAGCATCACTGTGCAGTGTGACAGTTACTATTAAATGAGCTCATGTGTGTAACCTGCTCACTCTGCTGCCTGACCCCATCGTGTGAGTCATTTTCTAAGCATACATACAAGCCCCACACCAGTGTAAGAGGATGTCTGAGGCAGAGGGCTGAGAAGGGTGCTTCAGAAAGAGGCTTGTGTGAACAGGTGGCGCTTCATTTAAGTCTTAAGGAAGAATAAGAACTCACCAGGTGCACACCTGTGAAGAGGTGGGTGGGGAGCATTGAGTGGAAGGAGAGAGGGCGTACCAGGCAGTTGTAACAGATGAAGCAAAAGTTGTTTGATGCATGAAAGTGACTGACTTCCTTTCACTTATCTTGCTGAAGAGTTTGGTCTTTATCCTTAGGGTGACTGGGAGCAATAAGAGGACATGTGTGTTTCTCTTTTTAAAAGTATTTTTAAAGTTACAGCACAGTTGCGTTATGATGTTGTGTTTCTGCTGTACAACCAGGTGAATCAGCTGTACATATACATGAATCCCCTCTCTCGTGAGCCTCGCTCCTTACCCCACCCCCATCCCGCCCCTCTAGGTCGTCACAGAGCACAGAGCTGAGCTCCCTGCTGCACAAGAGCTTCCGACGCACCGTCTGTTTTACACATGGTAGTTGTATATATGTCAATGCTACTCTCTCAGTTCGTCCCACCCTGCATAAAAGGATGTTAAGGAGAGAGTTTTGTTTTTGGGTAAGGACAGATTGGGGAGCCAGCCTGGGAATGGTTGGGAGACAGGTGGTATGACCTGGATCCAAACTTCCATGGAGACAGTTGGGATGGAGGGTGGGGGAGGGTGGAATGGGGGGATGGATTCAGGAGCAGAAGTGACTGAGTAGACAGGAGGAAAAGGGAAGCTCCCAGTCTTCTGGTTTGGGAAACCAGGTAGATGGTAGTTGGTGCCATTCACCCAGTCTGGGAATAATAGCAGAGAAAGACAGGGATGGGAGGCGTTCACTGATGGGAAAGTGAACACACCCAGCTGGCAGGCACCACGTGTTCACTCTGGAATTCTCAGTTACTTGCCCTTAGACCGAGGAACAAATGGTTGGTTTTTCTGTTTGGCATGGGGGTGTGTGTGTGTTTATGTGTAGTTTAATGCAATAAAGCACACAGATCTTAAGCATTCAGTTCAATGTGTTTGGACAACTGTTATGTAAATATCGTTCAAAACAAGGTGTAGAACATTTCTGTCTCTCTAGAAAGTTCCCTGACGTTCCTTTCCAGTCAGCTGGTCTGCTCCCTGACCCCTACCCAATCACTTTTGATCTTCTGTCAGTATCATTTAGTTTTCCCTGTTCGAGAATATCATATAAATGGAATCAGATGTATGCATTTAAAGTCCATAAAGATGGTCCATGTTATTGCCTATATCAATAGTGTGTTCTTTGTTAGTGCTGAGAAGTATTCCATTGAAAGAACACTCTGATCATAATTTTCTTCATTTTTCTGTGGATGGAGGTGTGAATTGTTTCCAGTTTGACATGGGGAGGTTGCTATAAACACTCTTGTATAATTCTCTTTATGGATGTATTTTTCATTTTCTGTGAGTGGATGCCTATGAGTAGCATGGCAGGGTTATAGAATAAATGTGTATTTGTGCTTGCAACAATTCTTCAGAGTGGTCATGCCACCGTCTCCCACCAGCAGGGTGTCTTCCCTAAGCCCCAGCTCTTCACTAGCATTTGGTGTTGCCAGTCCTTACTTTTGCTATTCTTGCGTGTGAGAGGGAGTTTAATTTGCATTTCCCCGGTGACTAATGATGTATAAAACCTTTCCATATGTTTATTTGGCCATCTGCCTATCTGCTTTTTGAAGTGTCTGTTGAAATCCTTTGCCCATTTTTTATCAGACTGTTCATCTTTTTATTGTTGATTTGTAAGAGTTCTTTATTTAGTCCAGATAGGAATTCTTTGTCAAATACATATTTGCATACGTTACTGGTTTTAATTTTTTTTTCTTTTTGCTGCACCACTCAGTATGTGGGTCTTAGTTCCTTGATCAGACATAGAGCCCTCACCCCCTACACTGGAAGTGGGGAGTCTTAACCACTGGCCCACCAGGGAAGTCCCTGCTTTTGGATTTAATATCACTCGGTTCTGCCCATCTGGAGGCATTAAGCATTAGAGGCATTTTCACATACTTGTCAGGAAGTTATAAGATGTCACATGCCTTATTATAATCATTTATATCTGTCGTCGGAAACAACAGAATGTAGGTTTTGCCTTCTGTTCTAGCTTTACCAGTCAGTGGCTCTGGCTTCATAAGAGAGCCTTTAAAGATTTATTTATTTATTTATTTTGGGCGGGGGTCGGGTTGGGGAGGGAGGGGAGCGGGCGGGCCACTTCTATTGGTCTTTCATTTCTCTGTTTTCATCGTCTTTGTTCTTTGGCTCCTGCGGGCCTCCCATCGCAGTGGCGTCCGTCGTCGCAGAGCACCGACTCTGGGCGCATGCGCTCCAGAGCTCCGGCTCGGTGATTGGACACATCAGTCCAGCCACTCCGCGGCACGTGGGATCTTCCCAGGCCAGGGATCGAACCGGCGCCCCCTGCACTGCAAGGCGGTGTCCTTACCCACTGGACCACCAGGGGAAGCCCAAGGGAGCCTTTAGGCTCTCTGAACCTCACTTTCCTTGTATGTGAGCATGGGGATGGTGATGATGCCCAGCTTTCAGGGCTGTTTTGGGGGTTAAATGCAATTACGCGTGTGATGTGCACTGTTGCTGACTCTTGTTGCAGGCGGGGATTGGAGCTGAGCAGTGCCCACGTAGGCACGTGACCATTCCTGTACCTTAGTAAAATATGTTTATTTGTGGTGCCAGGGAGAGTTCTTCCCACCTGTGGAGTAACCAGCATTAGAGTCTTTCCAATGCAATATTCCTTTGGCTTATTTTTTAAAAAATGGTGAATTCCAGACTTTGGCTCTCACAGTGGAGAAGATGCTGTAATAAAGCCTCCTGTGTCTAGCCTCAGTGGTTCACAGCCAACCTTGTTTCCTCATATCCACCTTCACTAACATCTCCTCCCCAGCTTGCTTGGAAGCGAGTGCCAGACATCCTGTCTTTTCCATTATGAATGTTTTAGTAAGTATTTCTGGAAGATAGGGACTCCTTCAAAACACACATGTACACAACCAAAATGTCATTCTTAAACCTTAGAAATGAATAATTCCATAGTAATATTTTTTTAAAAACTTTTTTAAATTTTTTTGCCTCTCAGTCATCATTTGTTTTTCATCCATCTTTATTTTTCTTTGGCATGTGTGGGCCTCCCATCACAGTGGCCTCTCTCGTTGCAGAGCACTGACTCTGGGCGCGTGCGCTCCAGACCATTGGCTCGTAAAGACACACCGGCCTCCGTTCCTTGGCACGTGGGATCTTCCCAGGCCAGGGATCGAACCAGTGCCCCTTGCACTGCAAGGTAGACTCTTTATCCACTGGACCACCAGGGGAGCCCCATAATAATACTTTGCTTTTTATGGTTGGTTTGAATGACTTTTGAGTACATTTTGATCATTACAACAAGCTAGCTCCCTTGTGTCCTTACCGGCTCTTCTATCTTTTCGTTTTTTTAATGTTTAAAAGTTGAAGTATAGGGCTTCCCTGGTGGTCCACCCGCCCCCCTCCCTCCCCAACCCGCCCCCCACCAAAAAAAAAGAAAGTTGAAGTATAGTTGATTTGCAGTGTTGTGCCAGTCTGTACAGCAAAGTGACTCAGTTATACACACATGCACATTCTTTATTTATATTCTGTTCCATATGGCTTGTCCTGGGAGATTGGATGTACTTCCCTGTGCTACACAGTAGGAGCTTGTTGTTTACTCTAAATGTGATAGTTTGCATCTACTAGCCCGAGACTCCCATCCCTCCCTCCCACCCCTTCTCCCTACCCACATCCACAAGTCTGTTCTCTGTGTTTGTGAGTCTGTTTCTGTTTTGTAGGTATGTTCATTTGTACTTACTGGTTCTTTTTTCTTTTTTTCTTTTTAAAAATTTATTTCCATCTTTGTTCTTTGGCCTGTGTGGGCCTCCCATTGCAGTGCCCTTTCTCATTGCAGAGCACCGGCTCTGGGCGCATGCGCTCCAGAGCACTGGCTCGGTAGTCGGACACATTGGTCCAGCCGCTCCGTGGCACATGGGATCTTCCCAGGCCAGGGATCGAACCAGCGCCCCCTGCACTGCAAGGCGGTGTCTTTACCCACTGGACCACCAGGGAAGCCCCTTACTGGTTCTTCTTGGACTTGTATATAGGCTCCTTGGGGTTATATATTCTGCAGTTCAGCTGTCTGATTCCCCTTCATTTTAAAAAAAATATTTATTTAACTTTAAAAAACTTATGTATGTCTATGTTTGATTGTGCTGGGTCTTAGTGGCAGCATGCGGAATCTTTAGTTGCAACACGCCGGCTTTGTTTGACAGGTGAGATCCAGCTCCCTGACCAGGGATCGAGTCTCACCTGGACCCCCTGCATTGGGAGCACGGAGTCGTAGCCACTAGACCACCAGGGAAATCCCCTTCACTTCTTTTTTTTTTTTCCTTCTTAAAACCTTTATATCCAGTATAACATACATAAAAGTTCAAAAGAAATAAACTCACAAGTTAATGTGTTGGTATAAAGTGAACTCCCAGGTAATGACATCTAAATCAAGAAATGGACCTTTGTTAGACTCTCAGAACCTCCCATGTACCCCTCTCCTGGCACAAACCCCTCCTCGCCTTCACCCTGACTTTTAAGACAATCGCTTCCTTGACTCCCTCGAGAATTTTCAGTCTAAGTGTACTTCCCTAAACACTGTGGTTTAGTTTTGGCCTGTTTGGGAGCTTTATATAAATAGAATTTATTAATCTTAGAGTGAAGTCAAGTTTGTCGGCCTTTCCATTTAGAATGAGTGCTTTTGGGTCAGAAGAACCCTCTCAGCACCCTGAGGATTTTATCCTTTTTTTTCTTTCACTTTCTGTTACTTGGAACAAACTTCACTATCCAGCCTTTCACATTAAGGACTCTTTTTCACTTTTTGGACCTATTTTCAACCTCACTTTCCCCAAGAAGACATTCCACAGCCATTCAGACTCTAGCTGATTGTCTTTTGTTCTCATACCTCACTCCAATACCTGATACTTTCTGATTGTTTAGATTTGTTTGTGAGCAGAGGTGGGGCTCCTGCCACCTGGCAAAGAGGGAGCAGAAAGGGAGGGAGAAATCAACATGTTTGAGCCAGTGGACCCTGGTCTGATCAGCCTTGTGGAACGCTGGCCAGGCCTTGGGATCTGTGGAGAAGGATCTCATGGCTGATAGCTATATCCTATTTTCATTAAAAAAAAAAAAAAAAAAAAAACTCTTATGGCCCCAGCACACGGCATGCGGGATCTAAGTTCTATGACCAGGGATTGGACCCATCTTTAGCAGCACAGAGTCTTAACCACTGGACTGCCAGGGAAGTTCCTAGCCTTGTCCTATTTTCATACCAAATGCCCTGGTTAGTTTCCACTTGGAAATATCTGTCTTTCATAGTCACACAACTCTTAGTGGAAGGGATGCTGTGCTCCTGAGTAAGGAATTTGACCAGTAGACCGCCAGCTCTGCTCCCTTAGAGTAAGGGATGTACCTTCTCCTCTTTTCCTTACTTCTCCCTCCCCGTCCCACCTCAGCCCCCTCCAGTAGTCGAGGTCTTTATGTGTACAGCTCAGAAGGTTCTGTGGCTTTTCTGTGGTCTTCCTATTTTGAGTCTGATTGTTTGGTTTTAATCAGAAAAATAAACACTTATTTTGAATTTTCTCCCTGACCTATCTGAGTCAGGTTCAAATGATCTTTTTTAACTCTACCACATGTGAATTACAGGAAATGATCTCCTGTTGAGGAAATGGGTCATTTCCAAGATTTTTCTCTCCAGGAAAACTGCAACTTATTAGTTTACTAAGAACGGCACAAACAGGCAACAAAGAAGTACTTATTAAGATATTTTCTCCTTTTATGTGTCCCTAATCACAATCTAATCATAAACCTCAATCCTGGTAGTTAATCCAAAGTTATTTAATTAAATTCTCTAATTTTACATGTGAGGAAATTAGAAAACACCCTCCTACACACACACACACACACACACACACACACACACACACAAGACAGAGAGAATGGTTTTCATAAGGCTTTGTGTTGCCTTCAGAGACCAGGATTAGGAATTCTGCCCTGAATGATAAGACCATACCCTCCCCCCGCCCCCCAATAATGATTTGTTTAAAAATCACTGTCTCGGGCTTCCCCTGGTGGTCCAGTGGGTAAGGACACCACCTTGCAGTGCAAGGGGCGCCGGTTCGATCCCTGGCCTGGGAAGATCCCACGTGCCGCGGAGCGGCTGGACCTCTGTGTCCAATTCGAGCCAGAGCTCTGGAGCGCATGCGCCCAGAGCCGGCGCTCTCCAACGACAGAGGCCACCGCGATGGGAGGCCCACAGGAGCCAAGGAACAAAGACGGATGAAAATAGAGAAATGAAAGACCAATAGAAGTGGCTCACCTGCTCCCCTCCATCCCCAACCTGACCGTCGCCCAAAAATAAATAAATAAATCTTAAAAAAAAAATCACTGTTTCTCTGTCTCTCTCTTTTTTTTTAAATTTCTATATTGAAACCCCCTGTCCTAGTCCAGTAGTCGCCAGGAATTTGACCAGTAGACCGCCAGCTCTGCTCCCTTAGAGTAAGGGATGTCCCTCCTTTCCTTACTTCTCCCTCCCCGTCCCACCTCAGCCCCCTCCAGTAGTCGAGGTCTTTATGTGTACAGCTCAGAAGGTTCTGTGGCTTTTCTGTGGTCTTCCTATTTTGAGTCTGATTGTTTGGTTTTAATCAGAAAAATAAACACTTATTTTGAATTTTCTCCTGACCTATCTGAGTCAGGTTCAAATGATCTTTTTTAACTCTACCACATGTGAATTACAGGAAATGATCTCCTGTTGAGGAAATGGGTCATTTCCAAGATTTTTCTCTCCAGGAAAACTGCAACTTATTAGTTTACTAAGAACGGCACAAACAGGCAACAAAGAAGTACTTATTAAGATATTTTCTCCTTTTATGTGTCCCTAATCACAATCTAATCATAAACCTCAATCCTGGTAGTTAATCCAAAGTTATTTAATTAAATTCTCTAATTTTACATGTGAGGAAATTAGAAAACACCCTCCTACACACACACACACACACACACACACACACACACACACAAGACAGAGAGAATGGTTTTCATAAGGCTTTGTGTTGCCTTCAGAGACCAGGATTAGGAATTCTGCCCTGAATGATAAGACCATACCCTCCCCCCGCCCCCCAATAATGATTTGTTTAAAAATCACTGTCTCGGGCTTCCCCTGGTGGTCCAGTGGGTAAGGACACCACCTTGCAGTGCAAGGGGCGCCGGTTCGATCCCTGGCCTGGGAAGATCCCACGTGCCGCGGAGCGGCTGGACCTCTGTGTCCAATTACCGAGCCAGAGCTCTGGAGCGCATGCGCCCAGAGCCGGCGCTCTCCAACGACAGAGGCCACCGCGATGGGAGGCCCACAGGAGCCAAGGAACAAAGACGGATGAAAATAGAGAAATGAAAGACCAATAGAAGTGGCTCACCTGCTCCCCTCCATCCCCAACCTGACCGTCGCCCAAAAATAAATAAATAAATCTTAAAAAAAAAAAAAAAATCACTGTTTCTCTCTGTCTCTCTCTCTTTTTTTTTTTTTTAAATTTCTATATTGAAACCTCATCCTTGAGTTTGGTGCGTCAAAAGATTTGCTTGGAATAAAAGTGGAATTTCCCTCCTTAACCAAACAAAATACAACTCAGAGATTCAACTTGAGAAGTGAATTAGTCTTAATGTCATTTTGTTCGTCATTTTCTTCTTGGACCAAAACAGTGCTTCACCACAATGGGCATTGTGGTTGAATTCCATACCTGTGAGAGAAGCTTCTAGAGACTTTTGGCTTGAAAGGCATAATCTCAGCCAAATTCTTTCTTCTGAATCATCCTTTTTGCTGACCCTCCTCCTTGGAGGCCAAAAAGAAGCCATTGCAAGAAGCAGTTCCTTACGAGCACTTCTAAGATGTAGCCTCCCAAGATGGGCAAGGGTGGCGCCCCGGCTCATCACTCAGCCTGTGGTATCCTCACCGGGTTGCTGGAGAGATCTTGGTTCCCTGATACAAAACCAAGCTTACTCCCCAACCTCCAGTGGTGTTTCTTCCACTTTGTTTTCTCCTTCTCTTTCTACCACCCATTCTTCCATGCATTCATCCAGCAAATAGTTGAGCTTTTAACTGGCTTTTCCTGCTTTTATATTTTTTAATAATTTTATTTATTTTTTTTATTTTTGTCTGGGCTAGATCTTTGTTGCTGTGCAGGCTTTGTTTCTAGCCACGGTGCTCGAGCTTATAGCGATGGCTCCTCTTGTGACACAGCATGGGCTCTGGGGTGTGCAGGTTTTAGTATTTGCGGCCCGTGGGCTCCGTAGTTGTGGTTCTAGGCTCTAGAACACAGGATCAGTAATGGTGGTACGCAGGCTTCGTTGCTCTGTAGCATGTGGGATCTTCCTGGATCAGGAATTGAACCCGTGTCTCCTGCATTGACAGGCAAATTCTTGACCACTGCACTGCCAGGGAAGTCCTCTACCTGCTTTTTAAGGCTCTGGTTAGCTCTGATTACAGGGTTATACTGACCATTTACCCAAGCTACAAACCTTGGCATTTCTCAGCTCAGTTCCCCCATTCTCTGAATCGAACTAGATCCCAGTACCCTTGTTTCGTGTGATCCCTTAACTAGTCCATGACCTCCAGCCTCTCCCCGTCTACACAAGTCCCAGGATGACTATTGGTTGTTCATGTCACTGCCCTGCATACCAGCCTTCACTGTTGATGGATCAAGTACAGAACTCTCTGGCATGGACTCCAAGTCCTCCTACCACTGAGCCCCACCTTCCTTCCTGTCCTCTCACCCTGGCACTGCCCTCTGCCAGGCCTATCACTCCAGAGGTCCTCAGACCACCACCTGCTGGCACATCTTTGTGCCCTTGTGCATGCTGATTGCTCCACCCGGAATGCCCTACCCCCTTCTCTGTTGACACACTGCTCAAAGTAAGCTGTATACATTGTCCCTTCAGCTGTCACTGACTCTAAGACGCCTTCCCTCCACTGTGTTTATCACTTGGCTCTCCAGATCTCTGTTACAGCGTCGATCACCTGCATTCTAGTTCATACTTGTGTCTGTTTCCCCCTCCAGATTATGTTCCGAGAGTGCAGCCTAGGTTCTCTAGGTCTGACCTCATTTCCCGTAGTTTGTTTCAGTGATGACCTCAGTTCAAGTCAGCCCACATGGCTTCAGACTCACCATCTCCTCCTGCTCACTAGCCTCTACTGCTTTACATTCTGTAGTCCTAAAAACGTGCAGTTCACCCCTGATGTGCTGGGCTGTATCCTTTCTTTTGCTCTGGCTTGGATGCCTTCCCCGACCTGCTCATGACCTGCCTAATAAAATCCAATTCATTCTTCGAACAGCAGCTCAAATGTTTCTTCCTCCTTCCCCTTCCCTTGCTCTAACTTGTAATAAGATTAAATAATAAAAATAGCTAATACCTACATGGCACTAACTCTTAATACTTTTGTAGGCATATACTTCTTGACACAAAGTGATTGGTCAATGATGACTAATATTATTTCTCTTTTGAATTACAAATTACATTATGTTCATTGCACTGTTAATGTGTTTCTTCTTCTGTTGTCATTTTCATGTTTTGTCCTGGCTAATGTATTTATTTATTCATCTAGAGCAGATTCTGGTTTTTCATGCAGGCCTCTCTCTGCCGTGAGAATGGCTTGCCTTTGTCTGTGAAAAAGGGATTTTGTGTAAGCACAGAGAACTTATGCAGAAGAATATGATTCTATGTTAAGAGTGAATGCTGGAGAATTAAAAGAAACAGACGTGTTCATTCTCATAAGGCGCCTAGTTTGCTTACCCCACCCCTATCTGCCCTTTCGTTGTCCTACATGAAGAAATGACTGCCTTCTGTTTTCCCCCAGGGAAATGGTTTAAGTGCAGGTTTAAACACTTTTCCTTAATCAGCTGTGGGAGGGTTTGCTTTTTCTTTGATGGAGGGAAGAGATCTCCTACAAACTCATTTGTATATTACCATGGTTATCAATGTGAACAGAGCTTCTAGAACTTCACTTCCTCCAGCTCGTCAAGCACAAAGGCTCAGGAGGTCTCAGATAAGCAGAAACTAGAAGTTTCCATTAAGTGCCTGATGTTGTGCAGTGTATGTTCTTGAAGGTGATAGACTCTGTGATGTCCCAATGTCATTGATTTGGGCTTTGTGTTGCTCTGGGTTCTCTAGAGAAACAGAACCAATAGGATCATTCTGTCTATATTTAATATATTTAAAATATTTAGTATATATATATATATATATATATATATATTTATTTATTTCTAAATGAAGAGATTTACTGTAAGGAATTGATTGGAGGCTGAGAGGTCTCATGACCTGTACTTGGCAAGCTGGAGACGAAGGAGAGCCAATGACGTAAGTTCTAGTCTGAGTCTGAGCCCAGAAGCAGGACAAGGCTTATATCCCAGCCGGAAGACGGACAGAGAGTGAACTCTTTGTAAGCAGCTCTTTGTTCAGTTTAGGCCTTCAGTGGGTTAGATGAGGCCCACACACATTGGGGTGGGCAATCTGCTTACTCAGTCTACCGATTCAAGTGTTAATCTCATCCAGAAACAAAATATCCAGAATAATGTCTCACCAGATATCTGGGCACCCTGTAGTCTGGTCAAGTTGACCCAGAAAATTAACCATGGTAGGTGCGGTGGTCATGCATGCTGGCTTGCCTCTCTGTCTGTCTTTCTGTCTTTTAACGATGTGGTTCCACGTCTTGGCCTTGAGAGTTTGGCAGCTTAGGTGAAAGATTGGGACTAGGTAATGAAACTTTCCATGTCCTCCCAGACTCTTCCATTTACAGCTGGTCTTATTTCAGGCCTTCTTTGTTCTGTATTAGAACCATAGCCCCACCACTTTTTTTTGTTTTTGGCTGCAGCACACATAGTGTATGAAATTCCACACATAACATACTTCCATGGGCCTGTCCAAATTTTGGCAATTCCTTCCCTGTACCCCCACCCCCATGTTTCCCAAGAAATAAAGCCAGTAGCACCACAGATGCCTTGTGACATGTTGTTCATAAAAGCGTTTTACCAGCTTGGGAGTAACTATTCAGAGTTCATCAGTAATGGAGCACAGCTAGATGGTGCATAGCTAAAACATGTAATTCCCAGTTAGCTGGTATACTTGCACTTTTTCCACTCGAGAAAGCTTATCAAACACAAATACATGTGCTGTGATTTACATTTGAAAAAGAGAGGATTTAGAAACTTGCGTTGGAGTGGTAGCAGTAATAGATTTTGTTGTTTATCTCATCACTGAGGGGACGATACTAGACAAGTCTTTAGTACTGTTGCTGCAGAAAGAGGCCTGAGAGGTGGATACGCTTTTGGTCAATGCTGGTTGCACCCCTGGCTCCAGAACTAGAGCCGTGAAGATCACTCCGCTTAAAATCAAACCCTAGGTGAACAACAAAACTCTGTAAAATCTTAAAATAAAGAATTAAAAAAAAAAAAATCTAACCCTAGGACTTCCCTGGTGGTTCAGTAGTTAAGAATCCTGCTGCCAATGCAGAAGATACGAGTTCAATCCATGATCCGGGAAGATCCCATATGCTGCGGGGCAGGCGGGCCCGTGCGCTACAACTACTGAGCCCACGCTCTAGAGCCTGTGCTGCACAGCAAGAGAAGCTGCTACAGGGAGAAGCCCGAGCATGACAACAAAGAGTCGTCCCCTACTCACTGCAACTAGAGAAAACCTGCGTATAGCCCCAAAGACCCAACGCATGCATACATACATACACACACAAATCAGCAGAAAGATGGTGACATTAAAAAAAAAAAAAGCAAAACAAGAAAAATCAAAGCTCTGAAAGTGGGGGTGATTCCTAACTATTTGCTCAGAAGGAAAGACTGTGGGGCTAGGATTCCCTGTGGAACCTGGCCTTTTCTATTCCATGATGTTCCTTGAGCCTCCTGTCTCTTACCAGGTTATAAAAAATGACTCCAGGGCTTCCCTGGTAGCTCGGGAGTAAAGAGTTCACCTGCCAATACAGGAGACACAGGTTCGATCCCTGATCTGGGAAGATCCCACATGCTGCGGAGCAACTAAGCCCGTGAGCCACAGCTATGGAGCCTGTGCTCTAGAGCCTCGGAGCCACAACTGTGGAGCCCATGTGTCGCACCTAATGAAGCCCTTGTGCCCTAGAGCCCAAGTTTCATAACAAGAAAAGTCACTGCAACAAGAAGCCTGCTCACCTCCACTAGAGAGTAGCCCCCACTCCCTGCAACTAGAGAAGAGCCTTGCAGCAGCAGTGAAAACCCAGAATAGCCATAAATAAATTAAAAAAAAAGAAGACTCCGAAAAAGCTTGCCTGTGAATCTTCCAAATCACACAATAAACTCAAGGTGCTCCCTTTGTTGTTAGCATATGGCAGAACTGGCACCTTGCTGAGTTAACTTTTCCTTCCTCTCTCTAATGTGTTAACCTGTATCCCCCTGTTGGAGAACTAGAGTGAGGAGCAAACAGAAACCGGAAGAATTCCAGTAGAGGCCTAGAGCAGGGCTTCTCAACCTTGGCCCTGTTGACATTTTGGACCAGATCATTTTCTGTTTTGGGGGTGCTGTCCTGTGTATTTATAGACCATTTCACAGTTTCCCTGCCTTCTGGCCACTCCCTGCTAGTAGCAACCTCTCTCCCCACCTGTGACCAACAGAAATGAAATCACCCTTGGTTGAGAACAACTGGCTAAAAGCACACACTCCGCCTGGCACTGCCCCACGCTGACAGCTGGCCTTCCCAGAGACCCCCTGTCCTGGGGTGACACTGCGCGGTGTTTTGCTGAGACGATGAGTTTCTAGAGACACTTGGAGGAAGAACTGGCAGGGCTCAGTGCTCAATTGCCCATAGAATACAGAAGAGGAGAGTCAATAAAAGAAAAAATGGCAAGATTTTAGCTGTTTCACACTTTCTCCTTTTACTCATTTCTCCGGGTAATTTACAAAACTGAGGAGTCTTTTCCTGGTGGCTAGAGGTAGAGAGCTATGAAAGCTATACTAATTATTCTTACAGTCTCTTTCCAAAGGATTAAGTTTAAATGCTGCAGAAATATTATTCAGGGTATAAAATACATGAGGGTGAACAGGGACAAGAACTTTTGCCCACATGCCTTGAGAAGATGATGCCATTTGCAGCTCGGGGCCATCTCGGTTGCTTCAGAAACCTTCCTCCACTTTGTAATCTGTGTAGGTCTGAAACCCTGATTGGATCAGAATAGAATCATGTCAGGCTGCCTCCTGGAATCTAAAGACTCCTGCCCAAAGCTTCCTGATCAGAGAGGCTGAGCGGGTGCCTGGTGAATCAGAAGCTAGGACACTCCTGGGTCAGAGTCAGGAGTTGCAGGAGCCAGCTTCTCTTCTGGATGCCTCTCCAAGGCACTCAGGTCTTTGATGTAGTCCAGTGGGCTGCCTGTGCTTTAAAAGAGGAACAGACTGGTGATGGGAAATTAGCAAATAAATAAGCGGAAAAAGAGACGTGAGAAACAGGACTGCCTACCAGATGGGGTTCACTCAGGTCTCAAGGTTCCTCTGTGAGAAGGGCTGGACTTG
Source organism: Tragulus kanchil (assembly GCA_022376925.1). Taxonomy (NCBI): domain Eukaryota; kingdom Metazoa; phylum Chordata; class Mammalia; order Artiodactyla; family Tragulidae; genus Tragulus; species Tragulus kanchil. The sequence continues at coordinate 65,120,117 of JAIOJX010000027.1, forward strand.
ATAAAGGCCCCAGGCTACAGGTGGTGTGCAATCTGGCTACCTCCTTGCTTCTGGAACAACTAGACAGCCTTGCAAAGACCATCCAACCCCATGAAGAGCTGATGGGCTGGCTTCGCACCTTTCATCTGTAGGGTGAATTCTGAGATGAAAGGAAAGCATCTTTCCTCTTTGTCCTTCCCAGATATTTCTCTCTGCTCATTTACTCCTGCAGACACGTGCTGAATCGTGAACCTGGCACAGGACCTGTGAGGCACTGGGGCTACAGGGTTTCTGCTCTTGAGTGGGGGAGGATAGAATTGTAGTGTGTACAATATAGTAGCATCAAGTATGAGGATGGGGGCCAGGGTGCTGGCTGGATGGGAGGTTGAGAACAACTGGAGGGTTTGAGAGAGATGAAGTCAGGGAGATTTTAGAGATTCTCATCAAGCCTGAAGGAATAGGAGTCAGATAAATGGGGCAGGGAAAGATGATTCAGAGAGAGGGAATACTATCTCCAAAAGATAAGATGGGGTGAGTTCAGGGAACTCTGAGGTACAGATGGGCAGTTGAAATGAATGACAGAAGCAAAAGGCTTGCAGGGTAAGGAGTGGAGACTTCATCTTGATGGTATCAGAAGGGTTTTAAACAGAAAAAAGGCTCAAGACAGGTGTTTTAATAAGATGGCACAGCCACACAGTAGGAGGTAGAGGTAAGTGGTCTCAAGAATGGGAATAGAGGTGATCCAGTGGTTAGGACTCCAAGCTTCCACTGCACAGGTTCTATCCCTGGTCCAGGAAGTTCCACGTGCTAAATGGTGTGACCAAAAAAAAAAATGGGGGTAGGGACATGATGCTACTGCAGAAGTCCAGCCGGGAGACTGTACACAGCCAGCCCCACAACCTTCCCCACAACAAAACACATCACCCACTGCAATCCTCCAAATAGGGTCGGGTTCATAGAACGCTGAGGGTCTTTTGTTGTAATTGCACAGAGTTCTCATCCAATTGTACATTTGAATAAATAAGCGGAAAAGAGACGTGAGAAACAGGACTGCCTACCAGATGGGGTTCACTCAGGTCTCAAGGTTCCTCTGTGAGAAGGGCTGGACTTGATAAAGGCCCCAGGCTACAGGTGGTGTGCAATCTGGCTACCTCCTTGCTTCTGGAACAACTAGACAGCCTTGCAAAGACCATCCAACCCCATGAAGAGCTGATGGGCTGGCTTCGCACCTTTCATCTGTAGGGTGAATTCTGAGATGAAAGGAAAGCATCTTTCCTCTTTGTCCTTCCCAGATATTTCTCTCTGCTCATTTACTCCTGCAGACACGTGCTGAATCGTGAACCTGGCACAGGACCTGTGAGGCACTGGGGCTACAGGGTTTCTGCTCTTGAGTGGGGGAGGATAGAATTGTAGTGTGTACAATATAGTAGCATCAAGTATGAGGATGGGGGCCAGGGTGCTGGCTGGATGGGAGGTTGAGAACAACTGGAGGGTTTGAGAGAGATGAAGTCAGGGAGATTTTAGAGATTCTCATCAAGCCTGAAGGAATAGGAGTCAGATAAATGGGGCAGGGAAAGATGATTCAGAGAGAGGGAATACTATCTCCAAAAGATAAGATGGGGTGAGTTCAGGGAACTCTGAGGTACAGATGGGCAGTTGAAATGAATGACAGAAGCAAAAGGCTTGCAGGGTAAGGAGTGGAGACTTCATCTTGATGGTATCAGAAGGGTTTTAAACAGAAAAAAGGCTCAAGACAGGTGTTTTAATAAGATGGCACAGCCACACAGTAGGAGGTAGAGGTAAGTGGTCTCAAGAATGGGAATAGAGGTGATCCAGTGGTTAGGACTCCAAGCTTCCACTGCACAGGTTCTATCCCTGGTCCAGGAAGTTCCACGTGCTAAATGGTGTGACCAAAAAAAAAAATGGGGGTAGGGACATGATGCTACTGCAGAAGTCCAGCCGGGAGACTGTACACAGCCAGCCCCACAACCTTCCCCACAACAAAACACATCACCCACTGCAATCCTCCAAATAGGGTCGGGTTCATAGAACGCTGAGGGTCTTTTGTTGTAATTGCACAGAGTTCTCATCCAAGACATTTGCTTAACATTGTGACATACCCTGTACATCCTTTGGAAGTGAATTGTGACTGCTAATACATTTGTTTAAACTTGAATCTCCCACATTAAGCTGTTTTTTTCCCTCTTAATCATGAATTTGGGATTATCCAGAGGACCAAACTGCTGTTCTCTCAGGCTTTAAGAAAAAGTCATTAGTGTCTTTTAGCTACCTAGTTTTACCGAATTTTTCTTTCAACAAAGGCAGGGAATTTTTTTTTTTATTGTTGTTGTCACTGTGCATTCCTTACTCTAAACACAGTTTAAGGGATTGGAAAGAATTCTCTGGAGAAGCCAGGGAACTTGCTGACCAAGCTGGCACCATTTTTCTTTCCTGTAAAATGTTTCCACTCAAATGTTCTGACTCCAGCCTGAGGCTGGCACCAGCTGAGCGTTTGCAGCAAAGAGGTATTTGAATATTGGCCATGCCCTGACCCATGTTCAAATCATTTGTTTCACTAAGAGTATGTATTTAGAGATAGCAAACTAGATTAGCTCGTATCCAGCAGTTTAATTGCTGATTCAGTTAAAGAGTCTTTACTTGATGGGGCCTGGCCTGAGATAGAGTGACCTCCGAGGCTGCCAGGACTTTTCAAAAGAATAAAACCTTCCCCATTTTTTTCTTAAATTATAAAAACAGAACTGCATGCACATTGTTAAATCTTCTAAGCTGTACTTACTGAAGAATACAACAGAGGTATAATTTGATAACCACAGATTCCCCTAAAATATGAATATGTGTAATGTATCCTCCATGCATTTCAAAAAATGCATATATGTATGAGTAATACCTTTTTTACAGGCTTCCCAAGTGACTCAGTGGTAAAGAACCCGCTTGCCACTGCAGGAGATGGAGGTTGAATCCCTGAGTCAGGAAGATCCCCTGGAGCAGGAAATTGCAACCCACTCCAGTATTCTTCCCTGGAGAATCCCATGGACAGAAGAGCCTGGCAGGCTACAGTCTATAGGGTCACAAAGAGGCAGACATGACTGAGCACACACACAAGCCCTATGTCTGTTTTACTTACAAAAAACCTTAATTTGTAAAAAAAATATATTAGTTCTGTCTCTTGCTGGTCTTTCCCTTTCAACCAATGCCTTCTTGCTTTAGTCTTTGAAATGCTAGCATTATTTTTCTGTTGAAGGAATATAGCACAACTAGCTCCTATAAAGAATGTTTCTTCCCTCCCTGAGTCTTTTGATATTTCTAATAACAGTATGATAAACATTCTTTTTTGATTTAATTAATTAATTAATTTGACTTCATCACGTCTTGATTGCAACATGCAGGAATTTTTAGTTGTGGCACGCAGGATCTAGTTCCCTGACCAGGAATCAAACCCGGACCCCCTGTGTTGGCAATATGGAGTCTTAACCACTGGATCCCCAGGGAAGTCCCTGATGAATATTCTTGAACATACATTTTTGCACACTCATGCATGTGTATCTGTAGGATAAGCTCCTAGAATTGGAATTGTGAAGCCAAAGGGTAGATCATCAACTTGGGGCAATAACATGGATCTGTATAATTTAGCACTCTCTTAACACTTTTGCACGTTCAAAAACAAACCATTTGTAGATCCTTGGTTTAGCTTCTTTGACAAGGAAATGGATTAAGATATATTCTTTCTGTTCCTAACTCATTTTTAAAGAACTTTTGCCTCTCTGGGTCTTTGTTGCTGCTCTTGAGCTTTCTCTAGTTGCAGCAAATGAGTTTCTCTAGTTGCAGTATGCCGGCTTCTCATTGTGGTGGCTTCTCTTGCTGCAGAACATGCTAGGTGTGTCAGCTTTAGTAGTTGTGGCAATTGGGCTCTAGAGCCCAGGCTCAGTGGTACATGGGCTTTGTTGCCCCTGGCCATGTGGAATCTTCCTAGACCAGGGATCGAACCTGTGTCCTCTGCATTGGCAGATGAATTCTTAACCACTGGACCATCAGGGAAGCCCAAATTCAGTCTTACTTTGGGAAGTTTCAATCCTATAGAAACATTAAAGAACAGAACAATGAATGTCCATCATTGACCTCACACCTAAATTTGCCAGTGTAAACATTTTGCTGCTTAAGTGATGCTGCTGCTAGGCCAGGGAGCTAATTTTTAAGAACTTCTAATATAAATCTACATAGAAGTATTAATGTGAATGGTGGGTATACCTCTTTTTTTCCTGAAGTATTTACAGGCAAGTTGTACACTTATGATATTTTGCTCCTAGCCATTTCAATATGCATCTCCTAAGACTAAGGATGGTCTCTTCATAACAGCATCATTATCAGAGCCAAGAGAACATAGTATGAAGGGTGTAGGTTGTGGCTGTCTGCAAAACAGCATGTGGTTGTCTTGTAGGATTTTCCAGTCTGAATTTGTCTAATTGACACCTCATAATTAGATTCATGTCTAACATTTTTGTTAAGAATATTACAAAGGTGATGTATATTTTCTGTTGTATTTCACTAGGAGGCACACAATAGTTTTGTCCCATTATTGGTGCCTTAGTCTGCTTGGACTGCTGTAACAAAAGTACTATGACTGGGTAGCTTAAATTAGGGGGTTCTTGGAAAATTTTTGGGTTTGAGAAGTCCTGGGGCCAAAAATCTGTATAATTTAGCACTCTCTTAACACTTTTGCACGTTCAAAAACAAACCATTTGTAGATCCTTGGTTTAGCTTCTTTGACAAGGAAATGGATTAAGATATATTCTTTCTGTTCCTAACTCATTTTTAAAGAACTTTTGCCTCTCTGGGTCTTTGTTGCTGCTCTTGAGCTTTCTCTAGTTGCAGCAAATGAGTTTCTCTAGTTGCAGTATGCCGGCTTCTCATTGTGGTGGCTTCTCTTGCTGCAGAACATGCTAGGTGTGTCAGCTTTAGTAGTTGTGGCAATTGGGCTCTAGAGCCCAGGCTCAGTGGTACATGGGCTTTGTTGCCCCTGGCCATGTGGAATCTTCCTAGACCAGGGATCGAACCTGTGTCCTCTGCATTGGCAGATGAATTCTTAACCACTGGACCATCAGGGAAGCCCAAATTCAGTCTTACTTTGGGAAGTTTCAATCCTATAGAAACATTAAAGAACAGAACAATGAATGTCCATCATTGACCTCACACCTAAATTTGCCAGTGTAAACATTTTGCTGCTTAAGTGATGCTGCTGCTAGGCCAGGAGCTAATTTTTAAGAACTTCTAATATAAATCTACATAGAAGTATTAATGTGAATGGTGGGTATACCTCTTTTTTTCCTGAAGTATTTACAGGCAAGTTGTACACTTATGATATTTTGCTCCTAGCCATTTCAATATGCATCTCCTAAGACTAAGGATGGTCTCTTCATAACAGCATCATTATCAGAGCCAAGAGAACATAGTATGAAGGGTGTAGGTTGTGGCTGTCTGCAAAACAGCATGTGGTTGTCTTGTAGGATTTTCCAGTCTGAATTTGTCTAATTGACACCTCATAATTAGATTCATGTCTAACATTTTTGTTAAGAATATTACAAAGGTGATGTATATTTTCTGTTGTATTTCACTAGGAGGCACACAATAGTTTTGTCCCATTATTGGTGCCTTAGTCTGCTTGGACTGCTGTAACAAAAGTACTATGACTGGGTAGCTTAAATAGTTCTGGAGGGTGAGAAGTCCTAGATAAGAGCACCAACAAATCCTGTGTCTGGTGAAGGTTCAGTTACTGGTTCAAAAATGACTCTCTTCTTGTGGTGTCATCATGGGGCCAAAAGAGGCAAGGGAGCTCTCAGGGGTCTCTTTTATGAGGGCACTAACCCTATTCATGAGGCTTCCACCCTCATGGCCTAGTCATCTTTCAACGACATCCCCTCCTAATATCATCACACTGGGGGTTACGATTTCAGCATTTGAATTTGACAGACACACACATTCAGTGCATAACCATCGGTGATACTGAGTTTAGGTACTTGATTTACATAACATCTACCAGATTCTCTCTTATAAAGGCATTTTCTCCTTCTCAGTTAACAAGGGATAAATAGTACAGTACTTTAGGGCCATAGGTCCAAGGAATTTTCCAGGCAAGAATACTGGAATGGGTTGCTATTTCCTACTCTAGGGGATTTTCCTGACCCAAGGATTCAAGCTCCATCTCCTGCAGTGGCAGGCGGGTTCTTTACCACTGAGCCACCTGGGAAGCCCATCAAAGTATGTATTCTGTTTCAAATAACTTGTCACCCTGTGACTTTTGCCTCCATTGATACATTGATGATCCTTGCCTCGGTCTGTTTTTACATTGCTCATTGCAGAGTATTAATCTTTAAATACTGTTACTCATTTACATTTACTAATTTGCCTTCTTTTATAAAGGAAAGACCTTTGTGGACCCCCTTCTCTTTTTTTAGTGTCGTTTCAGTGTTGGATTTTTTTTTTAAATGCTGTAGTTCAACTGCGTTATTCTTTTTAGTGCTCTAATTGTCCCTAACTTGGTAAATAACCTTTTCAAGGTTATCATCTTGATAACCTTCTCAGGATGGCTCTTGGGTCCTGTTAGCATGTCCCTAACATTCTGTGAGTAGCTCTTGGCTTTTCTGACTCAATAAACCACTTATTCTTTCCTTGGCCATCCTGGAATCAATGTTTCTCTAGGAAAACCTGTTTCCCTGTGGTAGTAGAGAAATAGAATTTAGAAACCAAAATCTGGGCATGAACTGTGCTTATTGCTAGGGTTGTCATTACTTCCAGATACTTTCAGTAGAAAGAACTAAGACATGGAATGTTAAAAGAAATCTTGAGCTCATAGTGATGTGTTCACTTTAGAATCACTGTCACAGGGTACTTCCTTACTGTGCCCATCATCTGTTTATGTCCCCTGTGTCACACGTTGAGGTCCTTATTTACAGATTGACAACACTGATACCATGGCCAACAGTGAGCTTGTTAGGCACAGTTCAAGATTTCTTTTTCGTTTTCCTTTCAAGCTTAGTACGATTTTGTTGTAAGTGGTCTCAGTGGCTGATGTTGATCTTTTCAGTTCTTTCTGTCCTTTGGCTACATCCAAAAAAGGGTGAACTGTCAGAAAACCGTATCCAAACATCACTAGAATGACTTCACTTTTTGTGCAGAGAATGTAATAATTATCAGAACAGTTTCTGTTCATATTCAACTTTAGTATTTGCTTTTTTCTTTTTCCCTCATATGTTTAAACATTTTTATTCCAATGTAAAATATTTTAACGTCACTAGAATGACTTCACTTTTTGTGCAGAGAATGTAATAATTATCAGAACAGTTTCTGTTCATATTCAACTTTAGTATTTGCTTTTTTCTTTTTCCCTCATATGTTTAAACATTTTTATTCCAATGTAAAATATTTTATGGTGCAAAAGCCACAACTGCCTGAAACAATAGACTAAGAAAAGTTTCACTTCTGCCACCAGAAGTAACCATTTCCATTAGTTTCTGTCTTCCTTATTGTGAAAGCAGCCAGCACGGGTCTGTATTAGGACCTCTTCTTTACACACACCTACAGGAATAGTCTGAGGTGCTGGTTCTCAGGGTCAGCCACAACCAGAGAAAGCAAGTGAGAAACAGTGAAATGTGGCAGTCCCTGTCTTACCTCTCTCTGTTAATTTACTTAGCTTTGTCTAATGCCTGGTAATCTGTACAAAAAAGGCAAAGCTCTCTGTGGGAGGATAATTAGTGGGTGACTGGGAGGCCCTGAGATGCAGGCCTTTCAAGTAGAATGAAGATGTCGGAGTTTGGTTTTGATGGTCCGTTTAATAGCCTTTGACGGGGGCAGAACCGACTCTCTATCCCCGAAACAGAGCTGGGATCCATGAAACAGATTCTGACTAAGCAGATCAGTTGCTCCTCTGGCGGGCCTTTGAGTGCAGCTGTTGTTTTGCACTTGAGTAATTTGTGCTTCCTTTTCCTTTTCATACAATATTATTTAGTTTTAATCCCCTCCTGCTCAAGAGTTGCTGGGAACACATTTTTTTTCTGTAGAATAAACATTTTGGGGAAGTTAACTTTTCACATTTGTTGTTGTTGTTCTTTACTTGACATTAAGGAGCTTTTATGAGCAATTAAATCTAGGAGAAAACCCAAACCAAAAATTCCCCCTAAACTTCAGATGACCTCAGTAGGAATCTCTTCCAGTGATTCTGGCCTTAACTCCTCGGTAAGTTTTGTGGAGTGATTCTTTGTCCCACTTCCAAATGACAACTTTGAACTATTGGTAAATGTGGATAAACACTTTCTAATAGATTCAAGTAAACGTGGTTTTGGGGTGAGCCTGAGAAGAGTTAATCTTAAAACTAGAGCTGGACAGGAAACTGGATCTGAAAGCATTTCCTGGAATGACTTGATCCTTTTTTCAAATGGTGAATGTTCTTGGTGGAGAAACTCTCCAAGAGAGTGGAGGTGGGATGGGCTTAGAACCAGGTCCTTCCAATATTAAAGCATTTTCTCACTTCTTCCTTGGATGATGAAGCCCATTTTGATCATGTCAGGGCACTACAAGTAGAATAAATACACTGAAAATTGGCCACTGCCTGCTCTTGGCTCGGTATGGAATAGAAAGGGAAGCATGAGGTATTTACTGATATTTACCATCATTCCAGGGCCGCTTTTGTGGTTTTGTCATGTCAGAATACCAGTGGTATTACCATTTGCTTCCTGTTTTTCTCTAGATAGACTCTGAAAGACTTTGGAATTTTAGATTTATGTCATTATTAAAAAGGGAGGTGAACAGGTGCTGGGAAAATGTTAATTACTTACTGACATCAAAGTAAGACTTCTCCCCTAAAGGAATTGGAAGTGCTGGAAGAAAACTGAGAACAGGGGGTAACATTTTGATTTAGTATTATTTACTGGGGACCACCTGAGAACAGATCTCCATTAGGTATAGATAAAGAATTCCACTTAGAGAAACATAGCCTAGTGCCATAGACTACCCTGGTTGTATTGGGAAGTAAGAGCTCACAGGTAGAAGGTACCCATTGATACAGACAGCTTCTATGCTCAACTTTTTACAATGTCCTTTAAAACTAGGGATTGCACAGTAGTTCAGCATATATCTTTGAAAAAAATCTTTATTTCAAATCAAGACACTGAGATTTCCTATAGAAACAGAATACATGCATACATATTCTAATGGTTATTCCAAAAAAGATTTATGTTGACTTATAAGGAAGCATAAACTATGGCAAGATAAAATAAAGGTAAAGCAAAATAGACTTGAAGGGCTTCCCTGGTGGTCCAGTAGGTAAAAGTCCGCCTTGCAGTGCAAGAGGCACTGGTTAGATCCCTGGCCCGAGAGGATCCCACATGCCACGGAGCGGCTGGACCGATGTGTCCAATTACGAGCCAGTGCTCTGGAGTGCATGCGCCCAGAGCCGGTGCTCTGCAGCAAGAGAGGCCACTGCGATGGGAGGCCCACACAGGCCAAAAAATAAAGATAGATGAAAACAAATAAATGCAAAACCAATAAAAAGAGGCCCAAATTAAAAAAAAAAAAAAAAAAGGTCAACAAGAAAAAAATAAATTTGGAAATCAAATAGATAAATAAAATAGGAAAAATAGAGAATGCAGGATAAATAATTAACAATAGATCATGGTGACCTGCTATATGAGAACATAAGGTCTTGCATGAGCATCCTTTTTTAAAAATTTTATTTATTTATTTGGCTGCTCCAGGTCTTAGTTTCAGCTTGTGGGATCTAGATCCCTGATTAGGGATCGAACGCAAGCCCCATGCATTGGGAGCATGGAGTCAGCCTCTGGACCACCAGGGAAGGCCACTCGCAAACTTCCTAATGGCCAGTGAGAAAAGGGGAATAGTGTTTATTCCACAATCCCCAGTATCTATAAGATAAAGTAAAACCAGCTGCTTCGGAAAAACATGAGCATTTCTTCCAGGAACCTCATAGAGAGGAATTTCCGTGGTCTGTTGAGTGATGCCTTCAATGAAAGAAGAGAAGCCAAAATGGAAACCTGTTCTAATCTGTCAAAAACAGCTCCTCCAGGAAATATTTCCAATAGTGACTCTTGGAACTATTACAGTACAGGTTGTAACTGAGCCTCTGTAGCCCCTACTTGAGTTCATGTCCTTGTCCTCGGACCTTTAGGACCTTTTTCCTATCTGAAGAAGCAGAGGCCCCTCCCCAAGTTTCCACAGTAGTTCAGCATATATCTTTGAAAAAAATCTTTATTTCAAATCAAGACACTGAGATTTCCTATAGAAACAGAATACATGCATACATATTCTAATGGTTATTCCAAAAAAGATTTATGTTGACTTATAAGGAAGCATAAACTATGGCAAGATAAAATAAAGGTAAAGCAAAATAGACTTGAAGGGCTTCCCTGGTGGTCCAGTAGGTAAAAGTCCGCCTTGCAGTGCAAGAGGCACTGGTTAGATCCCTGGCCCGAGAGGATCCCACATGCCACGGAGCGGCTGGACCGATGTGTCCAATTACGAGCCAGTGCTCTGGAGTGCATGCGCCCAGAGCCGGTGCTCTGCAGCAAGAGAGGCCACTGCGATGGGAGGCCCACACAGGCCAAAAAATAAAGATAGATGAAAACAAATAAATGCAAAACCAATAAAAAGAGGCCCAAATTAAAAAAAAAAAAAAAAAAGGTCAACAAGAAAAAAATAAATTTGGAAATCAAATAGATAAATAAAATAGGAAAAATAGAGAATGCAGGATAAATAATTAACAATAGATCATGGTGACCTGCTATATGAGAACATAAGGTCTTGCATGAGCATCCTTTTTTAAAAATTTTATTTATTTATTTGGCTGCTCCAGGTCTTAGTTTCAGCTTGTGGGATCTAGATCCCTGATTAGGGATCGAACGCAAGCCCCATGCATTGGGAGCATGGAGTCAGCCTCTGGACCACCAGGGAAGGCCACTCGCAAACTTCCTAATGGCCAGTGAGAAAAGGGGAATAGTGTTTATTCCACAATCCCCAGTATCTATAAGATAAAGTAAAACCAGCTGCTTCGGAAAAACATGAGCATTTCTTCCAGGAACCTCATAGAGAGGAATTTCCGTGGTCTGTTGAGTGATGCCTTCAATGAAAGAAGAGAAGCCAAAATGGAAACCTGTTCTAATCTGTCAAAAACAGCTCCTCCAGGAAATATTTCCAATAGTGACTCTTGGAACTATTACAGTACAGGTTGTAACTGAGCCTCTGTAGCCCCTACTTGAGTTCATGTCCTTGTCCTCGGACCTTTAGGACCTTTTTCCTATCTGAAGAAGCAGAGGCCCCTCAAAGCCACAGACAATCTGATGTTTCTGGTCGATTTCTCTGCAGAGTGATAGAACAGGGCTGTGAGGTGCCCTGCCCCTTGTATAAAACATCAGCCTGAGAAACCCTGACTAATTAGGCAGGTAACTAATCAGTATTGTCTGTCCTCTTGTACCAGGATGAGTCAGTCTAACTTTACTGTGATGCTATGTCTGAGCTTCCTAGACTAATTAGCTCACATTTACCTTGGTCCATGTGAACTTGGCCATCCACACATGGGGCTCGTTCAGCCACGGAAATTGAAATTTCTAGTGAAAGACAAGTGCTGAGTAAGACCAATGGAGCCCTGCTTTTAGGCCTGGTAGGATCCCAGGCTGGAGCATGCTCCACGATGACGTAAGGTTCTTCTCTTACTGGAGCACTTTCTGTCAGATTCCCAGAGGTAAAGACTTCAGTGAGAAAGCTTCCCTAAGGGGGTTGATGTTTGCTTTGTGCTTACAAACGCCTTGATGTTAGACTGTCTGCATTCTTTTATTTAGAGTCTTAGGCCTCTTCTTTCTTCGGCCATCATGGGAAAGAATTTTGGCAGATACAAGGCTAGATTGGACCCCCTTATCTGCATTTCCCCTCAGGGCCTGTCTCATATGACAGGAATCATTTTCTGCTGGTTTTGATTGCGTTCTCTGGCACGGCCGATAGGATTTGTTGTAGCACATGCATTCCCCTTGCCAAGGTACACAGCGTCTTTAGACTTAGAGGCTTGTTTTATGATTCCCCCCTAAACTTAATTTATTCTACATATCCCATGGCAGAACTAAACATTTGTGGGTATTTGGCTGCCAGAACTGGAGGTGGATCCGATGGGGCCGTGTGTATACTTGTTGAAGAATGGAAGGCTTGCTTCCTTCTGGGGCATGTTTTCAGAGAGACAGTTGGTCTAATTCAAACAAAACTTTTCAACAAACTTATTTTGTGAATGGCACTTACAGGATAAATGGATTCTAGGGGAAGAGTTTTTTTGTAGCATTGGGGAAGACGTTTTGGCCTGGGTGGAAAATGATGCCATCCCTCTGCCTGTCATGTAACCTTGGGCATAGATGTCCTGTTAGGACGTGGTAGGACCTGGGAGATGTAAGGGGTGACAATTTTTTTTCTTTGACCACGCCATGCAGCATTGTAGGATCTTAATTCTCCGACCAGAATCAAACCTATGCCCCCCTGCAGTGGAAGCTCAGAGTCTTAACCTCCAGACTGCCAGGGAAATCCCTAGACTTTTCAATCTCTCCTCAAAGTGAGCAGACGGGAATCATTTTTAAAAAAATCTCAGCAACAGTGTCCCCCCGCCCCCTGCTTCCCAGAACCTGTTATGATGAGGACTTTCAAGGAGCTGAAGAACTTAGAAGAGCGAGGCAGGGTGGGAAATGAGAATTAGAAACCGTGCTTCCAGATTTGTTCATATAATCAATGAATACTTTTACTGTGTGCAGACTCTGTGCCAGGCACGGTACTGGGGGCTCCATGGTCAGCCCTGCCCTCACGGACCTCTGCAGGCCAGACATGATTTGACAAGTCACACAAATAGATCATGAAAATGGTGATAGAAGCTATGAGGGAAGTGCACCAGGGCTTGGACATAGCACAGGGGACCTGTGTCTAGACTTGCTGGCATCAAGAGGGTACAGGGGGCTCCCCTGAGGAAGTGATATTTGATCTAAATTCCCAGAATGAGTAAGAAATAACTGGAGGACTTCCCTGGCAGTCCAGTGTTAGGATTGTGAACTTCCACTGCTGGGGGCGCGGGTTGGGTCCCTAGTTGGGGAACTAAGATTCTTCCATGCTACATGGAGTGGCTCCCCAAAGGAAAAATTACTGGGGAAGTTGGAGGGTTGTATGGGCAGAGGGACTCAAGCTTCAGCTGGCATGAACATTACCTAGGAGCTTCTTTAAAATTTCTGTGTTTGCTTCTTATCTCCAGAGAGTCAGATTCAGTGGGTCAGAAGTCAGGTCCCCAAATCTGCACATCCCAGGGGTTGCTGAGGCAGGTCTTCTGGAGAAATACTAAGTTCAACCTAGTTGGGGAAGCTCTTTCGCATCAATGTGCAATGTTTGCTGAACTCCAGGCCCCTTCATGTGGGTGGATGCACTCAGGTCTGGCCTAAGTGTAACTCCAAGTGCTCTGGGGAACCTTGCCAGTCTCCTGGTCAAGTTGAGTTTTAGGAGGTCCCTGGGTGGAGATGCCACTGGCTGTGGCTGAGGTGGGTTCTCCCCACTGGGTTTCCTGGGGAGAAGTCATTGTGATGCCCCCAGATGGCAGGAAAGCTGAGCCCGCAGGGTTTCCTCGCCAACGAAGAGCTTTCTGGAGACTAGGGCCCCGTCTGGCATGCAGGGAAAAGCCAGGCCCAGCAGATTTCCATCCCCCCTCCTTTTTCCTACTGCCTTGGCTGGCACAGGACCTGAGGAATTCGAGGTGGCAGAGCTGTTATTGGGATTGGAGCCTCTGGTTAAACTACATCATGTTTTTTTTCCATTCTCCGTTTCAAGTGTCTAGTTAGATCAGGAGGAAGTGTTGACGTGCACCCCATCTTTAAAGCTCAGGAGCACTCACTCATCTCCTTTTCAATAGAGAAAGCAGACCTCGGAGCCTTTTGCCATTAACGAGGTGTAGATCCAATGTAATAATTGGCTTTCTTTCTTTTTGTTTTGACACTTACCCTCTATTTATGGTAAGCAATGCTGATTTTCTGTTTACAAGAGTAACATCAAATCACCTTTCAAAATAATTTTTTTTTTTTTTACAATAAAGCCTTATTTAAAGCAAGTCAATAAAAGAGTCAGGGGTAAACCATAAATGATATACATGAACAACTGAGTCTGGAAGTAGGGACTGGACGGAGCCATCTGGATTTTCCATCTCCTTTAATCCTCATCGCAACCCTGTGAGGCAAGAACAGTCATCTTCCCCGCTTGTAGGGGAAGTTGCTTTTTCAGAGAAGTGAGCTAACCCGCCTGGCCTGGCCAGCTTCCCTCTGCTCTCTCAGCCTGCCCTTCGTGGTGATTGGGGGACACGGGGAGCCACGTATTCACTCTGCTGGGACGCTTGGCTCCCTAGCTCACTCTGTCCCCCGCTCCCTGGCCCTTGCCCTGCCATCTGCAGAGGATCTGAGCCTCACTCTTTGTCCTGGCCTCCATCACTCCGGCTCTGGATGTTCACTGTTTCGAGCGAAGGGGCAGAGCTGGAGGGCACTGGAACCGAGTGTCTTGACTGAATTTCCCTGCTCTTGGACACAGATGATTCCCTGGGTGGTCTGGAGTCCGGTCTGAAAACTTGTTGACATTTAACAGTTTGGTTCTGCTAAAGGTTGACAGGATTATTATGCTCTTGAAAATGGTCAGCGTGTCCCAGAAAGTCCACGCTCCTCCTGCGGAATCAGTTTGTGTGTGGTTTCTATTCAGAAGGCCTCAGCAGTTTTACATCTCCCAAGCAAGTGATTAGTGGCATATCCGAGGTCTGATTCATTGGGACATTTGCGTCCTGGAGGAGAAAGGCAGGCCAGTCGCAACCTCAGAAACTTGACACGCTCTGTCCGTTTGGGTGCTGCAGCCCCAGTGGCTTCTGGCTTCGGCCCATGAGAAGGTGCCGGCGTGCTTGGCCTGGGAGTGTCTGCAGAGGGCCAACCCTGCCCCAGCTGGAGAATGAAAACTGATAAAGATTTGCTGTATCTGTTTCTGAATGTCACATATGCTGTTACACCTTAGGAATATGGAGGACATGGTTTTGTTGTTGTCGTTGTTGTTGTTGTTTTAAAGTAACCATTCATCTTGTCTGTAGAGGAAAGAGGCTTTCTTTATTCCTGACTCATCTCAGGGTAGTGTCTCGTGGAGCCACAGAGAATACAAACTTGCTCAGAGGGAGAGCTACCCTTTCCTCAGGAATGGAAATATATGGAGAAGGAAATGGCACCCCATTCCAGTATTCTTGCCTGGAGAATCCCATGTACAGAGGAGCCTGGCAGGCAACAGTCCATAGGGTCACAAAGAGTCAGAGACGACTGAGCGCACATGTACACACACACATACGCACACTGGGATGCTGGGAAGACTTGAGGACAGGAGGAGAAGGCGGCGACAGAGGATGAAATGATTGGATGGCATCACTGACTCCATGGACATGAGTTTGAGCAAACTCTGAGAGATAGTGAAGGACAGGGAAACCTGGTGTGCTGTAGTCCATGGGGTTGCAAAGAGGTAGACATGACTTAGAGACTGAACAACTACACACACCCACACCCACACACACACACATGCATGCACACACAGTTTTTTTTTATTTGGGTGCAATGGGTCTTAGTTGGGGCATATGAGATCTAGTTCCCTGACCAGAGATCGAACCTGGGCCCCCTGCCTAGGGAGTCTAGAGTCTTAGCCACTGGACTACCAGGGAAGTACCCCCCATACACACACTTTTTTTTCCCAATTAAAAACATTGGAAAAAATGTTCCCTGGTGGTCCAGTGGCTAAGACTACAGGCTCCCAAGGCAGGGAGCTCGGGTTCGATCCCTGGTTATGGAAACTAAGATCTTGCATGCTGTACTGTGCACCCTAAACAAATAAATGTTTATTAAAAAAAAATAGTTCATTTGAATGTAGCTTGTTGGTTTTCCCAAAGGAAAATAATAAAATTTAAAAATAAAGAGATCTGAAAAGATTAAAAAGAACAAACAGAGAAGACCTCTTTTCTTTCTTTCTTTTTTTTTTTTGAAGACCTCTTTTCTGCAAGTTTGTGCCAGGTTGTCTACCTTCCCTGAGATGCACATGTCAGAGAGGCAAGCTGTTTTCTCCCATCTGCATGCAGTATTTTTTTTTTAATTTTATTTATTTATTTATTTTTGGTTATTCTGGGTTTTCACTGCTGCTGCAGGCTCTTCTCTAGTTGCAGGGCATGTGGGCTACATCTCTAGTTGAGGTGAGCAGGCTTCTTGTTGCGGTGACGCCTTTTGTTGTGGATCTCAAGTTCTAGGACACACGGGCTTCAGTAGTTGAGGCTCCAAGGCAGAGCACCAACTCGATAGCTGTGGCTCACAGGCTACCCTTTCCTCAGGAATGGAAATATATGGAGAAGGAAATGGCACCCCATTCCAGTATTCTTGCCTGGAGAATCCCATGTACAGAGGAGCCTGGCAGGCAACAGTCCATAGGGTCACAAAGAGTCAGAGACGACTGAGCGCACATGTACACACACACATACGCACACTGGGATGCTGGGAAGACTTGAGGACAGGAGGAGAAGGCGGCGACAGAGGATGAAATGATTGGATGGCATCACTGACTCCATGGACATGAGTTTGAGCAAACTCTGAGAGATAGTGAAGGACAGGGAAACCTGGTGTGCTGTAGTCCATGGGGTTGCAAAGAGGTAGACATGACTTAGAGACTGAACAACTACACACACCCACACCCACACACACACACATGCATGCACACACAGTTTTTTTTTATTTGGGTGCAATGGGTCTTAGTTGGGGCATATGAGATCTAGTTCCCTGACCAGAGATCGAACCTGGGCCCCCTGCCTAGGGAGTCTAGAGTCTTAGCCACTGGACTACCAGGGAAGTACCCCCCATACACACACTTTTTTTTCCCAATTAAAAACATTGGAAAAAATGTTCCCTGGTGGTCCAGTGGCTAAGACTACAGGCTCCCAAGGCAGGGAGCTCGGGTTCGATCCCTGGTTATGGAAACTAAGATCTTGCATGCTGTACTGTGCACCCTAAACAAATAAATGTTTATTAAAAAAAAATAGTTCATTTGAATGTAGCTTGTTGGTTTTCCCAAAGGAAAATAATAAAATTTAAAAATAAAGAGATCTGAAAAGATTAAAAAGAACAAACAGAGAAGACCTCTTTTCTTTCTTTCTTTTTTTTTTTTGAAGACCTCTTTTCTGCAAGTTTGTGCCAGGTTGTCTACCTTCCCTGAGATGCACATGTCAGAGAGGCAAGCTGTTTTCTCCCATCTGCATGCAGTATTTTTTTTTTAATTTTATTTATTTATTTATTTTTGGTTATTCTGGGTTTTCACTGCTGCTGCAGGCTCTTCTCTAGTTGCAGGGCATGTGGGCTACATCTCTAGTTGAGGTGAGCAGGCTTCTTGTTGCGGTGACGCCTTTTGTTGTGGATCTCAAGTTCTAGGACACACGGGCTTCAGTAGTTGAGGCTCCAAGGCTCTAGAGCACCAACTCGATAGCTGTGGCTCACAGGCTTAGTTGCTCTGCAGCATGTGGGAGCTTCCTGGATCAGGGATTGAACTTGTGTCTCCTGCATTGGCAGGCGAACTCCTTACCACTTAACTACCAGGGAAGCCCCGCATGCAATATTTTAGACTCACAAGTAAAAAGCACTGTATTTTAAGTTGGTGGCTGGCAGAGAGCAGGGGCCCTGGTCCTCATTTACTGTATCATCATCTTAGGTGAGTCATCTTTAAAAAAAAAAAAAAAAAAAGATTTATTTATTTATTTATTTTGGGGGGGGTGGGGGGGGGGGGGAGGGGAGCAGGCGGGCCACTTCTATTGGTCTTTCATTTGTCCATTTTCATCCATCTTTGTTCTTTGGCCCGTGTGGGCCTCCCATCACAGTGGCCTCTCTTGTCGCAGAGCACCGGCTCTGGGCGCATGCGCTCCAGAGCTCTGGCTCAGTAATTGAACACGTGGGTCCAGCCACTCCGCAGCACGTGGGATCTTCCCAGGCCAGGGATCGAACCGGCGCCCCTTGCACTGCAAGTTGGTGTCCTTACCCACTGGACCACCAGGGAAGGCCCGGTGAGTCATCTTGTTCCTATCTCTGCGTCCATAGCACAAGGAGAAGTTTGTTCCCCAGGATCCTGTGGGAACCACAGAAAGAGCTTAGATGAGGAAGAGACTGGAAAGGGTTAAGAGCCTAATGTCATTTTGCTTTTCTTTCTCCGGGTTTTGAAGCAGTGAGAGCTCTAGCTCCGAGGTACACAGAGGCTCTCCGTGCAGACATATCCCCACATCTGTCTTAGCTAGGAGTTGTTTACAAAGGACAGAAATTCACTCAAGCTGGCATCCGTGGATTGGGACAGGCTCTCAGTTGTTGATCACATGGGCATATTTTTTTAAATTTTATTTATTTATTTATTTTTGGTTATTCTGGGTTTTCACTGCTGCTGCAGGCTCTTCTCTAGTTGCAGGGCATGTGGGCTACATCTCTAGTTGAGGTGAGCAGGCTTCTTGTTGCGGGGGACGCCTTTTGTTGTGGATCTCAAGTTCTAGGACACACGGGCTTCAGTAGTTGAGGCTCCAAGGCTCTAGAGCACCAACTCGATAGCTGTGGCTCACAGGCTTAGTTGCTCTGCAGCATGTGGGAGCTTCCTGGATCAGGGATTGAACTTGTGTCTCCTGCATTGGCAGGCGAACTCCTTACCACTTAACTACCAGGGAAGCCCCGCATGCAATATTTTAGACTCACAAGTAAAAAGCACTGTATTTTAAGTTGGTGGCTGGCAGAGAGCAGGGGCCCTGGTCCTCATTTACTGTATCATCATCTTAGGTGAGTCATCTTTAAAAAAAAAAAAAAAAAAAGATTTATTTATTTATTTATTTTGGTGGGGGTGGGGGGGGGAGGAAGGGAGAGCAGGCGGGCCACTTCTATTGGTCTTTCATTTGTTTATTTTTCATCCATCTTTGTTTTTTGGCCCGTGTGGGCCTCCCATCACAGTGGCCTCCCTCGTCGCAGAGCATCGGCTCTGGGCGCATGCGCTCCAGAGCTCTGGCTCAGTAATTGGACACATGGGTCCAGCCACTCAGCTGCACGTGGGATCTTCCCAGGCCAGGGATCGAACCGTTGTCCCTTGCACTGCAAGGCAGTGTCCTTACCCACTGGACCACCAGGGAAGGCCCGGTGAGTCATCTTGTTCCTATCTCTGCGTCCATAGCACAAGGAGAAGTTTGTTCCCCAGGATCCTGTGGGAACCACAGAAAGAGCTTAGATGAGGAAGAGACTGGAAAGGGTTAAGAGCCTAATGTCATTTTGCTTTTCTTTCTCCGGGTTTTGAAGCAGTGAGAGCTCTAGCTCCGAGGTACACAGAGGCTCTCCGTGCAGACATATCCCCACATCTGTCTTAGCTAGGAGTTGTTTACAAAGGACAGAAATTCACTCAAGCTGGCATCCGTGGATTGGGACAGGCTCTCAGTTGTTGATCACATGGGCATCCAGATTCAGGAAATAGGGTTCAGCTGGGGTGCGGCAAGACCAGAATGGGATTTCAGAAATAAGTCCTTCCAGCCCTCGGGGGCTGTGCAGTTTCCTTTGTTTCTCAGTTCTTGACTTTCTGGTGTCTGTCTCCCTCTCTGTCCCATCTCTGTTTCTTTGTGTGGCTAGGGGTCTGTAATACTACGTCATGTCCTTGCTTGTCCCTTGGCAGAGCTACTCCTGTCTCTATTTTGCATGAGTTTGTGTTTCCACCTCTACATTGCCTAATCAGTGCTTAACATTTTTCACATCCCTGCCATGCTTGAACAGTGATCACCATGTGTCTTTTGGGATAAAGGGACAAGGCAGGTGGTCACCAGAAGCCAAGGACTCAGGGGTGAGGTGGGGCCCCAGTAGGGCACCTCTCTAATCTCTTTTGCTGATCACTGATTGGGGAGCTCTGCCCTTACTGAACCCAACTTTCTAAATTCAATTAGGGAAATTTATAAATTCCCAGAAGAAAGGGGGAATGGTCTCATATCAAGTGTCGACACCTGCTGCAATCCCCTGTGACCTGAGGCTGGCACCCAGCAAATACACAAGTCCCAGAGGTTCCCACTGTGGGAACATTGGGGAGGGGAGTTGAACAGGACAGGGACTGGCATCCAGGTGTATCATCCAGATGGCAGGCAGGTCCTGGTACTTCTCAAACTCCTATTCTCCTTTTTTTTTTTTTTTAGTATTTTTTTGTGGGGGGTGCGGGTTGGGGAGGGAGGGGGATGGGCGGGCCACTACTATTGGTCTTTCATTTGTCCATTTTCATCCATCTTTGTTCTTTGGCCCGTGTGGGGCTCCCATCGCGGTGGCCTCTCTCGCTGCAGAGCACCGGCTCTGGGTGCATGTGCTCCAGAGCTCTGGCTCGGTAGTTGGACACATGGGTCCAGCTGCTCCGCGGCACATGGGATCTTCCCAGGCCAGGGATGGAACCGGCGCCCCTTGCACTGCAAGGCAATGTCCTTACCCATTGGACCACCAGGGAAGCCCCTGAATTGGTTTTTTTGGCCGCACTATATGGCACGTGGAATCTTAGTGCCTTGACCAGAGAACTCCAGCATGGAGTCTTAACCACTGGGCCACCAGGGAAGCCCTTGGTAGGTTTTAGATACTCATTGTGTGTCTGGTGAATGAGCGCCTAGGCCTGTGTGGGTGGAGGCCTGATGTTCTGCATGACCCTTGACTATCTAGTAACTCAGCCACCTCCCCACCCCCTGCATCACATCCTCAGTCCCTTCTTCACCCCTGTTTCTCCAGGTCACCTCGCAACCAACTCCTTCCTGCTGTTTTCATCTTTCTTGTTACCATCTGAAGTCTCAAACCGAGAGAGCCGTTAAGCAGCAAGGCAGGCCGCCTGTGTTTTTTCTCAGAACGAGGCATTTGGAACCAATTGTGTGGTGGCCCCTTGGAGTGAGCTGTTTAGAAGTTAAACAACACACACTAACACTGCTTTGTAAAAAACGTCTTTCCGGCCAATGTCTTGGACTTTTGTGTTTCTGTGGAAACGCCCTCCTAAGTTTCCTGCTTGATTTTTTTTTTTTTTTTCCCTAATGGTCAGACATTGACTTGGCAAATACGACTATTTTTAAAAATACTGCTGATGTTAAAGCAAAATAGAAACCATCCATTTCGGAGATAAGACATCAGCATTCAGTCATTTGGAAAGAAATTGATGGTGGTTGATACCCTGCTGAGAGTGACAGCGACCCTCAGCTTAATTAATAATTTCATCTCAGATCCTTCACTCACCCTGTTTTATGACAACTTTATTTAGCAGAGAGAGCAATGGGAACGGATGTTTCTTTGTAAGAATAGGGGGCTGTGGTACTTTGCTCTGTATTGACTCCCATATTTATTTCTGTATCTGGTCTGTAGTACTTTCTTATTCTACATGAATCACTTGGATGCATAAATTCAAGGACATATGTTTGCAGCTCTCACACATCTGTCTTGAATTTCATCTTTTCCACCCTGTCTTCTACTTTCCAAACAATTTACCTCCCTCCTTCTCTCTCCCTGCTGTTATTTATTTCATTGTGCCGTGGAACCCTTTCATTTCAAGAGCTGGCGGAGAGGAACAATGTAGGCCACACGCTCCCGTCCTATATAAAGGCAGCTTGCAGCATGGCGAGCACAGCTTTGTGTCGGATACAAGTCCTTTTGCTCAGGACACAGCTGGTCCAGAGCGCATAACAGCGTGGCTGACCCTGGCTTCAGAGCTCTGGAGCAGCCTGGCTTGCTGGGTTTCCAGTGAGGTAATGTTGTTCCCATCATAGACCAGTCCAGCCCAATTGATGGTGGACCTTCACATGCCTGGGTGCCTGGCTCTGGGCAAAATGGGCCCTTATGACTATCCTCTTTGATCTTTTTTCCTGACTGGGAATTTCTCACATCATTGTAAATGTTTCCTTTCCTCTCCTTGTCATTTGGCCCTGTGGGGACTTCCTGAAGCACGAAAGTGGTAACAAGGGGTTTAAGTGGGCACTCAGAAAGTTCTGCCAAGAAGCAGAGCTCTCTGTGCAGCCAGGGCAAAAACACCAAAGAGCACCAAACAAACAAAAAAAAAGCCTGAGGAAATAACAATCAAATAGGAAATTGAAAGGAGTGAAGTGCTGAGTGCTAATAGCTCCACAGTGGAGCAGGTACAGATGGTGCTGAAATGATAAACATCTCTGAAGTTCTCACAAACCATACTTCCGGCCACAATTTCTTTTGGAGAGAGGACATGGAAACGCTCACCCTGCTGACTTATAATTTATAGCACTCGGATTAGTCACATGTTACGCAATCACATTCCTGATCTCCTGGAAGCTGCGGAAGGTTTTGAGCCTATTTGGCTGATTTCCTTTTTGGATAGCAACTTACTTAGTAGCTGTTTAGGAACCATGATGAATGGGTGAGAACGAAGTACCAGCTTGCTTATTTTTCATGCCACATCTGTAGAGTCAAAGGCGAGAAGCTAGTAAACATACTTTCTTGGCCTGAACATCACCATCGTCGTCATCATCATCATCACCATCGTCGTCATCATGATGTACTGAGTTCCAGCAAGGTGCAAGGCCCTGAGGATGCAAAAGCAGCATAAGAGTTAGTCCCCTGGAGGGGACAGATGACAGAAACACAATGTGGTCTTTGGTTTTGAGCCCTGGAAGAATGAACACAGTAGCATTCTAGAAGGGTGGAGATCCCTTTTGCTACTAACCTGCTGGATCACTTCACATCTTTCAGTTTTCTTGTCCCCATAATTTGTGGCATCTTCTTCTCTCTTCTCACTGGATCTCACCTGGCCCTAGGGGTTCCGTTGTGGACAGTACATCTGAGATGAATATGTCATTCAAGGGCTGAGTTGCAGAGTCAGTAGAGAATCAGAGCCTGGAGCTCACAGGTCATGGCTTGTCAGCCGACCCCGAAGTAAAGAGGCTGGGGGAGTTCTGTTGTCCTCCCTCAAAAACCTGCACTGACACCATCTCCCTGGGGAAGGCCTGTTTCCAGATGAAGAAGGTTTCTTAGTATAGGTTTTAATTTTATTTATTCATTTGTGTTTTATTTGGAAGGCCACAGGTGTGGCTTTCAGAATCTTTGTTCCTGGACTAGGGATCAAACCTGGGCCTCCGGCAGTGGAAGAGTGGAACCCTAACCATTGGACTGACTGCCAGGGAATTCCCTGGATTTTTGTTTTTAAAAATTTTAAAATAAAATCTTACTGGCATTTTATTTATGTATTTATTGGCAAAAGGTCTTTTATCAGCTGTAACTAGTTCCCAAATTTATGGCCTTACATTTTGTATTGAACCATGAGGGATGACTTGGGGGTGTATGTGGTGGGGTGTGTGTGTCTGAATGGATGGCATCTACCACTTTAGGCTGAGGAGGGGGGAAGGCAGGAGATACCACTACTTTTGACAAGTAGCTTCTGCCAACACAATCCCCAGATCTACAAGGAATAGCCCCATCTCCTTCCCCACAGTTCTAGGGTTCCTTTCTTCCCTTTTTTGTTTTATTTTAACCTCATAGGCCCTGTAAAAAGCCAGTGGGCAGACCCTCAGAATTTATTTCTCTTTGGTATGAACTTAAACATTCTGGGTTGAACTCGTATGGTAACACATCTCTCAAAGGAGGCGGCAGACCCCAAGAGCCCAGCCGTCCAAGAAAAACACACTGCTCAGGGCGATGGTGGGTAAACCTTCCCAAGAATGTCAGCAGAGGGCTCCACCATGACACAGGCCACGGAAACCCTATCACCCCCAGAAGCGATGGCCTCGGGACAGGGTCTCTCGCATTCGAGCCCGTCCTGACTCCCCGTCCTGACTCCTCGTCCTCTCTCCTCTGACTTCTCCCGCCCCCTTCTTTAGTTCTGCTGGCATCTGTCATGCCTGACTGCCCCCTTTCTGTTCCAAACCACTCTGCCCAGTGGAGGCGTTCATACCAGATGGGGCTCGAGGAAATCCCTCTGTCAGCTTGTGAAGCTGCCGCCAGGGGAAGCAGACCAGCTTCTTCTCCGTCTGTGGTGTCGGCCAGGAAGAGCTTGGCAGCCGTATGTCCCTTTGTGCTCCCAGCAACTGCTCATCTCCTGGCCCGATGAGTCATTAGAGCAGGAAGTTGAGTGACAGACTCAGTGAACCTCTTGAATTGGTGCTGCACGTGGAACCAGGTTCCAAATGTGTGGGGAATAGGACTCTCCAAGCTGGAGGTACATGAGAGGGATCTGGAAATATTTTGCAGTTCAGCACTTTTGAAAGAGTGAGAGAATATTTACCTCTTTTGTCTATGTTTGTGGGCATCATTTCTTCCAACTTTTGCCTTTTTTAAAACTTAATTTTTTTTTTTTTTATGTTGTGGCTGCACTGTGTGGCCTGATGGACCTTAGTTGCCTGACCGGGGATCAAACCTGCTGTCCACCCCCCGCCACTGCAGCTTTGGAAGTTCAATCTTAACCATTGGACCACCAGGGAAGTTGCTGTGGGCATCAGTCCTTATCTCATTCATTTGTTGTTGTTGATTGAAGCCAGTCCAAAGGTGCAGTTTTCTGGAAGAAGGTTTAGTAGCAGAGTTGTCTGGTGAGGGACTCCCAGGAGGCAAAGAGATAAAGGCCCCCTGGCCACCGTGTCTTAGAATGCATCAGCTCCTTCTTGACTGCTAGTTGCAGACAGCATGCAGCCTCTTTCACAACAACCCACTGTGACCTTGTCACCAGAGTCACAAAGCTGTAGCCCACTGCTGGTCCTGGCAGCCAGGCCTCTAAGCCGTGTAAAACCACTTTTTAAATATTTTATCTTCTTTCTTTTTCTTAATTTTTTTTTTTTTTTTTTTGGCCACACTATGCAGGCATGTGGGATTTTAATTCTTCCACCAGGGATCAAACCCAAACCCTTTACAGTGGAAGTGTGGGATCCTAACCATTGGACTACCAGGAAAGTCACCATTAAAAATCTTGTCTTCTCATGCCCACTTGCATGGCCATCTTTCATCCCGGGTGGTCATGGTTAGAATTAGTAGCTATTTATTGGTTGTTCTGCTACATTTCCCATTAGGAGAAAAAAGGATCCATGGGCTGGATGCTGCTCTGGAACATGTCTGTGTCTCCATGAGGAAGGGGAGCTTTTGCCCCTCGCAGAGCTGCTGCTGGAGAAGCATGCCTGTTTTGTCAGAGTCCATCTGCTTACCTTCCAGCAGGAGGTCTCTTATAAAACATTCTGTATTTATTGGTATGGATTATTCTGGGTCCTAGCACCAGCAGGCACCAGTGGCCTTGTGGTACCCTGATCATTATAATCACTGGGGTTTTTTTTTGTTGTTTTCAGGAATTTCTTTTAAGTATAGTTATGTTCGTTTCAACTGTACAGCAAAGTCATTCAGTTACAGATAGATAGATACTCTTTTCTACGTTGTTTTCCCTTATAGGTTATTACAAACTATTGAGTATAGTTCTCTGTGCTATACAGTAGGTCTTTGTTTTGTGTATAGTAATGAGAATGCTGCTTATTATGTGCGGGGCTTAGTTGCTGTAAATGAGCTTTCATCAGAAAGATTTCTTCGGATTCCATACCAATAGAGTCTGGAAGGACACACATTCGAAGCATTCCCATGTGAATGTTTCCTGTGTCCCGGGATGGTTCTAAGCACATCATATGTATTATCTATCCTTACGATAACCCTATAGAGTAGGTATGACAGCACCATTTTGCCACTGTAGAGAGTGAGGTTTGGGGAGCCCCAGGGGGCGGAGCTGAGATTCAGACCCAGGCCATCTGCCCATGGAGCCTGTGCTCTCAGCCACGACACGTTCCTGCCTGTGCTGATGCAGTGAGGATGAGGGTCCCGCAGAATGCAGTGGTCAGCTTGGAGGAAGGAGGAAGAATGAAGGGGCAGTGGTTGCTCTCTGTTGGACCTAAAAGCACAGTGTGCACCCTGCATCCTGGGAACCGGCAGGTCTTTGACAGCACTTTGGAGCAACAAGTTAAGATGGAAGCAGAACTGCTGTACATCCCTTGAGGAGCGTGGTGGAAGGTTGGCTGCTGACGAGGACTGACATTTCTTAGATAAAGAGATAAAAGGGAGACGTAGCATATCAGATCCTCCACCTCTTACTAGCAGCAAGGTGATTTCTGTTGTAAAAGAGTATCTCGCAGAGCAAAGGGAGGTGTTAAGAATTTAACTAAAGTCCCTGCAGCACCCGGCTGGGAGTAGCCGACTCTTACCCTGTAGGGTGGGCGTCCCTGGTGGCTCAGTGGTAGAGAACTCGCCTGCCAATGCAGGAGATGCGAGTTCGATGCCTGGGTCAGGAAGATACCCTGGAGAAGGGAATGGCAGCCCACTCCAGTTTTCTTGCCTGGGAAATCCCACGGACAGAGGAGCCTGATGGGCTATAACGGGGTTCACGAAAGAGTCGGACACAACTTGATTAAACAATGATGACTCTGTAGAGTTGTCTCCTGGCCTAGGTCCTCTGTCTGTGGGCATCCCAAATTGACACGAGGTCTAAGAAGTCATTTCCCTCATCCCCTCTCTGCCGGAATGAGAACCTGCGACTGACATGGATGCTACACGAGGTTAGTGGGCTCAGCACATTTTTCCACTTGAGGATCAAGGAGAAACAGCGGTGTCTTCTTTAGGCCTCATCATCATTTCTGACATTTATGGAACACTTACTGTGTGCCAGGCAATGTTCTGAACCTTCCACCTATATTAATCCAGTTCATTCTGGCTACGACAGTTTGGAGCAGGTGATATTGTCGTCACTGTAGTCCTGAGGAAACAGGCTCCGAGTTTGCCCCAGGTCACCCAGCAGGGATGCAGCAGAGTTGGGATTCGAACCCAGGCAGTCTGACTCCAGAAACATGTTCTTAACCCTTTTACCTACATACTGCCCTCTGATAGACAAAAATACTGACCAAAGGTTTGAGTGGGACAAAACTCAGCCCTGAGCTGTTGGTTCTCGGGGGCCCCCTGCTTGGAATCACAGTGGTTTCCTGGAGGATGTTTGGAACAGTTTAGTGTGTTTGATTGAACACACAGAACCATTCCTGGCATGTCCCCTAAACTAGGATGGAGCCAGGCTTCCTTCTGGCCCCTTTTGCTCACTTCTCCTGGCAGTTGCTGTGTGTTAATGCCTGTACAGAAGTAGCTATAGCTCCACTTTTTCGTGTGTGGTAAAATAGATATGTAACATTGACTTTACCATTTTCTACTTCTAAACGGTAGTGTTCCTGAAGATGGACCTGGGATCTCACCCGCCTTGTGTCCCCTGAAGAATTTAACTAAAGTCCCTGCAGCACCCGGCTGGGAGTAGCCGACTTACCCTGGGTGGCGTCCCTGGTGGCTCAGTGGTAGAGAACTCGCCTGCCAATGCAGGAGATGCGAGTTCGATGCCTGGGTCAGGAAGATACCCTGGAGAAGGGAATGGCAGCCCACTCCAGTTTTCTTGCCTGGGAAATCCCACGGACAGAGGAGCCTGATGGGCTATAACGGGGTTCACGAAAGAGTCGGACACAACTTGATTAAACAATGATGACTCTGTAGAGTTGTCTCCTGGCCTAGGTCCTCTGTCTGTGGGCATCCCAAATTGACACGAGGTCTAAGAAGTCATTTCCCTCATCCCCTCTCTGCCGGAATGAGAACCTGCGACTGACATGGATGCTACACGAGGTTAGTGGGCTCAGCACATTTTTCCACTTGAGGATCAAGGAGAAACAGCGGTGTCTTCTTTAGGCCTCATCATCATTTCTGACATTTATGGAACACTTACTGTGTGCCAGGCAATGTTCTGAACCTTCCACCTATATTAATCCAGTTCATTCTGGCTACGACAGTTTGGAGCAGGTGATATTGTCGTCACTGTAGTCCTGAGGAAACAGGCTCCGAGTTTGCCCCAGGTCACCCAGCAGGGATGCAGCAGAGTTGGGATTCGAACCCAGGCAGTCTGACTCCAGAAACATGTTCTTAACCCTTTTACCTACATACTGCCCTCTGATAGACAAAAATACTGACCAAAGGTTTGAGTGGGACAAAACTCAGCCCTGAGCTGTTGGTTCTCGGGGCCGCCCCTGCTTGGAATCACAGTGGTTTCCTGGAGGATGTTTGGAACAGTTTAGTGTGTTTGATTGAACACACAGAACCATTCCTGGCATGTCCCCTAAACTAGGATGGAGCCAGGCTTCCTTCTGGCCCCTTTTGCTCACTTCTCCTGGCAGTTGCTGTGTGTTAATGCCTGTACAGAAGTAGCTATAGCTCCACTTTTTCGTGTGTGGTAAAATAGATATGTAACATTGACTTTACCATTTTCTACTTCTAAACGGTAGTGTTCCTGAAGATGGACCTGGGATCTCACCCGCCTTGTGTCCCCTGAAGCACTTTGGTTAGTGCTGAGTGTGATGCACGCCTGCGAGCCTCTGCTGGATTGCGCACCCCACCTAGGTCAGCGGTGAATCAGTTAGAAACCTTACAATTCTGAGACCTGGGGAAACAGAGTAAATATCGAACATCTCTTCTACCCAGGCTAGTCTTTTTCTTTCACTACAGCCTGCTGTATCAGAGAGGGACCCAGAAGGTGGGCCTGCGTTGTATTTCATGCCTGGCCCTTTGTCTGTGGGAAGTGGTGTGAACGTGTTGTTTTGTAAGCCTCTTGCTCTACGACCCTTAGGGCACAGGTCCTCTGCCTGAATCAGCTGCAGTGAAGGGGAAATTGATTGTTATTCTAGCTTAAGCACTGCGTCCACTGGCAGGGCTTTGATTTCTCATAACCTGGTACAGGTTCCGAACGATCAGCCTGGCCCAGCCCATCCACGCTTATTCCTGGATCTCACTGGTCTGTCTTCTGTGTTGGCTCCAGGCAGAGGAGAGCTGAGGAAGGGAGGGGATCAGAGGCGATGGTAAATAAAGGGCGATGAGCTCTAATTCCACCAGCACTTGCTTTGGGTAATGTGTTCTGCAGTTTAGAGTAAGGGGCACCTCCCCAAGTCTCCCAAAAGCACAAGGAAGAATCTTGGTCATCAAGAAGCCCTTTAAGTGGCCGAACTTAATGGTGGGGCTGGCCATCCAGCCTGGCGGGCCTGTCCGCAGCGTTTCCTCTCCGCCTTTCTTCCTTCCATTCAGTCATCCCTCCATTTGCTCACCATTGTTTATAGAACAGGTAACGTGTGCCAAGCCACCAGGCTGCGAAACTGCAGTCCCAGGCCAAATCACACACTGGGACTCCTGCCTGAGAAGCAAGACTTGGTCTGAGGACAGGGACTAAATGCTGCAGCATTTAGAATGGCTCTGGAATAATAATAGCAATGATAATAATTGATATTAATAATAGTAGTTAACAGTTAGTACCTAATCTGGATCATTTTTTTTTCTTGGCCCTGCCATATGGTATGCGGGCTCTTAGTTTCCTGAACCGGGGATCAAACCCCTACCCCTTGCAGTGGAAGCATGGAGTCTTAGCCACTGGACTACTGTGGGCAGTCCCTGGCCCTATTGTAAGCACTTTACATAACACATCCTGTCTTCACAACAGTGAAGTGTAGGTGCTGTCCTTTTGCAAGCGAGAAAAAACTAAGAGAGGTGCCTGAGGTCACCATCTAGCAAGTGGGCAGAGCAGAGTTAGACCTGGGCTCCAGAGCCTGGGTAACTTCCAGTGTCCATGCCACCTTGACATTGAGCAATAAGATCCTGGGGCAGGGGAGGGGGTTCCCTCTGCCACTGCGTGTATAATGTGCAGTGTCGTGTTTGGTGAGGAGGGGTGGGGACACTTTGGAAGATCTGTTTTCACAGGCTGCTTACAGACAGGACGGTGCTGACCGTGGTCAACCTTCAGTGGAAGGGCCAGCCAGGGTGAGGTCTGCTTGAGAAGGTTCCAGCTGACCTTGCCAAGGGGCTGGCTGATGAATCCTCCATCTGTGTTAGCTTTGGCTTGATCCCACAGATTTCGCAGCAGCTGTTGAGAAATAAAAACTTTTAGACCCCCCGGTGCAGGGCAAGACTCAAGCCTCTGAATGAGAGGTAGGTAGATCCTGTGTCACCCTCAGGAGCTGGGGCTTCTCAGAAATCGCCAGGTGGCATCTCCCTGTGGTGAGTGCTGACTAATCCCACCAGGGTTTCTGACTAGCTCGTCTTCAGAGTCTGCAATTGTACAGTTTACCAGTTCCCAATCCCATCCCTTTTGATTTTTTGCTTCGTTGTTTCTTGGGTCACTGTATAAGCGTTGCTGTACAGCATTCCTGGGACAATAGTTCCAACCACAACCTTGGGATTGGTAACCAGAACCAGCTGCCAGGCTGAGGAATGGGAACTTTTAAGTAACCCAATAGCCCGGTTTGTCATTCTCCTTTGCATTTGGCCACGTCGAGCTCATCTTGTTTCCTCTTTCTTTTTGTGTGTTCTGTCTATGCTGCCTTGCTTCTGAATTCTAAGCTTTGGGCATTTGTGTGCGGAGTTGCCTCGCCTCTGGGCAGCTGTGAAGGGAACTGGGATGTGATATGGAAGTGAACTGTGGTTGGACATGGCGCCAGGACAGTCACTGGAGAGAGAGCAGGCCTTGTATGGAAGAGTCACGGGTCCCGCCTACCTGCAGCAGTGCCGGGCACTGTGGCCCTTCTGATGAGCTTGTTCAGTAGCTGTTGACCTTTTCTGTCCTGATCACCTGGCAGGAGTGCTTGCCCTCCATCCACCTCCCAGGTTCAGACACTAGGATGAGAACCTCCTGACTCAGCTCCACTCCCTCCTGCACGCCTTGCTAGCAGACTGTAGAGTATCTCACGCTTCCAAGTAACATCAGACGTGGAGTCAGAGTTCTCGCAAGAAGAGAGAAAAGCAAAATCCAGAGAGTCAGCTTAAAAAAAATATCCAGATGCCTCCGTAAAATCTGGAAATCCAAAATGGGAGGTGGAAGGAAGAAAGAAAAAAGTGTCGGGGGAGACATGAGACCACATAAACTGGCCCCAGGTAATGTGTGCCTTTGCAGAAGGTGCTTGTGGCAAAAGGACTGCAGGCTACAGAGAGAGATTCCTTGTTTTCTGAGGAGTTTTATATGCGGCCTACTTGACGGTTGATGGATTAACTTTAAAATAGAGTTGACAGGAAAACGTTTTTTGAAAAGGATGCTGACAAGACAAGGAGGAAATAAGCATAAATTTGATTCAGATATTAATGATGTGTCCCATGTGTGTAATGCTTTAGTTTTCAGAGCGTCTCCACACACGTTACTTCGTTTAAGTTCCGCCTTCATCCTGTGATGTGGGTATGGCTGTGTTTGACCAGCAGGCGTGGCCTGCCCAGGGTTCTGGTTCCGTGTCACCTTACTGACATCTACTGGAAACCCTTCCCCTCTGAAGCCCGTTGCCTTCCTCCACCCCTGTTTTCTCCTCCCAAGAAGAACTTTGAGATAATGCAGAAGTGCTTATGCTTGTGACTCTGGTTAAATGCTCTGACGTCATACCAAGGAAGACTCTGAACTCATCTCTCGGGGATCCTTAAAGGAGAAGTGACGTTAGCGCTGTGTCCTGGGTGGGTCTGCTCTTCTGCCTGAAGGCAAAGGGATGAATGGGAGAGCTCGGGTGATCCCCTGCTCTGAAGGAGTTTGGGAAGATGGCAGCCATGTAGAGTGAGAATTTAACCTCCTGCCCGTCACCATGGCATCATCTGAGAGTTCAGGCCAATGTTGATTTTTATAAGGGGAAATTTTCACGACCCGGGTAAAGATGGGGAAATGTCATAGTCCTTCCAATTGAATCGAGGTTAAACCATGTACTAAAGTGAACTCTTAAAAAGGAAGAAGGTCTTTCTCTGGAGTCCATAGAGCTCTGGAATCAGACAGGTTCAATAACAGACTTCAAGGAATTCACGAACTCTCTGAAATTACAGACCTTTTCGTGCGTGTGTATTTTCCTCTGGGGAAAAGATCCGTGTGTCGCTTTTATCATCAGAAATGGCCATGACCCCCAAATGGTTATGAAACGAGTGTTTTAAGAGGGCTTTGTGCAAACCTTGAGTGGACTCGAGGTGTCGCCCACACTTGAAAAGGCACAGACACAGATCTTGGTGATCGTTTCTTTAAGCTCATTTCTAGTCGGCATAAAAGAATCATTAAAGCGAGCCTGTGGGGACTTTTCTAACACAAGGTTCCCTTTCTGATTCAGGCATCAAAATGGGCATGGTTGGAATGATCATTCCTCTGCCTCCTGCACAGTTTCAGAGCAGAGTAACCAGGATACTACAGCCTGAGACAGCCCATCCCAAGCAAATCTAGTATTCCAATAGTTCCTGCTTAGTCACTCAGTCATGTCCGATTCTTTTCTGACCCATGGACCGTAGCCTGCCGGGCTCCTCTGTCCATGGAATGTTTTTCCAGGCAAGAATACTGGAGTGGGTTGCCTTTTTCTCTTCCAGGGGATCTTCCCAACCAAGGGATCCGAACCAGCATCTCCTGCGGCTCTTTCATTGCAGGCAGATTTCTTTGTGCTGAGCTGTTGGGCAAGCCCAATATTACAGTACCTCCCATCTTTAAAATATCCTTCCTCTGATCTCATGTGCTCTTCTAGCTACAATCCCATTTCTTTTCTCCCTTTATAGCAAAACTCTTAAAGAGAATTCCTTATAAGTCGTTACCATGGCCCCTTTGCTGCCATTTTCTCCTTCTCTTTTAATGGCCTTTCTTCTTTCTGTGACTCTCTTCTTGATGTTTCACATGTTGGCAGGAGGACTTAGACTTGTCTGGGTCCCAGGCCCACTGTAGGCCTGTGTGTTGGATAGAGATGCCATCCCTCTTCATTCCGGTGGGTCTGTCAGCTTCACCCCTGCAGCGATTCTGCCCACCGCCGCCCCAACCCCATCAAGCACAGACTCTAGCTGTGATGTGCAGGCTTAGTTGCTTCATGGCATGTGAGATCAACCAGGGAATTCCCCAACCAGGGATTCGAACCCGAGACCCCTACATTTCAAGTCAGATTTTTAGCCCTTGGACCACAAAGCAGGGTCCCTGCCTTGTTCTTTCTTGTATCTCTTATGCTTAGAGCAGGGCTGGTACACAGTAGGTGCTCAGTTAATATCTGTTGAATGAATTTCAGCATTTATCACTTGTAAAAAAAAAAAAATTGGGAAAAGCAGTGTATTTACAACTGTGAGATATATGTAATTCTCCTAAACATCAGTAAGTAAAATAAAGATGAGCAACAAAAATGAGGCATCATTTTTTTCCTATCCAATTGGAAAAACCAATGGTAGTGATAACGTTGTTGAGAGTACCCGGAAAAGGATGCTCTTGCGTGTAACTGGTAGAGATATAAAATCGTCTTAAGTTTTCGTAAGTGGTGAGTCATGGGAGATTTTTATCTCAGTTTTTATGGTTTGCTGTTTCCCATTTTTTCACAGTTACTTTTCTCCTCCAATAATTACTTTTTAAATCAGAAAAATCTGATAATTTTAATTCCCCACACTCCTCTCCTCTCTTTTTTTATTAACCTGGATGAATCCGGAAGGAGCAAACTTGTAAACCTGATCCATGTGGTAGGATGGTCTTGTTTTGTTGTTGAACCTCTCAGAATGTTTCATCCAAATACTGTAGCTGGTTTCTCGGGAACAAGTGCAAAATCAGTCACTGAAAATTGTATGTGCAGAGTCAGTCTTGATCTGAGGTCCTGGCTGATTTGGGGAGTTCATCAGAATGTGGGGCTGGGAAAAACATGCAGCCCTAACATGTGGCCCACCCAGTTAGAGGTGCGGTCCACAACAATTCCTGCCATGGCCCAGGTCTCCATAGGTAGGGAAAGCCTCCCATTTCTTGGCAGTTAGACACCCTGGCTGACTCTCTGGCTGCTTAGGGCTGAAGTAAAAACAATGATCACAGCTACACACACTTTCCATCTGCTGCGCATGGCTGATGCCTGTTTCCCTTGATACCCCTGCATCCTATCCTGCCAGCGCCTACATGGCCTCCTGTCTGGGCTCCACATACCCACAAGGGAGGCTCACAGGTGACTCACGGTGGGCCATCCTGTGGTCTCCCCTTGTTTCTTTCTTCTCTGGAGGTGCATTGTTAGTTCATCACATCGCTTTCTAGACTTGGCAGTTCAGTTCCAGGGCACCCGGTGGCTCACCTGAGCAGCGTCCCTCCGGACGGCTGGGAGCTTACCAAGGAGCCAACACACACTGCCCTTCCAGCCCCGGGCCGTCGCCTTCATGCTTTCTCAGCCTCCGTCCCCTTCGACACTGGCCTTCTGACAGTTGGCACAGCTGACCACAGGAAGCTGCCAAGGATCAGGGGTTGTTTTGAGTGCAGGGGAAGCTGAGGGTTGGGGCTGGCTGAGGCCTGTGCTTCCCTAGTGTCCGCAGGCCAAGTGGCATATGCTTACAGGGACTACCGATGTTCCCTGTGCAGGGAGCTGGTGAAGTGGGGAGAGGGGCTGATTTCCATGATTGGTCATCTTTTGGATACTCTTGTCCCTTCTCTCTTTGGCCGGGAACACACAGCCCAGCACCTGCCTGTTGATCAGGTGGAGAGGTGCCAGTAAAAAGCCCAACTTCCTGCCTTAACCACCCGGTGGATGTCTGATTGTATTTGAAAGATGCCTGATCCATCTTTACCATGCTTCTTAGAGACTGCCCATGGCAGGGTGGTTAGGAGCAAAAAACTCACCCACAACAAGTGTGGCCCTCCATTGGCCTCTGCTGTGACTTGAGGCTAGCTGGGACTCAGACAGGCCCCCCTACACAGTCTCAGACCTCAGGGGCAAGTGGAACTGGGGCTTCTCCTGTCCCTTTGGCCCCAGCCATCCCTGCTGTCAGTCAGTAATTCGTTTATCTGTACTTTTCATGTTTTTCAGCCTGTCTACCCCGTGGGCTCAGGAGGCTCCAGAGAACTCTGCCATTTTGGATTTAACCACCTTCTTTTACTTGTCTTCTTACAGCTTAAACTTTGGAACAAATACCGAATTTCCAACATTCCATCACTCATATTCTTAGACGCAGCCTCTGGGAAGATTGTATGCAGAAACGGGCTGCTGGTGATCCGGGATGACCCAGAAGGTAAGACCTTGCCATGTCCCCATGCCCTGCCCTGTCCCCACCACCCCCGCCATCCTCGCTGTTGGTGGAGAGTGTATAAAGGAGATAAATGAGTATGGGGTTTGTTAGGCTAGAGAATATTGTCCTGATGAAATTATAGTACTCTCCAGGTCATGGTGAAGATTTTTACAGAGATCAGAATGTCTTGAATAACAGTAAGAAAAAGAAAAGAAAAAAAGAATGTCCCTTCATGGGGGATTTCATTCATGGGCCATAGGAGATGGAATCTGAAAAGGAAGTTTAGCTTTGAGGGCTGAGGAGGCTATTGAGAAGCAGCTTGAGCCCAGAGACCGAGACGTCTAGGTCTGTTTCAGCAGCGGCTCTCGCCTTCACAGTCAGAGGCAGGCTGTGTGATTTGGGAATTTTTTTCTTATTAAAATAATTACAGTGGCAGGGGCAGGAAGGAGAGGTTGAGGTGAATTGAGAGACTGACGTGGAAGCATATACACTATCATATGTAAAATAGATAGCCAGTGGAAATTTGTTGTATGATTCAGGGAACTCAAACTGAGGCTCTGTAACAGCCTAGAAGGGTGGGAAGAGGTGGGAGGTGGCAGGGAGGTTCAAGAGGGAAGAGACATATGTACACCTATGGCTGATTCATGTTGATGCACGGCAGAAGTCAAACCAATATCGTAAAGCAAGTATCTTTCAATTTAAAAAAATATATTACTGTAGCAAAGTTGCAGTCTCTGTGTTATCCTAGCAGTGCATGTCCCTCATTTTTTTTTTTTTTGCCACTTCTACTGGTCTTTCATTTATCCATTTTCATCCATCTTTGTTCTTTGGCCCATGTGGGCCTCCCACCACAGTGGCCTCTCTCGTCACAGAGCACCGGCTCTGGGCGCATGAACCCCAGAGCTCCAGCTTGGTAATTGGACACATCGGTCCAGCTGCTCCGTGGCACGTGGGATCTTCCCAGGCCAGGAATCGAACCGGCACCCCTTGTACTGCAAGGCGGTGTCCCTACCCACTGGTCCACCAGGGAAGCCCCTGTCCTTCATTTCTTTTTTTTTTTAATAAGACTTTTTTTTTTTTTTCCAAGATTTATTTATTTATTTATTATTTTTTTTATTTTGGGCGGGGGTCGGGTTGGGGAGGGAGGGGAGCAGGCAGGCCACTTCTATTGGTCTTCCGTTTCTCTGTGTTCATCCGTCCTTGTTCTTTGGCTCCCGTGGGCCTCCCATCGTGGTGGCGTCTGTCGTTGCAGAGCACCGGCTCCGGGCGCATGCGCTCCAGAGCTCTGGCTCGGTAATTGGACACATCGGTCCAGCCGCTCCGCGGCACGTGGGATCTTCCCAGGCCAGGGCTCGAACCGGCGCCCCTTGCACTGCAAGGTGGTGTCCCTACCCACTGGACCACCAGGGGAAGCCCTCCCTCGTTTCTTGAAGTGAGAAAGTGAACGTATTAGTTGCTTAGTCATGTCTGACTCCTTGCAACCCCATGGACTGTAGCCCCCCAGGCTCCTCCGTCCATGGAATTCTCGGAATACTGTAGTGGGTAGCCATTCCCACTCCAAGGGATCTTCCTGGCCCAGAGGTCAGACACGGGTCTCCTGCATTGCAGGTGGATCTTTACCATCAGAGCCACCAGGAAAGCCCCATTTCTTGCCCAAGTCCTAAGTCTTGGTCTTCCTAATGGGCTAGGTGGGTGGCCGTACCTGTGTGGCTCTTGTCACCCTGCTCAGAGGTTGTCCAGGGCCTGTTTCTTCACCCCACGTCATGTAAAGGTTATAAGATCTTCCGTCCCTCACTTATTGATCCAATTAGAGGATTCAACCCTGGTCACAAATTTTCCCAGTAAATATTTCGTCTTCTTCAAGAATTGCCCTCAGGAAAAGCCAGGGCAGGTACAATAGAACCAAGTCTTTATCTTCTGAAGTGTAACCACACACACACATACATAGGCACATGCACAGCCTGCTCTGAAGCTTGTTAAAAACCCAGCTTCCCCGGCCCCTCCCCTAGAGATTTTTGGATTCATGTGTTTCAGGGTGGGCCTGGCCACCTGCTTTTGGAGCCAGGCTCTGCTTCTCCCTCCCACACCCCTCAACCCCATCTAGCTCCAGGCAATTTTGAGGCAGTGGTCCCTGGACCACCCTATGAGAAAACACTGTTCTGTTGAGCAGGGAGCCTGTTGTGTGCTCTTCCTGCCTGGGGCTTACGTGTCATGAGAATGTCAACCATCTGGGTTGAGTGGTTTTATGCTTCCCTTTCACTAGACTGAAATTCTCCCCTCACTTGGTTCCCTAGACCCCAACCCAGACCCTCTAAATCAGAATCTCTAGGAGTGGGACCCAGGAGCAGAAGATTTTAAAATTCTGTGGCTAATTCTAAAATATAGAGTTGGGAGCTACTGAAAGTCCAGGGTTGGAATTGAAGAAACTGACAGTTCATGAGCTTCCCTGGTGGCTCAGTGGTAAAGAATCCCCCTACCAGTGGAGGAGATGTAGGGGACACAGGTTCGATCCCTGGGTGGAGAAGATTCCCTGGAGAAGGAAATGAGCAACCCACTCCGGTGTTCTTCCCTGGGAAATCTCATGGACAGAGAAGCCTGCTGGACCACAGTCCATGGGGTCGTAAAGAGTTGGAAACATGAGCGACTGAGCACACACACTCGCACAGCTAACACTTGAGTCAGTGATTCCTCAACTGTCTCATCGTCACAGTTTCTTGGCGAGCCATTTGGCTTTGTTTTGGATGTGCCTCTTCACTCCTGCTCCTGCATCTTGAGATCGGGGCAAGGCAGGGTGTGGCCGGCAACCTGGGCTTCTGTACTTTTCTAGAGCCTCCCAGAGGACAGGTCCTGTGATCCTCTGGGTTAGGGAACCATTGCCTTGAGGGTGGATAGGCCTCTGCTGTGGCTGAATCCTGCTGTTATTCCTGCATTAGCGGCCACTCTTCTGGATCCATTAGCAAATACCTTGAGTGATAAAATTGTCACGCTTCCCAGCCTGGAGACCTGCTAGGGTCAGAGGCCTCGAGGAAGAGTCTTAACATTCTCGCCATCTGTTACCTGTTTCAGGTTTGGAATTCCCCTGGGGACCTAAACCCTTCAGGGAAGTCATTGCAGGGCCCTTGCTTAGGAATAACGGGCAGTCACTGGAGAGCAGCAGCCTGGAGGGGTCTCACGTGGGAGTCTATTTCTCCGCACACTGGGTGAGTGCTGGGTCTCTCTTTCGTCCAGACAGAAGGGAGCGCTGAGGTCCCCACCGAGACCAGCTGGGGCTGGCTTCTCGGGGTGTGACTGCTCAGGCATCATGTCCTGGCATTTCCGCTCTCTCCTGGGCCTGCTGCATTGCGGGCCCGCTACAAGGGCTTACTATTATGAATACTGCTAGCCGCAAGAAAACGGCTCCTTGGGACTGGCCTTAAAGGAAGACCCTTCCCCCTAAAACATACATAAATAAAATAGAGGAGTCCTCCTAACCCATTCTGATGAGGCTCCCCCATGTTCCCTGCCAGGGTTCCTTTTAACTGCCACCCAGGGGCCCCCATGTGGGTAGACCAGGGCCCCTGCTGGATGCTCACCAACATGAGAGGCACTTTTATTTCTGCCTCTTCCATAAACTGGAAACGTGACCCACGTTCCACGTGGGTCTTGCTGACCTGGCCTTGACGGGCAGGTGGCTGGGGCTGGGGAAGGAGAAGGCAGGACGGGGGCTGCAGGCTCCCACTCCTGTCTTTCAGTGTCCACCCTGCCGGAGCCTCACCCGGGTCCTGGTGGAGTCCTACCGGAAGATCAAGGAGGCGGGCCAGAAATTCGAGATCATCTTTGTTAGCGCGGACAGGTAACGTGTGCCGGGGAGAGTGGTGGTGTGTCTCCCCTTTTCCGCAGGTGGATGTCTCTTGTCTTACCCACTGTGTAGCAGAGAGCTCAAGGCTAGGTTGGCAGAAGGACAGATACATCTCATATTTACTCGTATAATTGTCTGAAGGGGTGCCAAGAAAACCCATTCTCCCAGTCAGTATTGAGGGGACATCCTAGTTCCGGCCTGGGGCACTGGAGATTGGGATGAATATTTTTCTGATGGGTTCAGCTTTTTGGATTTGGAGGGAAGTGGAAGAGTCTTAACATTCTCGCCATCTGTTACCTGTTTCAGGTTTGGAATTCCCCTGGGGACCTAAACCCTTCAGGGAAGTCATTGCAGGGCCCTTGCTTAGGAATAACGGGCAGTCACTGGAGAGCAGCAGCCTGGAGGGGTCTCACGTGGGAGTCTATTTCTCCGCACACTGGGTGAGTGCTGGGTCTCTCTTTCGTCCAGACAGAAGGGAGCGCTGAGGTCCCCACCGAGACCAGCTGGGGCTGGCTTCTCGGGGTGTGACTGCTCAGGCATCATGTCCTGGCATTTCCGCTCTCTCCTGGGCCTGCTGCATTGCGGGCCCGCTACAAGGGCTTACTATTATGAATACTGCTAGCCGCAAGAAAACGGCTCCTTGGGACTGGCCTTAAAGGAAGACCCTTCCCCCTAAAACATACATAAATAAAATAGAGGAGTCCTCCTAACCCATTCTGATGAGGCTCCCCCATGTTCCCTGCCAGGGTTCCTTTTAACTGCCACCCAGGGGCCCCCATGTGGGTAGACCAGGGCCCCTGCTGGATGCTCACCAACATGAGAGGCACTTTTATTTCTGCCTCTTCCATAAACTGGAAACGTGACCCACGTTCCACGTGGGTCTTGCTGACCTGGCCTTGACGGGCAGGTGGCTGGGGCTGGGGAAGGAGAAGGCAGGACGGGGGCTGCAGGCTCCCACTCCTGTCTTTCAGTGTCCACCCTGCCGGAGCCTCACCCGGGTCCTGGTGGAGTCCTACCGGAAGATCAAGGAGGCGGGCCAGAAATTCGAGATCATCTTTGTTAGCGCGGACAGGTAACGTGTGCCGGGGAGAGTGGTGGTGTGTCTCCCCTTTTCCGCAGGTGGATGTCTCTTGTCTTACCCACTGTGTAGCAGAGAGCTCAAGGCTAGGTTGGCAGAAGGACAGATACATCTCATATTTACTCGTATAATTGTCTGAAGGGGTGCCAAGAAAACCCATTCTCCCAGTCAGTATTGAGGGGACATCCTAGTTCCGGCCTGGGGCACTGGAGATTGGGATGAATATTTTTCTGATGGGTTCAGCTCTTTGGATGGTGGTAAAAGGACCTGGAGGAAGGAAGCTGGAAAGAAAAGAGCCCAAGGCGAATGGGATGTGACACCTGTCTTAGCTGGCTGTGCAATCATTTGGCTTAGCTCTGCTGCGGGCATTTTCTGGGGGCCCCCTTCCAAACAAGAAGAGCAGACATTCTTCCTGGAGTACATCAGGGCCTTGAGCCTCAATTTCCTCTGCTTCTTGCCCTCTGGTGAGCTTCACTTATGAATGACTTTTGTTCATCTCAAAACTCCAGCCCCAGGTGAAACAAGGCCACCAGGCATCCTGTTCACAGAAGGGTCTCTGAGATGTCCACACACCAAGGGCTTGTATGCTCAGTTGTATCCTCGATGCCTGCACGATGCTTTTCTCAGTTTATTGACCCCTGGGCCGTCCCCGTGGCTCCTTAGCTCCCCACCCACTGCATCTCTACATGTGACGTGGGGCAAGCTTGAAGGCATGTCACAGGGAGAAATCACCGTTTTAAAGCTTTTAAAACACATCAACTTGGGAATTCCCCAGTGGTCCAGTGGTTGGGACTCTGTGCTCTCACTGCCGAGAGCTCGGGTTCAATCCCTGGTCAGGGAACTAAAATCCCACAAGCCACCTGGCCAGAAAAATAAAAATAAATAAAAAATGTCCACTTTATTGAAGTGTAATTTACATGCAATCAAATGCATGCATTCTGGGTATACAGTTCAGTGAATTCTGACTAATGCATGTACCTCTGGCACCATCACAGTGGAGAATATAGAACATTCCCATCAATGAAGAGAATCCCTTGTGAGGTTTCCCTGGTGGTCCATTGGTTAAAACTCCACCTTCCATTGCAGGGGATGTGGGTTTAAACCTGGTCGGCGAAATAAGGTCCCACAATGCAGTGGAGTGTAGCCAAAACGGTTTTTTGTTTTTTTTTTTTTAATTCCAAAAAAACAAAGGAATCTCTTAGGCCTCTTCTCAGTCATTCCTCACCCTTCTAAATTCCAGCCCCACAGATCCCCTGATCTGCTTCTTTTTATCACTTGATTAGATTTATCACTGCTAGAATTTCTTAGACATGGAATTGTAGGTGTCAGTGTGTGCTGTGCATATCATGGTGATTTGCATAGGTTACAAGTATTGTGGGGAAGTCAGTATTGAATCTCCAGGGT
The DNA here is from genome assembly GCA_022376925.1 of Tragulus kanchil. NCBI lineage: Eukaryota > Metazoa > Chordata > Mammalia > Artiodactyla > Tragulidae > Tragulus > Tragulus kanchil. Next base: position 65,161,497 of record JAIOJX010000027.1, read on the forward strand.
CCTAATAAAAGTAAGAGCTGTCCATGTTGAAAAAGGAAAAAGGAAAAGTTAAGCCTGAGTTGAATGGGTAGGATACAGAGGAACAGTTTGTTGAAACGCCTGGCAGGTAGAGCTCTGTGCACCGGAGCAGGTAGAACAGGGTCCTCCCACAGTTTGGCGTCTGGGGATCACAGTGATCAGAAGTCTGGGCATCTGTCGGGTCCTGGACACAACCTGGTGGGAGGCGAGGAGGACCCGGGGTGGTGCCTTGGGGAGTAACAGAGCTACACCTCCGTGCCTGTGTCTGTAGATCCGAGGACTCCTTCAAACAGTACTTCAGTGAGATGCCATGGCTCGCGGTCCCCTACACTGACGAGGCCCGGAGGTCGCGCCTCAACCGGCTGTATGGAATCCAAGGTAGGCGTTCCTGACTCCTGGGCTCCTGGGAGTCTGGCTCATCTGGGTTCACCACCTCTTTGGCTTTCCTTCTGGAGGGAAAAGAACATCTCTATTTCCATGAATGTGAACACATTCTTCACCATCTTAAAAGTATGCAGTGGGTTTTATGGTATGTAGATTATACCTCACTAAAGCCAGTTTTTTTAAAAAAAATGGTGCTTGTCTGGGTGAGACCGCTACTTATCACCATCTGGCCTAGTGGACTCTGATGTGCTTGGGTCACAGAGCTCACATACCGAGTGACCTGGTCAAAACCTAATCCTGAGGGTCTTTCTGACCAACAGACTTGGGTGACCTTTGGTTTTGTCACTCGGGCTCTTTGAGCCTTGGTTTCCTCATCTGCCAAATGCAGATGATAAATCTACCATGAAGACTTGCTGAGAGCGTGAACAGATAAAGCAGATCCAGTACTTCTCACCCTTTTGAAGCCTCAGAGTGAAGGCTGAGGGGATGTTGCCTTGTAGGTAAGAGAATCTATTTCCTGAGAGTGTTAAAAACTGAACTGATATGGTGTTTTCAGAAATAAGTGAGACAGTCTGCATTTTTATTCTTCATTAGGTGAATACTTCTTTCCCAGCTTTCACCTGATTGAATGGAAAAGACCGTGATGCTGGGAAAGATTGAGGGCAGGAGCAGAAGTGGGTGACAGAGGATGAGATGGTTGGATGGCATCATTGACACACTGGATATGAGTTAGAGCAAACTCCAGGAGATGGTGAAGGACAGGGAAGCCTGGTGTGCTGTGGTCCATGGGGTCACAAAGAGTCGGACGTGACTGGGCAACTGAACAACAAGCCTACACCCAGCTAGGTGTTTTTCTTGGTGGCCTGCTAAGAGTTAAATTCATTCTGTTGGTATTAGTGGTACCAGATCCTGGTCAACCCTAGGCAAATAACAACTGATATTTGAGTTCTCCGTGTTCCTTGTTTTATAGGGACTGGGCGAAAAAAAAGACAAACTGAGATCTACCCACAAACTCCACAGCTTGTAGGGAACTCATCGGGTTCTTTAACTCCCCCCACCCCCACCACCATTTAGAGTATGCATATGGCTTTGTTAGGAGTTAATTTCAAAAAACTGATATTTCATTTAAAATTGGTGATTCTCAGGACTTCTCTGGTGGTCCAATGATTAAGATTTCATGTTTCCACTGCAGGGGCTTGGGTTCAATCCCTGGTTAGGGAAAAGAACATGTGGTTCTTCATTAAAGTATGCAGTGGGTTTTATGGTATGTAGATTATACCTCACTAAAGCCAGTTTTTAAAAATGGTGCTTGTCTGGGTGAGACCGCTACTTATCACCATCTGGCCTAGTGGACTCTGATGTGCTTGGGTCACAGAGCTCACATACCGAGTGACCTGGTCAAAACCTAATCCTGAGGGTCTTTCTGACCAACAGACTTGGGTGACCTTTGGTTTTGTCACTCGGCTCTTTGAGCCTTGGTTTCCTCATCTGCCAAATGCAGATGATAAATCTACCATGAAGACTTGCTGAGAGCGTGAACAGATAAAGCAGATCCAGTACTTCTCACCCTTTTGAAGCCTCAGAGTGAAGGCTGAGGGGATGTTGCCTTGTAGGTAAGAGAATCTATTTCCTGAGAGTGTTAAAAACTGAACTGATATGGTGTTTTCAGAAATAAGTGAGACAGTCTGCATTTTTATTCTTCATTAGGTGAATACTTCTTTCCCAGCTTTCACCTGATTGAATGGAAAAGACCGTGATGCTGGGAAAGATTGAGGGCAGGAGCAGAAGTGGGTGACAGAGGATGAGATGGTTGGATGGCATCATTGACACACTGGATATGAGTTAGAGCAAACTCCAGGAGATGGTGAAGGACAGGGAAGCCTGGTGTGCTGTGGTCCATGGGGTCACAAAGAGTCGGACGTGACTGGGCAACTGAACAACAAGCCTACACCCAGCTAGGTGTTTTTCTTGGTGGCCTGCTAAGAGTTAAATTCATTCTGTTGGTATTAGTGGTACCAGATCCTGGTCAACCCTAGGCAAATAACAACTGATATTTGAGTTCTCCGTGTTCCTTGTTTTATAGGGACTGGGCGAAAAAAAAGACAAACTGAGATCTACCCACAAACTCCACAGCTTGTAGGGAACTCATCGGGTTCTTTAACTCCCCCCACCCCCACCACCATTTAGAGTATGCATATGGCTTTGTTAGGAGTTAATTTCAAAAAACTGATATTTCATTTAAAATTGGTGATTCTCAGGACTTCTCTGGTGGTCCAATGATTAAGATTTCATGTTTCCACTGCAGGGGCTTGGGTTCAATCCCTGGTTAGGGATTTAAGATCCCATATGCCATTTAGTGTGGCAGAAAGTAAATAAATAACTGGTGATTCTCAATTTCAAATGTACCCAAGCACTCCCTTGGCATTTTGTGAAGATGTGGGTTTGGATTCAGTGGTCCTGGGGTGTATCTGAGATCCTACCTCTTTAGTAAGCCCCAAAGTGATGCCAGTGTTGCTGGTCCAGGGGCTATGCTTTGGGCATAAAGTTGGGCTCTATTAATCCTTGAGAATCCTTTGAGAAGTTTGGAGCCTTATGTCTCCTAGTGATTAAAAAGATGAAAGCAGTTTCCTTTCCAAACAGAAGTGGACTGACATGACATGGTTTACTTTAAAGCCCAGTAGGATGGGGCCCACGTTGGTGAGTTTATAGGAGATGGTGCAGGTGTATTTTCTTCCAGCACACTGTTTGCAGAGAGACTGAAGGCATGTATGCCTTGGACTGACAGCAGTTATTTCTCGAGACAAGGGACAAGCCTAGGCCAGGATTAAATTGTCACTTGGTGGGGATAAGAAAAACTTCATGTCGCTCTCACATATTTGTTCATTCAACAAGTATTTGCTGAAGGTTCACTCCCCTACTGCTGATTGACCTTGAGTGAGTTACTTTTTTTTTTTTTTTAAAGATTTATTTATTTATTTATTTTGGGTGGGGGTCGGGTTGGGGAGGGAGGGGAGTGGGCAGGCCACTTCTATTGGTCTTTCATTTCTCTATTTTCATTCATCTTCATTCTTTGGCTCCTGTGAGCTTCCCATCGCGGTGGCCTCTGTTGACGGCTCTGGGCGCATGCACTCCAGAGCTCTGGCTCGGTAACTGGACACATCAGTCCAGCCGCTCCGCGGCACGTGGGATCTTCCCAGGCCAGGGCTCGAACCAGCGCCCCTTGCACTGCAAGGCAGTGTCCTTACCCACTGGACCACCAGGGGAAGCCCAGTGAGTTACTTTTATCTTTTCTTTTTCATTAAAATTGGGAAGTCTCAGCGTTGAGTACAGAGTAGGCATTTAATATTTAACTGACTGACTTAGGGAGAAAAGGGAAAATATTTGATTTTATAACCTAAAAAAGATCCAACTTTTGGATGTCAAAAAGCTTGCTAACAGAAAGGTAACTGACAGTATTAATAACACATACGGCAACAAATCTATATCCGTTATAGAGAAAAGAGAGTTCTTTCCAGATACCAGTTAAAAAAAAAGAGAAACAATTGAAAAATGTACCTACAGGATATGAAGTGGGCAATTCACCTATTGCATATTGCCAGGATGGATTAAGAAGAATATTCAGAATAATATTCATTCATGATTTACAGCTGAAAAGACTGAATTTGTATTGGTTACATTTGCAAAGAATTCTTCACTCCAAAAAAACAACAATCCCCTGTGTAGGGAAGAGAGTGGGCTTCGAGGAGAAATCTAAATCAGGACAACATTTCAAGTAGAGAAACCAGTGATGTACGCTAGAAGCCTTAAAAATCTACAAAGCCTTTGATTTCAAAATCCCGCTTGTAGGAATTTATGTTCAGGAAGTTACCCTATAGCGCCCAGCAAAAACCGGACTTCTCTGCAGTTGGAGGTGCTTGTTTGTTTTTTTTTGCTCATCTTTTGTATGTTTTGCATTTCATCACAGACCACAATTCTTTCCCTGCTTTAGCCCCTAGAAAAACTCAGAGCTGAATTCGTAACCATTTTTAGCAGTTTTGCAAAGCAACCATGTCTCTGCGTGCCATTGACAGCTTTGTTCTTTCTCCTTTCCTTGTTATCCTTTCAGTGGATAACATCTACATCTATTTTTAAAATATTTCATTTATTTTTTTGACTGTACGAGGTCTTAGTTGTGGCATGCGAACTCTTAGTTGCAGCATATGGGAACTAGTTCCCTGACCAGGGATCAAACTCAGGCCCCCTGCATTGGGAGCATGGAGTCTTAGCTACTGGACCACCAGGGAAGTCCCAGTTTTTATCTTTTTTTTTTTTTCATTGAACTATATCATGCACTTTTTAAACTGCCTCAAATCTCATTTTTGGAAAAAAGGTGGAGTCAATATAAAAGCACAGGATTCTATTTCTTGAGCTCCCACTAACCACTAATGCTGTACACTAAATTCAGTGGGAAATAAAAACCAGATTTTCCCAGTACTGCCCTGGAGTAGACAAGCTGAGATTATTGGGAAGTCTCAGCGTTGAGTACAGAGTAGGCATTTAATATTTAACTGACTGACTTAGGGAGAAAAGGGAAAATATTTGATTTTATAACCTAAAAAAGATCCAACTTTTGGATGTCAAAAAGCTTGCTAACAGAAAGGTAACTGACAGTATTAATAACACATACGGCAACAAATCTATATCCGTTATAGAGAAAAGAGAGTTCTTTCCAGATACCAGTTAAAAAAAAAGAGAAACAATTGAAAAATGTACCTACAGGATATGAAGTGGGCAATTCACCTATTGCATATTGCCAGGATGGATTAAGAAGAATATTCAGAATAATATTCATTCATGATTTACAGCTGAAAAGACTGAATTTGTATTGGTTACATTTGCAAAGAATTCTTCACTCCAAAAAAACAACAATCCCCTGTGTAGGGAAGAGAGTGGGCTTCGAGGAGAAATCTAAATCAGGACAACATTTCAAGTAGAGAAACCAGTGATGTACGCTAGAAGCCTTAAAAATCTACAAAGCCTTTGATTTCAAAATCCCGCTTGTAGGAATTTATGTTCAGGAAGTTACCCTATAGCGCCCAGCAAAAACCGGACTTCTCTGCAGTTGGAGGTGCTTGTTTGTTTTTTTTTGCTCATCTTTTGTATGTTTTGCATTTCATCACAGACCACAATTCTTTCCCTGCTTTAGCACCTAGAAAAACTCAGAGCTGAATTCGTAACCATTTTTAGCAGTTTTGCAAAGCAACCATGTCTCTGCGTGCCATTGACAGCTTTGTTCTTTCTCCTTTCCTTGTTATCCTTTCAGTGGATAACATCTACATCTATTTTTAAAATATTTCATTTATTTTTTTGACTGTACGAGGTCTTAGTTGTGGCATGCGAACTCTTAGTTGCAGCATATGGGAACTAGTTCCCTGACCAGGGATCAAACTCAGGCCCCCTGCATTGGGAGCATGGAGTCTTAGCTACTGGACCACCAGGGAAGTCCCAGTTTTTATCTTTTTTTTTTTTTCATTGAACTATATCATGCACTTTTTAAACTGCCTCAAATCTCATTTTTGGAAAAAAGGTGGAGTCAATATAAAAGCACAGGATTCTATTTCTTGAGCTCCCACTAACCACTAATGCTGTACACTAAATTCAGTGGGAAATAAAAAACCAGATTTTCCCAGTACTGCCCTGGAGTAGACAAGCTGAGATTCACATTGGGAAATGACTACAGGAAGGTGATGTCTTCTGAAGCACTAGAATGTGTGGGTCAGACAGGTGGCACTTTGTATGACAACTCAGGAGACTGAACTCATCCCATAGAGCAGAACGTGTGCTGGGCCTCCTGCGCCCCTTCTGCTCCAGCAGGTGGCCTCTCTGTGTGGAGGCATCTCCTTTCCAAGCACACGTCCTCAGTGAAGCCCAAACTTTTCTTCTCTGAGCAAGCGAGTTGCCCTTTCTTGGATGTGGAGGCCAGTGAGGTACAGATCCTATTCTTAGTGGTCCATACGAAGGCCCTGAGGTCCCCTGGAAGTCACAAATTACCAAAGGATGATATGTATCATGCATAGCCAGTTTGAGGGTGGGGGGTCTCTCCCCTCCATGTGCCCCACAAGATGCTTCTCAGGGCCCTTGGTAGCAGGGGAAGCACAGAACAGCAGTCTCCTAAGGCGAGATCAGAAGGCAAGATTCCACACTAGTTTTAGACACACAGCTGAGGCTGGAAGGTGCCCTTGCATGTTGGCAGAGCATGAAAAAATTGATTGTTTTCTGTCTGCCTTCAGAGAGCAGAGCGAGGCACTCTCCTTTTGACTTCTCCAGCTGTCAACATGTAAACGTCACAGCGGTCAGAGCCCCGGTTGTTAGGTGTGGTCCAGAGAGCCAGCACGCGGGTGACCACAAATGAGTGGGAGGAGAAAGGAGCATTTTCAGAGATGCAGTCATCTGGCTCAGGCTCATGAGGCCTGGCAGTGTAGAGGGGAGCACATATGTGGTTCCCAGACTTCAAGGAGCCCTCAGCTGAGGCTCAGAAAGCTGATCTGGAGGGAGGCCCGGTCCCATTTAGTCTTAAAGTTCCTGACCAGGATCAAACTCAGGCCCCCTGCATTGGGAGCATGGAGTCTTAGCTACTGGACCACCAGGGAAGTCCCAGTTTTTATCTTTTTTTTTTTTCATTGAACTATATCATGCACTTTTTAAACTGCCTCAAATCTCATTTTTGGAAAAAAGGTGGAGTCAATATAAAAGCACAGGATTCTATTTCTTGAGCTCCCACTAACCACTAATGCTGTACACTAAATTCAGTGGGAAATAAAAAACCAGATTTTCCCAGTACTGCCCTGGAGTAGACAAGCTGAGATTCACATTGGGAAATGACTACAGGAAGGTGATGTCTTCTGAAGCACTAGAATGTGTGGGTCAGACAGGTGGCACTTTGTATGACAACTCAGGAGACTGAACTCATCCCATAGAGCAGAACGTGTGCTGGGCCTCCTGCGCCCCTTCTGCTCCAGCAGGTGGCCTCTCTGTGTGGAGGCATCTCCTTTCCAAGCACACGTCCTCAGTGAAGCCCAAACTTTTCTTCTCTGAGCAAGCGAGTTGCCCTTTCTTGGATGTGGAGGCCAGTGAGGTACAGATCCTATTCTTAGTGGTCCATACGAAGGCCCTGAGGTCCCCTGGAAGTCACAAATTACCAAAGGATGATATGTATCATGCATAGCCAGTTTGAGGGTGGGGGGTCTCTCCCCTCCATGTGCCCCACAAGATGCTTCTCAGGGCCCTTGGTAGCAGGGGAAGCACAGAACAGCAGTCTCCTAAGGCGAGATCAGAAGGCAAGATTCCACACTAGTTTTAGACACACAGCTGAGGCTGGAAGGTGCCCTTGCATGTTGGCAGAGCATGAAAAAATTGATTGTTTTCTGTCTGCCTTCAGAGAGCAGAGCGAGGCACTCTCCTTTTGACTTCTCCAGCTGTCAACATGTAAACGTCACAGCGGTCAGAGCCCCGGTTGTTAGGTGTGGTCCAGAGAGCCAGCACGCGGGTGACCACAAATGAGTGGGAGGAGAAAGGAGCATTTTCAGAGATGCAGTCATCTGGCTCAGGCTCATGAGGCCTGGCAGTGTAGAGGGGAGCACATATGTGGTTCCCAGACTTCAAGGAGCCCTCAGCTGAGGCTCAGAAAGCTGATCTGGAGAGGCCCTGTGCCCAGGCAAGCAGCAGCTGGGCAGCCACACAAAAGAGCCCAGCTCTGGCCAGTGCACAGCCTTGGCAGCCCACCCCTGGCCGTCAGTGGCCCGCCCCGTCCTTCCTCGTCTGCTGGTGCGTGCTCCTGCCGTCTGTACCAGCCGGTCTTTGGCTTTGACCTGCCTGCTTTCCCAGCTGCTCATCTCCTGCTTTCTCACTCTCAGGCTCTCCCCAGCACAGCGCTTTGTGCCAGCTGCTCACTTGATCACTGACCTCTTTTCTTCACCTGGGCCTTAGGATTCATTCCTGCAAGCAGCCTGTCTGTCAGACACTGCTGGCTCACCCTGATGATCTGCCTCTGGCCCTGTCACACCAGAGATGCACTGAAGCACCACAAAACAAGTGGGTGGAAGAGCCACACAGGACCCTTCTCAGGGTAGCATTTAATGAAGGGCCACACAATGGCATAATCTAAGTTCACGGGAGACTCTGACTTGGGACTCTTGAGCCAGGAAGACTTCCTGGAGGAGGTGACTCACTCTAGAGCCAGGCCTTACAGAATGGATGGGATTTAGGTAGAAGTTGGAACATTCCAGGCCAGAGACCGGCATACGATGTCCATGGTTGTACTGGGTAGACTGCGTGATAAGGCTGGTGAACACCAGGTTGTGATCCTTGAACTTGGTCCTTTGGATTTTGGAGCTTTCTGAAAAGTTTAATTAAAGGAAGATGGGTGCAGTAGTGACATTTAAGCTATATTGGAAGAGAAATCCCAGAGGCACACTGTTGTTGTTGTTCAGTCACTAAGTTGTGTCTGACTGTTTGCAACCCCATGAACTGCAGCACGCCAGGCGTCCCTGTCCTCCGCTATCTTCTGGAGTTTGCTCAGGTTCATGTCCACTGAGTCAGCGGTGCCATCTAACCGTCTTGTCTTTTGCCGCTCTCTCTTCCTTTAGTCTTCCGTCTTTCCCAGAATCAGGGTCTTTTCCAGTGAAGTGATTCTTTGCATCAGGTGACCAAAGTATTGGAGCTTCAGCTTTAGCATTAGTCTTATCCAGGGCTGATTTCCTTTAGGATTGACTGGTTTGATCTTCTTGCTGTCCAAGGGACTCTCAAGAGTCTTCGTGAGAGGCATGTCATCCCCTGGTTATTTCTGATGGATTCCTTGTGCTCCCACAGCAGCCAGGCCTCAGGCTGTGGCTCACAACAGGCCTCCCTCTGGGGAGAGAGGGGCCGCTCCCTCGGGCTCCAGGGTAGGTGGACCCTGCATTCCAGTGTCCATCTCCAGCCTGACAGGGTCACTTTAGCTTTGAGGCCTTTTGGGGGGTCCCCTGTATATTAGGGGTCTGGTATCGTAGTAGAAGTACATATTAGTAAGTTCTTGTGCTGCATTTTCCTTCAATCTTTATCAGTCAACATTCCACTGCCTTTGACTACCAAAATACAAGAGTCATTAAAAAATACATGTATTTCTCTACTGTATATCTATACATAGATATATAGTAGAAAAAATCCACAACCTATTCTAGGGGGCCTTGGGGATGGGGTTACTGAGATGTTTTTGCAGCCTTGCACAGGCTAGACCAGTAGGTATATGGAGCAGGGCCTGGATAGGGGCCTGAGGTCACACAGGCCACTCACAGGCCTGGGGTCACTCCTCCCTCTTGACATCTCCCGTGGGCCAGACTCCCCACTCTGCCCCCTCCTCCTCCCCGCCACCAGGTGCGTGTCTCTCTTTCTCATGTTAGCATGAGTGTGGAATTCTGAATTCCCTGTGTCCTTTCTCTCCACCAGCAGCCGTCTGTTGCATCTTCAGGTCCGTAACTTGGAGTGTCTGTGCATCTGTCCATCTCCTCTCCTCTTTCTTGCTCCAACGCAGCCCCTGTGTCCTCTCCAGGTACCGCACCGCCAGCACCTCCACTGCTGACAGCCTGGAAGCTCGCCACACTCCATCACTGAAGGCCATTATGGCTGTCTCACTGTGCAGGCGTGAGTGGTGAAATCACTGGCCATCGGTGATTCCCTCAGCCTCCAGCCCTGCTCCCTTCTCCAAATGGTGAGGTCTGGGGTTGGAGCTCGAAGTTCCAACCTTCTAACCGAGTACCTCTAGTGACCCACACCCATTATCTTAGCATTCAAAAAGACACACTTACTCCTTCGATTCCAAGGCCTTGGAAGCTCTTGTGTCAGGATCTGGGACTAAGACCAAATATTATAACAAAAGATGTTCCTATCACCCCTTTCATTCAGGAAATTTTAAGAGCTTGAGGAACTCTGTGCCAGGAACTGGGGTGAAGGCTAGATGTACACGCCTTATTACGTTACAGTATCACAATGCACACATAACACACACTCCATACCATGCATGCCATACGTGCACAGTCCGTGGAAGGGTCCACCGAGTCTCTGGTCTTCAGCAGATCCACAAGGCTGTGTCTGGGAGAGCTCATGCTCCCTGCTTGACTCTGTCCTGGGCTCGGCCGACTTCCTGTCTCTTCCTGAATGTTTTGATGAGGGGGCTTTCACAGGGTGGAGTCAGGTACCTTCCCCTGCCTGCACCCAAACTGAGCTGCCTCCACCTGGCCCGTCTTTGTGCCTGGTAGCGCGCAGATGACTTGATTAGACCGTTACCTTGTGTATTGTAACTCAGCTGGTAAAGAATCCTCCTGCAATGCAGGAGATCCTGGTTCGATTCCTCGGTTGGGAAGTTTCCCTGGGTAAGGGATAGGCTATCCACTCTAGAATTCTTGGACTTCCCTGGTGGCTCAGATGGTAAAGAATCAGCCTGCAGTGCGGGGACCTGGGTTTAATCCCTGGGTTGGGAACATTCCCTGGAGAAAGTAAAGGCTCCCCACTCCAGTATTCTTGCCTGGAGAATTCTATGGACTGTCCATGGGTCGCAAAGAGTTGGACACAACTGAGTGACTTCACTTTCACTTTGTGTATTGAAGCCCTTGTGTGTCACCTGGACGGGCTCAGGCCATGTACGGGAAGCCAGATCCTGTGAACGCCTTTGGGAGCCAGGCTCAGAGCACTCCTGGATTCGATGTCCCCTAGCGTCCCGAGGAGGCCTTGCATAAGACGCTGCCACTTCATTCAGGTGTCCATCCAGGTGGTGTGGGGAGAGTCGGAGTCTTGAGGAAGCGTCTGCTTCTGGGCTGGGTGCTCTGGGTTGAGCCCAGGCCATGTTAGCCAGCAGTCTTCACGGGGCCGCCTGAGTTCACCAAGGCCTAGCATCTGGCCTCCACCGACTTCCTTTGCCTTGGGGAGTAGCTGGGTTGGCCTCCCTCCTCCCAGTGCTTTGTGCAGACCAGGGAATTTGTAGCCCTATAAGCTGTTGACAAATGCCTTTCTAAGGAAAGCGTTTGGACACACTTGGAGAAAAGCAAATCCCATTAGCCATTGTCTAATGCTGGCTTATTGAGAACACCGTGTTCTTCATAGGGAGGCTCAGAGCACCTTCTCTCCTGGGTTAGGGGCCCTTGCTGGCTTTGTTCCTCTCCCCTCCTCCTCCTGCTTTGGGGCCAGAAGACAGCCCCGGGGTAGACAGAGACCCTGCCACCAGGAGAGCCGCCAGGGAAGACCAGGAGGCAATGACGTCAGGCCCCTTGCTCCCCCAGCATCTATGTATCTTCTGTTTTTCTCTTGCCCTTTTGTTCCTATCCTCATCCTCTGGCTTTTTCCTCTCCTTTACCCTTTTCCCTGCCTTCCTCATCCAATGCCTGTCCTTCTCTCTTTCCTTCTCTGCCATCTTATCTGCCCCTTTTCAAAAAATGGACTTGAGCCAGTATCTCTTTATTTTCTACAGAAGTGAAACATTCAACGATAGTAGTTTTCTTTTTTATTATTAACTGTGCTGGGTCTTTGTAGCTACGCGGGCTTTTCTCTAGTTGCAGCGAGCAGGGACTATTCTTTGTGTCATGTGGGCTTCTCATTAGGATGGTCTGTCTTGTGGAACGTGGGCTGTAGGGTACTCCAGCTTCAGTAGTTGCAACACTCAGGCTCAGTCGTTGCGGCACATGGGCTCTAGAGCACAGACTCGGTAGTTGTGGTGCACAGGCTTAATTGCTCCATGGCATGTGGGATCATCCCTGGTCAGGGATGGAACCCATGTCTCTTGTGTGGCAGTTGGATTTTTTTTTTTTTCTTTTACCGCTGAGCCACACAGGAAGGCCTTATGGTGGTCTTCCTGGATTCGATGTCCAGGTCCCGAGGAGGCCTTGCATAAGACGCTGCCACTTCATTCAGGTGTCCATCCAGGTGGTGTGGGAGAGTCGGAGTCTTGAGGAGCGTCTGCTTCTGGGCTGGGTGCTCTGGGTTGAGCCCAGGCCATGTTAGCCAGCAGTCTTCACGGGGCCGCCTGAGTTCACCAAGGCCTAGCATCTGGCCTCCACCGACTTCCTTTGCCTTGGGGAGTAGCTGGGTTGGCCTCCCTCCTCCCAGTGCTTTGTGCAGACCAGGGAATTTGTAGCCCTATAAGCTGTTGACAAATGCCTTTCTAAGGAAAGCGTTTGGACACACTTGGAGAAAAGCAAATCCCATTAGCCATTGTCTAATGCTGGCTTATTGAGAACACCGTGTTCTTCATAGGGAGGCTCAGAGCACCTTCTCTCCTGGGTTAGGGGCCCTTGCTGGCTTTGTTCCTCTCCCCTCCTCCTCCTGCTTTGGGGCCAGAAGACAGCCCCGGGGTAGACAGAGACCCTGCCACCAGGAGAGCCGCCAGGGAAGACCAGGAGGCAATGACGTCAGGCCCCTTGCTCCCCCAGCATCTATGTATCTTCTGTTTTTCTCTTGCCCTTTTGTTCCTATCCTCATCCTCTGGCTTTTTCCTCTCCTTTACCCTTTTCCCTGCCTTCCTCATCCAATGCCTGTCCTTCTCTCTTTCCTTCTCTGCCATCTTATCTGCCCCTTTTCAAAAAATGGACTTGAGCCAGTATCTCTTTATTTTCTACAGAAGTGAAACATTCAACGATAGTAGTTTTCTTTTTTATTATTAACTGTGCTGGGTCTTTGTAGCTACGCGGGCTTTTCTCTAGTTGCAGCGAGCAGGGACTATTCTTTGTGTCATGTGGGCTTCTCATTAGGATGGTCTGTCTTGTGGAACGTGGGCTGTAGGGTACTCCAGCTTCAGTAGTTGCAACACTCAGGCTCAGTCGTTGCGGCACATGGGCTCTAGAGCACAGACTCGGTAGTTGTGGTGCACAGGCTTAATTGCTCCATGGCATGTGGGATCATCCCTGGTCAGGGATGGAACCCATGTCTCTTGTGTGGCAGTTGGATTTTTTTTTTTTTCTTTTACCGCTGAGCCACACAGGAAGGCCTTATGGTGGTCTTTGATGAACCAAGGGTAAGGGGCCTACGCTGGTATGTTTGTATGCAAATCTCGGGTTGAAACGGGCTGGTGCAGGCTGTCTGGGCTGGCAACCTCAGGGCCTCCAGAGCAGCCTTAGTGCTCTCCTCTGAGAACATTAAAAATAAGAAAAACCAGGAAAGAGTAAAGAATAATGTAACAAACACCCCATGTGGCCACCACCTAGAATTGATACCTTTGCTTCAGGTATTTATTTATTTGGCTGCATTGGGTCTTTTTTTTTTTTTTAATAATATTTATGTATTTGGCTATTCTGGGTTTTCACTGCTGCTGCAAGCTCTTCTCTAGTTGCAGAGAGTGGGGGCTACTCTCTAACTGAGGTGAGCAAGCTTCTTATTGAGCTGACTTCTCTTGTGGAACTCAGGCTCTCGGGCACATGGGCTTCAATAGTTGCGGTTCCAAGGCTCTAGAGCACAGGCTCCATAGTTGTGGCTCACAGGCTTAGTTGCTCCGCAGCATACGGAATCTTCCTGGATAAGGAATCGAACCTGTGTCTCCTGCGTTGGCAGGCAAACTCTTCACCACTGAGCTAGCTTCAGGTATTTAATATAGAAATGAATGGGAGGGCTTCCCCTGGTGGTCCAGTGGGTAAGGACACCGCCTTGCAGTGCAAGGGGCGCCGGTTCAAGCCCTGGCCTGGGAAGATCCCACGTGCCGCGGAGCGGCTGGACTGATGTGTCCAATCACCGAGCCGGAGCTCTGGAGCGCATGCGCCCAGAGCTGACGCTCTGCGACAGGAGACGCTACCGCGATGGGAGGGCCGCAGGAGCCAAAGAACAAAGACGGATGAAGACAGAGAAATGAAAGACCAATAGAAGTGGCCCGTCCGCTCCCCTTCCTCCCCAACCCGACCCCCGCCCAAAATAAATAAATAAATAAATCTTAAAAAAAAAAAAAAAGAAATGAATGGGAGCACTAAGCACAGACCAAGCCAGTTTCCCTCAACTCCTCCCCGGAGTCCCTTCCTTCTCCCCAGTGGGGGCAAGCAGGGACCATTCCTTTCATCCAGTGTGAATCTTCCTTCGATGGTCACTGGGTGTCTGTGAGCCTGTGAGTAATGCAGAGCTGTGCTGGCTGTTTGGAGGAGTGTACTTAAGTGATGACATGCTGGAATAGCATTCTGCAGCTTGCTTTTCTCACTAAACATGATGCTTTTGAGATTTAAGCCTTGTTGATATTTACATCTGGTTTATTTCAAGGCCGTGAAGTGCTTTGTGGTACCATAGCCTGGTTATCGGTTTCACTGTCGATGGATACTTGGTTGTTGCTGGTTTTTCTGTGTTAGGAGAAGGCTGCCATTTTAAATGTCTTCTTCTGGACTTTCAGGGCGTTCCAGTGGTAAAGACTCTACGCGTCTACGCTTTTACTGCAGGGGTCATGGGTTTGATCCCTAGTTGGGGAACTAAGATCCCACATGCCTCATGGTGCAGCCAAAAGAAAGTCTTCTTTGTGCCTCCTGACAGGGCCACATGGGCCTTCTAGCCAAGTTCAAGTGGGCCCAGATCCCTTCGACCTCGCTTGGGTTTTTTTGAGCCTCACCTCCGAGACTAGCTGCCTTGTTCCTTTCCTTAGCACTCCCAGCAGAGGAGGATTTGGGGGAGTAGGGGAGAGAGGAGAAGGAGGGTGGGAGGAATGGAATGGGTGGTGGACGGGGGCCCAAAGGGATGATGTGTATTTTCATCCCCCTCCTGCCCTTCAGTTCTTATTTGATTTTATTTAACATTAATGCGCTTATATAATACCATTTCAGAAAAATATATATCTCTCTCAACCGCATTCTTGCCTTCCTCACACAACTGTTTTCACTTTTCTGAGTCCCTTTTGGTCTCTGTCTGCAAGCATATTTCTACACAGTTGTAATTGTACACATAGCACTGTGTATTCTGTATTTTCAATTTAACCACATATTACAAACATTTTCCATCCTGCCACAGTCTTCATGATGACCATGTATTTCCGTGAGCGTGTAACCTTTTGTCCTGCCACGTGCCCTAACCTGCTCTGTCCTGTCCCGGGCTCTGCTTCGCACAGACCAAGCCAGTTTCCCTCAACTCCTCCCGAGTCCTTCCTTCTCCAGTGGGCAAGCAGACCATTCCTTTCATCCAGTGTGAATCTTCCGATGGTCACTGGGTGTCTGTGAGCCTGTGAGTAATGCAGAGCTGTGCTGGCTGTTTGGAGGAGTGTACTTAAGTGATGACATGCTGGAATAGCATTCTGCAGCTTGCTTTTCTCACTAAACATGATGCTTTTGAGATTTAAGCCTTGTTGATATTTACATCTGGTTTATTTCAAGGCCGTGAAGTGCTTTGTGGTACCATAGCCTGGTTATCGGTTTCACTGTCGATGGATACTTGGTTGTTGCTGGTTTTTCTGTGTTAGGAGAAGGCTGCCATTTTAAATGTCTTCTTCTGGACTTTCAGGGCGTTCCAGTGGTAAAGACTCTACGCGTCTACGCTTTTACTGCAGGGGTCATGGGTTTGATCCCTAGTTGGGGAACTAAGATCCCACATGCCTCATGGTGCAGCCAAAAGAAAGTCTTCTTTGTGCCTCCTGACAGGGCCACATGGGCCTTCTAGCCAAGTTCAAGTGGGCCCAGATCCCTTCGACCTCGCTTGGGTTTTTTTGAGCCTCACCTCCGAGACTAGCTGCCTTGTTCCTTTCCTTAGCACTCCCAGCAGAGGAGGATTTGGGGGAGTAGGGGAGAGAGGAGAAGGAGGGTGGGAGGAATGGAATGGGTGGTGGACGGGGCCAAGGCATGATGTGTATTTTTCATCCCGCCCCTCCTGCCCTTCAGTTCTTATTTGATTTTTATTTAACATTAATGCGCTTATATAATACCATTTCAGAAAAATATATATCTCTCTCAACCGCATTCTTGCCTTCCTCACACAACTGTTTTCACTTTTCTGAGTCCCTTTTGGTCTCTGTCTGCAAGCATATTTCTACACAGTTGTAATTGTACACATAGCACTGTGTATTCTGTATTTTCAATTTAACCACATATTACAAACATTTTCCATCCTGCCACAGTCTTCATGATGACCATGTATTTCCGTGAGCGTGTAACCTTTTGTCCTGCCACGTGCCCTAACCTGCTCTGTCCTGTCCCGGGCTCTGCTTCTCTTCCCCTCTCTCTTCCCACTCCCAGCGATCTTTGCAATCACACGGTCATCTAGAAGCAGAGAAAGCAACTTGGGTGACAGCCCTGCCCAGCTCCTCTCCCACCTGCCACGGTGCTACCCCCAGACCCACCCCTTCCTTCGAAGCTCCCTTTCCTGGGCGATGGAACAGCAGCCAAAGGCAGCAGTGGGGCAGTCTCAGTCCATGCGGCTTTGAGATTGTTCTGCATGCTCACACATCAGCTCCTTCCAGGAGGAAATGGTATAGAGCCGGCTTCTTAGGCTTTTCCTTTGTTTCTGGGTTTTCAGGGAGATGTTGAAAGGGATTCTGAGGATCTGCCGTGGTCCACCTGAGCTCCCCAGGGAGGGGCCTGGGACTTGAAGCCCTCTCTAGGAGTGTAGAGTCTGTGTTCCAGGCCCAGAGTTCTATACCCACGTGGGGTGGTGGAGGCAAGAGGACACCAGAGCCCATCCTGCCGTCCCTGGATCCCTCCCTGTGGTGCTGATGCCGCCTCTGTGTTCTGTTTCTTTTTTTTTTTTAAAGAGAAGGAAGGTTTTTTTTGTTTTTTTTTTTAAAGATTTGTTTTTTTTTTTTTTTGGGCGGGGGTCGGGTTGGGGAGGGAGGGGAGCAGGTGGGCCACTTCTATTGGTCCTTCATTTCTCCACTTTCATCCGTCTTTGTTCTTTGGCTCCTGTGGGCCTCCCATCGCGGTGGCGTCTGTCGTTGCAGAGCACGGGCTCTGGGCGCATGCGCTCCAGAGCTCTGACTCGGTGATTGGACACATCGGTCCAGCCGCTCCGCGGCACGTGGGATCTTCCCAGGCCAGGGCTTGAACTGGCGCCCCTTGCACTGCAAGGCGGTGTCCTTACCCACTGGACCACCAGGGGAAGCCCCTGTGTTCTGTTTCTTGAGTGAACTCCCTCCAACCAGCGTGGAGGTTTCTGCTTATGTCACTAAAACAAGCCTACTTCTTCTTTTTTAAAAAACTTTTCTTTTAATATTTTGGCCTGCACCACATGGCTGGCAGAATCTTAGCTCCCCAACCAGCGACTGAATCCAGGCCCTGGCAGTGAAAGCACGGAGTCCTAACCACTAGACACACCAGAGAAGCCCTCAGCACCAGTCTTCTCTCCCTTCTCAAGAGCTAAATGATCAACCTAGGGATGACCAGAAATATAGTAGTGAACTTATTTCCAGTTAGAGCTAAGATTTATGGAGTACTTGCTGTGTGCCAGATATCCTGCTTAAAAGTGTTTTCTGCTTCTTTTTACTCCTTGCAGCACACAAGTAAAATAGGAAACCCTCACTACCCCCATTTGACAGTGTGGAAATGAGGCTCTGGGCAATTAAGTGACTTGCCTGGGCCTCCCTTTAACCCTCGCTGTGGTTCCCCCAGCCGCACCGTCCCAGCTGGAAAACGACCAGTTCAAGAGAAGCAGAGACCAACTGCTCCCTTTTCATTCCCTTCAGAGAAGCCCCTTGCTGGTGTGGAAGTTACTTTGTACAAAGGCATCGATTAGAAATTTCCCATTCCCTTTAAGTTTCGCATTAGGCTCTGCCCTATTTTCTCCTTAGAAGTCTCTGCTTCAGGGAACCTGCTTCAAGGGATGGAGAAGCAGGGAAGGCAGGATGGAGAAGTGGGTGAGGGAAGAGAAGCAGGAGAGGTGATCCTGTCTCAGCCTCCTTCCCCACAGCCCAGAGACGAGGGAAGGGGCTGGCGCAGAAGGCGGGGATGCTGGGGCATTACCTGCCCTGCCCAGCTCCTCCTTGGGGGTGACAGCCCCCAACCCACGGTGCTGGAGATTCCCCACCAGCGGCTGGCCTGATAGAAAGAGTGGCAACACTTCCAACAGGCTGACCAGGCTTCCTGTCCCAGCGCAGCCACTTACTGGGCAGACGACCTTGGTAGGCAACTTGGCCTTTGGCAGAAGGAGGATAATCGTGCATCCCAGAGCGAGGTCCCCACGCTGGGCGGAGCACAGAGCAGATACCATAAGAGTGAGCATCCTTCTCTTTCTCCCTGGTTCATCCCTGTAGGGATGTACGCTCTTAGGGCTCCAGAACCAAGGTAATCCGGGACCAGGAGACGGGAAGCAGCTGGTGCTTGTTGGTTCTTTTTCCCAGTCCATGTGCCAGAAGTGGGCTTCTTTGGATTGAAATCTGTGGTCATTGTACTGAGTTGCTTTCTGTTTGTGCATCAATCGCACACACCTCGTTATCTTGGGCTTAAAGCACCAAATGCAAACGGCCTTTGCTTTTGCTTAGCCATGAGGGGGAGGGGTGGGGAGACCGGGGTCCTGGAGAGCAGTTCGTCTGTGGAATGGGCTGAGGAACCCCCAGCAGCCAGCAAGGGGCTCAAGTCCCTGCTCTGCCGTCCTGGGCCCCTCTGGCAAGGACTGGAGAGAGGCTGCAGCCATGGTAACAAAGAAGCCCCTTAGTCACTTGGAGAAACCGAGGCACCGAACCAGGAAGTGGGCTTCTCTGCCTTTGGATTTTACTTTCCCTCTGTTCCCATCCTCTGTGCCTGCCTGCCCTCCACAGACCAACCCAACATCCCACGTCTGGGCTGCAAACAAGCCTGCTGCTGTGTTTAATCATAGCAGCGGGCGGGCCCTGGTTTAACCCAGCACTCAAAATTGCCCCATTTGAGAAACTGATTAAAGAACTTTGCCAAAGCATTTTTGAGGTGGGGCATGGTACTGGGAGGCATTCGTCCGCAGCCAGCTGGCCCTTCAGGTCGTGGGTCCCAGCCCCAGGCCCCTGCATGCCACTGACTCAAGCCCAGCCCGGTCTGGGATGGGGAGACCCCTGATGTGAGCCCCAGGCCTCTGGGGGATGACGAGCAGTTGTGAGGATGAGGCTGGCGATGCCCCGAGTCTCTCGTGTTCCGGGTGCATCCTGAAAGCCCCCGAGAGTGCTGGCTGTGGCCACCTGCATTGGTGTGGGATGCACGTGGTGGGAAAGGCAGTCGCCAGAGGCTGTTTGTCTCTGGACCTGCTCTGCAACACGCCAGGCCACTCCTCCTCACAGGTGTGAACATAATGCAGTCATTTTTCCTTTTGAAGACAGGCCCACCCCTGCGTGCCTGTGGCCCCACACTCCGCACAGGTTACAGAACACCAGGGCTGTGTTTCTGGTACCTCAGCATCCCCCTGACAGAGAAGTAAAATGTCAGTGGAACAAATTACTGACTCAATGCTGTGGAATCTATAAATATTAAAGTGCTCTGGCTTTCCCTGGCCCATATAAAATGAAAGCTCCGGTCAGCTCCGGTGGGGAGGTAGCTGGTTAGTGCAAAGGGGGAGGGGCGCCCTGCCAGTGGAGAGAGGAGGGTCCCCAGAGGGCAGAGCCAAGGCTGCCTCCGTGGGCTGGGGTGGGGGTGGGGTACCCTGGCTGGAAGAGAAGCAGCAGGGAGTGGCGCACAAGGAGCAGGGAGGTGGAGAACCCAAATGCGCCTGTAATCTAAAAGGGGTCACCTTTGATTTTTCTATTTGAGGTTTTATGGTTGGAGGGAGACTGGTTTGCAGGGAGCTGTGTATTGCGTTTTTTACCCCAGCCCAGGACTCTTAACATGAAGGTGGCAGCATTGCCATCAGCAATGTCCCCTCCAGGGACTGTCCCCCTCAGAGCAGGCGCTGGAACCTCTCCAGGCAGCAGGGCTAGAGGTGGTGGCCAGCTGTCCTCCTCCCAGCCGCTGTCCTAGGCTCCTCCCCCGACAGGCCCCCCATGCTCCCTGGTGGGGCCCCCTCTTGCCCTGGATCTGTGCTGGTCTGCATATCCTTGCGATGCGCTGCCGGAGAGTGGGCGTCCACCCTCCTCCTGAGGCTGAGACTTCCCACAGGCAGGAGAGTGGCTCCTGTTTCTTGAGCACCTCTCCTGTTGCTCCTTCACTTAGTCACGTCCAGCCCGTGGACTGCAGCACGCCAGGCTTCCCTGTCCTTCACCCTCTCCCGGAGTTTGCTCAAACTCATGTCCATTAAGTCGATGATGCCACCCCACCTCTCTCGGCTTTCACATTTTCCTTCTCTGTGCTGAGACCCTGGGCTGAAGTTCTTAAATGCACAGCCTCGTTGACCCTTACATAGTAGAATCAGGTGGGAACTGTAGTGTTTTCAGCACACGGAGGTTCTGAGGTCCAATAACGGGAGGTGGCTCGCTCGGGGTTCCGTGGAAAAATTACCTGCAGACCCAGGGGGTTCCATGGCTCTTCAGAGGTGGACCTTGGACTCCATCCCAGGACGGTACCACGTTCCGGGGCCTGTGGGACTGCGGCCAACTCTCTCTCTCTCTCCCCCTCCCTCTCTTGCAGGCATCCCCACCCTCATTGTGCTCGACCCACAGGGGGAGGTGATCACGCGGCAGGGGCGGGTGGAGGTGCTGAACGACGAGGACTGCAGGGGCTTCCCGTGGCACCCCAAGCCCGTGCTGGAGCTCTCCGACTCCAATGCCGTGCAGCTCAACGAGGGCCCCTGCCTCGTCCTGTTTGTAGGTAGGAAGCTCAGCGGGCGGGTGGGACGGGACAGGCAGAGCTTGCTGGGTGAGGCAGGGGTCTGTCCCTGAAGCTTCTTTTCTGTCGCCAGCGGCGCAGAGCCTGGGCCTTTGTCTCCGGCTGCCATGCTTCTGACCCCAGTGATTTATTCATGCCTCTCCCCTGTGGTGGGTGTGCAGGGAGCTCTGCTTTCCTTCTAGCTGCTCCCAGCCAGCCGCCAGCTGGGAAGAAGAGGTCAGGCCAGGAGGGAGCCCTTGGCCCCCCTGATGAACAGGCCTATTGTCGGAGACGGGGCTGCTGAACAGCAGCTGCGGGGGGTGGAGGGGGAGGCTGGGGGTGGAGGGGGAGGCTGGGCCCCCTCAGGCCAGGGCTTACCCCCAGCTGCTGCTGCTGCTCTCCTGTGCTCTGAGAAACTGCCCCAGGGTGGCATCTCTGGGGCTGAGGACCCCTAGTCTTGCTGCCTCCCCCTTTCCTGTGCTTAGTGCGTGACTGGCCTTCCGGAAGGAGGACGCAGGAGTACCCACTTCAGGCTCTTCCAGGCCCCGGGGGTGACCCTGGTTCCTGCTGCAAACAAAGTAACTGCTGGCCAAGGGCCACCTCGCCTCTGCCCTAGGACTCGTGGCTGGCTTCCAGCTTGAATCTGGATACCAGGATCATGGCTGAGCTGCTGCCATCTGCAGTGAGGGGCTTGGAGAATGTATGCAACCTCCAATCCCCATTCTCTGGAAGTCTGGTTTGGGGGTCCCTAGGTGGGAGCCTGTATGCAGACTCGAGGGAATCCTGACTTACAGGTTCTCCCTGTGCTTGGAGAACAGAGGCCCTGGGGAAGGATGGCCTTGGGAAACCATTCACCTTGGGGTGTTCCTGCCTGCTGCAGGCTCATAAGCCCCCAGCCTGGGACCTGGGAAGCTTTTCTGAACTGAGGGACAATTTGGAACGTCACTGGCCATCTGCAAGGTTCTAGGGAGGCAAGGCGAGTTCGAGCATCACTGAGCATTAGCTCGTATGTCTGAACTAGAGAGGGGGGCACAACTTCTGGGCAAGGTCACCCCAAGCCCGTGCTGGAGCTCTCCGACTCCAATGCCGTGCAGCTCAACGAGGGCCCCTGCCTCGTCCTGTTTGTAGGTAGGAAGCTCAGCGGGCGGGTGGGACGGGACAGGCAGAGCTTGCTGGGTGAGGCAGGGGTCTGTCCCTGAAGCTTCTTTTCTGTCGCCAGCGGCGCAGAGCCTGGGCCTTTGTCTCCGGCTGCCATGCTTCTGACCCCAGTGATTTATTCATGCCTCTCCCCTGTGGTGGGTGTGCAGGGAGCTCTGCTTTCCTTCTAGCTGCTCCCAGCCAGCCGCCAGCTGGGAAGAAGAGGTCAGGCCAGGAGGGAGCCCTTGGCCCCCCTGATGAACAGGCCTATTGTCGGAGACGGGGCTGCTGAACAGCAGCTGCGGGGGGTGGAGGGGGAGGCTGGGGGTGGAGGGGGAGGCTGGGCCCCCTCAGGCCAGGGCTTACCCCCAGCTGCTGCTGCTGCTCTCCTGTGCTCTGAGAAACTGCCCCAGGGTGGCATCTCTGGGGCTGAGGACCCCTAGTCTTGCTGCCTCCCCCTTTCCTGTGCTTAGTGCGTGACTGGCCTTCCGGAAGGAGGACGCAGGAGTACCCACTTCAGGCTCTTCCAGGCCCCGGGGGTGACCCTGGTTCCTGCTGCAAACAAAGTAACTGCTGGCCAAGGGCCACCTCGCCCTCTGCCCTAGGACTCGTGGCTGGCTTCCAGCTTGAATCTGGATACCAGGATCATGGCTGAGCTGCTGCCATCTGCAGTGAGGGGCTTGGAGAATGTATGCAACCTCCAATCCCCATTCTCTGGAAGTCTGGTTTGGGGGTCCCTAGGTGGGAGCCTGTATGCAGACTCGAGGGAATCCTGACTTACAGGTTCTCCCTGTGCTTGGAGAACAGAGGCCCTGGGGAAGGATGGCCTTGGGAAACCATTCACCTTGGGGTGTTCCTGCCTGCTGCAGGCTCATAAGCCCCCAGCCTGGGACCTGGGAAGCTTTTCTGAACTGAGGGACAATTTGGAACGTCACTGGCCATCTGCAAGGTTCTAGGGAGGCAAGGCGAGTTCCGAGCATCACTGAGCATTAGCTCAGTGATGGATCTAGAGAGTGGGGCTGTGGATCTAGAGAGTATGGGGCTGGGCTTGCACACTGGGCCTCCTTGGTGGTGTGGCACTTCTGGGTCAAGGTCATCTGTGGGCTCCCCTGCTTTGCACTGGCTCTTGGTTACGAGGTTCAGCAGGAATGAGCTGTTCCCATGCTTTTGTTGCACTGAAGGCAAGTGATGTGCAAGAGGGTTCTGGGAGGCTGACTGGGGGTTCTCCCCTGCAGCCAGCCTATCCCCTTCCAGGAAAGTCCTGCTGCCAGCTGGGAAGTTGGCATGCCAGTACCCTAGTGCCTCCCAGCAGCCACCAAAGCTGCTGATCAGACCACAGTCCTGACCCACCACCACCGCCACTTCTGCAGTTTCCATTAAGAAGTCAGGGGCCCGAGGGTAGAGTATTTCATTCTGTGATGGAGAGAAAAACCACCAGGATCTCCAGTTCTGGCTTAGGAGAGGCTCAGCTTCCAAGGTGGGTCTGTGAGGAGTTCAGTGAACAGGACTTCATTTGCCTGGGCCTTAGTGCTCCTTGGTGAAGTGAGTTCTTCCTGGGAGCATGGTGCAGAAGAGCCTGCCTGCAAGAGCCGTGAGCACACTCGCCTGTGCCCGGGGACACACCCTCGTGCATCCAGGAAGTGAGGCTGGAGTCCCAGCGGGGGCTTAGCTTCCATTCAGGGGCCGTCCAGATGGGTGTGTTGGGCCCTGGACCCAGGCACCACTCCACGTTGATTGACAAGCCAGTGCTTCTTTGTGTCCTTCTCTCCCTTGTCACAGATTCTGAGGATGACGGGGAGTCTGAGGCGGCTAAGCAGCTGATCCAGCCAATAGCTGAGAAGATCATTGCCAAGTACAAAGCCAAAGAGGAGGAGGCACCGCTCCTGTTCTTTGTGGCGGGGGAGGTGAGTGCTGCTGGGGCCCCAGGCTAGCTCAGTGGGCAGACCTTTAGAATACGAGGGATGCAACCCCTGGGGATGTCTGAAGGGGCCTGGGGTTCTAGGGTGATAATGCTTCTAGAAGACACATGTAATATGAAAGGCCTCATCAGTCATGGAAAACCAGTTCCAGCCCTTACTGCCTCCTTCCTGTCTCTTACCCAGCAGTCTCTGGGCAGCAGGGGGCCCTCCTAGGACAGAAACCCCCTCTTGTACCCAGGCTGCTCCCAATCAGGCTGCTAGGGAGCCACAAAGATCGTAATCAGCACTTACTCCTTCTGGACTGGGTCCCAGCCAGGCTCTTGTTGCTTTACAAAGCTGTTCAGTTAGTCCCGGGATACCCGTCCACAAAGGGGGCTTTTCCCAGCACCCGACGCTGATGGGGATCCAACCACTATTCTGACCTACAGTTACCCCGCCAGCCCAGGGAGAATGCAGACATTCTTGGCATCCTTGTCTCTTCCACCCCAGGCCTGTGCCTAGAGGGCCTTTGCTGGGCTGCCTCCCCACCGAGGTAGGGGAGCCTGGGCCCTGCAGAGGTAGGATCTACGAGGACCCAGACCAAGGAGGTTGCGCAGCTATGCCCGCTCGGTACCTACCCCAGAGCCACTCTCCACGCACACGCAGGCGGCTCTCCCCACCCAAAGCACCGGCCTAAGCCGGTTATTGATAGACACACGTTTAGAAGTCAGCCCCGCCTCTGCCTTCCTTTCTCCCATCTGTACCTCCAATTGGTCTAAGCCGTGTGCTCATTTTACACTGTGTTTGGATCCCAGGGGCGACCAGACACCCTGAATCACCCATTCATCACCTCAATAGCCGCCCCTGCCCAGCGGGCCCCTGGCAGGCAGCTCGAGTCACTCTGCCCGGCCGCCGGGTGGAGGGGACAAAGCGGGTTCACAGGCTCTGCCTTGAACTACACAGCTCGCTCCACACAAAGCACAAATGGAAGCCGCTCTGAATGTATTGAACTCTAACCCTTGGACCAGAACAGCAGCTCAGAGAGAAAAGATGGGCGCAGGACAAGGCTGAGCCGGAGAGGGGGTGGGGCTGGAGGGCTCCGGTGGCCGACAAGAAGGGCTGACAGGTTTCCTGTAGACCTCACCTGCACCAGCCCCCTGCTTCTCACCTCGCGGGTGGGAACGTCACCCTTAGGGGTTCAGTGATGAGGAAAGTGAGGCTGGGAGTGAGGGAGGCTGCTCCGAGGCCAGCGGCAAGGTTGTGTGCCAGAGCTGGCTCTCACACTCACCGAGCCCCACACGAGCCATTATCGACTCTGTTTTATAGGATTTATGAGATCTGGCCTCAGAGAAGTTTCTTGCCAAAGCCCCACGTAAAGTGGATGGCGGAGGGAGGAGTGGACACGAGCTCAGAAGTGACTCTGGAAGCATGCTCTCACTCCGTCCGTCCCTGTGGTCGGGTATAGGGGCTGGCCCAACCTGGACCAGGAAGTTTCTGGCTAAGGCCCAGAGGCATCCGCTGCTCACTGTCTGCCCACCGCCAGGCCCTACCTGCTCTGCACAAGGACTCCCGGCCTTGGCAGCTCTCTCGATCCAGTTCTCTGACCTCGGAAGCAAGGTGGCTAGAAGGGCATTGAGCAGAGTGCTGGAACATCAGGCAGGAACTCGGCACCTCTGAGCCCAGGACCCCAGCTCTTCACAGTCGACCGGGACTGAGGGGCCCCCTCCTTTATCTTGATCCCATCCTCACAGGCAGACTGAAGTTGTCTCTTCCCAAGACTTAATAGATATTAAAATTCATCTCCCCATGTTTGTTCAGAGGGAGGCGGGCAGGGAGGCAGTGGGTACTGAGCTTAGCCTATTAATAGAAATTGATGAGGGGCTTCCCTTGTGGCTCAGTGGATAAGAACCCATCTGCCAATGCAGGAGACACAGGTTCGATGCCCCCCCTAATCACCCATTCATCACCTCAATAGCCGCCCCTGCCCAGCGGGCCCCTGGCAGGCAGCTCGAGTCACTCTGCCCGGCCGCCGGGTGGAGGGGACAAAGCGGGTTCACAGGCTCTGCCTTGAACTACACAGCTCGCTCCACACAAAGCACAAATGGAAGCCGCTCTGAATGTATTGAACTCTAACCCTTGGACCAGAACAGCAGCTCAGAGAGAAAAGATGGGCGCAGGACAAGGCTGAGCCGGAGAGGGGGTGGGGCTGGAGGGCTCCGGTGGCCGACAAGAAGGGCTGACAGGTTTCCTGTAGACCTCACCTGCACCAGCCCCCTGCTTCTCACCTCGCGGGTGGGAACGTCACCCTTAGGGGTTCAGTGATGAGGAAAGTGAGGCTGGGAGTGAGGGAGGCTGCTCCGAGGCCAGCGGCAAGGTTGTGTGCCAGAGCTGGCTCTCACACTCACCGAGCCCCACACGAGCCATTATCGACTCTGTTTTATAGGATTTATGAGATCTGGCCTCAGAGAAGTTTCTTGCCAAAGCCCCACGTAAAGTGGATGGCGGAGGGAGGAGTGGACACGAGCTCAGAAGTGACTCTGGAAGCATGCTCTCACTCCGTCCGTCCCTGTGGTCGGGTATAGGGGCTGGCCCAACCTGGACCAGGAAGTTTCTGGCTAAGGCCCAGAGGCATCCGCTGCTCACTGTCTGCCCACCGCCAGGCCCTACCTGCTCTGCACAAGGACTCCCGGCCTTGGCAGCTCTCTCGATCCAGTTCTCTGACCTCGGAAGCAAGGTGGCTAGAAGGGCATTGAGCAGAGTGCTGGAACATCAGGCAGGAACTCGGCACCTCTGAGCCCAGGACCCCAGCTCTTCACAGTCGACCGGGACTGAGGGGCCCCCTCCTTTATCTTGATCCCATCCTCACAGGCAGACTGAAGTTGTCTCTTCCCAAGACTTAATAGATATTAAAATTCATCTCCCCATGTTTGTTCAGAGGGAGGCGGGCAGGGAGGCAGTGGGTACTGAGCTTAGCCTATTAATAGAAATTGATGAGGGGCTTCCCTTGTGGCTCAGTGGATAAGAACCCATCTGCCAATGCAGGAGACACAGGTTCGAGCCCTGATCCGTGAAGATCCCACATACCGCAGAGCAGCTAAACCCACACATCAACGAAGACCCAGCACAGCCAAAAATAAATAAATAAAAGTTTCTAATAGAAAAAAGAAAAGAAAAGAAAAAAAGAAATTGATGTGTGGGATTTGTCCAGGTGTCTCTCCTTTGTTTATCATGAAGATTGTTTATTAACCCAGATGGAGGGCCTGAACTGGGTGAATACTGGCAGAGATGCTGAATCACCTGGCATTGCTGGGAAGTGCGTTTGGTAGGATGGAGGAGAAAGACGATCACTAACTATCTTGCCTAAGACACTGGCCTTTTAGAAAGAAACGGATTTTTTTTTTTTTTGTCTCAGAAACTGGTGAGCCACCTGCATTTAAGTACAGGAATATTCCGAACCCTTTTTCTGTAGGGTGACTCAGGTCTTTGCATTCAGTGGAGAATTCTGCCCATTTTGTAGTGGAACAGTCTGGGGATGGGTATATTGAAGCCATTTCCCGTTAGCAGCAGCATGAAAAGGAATCGTACATGGCTGTGTGTGCGCGTGCTCAATCCTGTCTGGCTCTTAGCAACCCCATGGACTGTACCCCGCCAGGCTCCTCTGTCCATGGGATTCTCTGGAGTGGGTTCTTCTATTCCCTTCTCCAGGGGATCTTCCTGATCCAGGGATCGAACTTGAGTCTTCTGCATTGGCAGGTGAATTCTTTACCGCTGCGCCAACTGGGAAGCCCAATTTCAGATGGCTGTTCCCTTACAAATCTTTCTCGTTGTCTTTCAACTTCTGTTTGCACTTGTATTTTTATATAAGGCTAAACCTCATACTAGGGAAATTCCTTAGGACAGTCACTGGAAACCTATGATTACAAGAGCGACCCATGTAAACCTCAGTCGTGCTTCAGAGGCCCAGGCTTCCAAACGGGTTTTACAGCTCCTGCCCCCTTGCAGCTGTGGGTGTGGAGGGAGGAGGCAGTAAGCTCTTTTGTTAAAAAAAAATTCTGAAGCTGACGTCCAGATTGCCCCCAGCCCACAGCAGGGCTACAGATAGTGAAGAGTGGGTTGCAAAAGTAAGTAATCAAAGGGCATTCCATTTTTACAAGTTAAAGTTGCTTTCACGGTAATAAAGAAAGATGGCTTGCCGGGGGCTTAGGGGGCTGCAGAGAGAATTTTCTGAACCAGCCGCCCCCTCCCCCGGCAGGGCAGGGTCCCCCACTCCCTGTTCTGTCTTTCCTGGAGTCCGGCCGCTCTCCAGGACGGTGGAGTGATTCCATTCCATGCAGCTGGGGAGTCGGGGCCCAGGGGACTCTCTGCCGTCTTTCTTGATAACTCACGGGTTTTCCTTCCCTCCGATGGCTTCTAGGACGACATGACCGACTCCCTGAGAGATTACACCAACCTGCCCGAGGCCGCCCCTTTGCTCACCATTCTGGACATGTCAGCCCGGGCCAAGTACGTGATGGACGTGGAGGAGATCACCCCTGCCATTGTGGAGGCCTTTGTGAATGACTTCCTAGCAGAAAAGCTCAAACCAGAGCCCATCTAGTGGGGCTCCAGCTTCCCGGGACGTTATTTAAAACTCCCTCTTCTCCTCCCCCGATCCCCCCGCCCCCCCACCCTTGGACTTTTCCAGAGTGTCCCGAATCACACAACCCAAGTGTCCAATCTCTCTGTGGTGCCTTGTTTTCTGCATTAACTCCTCAGCTAGCGCCCTAGGGTGCGCATCTTCTCCAGCAGCAGAAGAACCCACCGCGTTTGGCGACTCTGCTCGGGATTCGTGGGGCTGGCATCATCGGCCAGAACAGGGGCTGCGGTGTGCTCTCGGTCGCTCGCTCTGGGTGAGGTGTTCACCCCGGTATTCTTCCGCCGAGTGGGCACCAAGGGACAGAGCCTCGGTGCTCCGGCTCGGCCTTGGGTGCTCGAGCTCCTGCGCGGTGCACCAGTGGCTCAGAGACATCGGGCTGAACTGGGGAGCAGGGAAGTCACACGTGGCAACGGGGGTCTCGGCACAGAGCTGCCACCCGAGGGCATCCTTTCCTCACTGACTTGGTCTGTCTTGACCCGAGGAAAAGCACAGGGAGTCTGGCTCTCCCAAGGAAAAAATTCTGAAGCTGACGTCCAGATTGCCCCCAGCCCACAGCAGGGCTACAGATAGTGAAGAGTGGGTTGCAAAAGTAAGTAATCAAAGGGCATTCCATTTTTACAAGTTAAAGTTGCTTTCACGGTAATAAAGAAAGATGGCTTGCCGGGGGCTTAGGGGGCTGCAGAGAGAATTTTCTGAACCAGCCGCCCCCTCCCCCGGCAGGGCAGGGTCCCCCACTCCCTGTTCTGTCTTTCCTGGAGTCCGGCCGCTCTCCAGGACGGTGGAGTGATTCCATTCCATGCAGCTGGGGAGTCGGGGCCCAGGGGACTCTCTGCCGTCTTTCTTGATAACTCACGGGTTTTCCTTCCCTCCGATGGCTTCTAGGACGACATGACCGACTCCCTGAGAGATTACACCAACCTGCCCGAGGCCGCCCCTTTGCTCACCATTCTGGACATGTCAGCCCGGGCCAAGTACGTGATGGACGTGGAGGAGATCACCCCTGCCATTGTGGAGGCCTTTGTGAATGACTTCCTAGCAGAAAAGCTCAAACCAGAGCCCATCTAGTGGGGCTCCAGCTTCCCGGGACGTTATTTAAAACTCCCTCTTCTCCTCCCCCGATCCCCCCGCCCCTCCACCCTTGGACTTTTCCAGAGTGTCCCGAATCACACAACCCAAGTGTCCAATCTCTCTGTGGTGCCTTGTTTTCTGCATTAACTCCTCAGCTAGCGCCCTAGGGTGCGCATCTTCTCCAGCAGCAGAAGAACCCACCGCGTTTGGCGACTCTGCTCGGGATTCGTGGGGCTGGCATCATCGGCCAGAACAGGGGCTGCGGTGTGCTCTCGGTCGCTCGCTCTGGGTGAGGTGTTCACCCCGGTATTCTTCCGCCGAGTGGGCACCAAGGGACAGAGCCTCGGTGCTCCGGCTCGGCCTTGGGTGCTCGAGCTCCTGCGCGGAGCCCCAGTGGCTCAGAGACATCGGGCGGCCCGGTGGAGCAGGGAAGGCACACGTGGCCACGGAGGTCTCGGCACAGAGCTGCCACCCGCGAGGGCATCCTTTCCTCACTGACTTGGTCTGTCTTGACCCGAGGAGAAAAACACCACCCTGTCAGTCGGTTCTCGGGCAGGGGAGCTCTGGCTCTCCCAAGGAAGCTTGTGTTCTTTTCTGGTGAGAAAAAGAGTAGCTACAGTCATGGTTTGTGTAGTAATTGCTTACTTTGATGGAGCACCTCCCATGTGATACGAAAGAGCTGCTCATTCCTTCTGTCAAGCTCTTTCTCCCTTGATCGTGACCTTCCCCCAGTTTCTGCCTTCTCAGATGAACAGCCTCTCCTATCTTGGAATGTTCTTAGTAAACTCTCCCTCTTGGGCATTTTCCCAAGGAGATGCGGTAGCCCCAGAGTCCCAGGGGAGCCTCTCACCCCAGCTCTGGGCCTGGGCCCGCTGGAGCCCTCTGGCCACCCTTGGTTACCCCTGTGTTCCCTTTTCTTCTCAAAGCAGAACTGACGAACAGCTTGAAGATAGGCGTGCAGGCCAAGGACAGGTCCGTGTACAAAGTGGGCCCTGGGTGGGCTCTGCCGGGCTCAGGTCTTTGTTGGGTTGAACTGGCCACAGAAAGGGAGCTAACAGCTGTGCTTTTAGAATTTGGGGTGGAAGGCTTCACCCCGGGCTTCACAGGGTTTCAGCCTGTCTTAATCAGAGGTCAGGGCCTCTCAGATCATCTCAGGCCTCACCCCCAGCTCCACTCACAGCCAACCAAGACCATGTATTTGGAAAACCCAGCCTCCCTCCGATTAGCTGTTGACAGCATTGCTCCTTGCTGAGTGGGATTGTTGATTTGTAGTTCAGAGGTACAAACTTAGTTGGTCATTAGACTGTACCTGTTACCAGCCTGAAATACAATCACCTAGTGAAAAATAAAACAGGCATCTCTGGACGTTATCAACCACTTGGCCTTTCCTGTCCTTCATAACAGAGATCTTTTGGCTTGTGCTGTGCTCTGTGGGGTGGGCAGTGAGGGAGTGGGTGGGACATAACAAGGTTCGCTTGACTTCCTCCGGATACTCAGCAGCTGTGTTGCAGAAATTTTGAGAACCAAGCTCTAACATGGTCGTCTATCGAATCCTCCGGAAGCCGGGATGCTTGTTTGGATGAGAGCACCAGAGGCAGCTCCCTGCTGGCGCTCTGGCCGCCGTCTCTCTGCGTCTGCCTTGCCATGGGAGGGGGTGGAGTCTCAGATGACGGGTGTCCTTGTGGACACCTTCTCATTGCCCCTCTGCGAGGGACCAGCCGCTCAGACAGCCTGAGAAGGCAAGTTGGAGAAACACAAGGAGTCCTGCAGGGATCCTCCTTTGAAGAATAAGGTTGGAGATCCTCAAACCTGGCTCTGTCCTAGGGCTAGGGGCTGCTCCAGGAGCCCTACTCAGGTCTCCCTGGGGAAGTGGGAGGATGGGGACAAGGCGAAGTCAGCCTTACTTGGAGCATAGCTGGGATTTCTGTGTCCTGGACTGTGAGGGCCTTGGAGGAAAGGTGGTCCCTCTTAGCAGCTACTTATCTTCTGGGGCAAAAGGGACAAAATCCAGTGAGGAGTCTTCGTAAGTCATTGCAGCAGAAAAATTATTTTATTCGTGCCCGTACAGGGCCAGCTGAGTTAGCTACTTGCCACTAATGCCAGCTGGTCTTTGTTGGGCTGAACTGGCCACAGAAAGGGAGCTAACAGCTGTGCTTTTAGAATTTGGGGTGGAAGGCTTCACCCCGGGCTTCACAGGGTTTCAGCCTGTCTTAATCAGAGGTCAGGGCCTCTCAGATCATCTCAGGCCTCACCCCCAGCTCCACTCACAGCCAACCAAGACCATGTATTTGGAAAACCCAGCCTCCCTCCGATTAGCTGTTGACAGCATTGCTCCTTGCTGAGTGGGATTGTTGATTTGTAGTTCAGAGGTACAAACTTAGTTGGTCATTAGACTGTACCTGTTACCAGCCTGAAATACAATCACCTAGTGAAAAATAAAACAGGCATCTCTGGACGTTATCAACCACTTGGCCTTTCCTGTCCTTCATAACAGAGATCTTTTGGCTTGTGCTGTGCTCTGTGGGGTGGGCAGTGAGGGAGTGGGTGGGACATAACAAGGTTCGCTTGACTTCCTCCGGATACTCAGCAGCTGTGTTGCAGAAATTTTGAGAACCAAGCTCTAACATGGTCGTCTATCGAATCCTCCGGAAGCCGGGATGCTTGTTTGGATGAGAGCACCAGAGGCAGCTCCCTGCTGGCGCTCTGGCCGCCGTCTCTCTGCGTCTGCCTTGCCATGGGAGGGGGTGGAGTCTCAGATGACGGGTGTCCTTGTGGACACCTTCTCATTGCCCCTCTGCGAGGGACCAGCCGCTCAGACAGCCTGAGAAGGCAAGTTGGAGAAACACAAGGAGTCCTGCAGGGATCCTCCTTTGAAGAATAAGGTTGGAGATCCTCAAACCTGGCTCTGTCCTAGGGCTAGGGGCTGCTCCAGGAGCCCTACTCAGGTCTCCCTGGGGAAGTGGGAGGATGGGGACAAGGCGAAGTCAGCCTTACTTGGAGCATAGCTGGGATTTCTGTGTCCTGGACTGTGAGGGCCTTGGAGGAAAGGTGGTCCCTCTTAGCAGCTACTTATCTTCTGGGGCAAAAGGGACAAAATCCAGTGAGGAGTCTTCGTAAGTCATTGCAGCAGAAAAATTAGGTCGTCTCTGATTCTTCTGTGCCCCGTACAGGGCCAGCTGAGTTAGCTACTTGCCACTAATGCCAGCTGGACCCTCAACCCCAGAATTCCCCTATTGCAGGCGATGTGGAAGTTAGGATCAGTGGGAAGCTTGACTAAAAAGCTGCTTCTGGTTTATCCAGTGGCAACTTTGTGGGGGAAATCCCAGGGGAAGGTCATCTCACTAGCGAAAAATCTCTCAAGTGTGAGATGCGAAAGATGTTAAAGATTATTGATGCAGACAAAGTGAGTGGCTTCTTAATTCTCACTAAGCAGCTCTGAAACACCTTAAGATTCTGGTTGCTAATTGGAAGCAGGTTTAAACACCAGCCGTGACATATTCAAGGGCTTCCGCTGGCAGCCAGGGTAACCAGGCCCTGCAGCTTGGGACAGGATGGGAACTGTGAAAATGCCACCCTGAGGTTACAGGTCTGTGGTCACCACAATGACTTCCAGATCTGACTACCCATTTTTTTGGATGGAGATGAGATCCCCCCCACCGCCAGTCTCTGACAGTAAAGATCTACTTAAGAGAAAAATATGTTAGGGGATAGGTATGTATGTGTGTGTGTTAGTCGCTCAGTCATGTCCGCCTCTTTGCGACCCCACCAGGCTCCTCTTCCACGGGATTCTCCAGGCAAGAATACTGGAGTGGGTAGCCATTCCCTTCTCTAGGGGATCTTCCCAACCCAGGGATCGAACCCATTGCAGGAGGACTCTTTACCGTCTGAGCCACTGGGGAAGCCCAGGTATGTATAGTGGGCAGCTCTAAAGGCCAGAGGGTGGCTGAGAACCAGCTTTTCTTCCAGGAACGAGAGGGCTCCCTGCTCCCCCCCCCCCCCGTCTCAAGTGTGTCCTCGAAATCAGCACCTCCCACTTATCCTAGCACAGGGAGCCTGTTCTGGTTTTTTGGCATCAGCTAAGCTTCAAGTGGTAATTTTCAGCCAGACTGTGTTTTTTCCTGTTGCCTAATTAAAGACACTAAAAAGCTGTTCTCTCCTCCTGCTGCCTCGTTCCAGGGCAGCAAAGGAAATTCTGCAGCGGTCAAGACGTAGTCAGATATGGTCCAGGAACAGATCAGCTGGGCCCAGGAAGGTCACTGGAGGGAGAAAACTCCCCATGCCTGTGTGTGTCCACGTGGAGAAGCCTTGGAATGGCAGCCCGGGGCGGGGACGGGGGCGGGGTGCCCGAGTGAGCTCCTGGTCCAGCCCCTCCAGTGGCCTTCTGGCCGCTATCAGCCTCCACCCCTTCCCTGGGCAGGCCCCTGCTCGCCAGGCAGGACGTGAACAGAAGTGAGTGGTGTGGATTGTGGGAGCTCTGGCAGCACCCCCGCAGCTCCTCTCCGGATGCTGCTGTGTGGCCCAAGGATGGAAGCTCAGAATCTTCCATTCGCCACGAAGCAACTGTGTTCCGTGAGCCCTAAATCTTTTAAGTCCCTCTTTGCTGACACCAACCGCTGGGTTGAGCGCCCACTGCTTTCCTCCAAGCCGGCTGCTCAAGGGAAAAGTCCCTGGGGACACACGGCTGTTGTCTGTTAGCTTCATGATTGGCTGTTCATTGTCAGCAAGGGATGCATGTGTGAAGGAGGAATTGTTTTCCAGGAAACAGTAGGCGCAGCTGTAGGAAAACCTGATAGTGGGTCTGCTCTATGGCTGAGATTTCTCCTTTGACTGGAGGAAATCTGACCTCGGGAAGTTCTAGGTACGCCTTCAGTGGGAACACATGAAGAGAAGTCATCACGCTTCACTGTTCAGCCTGCATCTGCACCCCCTTGGCCTTCTGGATACCATCCCTGGGCTTATCCTAGGAGGACTCTTTACGTCTGAGCCACTGGGAAGCCCAGGTATGTATAGTGGGCAGCTCTAAAGGCCAGAGGGTGGCTGAGAACCAGCTTTTCTTCCAGGAACGAGAGGGCTCCCTGCTCCCCGTCTCAAGTGTGTCCTCGAAATCAGCACCTCCCACTTATCCTAGCACAGGGAGCCTGTTCTGGTTTTTTGGCATCAGCTAAGCTTCAAGTGGTAATTTTCAGCCAGACTGTGTTTTTTCCTGTTGCCTAATTAAAGACACTAAAAAGCTGTTCTCTCCTCCTGCTGCCTCGTTCCAGGGCAGCAAAGGAAATTCTGCAGCGGTCAAGACGTAGTCAGATATGGTCCAGGAACAGATCAGCTGGGCCCAGGAAGGTCACTGGAGGGAGAAAACTCCCCATGCCTGTGTGTGTCCACGTGGAGAAGCCTTGGAATGGCAGCCCGGGGCGGGGACGGGGGCGGGGGGCCCGAGTGAGCTCCTGGTCCAGCCCCTCCAGTGGCCTTCTGGCCGCTATCAGCCTCCACCCCTTCCCTGGGCAGGCCCCTGCTCGCCAGGCAGGACGTGAACAGAAGTGAGTGGTGTGGATTGTGGGAGCTCTGGCAGCACCCCCGCAGCTCCTCTCCGGATGCTGCTGTGTGGCCCAAGGATGGAAGCTCAGAATCTTCCATTCGCCACGAAGCAACTGTGTTCCGTGAGCCCTAAATCTTTTAAGTCCCTCTTTGCTGACACCAACCGCTGGGTTGAGCGCCCACTGCTTTCCTCCAAGCCGGCTGCTCAAGGGAAAAGTCCCTGGGGACACACGGCTGTTGTCTGTTAGCTTCATGATTGGCTGTTCATTGTCAGCAAGGGATGCATGTGTGAAGGAGGAATTGTTTTCCAGGAAACAGTAGGCGCAGCTGTAGGAAAACCTGATAGTGGGTCTGCTCTATGGCTGAGATTTCTCCTTTGACTGGAGGAAATCTGACCTCGGGAAGTTCTAGGTACGCCTTCAGTGGGAACACATGAAGAGAAGTCATCACGCTTCACTGTTCAGCCTGCATCTGCACCCCCTTGGCCTTCTGGAATACTTCCAAGTCAGGAAACGTGTGGCTCAATGCAGGTAGGATGGTCCTCAGGAGCTCTTGGATTTCCATGCAGTCACTTGCCTCCTCCTGCAAGCCTCTGTCTGTGGGCCTGTAGACCAGTAGCCTCAAATCTGATTTCTGGGCGCTCTGGCTTCACACAGGTAAGCCACCCACATGGGCAAGAAGTGGAGTGTGGGAGGCGGCATGATTAGGGGCCCCGGCTCCCAGACCAGATCTCCTTTAACATCAGAGATCGAAGTCCCCAACCAGTCATGCCACGCAGCCGGCCTGCAATCACAGAGGTGCAGGTGAGGCTGGGAGCCCAGACCCTGCTGCAGCCATGTCTTTCCCCAGCCTGCATTCTCTCCTTGCATTTTGAGGAAGCAGCAGCTGTAGGGATGGTCCTCTCCAACTATGAGGCCTCAGCTGAAAAAAAAAAAATTGCTCTTTCCTACAAAACAGATGTGGCTAAGAGAACAGATACCGTTTGTATGTACAGATTCTTGGTACGGGTGCTTTGAGCAGTGGCCTGGCTTCCTGTGGCCTTCAGCGCTTGTAGCTGCTCCAGGCTCACGCAGGGCCTGTCAGTCACCCCTGGCAGCGCAGCAGCTCGTCTGTTCGTTCTGGCTTCAAGCTTCTTTCCTTTGCACTTTCACTGATACAAAGTTAAGTAAGCTATTGGAGTTAAGAAGGTGTCTACATGAGTGTTTTCTTTAGAACACATTTTTCACGTGAGCCAGCCAGGTCAGCTCCCACAGAGGGAGGAGGCAGCTTGACCAAGACGGGCCCACAGCACAGCAGGTGGTTTTGAGCACCAGCTGGGGAATCCTGGGTGGCGTGCTGTTTCTGGGGTCTTCAAGTGATGCAAGGACAAAGGGAGCTAAATGCAGCTGTAGGAAAACCTGATAGTGGGTCTGCTCTATGGCTGAGATTTCTCCTTTGACTGGAGGAAATCTGACCTCGGGAAGTTCTAGGTACGCCTTCAGTGGGAACACATGAAGAGAAGTCATCACGCTTCACTGTTCAGCCTGCATCTGCACCCCCTTGGCCTTCTGGAATACTTCCAAGTCAGGAAACGTGTGGCTCAATGCAGGTAGGATGGTCCTCAGGAGCTCTTGGATTTCCATGCAGTCACTTGCCTCCTCCTGCAAGCCTCTGTCTGTGGGCCTGTAGACCAGTAGCCTCAAATCTGATTTCTGGGCGCTCTGGCTTCACACAGGTAAGCCACCCACATGGGCAAGAAGTGGAGTGTGGGAGGCGGCATGATTAGGGCCCAGGCTCCCAGACCAGATCTCCTTTAACATCAGAGATCGAAGTCCCCAACCAGTCATGCCACGCAGCCGGCCTGCAATCACAGAGGTGCAGGTGAGGCTGGGAGCCCAGACCCTGCTGCAGCCATGTCTTTCCCCAGCCTGCATTCTCTCCTTGCATTTTGAGGAAGCAGCAGCTGTAGGGATGGTCCTCTCCAACTATGAGGCCTCAGCTGAAAAAAAAAAAATTGCTCTTTCCTACAAAACAGATGTGGCTAAGAGAACAGATACCGTTTGTATGTACAGATTCTTGGTACGGGTGCTTTGAGCAGTGGCCTGGCTTCCTGTGGCCTTCAGCGCTTGTAGCTGCTCCAGGCTCACGCAGGGCCTGTCAGTCACCCCTGGCAGCGCAGCAGCTCGTCTGTTCGTTCTGGCTTCAAGCTTCTTTCCTTTGCACTTTCACTGATACAAAGTTAAGTAAGCTATTGGAGTTAAGAAGGTGTCTACATGAGTGTTTTCTTTAGAACACATTTTTCACGTGAGCCAGCCAGGTCAGCTCCCACAGAGGGAGGAGGCAGCTTGACCAAGACGGGCCCACAGCACAGCAGGTGGTTTTGAGCACCAGCTGGGGAATCCTGGGTGGCGTGCTGTTTCTGGGGTCTTCAAGTGATGCAAGGACAAAAGGGGAGCTAAATGCAGCTCAGCTCTTGGTAACATCTGGTGTTGCTGGTAACCCTGAGGCAGAGATTAGGAGGTCCCAGGTGAAACTGGTGGAAACCAGTTCCCCAAGTTTGGCTTATCCGCAGGGCCTTAGTGACTTGAGCTTTTTTTTTTAATTGGAGTGTAATTGCTTAACACTACTGGGTCCATTTATGCTACATAGCAGAGTGAATCAGTCACACATGTACATATCCCCTCTTCCTTGGATTTCCTCCCCATTTAGGTTCCCACAGAGCACTGGACAGCTCCCTGTGCTATACAGTGAGTTCTCATATATGTGTCAGTCTCCCAGGTCATCCCATCCTGCTTCCCTCTTTGGTATCCATGCACTTGTTCTCTGCTGCCTACGTCTGACTGAGATTCTAACGTGCACTAGCAGCCAGGGCTGGGGAGGGAGGCCTTTTCTGCCTCCCCTATCCTCAAGCGCCTAGAAGACAAGGCACCGGGTTCCTGGTATATATTCTGGGGACATCAGCATTTGTCGCTTTCCTAGAGGCTCCGTTCAAAAGGAAAAGCTGTGCTTGTTTCTGTGACAGCTGCTTCCCATTCCTGTCCATTTTCCTCCTTAGTCACCATTCTATACTTCGTGTTCTGCCAAGAACGAGTGACAATGTGGATGGGTCTCTACCTGCAGCACCTCTGAGCACAGCTTGCCACAGACCCAAGGTGGTGGGGGGACTTGACTCCATCCATTCTTTTTCATCTACCTCCGCTTGAGCAGTTGGCTTCCTGTGGCCTTCAGCGCTTGTAGCTGCTCCAGGCTCACGAGGGCCTGTCAGTCACCCCTGGCAGCGCAGCAGCTCGCTGTTCGTTCTGGCTTCAAGCTTCTTTCCTTTGCACTTTCACTGATACAAAGTTAAGTAAGCTATTGGAGTTAAGAAGGTGTCTACATGAGTGTTTTCTTTAGAACACATTTTTCACGTGAGCCAGCCAGGTCAGCTCCCACAGAGGGAGGAGGCAGCTTGACCAAGACGGGCCCACAGCACAGCAGGTGGTTTTGAGCACCAGCTGGGGAATCCTGGGTGGCGTGCTGTTTCTGGGGTCTTCAAGTGATGCAAGGACAAAGGGAGCTAAATGCAGCTCAGCTCTTGGTAACATCTGGTGTTGCTGGTAACCCTGAGGCAGAGATTAGGAGGTCCCAGGTGAAACTGGTGGAAACCAGTTCCCCAAGTTTGGCTTATCCGCAGGGCCTTAGTGACTTGAGCTTTTTTTTTTAATTGGAGTGTAATTGCTTAACACTACTGGGTCCATTTATGCTACATAGCAGAGTGAATCAGTCACACATGTACATATCCCCTCTTCCTTGGATTTCCTCCCCATTTAGGTTCCCACAGAGCACTGGACAGCTCCCTGTGCTATACAGTGAGTTCTCATATATGTGTCAGTCTCCCAGGTCATCCCATCCTGCTTCCCTCTTTGGTATCCATGCACTTGTTCTCTGCTGCCTACGTCTGACTGAGATTCTAACGTGCACTAGCAGCCAGGGCTGGGGAGGGAGGCCTTTTCTGCCTCCCCTATCCTCAAGCGCCTAGAAGACAAGGCACCGGGTTCCTGGTATATATTCTGGGGACATCAGCATTTGTCGCTTTCCTAGAGGCTCCGTTCAAAAGGAAAAGCTGTGCTTGTTTCTGTGACAGCTGCTTCCCATTCCTGTCCATTTTCCTCCTTAGTCACCATTCTATACTTCGTGTTCTGCCAAGAACGAGTGACAATGTGGATGGGTCTCTACCTGCAGCACCTCTGAGCACAGCTTGCCACAGACCCAAGGTGGTGGGGGGACTTGACTCCATCCATTCTTTTTCAGCTTAACATCCAGGGAAAATCCCCACCCCTCCCCGCAGGGTTGGGAGTGGTTTTGAGGTGTGGCTGCCCCCTTGTGGCACAAATCACCTCTACAGCTGTGTGCGGCACAAAAGGCAAGGGGCCGCTTGGCCGGCCTCTTCTGAAGGTTTCTCTTTCAGCCAAGGGATGTGCTTCCCTTGTCGTATGCTGCTGAGTTTTTATTCCTGTTTCCTAGGGAAATGGTGACATAAATATTGGCCTAACACTGAGGACTCAAGATGGCTAATTTCCATCAGCAGGCAAACAACTTCCCCATTTGCACCCTCTGTAATCATTTGAAAGGAAAAACTGCCACTTCCCTCTGCTAAATTATACCCACAAATAATACAAAGAGAATTCACAAGGCATTGATTATAAAGTGAAGGGGGTGTAGATTTCTTTTACTTCTTAAACCCAGGATGATAAAAACCGGTGTAGAATGACTTGCCAGGTATGATCTCTGGAGGTGCTGTTTTTCTGAACAAAGACGAGATACAGAGTGTGTTGCTCTTTCACTGTTTTTTATTTTGCAACAAAGATCAGCAGGGACAAAAACTGGAGGCTGGCTTCATGCTGAAAAGGCATGAAGCTTCTTTTTAGCAATGTCTGTTTCTTTAGCACTTTTCCAAGGTGCTGGAGACTGTCAGTAGAGGGGTACTGTTCTTTGGGGTGCCCATCCCTGCCGCCCACCAACTCACCTTCAGGCGTCGTGGCTGTGAAGCTGGCAGAGGCGGCCCCAGCCTGGGCTCAGCCCAGCACAAAGGCTTTGGGCTCCTCTAGCTTCTAAAAGCGGATAGGGATGGAGGGTCTCAAGATCATCCTAGGGGCCGCTGTCACCCATCATTTATGTGGGGCCCTGGGCAGATCCACACCAGAGCTAGACCAGAGCAGCTTCCACCCTGTCAGCCTGAGAGAGCACAGCCAACCAACCAGAGAGTTTCTGCAAAAACCCCTCCCCTCAAACCTAACAAAGCAGTCCCACTGGGCCCCACTCAGGGCATAGCCAAGCATGACCTTTTGGTTGTACCAGGGAGGGAGCTGGGCCAGCCGAGGAGGAAGGGAGGGGCTCATGGTTTCTCCGGGGTAGGCTGCAACACACTGGACCTCCCTGTGATGAGCAGCTGAGGGGACTCCCAAGGCAGCCCTACCAGGGTAGGAGCTGCGTACGGAAGGGACACAGGGACGCTACACCGCTAGCGTCTCTGGCCTTACCTCCAACCATACCCTGTGGCGTTGCAAAAGGACTGCTTAAATGACGTCCCATACTCTAGGCCCATCTCCTCCACCCCCTTCAAACAGTGATCGTCACCTGCCTCTGCCCTCAGGTCTCTGGCTACATCCCGCTGGCCCTGGTGCCCTAGTTTCAGAGACGGTCTTGCTGCAGGGCTGTGGGCTCCAGGGCCTCTCTCCCCTCGCAGGAGCTTCTGTTCACACAGCACCAAGAACAATGACGTTCTGTTTATGCTGGAGGAGAGGTTAATGTAAACAAGTCTTCACATTTGACCAAAAGTGTTACACAAAGCAGGACCAACAGCAGGAAGCTAGTACAAAGGGTACACAACTTAGCTGAGAGACGCAGCTTTAAGCTGAAGATTGAAAAACTGTGTTTTCCTTCTCTGAACCATGAGTCCTCAAAAAGAAATCTGCAGAGACGCTAAGGAGGTATAATTCCCCCTGATGAATTCAGCTGTTCCATCAGAAATGGGGGAAAAGCCTGTGTCATAAACTGTGTAAGTCAAACTCTGAATGAACGCTCAACGAGATTAATACAGCTGAGCCAGAACAACCGCTACTGATCCTACTGAATGCCGTCACCTGCAGCCCTGAGCGTCCTGGCCATTCATCTTTCGGCAATGTCCTCACCACTAGGCCAAAGATGAGAAGACGGGCACTGAGAACCACTGACCACGCTGAAATAGAGCTTTTCAGTGTCATCTACTGGTCTGCACGTCACAGGAGCCTACTTTCCACTGACCAAACACCAGTGAGTGAGCAAGTCTGGTCACTCTTTGCCAGCCCGCCCCAACTGCAAACACCGTCAGCTGTGGAGGGTGGTCCTCCCGCCCCAGGTGATGCCTTGAGCAACTTTCTGGGCACGGAGTGTTCCTTGGGCAGTTTTTGAAAACGCAGAGCCATAAGGAAGTCCACTTGTGCTGTCTCTTCTCACCCACACTCACATAAAAATCAGTGGGAAGATGGCAGACCTTGGGAGGAATTTTGACCTTTGTTATTTTTGAGGCTGAGCAGAAAGTCGTGGAAGTTCGTATTTTTCCAGTTACCAGAGAGACAGCCTCAAGCTGAGGACGGCTTCCACAGCCCTCCCCTCAGTGCTAACTCCTGTCCCTGCTCAGGTGTTCCGCCCTCACCCGCAGTTGTCTTTTCCCTTCAAAGAGCAGGATGCTCGCGGCCATGGCTGAGTTCAGACTGTCCACGCCCGGCACGAGGGGGATCAGCAGCCTCCCGCCCCCTGTGCTCTCGGCCAACTGCAGGGACTCCAGGCTCGGGCCATGGGTCTCCCCGCCTATCACCAGAGCCGCGGGGGCCTCTGTCCAATCCGAGTCGTAACTCTGGACCTCGAGTTCAGGGAGCCAGCCTTCACTCTCTCTCCTCTCTAGAGTCTCTTCCTCCTCCTCACAGTCCTGAAGCTTCAGGGGTCGTTGGTCACGGACCCAGCCGTAGTCACTGGCTTTGTCAGACCTCCGGGCCTGGGCCTGTGCATAAAGGCCACAGTTGTCGGCCACAAAGACGCGGGTGCCGGCGGGCAGGTAGTTGGGCATCGCTTCCCAGTTCAGGTTGTTGACGATGGGCACCTGAAAGTGCGCACCCATCCCCGCCCGCAGCACTTTGGGCTCCCAGGCATCCACACAGCCTAGAGAATGAAAGAGGATGCAATTAGGATTACAAGCCTTCCTGGACAAGGGGCCTTGGAAGTAAATCAGATGAATTCTGGATCAGGAGAGAAAGCAAAAAAACAAAACATGTCCTATCGTGGCCTGGGTGGCTGGGACCTCTGCTTCCCCAGCGGTAGCAGCGTCTAGCAAAGGAACTGCAGGATTCACCCTGCCAGTGCTGGACACGATTCATTCCTTCAATGTTTACTACACACAGAATTCACTAGCAGGCTAGTGGTTAGGACCCCACAATTCCACTGCAAGGGGCACGGGTTGGATCCCTGATTGGGGAACTCAGATCCTGCAGACTGTGCATCATGGCCAAGGAAAACTAACTTACCACTCACACATGCCAGACATTTGGACTTCAAAGCTTTAAAGTCCCCAACCTCAAGGAGTTTGTGACAGAGTGGGACAACATTTCGGAACGTGATTACACTGTCAGTAATGACTGAAGTAGCAGCAGCATAAACAGGGTGATAGAAAAGCCTTATACAAAGCAGGACAATCGGGGAAAAACCACTGGGAGAAAACGACCCTGAGCTGGATCGTGAAGAACAGGAGGGTCTTGTCAGGGAAAGACCGGGGCAGTGGAGGGTCACAGCAGCGGGAACTGTGCAGCGGTCCCAACACTCTTAAGTATGGGCATCAGGCTCATTAATGGCGGGGGTGGGTGAGGGGGGAGATGAGACGGGAGGGTTTCATCCAAACGATAAAATGTTGCCAAAGGATTTTAAGCAAAGGAGGGACAGAACCTGGTTTATGTTATAGAAAGACTCATTTGGCTTCAATGTTGAGTCTGGATTGGAGCAAGGAAAACAGAAGAAATAGGAAAATTTAAAAAAAGAAAAGAAATGGAGGAAATTAGATGGGAGGCAATTACAGCCATCCTGGGAAAAACCAAGGCCAGAGCCAGGCCCTGCACACACACCCTCCTCTCCCTTCCATGCAGTCGTGCTTAGCCAACCCGCCGCCGTGTGTCAGCAGATGCCTGGCCCTTTCCCGGGCCACAGGCCAGGAGGCAGCAGGACCAGGGCGCTGCGTGTCTACTACCCCCCAACTGCGCACACATCTCTTCATTATAAGCTATCTTCAAAGCCTGTCTGTCATACTTCAGCATGAGTTAAATAGGCAAGAAGTCCAGTCTGACTTCTCCACCCGGTGAGGATCAAGGGACAAGCTGCTGAGGTCCCCCTCATCCTCGTGCCCTCAACACCGGGCACCACACCAAGTGTTGCCATGCTTTCCTCTACCTCTCACACACCAGCCGCCAGCAGCCGTGTGGAAACCGCCTGCCTGGGTGACAGAGGTCCATTTCCCAAACCACACTTGCTCTCAGAGCTCTCAACAATGCAGGCGAGCAGGGTACGGATGTAGGGACCCCTGTACCTTCCTCTCATACCAGTGGAGACACCCCGAGCAAGGGGTGACAGGAAGAGCTGGGAAGGGAGATTCAGGCAAGACTCAGCAATGGACCACTTCGGTTTCGACTCTCTCCCCTGCTCCTCCTTCCAGGCTGTGAGAGGCCTGTCAGGCATGTCCCAACTGTTAG
The DNA here is from genome assembly GCA_022376925.1 of Tragulus kanchil. Classification (NCBI taxonomy): domain Eukaryota; kingdom Metazoa; phylum Chordata; class Mammalia; order Artiodactyla; family Tragulidae; genus Tragulus; species Tragulus kanchil. The sequence goes on from JAIOJX010000027.1 coordinate 65,205,544, forward strand.
GCCCGCATGTTTGGAACCAAGGCTACAAATTCCCGTTTCTAACAAGAGGAGATAATGAAGTGTTAAAACTGACATTTTTTTTCTTCCCTGATTAATTTTAAGTTCTTTAATAACCTAGCAGCTGTCGAAATAATTTTGAAGGTAATCAACATGAATGAGTGTGTCAGGAACAGTGCTGAGTCCTTAACGTTCATCTCCCTTAATCCTCAGAACAACCCTACCAGGTAAACTCTGTTTTGCCCCGTTTTCAAATGAGGAAACTGGGGCTTATAATACTGCTCACTTACACAGAACTACCAAGGGACAGATCCAATACTCAAATCCATGCCTATCTGCCCACAGAGCCAGCTCGTGTACCAAGAGCCACCTAACCCACCCCATAATAGGCAATCTTACCTTTGGTGAGTAACACTTTGCTGCAGCCTGCCCCAGCAGCAGATCGCAGAATTGTCCCCAGGTTCCCAGGGTCACGGAGATTGTCACAAATCAACAGTATGGGCAGGGTGTGGCGAAGCTGAGTCTCTGGGTATGTCATCTTAACATGGTCCGGTTTGGCAAAAACCCCTGAAGAAACAAGAAAGGTGG